>CM046995.1:40515507-41802575 GCA_025698465.1 Gossypium longicalyx
AAGTTCCATGTACCACCAATGCATGTGGGAGGACTCTTGGAGTTTCCTAAGCACCTATTCCAGCCAAGAGACATCCTTTGGGAGTTTCATGCATCCCATGGCCGAACCTAGACCATTCCTTGGCTTCCAAAGCTTGCCCATACATGAAGCTGCCCACTCACCTCCCATTCGACCAGAAACATGGACAAAGACTCTAATGGTCATTTTTCTAGAATGTTCGTGTATTAAATTAGGTTCATTGCTTAATAGTTAAGTTCATGAATAGACTATTCGGTTAGCCTAGAAAACTATTATAAATAGTTTGTTGATTTCATTGTAAAGGACTTTTGCCAAATTTGTTAATGAACTTTTGTCCTTGTGAGGTTGCTTCCTCTCATACTCGGTACAAGTTTCGAAGACTTATCTAGCTTGTGCTAGTATGGCGTCAACCCGACTTGTTTTGAACTTATCACCAATCTTGGTGTGGTATGTTTCACTATCCTTCTATCCATCGTTTCACCTTAACAATATAGGAATCGAGTGACACTTTTCCAGTGTTGAATCATTCCCCGACGTTGAGATCGTTTTCCATCCCCATCTATCAACATCACTTTCTTGTTTCCTTAGCCTGAACCTATCCACTGCCCTTTGCTTAACTATTGAAAGCCCTTCCGCTATCCAAACCTACCCCATTTCATTTCTATTTCTAAAATCCGAAGTGCGTAAAGACTACCATCTCAAACTACGATCGGCGCAACTTTCACGACTTACACTTCGACTACCGGGGCCGGATCACATCATTTGGTATCAGAGGCTTATGTAAATCGAGAGGCGCCGTATCATCTGTATCAAGATCGAAATAGGTTCGTAGTGAAAAATATTGAAAAAATTCGAACAAAAAAAAAAGAATTGTATTTTCGTTTTTATCATTGTAAAGTGCTATATTGAAAGTTGTAAAAAAAGATAGATGCCCAAATTATAAAACAATGGAAGTGATCAAAAGTTTGATTCTTATTGTTTTATATTTCTTCGATAGTCTTATATTCTTTCATCAATTTTAACCCCCAAAATGCCACACTACTTTAAAATTATTTTTTCTTTTAGCTTACCTCGCACACCATACGTTTTAACCCTTGTAACCGTTGAAGCCAACCCAAAGCACCTAGTCAAGTCAGAGAAACAAAATACGGGTTTTAGAGTAAGCTTGAGGTGGTAAAAGGCTAGAGTGTGTGAGATCATTTTGAGAGTTTGAAAAAGCCTAAAAACGAGTGCAAACATGAGTGGAAGTGTTCATCAATATTTCTTTAGCGGTGAAATTGTGAGGTTTGTGGTGAGTGTACTTAATTTTTTTATTTTTGTTTTGTGATCTAACATTTTCTTTTCAACAACAAAAATCATGTCCACGCGAAGAAGTTCAATGAATCGAATACCAATACTTAGTACAAGAAATGCAAAGAATGGTGAAGTCCAAATTGATAAATTGCATGAGAGAGATTAGATCGATTGGAACAAAGAGATCCGCGAATGAGTTTCATCAAGTCAAAACTTAGAGTTCTAGAACCCCACAAAGATATACACCCAATTATTACTTGAAAAAAGAGTTCCATTACTTGATTCCTATTTGACATCTACTTGAGACAAAAGAGATTCATACTATGACTCATATTCATCAGCGATTAGAAGTGACTTCGATCAAAAGTCCTTTTCATCAAGAAATTTGAGAAAACGGCTAGCCGACACGATTTTGATTTGTTCCAAGATGGCAATCGGAGAAAGACATACTCCTACTAGATCGTCAGCGAAATCTTACTCGGAGTATTCTTCATGAAGTTTTTGATTGTGAATCATATGCAAATAGTTCTTCATCTTTCTCGAACAAGATTTATATTCTCATCATTCTTTGTACATTCTTGTAAAGAGAAAACAAGGAAAAAAGAAAAAGCAAAAGAAGAAAAAGAAAAGCGAATAAATAAAAAAAAAGGCCAAAAGGCAAGTAAGAGAGAAAATGAGTGAATCTTGAGAGAACTTGAAAAAGCCTTTGGAAATGGCCTTTGAGAATGCAAAAAAAGAAAAGAAAAGAAAATGAGATTGAAAAAGAGAATGAGAAAAAGTTTGAGGTGAAAAAGAGATGAAAAGAAGTTGAAACAAAAGGAACGCAGTGATCTGAGAAGAAAAAAAAGAATCAGTGAGAAAACAAGTGAACAAGTGAGGATTATCTCTACTAACCCACATATTCGATCTTCTTGTGATTTAACTTTTCAGGTTCACAGAAGTTTGTGCGACCAATTCCATCTACATTACCTTCCAGCGACGAGGTGTTTTAGGTTGTTCGGAAAAAGGTGAGTTCATGAATGACAACCACCCACTTACGATCGGCTAAGGAAGGTAAGGCTTCTTTATTTATCAAATCTAAGTCAATTGATTTGGTTAATTACTCGTTCTCATATTAATGTGCCGATGTTATTTTAAAAGATGCCATGAAGATTCCGTCTTATGACATGTTTTATAACGACAACTTTGTTGATTACGTTGAATTGGTTCATCACATTGCAAATTATGAATGTTTTTGTGATATACTGCGTTGATTTTCCACGTTTTGATTTGTTTGATTATAAAAATTCTTTTGTTTGGCATCCATGTTAAAAGATCTTCATGATATGTACAATTGTGTTCTTCATGTGAATCAATCTTTGAGTTTTTGTGTGAAATTTCCATATATGAATTTACATTCCGTTAATACTCTTGAAGCATGAACCCTTTGCATATTGGTATGCTCGGTTTTATCCAATTTAACATGTGTGTTTAAGCGAGTGAAATTTGAATCATGCAATGAGTTGATTATATTTTCCTCATTTAACATGTTGCGCTAAATCAAATGACCAAGTTCGTGTGTTCAAGCCTGGTATTTGCTACATGAATTCATTTTATGTAGAACATCAAGCCCTTTGCATCATTTTCTATTCAAATTATGTTTGCTGATGTTTCAAAATTTTTGATAAGAAGGTGAAATTCAATGATTTGGGTTTCAATTTTGATTCGTTTACTAATCACCTTGCTTGGCCACATCTGAAATTTTCGTTCCATTTTGAGAAGAGTAAGATTGACTTATGCTTTGGGACTTGAATCAAATTTCAGCGATGATTTATTTTTTTTTTTCAGTCCATACCTCCCTATTGAAACTAACCTTTTTGACCCTACATTTTGATAAATTCGACGATTGTGCTTGCTTTGTCCAGGTGAGATTTTTGGCATATGTTCGATTGAATGAATTTTTAATGAACTATCAGAACACATTTGAATTTGACCTCTTTGAGTTTCTTTTGCCGGCTGGTAAGAATTTTTCAGGTTTGTGTGACATCTTCCATCCCATTCGATCGAGGAAAACCATGCATCGCAGTCAAGAGTTCTCCCATGGACAAATGGCACACGACTTGAGGACAAGTCGCTGAGAGACGGGGAATGATGTGAGACACCAGGGCATCTCGAATACACACCAAGGTATCTGGCTGAGCTGCCAAGGTCCTATGACCCGAGCCAGAACAAAGCAACTTCAAGATGCTATATCCCGGCCTTTGTGACGCAGCGCATTTGGGAAGATAACCAGCTCCTAGCATTGAAGGAGCTAAGAACAACTCCTTGATGACTCCATGCACCACTGTTGCAATCCGATCTCAGCTCCCCATGCGCCTATTCAGCTCATCAGCTCACTTGAGCTTGTTTTTAGCTCGTTGAGCTCGAACTTAGCTCGATTCAAGCTCATTCCTTTTCATTTCAATAAATTAAGTTTAATCTAGCTTATAACTAAGTTTGCTTACAGCTTATGCTAGAATTCCACACCAGCTCATTTTAGCTCACTAAGTGTTTTGACTATTTGAGCTAGCTTCTAATTTATTATGGGAGTTGACTTATAATTGTTGTGTTAAAATTTAGTTAGTGTTATTAAGTTATTTAGTTATTATTTTAATTTATAATTATATGAATAGTTGTGTTGTTATTTAATTTTGTTATTTAATTTTGTAAGTTAGCGAATTTGGAAGATACATTCATAGCATTTAATGCAAGGTGCATGAAGCAGGGAATGTTCATTGAGCAGGAAGATTCATAGATAGTTTAGGTTCAATGTTTGGAGGACTTACATTCATGTACATGGAAGGTTAATGCATATTGAAGGAGTGCATCTCCGCTTGGACCCACACACATGCATGAATGGCGGATCATTAATACAAGTGCATGTACTGGGCTAGGTTCAAGCCCCCTTCCAAGTTCCATGTACCACCAATGTGCATGTGGGAGGACCCTTGGAGTTTCCTAAGCACCTATTCAGCCAAGAGAACATCCTTTGGGAGTTTCGCGCATCCCATGGCCGAACCTAGACCATTCCCTTGGCTTCCCCAAAGCTTGCCCATGGGGCATGGTTGCCACACCACCTCCCCATTCGGCCCGGTTTTTGGACAAAGACTCTAATGGTCATTTTCAGAATGTTCATGTATTAAATTAGGTTCACATTGCTTCATAGTTAAGTTCATGAATAGACTGTTCGGTTAGCTCTAAGAAACTATTATAAATAGTTTGTTGATTTCATTGTTAAAGGACTTTTGCCAAATTTGTTAATGAACTTTTTGTTCTTGTGAGGTTGCTTCCTCTCATATCATACAAGTTTCAAGACTTATTTAGCTTGTGCTAGTGGGGTCAATCGACTTGTTTTGAACTTATCACCAATCTTGGTGTAGGCGTTCACCTATCCTTCTATCCATCGTTCCACGCTTAACAATATAGGAATGGGGTGACACTTTTGAGTGTTGAATCATTCACCAGCGTTGAGATCGTTTTCCATCCCCAATCTATCCAACATCCTTTTCTTGTTTCCTTTAGCCGAACCTATCACTACCACTTTTGTAACTTCTTGAAACCCATTCCACTATCCAAACCTACCACCCATTTCATTTCTATTTCTACAAAAATCAGAGGGTACGAATCGACTCTCTCGAACTCGATCCAGACAGCTACGTGACTTTTTGACTCGACTACGGTGCCAAATCACATCATTTGGTATGAGCTTATAAATCGAGAGCGCCCGGCGTCATTATCAAGATCAAAATAGGTTCGTGGTGAAAAATATTCAAAAAATATAGAAAAAAAATTGTATTTTCCGTTTTTATCATTGTAAAGTGCTATATTGAAAGTTGAAAAAAGAGAATCACGAAATTGTAAAAAAAGTGAAGTGATCAAAGTTCGATTCTATTGTTTTATATTTCTTCCGAGACGTCTTATATTCTTTTCATCAATTTTAATCCCCCAAAACGCTACACTACTTTAAAAATTATTTTTTTCTTTTTAGCCTACCCCGTACACCATATACGTTTAACCCTTGTGTAGATTTGAAGCCGACCCAAAGCACCTAGTAATCCAAGTCAAGAGAAACAAAATACTTAGGTTCTGAGTAAAAGCTGAGTGGTAAAAGCTAGAGTGTGAGATCATTCGAGAGTTTGAAAAAGCCTAAAGCGAAAGTGCAAACACGAGTGGAGTGTTCATCAATATTTCTTCATGAGAGTGAATTTGAGAGGTTTGTGGTGAGGAACCAATTTTTTATTTTTGTTTGTGATCTAACATTTTCTTTTCAGCAACAAAAATCATGTCTACCAAGAGTTCACCGAATCGAATACCAATAAATTGCAAAAGAATGGTGAAGTCCAAATTAGATAAATTGCATGAGAGATTAGATCGATTGGAATAAAGAGATCCACAAGAACCAGTTTCATCAAGTCGAACTTAGATTATGAACCCCAAGAGATATACACCCAATTACTTACTTAGAAAAAGAGTCCCATTGTGATTCCTGTATTCCTCGATATCTACTTGGAGACAAAGAGATTCCATACTATGACTCATTCATCAGTTCCAGAAGTGACTTCGATCGAAAGTCCTTTCATCAAGAAATTAGTGGTGATTTAGAATGCCGATTATGATTTTGATTTGTTCAAGATGGCGATCGGAGAAAGACATACTCCTACTAGATAAATCAACGAAATCTTACTCGGAGTATTCTTCCACTTAAGTTTTGATTGTAAATCATATGCAAATAGTTCTTCATCTTTTCGAACAAGATTTGTATTCTCATCGTTCTTTTGTACATTCTTGTAAAGAGAAAACAAGGAAAAAAAGAAAAGAAAAAACAAAATAAAAAGAAAAAGAGCAGTAAAAGGCAAGTAAGAGAGAAAATGAGCGAATCTTGAGAGAACTTGAAAAAGCCTTTGAAATGGCCTTTGAAATGCAAAAAGAAAATGAAAAAGAAAATGAGATTGAAAAAGAGAATGAAAAAGTTTGAGAGTGAAAGAAGATGAAAAAGAAATTGAAACAAAAGGAACGAAGTGATTCGGAGAGAAAAGAATCGAAAGTGAGAAAAAACAGTGAGCAAGTGAGGATTATCTCTACTAACCCACATGTTCGATCTTCTTTGTGATTTAACTTTTCAGGTTCCTAGAAGTTTGTGCACTAATTCCATCTACATTACCTTCCAAACGAGAGGTGTTTTATGTTGTTCAAAAAGGTGAGTTCACGAATGACAACCACCCACTTGCGATCGAAGGTAAGGAAGGTAAGTGCTTCTTTATTTATCAAATCAAAGTCACTTGATTTGGTTAATTACTGTTCACATATTAATGTTAACGATGTTGTTTCAAAAGATGCCATGAAGATTCCGCCTTATGACATGTTTTATAACGACAACTTTGTTGATTCTGTTGGATTGGTTCATCCGGTGCAAATTATGAATGTTTGTGATAATAGTTTTTCACGTTTTGATTTGTTTGATTATAAAAATTCTTTGTTTGGCATCCATGTTAAAAGATCTTCACATGATATGTGCAATTGTGTTCTTCATGAACAATCTTTGAGTTTTTGTGCTGAAATTTCCATGTAATGATTTATTCTGATTAATACTTTGAAGCATGAACCTTTGCATATTTGTATGCTCGTTTTGTTAATTCAACATGTTTGTTTAAGCAGGTGAAATTTGAATCATGCAATGAGTTGATTATATTTCCTCATTTAACATGTTGCTCAAGTAAATCAATGACCAAGTTCGTGTGTTTCAAGCCTAGTATTTGCTACATGAATTCATTTTATGGGAACATTAAGCCCTTTGCATCATTTTCTATTCAAATTATGTTTGCTTGATGTTCAAACTTTTGATAAGAAGGTGAAATTCAATGATTTGGGTTTCAATTTTGATTCGTTTACTAATCACCTTGTTGGCCACATCTGAAATTTTCGTTCCATTTTGAGAAGGTAAGATCGACTTATGCTTTGGGACTTGAATCAAATTTCAACGATGATTTATTTTTTTCTTTTCAGTCCATACCTCCTATTGAAACTAACCTTTTACAATTTTGTGAATGTAATCCTTTAAAAGCACGAGCTATCATGGTGCTTCGTCACCCACCCAAGTTGATCGAGATAAAAGGTTTGTTTTACATTATTTGTCTGAAGAGAGAAGATTCATCTTGTTTGAAAAAGGTAAAACCGATCATAAATTTTCTTCTTCAAGATCGACAAGGTAAAGTTTACTGAAAATTTTCAAATACCTTTACTCTATTCGAATGTTGTTGAAAATCTTTTGATGGTTTGATGTTTGGAAATTGTTTGTACCTTGTTGTGATTGATTGTTGTCTTTGGCCTAGTAGTGATCCGCTTTGTGTTGAAAAGTGATTACACAAATCATGTTGTTAATAAGCGAAAAGAGTGAGTTAGTTTCACTTGGCCATGGTACACTTTGCGTGTACATTCCATGAATTGTTATTTTTGAATAAACATATTGAAAAGTTTTGGTTGTGGATTAACGTGTTTGAATCTTTACAAATGTTCATGACTAATTACCCTTGATTCACTAAGTTCACATGTTTGTAAAGATGGCTTAACAAGACTTTTAATAAATTTACGATACTTGCTTTGTCCAATTGAGATTTTTGGCATATGTTCGATTGAATGAATTTTTAATGAACTATCGAACACATTTAATTTGACTCCTTTGAGTTTCTTTTTACCGTGGTAAGAATTTTTCCAGGTTTGTGTGACATCTTCCATCCCATTTGATCGAGGAAAACCATGCATGAGTCAAAGTTCTCCATGGACAAATGGCTCGACTTGAGGACAAGTCGCTTTGAAGATGGGGGAATGATGTGAGCACACACCGGGCATCCTCAAATGCACACCAAGCATCTATTGAGCTGCCAAAGGTCCTATGACCCAGAGCCCGAACCAAGCAACTTCAAGATGCTATATCAGCCTTTGTGGCGCATTTGGGAAGATAACCAACTCCCTAGCGTTGAAGGAGCTAAGAACAACTCCTTGATGACTCCATGCACCATATTGCAATCCGATCTCACTCCTCTTCACTCCCCCATGCGCCATTCAGCTCACATCAGCTCATAAGCTCGTTTTTAGCTCGCTTTGAGCTCGAACTTAGCTTCGATTCAGCCTCATTCCTTTTCATTTCAATAAATTAAGTTTTAATCTAGCTTATAACTAAGTTTGCTACAGCTCATGCCGAATTCCCTAGCTCATTTTAGCTTACTAAGTCTTTTTTGACTATTTGAGCTAGCGAATTTATTATAAGTTGACTTATAATTATTGTGTTCAAATTTAGTTAGTGTTATTAAGTTATTTAGTTATTATTTTAATTTATAATTATATAAATAGTTGTCTGTTATTTAATTTTGTTATTTAATTTTGTAGGTTAGCCAATTTGGAAGATACATTCATGGCATTTAATGCAAGGTGCATGAACGGATGTTCATTGAACAGGAAGATTCATGAATGGTTCGATTCAATGTTTGGAGGACTTACATTCATGTACATGGAAGGTTAATGCATATTGAAGGGTGCATCTCCTTTGGACGCACACATGCATGAATGGAGGGTCATTAATGCAAGTGCATGTACGGCCAGGTTCAAGCCCCCTTCTAAGTTCCATGTACCACCAATGCATGTAGGAGGACCCTTGGAGTTTCCTAAGCACCTATTCAACCAAGAGACATCCTTTGGGAGTTTCATGCATCCCATGGCCGAACTCTAGACCATTCCCTTGGCTTCCAAAGCTTGCCCATACATGAAGCTGCCCACTCACCTCCCCATTCGGCCTGAACATGGACAAAGACTCTAATGGTCATTTTTCTAGAATGTTCATGTATTAAATTAGGTTCATTGCTTCATAGTTAAGTTCATGAATAGACTATTCGGTTAGCCTAAGAAACTATTATAAATAGTTTGTTGATTTCATTTGTAAAGGACTTTTGCCAAATTTGTTAATGAACTTTTGTTCTTGTGAGGTTGCTTCCTCTCATATCTCGTATAAGTTTCAAGACTTATCTAGCTTGTGCTAGTGGGGTCAACCGACTTGTTTTGAACTTATCACCAATCTTGGTGTGGCATTCACCTATCCTTCTATCCATCGTTTCACCTTAACAATATAGGAATCGGGTGACACTTTTTAATGTTGAATCATTCCCGACGTTGAGATCGCTTTTTCCATCCCCATCTATCCAACATCCTTTCTTGTTTCTTAGCCGAACCTATCACTACCCTTTTGCTTAACTATTGAAACCCTTCCGCTATCCAAACCTACCCATTTCATTTCTATTTCAAACTACGATCGGGCAACTACGTGACTTTGACTCGACTACCCGGCTGAATCACACCATTTGCATCGTGAGCTTATAAATCAAGAGGCGCGACGTCCGTATCAAGATCGAAATAGGTTCGTGGTGAAAAATATTCAACAAAAAATTGTATTTTCGCTTTTATCATTGTAAAGTGCTATATTGAAAGTTGTAAAAGAAAAAAAGAAGATATGAAATTATAAAAAAAGTGAGGTGATCAAAAGTTCGATTCTATTGTTTTATATTTCTTCCGATCGTCTTATATTCTTTTCATCAATTTTAACCCCCCAAAACGCCACACTACTTTAAAAATTATTTTTTTTCTTTTAGCCTACCCGTACACCATACGTTTTAACCCTTGTAACCATTTGAAGCCGACCCTAAAGCATCTAGTCAAGTCAAGAGAAACAAAATACGAGGTTATGAGAGTAAGCTTGAGTGGTAAAAGGCTAGAGTGTGTGAGATCATTCGAGAGTTTGAAAAAGCCTAAAAACGAGTGCAAACACGAGTGGAGTGTTCATCAATATTTCTTTATGAGTGAAATTGTGAGGTTTGTGGTGAGGTACTTAATTCTTTTATTTTGTTTTGTGATCTAACATTTTCTTTTCAGCAACAAAAATCATGTCACGCGAAGAGTTCACTGAATCTAATACCAATACTTGGTACAAGAAATGCAAAGAATGGTGAAGTCCAAATTCGATAAATTGCATGAGAGATTAGATCGATTAGAACAAAGAGATCCACGAGAACGAGTTTCATCAAGTCTAAACTTAGAGTCAAGAACCCCACAAAGATATACACCCAATTATTACTTGAGAAAAGAGTCCATTGTGATTCCTATTCGATATCTACTTCAGACAAAGAGATTCATACTATGACTCATATTCATCAAGAATTCGAGAAGTGACTTCGATCGAAAGTCCTTTTCATCAAGAAATTCGAGAAGACGAAGCCGATTATGATTTTGATTTGTTCCAAGATGGCGATCGAGAGAAAGACATACTCCTACTAGATCACAACGAAATCTTACTCGGAGTATTCTTCACGGTTTTGATTGTGAATCATATGCAAATAGTTCTTCATCTTTCAACAAGATTTGTATTCTCATCGTTCTTTTGTACATTCTTGTAAAGAGAAAACAAGGAAAAGAAAAGAAAAGAGAAAACAAAATAAAAAAAAAAGAGAGGCAAAAGGCAAGTAAGAGAGAAAATGAGCGAATCTTGAGAGAACTTGAAAAAGCCTTTGAAATGGCCTTTGAAATTCAAAAAGAAAATGAAAAGAAAATGAGATTGAAAAGAGAATTAAAAAAGTTTGAGAGTGAAAAGAAGATGAAAAAGAAATTGAAACAAAAGGAACGAGTGATTCGTAAGAAAAAGAATCGAGTGAGAAAACAAGTGAGCAATTGAGGATTATCTCTACTAACCCACATGTTCGATCTTCTTGTGATTTAACTTTTCAGGTTCCTAGAAGTTTGTGCGACCAATTTCATCTACATTACCTTCCAAACGAGGGTGTTTTAGGTTGTTCAAAAGGTGAGTTCGCGAATGACAACCACCACTTGCGATCGTGGTTGTAAGGAAGGTAAGGCTTTATTTATCAAATCAAAGTCACTTGATTTGCTAATTACTGTTCACATATTAATGTTAACGATGTTGTTTCAAAAGATGCCATGAAGATTTCGTCTTATGACATGTTTTATAACGACAACTTTGTTGATTCTCGCTGATTGGTTCATCCTGCAAATTATGAATGTTTGTGATAACGCTTTTTCACGCTTTGATTTGTTTGATTATAAAAATTCTTTGTTTGGCATCCATGTTAAAAGATCTTCACATGATATGTGCAATTGTGTTCTTCATGAACAATCTTTTGAGTTTTTGTGCGTAAATTTCCATGTAATGATTTACATTCCCGATTAATACTCTTGAAGCATGAACCTTTGCATATTGGTATGCTCGATTTTGTCAATTCAACATGTGTGTTTAAACGAGTGAAATTTGAATCATGCGATGAGTTGATTATATTTTCCTCATTTAACATGTTGCTCGCTAAATCAAAATGACCAAGTTCGTGTGTTCAAGCCTCGGTATTTGCTACATGAATTCATTTTATGGGAACATTAAGCCCTTTGCATCATTTTCATTCAAATTATGTTTGCTTGATGTTTAAACTTTTGATAAGAAGGTGAAATTCAATGATTTGGGTTTCAATTTTGATTCGCTTACTAATCACCTTGCTTGGCCACATCTGAAATTTTCGCTCCATTTTGAGAAAGGTAAGATCGACTTATGCTTTGGGACTTGAATCAAATTTCAACGATGATTTATTTTTTTCTTTTCACCCATACCTCCTATTGAAACTAACCTTTTACAATTTTGTGAATGTAATCCTTTAAAAAGCACGAGCTGTCATGGTGCTTCGTCACCCACCCAAGTTGATAGAGATAAAAGGTTTGTTTTACATTATCTCATGTCAAGAGAGAAGATTCATCTTGTTTGAAAAAGGTAAAACCGATCATAAATTTTCTTCTCTTCAAGATCGACAAGGTAAAGTTTACTTAAAATTTTCAAATACCTTTACTCTATTTGAATGTTGTTGAAAATCTTTTTTGATGGTTTGATGTTTGGAAATTGTTTGTACCTTTGTTGTGATTGATTGTTGTCTTTGGCCTAGTAGTGATCCGCTTGTGTTGAAAAGTGATTACACAAATCATGTTGTTAATAAGCGAAAGAGTGAGTTAGTTTCCAATTGGCCATGGTAAACTTTGCGTGTACATTCCCATGAATTGTTATTTTTGAATAAACATATTGAAAAGTTTTGGTTGTGGATTAACGTGTTTGAATCTTTACAAATGCTCATGACTAATTACCCTTGATTCAAATAAGTTCACATGTTTGTAAAGATGGCTTAACAAGACTTTTTGATAAATTTACGTGATGCTTGCTTTGTCCAATTGAGATTTTTGGCATATGTTCGATTGAATGAATTTTTAATGAACTATCGAACACATTTGAATTTGACTCTCTTTGAGTTTCTTTTTACCTACTGTGGTAAGAATTTTTCAGTTTGTGTGACATCTTCCATCCCATTTGATCGAGGAAAACCATGCACGAGTCAAAGTTCTCCCATGGACAAATGGCTCGACTTGAGGACAAGTCGCTTTGAAGATGGGGGGAATGATGTGAGCACACCCGAGGCATCCTCGAATGCACACCAAGTATCTATTGAGCTGCCAAAAGGTCCTATGACTCGAGCCCGAACCAAGCAACTTCAAGATGCTATATCGGCCTTTGTGACGCGTGATTTGGGAAGATAACCAGCTCCCCTAGCGCTGAAGGAGCTAAGAACAACTCCTTGATGACTCCATGCACCATATTGCAATCCGATCTCAGCTCCTCTTCAGCTCCCCATGCGCCATTCAGCTCACATCAGCTGCTTTAGCTCGCTTGAGCTTGAACTTAGCTCGATTCAGCTCATTCCTTTTTCATTTCAATAAATTAAGTTTTAATCTTGCTTATAACTAAGTTTGCTACAGCTCATGCCGAATTCCCTAGCTCATTTTAGCTCACTGAGTGTTTTGACTATTTGAGCTTAGCCAGAATTTATTATAAGTTGACTTATAATTATTGTGTTCGAATTTAGTTAGTGTTATTAAGTTATTTAGTTATTATTTTAACTTATAATTATATGAATAGTTGTGTGTTATTTAATTTTGTTATTTAATTTTGTAGGTTAGCCGAATTTGGAAGATACATTCATGGCATTTAATGCAAGGTGCATGAACGGGAATGTTCATTGAACGGGAAGATTCATGAATGGTTCGGTTTATTGTTTGGAGGACTTACATTCATGTACATGGAAGGTTAATGCATATTGAAGGGTGCATCTCCCTTGGACGGCCCACATGCATGAATGGAGGGTCATTAATGCAAGTGCATGTACGGCTAGGTTCAAGCCCCTTCCAAGTTCCATGTACCACCAATGCATGTGGGAGGACCCTTGAGTTTCCTAAGCACCTATTCGGCCAAGAGACATCCTTTGGGAGTTTCATGCATCCCATGGCTGAACCTAGACCATTCCCTTGGCTTCCAAAGCTTGCCCATACATGAAGTCGCCCACTCACCTCCCCATTCTACCGAACATGGACAAAGACTCTAATGGTCATTTTTCTAGAATGTTCATGTATTAAATTAGGTTCATTGCTTCATAGTTAAGTTCATGAATAGACTATTCTGTTAGCCTAAGAAACTATTATAAATAGTTTGTTGATTTCATTTGTAAAGGACTTTTGCCAAATTTGTTAATGAACTTTTGTTCATGTGAGGTTGCTTCCTCTCATATCTCGTACAAGTTTCAAGACTTATCTAGCTTGTGCTAGTGGGGTCAACCGACTTATTTTGAACTTATCACCAATCTTGGTGTGGCGCTCACCTATCCTTCTATCCATCATTTCACCTTAACAATATAGGAATCGAGGTGACACTTTTAGTGTTGAATCATTCCCGACGTTGAGATCATTTTTCCATCCCCATCTATCCAACATCCTTTCTTGTTTCCTTAGCCGAACCTATCACTACCCTTTTGCTTAACTATTGAAACCCTTCCGCTATCCAAACCTATCCATTTCATTTCTATTTCTAAAATTTGAGGTACGAACGACTCTCTCGAACTACGATCGAGCAACTATGTGACTTCGACTCACTATCCGGCCTGGATCACATCACTTGGAGTTTCCTAAGCACCTATTCAGCCAAGAGACACCCTTTGGGAGTTTCATGCATCCCATGGCCGAACCTAGACCATCCCCTTGGCTTCCAAAGCTTGCTCATTCATGAAGCCGCCCACTCACCTCCCCATTCTGGCCTAACATGGACAAACGACATCAATGGTCATTTTTCTAGAATATTCATGTCTTAAATTAGGTTCATTGCTTAATAGTTAAGTTCATGAATTATCTATTCGGTTAGCCTAAGAAACTAGTATAAATAGTTTGTTGATTTCATTTGTAAAGGACTTTTGCCAAATTTGTTAATGAACTTTGTTCTTGTGAGGTTGCTTCCTCTCATATCTCGTACAAGTTTTGAAGACTTATCTAGCTTGTGCTAGTGGTGTCAACCGACTTGTTTTGAACTTATCACTAATCTTGGTGTGGCGTTCACCTATCCTTGATGTGAGCACACCCGGGGCATCCTCGAATGCACACCAAGTATCCATTGAGCTACCAAAAGGTCCCATGACCTGAGCTCAAACCAAGCAACTTCAAGATGCTATATCGGCCTTTGTGACGCGCATTTGGGATGATAACCAGCTCCCTAACGTTGAAGGAGCTAAGAACAACTCCTTGATGACTCCATGCACCATATTGCAATCTGATCTCAGCTCCTCTCCAGCTCCCCATGCGCCATTCAGCTCACATCACTCACTTGAGCTCGCTTGAGCTCGAACTTAGCTCAATTCAGCTCATTCCTTTTCATTTCAATAAATTAAGTTTTAATCTAGCTTATAACTAAGTTTGCTACAGCTCATGCCAAATTCCCTAGCTCATTTTAGCTCACTAAGTGTTTTTGACTATTTGAGCTAGCCGAATTTATTATAAGTTGACTTATAAGTGTTGTGTTCAAATTTAGTTATTGTTATTAAGTAATTTAGTTATTATTTTAATTTATAATTATATGAATAGTTGTGTTATTTAATTTTGTTATTTAATTTTGTAGGTTAGCCGAATTTGGAAGATTCATGTATGGACTTTAATGCAAGATGCATGCATAGGAAGGTTCAATGGACGACAATCAAGAGGCAAATGAATGTTCATGATGAACATTCATGTATTTGAAGATTCATGGATCAAATTAATGATGGAACATGCATTGACGGTTCATGCATTGATCATGTGTTCACACATTGTGTTCACACCATGATGACCCTTCTGGCTGGACGCTCACACCCAAGTGTCTACTCAAGCTCCATGTTCACACTTTGAATTGACCTATAGGCTACTACACATGCATGGATGGGTTCAAGAACGTCAAAGGAAGGAATTAACTCAAGAATTCAACACATTGATTGAATTAAGTGCATGCACAAAGGGGAGAACGAATTTACTAGGTTCATGCTGCCATTTATGAACCTACATGCCATCGAAGTGTTTAATTATGAAGATACATGTTCCATACAAGTGCATGAACGTCCCAAGGAGATGAATGCAACCTTTGGTGCACATACAAGTCACTTGAAGTCTTTCTTTATGACTAAGCATTCATGCACAAACCAAGGGGGAAGAAAGTGTCCATTCAAATAGTGTATGAATCACTAATTATGAACTATTTTAATACATTAGTGTGAACGTTTTTATTATTGTGTGAACACCTAGATGTCGAATTTGAATGGTCATCTATGTACCTATAAATATTTGTTTTCTTTCATTTGTAAAGGACTTTTGCCAAACTTGTTAATGAACTTTGTTCTTGTGAGGTTGCTTCCTCTCATATCTCGCATAAGTTTCAAGACTTATCTAGCTTGTGCTAGTGGCGCCAATCGACTTGTTTTGAACTTATCACCAATCTTGGTGTGCTTCACCACCTATCCTTCTATCCATCGTTTCACCTTAACAATATAGGAATCGTGGTGACACTTTTAGTGTTGAATCATTCCCGATGTTGAGATCGTTTTTCCATCCCCCATCTATCCAACATCCTTTCTTGTTTCCTTAGCTGAACCTATCACTACCCTTTTGCTTAACTTTTGAAAACCTTCCGCTATCCAAACCTATCCATTTCATTTCTATTTCTAAAATCTGAGGTACGAACGACTCTCTCGAACTACGATCGGGCAATTACGTGTATTTGACTCGTCTACCCGGGTCGGATCACATCAATCCTTCTATCCATCTTTTCACCTTAACAATATAGGAATCGGGGTGACACTTTTTAGTGTTGAATCATTCCTGACGTTGAGTTCATTTTTCCATTCCCCATCTTTCAACTTTTCTTCTTGTTAACCAAATCGAGCCATCTATCCAATATCCTTTCTTGTTTCCTTAGCCGAACCTATCACTACCCTTTTGTATAACTTTTGAAAACCTTCCGCTATCCAAACCTATCCATTTCACTTCTATTTCTAAAATGAGGTACGAACGACTCTCTCGAACTACGATCGGCAACTACGTGAATTCGACTCGCCTACCCGCCTGATCACATTAGGCAAAGGGCAGCTTCTAGATGCCTTGATTTAATAGGAAAATTGAATGGGTTATTTGGGAGCTGAAATGCAATCAATAGGTTCAGCCAAATGCTTAAATTTGATTTAATGTCATTGCTTGGTTCAAACCGAATGTTCATGTGATTAAGGAGCTGTCTAGAGCACTTCAATAGTCTTAGAATGTGAACAAACTGATTTGAACAGCCACACATGTGTGAACAAACAAAACCGAATAGCCCTTGGTGTGAAAGGAATAATCGGTGGGTGTGAACAAATTTTTAATTTGCCTTGGGTAGCCAATCGATCTTCTTGAAGAGTTGCAAGGGTTGGCGAATGGTCACTTAGGGAACACCAAATGATCAGCACACCATCTTTAAATCATCCATGCACCTATGTCACCAAGGGTAATGTACCTACAACAATTAATTCAGCAAATTAAATCCCTTCTAGACACATTAATTCGCAACATAAAACAAATAAATCCTGCACCATAAATTAGGCTGGACATAATTAATCTTTGTAATAGTTAAGACATATTTAATTGGTCCTATTTAATTAAGCACTTAATTTAGAACATAATTAAAACATGTCCAGATTATGACAATTAATTATTAAAACTAAATAACTAATTTAACTAACAGCAACTTAAATGATTTAGTCTAGCATAATAAACTCAATAATGAAATGAGCTAAAAAGAGCTCGTTGAGCTAAGTTATGTTGACGTTGAGCTGATTTGAGCTTGAAGGAGAATGCATGGGTCGCTTCGCTTGCTGATCCAAAAGCTTTTCGATAAGTCCAAAGAATCGGTTTCACCCCAAACTCTATCAACTAATGCTGTTGTTGCATCTTTGAATCTCTTTGCTCGAGCTCTCAATGTAATCGGGTCCTACACAGCAACTCGAGAGGATCTATATTGGCAACCGCAACTTGGGAGGTGTGGTCGTATCAATTCGATAAGATAAGATTCGCTCTTTTGCTAAACATTCGGGTTATCTATTGGTTTTTATTGTCTTAACCCTCTCTGCTACTTATTTATGAAGGTGATGTGTTAACTTGTCCATTGGTGAATCAATTTCAGGTTTGCTTCATATCCTTTGTCCCATTCGACCGAGGAAAACCAAGCAAGAAAAAATATTGTCTTTTAGATTAAAGGTTCGACTTGAGGACAAGTCGCCTAAAAGAGGGGGAATGATGCGAAGTACGCCCAAATGAACCTCTTCAAACAAGTCTCCCTAGTCGAGCCAGTGACGTGTTGGCAAGCTAATCCCAACTCGCTTTCCAGTTCCACGAGCTCCATCCAGCTCAAATCCAGCTCATTCAAGCACAATCTAATTGCTCTAAGCTAATCTGAGCTTACTTCTAGCTCATTTTCAACTCACAAGCTAAACCTTAGCTCATTTTAGCTCAAACTCAATTTTTGACTTTAATGGATTAAATAAAATTTGAATATATTTATTTAAGCATTAAATTTGTTTTATATTAATATTTTTATTAATATGTCATAGATATCACATATCTTAAATGTGTTCACATTGTGCTGAATTTATGTGTGTTCACATGATGTCTTATGAATTGTTTTATTTCTTGTAGGTGCAATGCTCATGGACTGCAGAATGAATGCTTGAAGAAACATCTCTTTTGGACATCCCACATGCATGAATGAACAACATTTAATTAGGTGCATGCATACCAGATTCAAGGTGTTTATAAGTTCATGTATTTGTCAAATACATGAATGCACAAAATACATGAATGTTTGGGTTCAAATGCACATTCTTGCTACATGAATGATGAAGATTCATGCATGAATGTATCTAGAAGATCCAAACCCTTTGGACGGCACACATTCATGCATGGAAGGAAATTAATCCAAGTTCATGTAGGGCTTGGTGCAATGTATGAAGAGGTGTATGTAGAATTGAGGTTCAATGGACGGCATTTAAGAGAGTACATGTATTGGAGACGTTCATGCAAGTAGGGGCTATTTAATGTTCATTTTTTTTAAGGTTCATGGACCGAATTTATGGAGGAACATACATTGGGACGTTTCATGCATGATCCATGCATTTTCAAGCTAACCATTCAAGTATTCAAGGTGCATTAAAGCTTCATTCGACCAAGGGGGATGATGGAACATCAAAGGGCTGCATATTCATGGATATTCATGATTTTTCTTCTAGAATTATCTAGGTGTTTATGGTTGAATTTCTTAGCTTCTAAGCTTGTCCATTTGGCTACTTTTATTTAGGCTATAAATATATGTTATTTCATTTGTAAGTGATTAGACTTTTCACTTAATGAAACTTTGTTAAACTTTCATGGAATTTGTGAGATTTTTTTTCTCATATTTTGATAAGGACTTCTGCGTTGGCTTATCTAGGAAGCCTAGTGGCGTCAACCCTGTTTCTTCACTATCCCGAACTTATCACTATCAAATAGTGTGGCGCTCACCCATATACCGAGGTTCTTACTTTGTTAAGTAGTGGGTCGAGGTTTTATCATTTTCATTTTCACCTTGAAAGCGTATAAGTACTTGGGTCAATATTTCCTAATATTGGTTCTTACTTGCTTTTAAGTTCACCATCTTCCATAACCATCATTTATTAAGCTACCTTCAATCTATTTTCATTCTTTTGTTTCTTTTAAAATCAACCTTTAATATTCATATTTTAAACCCTACCTTTGAACCCCTTAAATAGCTTTCGCATTATTTAACCTAAAAAAATCTTCTTTAAAAGAGCCGAACGATACTTTTTCGTAGACGATCGGGCAAACTCGCATACGACCCGACTCACCCCGAGGCAGATCGCATCACAATGTCGCAAGTGGAGGAGTACCGGTTAGGAATGTTGCTCAAGGTGGTAGAGTCCTTGATTTGGGCCAATAAGCCATGATCCAAGAATTTTAGCGTATGCTTCGAGAGACGATAGAACCAATGCAAGAGCAATTGGATCACTTAAATGAGGAGGTACAACGTGTAAGGGAGCCACAAAACCAACGGCAAGAACGTGGACGTCCTAGACAAGAACAAGACGATCTATACGAGCCTAGTGAGCCCGAAAGCGATCATTCATCCGTTTAAAGTGTTAGGCAACAAGAACATCAAAACTATAGATAATGAGGTCGAGGTCGTCTTGATGACAATCTCAAAAACATTAAGATGTTAATTCCATTGTTTCAAGGCAAAAATGACCTAGAGGAGTACCTAGAGTGGGATAAAAAGGTCAAACTCATCTTCGAGTGTCACAACTACTTAGAGATCAAAAAGGTTAAACTTGCAGCTATTGAGTATTCAGATTACGCCCTTGTATGGTGGGATCAGCTAGTGACTAGCCGACGGAGAAATGGTGAAAGGCCTATCTCTACTTGGGCTGAAATGAAGTCTGTCATGTGGAAGTGCTTTGTTCCCTCCTACTATCACTGGGAGTTGTATCAACGGCTATAAAATCTCACTCAAGGCAACCGAAGCATCGAAGAGAGTAAGAACAACAACGATTGAGAAGCGACATGGAGGAAGATTGAGAAACGACGATGGCAAGGTTTTTAGTTGGTTTGAATCGAGATATTGCTCATGTGGTGGAACTTCAACACTACGTTGAAGTAATGGATATGGTTCACATGGCGATAAAGGTGGAAAAGCAATTGAAGTGAAAAAGTGTCAACCGGACCTATCCAAAGATCTTCTACCAACAAATAGACTCAAGGAATGAGCAAAGCTCCTATTCGGCCTAAGGAACCATCCGTTGCGCTAAGCCTAATCAACCAAGTGGTGACACTAGTAAGAGTAGAAATGAGCCCGCCTCTAATAGAGCTCGTGACATAAAGTGTTTTAAGTGTCAAGGTCGGGCCATATTGCTAGTCAATGCCCTAACCGTCGAGTGATGGTGGTGCGGCCAAATGGCGAGATCGACTCTAAAGATGAGCAAGAGAACGAACCTGAAATACACTTGGAAGAAGAAGATGAAATTGAGATACCGGTCAAGGGAGAGATACTCATTGTAAAATGAAGTTTGAATATTCAAGGTGCTGAGGAAGAACAACAACGAGAAAATATTTTTCACACTCAATGTCATGTTCAAGGCAAGGTTTGCAGCTTGATAATCGATGGAGGTAGTTGCACCAATGTTGCAAGCACCATGCTTGTTGAAAGACTTGGCTTGGCCACGATGAAGCATCTGAATCCTTATAAGTTGCAGTGGCTAAACGACGAAGGAGAACTCAAAGTTACTAAGCAAGCAAAGGTGGCATTTTCCATCAGAAAATATCAAGATAAGGTGATATGCGATGTTGTGCCGATGCATGCGGGACACCTTCTATTGGGTCATCCTTGGTAGTTCGACCATTGGGTAGTTCATGATGGCTACACGAATCGTTATTCATTCAAGCACCTCAGAAGGAATGTCACACTAGCCCCTCTCACACCAAAGCAAGTAAATGAAGATCAAATCAAATTGAGGCAATCTATTGAAAGAGAAAAAGAAAAAGAGCAAAATAAAAAGAATGGAAAGAAAAAGAGTGGAAAAAGTGATAAAAGTGAGTTAAAAACATGAGTGACAAAAGAAAAAGAAAATAAGAGTGAGAATGAAAAAACAAGTGTTTTTGCAAGAAAGTGAGATATTCGAAAGTTATTGTTGACAAAGCAACCCATTCTTGTACTTATGTACAAAGAGTGCTTGTTGGAAACTAACGAGATAGAAAAATCATTGCCTTCTCCTATTGTTTCTTTGTTGCAGGAATTTGAAGACGTGTTCCTCGAAGAAGTGCTGAACGGGTTACCTCCCATTCGAGGCATCGAACACCAAATAGACTTTATGCTGGGAGCATCTATTCCAAATAGATTGGCCTATCGTAGTAACCCCAAGGAAACAAAGGAACTACAAAGGCAAGTAGCCGAGTTAATGGAAAAGGGCTACATTCACAAAAGTTTAAGTCTGTGTGCGGTGCCGGTGTTGCTAGTGCCTAAAAAGGACAGTTCATGGCAGATGTGCATGGACTACCATACGATCAACAAAATAACCATTAAATATTGACATCCTATTCCCTGCTTAAATGACATGCTTGATGAACTTAACGGAGCCCAAATCTTTTCAAAGATTGATCTAAAGAGCGGCTACCATCAAATCTGAATGTAGGAGGGCGACGAGTGGAAAACCACATTCAAGACGAAATACGATTTGTAATGAATGGTTGTTAATGCCATTCAGCCTTACAAATTCCCTAGTACTTTCATGCGTTTGATGAATCATGTTTTGCGTGCGCTTATTGGAAAATTGTGTTGTGTATTTTGATGATATTTTGATTTATAGTGAATCATTAGAAGAACATGTTCAGCATCTGCGTGTGGTGTTGGAAGTGCTACGAAAAGAGGTACTTTATGCCAACTTAAAGAAATGTATGTTTTGCACTAACGAGGTTGTATTTTTAGTTTTCATGGTAAGTGCTCATGGCTTGGAAGTTGATCAAGAAAAAGTCAAAGCGATCAATGAGTGGCCGCGACCAACAAACACCAGCCAAGTAAGGAGTTTTCATGGGTTGGCAAGTTTTTATTGAAGGTTTGTGCCTAATTTTAGCTCTTTAGCCGCCCCCTTGATAGGTATAATTAAGAAAAACGTGCCCTTTGTTTGGACTGATGATCAAGAAAATGCCTTTGTTAAAATTAAAAATGTCTTACTAAGGCCCCATTACTATCATTACCTAATTTTAACAAGACATTTGAGATTGAATGTGATGCTTTAGGAATTGGCATTGGCACTGTTTTAATGCAAGACAGACCCATAGTGTACTTTAGTGAAAAGTTGAACGGGGCCACATTGAACTATCCAACATATGACAAGGAGTTGTATGCGTTATCCGAGCCTTAGAGACGTGGCAACACTATCTATGGCCAAAGGAATTTGTAATCCACTCGGACCACGAGGCTTTAAAACACCTCAAGGGTCAAACAAAGCTCAATAAACGTCATACGAAGTGGGTAGAATGCTTGGAGTCGTTTCCATATGTGATAAAGTATAAGAAAGGTAAGGAAAACGTTGTTGCCGATGCCCTATCTGATGTGAGTACGCCCAGCGAACCTCTTCGAACAAGCCTCTCTAGTCAAGCTGTGACGTGTTGATAAGCTAATCCCAGCTCGTTTCCAGCTCCACGAGCTCCATCCAGCTCAAATCCAGCTCATTCAAGCACAATCTAGTTGCATGAGCTAAATCGAGCTTACTCCTAGCTCATTTTCAACTCACGAGCTAAACCTTAGCTCAACTTCAGCTTAGGAGTTTAACCTCAGCTCAACTTTAGCTCAAGGGCTTAAGCTTAGCTCGTGGAGTTCACTATGACTGCATTTGACTACTATTGACTTTTTATTTAATAAGTTCAATAATTAGTTAATTAATATCCTACATATTAAATTTAGTTCACATTAGATATAATTAAGTATGTCTTAAAAGTGTTTATTGATGATAATTAAATTTGTCATAACCGAATTTAATGTTGATGTTTGTGTTCACATTAGCTTGAATTAATTCTGTTCACATTTCTTGTAGGAACACAATGGACATATGGAGATTAAAAGCAAGCATGAATGTTGAAAGGTGCATGGACGGTTGGAGGACTTGAATCTCTTAGGTGCATGTTCGGCTAAGTGCATGCATGTCCAATTCAATGTCTTCAAGGTTCATGAATGTTTCCATTCATGTATGGTGTGCTATCTCTTCATTTTTCAAGATAACCATTCAGCCAAAGGACACTCATCACATGCATGAAGATAGCTTGGCCGATTAGCTTCCCCATGACTCTCCTTAATTCGTTCACACCTATGTTCACATGCCAAGACTATTCGGTTCACCTTGTTCACACTAGAAGACTCTTCAACATTCGATTTTCACACACATGATGGCCCTTGAAGTCTCCTCAATTAATTCCCAACTCTTCACCAAGTAACATGAATTGATTGCCTCAATTACTCAAGTTGGCCGAACCTAGCTAATGTCCAAGGGAGTCTCTCATTCATGATTCATTTCCTTAAGCATGAAGAACTTTCAAGACATCTCCACCATAGCTGAATCTGGTCATGAACATCAAAGGACATCCTTCTAGAATTTTCAAGATGCATTCATGAGACTTTTACTTAATTATTAAGTATGTAAAGTGTCCATTCGGCTAGCTAGTCTTTAGACTATAAATACTTGTTATTTTTCTTTGTAAAGGGGACTTTTGAAACTTTTGTTAATGTTATGCTGCCGAAATTATGAGGCAAACTTTTCTTATATTTCGTTCAAAGATTCGCTTTGGCGCCCCTAGCGTTCTAGTTGTGTCAATCATGTTCTTTGTCGATTCTAAACTTATCACTACTCGTAGTGTGGCGTTCAAACATACCGAGGTTCCTATCTTGTTAGATAGTGAGTCGAGGTTTTCCTTCTAAACCCAAACCGAACTAAAAGAGCCTATAAACAACGGGTCAATACCAAATCGATATTGGTTCTTGTTTGCACTTTTTGTTCAACCCTATTTCTTCATTTACCCAAAACATACCAAACCGCCATTCCGTTTCTTACCTTTTCATAATACCATTTCGTTCTTACCCTTCATACCATTACGTCCATTTCTTCAATTCCACTTACCTAAGTCCAAACTTTCAATTCTTCTTACCTATTCCAATCCAAACCAAAACCAATACCCCTCTTTCTACTTGGCCATTCCTTCAACACAACTAAATCTGAGCGTAACTTCGTAGATGATCGGGCAATCTACATACGACTTGACCCTCCCCGAGGCGATTCAGATCGAGTTCGATGGGGAGTGCTCGCATCATTCGCCCCTCTTTTAGGCAACTTGTCCTCAAGTCGAACCGTTTGTCTAAAGGATAATATTTTTCTTGCTTGGTTTTCCTCGGTCAAATGGGACCAAGGATATCAAGCAAACTTGAAATTGATTCACCAATGGACAAGTTAACACATCACCATCATAAATAAGTAGCAGAGGGTTAAGACAATAAAAACCAATAGATAACCCGAATGTTGAGCAAAAGACGATTATCTTACCGAATTGACTTACCAATTTTGGCAATGACAAGTGGAAAGTGTTTAAATTCGGATGGTACATGTAAAATTTAGCCCAAAGGTCATATGGCAAGAATTTTATTCGTTCATAACATGGATACTTCACATTGTCACACAATTTCGATATGTCATCAATATGATCAATTGAGCAAAATGGAAATAAGGAATGATCAATCACGCATCTTAACAAACAAGAATGAATTCCTCGTTTCAACCACAACATTCCAAATGGATCAAAACAAACCTCATTTTGCCGTATTCGATTAAATGGAATAATATGGCCACTATCCATAAAATCATTACTAACAACACCGAGTTCTTCTCTTTTTAAACAAAGTAAAGGCATTTTTGTGACTTACTTTGTAAGTTACATGATGAAAGTTCAAATTTACCTCGTTCTCGTAGATCAAACCTTCTCTCCTTAGCAAGGTAATGCAATTGATAATTTGAACTCGAACAAACCCGTAAAGGTGAAAAGTCAAAAGACAATTCTTGCTTTTCAAAATATAAGTTCCACATGAATGGAAAATGTTAAGGTCACCACGAAAAATGTACTTAAAAAGACAGGATAAAATGTTATTCACAGATGGAACGTTTGATTCAATTCCGGGATTAAAAATAAAATTTTCAGAATCAAAAACTTGTTTTTGATTTTTTAATCCAGCCACATGCTTTATTTCCAAAAATAAAGATAAGACTCGAAGAAGATGAGTAGGTAAAACAAAGTTACTTACAACAAGATCACAATGCTTACCTTTTCTTGGAAACAACTCGAAATGGCTTACTCCCGGCTTAAAGACTCGATTTTGATCACTTATCCCAAATTGCAACAAAAATTTCATTTTCGCAGATAAGCCACAAAAGTGAATCAAAGAGACTTTAAACTGACAAATACACAAGCATTCATGCTTCACAAATCCTAGTCGAACAAACAGTCCGAAACATGGAAATTTCGCATAGAAATTCAAAGATTTCTCTTGAAGAGCAAAATCAAACAGATCAAATATTTCATGCAAAAATCTTTTAACGCATATATCGAGCAAAGAAGTTGTGTTCATGCGACTTTTTAGAAATTCAAATCCATCACAAATCATTTGAATAGGCACGTTTAAATAGAAAGATGAATTCAAAGAATTTATATAGCCATACTTATCAAAATGTGAAAACCTTTTATCACATACATTCACAATTTGCACAAGATGAACCAATCCAACAGAATCAATAGAATTGCCGTTATAAAACATGTCATAAGACGGAATCTTCATGGCATCTTTTGAATCAACACTGTTAACAATAATATGTGAACAATAATTAGCCAAATCAAAAGATGGTAGTTTTTCAGAAGTTATTCCATCAAAACCTTTATGAGTAATTTTTAAATCAGTCGGCCTTGATTCGATAAACAAAGATTCCTTACCTTCCTTACCTTCGATTTCCAATGGGTGGCGGTCGTGCACGGACTTACCTTTTTCAAACAACTGAAAACGCCTCTCGTTTTGAAGGTATCGGAGTTGGATTTGGTTGCACGGACTTTTAGGAACCTGAAAGAAAGATCACAAATAGATCGAGCAAAAGTGTTAGTAGAAAGAATCCTCACTTGCTCACTAACATCGTTTTCACTCGAATCTTTTTCCTCAAGTTCACTTGCTTTTTCCACTCTTTCTTTTATCTCAATTTCCCTTTCCACTCTTTTCTTTTGTTCAAACTCTTTTTCTTTTTCAATGTCTTTTTCGATTTTTTTTATTGTACACTTTCTTTTCTTTGTTTTTCTCTCTTTTCTTTATTTCTTCTCTCAATTTCATTCAAAATCCTCTCGTTTTCTCTCAAAATCTTTTCTTGCCTCTCTTGTCTTTTGATCTCTTTTTGCTTTTCATCTTTTTCTTTTCTTGTTTTCTTTTTACAAGAGGTTACAAAAGAATCATGATAATAATTATTTTGTTTAAAAGAAGAAAAATTATTCACATATGACTCACGAACAATTTTTCGTGAAGATCTCCATAGGCGTTTTCTTTGGAGTTCTTGAAGAAGTATATCTATCTCTTCGCACATTTTCTTGGAAGGAGTCAAAATCATAGTCGCCTTCTTGTCGTCTCAAACTCCTTGATGAAAAATACTCTCGTTCGAAGTCTCTTCTCGAATAGGAGTCATAGTATGAATCTCTTTGCCTCAAAGTCAATGGCGAGAAAGAATCACGATAGGAACTTTTGTTCAAGTAATATTCGGTGGTATATCTCCGTGGTGTTTTTGGTTCCGTTTTTGACTTGAAGAAACTCGATCACTTTGGTCTCGTTTTCCCAATCGATCTAGCCTCACTTGCGATTGGCCAAACTCAAAATTTGCCATTCTTAGCACTTCTTGAACCAAGTATTGGAACTCAGGCTCAGTAAATTCTTCATAATACATCTTGATTCTTGAAAGGAAAATATGTTAGATCAAAACAAAAATTTAAGTACCTCACCACAAACCTCACGATTTAGCTCAAAAAAGAAGAAGGAAAAAGTGACACTCTAGCTCATGTTTTACACTCGATTGGCTTTTACCTCCGCTTGAATAGTCTCACACGCTCGTGCCTTTTACCTCTCAAACTTTCTCTACTTACCGTTTTGGACTTGCCAAGGCCTTATCGTAGGCTTAGGGGTCGATTTCAAAATTGGGTAACAAAGGATAAAATATGTGGGGTTCTGGGTTGGCTGAAAGTGATGTGAGCACACCGGGGCATCCTCATTGCACACCAAGTATCCATTGAGCTGCCAAAGGTCCTATGACCCGAGCTCAAACCAAGCAACTTCAAGATGCTATATCGGCCCTTGTGGCGCACATTTGGGATGATAACCAGCTCCCTAACGTTGAAGGAGCTAAGAACAACTCCTTGATGACTCCATGCACCATATTACAATCTGATCTCAGGCTCTTCTTGAGCTCCCCATGCGCCATTCAGCTCACATCAGCTCACTTGAGCTCGTTTGAGCTTGAACTTAGCTTCGATTCAGCTCATTCCTTTTTCATTTTAATAAATTAAGTTTTAATCTAGCTTATAACTAAGTTTGCTACAGCTCATGCCGAATTCCTAGCTCATTTTAGCTCACTAAGTGTTTTTGACTATTTGAGCTAGCGAATTTATTATAAGTTGACTTATAATTATTGTGTTCAAATTTAGTTAGTGTTATTAAGTTATTTAGTTATTATTTTAATTTATAATTATATGAATAGTTGTGTGTTATTTAATTTTTGTTATTTAATTTTGTAGGTTAGCTTGAATTTGGAAGATACATTCATGGCATTTAATGCAAGGTGCATGAGCAGGAATGTTCATTGAGCAGGAAGATTCATGCATGGTTCGGTTCAATGTTTGGAGGACATACATTCATGTACATGGAAGGTTAATGCATATTGAAAGGTGCATCTCCCTTGGGCCAGCACACATGCATGAATGGAGAGTAATTAATGCAAGTGCATGTGCGGCTAGGTTCAAGCCCCTTCCAAGTTCCATGTACAACCAATGCATGTGGGAGGACCCTTGGAGTTTCCTAAGCACCTATTCGGCCAAGAGACACCCTTTGGGAGTTTCATGCATCCCATAGCTGAACCTAGACCATCCCCTTGGCTTCCAAAGCTTGCTCATTCATGAAGCTGCCCACTCACCTCCCCATTCGACCTAACATGGACAAAGCGACATCAATGGTCATTTTTCTAGAATATTCATGTCTTAAATTAGGTTCATTGCTTAATAGTTAAATTCATGAATTGTCTATTCGGTTAGCCTAAGAAACTAGTATAAATAGTTTGTTGATTTCATTTGTAAAGGACTTTTGCCAAATTTGTTAATGAACTTTGTTCTTGTGAGGTTGCTTCCTCTCATATCTCGTACAAGTTTGAAGACTTATCTAGCTTGTGCTAGTGGCGTCAACCGACTTGTTTTGAACTTATCACCAATCTTGGTGTGGTGTTCACCTATCCTTCTATCCATCTTTTCACCTTAACAATATAGGAATCGGGGTGACACTTTTTAGTGTTGAATCATTCTGACGTTGAGTTCATTTTTCTATTCCCCATCTTTCAACTTTTCTTCTTGTTAACCAAACCAGCCATCTATCCAACATCCTTTCTTGTTTCCTTAGCTTGAACCTATCACTACCCTTTTGCATAACTTTTGAAAACCTTCCGCTATCCAAACCTATCCATTTCACTTTTATTTCTAAAATCCGAGTCTGAACGACTCTCTCAAACTACGATCGAGCAACTACGTGAATTCTACTCGTCTACAGGGCGGATCACATCGAGAAAGAAAAAAATTCTCAAGTTTAAGTGTGGCGATGGGATAGGAAGTGAAAGAAAAGATGAAACAAGGGCTTCAAGATCGGAAATGATTTACAATAGAACAAGTTTTCACTTCAAATTTTTTGATTTTTATTTTTAACTTTTTAACAATTTTTTTGCTTTTTATACTTATTTTTTTCAATTACAAAATGCTAAATATAATGCTTTTTTTACAAAAATTTTTTTGAATTTTTACTTTGTGAACCTACTCCCGATGATGGTGCGAATGTCGGTACTTCACATTTTACAAACTCGATGCCAAATGATATGATCCGCCTCGGGAATGAGTCGAGTCGTATGTGAAATGCCCGATCGTCTCTGAAGAAGTATCATTCGATTTGTTCAAAAGGATTTTTAAGCAAATAATCACGAAGCTATTCAATGGGTTTAAAGGTAGGGTTTAAAATATGAATATTAAAGGTTCAGTTTAAAGTAAATAAAAGAATGGAAAGAAGGAACTCATAAGCAAGCACGAACCAATACTAAAGAGTATTGACCCAATTGCTTATAGGCTTTTAAGGTTATTGAATGAAAGAAGGTAAACCTCGACCCACTACTTAGCAAAGTAGGAACCTTGGTGTAATTTTGAGCAGCCACACTATAAATAGTGATAAGTTCGGGATAAAAGAAAAACAGGTTGACGCCACTAGGCTTCCTAGATAAGCCAACAAGTCTTCAACGAAATTAGGGAGAAAAGTATCTCACCAAATAGTTTCATTAACAAGAAACAATAATAAAAGTTCAACAACCTTTACAAATGAAAGTAAACAACTATTTATAGCCTAGTTCTTGGGGTAGCCGAATGGACATAAAACAATGCTTAAAGACTAAGTAAAATTCAGCTAGAAAATGCTAGAATAAACTAGAAGACAATCATTAAGTGACTAAGTCTAAATTCAACTACTTGGAATGCCAATGGGCATGCTTTGTGGAGAAGCAATTCGGCTGAATGAATGTGAAGCATGGAAGCTTAACAGCCATGTCTAGATTCGGCTAAGGAGAGGATGAATGGAAGCCTTCATGCATGCTTTTTGGCTGAATGGTCACTTAGAAAATATCAACCTACATATGTCCATTGGTCTCCATGAGAAGGCGTATGGGAAGAAGGAAAATTCAGCAACTCATTTAAGTCGTCCATGCATAATAAACACTTTAATAAATGCTGTCCATGAACATGTCTTGGCCATGCACAAAACACCCACTTAAATGCTACACATTAAATTCGTTTCTTGCCATGAACCTACAACAAATTAATGCATCAAGTAAACAGCAATTAATTCAGCCATGCATGCTTGCCACAAATAGCCTCTTTAATGGGCGCCCCTTGCATGCTGGACAAGTCCTTAAATTAGTCCTATGCTTGCTCCAACACCTCTTTAATTCGGTCAGCCATCATGTACCATAAATTCGGCTGGACAAAGTAGCAACATGCATTGAATTCGGTCAAGACATTAAACCAGCAGCTCATTAAATTCGTCCCAAGCTCCAACACTCATTGAATTCAGCTTCTTTAATGCTGATTCATTCATGTGCCTAAAACCAATTTAATGAAGCAAATTAATTCATGTCAAATACATTAAATTCGGCACATTAAACCTGCAGCAAAGTTGAGACAATTTAAATTCATGGTTTTTAATCACAAAATACATTAATAACATGTCTAAACAAGGACATATTTATGACCCACGTTTTAATGCTAGGACAACCATTAAATTCGGTTTAGACAAATAAATAGCAGCAGCTAATTAATTTGTCTTAAACTTGACATATTCAATTCATGTCCTAAACTAAGACACATTAAAAAACTTTATTTAATTATGTATTGATTAGACAAATTAAAATGAGCTAATTATTTTAAGCTAACTAAATAAACTAACTTAATTATTTCAGCAAATTAAAATGAAAGAAATTAAATAATTTCGAATCGAGCTCAATGAGCTTGCGTCAAAATGAAATTAAATTGGTAACAAGCTGAAGTGAGCTAGATGAAGCTCGGGAGCTGGAAATGAGCTAGGATCAGCTTGCCAACATCACATGGCTACTAGGAGACTTGTTGAAGAGATTATTTGGCGCGCTTGCATCAAAAATAGCCCCACTTGCATGAACGTCCCCAATACATGAATTCCTTCAAATGCCATCCATTGAACACTAGTTGTGCATGCATCCTTCCATACGATGTATTAAGCCATGCATGTACTTACATTAATGGCTCCTTCATGTATTCGGTCACTTTGTGGAACTTAACTCTTGGCCAAAAGGTTGCTTAGGGATCACCAATAGCCAGCCCACCATGCATAAATTCGTTCATGCATGAACTCTCATAATTCATGTACACAGGCGTGCATGAATCTCATTTAATGTACTCAATACATTCGGCTAAACCTACAAGAAACATGAACTCAATAAATCTCAATGTATATTCGGCTGAACATGTTAAGAGCATGAACTAGACATCATAAATATCATATTAAACTAAACTAAACACATTAATTAAAGACTAGCTAGTAGCATTAAGTTTGGCTAGCTCAAACTAAGTGAAAACATTTAACGAACTTATTTGAGCTAGGATTTTCGTTATTGAGCTGTAACAAGCTAATTAGTATAAAACTAAAACTTAGTTTAATTTATTAAAATAAAGAATGAGCTAAAAAGTAAGCTCGGTTGAGCTCAAACGAGCTAAAACAAGCTCAAATGAGCTGAGTTGAGCTGGATGGAGCTCAAGGAGCTGGAAATGAGCTAGGATCAGCTTGCCAACAATGCACGGTTTCTTTGGATAGTTGCTTCGAGCTGATTCTTTGAGCATTGTCCCTTGTTTCAAACCAAGGTTTTGCATTAGAAGCTAAAACAGCTTTTAGAAAATGCTTAGCACAAGCTCGAGTTATGGGTACTTTTGGAAGCTCAATTGAATCTTGATATGCACTTGAGGGCCCGGGCATGCATACATCATTCCCCCCTCTTCAAAGTGACTTGTCCTCAAGTCAAACATTTGGATCACTCTAGGGTGGAAGATAAAAGAGCTGTCAGAAATTTGAATAGGAATCAAAATTTGACAACTATTAATTTCATCATCATGAAAGAGTAAAAACTTGAATACAAAACAAACTAGAAAAGGGCCAATCCTTTTTGTTACATGAATAAATAAGGGATTGTCATTGGTAAGGTAAATGTTGGGTCTTACCTTTCCAATTTGACTATCCATCTTCGGCAATAGAAATGGTATATGAATCATGCGACAGGAATATCCATAAGTTGTCAATAAATTTTTCGAACAAACAAATTGTCCAAGCACCATTGTATCAAAACAAATATGATTCATATAAGCGAACATATTCAAAACACCATTTTCACAAACAAATGGACAGAACATCTTACAAGGTAATGCTTCATCAATCAAAGAATAGCAATTGACCGCATAAATGGATGGAACCTTTTCTGGACACAAGTCATGAAAAAATCATCAATTCGAGTCGAATAAAGTGGCCTAAAAACTAATGAAAACTCAAATTGCTTACCGTTGGGACTAGGGAGATGAAAATTAGTTTTACCTTTTTCAACCAACGTAAACCTTCTTTCCTCGGAAACGTATTGAAGCCAAAGCTCTTCACATGATCCTTGAGAAACCTAAAATGAAGAATAAACACAAAAACAATTCTCACTTTTCAAAGTGTCTCCTTCACAAAAATGATAGATGATAGTGTTTCCATGGTTGGTGAACTCGAAGGGACATGTTGAAATGATATTCACCAATTGAGCGTATGAATCTATACCAGGATCAAAAGCATGAGTTGATCTTACCTTTTCGAGATGAAACAAGAATTTCATAACCAGCAACATAGAATGAAAAAGGAATAATTTTAAGTTATAATCAGAATCTTTAAATTTCATTTTCTTAGTCTTAGTCCAAGCATCAAGTAAACATAAATTATTCGCACAAAATTTAGGTTGCTTGAGTTCCCCACATATCGAACCAAAATAACAAATTTCAGGTTTGAACACATGAGCTTGGTCACTCGATTCAATATGCAATAAGAGCTTCTTGATCTCTAATGTCCCACTTATGTTAATGAAAGAAGATGTGATCAAGCAATCATTCAAACAATCATAAAACTCAAGTCTCACTCGATCAAATCTACACAAGCATGCAAAATTTACACAACAAGGCAGCAACATTACACCATCATCACAAACAATCGGACTAGGAGTTTTACATGGCAACTTTTTAACACACAAATTCAAAAATTATGTGTGCTGATTTATACTTACTTCACTAACAAGCTCATCAACACCACAATTCTCATGAGTATTGCTCTCCTTGCCATCATTTAAAATAAACACATCTCCATTAATCAAAGAATGGCAGTTGGCCATATCATCAATATAATCACAAACATTCAAATAGGTCGGTGGAGATTGAAACGCTTTATAACACTTACCTTCCTTAGGGTGGACTAGGATTATCTTTACCAACCAATGTGAACCGTCTCTCCTTTGGAGGTAATTTAGATGGAACATATTAATCAATTCTATAGAAACCTGAAAAAGAAGAAGTGATATGATCCGCCTTGGAAGAATCGAGTCGTAATAGTGTGCTCGATCATCAACAAGAAGTTACGTTAGGTTTAATTGAAAGGTCGGATAAGAGAAAGAAGGGGAGAAAGAAGTTTAAAGAAGATGGAAGAATTAGATTGGGTTTGGAAGTTGGTTTATTAAATTAGTCGAAAAGGAAAGAGGATATTGGTTTTGGTTCGAATTGGAATAGGTAAGAAGAATTGAAAGTTTGGATTTAGGAGTGCGAATAGGTATTGACGAATGAATTGGTTCAAATAGGTAAGAGGAATTGAAGAAATGGGCGTAATGGTATGAAGGGTAAGAACGAAATGGTAAGAAACGGAATGGCGATTTAGGTACAATTTGGTAAATGAAGAAATAGGGTTGAACAAAAAGTGCAAACAAGAACCAATATTGATTTGGTATCGACCCGTTGTTTATAGGCTCTTTTAGTTTGGTTTGGGTTTGGTAAAGGAAAACCTCGACCCACTATCTAACAAGATAGGAACCTCGGTATGTTTGAGCATACACACTATGAGTAATGATAAGTTCGGTTTAAACAAAGAACAATGGTTAACACAACTAGAAGCAGCTAGGAAGCCAATCAAATCTTTGAGCAGAAATTTGAGAAAAGTTTTGCCTCACAATTTTGGCAGCAAAACATTAACAAAAAGTCCAAAAAGTTCTTTCACAAAGAAAAATAACAAGTATTTATAGCCTAAAGACTAGCTAGCCGAATGGACACTTTACATACTTAATAATTAAGTAAAAGCCTCATGGCGCATCTTGGAAATTCTAGAAAGAAGACCTTTGATGTTCATGACCAGATTCGACTATGGTGGAGATGTCTTGAAGGTTCTTCATGCTTAAGGAAATGAATCATGAGTGAAAGACTCCCTTGGACATTAGCTAGGTTCGGCTAACTTGAGTAATTAAGGCAATCAATTCATGTTACTTGCTGAAGAGTTGGGAATTAATTGAGGAGGCTTCATGAGACAAATTAAGTGTGAATGCCAATTCTTGAAGAGTCCATAGGTGTGAACACTTTGAATTGAAAGGCCATGCCATGTGAACATAATGTGAACGGAATTTTAAGGTTCATGGAGGGAGATGTTCGGCCACATGTATGAAGTAATGGGACGCCTCCTTTTAGCCGAATAGTCACTTGGAAAATGAAGGAGTAGCACACCATACATGAATGGAAACATTCATGAACCTTGAACACATTGAATGTGGTCATACATGCACTAAGCCGAACATGCACCTAGGAGATTCAAAGCTCTTAACCATCCATGCACCTCCAAAAAGACATGTTGCTTCATGCTCCATATGTCCATTAAGTTTCTACAAGAAAATGTGAACAGAATTAATTCAAGCTAATGTGAACACAATGTAAACATTAAATTCAGCTATGTGAACATAATCAATTTATATAATGACTATGACATATTAATAACAAATATTAATATAAGACAAGTTTAATGATTAAATAAATATGTGCAAATTTTTATTTAATGCATTAAAGACAAAACCAGTTTAAACTAAAATGAGCTAAGCTTTGGCTCGTGAGCTAAAGTTGAGTTGAAGCTAAACTCCTAAGTGAAGTTGAGCTAAGGTTCAGCTCATGAGTTGAAAATGAGCTAGGAGTGAGCTCGGTTTAGCTCGAGCAATATGGATTGAGCTGGAATAAGCTGGATTTGAGTTGGGCCAGAGCTCGTGGAGTTGGAAACAAGCTGGGATCAGCTTGCCAACATGTCAATACTCGGCTTGACAGACTTGTTCGATGAAGTCATGGGCGTGCTCATATCATTCCCCCTTTTAGGTGACTTGTCCTCAAGTTGAGCTATTTTTCCATGGGAGAACTTTGACTCGTGCATGGTTTTCCTCGATCAAATGGGATGGGCGATGTCACACAAACACGAAAAATTCTTACCACGATCGGTAAAAAGAAACTCAAAGGAGTCAAATTCAAATGTGTTCGATAGTTCATTAAAAATTCATTCAATCAAACATATGCCAAAAATCTTAATTGGACAAAGCAAGCATCGTAAATTTATCAAAGAGTTTAGTTAGACCATCGTTGCAAACATGAAAACTAAGTTGGATCAAGGGATAATTGGTTGTAAATGATGGCGAGGCACTTAAACACATTATTCCTCATCCAAAACATTTTAATTTCTTTAACAGAATATAGCAACTCATTTGGTCCCTTGTCTTGTTCATGCAAGGTATGCCATGGCCAAAGGTATGCTAACTCTTTCTTTCATTTTTGAACAACATGAGGGTGTCTCAAATTCCAACATAATAATCACATCATTACAATACCAAAAAGAAAAATCCATCACATCAAAGTATAAATAATTTCCAAACAACAAATCAATGGAATTTTCAACTTTAATAGAATTGAGCAAAGATATTTGAAAATTTTCAGATGACTTACCTTGTGAATATGAAGAGAGACAATTGAGGATTGGGTTTACCTTTCTCGGTCAAAATGAATCTTCTCTCTTTGGATAGATAACGTAAGACAAACCTATTACTCAGATAAATTTGAATAAGTGGTGGCGCACCATGACATGTCTTGCTCCTCGAGGGTGGAATTCACAAAAATGAGAATGGTTAGTATTAATGAAAACTATGGACTTAAATGGAAAAGGAAAGTTACCATGGAGATTTGATTCAATTCCAAAAACATAGGTTGGTCTTACCTTCTCGAAATGAAACGAAAATTCTAGATGTGGCCAAGCAAGGTGATTAGTAAACGAATCAAAATTGAAACCCAAATCATTGAATTTCACCTTCTTATCAAAAGTTCGAACATCAAGCAAACATAATTTGAATGCAAATGATGCAAAGTGCTTAATGTTTCCATAAAATGAATTCATGTAGCAGATACCAGGCTTGAACACACGAACTTGATTAGGAATTCTAACAAGCAACATATTAGAAGAAGATATAATCAACTCACCACACGAATTATATTTCACTAGTTTAAACACACATGTTGAATTGACAAAACTGAGCATACCAATATGCAAAGGTTCATGCTTCAAGAGTATCAATCGAGAATGCAAATCATTACATGGAAATTTCACACAAAAACTCAAAGATTGGTCATGAAGAACACAATTGCACATATCATGTGAAGATCTTTTAACATGGATGCCAAACAAAGAATTTTTATAATCAAACAAATCAAAACGTGAAAAACTGCTATCACACACATTCATAATTTGCACAGGATGAACCAATCCAATAGAATCAACAGAGTTGTTGTTATAAAACATGTCATAAGATGGAACCTTCATGGCATCTTTTGAAACAACATCGTTAAAATTAATATGTGAACAGTAATTAACCAAATCAAGTGACTTTGATTCGATAAACAAAGAATCCTTACCTTCCTTACCTTCGATCGCAAGTGGGTGGTTTTCATTCGCGAACTCACCTTTTTCGAACAACCTAAAACACCTCTCGTTTGGAAGGTAATGTAGATGGAATTAGTCGCACAAACTTCTAGGAACCTGAAAAGTTAAATCACAAGAAGATCGAGCAGGTGGGTTAGTAGAAATAATCCTCACTTGCTCACTTGTTTTCTCACTCTATTCTTTTTCTTACGAATCACTCGTTTCTTTTGTTTCAATTTCTTTCTCTTTAATCTCTTTTTCAATTTCTTTTCACTCTCAAATTTCTTTTCATTCTCTTTTTCAATCTCATTTTCTTTTCATTTTCTTTTTGCTTTTCAAAGGCTTTTTCAAGTTCTCTCAAGATTCGCTCATTTTCTCTCTTACTTGCCTTTTGCCTCTCTTTTCTTTTTATTTCATTTTCTTTTTCTTCTTTTGCTTTTTCTTTTCTTTTCTTTGTTTTCTCTTTACAAGGATGTACAAAAGAACGATGATAATACAAATCTTGTTCGAAAGATGAAGAGCGATTTGCATATGATTCACAATCAAAACTTCATGAAAAATACTCAGAGTAAGATTTAGTTGTGATCTAGTAGGAGTATGTCTTTCTCTTGAGCATACCATCTTGGAACAAATCAAAATCGTAATTGGCTTCTCGTCTTCTCGAATTTCTTGATGAAAAGGACTTTCGATCGAAGTCACTTCTCGAATTCGCTAATGAATATGAGTCATAGTATGAATCTCTTTGTCTCGAAGTAGATGGCGAAAAGAAATCACGATAGGAACTTTTTCTCAAGTAGTAGTCGGGGGTATATCTCCGTGGGGTTCTTGTCTCCATTTTTCGACTCGAAGAAACTCTATCACTTTGATCTTGTTTTCCAAATGATTTAATCTCTACGTGTATGTTCTTAGTGTTGGACTCCATCATTTTCACATTTCTTGTACCAAGTATTGGTATTAGATTCGAGTGAACTCTTCGCGTGACATGATTTTTGTTGCTGAAAAGAAAATGTTAGATCACAACACAAAAATAAAAAATAAAAAAAAATCAAGTACCTCACCACAAATCTCACTAGTTCACTCGAAAAGAAATATTGATGAACACTCCACTCGTGTTTGCACTCATTTTTTTGGCTTTTTTTTAACTCTCGGATGTTCTCACACACTCTAGCCTTTTTCCACTCACACTTACTCTCGTAACCTTGTATTTTGTTTCTTTTGACTAAATCTAGGTGCTTTGGGGTCTACTTCAAAATGGTTACAAGGGATAAAATGTATAGGTTATGGGTAGGCTAAAAAAATTTTTTTAGTATAGTGTGGCATTTGGAAATGGGGTTAAAATTGATGAAAAGAATATAAGGCGATCGGAAGAAATATCAAACAATAGAATCGAACTTTGATCACTTCACTTTTTTCTTTTTTTTCTCTCTTTTTTTTAAATAATTTTCGTATATATATTTTTTTACAACTTTCAATATAGCACTTTACAATGATAAAGACGAAAATACAATTTTTTTTGAATATTTTTTTCACCACGAACCTATTTCGATCTTGTTACGAACGTCGACTCCTCTTGATTTACAAGCTCTGATACCAAATGATGTGATCTGACCCGAGTAAATGAGTCAAATTCACGTAGTTGCCCGATCGTAGTTTGGGAGAGTCGTTCGTGCCTCAGATTTTAATAATAAAAGTAAAATAATGGAATAAAATAAGTGAAAGGTTTCAAGAAGGGTAAGTTTAGTAATAGGTTCGGTTATGTGTAGCAAAGATGGGTGATGGATAAATGGTTCGGTTGGGTTAACAAGAAGGAAAGTTGAAAGATGGGGAATGGAAAAACAAACTCAACGTCAGGAATGATTCAACACTAAAAAGTGTCACCCCGATTCCTATATTATTAAGGTGAAAAGATGGATAAAAGGATAGGTGAGCATACACCAAGATTGGTGATAAGTTCAACAAGATCGGTGGGCGCCTCTAGCACAAACTAGATAAGTCTTGAAACTTGTACAAGATATGAGAGGAAGCAACCTCACAAGAACAATGTTCATTAACAAATTTGGCAAAAGTCCCTTACAAATGAAATCAACAAACTATTTATACTAGTTTCTTATGCTAGCTGAATAGTCCATTCATGAACTCAACAATTAAGTAATGTACCTAATTAAGACATGAAACTTTCTAGAAAAATGACCAATGGTATCCTTGTCCATGTTAGTAGAATGGGAGGTGAGTGGGCAGCTTCATGTATGAGCAAACTTAGTTATAAGCTAGATTAAAACTTATTTTATTTAAATGAAAAAGGAATGAGCTGAAATGAGCTAAATTCGAGCTCAAACGAGCTAAAATGAGCTCAAGTGAGCTGATGTGGGCTGAATGGCCCGATCGTAGTTCGAGAGAGTCGTTCGTACCTCAAATTTTAGAAATTGAAGTGAATGGATAGGTTTGGATAGCGGAAGGCTTTCAAAAGTTATGCAAAAGGGTAGTGATAGGTTCAGCTAAGGAAAACAAGAAAGGGTGCTCGTCTCGAAGTGCGAGCGACTCTCTCGAACTAAGATTGGGCAACTACGTGAATTTGACTCATCTACCCAGGTGTGTGCTCACATCAATGAGATTGAAAAGAGAATGAAAAAGAGTTTGAGAGTGAAAAGAAGATGAAAAGAAATTGAAACAAAAAAGCAGAGTGATTCGAAGAAAAAAGAATCGAGTGAGAAAACAAGTGAGCAAGTGAGGATTATTTCTACTAACCACTGATGTGAGCACACAGGGGCATCCTCGAATGCACACCAAGAATCAATCGAGCTGCCCAAAAGGCCCCATGACTCGAGCTCAAACCAAGCAACTTCAAGATGCTATATCGGCCTTTGTGATGCACATTTGGGATGATAACCAGCTCCATGACGTTGGAGGAGCTAAGGACAACTCCTTGAAGACTCCATGCACTATTTTGCAATCCGATCTCAGCTCCTCTCCAGCTCCCCTATCCGCCATTCAGCTCACATCAGTTCACTTGAGCTCGTTTTAGCTCGTTTGAGCTCGAACTTAGCTCGATTTAGCTCATTCCTTTTTCATTTCAATAAATTAAGTTTTAATCTAGCTTATAACTAAGTTTGTTACAGCTCATACCGAATTCCCTAGCTCAATTTAGCTCACTAGGTGCTTTTGACTATTTGAGCTAGCCGAATTTATTATAGGTTGACTTATAATTATTGTGTCCAAATTTAGTTAGTGTTATTAAGTTATTTAGTTATTATTTTAATTTATAATTATATGAATAGTTGTGTGTTATTTAATTTTGTTATTTAATTTTGTAGGTTAGCCGAATTTGGAAGATACATTCATGGCATTTAATGCAAGGTGCATGAGCAGGAATGTTCATTGAGCAGGAATATTCATGCATGGTTCGGTTCAATGTTTGGAGGACATACATTCATGTACATGGAAGGTTAATGCATATTGAAAGGTGCATCTCCTTGGGCGGCACACATGCATGAATGGAGGGTAATTAATGCAAGTGCAGTGCGGCTAGGTTCAAGCCCCCTTCCAAGTTCCATGTACAACCGATGCATGTAGAAGGACCCTTGGAGTTTTCTAAGCACCTATTCGGCCAGAGACACCCCTTGAGAGTTTCATGCATCCCATGGCTGAACCTAGACAATCCCATTGGCTTCCAAAGCTTGCTCATACATGAAGCTGCCCACTCACCTCCCATTCGGCCGAACATGGACAAGGATACCATTGGTCATTTTTCTAGAAAGTTTCATGTCTTAATTAGGTACATTACTTAATTGTTGAGTTCATGAATGGACTATTCGGCTAGCATAAGAAACTAGTATAAATAGTTTGTTGATTTCATTTGTAAGGGACTTTTGCCAAATTTGTTAATGAACATTGTTCTTATGAGGTTGCTTCCTCTCATATCTCGTACAAGTTTCGAAGACTTATCTAGTTTGTGCTAGTGGCGTCTACCGATCTTGTTGAACTTATCACCAATCTTGGTGTGGCGTTCACCTATCCTTCTATCCATCTTTTCACCTTAACAATATAGGAATCGGGGTGACACTTTTTAGTGTTGAATCATTCCTGACGTTGAGTTCGTTTTTCCATTCCCCATCTTTCAACTTTCCTTCTTGTTAACCCAACCGAACCATTTATCCATCACCCATCTTTGCTACACATAACCGAACCTATTACTAAACTTACCATTCTTGAAACCTTCAGCTTATTCTATTCCATTATTTTACTTTTATTATTAAAATTCGAAGTGCGAGCGACTCTCTCGAACTACGATCGGGCAACTCGTGAATTCGACTCATCTACGGGCGGATCACATCAAACCCACATGTTCGATCTTCTTGTGAATTAAATTTTCAGGTTCCTAGAAGTTTGTGCGACCAATTCCATCTACATTACCTTCCAAGCGAGAGGTGTTTTAGGTTGTTGAAAAGGTGAGTTCACGAATGACAACCACCCACTTGCGATCGAAGGTAAGAAAGGTAAGGATTCTTTGTTTATCGAATCAAAGTCACTTGATTTGGCTAATTTTTGTTCACTTACTATTGTTAACGATTTTGTTTTAAAAGGTGCCATATCTGACTTTTCTTATGGCGATTACTACATTGGCAAATTTGTTGACAACATTGGATTAGTTTTCTCTAAGCGAATTTTGAATGTGTTTGATCAAAGTCTGTCACTTAAAAATTCTGATGTGTTTGACCATGCAAACTTTTTGAATTCATGTGTTAAATCTTTATGTTTAAATATGCCTGCTCAATTGATTTGTGATAAATCTGCCTATTTAAAAAGTTGCATGTTCTCTAAAAATTCTTTGTTTGGCATCCATGTTAAAAGATCTTCACATTATATGTGCAATTGTGTTCTTCATGAACAATCTTTGAGTTTTTGTGCGAAATTTCCATGTAGTGATTTGCATTCCTGATTGATACTCTTGAAGCATGAACCTTTACATATTGGTATGCTCGATTTTGTCAATTCAACATGTGTGTTTAAGCTAGTGAAATATAATTCGTGTGGTGAGTTAATTATATCTTCTTCTAATATGTTGTTTGTTGGAATTCCTAATCAAGTTCGTGTGTTCAAGCCTGGTATTTGCTACATGAATTCATTTTATGGAAACATTAAGCACTTTGCATCATTTGCATTCAAATTATGTTTGCTTGATGTTTGAACTTTTGATAAGAAGGTGAAATTCAATGATTTGGGTTTCAATTTTGATTCATTTACTAATCACCTTGTTTGGCCACATCTAAAATTTTCGTTCCATTTTGAGAAGGTAAGATCGACTTATGCTTTGGGACTTGAATCAAATTTCAACGATGATTTATTTTTTCTTTTCAGTCCATACCTCCTATTGAAACTAACCTTTTACATTTTTGTGAATGTAACCCTTTAAAAAGCACGAGTGTCATGGTGCTTAAATCACCCACCCAAGTTGATCGAGGTAAAAGGTTTGTTTTACATTATCTGTCTGAAGAGAGAAGATTCATCTTGTTTGAAAAAGGTAAAATCGATCCTAAATTTTCTTCTCTTCAAGATTGACAAGGTAAAGTTTATGAAAATTTTCAAATACCTTTACTCTATTTGAATATTGTTGAAAATCATTTTGATGGTTTGATGTTTGGAAATTGTTTGTACCTTGTTGTGATTGATTGTTGTCTTTGGCCTAGTAGTGATCCGTTTGTGTTGGAAAGTGATTACACAAATCATGTTGTTAATAATCGAAAGAGTGATTTAGTTTCCAATTGGCCATGGTACACTTTGCGTGTACATTCCCATGAATTGTTATTTTTGAATAAACATACTGAAATGTTTTGGATGAGGAATAATGTGTTTAAGTGCTTGCCATCGTTTACAACCAATTATCCCTTGATCCAACTTAGTTTTCATGTTTGCAACGATGATATAACGAAACTCTTCGATAAATTTACGTATGCTTGCTTTGTCCAATTGAAATTTTTGGCATATGTTTGATTGAATGAATTTTTTATGAACTATCGAACACATTTGAATCTGACTTCTTTGAGTTTCTCTTTATTGGTTGTGGTAAGAATTTTTCAGGTTTGTGTGACATCTTCCATCCCATTTGATCGAGGAAAACCATGCACAAGCCAAAGTTCTCCCATGGACAAGCGGCTTGACTTGAGGACAAGTCGCCTAAAAGGCGGGGAATGATCACGAGCACGCCACAGTGAACTTCATCGAACAAGTCTGTCAAGCTGAGCATTGACATGTTGGCAAGCTGATCCCAGCTCGTTTCGGCTCCACAAGCTCCGTCGGCTCAAATCCGACTTATCGAGCTCAATCCAACTTGCTGAGCTAAACCAAGCTCACTTCTAGGTCATATTCAGCTCACGAGCTAAACCTTAGCTCAACTTCAGCTTAGGAGTTTAATCTTAGCTCAACTTTAGCTTAAGGGCTAAAGCTTAGCTCATTTTAGCTCAAAACTGATTTTAGACTTTAATGCATTAAATAAAATCTGAACATAATTATTTAAGCATCAAATTTGACTTATATTAATATTTGTTTTAATATGTCACAGTCATTACATATTTTAATTATGTTCACATTTTAGCCGATTTAATGCATGACATTAATGTGTTCACATGATGTCTCATAATTTGATTTTATTTTTTTGTAGATACAATGATCAAGGACGGCACAATGTATGGATGAAGAAACATCTCTTTTGGGCATTCCACACTCATGATTGAAGAAGTATTAAATGCTGGTGCATGTACGGTTAGATGCAATGTTTCTACAAATTCATGCATGTGTCGAATGCATGTATGGACATTAAAGGCCAGTCCATGAATGGACCAAATGCATGGGATGATAGAATGCATGAATGGCTTAAGTGCATGTATGATGGCTGTCTTCTAACTTTCCAAGGCACTTATTCAGCCAAGAAGTAGCTGCCAACTAATTCTATGTTGACCATAGAGCTCCTTGAACATGTTCACACTTTGAACTGACCTATAGGCTACTACACATGCATGGATGGGTTCAAGAACGTCAAGGGAAGGAATTAACTCAATAATTCAACACATTGATTGAATTAAGTGCATGCACAAAGGGAGAACAATTTACTAGGTTCATGCTGCCATTTATGAACCTACATGCCATTAAAGTGTTTAATTATGAAGATACATGTTCCATACAAGTGCATGAACGTCCCAAGGAGATGAATGCAACCTTTGGTGCACATACAAGTCACTTGAAGCCTTTCTTTATGACTAAGCATTCATGCACAAACCAAGGGGAAGAAAGTGTCCATTCAGCTAGTGTATGAATCTACCGAATTTATGAACTATTTTAATACATTAGTGTGAACATTTTTATTATTGTGTGAACACCTAGACGCTGAATTTGAATGGTCATCTATGTGCCTATAAATATTTGTTTTCTTTCATTTGTAAGGGACTTTTGCCAAATTTTTATTGAATTTAATCTTGTGAGAATTTTCTTCTCTAAACTTTGTTTGAGACTTTGTTGACTTATCTACCTAGTAGTGGCGTCAACCTTGTTCTTTCTTTGAACTTTTCACTCAACCGAGTGTGGCGTTCACCCATATACCAAGGTTCCTACTTTGTTAAGTAGTGGGTTAAGGTTCTATCATTTTCATTTTCACCTTGAAAGCGTATAAGTACTTGGGTCAATATTTCCTAATATTGGTTCTTACTTGCTTTTAAGTTCACCATCTTCCATAACCATCATTTATTAAACTACCTTCAATCTATTTTCATTCTTTTGTTTCTTTTAAAATTGAACCTTTATATTTCATATTTTAAACCCTACCTTTGAACCCCTTAAATAGCTTCCGCATTATTTAACCTAAAAACATCTTCTTTAAAAAGAGCGAGCGATACTTTCTCGTGAGCGATCGGGCAAACTACTTATCTGACTCGACTCACCCCGAGGCGGATCGTATCACTTTATTCTTCAAGATAAATCTTTGAAATTTTGTGCGAGATTTCCATGCCTTGATCTAACTATTCGAGTAGAAATTACGATGCAAGATTGTTCTAGTATTTGCATGTTTAAGTTTCCTTTGATGTACTTGCATGATAACATGTTGCATCGTTTCTTTGGTGATAAAATGAATATGCTTGGTTGTGCCAATTTTTCAAGTCTAATTGAGCAGTGAAATTTGAATCATGCGATGAGTTGATTATATTTTTCTTATTTAACATGTTGCCTGCTAAATCAAATGACCAAGTTCGTGTGTTCAAGCTTGGTATTTGCTACATGAATTCATTTTATGGAAACATTAAGCACTTGGCATCATTTGCATTCAAATTATGTTTGCTTGATGTTTGAAATTTTGATAAGAAGGTGAAATTCAATGATTTGGGTTTCAATTTTAATTCGTTTACTAATCATCTTGCTTGGCCACATCTAAATTTTCATTTCATTTCGAGAAGGTAAGGCGTCTATGTTTTGGAATTGAATCAAATCTCCATGGTAACTTTCCTTTTCCATTTAAGTCCATAGTTTTAGTTAATACTAACCATTCTCATTTTGTGAATTCCACCTCGAGGAGCAAGACATGTCATGGTGCGTCACCACCTATTCAAATTTATCGAATAATAGGTTTGTCTTACGTTATCTATCGAAAGAGAAAGATTCATTTTGACCGAGAAAGGTAAACCCAATCCTCAATTGTCTTCTCTTCATATTAAATCAAGGTAAGTCATCTGAAAAATTTTCAAATATCTTTGCTCAATTCTATTAAAGTTGAAAATTCCATTGATTTGTTGTTTGGAAATTATTTATACTTTGATGTGATGGATTTTCTTTTGGCATTGTAATGATGTGATTATTATGTTGGAATTTGGAGACACCCCTCATGTTGTTCAAAAGCGAAAGAAAGAGTTAGCATACCTTTGGCCATGGCATACCTTGCATGAACAAGACAAGGGACCAAATGAGTTGCTATATTCGGTTAAAGAAATTAAAATGTTTTGGATGAGGAATAATGTGTTTAAGTGCCTGCCATCATTTACAACCAATTATCCCTTGATCCAACTTAGTTTTCATGTTTGCAACGATGGTCTAACGAAACTCTTTGATAAATTTCACGTATGCTTGCTTTGTCAATTGAGATTTTTGGCATATGTTTGATTGAATGAATTTTTAATGAACTATCGAACACATTTGAATTTGACTCCTTTGAGTTTCTTTTACCATTGTGGTAAGAATTTTTCAGGTTTGTGTGACATCTTCCATCCCATTTGATCGAGGAAAACCATGCACGAGTCAAAGTTCTCCCATGGACAAATAGCTCGACTTGAGGACAAGTCACCTAAAAGGGGGATGATCACGAGCACGCCCGCGAACTTCATCAAACAAGTCTTTCAAGCCGAGTATTGACATGTTGGCAAGCTGATCCCAGCTTGTTTCCAACTCCACGAGCTTCGTCCAACTCAAATCCAGCTTATTCGAGCTCAATCCATATTACCTGAGCTAAACCGAGCTCACTCCTAGCTCATTTTCAACTCATGAGCTGAACCTTAGCTCAACTTCAGCTTAGGAGTTTAGCTTCAGCTCAACTTTAGCTCACGAGCTCAAGCTTAGCTCATTTTAGTTTAAACTCGTTTTTGTCTTTAATGCATTAAATAAAAATTTGCACATATTTATTTAATCATTAAACTTGTCTTATATTAATATTTGTTATTAATATGTCATAGTCATTATATAAATTGATTATGTTCACATAGCTGAATTTAATGTTTACATTGTGTTCACATTAGCTTGAATTAATTCTGTTCACATTTTCTTGTAGAAACTTAATGGACATATGGAGCATGAAGCAACATGTCTTTTGGAGTGCATGGGCGGTTAAGAGCTTTGAATCTCCTAGGTGCATGTTGGGCTTAGTGCATGTATGACCACATTCAATGTGTTCAAGGTTCATGAATGTTTCCATTCATGTATGGTGTGCTACTCCTTCATTTTTCAAGTGACTATTCAGCTAAAAGGAGGCGTCCCATTACTTCATACATGTGGCCGAACATCTCCCTCCATGAACCTTAAAATTCTGTTCACATTATGTTCACATGGCATGGCCTTTCAATTCAAAGTGTTCACACCTATGGACTCTTCAAGAATTGGCATTCACACGTAATTTGTCTCATGAAGCTTCCTCAATTAATTCCCAACTCTTCAGCAAGTAACATGAATTGATTGCCTCAATTACTCAAGTTGGCCGAACCTAGCTAATGTCCAAGGGAGTCTTTCACTCATGATTCATTTCCTTAAGCATGAAGATTCAAGACATCTCCACCATAGTCGAATCTGGTCATGAACATCAAAGGACTTCTTTCTAGAATTTCCAAGATGCATTCATGAGGCTTTTACTTAATTATTAAGTATGTAAAGTGTCCATTCGGCTAGCTAGCCTTTAGGCTATAAATACTTGTTATTTTCTTTGTGAAAGAACTTTTGGATTTTTGTTAATGTTTTGCTGCCAAAATTGTGAGGCAAAACTTTTCTCAAATTCGTTCAAAGATTTGATTGGCTTCCTAGTGTTCTAGTTGTGTTAACCATTGTTCTTTATCGAAACCAGACTTATCACTACTCGTAGTGTGGCGTTCAAACATCACAGGGTTCCTATCTTGTTAGATAGTGGGTGAGGTTTTCCTTCTACCAAACCCAAACCGAACTAAAAGAGCCTATAAACAAGCCCAGTCGATACCAAATCGAGTATTGGTTCTTGTTTGCACTTTTTATCAACCCCATTTCTTCATTTACCAAATTGTACCTAAACCGCCCATTCCGTTCGTACCATTTCATAATACCATTTCGTTCTTACCCTTCATACCATTACGTCCATTTCTTCAATTCCCCTTACCTAATTGAACCAATTCATTCATCAATACCTATTCGGACCTTAAATCCAAACTTTCAATTCTTCTTACCTATTCAATTCGAACCAAAACCAATATCCCTCTTTCCTTTTCGTTACTAATTTAATAAACCAACTTTCAAACCCAATCTAATTCTTCCATCTTCTTTAAACTTCTTTCTCCCCTTCTTTCTCTTATCAGGCCTTTCAATTAAACCTAACGTAACTTCTTGTTGATGATCGAGCACACTATTACGACTCGACCCTTCCAAGGTGGATCATATCACTTCTTCTTTTCAGGTTTCTACATAATTGATTAATATGTTCCATCTAAATTACCTCCAAAGGAGAGACGGTTCACATTGGTTGGTAAAGATAATCCTAGTCCACCCTAAGGAAGGTAAGTGTTATAAAGCGTTTCAATCTCCACCGACCTATTTGAATGTTTGTGATTATATTGATGATATGGCCAACTGCCATTCTTTGATTAATGGAGATGTGTTTATTTTAAATGATGGCAAGGAGAGCAATACTCATGAGAATTGTGGTGTTGACGAGCTTGTTGGTGAAGTAAGTATAAATCAGCACACATAATTTTTGAATTTGTGTGTTAAAAAGTTGCCATGTAAAACTCCTAGTCCGATTATTTGTGATGATGGTGTAATGTTGCTGCCTTGTTGTGTGGCGTTCACCTATCCTTCTATCCATCTTTTCACCTTAACAATATAGGAATCGGGGTGACACTTTTTAGTGTTGAATCATTCCTGACGTTGAGTTCATTTTTCCATTCCTCATCTTCTAACTTTCCTTCTTGTTAACCAAACCGAGCCATCTATCCAACATCCTTTCTTGTTTTCCTTAGCCGAACCTATCACTACCCTTTTGCATAACTTTTGAAAACCTTTCGCTATCCAAACCTATCCATTCACTTCTATTTCTAAAATTCGAGTCGAGCGACTCTCTCGAACTACGGTGGGCAACTCGTGAATTCGACTCGTCTACCGGGCTGAATCACATCATTTAATATCGAGTTTGTAAATCGAGAGGCGTAGCGCTCTATCAAGATCAAAATAGGTTAAGTAGTAAAAAAACAAAAAAATTCAAAAAAATTCAAAAAAAATTTAAGTTGTATTTTTTTCATTGTAAAAGTGCTATATTGAAAGTTGTAAAAAAAAAAAAGGTCTGAAATTAAAAAAACAAAAAAAGGAGAAGTGAACAAGTTCTTTCTATTGTTTATATTTTGTTCCGATCAACAAGTGTTCTTTTCATCAACTTTGTACCCCCCATTTCCAAAAGCATACACTACACCAAAGAAAAATTTTCTTTTAGCCTACCCATAACCTATACATCTTATCCCTTGTAACCGATTTTGAAGCCGACCCCAAAGCACCAAAGACGAGTCAAAAGAAACAAAATACGAGGTTACAAGAGTAAGCTTGAGTGGTAAAAGGCTAGAGTGTGTGAGAACATTTGAGAGTTTGAAAAAGCCTAAAAAAACGAGTACAAACACGAGTGGAGTGTTCATCAATTTTTCTTTCCGAGTGAAATAGTGAGGTTTGTGGTGAGGATTTAATCATTTGGTTCTATTTTATTCATTTTTTTTCTAAATCATGTTGCAATAAGAATTTTTAAAATTTGAATTTCAATATTTGTTGAAAGAGATGGAGTGCATACTCGACCGAAGAATTGAGCCGATCCAAGAAAAATTAGATCATCGAGCCAGAACCCAACAAGAGCAAATTAGTCCAAGTGAAAGGGCAGAAATGAGAGTGCCAAGGAGACGAACATCCAATGAATGTTCGAGAAGAGATTCTTATCGTGAATCCTATTCCTCGAGGAATCCAAGACAAAAAGCAGCAAACTTTGAGTCTGAGATCTTTCAAGATGACGAACAAGAAAGTATAAGTTATTCGACATATGCCTCAAAGAAATCATCTGCAAAGGAGTCCTTACGAAGGAGTGAACGTGAACCCTATGTAAATCATTCCATTCATACCCAACAAAACTCATCTCATTTTGATTCTTTTGTTTTATCTTCATTTTGTAGAGAAAGGAAGTGAGAAAAAGAAATAAAAAGAAAAGAGAGACAAGAAAATATTATGAGAGAAAATGAGAGAATTTTGAATGAAACCAGAAAAGAAAAAAAAGAAACAAAAGAAAATGAGTGTGAAAGAAAAAGAAAATGAGAGGAAAAGAAAAATGAAATTGAAAAAGAATGTGAGAAGAAAAGAAAATTGAAAAAGAAATTGAGTGCAGAGAGAGAAAAGATATTGAGCAAGAAGCGAGTGTTGTCGATGGAAAGAAATGAGAAAAGAGATACAAGAGAGCAAGAAAAAGTGAGGAGTGTTCTTACTAACCTACATATGAGATTTCCTCGTCTTTGTTCCTTTTCGGGTTTTGAAGATCCGAGCAAAGAATTTCTACTTCAATACACATCAGGAGAAAAGGTTTACGTTGATTGAAAGAGGTAACATTCTTAACGATCCTTGTTACCTTTACCAAAAGGTAAGCAAGGTATGAGTTTTGAAGTTTTTAAAACACATCAGCCTCATTCGATTGTTGTGGAAACTTTATTAATGTTTTGGGTTTTGAAAAGCACTTGTACCATGACATGGTTGATTATTCTTTCTTGATTAGTAATGATTTGAGTGTTTCAAGTGTTGATAACAAAAACGTTGCTCATAAAGTATGTGTTTGTTTCAAGTGTTGATAACAAAAACGTTGCTCATAAAGTATGTGTTGTTAATGATTATGTTGGTGGAGTAATCATTAATCGGCAATCGCAAGGTTTGGTTATGCAAGATAATAAGCTATATAAATCTTTGTGTTTGCTTGATTGTGGAGAAAAGGTGTGGATGAGATTTGAAACATATGAATTTTTAAAAACTTGCATGTCTAATTTTCCTTTGATTCGTTTGTGTGATAAAATGTTGACTTGTAAAATGCCTAGTTCATTTGATTTTGATGATGGTTGTTTAATGCTATGGTCTAAGGGATTCGAACATCATTTGCATACTCATAACTTTAGTTTGTTTCATGTTCCTACCATGTTGACAGCCAATAAATATTCAAGTCAATGTGAAATGTTCGTTTTTGATCCGGTGATTTTTATTCTTTATTGATGATTAACAGACTTGATTTAAGGATTTTTTATTTTCGAGATTCTAACTGTCGTAAGTTTTGTTACTCTGGATCAATATTACTTGAAATCAAGCCTTTTGAATTTCGTGTGAATGGATGTGTAAACCATTTGTGCTTATTTAATGTTTTGTCTTTAAATCTAAACATAAAGTTGTGGATTTGTGAAAAGTTGCAAATGTTAAATCAAAGTTTTGGTTTTATATCGTTGTTCATAGAATTTGAGTCGTGGACTTTTTTTGTTCAAAATTTTGAGTCACGAATGCTTCATGGATCTAGTTTGTTTTCAACAAAGAACAAGGTAAGATCCACTTTTACTTTGATCCGGCATTGGTTTATTTGCCCAAGTTTGGCTTAAGAAAGCTGGGAGGCGAGATTGTAAGTTCTTAATTCGGTGTTTCCTTAAACTTCTTCTTATTTTTGTTGTTGAAACTTTGAAATGGCCTATCCAAAAGAAGAAGGACATGTGACTAATATTTTATCTTTTGAGTCTTGTGTGACTTTCAAGTTATTGTGAGCCATTCTACCCCATTCGACAACCAAGGGCCTAGTGATGACGCGGCTTTTATAAACAAATGGCCCGACTTGGGGACAAGTCGCTTTGAAGACGGGGGGAATGATGTGAGCACACCCGGGGCATCCTCGAATGCACACCAAGAATCCATTAAGCTGCCAAAAGGCCCCATGACCCGAGCTCAAACCAAGCAACTTCAAGATGCTATATCAGCCTTTGTGATGCGCATTTGGGATGATAACCAGCTCCATAACATTGGAGGAGCTAAGAACAACTCCTTGATGACTCCATGCACTATTTTGCAATTCGATCTCAGCTCCTCTCCAGCTCCCCTATCCGCCATTCAGCTCACATCAGCTCACTTGAGCTCGTTTTAGCTCGTTTGAGCTCGAACTTAGCTCGATTCAGCTCATTCCTTTTTCATTTCAATAAATTAAGTTTTAATCTAGCTTATAACTAAGTTTGTTACAGCTCATGCCGAATTCCCTAGCTCAATTTAGCTCACTAGGTGTTTTTGACTATTTGAGCTAGCCGAATTTATTATAGGTTGACTTATAATTATTGTGTCCAAATTTAGTTAGTGTTATTAAGTTATTTAGTTATTACTTTAATTTATAATTATATGAATAGTTGTGTGTTATTTAATTTTGTTATTTAATTTTGTAGGTTAGCTGAATTTGGAAGATACATTCATGGCATTTAATGCAAGGTGCATGAACGGGAAGATTCATGCATGGTTCAGTTCAATGTTTGGAGGACATACGTTCATGTACATGGAAGGTTAATGCATATTGAAAGGTGCATCTCCCTTGGACGGCACACATGCATGAATGGAGGGTAATTAATGCAAGTGCATGTACGGCTAGGTTCAAGCCCCCTTCCAAGTTCCATGTACAACCGATGCATGTGGGAGGACCCTTGGAGTTTCCTAAGCACCTATTCGGCCAAGAGACACCCTTTGGGAGTTTCATGCATCCCATGGCCAAACCTAGACAAACCCCTTGGCTTCCCAAAGCTTGCTCATACATGAAGCTGCCCACTCACCTCCTATTCGGCCGAACATAAGAAACTAGTATAAATAGTTTGTTGATTTCATTTGTAAAGGACTTTTGCCAAATTTATTAATGAACTTTGTTCTTGTGAGGTTGCTTCCTCTCATATCTCGTACAAGTTTCGAAGACTTATCTAGTTTGTGCTAGTGGCATCTACCGATCTTGTTGAACTTATCACCAATCTTGGTGTGGCGTTCACCTATCCTTCTATCCATCTTTTCACCTTAACAATATAGGAATTGGGGTGACACTTTTTAGTGTTGAATCATTCCTGACGTTGAGTTCATTTTTCCATTCCCCATCTTCCAACTTTCCTTCTTGTTAACCAAACTGAGCCATCTATCCAACATCCTTTCTTGTTTTCCTTAGCCGAACCTATCACTACCCTTTTGCATAACTTTTGAAAACCTTCCACTATCCAAACCTATCCATTCACTTCTATTTCTAAAATCTGAGGTACGAACGACTCTCTCGAACTACGATCGGGTAACTACGTGAATTCGACTCGTCTACCCGGGCCGGATCACATCATTCATTTTCTTTTTCATTTTCTTTTTACATTTCAAAGGCTTTTTCAAGTTCTCTCAAGATTTGCTCATTTTCTCCCTTACTTGCCTTTTGCCTCTCTTTTCTTTTTATTTCGTTTTCTTTTTCTTTTTTTGCTTTTTCTTTTCTTTTCTTTTTTTTTCTCTTTACAAGAATGTACAAAAGAACAATGAGAATACAAATCTTGTTCGAAAGATGAAGAACTAGTTGCATATGATTCACAATCAAAACTTCGTGAAGAATACTCCGAGTAAGATTTCATTGATGATCTAGTAGGAGTATGTCTTTCTCTCCAAACACCATCTTAGAACGAATCAAAATCATAATCGACTTCTCGTCTTCTCAAATTTCTTGATGAAAAGGACTTTCAATCGAAGTCACTTCTTGAATTCGCTGATGAATATGAGTCATAGTATGAATCTCTTTGTCTCGAAATAGATGGCGAAAAGGAATCACGATAGGAACTTTTTCTCAAGTAGTAGTCGGGGGTATATCTCCGTGGGGTTCTTTTCTCCATTTTTCGATTCGAAGAAACTCTATCACTTTGATCTTATTTTTCCAAATGATTTAATCTCTCATGTATGTTCTTAGTGTTGGACTCCATCATTTTTCGCATTTCTTGTACCAAGTATTGGTATTCCGATTCGGTGAACTCTTCGCGTGACATGATTATTTTTGTTGCTGAAAAGAAAATGTTAGATCACAAAACAAAATAAAAAATTAAGTACCTCACCACAAACCTCACAATTTCGCTCGGAAAGAAGAAGAAAAAGGTGTCACTCCCGCTCGTGTTTACAGTGGCTTTTACCTCCACTCGAATGATCTCACTCGCTCGTGCCTTTTTTCGCTCCTTTCTCCTCTTATAACCTTGTAACAGACTTAGTATGACTTGATCTCTAGTATTGTGGATCAGTTTCAAATGGTTTTTACAAAGGATAACATATGAGGGGTTACGGGTTAGCTGAAAGAAAAGAAAAAAAATTTCTCAGGTTTAAGTGTGGCGATGGGATAGGAAGTGAATGGTAGAAGACGAATGAAACTGACTGGGAATACAAATGATCACAAAAGAAATTAATCTTTCACACTTTTTTTTCGAATTTTTTTTTCAAAATTTTTTTTAACTTGTAAAACTTTTTTTTAACTATAACAGTAAACTAAATACAATGGAAGCACTTTTGTACACGAATTTTTTTTCCCGGCTGCGTAGATTTTTTTTGTTTTTGTAGCAGCAACAACAAACTAAACAAAATGAGAGAACTTCGGTATACGAATTTTTTTCTATACTTTTTTTTGGATCCTACCTCGGGAATGCTCCGCTTCGAACGTCTAAGCTTCTCGTTTTAGGTAGCTCTGATACCAGATGATACGATCCTCCTCAGGGTGAGTCGAGTCGTATGCGAGTTTGCCCGATCGTCTACGAGAAAGTATCGTTCGGCTCTTTTAAAGAAGATGTTTTTAGGTTAAATAATGCGGAAGCTATTTAAGGGGTTCAAAGGTAGGGTTTAAAATATGAAATATAAAGGTTCGATTTTAAAAGAAACAAAAGAATGAAAATAGATTGAAGGTAGTTTAATAAATGATGGTTATGGAAGATGGTGAACTTAAAAGCAAGTAAGAACCAATATTAGGAAATATTGACCCAAGTGCTTATATGCTTTCAAGGTGAAAATGAAAATGATAGAACCTCAACCCACTACTTAACAAAATAGGAACCTCGGTATATGGGTGAACGCCACACTCGGTTGAGTGATAAGTTCAAAGGAAGAACAAGGTTGACGCCACTACTAGGTAGATAAGTCAACAAAGTCTCAAATAAAGTTTAGAGAAGAAAATTCTCACAAGATTAAATTCAATAAAAATTTGGCAAAAGTCCCTTACAAATGAAAGAAAACAAATATTTATAGGCACATAGATGACCATTCAAATTCGGCATCTAGGTGTTCACACAATAATAAAAACGTTCACACTAATGTATTAAAATAGTTCATAAATTCGGCAGATTCATGCACTAGCTGAATGGACACTTTCTTCCCCCTTGGTTTGTGCATGAATGCTTAGTCATAAAGAAAGGCTTCAAGTGACTTGTATGTGCACCAAAGGTTGCATTCATCTCCTTGGGACGTTCATGCACTTGTATGGAACATGTATCTTCATAATTAAACACTTTAATGGCATGTAGGTTCATAAATGGCAGCATGAACCTAGTAAATTCGTTCTCCCCTTTGTGCATGCACTTAATTCAATCAATGTGTTGAATTATTGAGTTAATTCCTTCCCTTGGACGTTCTTGAACCCATCCATGCATGTGTAGTAGCCTATAGGTCAGTTCAAAGTGTGAACATGTTCAATGAGCTCTATGGTTAACATAGAATTAGTTGGCAGCTACTTCTTGGCTGAATAAGTGCCTTGGAAAGTTAGGAGACAACCACCATACATGCACTTAAGCCATTCATGCATTCTATCATCCCATGCATTTGGTCCATTCATGGACTAGCCTTTAATGTCCATACATGCATTCGACACATGCATGAATTTGTAGAAACATTGCATCTAGCCGTACATGCACCAGCATTTAATACTTCTTCATTCATGAGTGTGGAATGCCCAAAAGAGATGTTTCTTCATCCATACATTGTGCCGTCCTTGATCATTGTATCTACAAAAAAATAAAATCAAATTATGAGACATCATGTGAACACATTAATGTCATGCATTAAATCAGCTAAAATGTGAACATAACTAAAATATGTAATGACTGTGACATATTAAAACAAATATTAATATAAGTCAAATTTGATGCTTAAATAATTATGTTCAGATTTTATTTAATGCATTAAAGTCTAAAATCAGTTTTGAGCTAAAATGAGCTAAGCTTTAGCCCTTAAGCTAAAGTTGAGCTGAGATTAAACTCCTAAGCTGAAGTTGAGCTAAGGTTTAGCTCGTGAGCTGAATATGAGCTAGGAGTGAGCTCAGTTTAGCTCAGGCAAGTTGGATTGAGCTCGATAAAAATTGGATTTGAGCTGGGCCGAGCCCGTGGAGCTAGAAACAAGCTGGGATCAGCTTGCCAACATGTCAATGCTCGGCTTGACAGACTTGTTCGATGAAGTTCGCTGGGTGTGCTCGTATCACAAAGTCAAACAGATCAATTATTTCATGCAAAAATCTTTTAACGCATATATTGAGCAAAGAAGTTGTGATCATGCGACCTTTTAGAAATTTAAATCCATCACAAATCATTTGAATAGGCACGTTTAAACAGAAAGATGAATTCAAAGAATTTTTATAATCAGACAAATCAAAACGTGAAAAACTGTTATCACACACATTCACAATTTGCACAGGATGAACCAATCCAACAGAATCAACAGAATTGCCGTTATAAAACATGTCATAAGATGGAATCTTCATGGCATCTTTTGAAACAACATCATTAACATTAATATGTGAACAGTAATTAACCAAATCAAAAGATGGAAGATTTTCAAAAATAAGGCCATAAAAATCTACATGAGCAACAGCCTTGAATCAATAAATAAGGAATCCTTACCTTTCTTACCTTCAATTGCAAGTGGGTGGCTGTCATTCGTGAACTTACCTTTTTCGAGCAACCTAAAACACCTCTCGTTTTGAAGGTAATGTAGATGGAATTGGTCGCACAAACTTCTAGGAACCTGAAAAGTTAAATCACAAGAAGATCGAATAGGTGGGTTAGTAGAAATAATCCTCACTTGCTCACTTGTTTTCTCACTCGATTCTTTTTCTTTTGAATCACTCGTTTCTTTTGTTTCAATTTCTTTCTCTTTAATCTCTTTTTCAATTTCTTTTTCAACTCCTTTTTCACTCTCAAATTTCTTTTCATTCTCTTTTTCAATCTCATTTTCATTTTCATTTTCTTTTTGCTTTTCAAAGGCTTTTTCAAAGGCTTTTTCAAGTTCTCTCAAGATTCTCTCATTTTCTCTCTTACTTGCCTCTTGCCTCTCTTTTTTTTTATTTCGTTTTCTTTTTCTTCCTTTGCTTTTTCTTTTCTTTTCTTTTTTTTCTCTTTACAAGAATGTACAAAAGAATCATGAGAATAAAGATCATGTTCGAAAGGCCAAGAACTATTTGCATGTGAAAAACTTCGTGTAGAACACTCCTTGAATGATTTCTTTGAAGTTCGGGAAGAGGTATATCTATCTCTTCGAATTTCATTTTGGACGTCTTCTCAAATGGAGTAAAAATCATAGTCATCTTCTTGACTTCTCGAATTCCTTGACGAAAAAGAATCTCGATAGTAATCTCTTGGTCTTGAAGTCGATGTCGAATAGGAATCACCAAATGATACGATCTGCCTCGGAAGGGTCGAGTCATAATAGTGTGCCCGATCATCGACAAGAAGTTACGTTAGGTTTAATTGAAAGGTCAGATAAGAGAAAGAAGGGGGAGAAAGAAGTTTAAAGAAGATGGAAGAATTATATTGGGTTTGAAAGTTGGTTTATTGAATTAGTACGGAAAGGAAAGAGGGATATTGGTTTTGGTTCGAATTGGAATAAGTAAGAAGAATTGAAAGTTTGGATTTAGGTTCTGAATAGGTATTGATGAATGAATTGGTTCAATTAGGTAAGGGGAATTGAAAAAATGGACGTAATGGTATGAAGGGTAAGAACGAAATGGTATTATGAAATGGTACGAACGGAATGGCCGATTTAGGTACAATTTGGTAAATGAAGAAATGGGGTTGAACAAAAAGTGCAAACAAGAACCAATACCGATTTGGTATCGACCCATTGTTTATAGGCTCTTTTAGTTTGGTTTTGGTTTGGTAAAGGAAAACCTCGACCCACTATCTAACAAGATAGGAACCTCGGTATGTTTGAATGCCACACTACGAGTAGTGATAAGTTTGGTTTCGACAAAGAACAACGGTTGACAGAACTAGAACGCTAGGAAGCCAATCGAATCTTTGAACAAAATTTGAGAAAAGTTTTGCCTCACAATTTTGGCAGCATAACATTAACAAAAATCCAAAAAGTTCTTTCACAAAGAAAAATAACAAGTATTTATAGCCTAAAGACCAGCTAGCCGAATGGACACTTTACATACTTAATAATTAAGTAAAAGCCTCATGAATGCATCTTGAAAATTCTAGAAAGAAGTCCTTTGATGTTCATGACCAGATTCGGCTATGGTGGAGATGTCTTGAAGGTTCTTCATGCTTAAGGAAATGAATCATGAGTGAAAGACTCCCTTGGACATTAGCTAGGTTCGGCCAACTTGAGTAATTGAGGCAATCAATTCATGTTACTTGCTGAAGAGTTGGGAATTAATTGAGGAGACTTCATGAGCCAAATTAAGTGTGAATGCCAATTCTTGAAGAGTCCATAGGTGTGAACACTTTGAATTGAAAGGCCATGCCATGTGAACATAATGTGAACAGAATTTTAAGGTTCATGGAGGGAGATGTTCGGCCACGTGTATGAAGTAATGGGAAGCCTCCTTTTAGCCGAATAGTCACTTGGAAAATGAAGGAGTAGCACACCATACATGAATGGAAACATTCATGAACCTTGAACACATTGAATGTGGCCATACATGCACTTAGCCAAACATGCACCTAGGAGATTCAAAGCTCTTAACTGTCCATGCACCTCCAAAAAGACATGTTGCTTCATGCTCCATATGTCCATTAAGTTTCTACAAGAAAATGTGAACAGAATTAATTCAAGCTAATGTGAACACAATGTAAATATTAAATTCGGCTATGTGAACATAATCAATTTATATAATGACTATGACATATTAATAACAAATATTAATATAAGACAAGTGTAATGCTTAAATAAATATGTGCAAATTTTTATTTAATGCATTAAAGACAAAATCGAGTTTAAACTAAAATAAGCTAAGCTTTAGCTCGTGAGCTAAAGTTGAGCTGAAGCTAAACTCCTAAGCTGAAGTTGAGCTAAGGTTTAGCTCGTGAGTTGAAAATGAGCTAGGAGTGAGCTCGGTTTAGCTCAGGCAATATGGATTGAGCTCGAATAAGCTGGATTTGAGTTGGACGGAGCTCGTGGAGCTGGAAACGAGCTGGGATCAGCTTGCCAACATGTCAATGCTTGGCTTGACAGACTTGTTCGATGAAGTTCGCGGGGCGTGCTCGTATCAAGAAGCAATACAAGGAGAACTTGTAGTTTGGTTAGTTGAAACACTTCTCGCTTTTTCTTGCTCTCGTTCTTCATTTTCACTCGCTTCTTTTTCGAACTCACTTTCTTTTTTAAAAACACTCATTTCTTGATCATTTTTGTTTCTTTCTTCATCATACTCACTCTCTGTTTCAATTTTCTTTTTCTTCTCACATTCTTTTTCACTCTCGATCTCGATCTCGATCTCTTTTCCCTTCTCTTTTTCTTTTTCACTTTCTTTTTCAATTTCATTTTTCTTTTTCTCATTCTCTTCTTACTTTTGTTCACACTCTTTTTCTTTCATTTCTTTGTTTTTTCTCTCAATTTCATTCAAGATCCTCTCATTTTCTCTCATAATCTTTTCTTGCCTCTCTTTTCTTTTGATCTCTTTTTTTTCATCTTTTTCGTTTCTCGTTTTCTTTCTACAAGAGGACACAAAAGAGTTAGGAGAATAATCATTTTGTTCAAAAGAAGAAAAATCATTTACATATGATTCACGAACAATCCTTTGTGAAGATCTCTCCGTGGATGTTTTCTTTGGAGTTCTTGAGGAGGTGTATCTTTCATCTTGCACATCTTCTTGGAAGGATTCAAAATCAAAATCGGCTTCTCTTCGTCTCGAATTCTTTAATGAAAAGGAATCTTGATCGGAGTCTATTCTCGAGTAGTCGTTAGATGTGTATCTCCGTGATGTTCTCGAATCCGCTTTTCGACTAGATCACATTCGTTCCCATTGGTCTCTTTTCTCCACACAGTCTAATCTCTTGTGCAATTTGTCAAACTTAGTTTTCACATTTTTCGCATTTTTTGAACCAAATATTGATATTCTGATTCGGTAAAATCTTCGCGAGACATGATTGTTATCGCTGCAAAGGAAAATTGTTAAGTAAAATAGAAATAAAATCCTCACTACAAAATCCTTACGAGTTCACTCGGAAAGAAAAAAATTAATGGATTTCACTCACGCTCATGTTTTCACTCGTTTTAGGCTTTTTCAACACTCGAATGCTCTCACACCCTCTAGCCTTTTACCACTCAAGCTTACTCTTGTAACCTCATAGTTTGTTTCTCTTGACTCGTCTTGGTGCTTTGGGGTCGGCTTCAAAAGGTTACAAGGGATAAGATGTATGGGTTACGGGTAGGCTAAAAGAAATTTTTTTTAAATGTAGTGTGGCATTTTGGGAATGGGGGGCTAAAGTTAAAGAAAAGACACGAGATGATCGGAACAAGATATAAATAATAGAATCAAACTTGATCACTTCACTTTTTTTTAATTTCATATATATATTTTTTTCTTCTTTTTTTTTTTAAAATTTCATATTTCTATCTTTTTTTATTATTTCTTCAAGATAGCACTATTACAATAGAGAGAAATGAAAAAAAATACAACTTGAATTTTTTTATTTTTTTCACCACGAACCTATTTCGATCTTGATACGAACACCGGTGCCTCTCGTTTTACAAGCTCTGATACCAAATGATGTGATCTAGCTTGGGTGATTGAGTCAAATTCACGTAGTTTCCCGGTGTAGATGAGAGAGTCATTCGTGCCTCAAATTTTAGAAATAGAAGTGAATGGATAGGTTTGGATAAACGGAAGGTTTCAAAGAAGTGTAGGGTTAGTAATAGGTTTGGCTAAGGGTAGCAAAGATGGATGTTGGATAGATGGCTTGGTTCGGTGATAACAAGAAAGAAATTCGAAAGATGGGGATGGAAAACGAACTTAACGTCAGGAATGATTCAACACTAAAAAGTGTCACCCCGATTCCTATATTGTTAAGGTGGAAAGATGGAATAAAAGATAGGTGAACGCCACACCAAGAATGGTAATAAGTTCAAACAAGATTGATTGACGCCACTAGCACAAACTAGATAAGTCTTTCGAAACTTGTATGAGATATGAGAGGAAGCAACCTCACAAGAACAATGTTCATTCAATAATTTGGCAAAAGTCTTTTTTACATGAAATGAGCAAACTATTTATAAGCCTAAGATGCCTATTGATATTCGGCATCTATGATGTTCACACTAACTTAAATTCTGTTCAAATTTGTATTTAACATGTTCACACAAAAGCATTAAAATTCGGTTCATGCTTGGAGATGGTGCATGAATTAGCCGAACCATCATGTTGCTTCACCTAATGCATTCATGCATACTTAGCCTTGAAGAAAAGCCATAGTTCATGAATGTGCAGCCCATTTAATACTCCTACATCTCCCTTGGCCGAATGAGGCTTGAATGTACCTTGAGTACTTGAATGGACATCTTGGATATGTATGATACATGCATGAAACGTCCCAATGCATGTTCTTCTTTAATTACGGTCCATGAAACTTCAAATACATGTACATAAAATAGCCCCCACTTGCATGAACGTCCCCAATACATGAATTCCTTCAAATGCCATCCATTGAACACTAGTTGTGCATGCATCCTTCCATACGATGTATTAAGCCATGCATGTACTTACATTAATGGCTCCTTCATGTATTCGGTCACTTTGTGGAACTTAACTCTTGGCTAAAAGGTTGCTTAGGGATCACCAATAGCCAGCCCACCATGCATAAATTCGTTCATGCATGAACTCTCATAATTTATGTACCTGGCCGTGCATGAATCTCATTTAATGCACTCAATACATTCAGCTGAACCTACAAGAAACATGAACTCATTAAATCCCAATGTATATTCGGCTGAACATGTTAAAAGCATGAACTAGACATCATAAATATCATATTAAACTAAACTAAACACATTAATTAAAGACTAGCTAGTAGCATTAAGTTCAGCTAGCTCAAACTAAGTGAAAACATTTAATGAGCTTATTTGAGCTAGGATTTTCGTTATTGAGCTGTAACAAGCTAATTAGTATAAAACTAAAACTTAGTTTAATTTATTAAAATAAAGAACGAGCTAAAAGTAAGCTCGGTTGAGCTTAAACGAGCTAAAACGAGCTCAAATGAGCTGAGTTGAGCTACATGGAGCTCGAGGAGCTGGAAATGACCTAGGATCAGCTTGCCAACAATGCACGATTTCTTTGGATAGTTTCTTTGAGCTGATTTTGTATGCATTGTCCCTTGTTTCAAACCAAGGTTTTGCATTAGAAGCTAAAACAGCTCTTAGAAAATGCTTAGCACAAGCTCGAGTTATGGGTACTTTTGGAAGCTCAATTGAATCTTGATATGCACTTGAGGGAGCACCGGGCGTGCATACATCATATATGGTTTTAACCCTATTACTCCCCTTGATTTGGTACTATGCCTACTAATGAGCTAGTGCATGTAGATGGCAAAAAGAAGGCTGAATTTGTTAAACAGCTTCATAAGAACGTCAAAGATAATATCGAAAAAAGAACCAAACAATATGTTCGAGGAGCGAACAAGGGGCGCAAACGAGTCATATTTGAACCTGCAAACTGGTGATACGAGCTCACCTCGACTTGAGTTGAGTCGTATGTAGATCATCTATGAGAAAGTATCGATAAGAATGGAAAGGAGAAAGTAGTTCTAGTTTTTAAAAGAGGCTTGGATGTCAATGTTTAGGTTTGAGAATGGTGATTAAATTTAAGTTCAAGAAAGAAAGAAGTTAGGATAATTTGGTAGGTTCGAGAAAGGAACAAAATTTGATTAATTGGGTAATGGACAAAAATAGGAAAAGAATTGGTCCTAAGAACAAGTTGAACTGATATTAGCAAATATTGACCCGAGACTTATTAGTTCTTAAGATGGAATGGTTGAAACAAAGTGGACCTCGACCCACTATCTAGGCAGATAGGAACCTCGGTAGGGGTGTTTTAAATGCCACACTAAAACTAGTGATAAGTTCAGTTTCGTAAAAGAAATAGGTTGATGCCACTACTAGGTAGATAAGCCAACAAAATCTTATACAAGATTTAGAGAAGAAAATTCTCACAAGAATAAAAGTTCGACTATCAATTTGGAAAAAGTCCTTTACACAATGCAAATGGCCAAATTTATAGGCCTTACAAGTCCAGTCGAAAAGGCAAATTCATAGCTTATGAACTAAGTAAGATAAGCCTTGAATGTTCTTAAAAATTCTAGAAAAATCAACAATTAATAAGCTTGACCATATTCGGTTGCACCTTCATCCAAATAGTCACCTTCATGGCTAAGGAATGGGAGATGAATGAACAAGGTGTGAACAAGACCTTTGGAGCTTAGGCTAGATTCGGCCAAGGCTAATAAGTGAGCCATAAATTGGTGATGCTTGGCCAAAAGTGCTAGAATTAATGTGGAGAGCTCATTAGCCTTTTTGGGTGTGAAAATCGTCCATTGAAGAGCCATCCAATGTGAACAAAGCTAGCCGAATGGTCCATGGAATGTGAACACAAGTTCAGCCAAGTGTGAAAGCTTTAAGAACACTTAATGGCCACATTGGTTATTTGGAGAGCCATGGTCGAATAGTCACATGGGAAACACTAATGGGCAGCACACCAAAATTACTTCTTCCATGCATCATGCGTCCCAAGCAATGCACCTACATGAATTAAAATCAATTCATTAAATCCCATGTGAACACCTTAAATTCGGCACAAATGTGAACAACATTAATTTGGTTATTACATAATTAAAACATGTAATATAAAACATAATTTAATTACGAATGTGAAGTTAAAAGCATAATTAATTTATAATAACTAACTAATGAACTTATTCAAGTAAAAAGTCAACACTACGATAGCTATAAATAACTTTATGAGCTATGATTTAAGCTCGTGAGCTATATTTGAGCTGTCTGAGCTCGTGAGCTGAAGTTGAGCTGAGAACAAGCTCATGAGCTGAAATTGAGCTGGATGTGAACTTGTTGAGCTGGAACTGAGCTTGCTGAGCTGGTTATGAGTTGGACGAGCTAGAACTAAGTTACGAAAATGACTAGGTGAGCTAGTTTATGAACTCTCGAGTAAGTTGGTGATAGATTCGGCTCAAGTTTGATCAACTAGAGTTGAGATTGCGTCCTTGAACCTCTTGGCATGGGATCGAGTAATTGGTCCTGCGGGCAACTCGAGAGGATCTACATTGGCAGCTGGCAACTCGGGAGGTATGGCCGTATCAACTGGGTTTGGATCCACATGCGCAAAGAAAGATTTCCCGAGCAAAGGAAATCAAAACTTCTACCAAGGGGTGACGGACCATTCCAAGTAGTGGAGCGAATAAACGATAATGCCTACAAACTTGATTTACTCGGTAAGTATGGTGTGAGTGCTAGCTTTAATGTTGCTGACCTTTCTCCCTTTGATGTAGGTGACGATTCAGGGACTAATAGCCTTGAAGAGGGGGAGGATGATGTGAGCTCGCCCATGAAGACTATGGAATTACCATCGGGGCTAATTACTCAAGCCCGTGCCAAGAGGTTCCAAGAAGCCGTAGCAAGTTACATTGCTCGAGTTTGGATGGACGGCATGGCTAAACATCAAGTGACCAGCCCAAGTAGCTCCATTTGCAATGTTGTTCATGTTGATTTAGCTCGTACCAGCTCCAAGGAGTTCATGACGCCTTAAGCAATCTCATTGAGCTGATTTAATTTATTTTTATGCATTTAATTGTTGGAATAAAGTTTAATTAGTTAGTTTCAGTTTACTTATTTAATTAAAATCTGGACAATTTAATTTTTACAAATTAAATGAGTTTAAATTAAGACATCCTTCAAATATGTCTAGCTTGAGACAATTTTTAAATATGTCTTGTTTAGGACAAATTAAATTACTGTTGAATTAATTCATGTCCAGCCAAATATTTAATTTGTCTTTAAACTTGTCCATCCGAATTTAATGTGTCTTGTTCAATTAATTACTGCCGAATTAATGTGTCTTAACCTTTTAATTGCTGATTTATTTTTGCAGTAAATGCAAGCATGTTTCGGCCTAGGGAAGAGCTAAATCAACATCACTTTGCTGCTGCCTTTTCATGCACACCAATGGCCATGAGGATTAAATTCAGCAGTAGCCCTTTTCCTCTCTTCAAGGTGACGCATGGGGCACTCTAACAGCCATGTTTCTTCCTTAAGAAAATTCGGCTGAATGAATGCACGCTGCTAGTGATGCTTCGGTGAGCTGAACGGTCATGAGAGCTCTTAATTTCAACTTGGGAGACTTCAATGGTTAGCATTATTCAGCTGATTTTCTTAAGGAAGAAACATGGCTGTTGGAGTGCCCCATGCATCACCTTGAAGAGAGGAAAAGGGCTGCTGCTAAATTTAATCCTCATGGTCATTGGTGTGCACGAAAAGGCAACAGCAAAGTGATGTTGATTCAGCTCTTCCCTAGGCCAAAACATTCTTGCATTTACTGCAAAAATAAAGCAACAATTAAAAGGTTAAGACACATTAATTCAGCAGTAATTAATTGAACAAGACACATTAAATTCGGCTGGACAAGTTTAAAGACAAATTAAATATTCGGCTGGACATAAATTAATTCAACAGTAATTTAATTTGTCCTAAACAAGACATATTTAAAAATTGTCTCAAGCTAGACATATTTAAAAGATGTCCTAATTTAAACTCATTTAATTTGTAAAAATTAAATTGTTCAGATTTTAATTAAATAAGCAAACTGAAACTAACTAATTTAACTAATTAGACTTTATTCCAGCAATTAAATGCATAAAAATAAATCAAAACAACTCAATGAGATTGCTTAAGGCGTCATGAACTCCTTGGAGCTGGTACGAGCTAAATCAACATGAACAACGTTGCAAAATAGAGCTACTTGGGCTGGTCACTTGATGTTCGGCCATGCCTTCCATCCAAACTCGTGAAATGTAACTTGCTACAGCTTCTTGGAACCTCTTGGCACGGGCTCGAGTAATTGGCCCCAATGGCAATTACATAGTCTTCATGGGCGAGCTCGCATCAGAATGACTTTCCATGGAAGAATACTTAGACAAAACACGTTTACTTCTTCATGCTAATTTCTCCACAGATGAATACTTTAAAGCGCTCGAATAGAAATTTCTACCTTCTCGTTTGTAGTCTTGATAGGTTTCAACTTCGGAGATTGCTTCATACAGTCTCGACTTTCTTGATGAGTAAGAATCTTGGTATGAGTCTCTCCTCGAATGATCATCGAATGCATGTCTCTGTGATGATCTTGTCTCCAACTTTTGATTTGCAGAACTTTGATATGTTTGGGCTCTTTCTTCGATACGTTCCAAATGCTCATGCAATTTGTCAAATTTAGAGTTCACAATTCTATGCATCTCGTTCATCAAATACTGAAAATCTGACTCAAAAACTCTTCTTGAATCACGATTTAATGATGGAAAAGAAAAGTGATTTAAATAGAAAATGAATAACTCACCAACACAAACCTCACAAATTCTCTCAAAAAGAAAAATCCTGTCAATTTTGGCTTTTACACACTCGAATAATCTCACCACACACTCGTGCCTTTTTTCTGCTCTATTCACTTCTCTTGATTCACAATGAACTACTTAGGTTTAGCGGTCGTCGGTGTGGAGTCGGCTTACAAAAGTGATGTCGGTTTGGGTTGGGAATGTTGTTGGGACAAGGGTTGGCTAGAAAATAAAAGATGAGGTGTGGCCGTTTGGGTATTAGAATGGAATGAAATGATATTGGGCAGAAAATAACTTGTATGCACATAAACTTCACTTCTTCTTTTTTTGGTAAATTTTCTTCTTCTTTTTTTTGTAATTTTGTAACTTCTTTTTTTACTATTTTTGATTTTTTTATACTTCAAAAATATATATTCTTTCCTCTCTTTTTTTCACTTTGACTTTTTTTTATACTTCAACTATTTTTTTTCTCACAAGAATACGACCCCGAAAATTCAAAAATGATGATTTTTACCTCAATTTGACCAGCTCTGATTCCAAATGATATGAACTCACCTAGAGAGTGATTTGAGTCGTATGAGTTGCTCGATCGATAAATTGGATAAGTCTTAGCTCGTTTCAAAAAAGGTTAAAAATGGATAGAAAGTAGGCTTAAACAAAGAGGTTAAAAATGGCTTAGAAGAATGATGGATAAAATTAGGCTAATGGCTTTGATAAGTAAGGTAGTTGGATGATTGGCGAAGTGTTAAGATGGTGGGAGGAGATGGATGCCTAAGGCCAGATAATGAACCAACAATAGCGATTGTCGACTCGAGTCTCAAAATAGGCACCTAGTTTGATAAGAGGATCTTGACCCGCTAACTATAGAGAGTTAGGAACCAAAGATATAATTCAAATGCCACGGTGATAAGTTTGGGATAAAAAAAAGGAGAGATTGATGCCACAAGATGAATTCCAGATAAGCTAGATCAGTCCTAAAGTGAATTAAGAGAATTGAAAATTCTCACAAGAAAATGATATTTCATAAGTTGGCCTAGGAGAAAGCCCAACCAAATAGTCTCAAAAAGGAACTAAATAGGCATTTAAAATTCAGCTTAATGAGCTGAAGTTTCTTAGAAATTTCTTGGCAGCTTCTTTGAAAGTTCCAACAACCTTAAGGATGCCAATGGACGGTCTCTTAGTGTTTCCAATCAGCTGCATTATTGACATTAAATAAAGGAGCTAAAATGAGCTGAATTATCTTAATTAGGTTCGGCCAGGAGGGAATGAATGAAGCTAATGTGCAGCCTTGATTATTTGGAGAGTCATGGACTTAAATGAGCTATTTGGGCAATTTATTAGCCTCTCAAATGAATCTGGCCAAATGTGGGTTGCACCAAGCATGCATCACCTTACTTGGAGCTTTAATTAAATCTTGGTCAATGGATGGCCAATGGCCGAATGTAAGTAGCCTAGCTGAAGGAATTATTGCAGCCAACTATTGGCCTTTGATCTCCATGAGAAAAGTACCTAAGGACAGTCAAAACAGTAGCTTGCCTTTAATTTTGGCTCCTTGTCTATTGAGTTTCACGAATGGTCACCTACAAAAAAAAGAAGAAAAGTCAGCAGCTCTTTAATGCTGTCCCATGCATAAGAAAAGAGAAACCAGCAGCTCTTTAATAAATGTCGTCCTATGCATGCTTGTCTTCAATGCTACCTTTGCCATTAAGCTAGTTGTTCAGCTGAATTGATTATCTAAAAGCAACAAATAAATTCGGTCAAGACATATTTAACACATACATTAAAATCGTTAGCAGCCAAGACAAATTAAATTAGGCTGGACAAAACAATTAATTATGTCCTATTCTTGACACATTGAATTAGCAGTAGCCTAGGACACAACTAAGACAAATTAAATGGCTGTAGCAAAACAAATTTAAAACATGTCCTAATTTTGACACAATTAAATTCAGCTAACTCCAAGACACATTTAAAACATGTCTAGGCTAGGACACACTCACTAAAACATATTTAAACTAATTAAATGACCATATTCTAAACATATTAAAAAGCTGTAGGAAAAAACATATTAAAAACATGTATTAAACTTAACTAAAATTATTAAATATCAAATTTGAACTTATTTATGAGCTGAAAACTAATTAACTAATTTAACTAAATAATTTTATTCCAGCCACATAAAAGCAAGAATTAGAATCAACTCAAAATGAACAAATGAGCTCATTGAGCTATAATCGAGCTGAATTGAGTTTGTTGAAATTAAGATCAGGCTTCATTTTGAACTTGGGCCCCTCAAACTTAAGCCATGCTAGATGTTGTCGAGTTGTGTCAAACCATGATATGACCGGGTTCGTATCAGCTTGGGGCACACAAAGAGGTGGCTATTCTTTGGCTGAAAAGGTGCTTGGGAGAAGCCAATCATCGGCACACCAAGCCTTTAAAACCGTCCATGCACCTGCTGCACAAATCAAATGAACACATTAAACTAATTTGAGAATAATAAATTCGGCTGCACTAGGACACATTAAACCTGCACATTAATTCAGCTCAAAAGACACATTTAAATCATGTAATAAGCTAAGAAAAATTGAAGACATGTATGAACTAAGACATATTAAAATTTAGCTGGACAATTTAACAAGAAATAAATTCGTCCTAAGTTGAGACAAAATTAAGACATGTAATCGGCTGGACAAATTAAATAGCAGCAGCTATTAAATTTGTTCTAAACCTAACACATTAAAATTATGCACTAAATAAGACATTTAAAATTTAATTAAAATTGTCCAGATTTGACAAATTAAACCCTTAATAATTATTTGAGCTGACTTTAGTTTTTTAACTAGCTAAGACTAACACTCAATTTATTTTATCAATAAAATGCAAAGCTGAAAGAAATAAGAAAGAGCTCAATTGAGTTGAAACGAGCTGAACTTTAGCTAAATTAACTAACTCAATTAAATAGATAAATTTATTCCAGCAGCTTAATGTAAGAATTAAAAAAAGGTAAAGATGAGCTCAAAACGAGCTGAATTGAGCTCAACAAGCTGGAACCGAGCTAATTCAACTCGCAAGGTAGTGCAAGCAATGCTTGGGAAGCTGGTCTGAGAGTGTGCTCGGGCATGATCACATCATCCCCTCCCTCTTTAAGGCGATTTGTCCCCAATTTGAGCCACTTGCTCGAGAAAAATTGTGCATCCTAGCCCTTTGGTCGATGGAATTGGCATAATGGCTCTCAAGAACCTGAAAATCACACATATCTTGAGAAGAAAACAAGTTATCTTCTTTAGGGGAAAACTGTTTCGAAGTGTCACCTACACAAAAGAGAAATAGGTTAGTGACACTAGAAATTGTAATCTCAAAAGAACTTTGCAAAACTTTACTCAAAATTGGAATGCATAACCCAATGCTGGGATAAAAAACTTGAGTTAATTTTACCTTTTCGCAATGAATCAAAGATTTATCTTTTAGTCGAATCCTAGACTCAAAGATAAAAGTTGGTCTCACCTTATCATAAGGTGTCAAAAAATTCATTGATGGCATCAAACCTAATTCATAAGGCATTTGATAGCTGTGGTTTTGGACATCAACACTCCATGATTCAAATCCCTTAGACAATAGTATAATACAATGTCCACCGAGATCAAAGACAAGGTTTTCTCCTATGATTTCAAGTTGACTCGAAAACTTCTTTACTAGCATCATAGAAAGATCATAAGACAAGTTAAAGTCATTATCATGCAACACATGCTCGAATCTAGTATACCACAATATAGAACAACATTTGGATTCAGAAAGTGGATTATGACTTTGCAAGCCAACAAGATTCAAATGCATGGTTTCTAAACTTAAAGACAAATCATCAACAAAGTTTCCATCATTAATCGAATAAGGCTGTTATGTTTTAAAAACTTCAACACTCATACCTTGCGTACCTTTTGGCAAATGCGAACTAGAATCATTGTGAACATTACCTTTTTCAACCAATGTAAACCTTCTCTCCTTGGGAAGGTATTGAAGTCAAAGCTTATTACACAATCCTTGAGAAACTTGAAAAGAAAGGTAATCACAAAGATAATTCACGCTCTTCAAAGTACAATTGTGATGCCCACCTTTACTTGGCAATATCTTAAGAGAACATGCTCTGAGTTTGAACACATAATTTTGATCACCCCTTTCAGAATGTAGCATAAATTTCTTTGGCACCAATACTTTATACACGTTAGGCAACCAGAATTTAAGCACACTCATACTCAAATAATCAGACCTCTTAGATTTCATGTGAAGGCATGTCGCATAACTTGGAGAATATTCAATAATGTCACAAGCAAACATATTAGGCATTTTATGTCTCAACCTTTTTGTACACAAAATTAGATGTTGTTTGTGCGGAATTAATCTTTCTTCAACAACAAATTTACCAACTGATACATCTGACTTCGTGATGAATCAAATTGTACGTAAAAATTCCCGATCATCTACGAGAAGCAATGATAATTTAGTTTAGTGAAATTGGTATGGAATGAAGTTGTTTTGACAAATTAGTAGCTGGTTTAAGAATATGGTATGAAAAAGCTAAGGTGGAAAAAAAAGAACTTGTTTTGGTTCGAAATAGTAAAATGTGAAAAGAAAGAATTAGTTTTGGAACCAAATGGTTAAGAAAAGAAAATGGATTGAACAAAAGTGTAAACAAGAACCAATACCGATTTGGTATCGACCTATTGCTTATAAGCCCTTTAGTTCGGTTTAAGAGTGGTTAAGTGATGTAAGCACGCCCGGGGCAACCTTGAATGCAAACCAAGAATCAATCGAGCTTCCAAAAGGCCCCATGACTCGAGCTCAAACCAAGCAAATTCAAGACACTTTATCAGCCTTGGTGTTGCGTATTTGGGATGATAACAAGTACCATGACGTTGGAGGAGCTAAGGACAACTCCTTGAAGACTCAATGCATTCTTTTGCAATCCGATCTTAGCTCCTCTCCAGCTCCCCATGCGCCATTCAGCTCCAATCAGCTCACTTGAGCTTGATTTAGCTCGTTTGAGCTTGAATTTAGCTCGTTTTAGCTCATTTCTTTTACATTACAATAAACTACGATTAAACTTTGTTCTTAATTAAGTTTGCTACAGCTCATGTTGAATTCCCTAGCTCAACTTAGCTCACTAAGTGTTTTTGACTATTTGAGCTAGCCGAATTTAATTTGATAGTTGACTTATAATTAATATGTCTGAAATTAGTAGTGTCAGTAAGTTGTTTAGTTAATATTTTTAATTATGATCATATGAATAATTATTTTATTTAATTATGTTATTTAACTATGTAGGTTAGCCGAATTTGGAGATTCATTCAAGACAATATGCATATATGAGAATGTTCATTGAACGGGAAAATACATGTATGGTTCGGTTCAATGTTTGGAAGCCTTGCATTCTTATACATGGAGGGTTAATGAATATTGAAAGATACATCTTCCTTGGACGGTACACATGCATGCATGGAGGACAATTAATGCAAGTGCATGTACGGCTAGGTTCAAGCCTCCTTCCAAGTTCCATGTACAGTCGATGCATGTGGGAGGACCCTTGGAGTTTTCTAAGCACCTATTCGGCCAAGAGACACCTCTTGGAAGTTTCATGCACACCTTGGCCAAACCTAGACAACTCGTTGAGCTCCTAAAGGTGCACATTCATTCAAGTGATTAAAGCTCATACTTGAAGCTATCCAAACACATTCCCATCAGCTGAATCAAGACTAGTTAATTAATGTTTTCATTCTAGAACATTCTAGTTAATTCATGACTGAATTTGCTTAGTCTTTAAGCTAGCTAGTTTGTCTATTCGGTCACTACATGATAGCTTATAAATAGTTTGCTCATTTCATTGTAAAAGAACTTTTGCCAAATTATTGAATGAACATTGTTCTTGTGAGGCTACTTCCTCTCATATCTCATATAAGTTTCAAAAGTCTTATCTAGTTTGTGCTAGTGGCGTCAATCTGATGTGATTCGGCCGGGGTAGACGAGTCGAATTCACGTAGTTGCCCGATCATAGTTCAAGAGAGTCGTTCGTACCTCGGACTTTAGAAATAGAAGTGAATGGATAGGTTTGGATAGCGGAAGGTTTTCAAAAGTTATGCAAAAAGGGTAGTGATAGGATCGGCTAAGGAAAACAAGAAAGGATGTTGGATAGATGGCTCGGTTTGGTTAACAAGAAGGAAAGTTGAAAGATGGGAAATGGAAAAATTGAACTCAACGTCAGGAATGATTCAACACTAAAAAGTGTCACCCCGATTCCTATATTGTTAAGGTGAAAAGATGGATAGAAGGATAGGTGAATGCCACACCAAGATTGGTGATAAGTTCAAACAAGAACGATTGACGCCACTAGCACAAGCCAGATAAGTCGTTCAAAACTTGTACGAGATATGAGAGGAAGCAACCTCACAAGAATAATGTTCATTAACAAATTTGGCAAAAAGTCCTTTACAAATGAAACCAACAAACTATTTATACTAGTTTCTTAGGCTAACCGAATAGACTATTCATGAACTTAACTATTAAGCAATGAACCTAATTTAAGACATGAACATTCTAGAAAAATGACCATTGATGTCTTTTGTCCATGTTCGGCCGAATGGGGAGGTGAGTGGGCAGCTTCATGTATGAGCAAGCTTTGGAAGCCAAGGGGATGGTCTAGGTTCAGCCATGGGATGCATGAAACTCCCAAAGGGTGTCTCTTGGCCGAATAGGTGCTTAGGAAACTCTAAGGGTCCTCCCACATGCATCGGTTGTACATTGAACTTGGAAGGGGGCTTGAACCTAGCCGTACATGCACTTGCATTAATGATGTGAGCACACCTGGGGCATCCTCGAATGCACACCAAGTATCCATTGAGCTGCCAAAAGGTCCCATGACCCGAGCTCGAACCAAGCAACTTCAAGATGCTATATCGGCCTTTGTGACACGCATTTGGGATGATAACCAGCTCCCTAACGTTGGAGGAGCTAAGAACAACTCCTTGATGATTCCATGCACCATATTGCAATCCGATCTCAGCTCCTCTCCAGCTCCCCCATGCGCCATTCAGCTCACATCAGATCACTTGAGCTCGTTTTAGCTCGTTTGAGCTCGAACTTAGCTCGATTCAGCTCATTCCTTTTTCATTTCAATAAATTAAGTTTTAATCTAGCTTATAACTAAGTTTGCTACAGCTCATGCCAATTCCCTAGCTCATTTTAGCTCACTAAGTGTTTTTGACTATTTAAGCTAGCCGAATTTATTATAAGTTGACTTATAATTATTGTGTTCAATTTAGTTAGTGTTATTAAGTTATTTAGTTGTTATTTTAATTTATAATTATATGAATAGTTGTGTGTTATTTAATTTTGTAGGTTAGCCAAATTTGGAAGATTCATGTTTGGACTTTAATGCAAGGTGCATGTATGGGAGGGTTCAATGGACGGCAATCAAGAGGCAAATGAATGTTCATGATGAACATTCATGCATTTGAAGATTCATGGATCAAATTAATGAAGGAACATGTATTGGACGGTTCATGCATTGACCATGTGTTAACACATTGTGTTCACACCATGATGACCCTTCGGTTGGACGTTCACACTCAAGTGTCTACTCAAGCTCTTTGTTCACACCAATTTTGACTCTTCATGAAGCCCTAGTTAATTAAGCCACTCATGGTGAAACAACATGAATTCAAGGCTCCATTAAGGTGTTAGCTGAATCTAGCCATGCATGTATGAAGATCATTCATTCAAGTACATCAATGTATATTCATGAAGCTAACCACTCACCTCCCATTCGGCCGAACATGGACAAGGACACTAATGGTCATTTTTCTAGAATATTCATGTATTAAATTAGGTTCATTGCTTAATAGTTAAGTTCATGAATAGTCTATTCGGTTAGCCTAAGAAACTAGTATAAATAGTTTGTTGATTTCATTTGTAAAGCACTTTTGCCAAATTTGTTAATGAACTTTGTTCTTGTGAGGTTGCTTCCTCTCATATCTCGTACAAGTTTCGCAGACTTATCTAGCTTGTGCTAGTGGCGTAAACCGACTTGTTTTGAACTTATCACCAATCTTGGTGTGGCGTTCACCTATCCTTCTATCCATCTTTTCACCTTAACAATATAGGAATCTGGGTGACACTTTTTAGTGTTGAATCATTCCTGACGTTGAGATCGTCTTTCCATCCCCCATCTATCCAACTTCCTTTCTTGTTTCCTTAGCCGAACCTATCACTACCCTTTTGCATAACTTTTGAAAACCTTCCGCTATCCAAACCTATCCATTTCATTTCTATTTCTAAAATTCGAGGTACGAACGACTCTCTCGAACTACGATCAGGCAACTACGTGAATTCGACTCGTCTACCCGGGCCGGATCACATCAATTAATTACCCTCCATTCATGCATGTGTGACGTCCAAGGGAGATGCACCTTTCAATATGCATTAACCTTCCATGTTCATGAATGTATGTCCTCCAAACATTGAAACAAACCATGCATGAATCTTCCCGTTCAATGAACATTCCCGTTCATGCACCTTGCATTAAATGCCATGAATGTATCTTCCAAATTCAGCTAACCTACAAAATTAAATAACATAATTAAATAACACACAACTATTCATATAATTATAAATTAAAATAATACCTAAATAACTTAATAACACTAACTAAACTTGGACACAATAATTATAAGTCAACCTATAATAAATTTGGCTAGCTCAAATAGTCAAAAACACCTAGTAAGCTAAATTGAGCTAGGGAATTCTGCATGAGCTATAACAAACTTAGTTATAAGCTACATTAAAACTTGATTTATTAAAATGAAAAAGGAATGAGCTGAATCGAGCTAAGTTCAAGCTCAAATGAGCTAAAACGAGCTCAAGTGAGCTGATGCGAGCTGAATGGCGCATGGGGGAGTTGGAAAGGAGTTGAGATCGGATTGCAAAATGGTGCATGGAATCTTCAAGGAGTTGTTCTTAGCTCCTCCAACGTTATGGAGCTGGTTATCATCCCAAATGCGCAACACAAAGGCTGATATAGCATCTTGAATTTGCTTGGTTCGAGCTCGGGTCATGGGGCCTTTTGGAAGCTCGATTGATTCTAGGTGTGCATTCGAGGATGCCCCGGGTGTGCTCACATCATTCCCCCCGTCTTCAAAGCGACTTGTCCTCAAGTCGAGCCATTTGTCCATGGGAGAACTTTGACTCGTGCGTGGTTTTCCTCGATCAAATGGGATGGAAGATGTCACACAAACCTGAAAAATTCTTACCACAACCGGTAAAAAGAAACTCAAAGGAGTCAAATTCAATTGTGTTCGATAGTTCATTAAAAATTTATTCAATCGAACATATGCCAAAAATCTCAATTGGACAAAGCAAGCATACGTAAATTTATCAAAGAGTTTCGTTAGACCATCGTTGCAAACATGAAAACTAAATTGGATCAGGGGATAATTGATTGTAAATGATGGCAGGCACTTAAACACATTATTCCTCATCCAAAACATTTTAATTTCTTTAACCGAATATAGCAACTCATTTGGTCCCTTGTCTTGTTCATGCAAGGTATGCCATGGCCAAAGGTATGCTAACTCTTTCTTTCGTTTTTGAACAACATGAGGGGTGTCTCCAAATTCCAGCATAATAATCACATTATTACAATGCCAAAAGGAAAAATCCATCACATCAAAGTATAAATAATTTCCAAACAACAAATCAATGGAATTTTCAACTTCAACCGAATTGAGCAAAGATGTTTGAAAATTTTCAGATGACTTACCTTGACGAATATGAAGAGAAGACAATTGAGGATTGTGTTTACCTTTTTCAGTCAAAATGAATCTTCTCTCTTTGGATAGATAACATAAGAAAAACCTATTACTCCGATAAATTTGAATAGGTGGTGACGCACCATGACATGTCTTGCTCCTCGAGGGGTGGAATTCACAAAAATGAGAATGGTTAGTATTAATGAAAACTATGGACTTAAATGAAAAAGGGAAGTTACCATGGAGATTTGATTCAATTCCAAAAACATAGGTTGGTCTTACCTTCTCGAAATGACATGAAAATTCCAAATGTGGCCAAGCAAGGTGATTAGTAAACGAATCAAAATTGAAACCCAAATCATTGAATGCAAATGATGCCAAGTGCTTAATGTTACCATAAAATGAATTCATGTAGCAAATACCAGGCTTCAACACACGAACTTGATTAGGAATTCCAACGAGCAACATATTAGAAGAAGATATAATCAACTCACCACATGAATTATATTTCACTAGTTTAAACACACATGTTGAATTGACAAAACCGAGCATACCAATATGCAAAGGTTCATGCTTCAAGAGTATCAATCGGGAATGCAAATCACTACATGGAAATTTTGCACAAAAACTCAAAGATTGTTCATGAAGAACACAATTGCACATATCATGTGAAGATCTTTTAACATGGATGCCAAACAAAGAATTTTTAGAGAACATCCAACTTTTTAAACAGGCAGATTTATCACAAATCAATTGAGCAGGCATTTTTAAACATAAAGATTTAACACATGAATTTAAAAAGTTTGCATTGTCAAACACATCAAAATTTTTAAGTGACAGACTTTGATCAAACACATTCAAAATTCGCTTAGAGAAAACTAATCCAATGTTGTCAACAAATTTGCCAATGTAGTAATTGTCATAAGAAAAGTCAGATATGGCACCTTTTAAAACAAAATCGTTAACAACAATGGCGAACAAAAATTAGCCAAATCAAGTGACTTTGATTCGATAAACAAAGAATCCTTACCTTCCTTACCTTCGATCGCAAGTGGGTGGTTGTCATTCGCGAACTTACCTTTTTCGAACAACCTTTTTTCCTAGAATTTTTGGTTGGGCCAATTAGTATATTAGTTAAAGTTACCCCTATTTCAGGACTTGACTGGACTGACCTCTATTTACTACGAACCACATTTCTCTCTGTACAAAATTCATATGACTATGAGGTTTGTTTCTCCTGAAACTAGACTTAATAAGGATTCCGAGAATATAAATACAACACCTAATTATATCTGTACAATTTATGGTGAATTTATAAAGTTGGAACAGGGGATCCAGAAATCACTCAGGCCCTGTTTCACTAAAATTCAAATATCTTCTAACATGTACTTTCTTTACCTGTTTGGTTTGTTCTATGTGAAACTAGACATAATAATCTTTAATTTAATATTTAATCCATCACCTAATTTGATTTCTATGATTTTTAGTAAATTTTCAAACTCACGTCAGTGTTGCTGCAATGTTCTGTTTATGGCAAATTTCATCCTTTTTATGAGTTTTCATGAACTAGATAACCTATTAACCTTCCATGACATCAAACATAATATAAACTAACCATTTCCATAACTTATCATTATCAAGCATTTTCTCAACCATTCCATCACCATATCATAAGATCATTTACACAAAATAGGTATATTGCTATACATGCCATACTTAAATTTTACAAGCCATTTACCAAAAAGTCCTTCAGATAGTGTGACCGAGCCTTCGACCTATCCCGACTCCTGAGCTGGCTTGTCCAAAACTACAATGAGTAAGAAGGAGGGAGTAAGCATAAATGCTTAGTAAGTTCATATGCAAATAATAAGTAACATAACAAAACAATCATACCAATCAACATTAGCATGGTATCACCAAAACATAAATCACATTTCTAATCATCATTCATCATCTTATTACCTTATCGTTGTTGTATCGATACTCAACCTGAGGGTTAAGTACATACCTGTCCAAAGTATCCATTTCACAACACTTACCAATACTTCTCTTTTCATCTCGAGTATTCCTCCATTTGAGTAGAACTTTACCCGTTGAACACATCGGAATATAATTCGGGTACATGGGAAGTTTGCACATAAGTGCCACATATGTAGCCAAGCTACCATGTAACCTGCCCATAAGCGAACTCAGACTCAACTCAACGAGCTCGAGCGTTCGCATCCATAAGTGAACTCGGACTCAACTCAACGAGTTCGGACATTCGCATCTATAAGTGAACTCAGACTCAACTCAACGAGTTCGGATGCTCAACCATCCTAGTGACATGTCACTTGTATCCTAATCTATTCCTAAGATTCAAACGGGATTTTCCTCGAACACATATCCTTTCCGTCTTTCGTAGAATGCCGAAACCAATACTCGGTAACAATTTATATTCAACAAGTAGCTCACATAATTTGCATTTTATTTGAAATTAACCACAAAGCATATATTTCATAATAAAAATCAGCATATCATATAATTAATATCAATAACTTAAAAATAACCATTATGCTACATTATTTACACATGAACTTACCTTGGTACCAAAATACAAAGATTTTGCAATTTAGTCCACAATCTTTTCTTTTCCTCGATTGGGGTCGATTCCACGTCTTTCTTGATCTAAAATAACACATTTAGCTTATTTAATACTCACATTATCAAATTAATCCTTAATTCAAATTTTGGCAAAATTACAATTTTACCCCTAAACTTTTGCATATTTACACTTTTGCCCCTAGGCTCGGGATTAAACTTTATTCCTTATTCTTATGTTTTATAACATACTGATCACTTTTCTCTTCTATGGTAACATCAAGTTCTCACTCTAACATGTACTTGTGACTATTAGATATTTTTACCGATTAAGCCCTTTTACTCGTTTTTGCTTAAAATCGAGTAGTACAAGTTGTCTAACATAATTTAAAATCTCATATTCTATCATAAAACATCAAAATACACAAATTTCACCTATGGGTATTTTTCCAAATATAAACCCTAGGTTAAGTTTGATGTGAGCACACCCGGGGCATCCTCGAATGCACACCAAGAATTAATCAAGCTTCCAAAAGGCCCCATGACTCGAGCTCGAACCAAGCAAATTCAAGATGCTATATCAGCCTTTGTGTTGCGCATTTGGGATGACAACAAGGTCCATGACGTTGGAGGAGCTAAGGACAACTCCTTGAAGACTCCATGCACCATTTTGCAATCCGATCTCAGCTCCTCTCTAGCTCCCCATGCGCCATTCAGCTCACATCAGCTCACTTGAGCTCGTTTTAGCTCGTTTGAGCTCGAATTTAGCTCGTTTCAGCTCATTCCTTTTTCATTTCAATAAATTAAGTTTTAATCTAGCTTATAACTAAGTTTGTTACAGCTCATGCCGAATTCCCTAGCTTAATTTAGCTCACTAAGTGTTTTTGACTATTTGAGCTAGCCGAATTTATTATAAGTTGACTTATAATTATTGTGTCCAAATTTAGTTAGTGTTATTAAGTTATTTAGTTATTATTTTAAATTATAATTATATGAATAGTTGTGTGTTATTTAATTATGTTATTTAATTTTGTAGGTTAGCCGAATTTGGAAGATACATTCATGGCATTTAATGCAAGGTGCATGAACGGGAATGTTCATTGAACGGGAAGATTCATGCATGGTTCGGTTCAATGTTTGGAGGATATACATTCATGTACATGGAAGGTTAATGCATATTGAAAGGTGCATCTCCCTTGGACGGCACACATGCATGAATGGAGGATAATTAATGCAAGTGCATGTACGGCTAGGTTCAAGCCTCCTTCCAAGTTCCATGTACAACCGATGCATGTGGGAGGACCCTTGGAGTTTTCTAAGCACCTATTCAGCCAAGAGACACCCCTTGGGAGTTTCATGCATCCCATGGCCGAACCTAGACAATCCCCTTGGCTTCCAAAGCTTGCTCATACATGAAGCTGCCCACTCACCTCCCATTCATCTGAACATGGATAAGGACACCATTGGTCATTTTTCTAGAAAGTTTCATGTCTTAATTAGGTACATTACTTAATTGTTAAGTTCATGAATGGACTATTCGGCTAGCATAAGAAACTAGTATAAATAGTTTGTTGATTTCATTTGTAAAGGACTTTTGCCAAATTTGTTAATGAACTTTTGTTCTTGTGAGGTTGCTTCCTCTCATATCTCGTACAAGTTTCGAAGACTTATCTAGTTTGTGCTAGTGGCGTCTACCGATCTTGTTTGAACTTATCACCAATCTTGGTGTGGCATTCACCTATCCTTCTATCCATCTTTTCACCTTAACAATATAGGAATCGGGGTGACACTTCTTAGTGTTGAATCATTCCTAACGTTGAGTTCGTTTTTCCATCCCCCATCTTTCAACTTTCTTTCTTGTTAACCAAACCGAACCATTTATCCATCACCCATCTTTGCTACACATAACCGAACCTATTACTAAACTTATCCTTCTAGAAACCTTCCGCTTATTCTATTCCATTATTTTATTTTTATTATTAAAATCTGAGGCACGAACGACTCTCTCGAACTACGATTGGGCAACTACGTGAATTTGACTCATCTACTCGGGCCGGATCACATCATTTGGTATCAGAGCTTGTAAACAAGAGGCGTCGACGTTCGTATCATGATTGAACTAGGTTCGTTGTGAAAAAAATTTGAAAAAAAAATAAAAAAATTGAAGTAGTATTTTTTTTATCATTGTAAAAGTGCTATATTGAAAGTTGTAAAAAAAATATTCGAACAAAAAAAATTGTATTTTCGTTTTTATCATTTTAAAAGTGATATATTGAAAGTTGTAAAAAAAAAGGTACGAAATTATTAAAAAAAAAGAAAAAAAAGAAGTGAAGTGCTCAGTTTCTTCTCTGTTGCTTATCATTGTGTCAATATCAAAAATAATCTTTTCATCAACTTTGTACTCCCCATTTCCGAAACGCCACACTACACCAAAGAAAAATTTTCTTTTAGCCTACCCATAACCTATACATTTTATCCCTTGTAACTATTTTGAAGCCGACCCCAAGGCACCTAGACGACTCAAAAGAAACAAAATACGAGGTTACGAGAGTAAGCTTGAGTGGTAAAAGGCTAGAGTGTGTGAGAGCATTTGAGAGTTTGAAAAAGCCTAAAAACGAGTGCAAACACGAGTGGAGTGTTCATCAATATTTCTTTGCGAGTGAAATTGTGAGGTTTGTGGTGAGGTACTTAATTTCTTATTTTGTTTTGTGATCTAACATTTTCTTTTCAGCAACAAAAATCATGTCACGCGAAGAGTTCACCAAATCGAAATACCAATACTTGGTACAAGAAATGCGAAAAATGATGGAGTCCAACACTAAGAACATACACGAGAGATTAAATCATTTGGAAAAACAAGATCAAAGTGATAGAGTTTCTTCGAGTCGAAAAATGGAGACAAGAACCCCACGCGACTACTACTTGAGAAAAAGTTCCTATCGTGATTCCTTTTCGCCATCTACTTCGAGACAAAGAGATTCATACTATGACTCATATTCATCAACGAATTCGAGAAGTGACTTCGATCGAAAGTCCTTTTTATCAAGAAATTTGAGAAGACGAGAAGCCGATTACGATTTTGATTCGTTCCAAGATGGCATTCAGAGAGAAAGACATACTCCTACTAGATCGTCAACGAAATCTTACTCGGAGTATTCTTCACGAAGTTTTGATTGTGAATCATATGCAAATCGTTCTTCATCTTTCGAACAAGATTTGTATTCTCATCATTCTTTTGTACATTCTTGTAAAGAGAAAACAAAGAAAAGAAAAGAAAAAGCAAAAGAAGAAAAAGAAAACAAAATAAAAAGAAAAGAGAGGCAAAAGGCAAGTAAGAGAGAAAATGAGCGAATCTTGAGAGAACTTGAAAAAGCCTTTGAAAAAGCCTTTGAAAAGCAAAAAGAAAATGAAAAAGAAAATGAGATTGAAAAAGAGAATGAAAAAGAGTTTGAGAGTGAAAAAGAAGATGAAAAAGAAATTGAAACAAAAGGAACGAGTGATTCAGAAGAAAAAGAATCGAGTGAGAAAACAAGTGAGCAAGTGAGGATTATCTTTACTAACCCACATGTTCAATCTTCTTGTGATTTAACTTTTCAGGTTCCTAGAAGTTTGTGCGACCAATTCCATCTACATTACCTTCCAAACGAGAGGTGTTTTAGGTTGTTTGAAAAAGGTGAGTTCGCGAATGACAACCACCCACTTGCGATCGAAGGTAAGGATTCTTTGTTTATCGAATCAAAGTCACTTGATTTGGCTAATTTTTGTTCACTTACTATTTTTAACGATTTTGTTTTAAAAGGTGCCATATACAGCTTTTCTTATGACGATTACTACATTGGCAAATTTGTTGACAATATTGGATTAGTTTTCTCTAAGCGAATTTTGAATGTGTTTGATCAAAGTCTGTCACTTAAAAATTCTGATGTGTTTGACCATGCAAACTTTTTGAATCCATGTGTTAAATCTTTATGTTTAAATATGCCTGCTCAATTGATTTGTGATAAATCTGCCTGTTTGAAAAGTTGCATGTTCTTTAAAAAATTTTTGTTTGGCATCCATGTTAAAAGATCTTCACATGATATGTGCAATTGTGTTCTTCATGAACAATCTTTGAGTTTTTGTGCGAAATTTCCATGTAATGATTTGCATTCCCGATTGATACTCTTGAAGCATGAACCTTCGCATATTGGTATGCTCGGTTATGTCAATTCAACATGTGTGTTTAAACTAGTGAAATATAATTCGTGTGGTGAGTTGATTATATCTTCTTCTAATATGTTGCTCGTTGGAATTCCTAATCAAGTTCATGTGTTCAAGCCTGGTATTTGCTACATGAAATCATTTTATGGAAACATTAAGCACTTGGCATCATTTGCATTCAAATTATGTTTGCTTGATGTTCGAACTTTTGATAAGAAGGTGAAATTCAATGATTTGGGTTTCAATTTTGATTCGTTTACTAATCACCTTGCTTGGCCACATCTGGAATTTTCGTTTCATTTCGAGAAGGTAAGACCAACCTATGTTTTTGGAATTGAATCAAATCTCCATGGTAACTTCCCTTTTCCATTTAAGTCCATAGTTTTTGTTAATACTAACCATTCTCATTTTTGTGAATTCCACCCCTCGAGGAGCAAGACATGTCATGGTGCGTCACCACCTATTCAAATTTATCGGAGTAATAGGTTTGTCTTACGTTATCTATCCAAAGAGAGAAGATTCATTTTGACCGAGAAAGGTAAACCTAATCCTCAATTGTCTTCTCTTCATATTCGTCAAGGTAAGTCATCTGAAAATTTTCAAACATCTTTGCTCAATTCGGTTGAAGTTGAAAATTGGAGACACCCCTCATGTTGTTCAAAAACGAAAGAAAGAGTTAGCATACCTTTGGCCATGGCATACCTTGCATGAACAAGACAAGGGACCAAATGAGTTGCTATATTCGGTTAAAGAAATTAAAATGTTTTGGATGAGAAATAATGTGTTTAAGTGCCTGCCATCATTTACAACCAATTATCCCTTGATCCAACTTAGTTTTCATGTTTGCAATGATGGTCTAACGAAACTCTTTGATAAATTTACGTATGCTTGCTTTGTCCAATTGAGATTTTTGGCATATGTTCGATTGAATGAATTTTTAATGAACTATCGAACACATTTGAATTTGACTCCTTTGAGTTTCTTTTTACCGGCTGTGGTAAGAATTTTTCAGGTCTGTGTGACATCTTCCATCCCATTTGATCGAGGAAAACCATGCACGAGTCCAAGTTCTCCCATGGACAAATGGCTCGACTTGAGGACAAGTCACTTTGAAGACGGGGGGAATGATGTGCGCACACCCGGGGCATCCTCGAATGCACACCAAGAATTAATCGAGCTTCCAAAAGGCCCCATGACTCGAGCTCGAACCAAGCAAATTCAAGATGCTATATCAGTCTTTGTGTTGCGCATTTGGGATGATAACAAGGTCCATGACGTTGGAGGAGCTAAGGACAACTCCTTGAATATTCCATGCACCATTTTGCAATCCGATCTTAGCTCCTCTCCAGCTCCCCATGCGCCATTCAGCTCACATCAGCTCACTTGAGCTCGTTTTAGCTCGTTTGAGCTCGAATTTAGCTCGTTTCAGCTCATTCCTTTTTCATTTCAATAAATTAAGTTTTAATCTAGCTTATAACTAAGTTTGTTACAGCTCATGCCGAATTCCCTAGCTCAATTTAGCTCACTAAGTGTTTTTGACTATTTGAGCTAGCCGAATTTATTATAAGTTGACTTATAATTATTGTGTCCAAATTTAGTTAGTGTTATTAAGTTATTTAGTTATTATTTTAAATTATAATTATATGAATAGTTGTGTGTTATTTAATTATGTTATTTAATTTTGTAGGTTAGCCGAATTTGGAAGATACATTCATGGCATTTAATGCAAGGTGCATGAATGGGAATGTTCATTGAACGGGAAGATTCATGCATGGTTCGGTTCAATGTTTGGAGGATATACATTCATGTACATGGAAGGTTAATGCATATTGAAAGGTGCATCTCCCTTGGACGACACACATGCATGAATGGAGGATAATTAATGCAAGTGTATGTACGGCTAGGTTCAAGCCTCCTTCCAAGTTCCATGTACAACCGATGCATGTGGGAGGACCCTTGGAGTTTTCTAAGCACCTATTCGGCCAAGAGACACCCCTTGGGAGTTTCATGCATCCCATGGCCAAACCTAGACAATCCCCTTGGCTTCCAAAGCTTGCTCATACATGAAGCTGCCCACTCACCTCCCAATCGTCCGAACATGGATAAGGACACCATTGGTCATTTTTCTAGAAAGTTTCATGTCTTAATTAGGTACATTACTTAATTGTTAAGTTCATGAATGGACTATTCGGCTAGCATAAGAAACTAGTATAAATAGTTTGTTGATTTCATTTGTAAAGGACTTTTGCCAAATTTGTTAATGAACTTTTGTTCTTGTGAGGTTGCTTCCTCTCATATCTCGTACAAGTTTCGAAGACTTATCTAGTTTGTGCTAGTGGCGTCTACCGATCTTGTTTGAACTTATCACCAATCTTGGTGTGGCGTTCACCTATCCTTCTATCCATCTTTTCACCTTAACAATATAGGAATCGGGGTGACACTTCTTAGTGTTGAATCATTCCTGACGTTGAGTTCGTTTTTCCATCCCCTATCTTTCAACTTTCTTTCTTGTTAACCAAACCGAACCATTTATCCATCACCCATCTTTGCTACACATAACCAAACCTATTACTAAACTTATCCTTCTAGAAACCTTCCGCTTATTCTATTCCATTATTTTATTTTTATTATTAAAATCTTAGGCACGAATGACTCTCTCGAACTACGATCGGGCAATTACGTGAATTCGACTCATCTACCCGGGCCGAATCACATCAAAGTTATTGCTAGCATAAGCTTTATCGAGTTACCGGGATCTCAAAAATGTAAAAATCATTAAAAACGGGGCTTAGAATCACTTACTATGAAGCTTGAAAGTTGAAGAAACCCTAGCTATGGTGAGAGCAAAATTCGACAGCAACTAAATGAAGAAGATAACCATTTTGTGTTATTTTTCCCATTTTATTTCATTTAATATCCAAATGACCAAAATGCCCCTCCTTACTAAACTTTCAAAAATTCCTTCCATGTCCTAATTTTGCCAATGAACTTAAAATTGGTAAAATTGCTATTTAAGACCTCCTAATTAATATTTCAAAGCAATTTCATACTAAAAACTTCTAGAATGCAAGTTTTGCAACTTATTCAATTTAGTCCCTAACTTCAAATTAAGCATTTTATGCATAGAATTTCTTCACAAAATTTTCACACAATCATGCAATCATATCATAAACCTCAAAATAATTATAAAATAATTATTTCTATCTCAGATTTGTGGTCACGAAACCACTATTCCGATTAGGCCCTAATTCGGGATATTACAGACAAAAATTAGGACATGGAAGGAATTTTTGAAAGTTTAGTAAGGACGGGCATTTTGGTCATTTGTATATTTAATGGAATAAAATGGGAAAAATAACACAAAATGGTCATCTTTCTCATATGGTTGCTGCCGAATTTTGCTCTCTCCATAGCTAGGGTTTCTTCAATTTTCAAGCTCCATAGTAAGTGAGTCCAAGCCCCGTTTTTAATGTTCTTTACGTTTTCGGAGTCCTGGTAGCTCGATAAAGCTTATGCTAACAATAATTTAAGTTAGGGTTCATATTTGGAAAAATACCCATAGGTGAAAAGTGTTTATTTTGATGTTTTATGATAGAATATGAGGTCTTAGATTATGTTAGACAACTTGTGCTACTCGGTTTTAGGTAAAAACGAGTAAAAGGGCTCAATCGGTAAAATACCTAATAGTCATAAGTGCATGTTAGAGTATGATTTGATGCTTCCATAGAAGGAAAAAATGATCAGCATGTCATAAAACATAAGAAAATAGGTTGAAGTTTAATTTACGAGATTTGGGGTAAAAGTGTAAATATGCAAAAGTTTAGGGGTAAAAATGTAATTTTTCCAAAGTTTGAGTAAAGGACTGTTTTGATAAATGTGAATATTAAATAAGTTAAATTTGCTATTATAGATCAAGAAAAACGAAATTCAGGAGTAGATCGGGGAAAAGAAAAAGTAAAGGACTAAATTGTAAAGTTTAGTCACATTTTGTATCGAGGTAAGTTTACAGTAAATAAATGCAATATTCTTATATTTTACATTATTATTGTTAATTTCCAGCATTTATATACTTATTTTTTTTGAGAATATTTAAAGTCAAATTAAAGGCGAAGTAGCAGAGAAAAACCATTAGGAAGCCCCGTTTGAACCTTAGGAATATTAGGATATTGGGGTTGACAGGACAGGATAGAAATGAGCCATGTAAGTCCATATCAGATATATGGATTTGGAGATAGGAATGAGCCATGTAAGCCGATATTATATATATAAATATGGCATTGGAGATAGGAATAATTCATGTAAGTCCATGTCGAAGACATGGCATTAAGCGAGATATTGATGAGACAGAACGACCTAGTATCATTAGTATTTCGAGTGGTTCAACGGGTCATTGTATATGTTAAATCATAGTGAATTATCAGAAAAAAGGGAAGGTAGATTATATTTATGAATAGTGAAAGGTCAAGTAAGAAAGAAGGTAAGTGAGTAAAGAAGAAGGTAGAAAATGAGAAGTAAAGAAAGTTTATGAGGCTAGGTGACTTGATGTATATTTATTCATTATGTTGAATGTTGTAATTTATTTGCTTGTAAGCTTACTAAGCCTAATGCTTACTCTCTTATTTTATTTTTCTTATAGTTTTTATCAAGCCACTCGGGGATCGAAGGAAACGTCGGAGACCCAATCACACTATCGAAGAAATTACATTGGTATAGTTAGACGTTCCATTTTGTGTATGGCATGTATAGGAACTTGGTTTCTTTTGACATGATATGAACAATGAATGATGTGTAAATATTTGCTAGTGATTAGCTAATAGAATGGCTGATGATATACATGTTTAATAGTATGTGTGATTAAGTAGTAACTATCACATGAAAATTATGAAAAATGTGAAAGTAACTTAAAAACGGATTCAAGTATCAGAAATAACGTGATTTTTAAAAATCACAAAAAAATTTGTAGAGACATGGTTTGATAGTGAATAATATATGAAATTAATCTCATGTGTCTATTTTCATATGGAATAAGCAAAGCAGGTAAAGGTTTTGTATTTTATAAGATATCTGAGTTTTAGTGAAATAGGGCCAGAACAATTTCTGGATCCCTGTTTCAACTTTAGAAATTCACCATAAATTTTATAAAAATAATTAGGTGGTGTACTTTATATGGTTAGAATCCTTATTGAATCTAGTTTTAATAGAAACAAATGGTATTTCCATATGAATTTTTTTACAGGGAGAAAAGTGGTTCGTAGTAAGTAGAGGTCAGTGCAGTCAAATTCTGAAACAGGAGTAACTTTAACTAATAAACTGTACTAATTGGCTCAACCAAAAATTCTAGAAAAAAATTAGTAAATAGATATATGAGTCTATTTTCAGGGAAAATTTACAGAATTGGATTTCAAGTTTTTTAACTCGAGATATGAATTTTTAAGCAACCATGACGCAAAAAAATAGTTTATTCCGAAAATTAATGTAAGTAGTTAGAATTGTTTAAAAAGGTAAAATAAGATTAGTAACATCTCAAGCTTAACTCCGATGATGGTTTCGGGCGTGGGGGCATTACAATTCTTGGTGTGGCGTTCACCTTTCTTTTATTCCATCTTTCCACCTTAACAATATAGGACCCGGGGTGACACTTTTTAGTGTTGAATCATTCCTGACGTTAAGTTCATTTTCCATCCCCATCTTTCAAATTTCTTTCTTGTTATCACCAAACCGAGCCATCTTGATACGAGCACGCCCCGCGAACTTCATCGAACAGTCTGTCAAGCCGAGCATTGACATGTTGGCAAGCTGATCCCAGCTCATTTCCAGCTCTACGAGCTCCGTCCAGCTTAAATCCAGCTTATTCGAGCTCAATCCAACTTGCCTGAGCTAAACCGAGCTCACTCCTAGCTCATATTTAGCTCACGAGCTAAACCTTAGCTCAACTTCAGCTTAGGAGTTTAATCTCAGCTCAACTTTAGCTTAAGGGCTAAAGCTTAGCTCATTTTAGCTCAAACCCGATTTTAGACTTTAATGCATTAAATAAAATCTGAACATAATTATTTAAGCATCAAATTTGACTTATATTAATATTTGTTTTAATATGTCATAGTCATTACATATTTTAATTATGTTCACATTTTAGCTGATTTAATGCATAACATTAATGTGTTCACATCATGCCGAATTTATGAGTGTTCATGAGATGTCTTAATGACTTGTTTATTTCATGTAGGTACATCCCTTTGGACGGCACAATGTATGGATGAAGAAACATCTCTTTTGGGCATTCCACACTCATGAATGAAGAAGTATTAAATGCTGGTGCATGTACGGCTAGATGCAATGTTTCTACAAATTCATGCATGTGTCGAATGCATGTATGGACATTAAAGGCTAGTCCATGAATGGATCAAATGAATGGGATGATAGAATGCATGAATGGCTTAAGTGCATGTATGGTGGCTGTCTCCTAACTTTCCTGATGTGAGCACACCCGGGGCATCCTCGAATGCACACTAAGAATCCATTGAGCTGCCAAAAGGCCCTATGACTCGAGCTCGAACCAAGCAAATTCAAGATGCTATATCAGCCTTTGTGTTGTGCATTTGGGATGATAACAAGGTCCATGACATTGGAGGAGCTAAGGACAACTCCTTGAAGATTCCATGCACCATTTTGCAATCCGATTTCAGCTCCTCTCCAGCTCCCCATGTGCCATTCAGCTCACATTAGCTCACTTGAGCTCGTTTTAGCTTGTTTGGGCTCGAATTTAGCTTATTTCAGCTCATTCCTTTTTCATTTCAATAAACTAAGTTTTAATCTAGCTTATAACTAAGTTTGTTACAGCTCATGCCGAATTCCCTAGCTCAATTTAGCTCACTAAGTGTTTTTGACTATTTGAGCTAGCCGAATTTATTATAAGTTGACTTATAATTATTGTGTCCAAATTTAGTTAGTGTTATTAAGTTATTTAGTTATTATTTTAAATTATAATTATATGAATAGTTGTGTGTTATTTAATTATGTTATTTAATTTTGTAGGTTAGCCGAATTTGGAAGATTCATTCATGGCATTTAATGCAAGGTGCATGCATAGGAAGATTCAATGGACGGCAATCAAGAGGCACATGCATGTTCATGATGAACATTCATGTATTTGAAGATTCATGGATCAAATTAATGATGGAACATGCATTGGACGGTTCATGCATTGATCATGTGTTCACACATTGTGTTCACACCATGATGACCCTTCGGTTGGACGTTCACACACAAGTGTCTACTCAAGCTCCTTGTTCACACCAAGTTTGACTCTTCATGAAGCCTTATTTAATTAAGCCACTCATGGTGAAACAACATGAATTCAAGGCTCCATTAAAGGAGTTAGCCGAATCTAGCCATGCATGTATGAAGATCATTCATCCAAGTACATCAATGCATATTCATGAAGCTATCCACTCACCTCCCATTCGGCCGAACATAGACAAGGACACCATTGGTCATTTTTCTAGAAAGTTCATGTCTTAATTAGGTTCATTACTTAATCGTTAAGTTCATGAATGGTCTATTCGGCTAGCATAAGAAACTAGTATAAATAGTTTGTTGATTTCATTTGTAATGGACTTTTGCCAAATTTGTTAATGAACATTGTTCTTGTGAGGTTGCTTCCTCTCATATCTTGTACAAGTTTCGAACAACTTATCTGGCTTGTGCTAGTGGCGTCAATCGTCTTGTTTTAAACTTATCACCAATCTTGGTGTGGCGTTCACCTATCCATCTATCCATATTTTTCACCTTAACAATATAGGAATCAGGGTGACACTTCTTAGTGTTGAATCATTTCTGAAGTTGAGTTCGTTTTCCATTTCCATCTTTTAAATTTTTTTCTTGTTAACCCAAACCGAGCCTTCTATCCTTTATCCATCTTTGCTACCCTTAACCGAATCTATACTAAACTTACCCTTCTTGAAACCTTCTACTATCCTATTCTAATTCTTTTACTACTATTACAAAAATCTAAGGCATGAACGACTCTCTTGAACTACGATCGGGAAACTACGTGAATTCGACTCATCTACCCGGGCCAGATCACATCATTTCCAAGGCACTTATTCAGCCAAGAAGTAGCTGCCAACTAATTCTATGTTGACCATAGAGCTCCTTGAACATGTTCACACTTTGAATTGACCTATAGGCTACTACACGTGCATGGATGGGTTCAAGAACGTCCAAAGGAAGGAATTAACTTAATAATTCAACACATTGATTGAATTAAGTGCATACAGAAAGGGGTGAACGAATTTACTAGGTTCATGCTGCCATTTATGAACCTACATGCCATTAAAGTGTTTAATTATGAAGATACATGTTCCATACAAGTGCATGAACGTTCCAAGGAGATGAATGCAACCTTTGGTGCACATACAAGTCACTTGAAGCCTTACTTTATGACTAAGCATTCATGCACACACTTGGGGGGAAGGAAGTGTCCATTCAACTAGTGCATGAATCTGCCGAATTTATGAACTATTTTAATACATTAGTGTGAACGTTTTTATTATTGTGTGAACACCTAGATGCCGAATTTGAATGGTCATCTATGTGCCTATAAATATTTGTTTTCTTTCATTTGTAAAGGACTTTTGCCAAATTTGTTAATGAACATTGTTCTTGTGAGGTTGCTTCCTCTCATATCTCGTACAAGTTTCGAACGACTTATCTGGCTTGTACTAGTGGCGTCAATCGTCTTATTTTGAACTTATCACCAATCTTGGTTTGGCATTCACCTATCCTTCTATCCATCTTTTCACCTATAGGAATCGGGGTGACACTTCTTAGTGTTGAATCATTCCTGACGTTGAGTTCGTTTTCCATTTCCATCTTTTAAATTTTTTTCTTGTTAACCCAAACTGAGCCTTCCATCCTTCATCCATCTTTGCTACCCTTAACCGAACCTATACTAAACTTACCCTTCTTGAAACCTTCCGCTATCCTATTCTAATTATGTTACTACTATTACAAAAATCTGAGGCACGAACGACTCTCTTGAACTACGATCGGGCAACTACGTGAATTCGACTCATCTACCTGGGTTTGATCACATCATTTGGTATCAGAGCTTGTAAATTGAGAGGCACTGACGTTCGTATAAAGATCGAACTAGGTTTGTTGTATTTTTGTTTTTATCATTGTAAAAGTGCTATATTGAAAGATGTAAAAAAAAGAAGAAAGAAAAATGAAATTAAAAAAAAAACAACAAAAAAAAGGAGAAGTGAACAAGTTCTTTTATTATTTATATTTTGTTCCGATCAACAAGTGTTCTTTTCATCAACTTTGTACCCCCCATTTCCAAAATGCCACACTACACCAAAGAAAAATTTTCTTTTAGCTTACCCATAACCTATACATCTTATCCCTTGTAACCGATTTTGAAGCCGACCCCAAAGCACCTAGACGAGTCAAAAGAAACAAAATACGAGGTTACGAGAGTAAGTTTGAGTGGTAAAAGGCTAGAGTGTGTGAGAACATTTGAGAGTTTGAAAATGCCTAAAAACGAGTGCAAACACGAGTGGAGTGTTCATCAATATTTCTTTGCGAGTGAAATAGTGAGATTTGTGGTGAGGTACTTGATTTTTTTTTAATTTTGTGTTGTGATCTAACATTTTCTTTTCAGCAACAAAAATCATGTCACGCGAAGAGTTCACCGAATCGGAATACCAATACTTGGTACAAGAAATGCAAAAAATGATGGGGTCCAACACTAAGAACATACACGAGAGATTTAATCATTTGGAAAAACAAGATCAAAGTGATAGAGTTTCTTTGAGTCGAAAAATGGAGACAAGAACCCCTCGGAGATATACCCCCAACTACTACTTGAGAAAAAGTTCCTATCGTGATTCCTTTTCGCCATCTATTTTGAGACAAAGAGATTCATACTATGACTCATATTCATCAGCGAATTCGAGAAGTGGCTTCGATCGAAAGTTCTTTTCATCAAGAAATTTGAAAAGACGAGAAGCTGATTACGATTTTGATTCGTTCCAAGATGGCGTTCGGAGAGAAAGACATACTCCTACTAGATCGTCAATGAAATCTTACTCGGAGTATTCTTCACGAAGTTTTGATTGTGAATCATATGCAAATAGTTCTTCATCTTTCGAGCAAGATTTGTATTCTCATCGTTCTTCTATACATTCTTGTAAAGAGAAAACAAAGAAAAGAAAAGAAAAAGGAAAGGAAGAAAAAGAAAACAAAATAAAAAGAAAAGAGAGGCAAAAGGCAAGTAAGAGAGAAAATGAGCGAATCTTGAGAGAACTTGAAAAAGCCTTTGAAATGCAAAAGGAAAATGAAAAAGAAAATGAGATTGAAAAAGAGAATGAAAAAGAGTTTGAGAGTGAAAAAGAAGATGAAAAAGAAATTGAAACAAAAGGAACGAGTGATTCAGAAGAAAAAGAATCGAGTGAGAAAACAAGTGAGCAAGTGAGGATTATTTCTACTAACCCACATGTTCGATCTTCTTGTGAATTAACTTTTCAGGTTCCTAGAAGTTTGTGCGACCAATTCCATCTACATTACCTTCCAAACGAGAGGTGTTTTAGGTTGTTCGAAAAAGGTGAGTTCGCGAATGACAACCACCCACTTGCGATCGAAGGTAAGGAAGGTAAGGATTCTTTGTTTATCGAATCAAAGTCACTTGATTTGGCTAATTTTTGTTCACTTACTGTTGTTAACGATTTTGTTTTAAAAGGTGCCATATACAGCTTTTCTTATGACGATTACTACATTGGCAAATTTGTTGACAACATTAGATTAGTTTTCTCTAAGTGAATTTTGAATGTGTTTGATCAAAGGCTGTCACTTAAAAATTCTGATGCGTTTGACCATGCAAACTTTTTGAATTCATGTGTTAAATCTTTATGTTTCAATATGCCTGCTCAATTGATTTGTGATAAATCTGACTGTTTGAAAAGTTGCATGTTCTCTAAAAATTCTTTGTTTGGCATCCATGTTAAAAGATCTTCACATGATATGTGCAATTGTTTTCTTCATGAACAATCTTTGAGTTTTTGTGTGAAATTTCCATGTAATGATTTGCATTCCCGATTGATACTCTTGAAGCATGAACCTTTGCATATTGGTATGCTTAGTTTTGTCAATTCATCATGTGTGTTTAAACTAGTGAAATATAATTCGTGTGGTGAGTTGATTATATTTTCCTCATTTAACATGTTTCCTGCTAAATCAAATGACCAAGTTTGTGTGTTCAAGCCTGGTATTTGCTACATGAATTCATTTTATGGAAACATTAAGCACTTTGCATCATTTGCATTCAAATTATGCTTGCTTGATGTTCAAACTTTTGATAAGAAGGTGAAATTAATGATTTGGGTTTCAATTTTGATTCGTTTACTAATTACCTTGCTTGGCCACATCTGAAATTTTCGTTCTATTTTGAGAAGGTAAGATCGACTTATGCTTTGGGACTTGAATCAAATTTCAATGATGATTTATTTTTTTCTTTTCAGTCCATACCTCCTATTGAAACTAACCTTTTACAATTTTGTGAATGTAATCCTTTAAAAGCACGAGCTGTCATGGTGCTTCACACCACCCAAGTTGATCGAGATAAAAGTTTGTTTTACATTATCTGCTCGAAGAGAGAAGATTCATCTTGTTTGAAAAAGTTAAAACCGATCATAAATTTTCTTCTCTTCAAGATCGACAAGGTAAAGTTTACGAAAATTTTCAAATACCTTTACTCTATTCGAATGTTGTTGAAAATCTTTTTGATGGTTTGATGTTTGGAAATTGTTTGTACCTTTTTGTGATTGATTGTTGTTTTTGGCCTAGTAGTGATCCGTTTGTGTTGAAAAGTGATTACACAAATCATGTTGTTAATAAGCGAAAGAGTGAGTTAGTTTTCAATTGGCCATGGTACACTTTGCGTGTACACTCCCATGAATTGTTATTTTTGAATAAACATATTGAAAAGTTTTGGTTGTGGATTAACGTGTTTGAATCTTTACAAATGTTCATGACTAATTACCCCTTGATTCAGCTAAGTTCACATGTTTGTAAAGATGGCTTAACAAGACTTTTTGATAAATTTACGTATGCCTGTTTTGCACAATTAAGATTCTAGGCATATGATCAGTTGAATGCGTTTTCCTTGAATTTTGATTATCATGTGTCTCTAACTTCTTTGAGTTTCTCTTTTCCAAAAGTGGTGAGACTTTTTCAGGTTTGTGTGACATCTTCCATCCCATTTGACCGAGGAAAATCATGCATGAGACAAAGCTCTCCCATGGACAAACGGTTCGACTTGAGGACAAGTCGCCTAAAAGAGGGGGGAATGATACGAGCACGCCCCGTGAACTTCATTGAACAAGTCTGTCAAGCCGAGCATTAACATGTTGGCAAGCTGATCCCAGCTCATTTCCAGCTCCACGAGCTCCGTCCAGCTTAAATCCAGCTTATTCGAGCTCAATCCAACTTGCCTGAGCTAAACCGAGCTCACTTCTAGCTCATATTTAGCTCACGAGCTAAACCTTAGCTCAACTTCAGCTTAGGAGTTTAATCTCAGCTCAACTTTAGCTTAAGGGCTAAAAGCTTAGCTCATTTTAGCTCAAACCCAATTTTAGACTTTAATGCATTAAATAAAATCTGAACATAATTATTTAAGCATCAAATTTGACTTATATTAATATTTGTTTTAATATGTCATAGTCATTACATATTTTAATTATGTTCATATTTTAGCCAATTTAATGCATGACATTAATGTGTTCACATCATGCCGAATTTATGAGTTTTCATGAGATGTCTTAATGACTTGTTTATTTCATGTAGGTACATCCCTTTGGACGACACAATGTATGGATGAAGAAACATCTCTTTTGGGCATTCCACACTCATGAATGAAGAAGTATTAAATGCTGGTGCATGTACGGCTAGATGCAATGTTTCTACAAATTCATGCATGTGTCGAATGCATGTATGGACATTAAAGGCTAGTCCATGAATGGATCAAATGCATGGGATGATAGAATGCATGAATGGCTTAAGTGCATGTATGGTGGCTGTCTCCTAACTTTCCAAGGCACTTATTCAGCCAAGAAGTAGCTGCCAACTAATTCTATGTTGACCATAGAGCTCCTTGAACATGTTCACACTTTGAATTGACCTATAGGCTACTACACATGCATGGATGGGTTCAAGAACGTCCAAAGGAAGGAATTAACTTAATAATTCAACACATTGATTGAATTAAGTGCATGCACAAAGGGGTGAACGAATTTACTAGGTTCATGCTGCCATTTATGAACCTACATGCCATTAAAGTGTTTAATTATGAAGATACATGTTCCATACAAGTGCATGAACGTCCCAAGGAGATGAATGCAACCTTTGGTGCATATACAAGTCACTTGAAGCCTTTCTTTATGACTAAGCATTCATGCACACACTTGGGGGGAAGGAAGTGTCCATTCAACTAGTGCATGAATCTGCCGAATTTATGAACTATTTTAATACATTAGTGTGAACGTTTTTATTATTGTGTGAACACTTAGATGCCGAATTTGAATGGTCATCTATGTGCCTATAAATATTTGTTTTCTTTCATTTGTAAAGGACTTTTGCCAAATTTGTTAATGAACATTGTTCTTGTGAGGTTGCTTCCTCTCATATCTCGTACAAGTTTCGAACGACTTATCTGGCTTGTGCTAGTGGCGTCAATCGTCTTATTTTGAACTTATCACCAATCTTGGTGTGGCGTTCACCTATCCATCTATCCATATTTTTCACCTTAACAATATAGGAATTGGGGTGACACTTCTTAGTGTTGAATCATTCCTGACATTGAGTTCGTTTTCTATTTCCATCTTTTAAATTTTTTTCTTGTTAACCCAAATCGAGCCTTCCATCCTTCATCCATCTTTGCTACCCTTAACCGAACCTATACTAAACTTACGCTTCTTGGAACCTTTCGCTATCCTATTCTAATTCTGTTACTACTATTACAAAAATTCGAGGCACGAACGACTCTCTCGAACTACGATCAGACAACTACGTGAATTTGACTCATCTACCTAGGCCGGATCACATCACAGCTATCCAACATCCATCTTTGCTACCCTTGGCTGAACCTATTACTAACCCTACACTTCTTTGAAACCTTCCGCTTATCCAAACCTATCCATTCACTTCTATTTTTAAAATTTGAGGCACGAACGACTCTCTCGTCTACGATCAGGCAACTACGTGAATTTGACTCAACCACCCAGCCGAATCACATCATTTGGTATCAGAGCTTGTAAAACAAGAGGCGCCGACGTTCGTATCAAGATTGAAATAGGTTTGTTGTAAAAAAAATTACGAATTAAAAAAAAATTTAAGTTGTATTTTCGTTTTACCATTGTAAAAAAAAGAGTGCTATATTGAAGTTAAAAAAAAAGAGTACGAGATTATAAAAAAAAGTGAAGTGATCAAGTTCTTTTCTATTGTTTATATTTTGTTTCGATCGTCAAGAGTTCTTTTCATCAACTTTGTACCCCCCAAAACGCCACACTATACCAAAAACCTTCTTTTAGCCTACCCGTACATCGTAACATCTTATCCCTTGTAACCATTTTGAAGCCAACCCCAAAGCACCAAGATGAGTCAAAAGAAACAAACTACGAGGTTATGAGAGAAGCTTGAGTGGTGAAAGGCTAGAGATTGTGAGAGTATTCGAGAGTTGAAAAGCCTAAAACAAGTGAAAACACGAGTGGAGTGTTCATAAATATTTCTTTGCGAGTGAACTAGTGAGGTTTGTGGTGAGGGTTCTAACTATTCTTATTGTTCAACATGGCGCAAGCCAAAAAACTTCTCGTTGTTAAAAGAAGCCTCAGTATTCAAAGTCCTGAAAATGAACAACAACGGGAGAATATCTTCCATTCTCGATGCCAAGTTCAAGGGAAAGTCTGCAGTTTGATCATCGATGGTGGAAGCTGTACCAACATGGCAAGCACTTTAATGGTGGAGAAACTAGGCTTGACCACCACTAAACATCCGAGCCCCTACAAACTCCAATGGCTCAATGATGGTGGCGAAATCAAGGTAACTAAACAAGTACTTGTTTCTTTTTCAATTGGAAGAACGAGGACGAGGTACTTTGTGATGTTGATCCTATGCATGCGGGACATCTTGATGTGAGCACACCTGGGGCATCCTCGAATGCACACCAAGAATCCATTGAGCTGCCAAAAGGCCCCATGACTCGAGCTCAAACCAAGCAAATTCAAGATGCTATATCAGCCTTTGTGTTGCGCATTTGGGATGATAACAAGGTCCATGACGTTGGAGGAGCTAAGGACAACTCCTTGAAGACTCCATGCACCATTTTGCAATTTGATCTCAGCTCCTCTCCAGCTCCCCATGCGCCATTCAGCTCACATCAGCTCACTTGAGCTTGTTTTAGCTCGTTTGAGCTTGATTTTAGCTTGTTTCAGCTCATTCCTTTTTCATTTCAATAAACTAAGTTTTAATTTAGTTTTTAACTAAGTTTGCTATAGCTCATGCTGAATTCCCTAGCTCAACTTAGCTCACTAAGTGTTTTTGACTATTTGAGCTAGCCGAACTTAATATGATAGTTGACTTATAATTATTATGTCCAAAGTTAGTTAGTGTCATTAAGTTATTTAGTTATTATTTTAAATTATAATTATATGAATAGTTTTGTGATATTTAATCATGTTATTTAATTATGTAGGTTAGCCGAATTTGGAAGATACACTCATGGCATTTAATGCAAGGTGCATGCATAGGAAGGTTCAATGGACGGCAATCAAGAGGCATATGCATGTTCATGATGGTCATTCATGTATTTGAAGATTCATGAATTAAATTAAAGATGGAACATGCATTGGACGGTTCGTGTATTGATCATGTGTTCACACTTTGTGTTCACACCATGATGACCATTCGGTTGGACGTTCACACACAAGTGTCTACTCAAGCTCCTTGTTCACACCAATTTGACTCTTCATGAAGCCTTATTTAATTAAGCCACTCATGGTGAAACAACATGAATTAAAGGCTCTATTAAAGGAGTTAGCCGAATCTAGCCAAGCATGTTTGAAGATCATTCATCCAAGTACATTAATGCATATTCATGAAGCTATCCACTCACCTCCCATTCGGCCGAACATGGAGAAGAACACCATTGGACATTTTTCTAGAAGTTTCATGTTTTAATTAGGTTCATTACTTAATTGTTAAGTACATGAATGGACTGTTCGGCTAGCATAAGATACTAGTATAAATAGTTGGTTACTTTCAAATGTAAGGGACTTTTGCCAAATTTGTTAATGAACATTGTTCTTGTGAGGTTGCTTCCTCTCATATCTCTTACAAGTTTTGAACGACTTATCTAGCTTGTGCTAGTGGCGTCAATCGTCTTGTTTTGAACTTATCACCAATCTTGGTGTGGTGTTCACCTATCCATCTATCCATATTTTCCACCTTAACAATATAGGAATCGGGGTGACACTTCTTAGTGTTGAATCATTCCTGACGTTGAGTTCATTTTTCCATTCCCATCTTTTAAATTTCTTTCTTGTTAACCCAAACCGAACCTTCTATCCTTCATCCATCTTTGCTACCCTTAACTGAACCTATTACTAAACTTACCCTTCTTGAAACCTTCCGCTTATCCTATTCCATTCTTTTACTTTTATTACTAAAATTCGAGGCACGAACGACTCTCTCGAACTACGATCGGGCAACTACGTGAATTTGACTCATCTACCCGGGTCAGATCACATCATTTGGTATCAAAGCTTGTAAAATGAGAGGCGTCGACGTTCGTATCAAGACCAAAATAGGTTCGTAGTAAAAAAATTCAAAAAAAGTAAGTTGTATTTTCGTTTTATCTTTGTAAAAGTGACATGTTGAAGTTGTAAAAAAAAGGTACGAAATTATTTAAAAAAAAAGAAAGAACAAAAAAAAGAGTGAAGTGATCAAGTTTGATTCTACTGTTTTATATTTTTGTGCCATTCTTCAGTTATTCTTACCATCAACTTTGTACCCCCCAAAATGCCACACTATACCAGAAACTTTTTTTTTACCTACCCATACACCATACATTTTAACCCTTGTAACCGTTTGAAGCCAACCCCAAAGTGATACGAGCTCGCCTCGACTTGAGTTGAGTCGTTTGTAGATTGCCGATCGTCTTCGAGAAAGCTTCGTCTGAAATAGAAGGGATGGTAAATTCGGATTGAGTTAAGGGAAGTTGAGGAAATGGATGTAATGGTATGAAAGGTAAGAATGAAATGGTATTATGAAATGGTACGAATGGAATGGCCGGTTTAGGTACAATTTGGAAAATGAAGAGATAGGGTCAAACAAAAAGAAGTGCAAACAAGAACCAATACTGATTTGGTATCGACCCGTTGTTTATAGGCTCTCTTTAGTTCGGTTTGGGTATGGTAAAGGGAAACCTTGACCCACTATCTATAAGATAGGAACCTCGGTATAAAGGGTTTTGAACGCCACACTAAAATTAGTGATAAGTTCGGTTTCATAAAGAAAGAGGTTGACACCACTACTAGGTAGATAAGCCAACGAAAATCTTAAACGAGACTTAGAGAAGAAGTTCTTACAAGAACAAAAATTCAGTTTTTTTATAAAATTTGCCAAAAGTCCTTTACAAAGTAACACAAGCCAAATTTATAGTGAATACAAAGGATAGCCGAATAGGCTCTTGAGGTAGCTCAATGGTTAGCTGAAAATTCCAGAATTTCTGATGAAGCTTCCTTGAAGTTTCTTGTGCATGGAGAATGGCAAGGGGCAGCTTCTAGATGCCTTGATTTAATAGGAAAACGAAATGGATTGTTTGGGAGCTGAAATGCAATCAATAGGTTCAGCCAAATGCTTGAATTTGATTTAATGCTGCTGCTTGGTTCATCCGAATGTACATGTGATTAAGGAGCTGTCTAGAGCACTTCAATAGTCTTAGAATGTGAACAAACTGATTTGAACAGCCACACATGTGCGAACAAACAAAACTGAACAGCCCTTGGTGTGAAAGGAATAATCGGGTGGGTGTGAACAGCCTTAATTTGCCTTTGGTAGCCAACTGATCTTCTTGAAGAGTTGCAAGGGTTGGCCGAATGGTCACTTAGGGAACACCAAATGATCAGCACACCATCTTTAAATCATCCATGCACCTATGCCGTCCAAGGGGTAATGTACTGATGTGAGCACACCCGGGGCATCCTCGAAAGCACACCAAGTATCTATTGAGCTGCCAAAAGGTCCCATGACCCGAGCCCGAACCAAGCAACTTCAAGATGCTATATCGGCCTTTGTGATGCGCATTTGGGAAGATAACCAGCTCCCTAACGTTGAAGGAGCTAAGAACAACTCCTTGATGACTTCATGCACAATATTGCAATCCGATCTCAGCTCCTCTCCAGCTCCCCCATGCGCCATTCAGCTCACATCAGCTCACTTGAGCTCGTTTTAGTTCGATTGAGCTCGAACTTAGCTCGATTCAGCTCATTCCTTTTTCATTTCAATAAATTAAGTTTTAATCTAGCTTATAACTAAGTTTGCTACAGCTCATGCCAAATTCCCTAGCTCATTTTAGCTCACTAAGTGTTTTTGACTATTTGAGCTAGCCGAATTTATTATAAGTTGACTTATAATTATTGTGTTCAAATTTAGTTAGTGATATTAAGTTATTTAGTTATTATTTTAAATTACAATTATATGAATAGTTGTGTGTTATTTAATTATGTTATTTAATTATGTAGGTTAGCCGAATTTGGAAGATACATTCATGGCATTTAATGCAAGGTGCATGAACGGGAATGTTCATTGAACGGGAAGATTCATGCATGGTTCGGTTCAATGTTTGGAGGACATACATTCATGTACATGGAAGGTTAATGCATATTGAAAGGTGCATCTCCCTTGGACGGCACACATGCATAAATGGAGGGTAATTAATGCAAGTGCATGTACGGCTAGGTTCAAGCCCCCTTCCAAGTTCCATGTACAACCAATGCATGTGGGAGGACCCTTGGAGTTTCCTAAGCCCCTTTTTGGCCAAGAGACACCCTTTGGGAGTTTCATGCATCCCATGGCCGAACCTAGACCATTCCCTTGGCTTCCAAAGCTTGCTCATACATGAAGCTGCCCACTCACCTCCCCATTCGGCCGAACATGGACAAAGGACATCAATGGTCATTTTTCTAGAATATTCATGTCTTAAATTAGGTTCATTGCTTAATAGTTAAGTTCATGAATTGTCTATTCGGTTAGCCTAAGAAACTAGTATAAATAGTTTGTTGATTTCATTTGTAAAGGACTTTTGCCAAACTTGTTAATGAACTTTGTTCTTGTGAGGTTGCTTCCTCTCATATCTCGTACAAGTTTTGAAGACTTATCTAGCTTGTGCTAGTGGCGTCAACTGACTTGTTTTGAACTTATCACCAATTTTGGTGTGGAGTTCACCTATCCTTCTATCCATCTTTTCACCTTAACAATATAGGAATCGGGGTGACACTTTTTAGTGTTGAATCATTCCTGACGTTGAGATCATTTTTCCATCCCCCATCTATCCAACATCCTTTCTTGTTTTCCTTAGCCGACCTATCACTACACTTTTGCATAACTTTTGAAAACCTTCCGCTATCCAATCCTATCCATTCACTTTTATTTCTAAAACTCGAGGTACGAATGACTCTCTCGAACTAGATCGGGCAACTATGTGACTTCGACTCGACTACCCGAGCCGGATCACATCATGTACCTACAACAATTAAAGCAGCAAGTTAAATCCCTTTTAGACACATTAATTCGGCAACATAAAACAAATAAATCCTATACCATAAATTAGGCTGGACATAATTAATCTTTGTAATAGTTAAGACATATTTAATTGGTCCTATTTAATGAAGCACTTAATTTAGAACATCATTAAAACATGTCCAGATTATGACAAATTAATTATTAAAACTAAATAACTAATTTAACTAACAGCAACTTAAATGATTTATTCCAGCATAACAAACTCAATAATGAAATGAGCTGAAAAGAGCTCGTTGAGCTAAGTTATGTTGAAGTTGAACTGATTTGAGCTGATTTGAGCTGATTTGAGCTTGAAGGAGAATGCATGGGTCGCTCGGCTTGCTGGTCCAAAAGCTTTCGATAAGTCCAGCAACGGTTTCACCCCAAACTCTATCAACTAATGCTGTTGTTGCGTCTTTGAATCTCTTTGCTCGAGCTCGAGTAATCGGTCCTACAGGCATCTCGACAGGATCTATATAGGCAACTGGCAGCTCGAGAGGTGTGGTCATATCACAAAGCACCTAGACGAGTCAAAAGAAACAAAATACGAGGTTACGAGAGTAAGCTTGAGTGGTAAAAGGCTAGAGTGTGTGAGAGCATTTGAGAGTTTGAAAAAGCCTAAAAAAATGAGTGCAAACACAAGTGGAGTGTTCATCAATATTTTTTTACGAGTGAAATAGTGAGATTTGTGGTGAGGATTCTAATTATTCTTATTGTTCAACATGGCGCAAGCCAAAAAGCTTCTCGTTGTTAAAAGAAGCCTTAGTATTCAAAGTCCTGAAAATGAACAACAACGGGAGAATATCTTTCATTCTCGATGCCAAGTTCAAGGGAAAGTCTGTAGTTTGATCATCGATGGTGGAAGCTGTACCAACGTGGCAAGCACTTTAATGGTGAAGAAACTAGACTTGACCACCACCAAACATCCGAGCCCTTATAAACTCCAATGGCTCAATGATGGTGGCAAAATCAAGGTAACCAAACAAGTACTTGTTTCTTTTTCAATTGGTAAGTACGAGGACAAGGTACTTTATGATGTTGTTCCCATGCACGCGGGACATCTGTTGCTTGGGAGGCCGTGGCAATATGATCGAAGAGTCACCTATGACAGGTATACCAATCGGTATACATTCAAATATCAAGGAAGGAATATTACTTTGGTACCATTGACACCAAAGCAAGTTTTCGAGGATCAAATGAGAATGAAGTCTGTTGTAAATCAGTTGAGAGAAAAAAGAAAAGAATGAATGTGAAAAAAGAAAAGAAAATGAAAAAGAAAAGAAAATCGAGAAAAAGAATGCAAAAATAGCAAAAGAAAAAAAAGAACAAGTGAGAAGAGAAAAAGAAGAGCAAGAAAAATAGAATAGAAAAAAAAGTCTGTTTGCAAAAAAAAAAGAGAAGTTCAGAGAGCATTTCTATCAAAACAAACCATTCTTGTACTCCTGTACAAGGAAAATCTTTTTAGCATTAACGAACTGCCCGAGGACTTGCCGTCTTCTATTTTGAGTCTTTTGCAGGATTTCCAAGACGTTTTCCCCGAAGAGACTCCTAATGGATTACCACCTTTTCGAGGAATCGAGCACCAAATCGATTTTGTGCCGGGAGCGGTAATTCCAAATCGGCCTGCCTATGGAATGAATCCAGAAGAAACTAAAGAGCTACAACGGCACGTTAATGAATTGATGGAAAAAGGCTATATTAGAGAAAGTCTTAGCCCCTACGCCGTGCCAGTCCTCTTGGTGCTGAAAAAGGATGGTACTTGGCGAATGTGTATCGATTGTCGTGCTGTGAATAAAATCATTATCAAATATCGACATCTGATTCCGCGACTAGATGACATGCTAGATGAACTAAGTGGATCCAAACTATTCTCCAAGATCGATTTAAAAAGCGGATATCACCAGATTCGTATGCGAGAAGGCGACGAGTGGAAAACTGCCTTCAAAACGAAACATGGTTTGTATGAGTGGTTGGTCATGCCATTTGGCTTAACCAACGCTCCTAGTACTTTTATGAGGCTCATGAACCATGTGTTGAGATCCTTCATTGGTAAGTTTTGTGTTGTTTATTTCGATGATATCCTCATATATAGCAAGACTTTGGAAGATTATGTAATACACCTCAAATCTGTTCTCGAAACATTGCGTAAGGAAACTCTTTTTGCTAATCTTAAGAAATGTACTTTTTGTTCTGACAAAGTTATCTTTCTTGGTTTTGTAGTTAGTGCACAAGGTTTGGAAGTCGACCAAGAGAAAATAAAGGCAATTCAAGAGTGGCCGAGGCCTACATCCATTAGCCAAGTTCGAAGCTTCCATGGATTGGCATGCTTCTATCGGCGATTTGTGCCCAATTTCAGCACATTGGCTGCACCCTTAACAAGCGTGATAAAAAAAACTCCGCATTCCATTGGGAATATGAGCAAGAGAGGTCTTTTATTGAGATTAAAAATTGTCTTACTAACGCACCCTTACTTGCTTTGCCAGATTTTTTGAAAACCTTTAAACTTGAGTGTGACGCATCCGGTGTGGGAATTGGAGCTGTCTTAACCCAAGATGGACGACCCATTACCTATTTTAGTGAGAAGCTTAGCGGAGCCCCACTCAATTATCTGGTCTACGACAAAGAAATGTACGCATTAATACAGGCTCTTGAAACTTCGCAACATTATTTGTGGCCAAAAGAGTTTGTAATCCATTCCGATCACGAATCCTTGAAACATATAAAGGGTCAAAACAAGTTGAACAAGAGGCACGCTAAGTGGGTCGAGTACCTTGAGTCATTTCCCTATGTAATTAAGTACAAGAAAGGTAAAGACAACGTGGTAGCTGATGCCCTATCGCGGAGGTATACCTTACTTTCTACTCTTGAATCAAAACTGCTTTGGTTTTCTTTCTTAAAAGAATTGTATGCTAACGATGTTGATTTTGGAGAGATCTATTCTGCTTGTGAGCATGTTGCATTTGAGAAACTTTATAGGTTTGATGGGTTTCTGTTCAAGGAAGGTAAGCTCTGTGTTCCACAGAGCTCTGTTCGGGATTTGCTTGTGCAAGAAGCACATAGTGGAGGACTCATGGGACATTTTGGAGTTGGCAAGACGTTAGCCACCTTTAACGAACATTTTTATTGGCCTAGGATGAGGCGAGACGTGGAGCGGGTTTGCGAGCAATGTTTGGCGTGCAAACGAGCAAAATCCAAGATTCAACCCCATGGACTTTACTCGCCATTACCAATACCTGAAACTCCTTAGACGGATATATCCATGTATTTCATCCTCGATTTGCCCTGAACCAAAACGGGAAAGGATTCTATATTTGTAGTTATAGATCGATTTTCTAAAATGTCACATTTTATTGCTTGTGCAAAAACTGATGATGCCGTACACATTTCTAACCTTTTCTTTAGGGACATTTTTGTTTACATGGAGTACCGCGAACTATCGTGTCAGATCAAGATGCGAAATTCCTTAGCCATTTTTGGAGATCTCTTTGGGGTAAACTCAGAACCAAATTATTGTTTTCCACTACTTGTCATCCTCAAACGGATGGACAAACCGAAGTGGTCAACCGAGTACTTTCTACTCTCCTGCAGGCTATCATTCGTAAGAATTTGAAATCATGGGAAGATTGTTTGCCCCATATTGAGTTTGCCTATAATAGAACGGTCCATTCAGCAACCAAACATACACCTTTTGAAGTGGTCTATGGGTTTAATCCAATAACTCCTTTAGATTTAGTTTCTTTGCCTAATAACCAATTGATTCATTCTGATGCTAGGAAAAAGGCCGATTTCGTGAAGAGGCTACATCAACAAGTGCGAGCTAATATAGAGGTGAGAACTAAGTCTTACATGCACCAAGCAAATAAGGGATGAAAGAGAGTCATATTTGAACCCGGTGATTGGGTTTGGGTCCATATGTGCAAGGAACGATTTCCAACCCAGCGACATTCCAAGTTACTTCCCTGAGATGGACCCTTCCAAGTGCTTGAACGCATTAATGAGAACTCATATAAACTTGACTTACCGGGTGAATACAACATAAGTGCTAGTTTTAACGTATCAGATTTATCCCCTTTTGATGCAGAATTTGACTTGAGGACAAGTCGCTTTGAAGATGGGGGAATGATGTGAGCACACCCGGGGCATCCTCGAATGCACACCAAGAATCCATTGAGCTGCCAAAAGGCCCCATGACTCGAGCTCGAACTAAGCAAATTCAAGATGCTATATCAGCCTTTGTGTTGCGCATTTGGGATGATAACAAGGTCCATGATGTTGGAGGAGCTAAGGACAACTCCTTGAAGACTCCATGCACCATTTTGCAATCTGATCTCAGCTCCTCTCCAGCTCCCCATGCGCCATTCAGCTCACATCAGCTCACTTGAGCTTGTTTTAGCTCGTTTGAGCTTGATTTTAGCTCGTTTCAGCTCATTTCTTTTTCATTTCAATAAACTAAGTTTTAATTTAGTTTTTAACTAAGTTTGCTACAGCTCATGCTGAATTCCCTAGCTCAACTTAGCTCACTAAGTGTTTTTGACTATTTGAGCTAGCTGAATTTAATATGATAGTTGACTTATAATTATTATGTCCAAAGTTAGTTAGTGTCATTAAGTTATTTAGTTATTATTTTAAATTATAATTATATGAATAGTTTTGTGATATTTAATCATGTTATTTAATTATGTAGGTTAGCCGAATTTGGAAGATACACTCATGGCATTTAATGTAAGGTGCATGCATAGGAAGGTTCAATGGATGGCAATCAAGAGGCATATGCATGTTCATGATGGTCATTCATGTATTTGAAGATTCATGAATTAAATTAAAGATGGAACATGCATTGGACGGTTTGTGTATTGATCATGTGTTCACACTTTGTGTTCACACCATGATGACCATTCGGTTGGACGTTCACACACAAGTGTCTACTCAAGCTCCTTGTTCACACCAAGTTTGACTCTTCATGAAGCCTTATTTAATTAAGCCACTCATGGTGAAACAACATGAATTAAAGGCTCTATTAAAGGAGTTAGCTGAATCTAGCCATGCATGTTTGAAGATCATTCATCCAAGTACATCAATGCATATTCATGAAGCTATCCACTCACCTCCCATTCGGCCGAACATGGACAAGAACACCATTGTACATTTTTCTAGAGTTTCATGTTTTAATTAGGTTCATTACTTAATTGTTAAGTACATGAATGGACTATTTGGCTAGCATAAGATACTAGTATAAATAGTTGGTTACTTTCAAATGTAAGGGACTTTTGCCAAATTTGTTAATGAACATTGTTCTTGTGAGGTTGCTTCCTCTCATATCTCGTACAAGTTTCGAACGACTTATCTGGCTTGTGCTAGTGGCCTCAATCGTCTTGTTTTGAACTTATCACCAATCTTGGTGTGGCGTTCACCTATCCATATATCCATATTTTCCACCTTAACAATATAGGAATCGGGGTGACACTTCTTAGTGTTGAATCATTCCTGACGTTGAGTTCATTTTTCCATTCCCATCTTTTAAATTTCTTTCTTGTTAACCCAAACCGAACCTTCTATCCTTCATCCATCTTTGCTACCCTTAACCGAACCTATTACTAAACTTACCCTTCTTGAAACCTTTCGCTTATCCTATTCCATTATTTTACTTTTATTACTAAAATCCAAGGCACGAACGACTCTCTCGAACTACGATCGGGCAACTACGTGAATTCGACTCATCTACCCGGGCCGGATCACATCACATCTGTTGCTTGGGAGGCCATGGCAATACGATCGAAGAGTTACCCATGACAGGTATACCAACCGGTATACATTCAACTACCAAGGCAAAAATATCACTTTGGCACCGTTGACACGAAAGTAAGTTTTCGAGGATCAAATGAGAATGAAGTCTGTTGTAAATCAATTGAGAGAAAAATAAAATAATGAATGTGAAAAAAGAAAAGAAAATGAAAAAGAAAAGAAAAACGAGAAAAAGAATGCAAAAATAGCAAAAGAAAAAAAAGAACGAGAAAAGAAAAAGAAGAACAAGAAAAAGAGACTAGAAAAAAAGTCTATTTGCAAAAAAAAGAGAAGTTCAGAGAGCATTTCTATCAAAACAAACCATTCTTGTACTCCTGTACAAAGAAAATCTTTTTAGCACTAACGAACTGCCCGAGGAATTGCCTTTTTCTATTTTGAGTCTTTTGCAGGAATTCCAAGACGTTTTCCTGAAAGAGACTCTGAGTGGATTACCACCTCTTCGAGGAATCGAGCACCAAATCAATTTTGTGCCGAGAGCGGTAATTCCAAATTGACCTGCCAATAGAATGAATCCCGAAAAAACTAAAGAACTACAACGGCAAGTCAACAAATTGATGGAAAAAGGCTATATTAGAGAAAGCCTTAGCCTCTGTGCCGTACCAGTCCTCTTGGTGTCGAAAAGGGATGGTACTTGGCGAATGTGTGTCGATTGTCGCGCTGTGAATAAAATCACCATCAAATATCGACATCCGATCCCTCGACTAGATGACATGCTAGACGAACTAAGTGGAGCTAAACTATTTTCCAAGATCGATTTAAAAAGCGGATATCACCAGATTCGTATGCGAGAAGGCGATGAGTGGAAAACTGCCTTCAAAATGAAACATGGTTTGTATGAGTGGTTGGTCATGCCGTTTGGCTTAACCAACGCTCCTAGTACTTTTATGAGACTCATGAACCATGTGTTGAAATCCTTCATTGGTAAGTTTTGTGTTGTTTACTTTGATGATATTCTCATATATAGCAAGACTTTGGAAGATCATGTAATACATCTCAAGTCTGTTCTTGAAATATTACGTAAGGAAACTCTTTTTGCTAATCTTAAGAAATGTACTTTTTGTTCTAATAAAGTTATGATGTGAGCACACCCGGGGCATCCTCAAATGCACACCAAGAATCAATCGAGCTTCCAAAAGGCCCCATGACTCGAGCTCGAACCAAGCAAACTCAAGATGCTATATCAGCCTTTGTGTTGCACATTTGGGATGATAACAAGGTCCATGACGTTGGAGGAGCTAAGGAAAACTCCTTGAAGACTCCATGCATCATTTTGCAATTCGACCTCAGCTCCTCTCCAGCTCCCCATGCGCCATTCAGCTCACATCAGCTCACTTGAGCTCGTTTTAGCTCGTTTAAGCTCAAATTTAGCTCGTTTCAGCTCATTCCTTTTTCATTTAAATAAACTAAGTTTTAACTTTTCTTTTAATTAAGTTTGCTACAGCTCATGCTGAATTCCCTAGCTCAACTTAGCTCACTAAGTATTTTTTACTATTTGAGCTAGCCGAATTTAATATAATAGTTGACTTATAATTATTTTGTCCAAATTTAGTTAGTGTAATTAAGTTGTTTAGTTACTATTTTAAATTATAATTATATGAATAGTTGTGTGTTATTTAATTATTTTATTTAATTTTGTAGGTTAGCCAAATGTGGAAGATTCATTCATGATAAGGTGCATGAACGGGAATGTTCATTGAACGGGAAGATACATGCATGGATCGGTTCAATGTTTGGAGGACATACATTCATGTACATGGAAGGTTAATGAATATTGAAAGGTGCATCTTCCTTGGATGACACACATGCATATATGCATGGCATTTAATGTAAGTTCATGTATGGCCAAATTCAAGCTCCCTTCCAAGTTCCATGTATAGTCGAATGTATGTGGGAGGGCTTTTGGAATTTCTAAGCACCTATTCGGCCAAGAGACACCTTTTAGAAGCTACATGCATTCCATGGCCGAACCTAGACAATCCCTTTGGCTTCCAAAGCTTCACATTCATCCAAGTGTTTATGCTCATACATGAAGCTGCCCAATACACTTCCATCAGCCGAACCAAGACCTAGTCAATTAATGTTTTTATTCTAGAACATTCTAGCTAATTCATGACCAAATTTGCTTAGTCTTTAAGCTAGCTAGTTTGTCCATTCGGTTACTACATGATAGCTTATAAATAGTTTGCTCATTTTATTGTAAAAGGACTTTTTGCCAAATTTGTTAATGAACATTGTTCTTGTGAGGTTGCTTCCTCTCATATCTCGTACAAGTTTTGAACGACTTATCTGGCTTGTGCTAGTGGCATCAATCGTCTTGTTTGAACTTATCACCAATCTTGGTGTGGCATTCACCTATCCATCTATCCATATTTTCACCTTAACAATATAGGAATCGGGGTGACACTTCTTAGTGTTGAATCATTCTTGATGTTGAGTTCGTTTTCCATTTCCATCTTTTAAATTTCTTTCTTGTTAACCCAAACTGAGCCTTCTATCCTTCATCCATCTTTGCTACCCTTAACCGAACCTATAATAAACTTACCCTTCTTGAAACCTTCCGCTTATCCTATTCTAATTCTTTTACTACTATTACTAAAATTCGAGGCACGAACGACTCTCTTGAACTACGATCAGGCAACTAAGTGAATTCAACTCATCTACCCGGGCTAGATCAAATCATTTGGTATAAGAGCTTGTAAATTGAGAGGTGCCGACGCTCGTATCAAGGTCGAACTAGGTTCGTTGTAAAAAAATTTTCAAAAAAAAATAAAAAAATTAAGTTATATTTTCATTTTTATCATTGTAAAAGTGCTATATTGAAAGTTGTAAAAAAAAAGAAGAAAAAAAAACAAAATTAAAAAAAAACAACAAAAAAAAGGAGAAGTGAACAAGTTCTTTCTATTGTTTATATTTTGTTCCGCCCAAAACGCCACACTACTTTAAAAATTATTTTTTTCTTTTAGCCTACCCGTACATCATACGTTTTAACCCTTGTAACCGTTTGAAGCTGACCCCAAAGCACCAAGACGAGTCAAGAGAAACAAAATACGAGGTTACAAGAGTAAGCTTGAGTGGTAAAAGGCTAGAGAGTGTGAGAGCATTTGAGAGTTGAAAAGCCTAAAACGAGTGCAAACACGAGTGGAGTGATCATCCATTATTTTCTTGCAAGTGAAATAGTGAGGTTTGTGGTGAGGATTTAATCATTTGGTTCTATTTTAATCATTTTTTCTCTAAATCATGTTGCAAGAAGAATTTTCAGAATTTGAATTTCAGTATTTGTTGAAAGAGATGGAATGCATGCTCGACCGAAGAATTGAGCCGATCCAAGAAAAACTAGATCATCGAGCCAGAACCCAACGAGAGCAAATTAGTCCAAGTGAAAGGGAAAAAATGAGAGTGCCAAGGAGACGAACATCCAATGAATGTTCGAGAAGAGATTCTTATCGTGAATCCTATTCCTCGAGGAATCTAAGACAAAAAGTAGCAAACTTTGAGTCAGATCTTTCAAGATGACGAACAAGAAAGAATAAGTTATTCGACATATGCCTCAAAGAAATCATCTGCAAAGGGGTCCTTACGAAGGAGTGAACGTGAATCCTATGCAAATCATTCCATTCATACCCAACAAAACTCATCTCATATTGATTCTTTTGTTTTATCTTCATTTTGTAGAGAAAGGAAGTGAGAAAAAGAAATAAAAAGAAGAGAGAGACAAGAAAATATTATGAGAGAAAATGAGAGGATTTTGAATGAAACCGAGAAAAGAAAAAAAGAAACAAAAGAAAATGAGTGTGAAAGAAAAGAAAATATGAGGAAAAAGAAAAATGAAATTGAAAAAGAAAGTGAAAAAGAAAAAGAGATCGAGAGTGAAAAAGAATGTGAGAAGAAAAAGAAAATTGAAAAAGAAATTGAGTCTGAAGAGAGAAAAGATATTGAGCAAGAAATGAGTGTTGTCGATGAAAAAGAAATGAGAAAAAAGAGATGCAAGAGAGCAAGAAAAAGTGAGGAGTGTTCCTATTAACCTACATGTGAGATTTCCTCGTGCTGTTCCTTTTCAGGTTTCTGAAGATCTGAGCAAAGAATTTTGACTTCAATACCTGTCCGAGGAGAAAAGGTTTACGTTGATTGAAAGAGGTAACATTTTTAACGATCCTCATTCGCCTTTGCCAAAAGGTAAGCAAGGTATGAGTTTTGAAGTTTTTAAAACACATCAGCCTCATTCGATTGTTGACAGAAACTTTATTAATGTTTTGGGTTTTGAAAAGCACTTGTACCATGACATGGTTGATTATTCTTTCTTGATTAGTAATGATTTGATTGTTTCAAGTGCAATTAACAAAAACGTTGCTCATAAAGTATGTGTTGTTGACGAGTATGTTGGTGAAGTAATCATTAATCGGCAATTGCAAGGTTTGGTGATGTGATCCGGCCCGGGTAGATGAGTCAAATTCACTTAGTTGCCCAATCGTAGTTCGAGAGAGTCGTTCGTGCCTCAGATTTTAGTAATAGTAGTAAAAGAATTAGAATAGGATAAGTGGAAGGTTTTAAAAAGGGTAAGTTTAGTATAGGTTTGGTTAAGGGTAGCAAAGATGGATGAAGGATAGAAGGCTCGGTTTGGGTTAACAAGAAAGAAATTTAAAAGATGGAAATGGAAAACGAACTCAACGTCAGGAATGATTCAACACTAAGAAGTGTCACCCCGATTCGTATATTGTTAAGGTGAAAAATATGGATAGATGGATAGGTGAATGCCACACCAAGATTGGTGATAAGTTCAAAACAAGACGATTGACGCCACTAGCACAAGCCAGATAAGTCGTTCGAAACTTGTACGAGATATGAGAGGAAACAACCTCACAAGAACAATGTTCATTAACAAATTTGGCAAAAGTCCTTTTACAATGAAATGAGCAAACTATTTATAAGCTATCATGTAGTAACCGAATGGACAAACTAGCTAGCTTAAAGACTAAGCAAATTCGGTCATGAATTAGCTAGAATGTTCTAGAATAAAAACATTAATTGACTAGGTCTTGATTCGGCTGATGGAAGTGTATTGGGCAGCTTCATGTATGAGCATAAACACTTGGATGAATGTGAAGCTTTGGAAGCCAAAGGGATTGTCTAGGTTTGGCCATGGGATGCATGTAGCTTCCAAAAGGTGTCTCTTGGCCGAATAGGTGCTTAGAAATTCCAAAATTCCTCCCATATACATTCAGCTATACATAGAACTTGGAAGGGAGCTTGAATTTGGCCATACATGAACTTGCATTAAATGCCATGCATACATGCATGTGTGCTGTCCAAGGGAGATGCACCTTTCAATATGCATTAATCTTCCATGTACATGAATGTATGTCCTCCAAACATTGAACCGATCCATGCATGTATCTTCCCGTTCAATGAACATTCCCGTTCATGCACCTTGTCATGAATGAATCTTCCACATTCGGCTAACCTACATAATTAAATAAAATAATTAAATAACACACAACTATTCATATAATTATAATTTAAAATAGTAACTAAACAACTTAATGGCACTAACTAAATTTGGACATAATAATTATAAGTCAACTATCATATTAAATTCGGCTAGCTCAAATAGTCAAAAACACTTAGTGAGCTAAGTTGAGCTAGGGAATTCGGCATGAGCTGTAGCAAACTTAGTTAAAAACTAAATTAAAACTTAGTTTATTGAAATGAAAAAGGAATGAGCTCAAATGAGCTAAAACGAGCTCAAGTGAGCTGATGTGAGCTGAATGGCGCATGAGGAGCTGGAGAGGAGCTGAGATCGGATTGCAAAATGGTGCATGGAGTCTTCAAGGAGTTGTCCTTAGCTCCTCCAAAGGGAAGGAAGAATCTGACTATTGAAGCTCCATTCAGCAGAATGTGGACTTAGTCTTTTAATGATTTGTTCTAGAATATTCAAGTGCATTCATAGCCAAATTACTTAGCCTTTAAGCTAGTTATTTTGTCCATTCGGTTATCATATGTTAGGCTATAAATACTTAGCAATTTTCAATTATAAAGGACTTTTGCCATTTTATTTGAATGAACATTTGTTCTTGTGAGGTTAATTTCCTCTCCAATTTTGTACAAGTCTCGAGTGACTTATCTAGCTCACTGGTTACACTTATTTATAGGTATAGAAAAGCTAGCTAAAAAGTCACAACTTAATGTGCTAATTAAATCTGAATTTAAATTCAAGACTTTTGAAATTCTTGTAACTAATAACTCCTTCTTGAATTCATTTAAATTCAGCTAAATGAATATCCATGAATGTTTGAAAAATGTCTCTTCAGTTGTGATACGATCCACCTTGGAAGAGTCGAGTCGTAATAGTGTGCCCAATCATCGACAAGAAGTTATGTTAGGTTTAATTGAAAGGTCGGATAAGAGAAAGAAGGGCAAGAAAGAAGTTTAAAGAAGATGGAAGGATTAGATTGGGTTTGGAAGTTGGTTTATTGAATTAGTATGGAAAGGAAAGAGGGATATTGGTTTTGGTTCGGATTGGAATAGGGAAGAAGAATTGAAAGTTCAGATTTAGGAAAGTAAAATTTAAGAAATGGACGTAATGGTATGAAGGGTAAGAACGAAATGGTATTATGAAATGGTACGAACGGAATGGTCAGTTTAGGTACAATTTGGTAAGTGAAGAAATGGGGTTGAACAAAAAGTGCAAACAAGAACCAATACCGATTTGGTATCGACCCGTTGTTTATAGGCTCTCTTTAGTTCGGTTTGGGTTTGGTAAAGGGAAACCTCGACCCACTATCTAACAAGATAGGAACCTCGGTATGTTTGAACGCCACACTACGAATAGTGATAAGTTCGATTTCGACAAAGAACAACGGTTGACACAACTAGAACACTAGAAAGCCAATCGAATCTTTGAACGAAATTTGAGAAAAGTTTTGCCTCACAATTTTGGCAGCATAACATTAACAAAGTCCAAAAAGTTCTTTCACAAAGAAAAATAACAAGTATTTATAGCCTAAAGACTAGCTAGCCGAATGGACACTTTACATACTTAATAATTAAGTAAAAGTCTCATGAATGCATCTTGAAAATTCTAGAAAGAAGTCTTTTGATGTTCATGACCAGATTCGGCTATGGGGAGATGTCTTGAAGGTTCTTCATGCTTAAGGAAATGAATCATGAATGAGAGTCTCCCTTGGGCATTAGCTAGGTTCGGCCAACTTGAGTAATTGAAGCAATCAATTCATGTTACTTGGTGAAGAGTTGGGAATTAATTGAGGGGACTTCATGAGCCAAATTAAGTGTGAATGCCAACTCTTGAAGAGTCCACAGGTGTGAACACTTGGAATTGAAAGGCCATGCCATGTGAACATAATATGAACGGAATTTTAAGGTTCATGGAGGGAGATGTTCGGCCACATGTATGAAGTAATGGAAAGCGTCCTTTTAGCCGAATAGTCACTTGGAAAATGAAGGAGTAGCACACCATACATGAATGGAAACATTCATGAACCTTGAACACATTGAATGTGGCCATACATGCACTTAGCCGAACATGCACCTAGGAGATTCAAAGCTCTTAACCGTCCATGCACCTCCAAGAAAGACATGTTGCTTCATGCTCCATATGTCCATTGAGTTTCTACAAGAAAATGTGAACAGAATTAATTCAAGCTAATGTGAACACAATGTAAACATTAAATTCGTTCTGACAAATTAATTAACAACTATAAACACTTTTAAGACATATTTAATAAAACTAATATGAACTAAATTTAATATGTGGTTTATTAATTAACTAATTAATGAACTTATTAAATAAAAATTTAATAGTAGTCAAATGAAGTCAAAGTAGTCTTCATGAGCTAGAATTCAACTCATGAGCTAAAATCGAGCTGGGCTTAGACTCATGAGCTGGTAGTGAGCTGGACCCGAGCTGGGGAACTGGAAATGAGCTGATTCCAAGCTAGTGAGCTGGTTTTGAGTTGAATCGAAACTTGCTTGAGCTGGTGGTGAGCTCGATGAGCTGAGCTAGACTTGCAGGTAATTGCAAGGTGAGTTCAAGGAGCTGGAATCAACTTTCTCAGAGTATCCTATTAGCGTTTCATTCCAAAGTTGAGCTACAAAAGCTGTGATAGACTCCTTAAACTTCTTGGCTCGAGCTCGAGTAACAGGACCTTACGGTAGCACCATAGAATCCTTGCTCGAGCTAGCTGAACCATGGGGCGCGATCGCATCAAGTTGTCCCTTGGCTAGCCGAAAAGACACCAGCAACTAAATGGTGTTTTGAATGCTTGTTTTCATCTTTGAATGAGCAAAAATTGCTGATAGATAAAAGGGATTGCTGCCAAATTTAAGAGGAGTTAAAATGCCCTTTAAAACTCCTTAATTGATGTATAAAACATCCCATGTAACAATCACTTCATTTGTAACTAAAAGTAACTTAAAAAGTCACTTTATTTAATGTGTAACTGATGTGAGGACACCCGGGGCATCCTCGAATGCATACCAAGAATCAATCGAGCTTCCAAAAGGCCCCATGACTCGAGCTCGAACCAAGCAAATTCAAGATGCTATATCAGCCTTTGTGTTGCACATTTGGGATGATAACAAGGTCCATGACGTTGGAAGAGCTAAGGACAACTTCTTGAAGACTCCATGCACCATTTTGCAATCCGATCTTAGCTTCTCTCCAGCTCCCCATGCGCCATTCAGCTCACATCAGCTCACTTGAGCTCGTTTTAGCTCGTTTGAGCTTGATTTTAGCTCGTTTCATCTCATTCCTTTTTCATTTCAACAAACTAAGTTTTAATTTAGCTTTTAACTAAGTTTGCTACAGCTCATGCCGAATTCCCTAGCTCAACTTAGCTCACTAAGTGTTTTTAACTATTTGAGCTAGCCGAATTTAATATGATAGTTGACTTATAGTTATTATGTCCAAATTTAGTTAGTGTCATTAAGTTGTTTAGTTACTATTTTAAATTATAATTATATGAATAGTTGTGTGTTATTTAATTATTTTATTTAATTATGTAGGTTAGCCGAATGTGGAAGATTCATTCATGACAAGGTGCATGAACGGGAATGTTCATTGAACGGAAAGATACATGCATGGATCGGCTCAATGTTTGGAGGACATACATTCATGTACATGGAAGGTTAATGAATATTGAAAGGTGCATCTCCCTTGGACGGCACACATGCATGTATGCATGGCATTTAATGCAAGTTCATGTATGGCCAAATTCAAGCTCCCTTCCAAATTCCATGTATAGTCGAATGTATGTGGGAGGGCTTTTGGAATTTCTAAGCACCTATTCGGCCAAGAGACACCTTTTGGAAGCTACATGCATTCCATGGCCGAACCTAGACAATCCCTTTGGCTTCCAAAGCTTCACATTCATCCAAGTGTTTATGCTCATACATGAAGCTGCCCAATACACTTTCATCAGCCGAATCAAGACCTAGTCAATTAATGTTTTTATTCTAGAACATTCTAGCTAATTCATGACCAAATTTGCTTAGTCTTTAAGCTAGCTAGTTTGTCCATTCAGTTACTACATGATAGCTTATAAATAGTTTGCTCATTTTATTGTAAAAGGACTTTTTGCCAAATTTGTTAATGAACATTGTTCTTGTGAGGTTGCTTCCTCTCATATCTCGTACAAGTTTCGAACGACTTATCTGGCTTGTGCTAGTGGCATCAATCGTCTTGTTTGAACTTATCACCAATCTTGGTGTGGCGTTCACCTATCCATCTATCCATATTTTTCACCTTAACAATATAGGAATCGGGGCGACACTTCTTAGTGTTGAATCATTCCTGACGTTGAGTTTGTTTTCCATTTCCATCTTTTAAATTTCTTTGTTGTTAACCCAAACTGAGCCTTCTATCCTTCATCCATCTTTGCTACCCTTAACCGAACCTATACTAAACTTACCCTTCTTGAAACCTTCCGCTTATCCTATTCTAATTCTTTTACTACTATTACTAAAATCTGAGGCACGAACGACTCTCTCGAACTACAATCGGGCAACTAAGTGAATTCGACTCATCTACCCGGGCCGGATCACATCATTTGGTATCAGAGCTTGTAAATCGAGAGGTACCGACGTTCGTATCAAGATCAAAATAGGTTCGTTGTAAAAAAATTTGAAAAAAATTTGTATTTTCGTTTTATCATTGTAAAAGTGCTATATTAAAGTTGTAAAAAAAAGAAGAAAAAAATGAAATTAAAAAAAAAACAACAAAAAAAAAGAGAAGTGAACAAGTTCTTTCTATTGTTTATATTTTGTTCCGATCAACAAGTGTTCTTTCATCTACTTTTACCCCCCATTTCCAAAACGCCACACTACACCAAAGAAAAAAAATTCTTTTAGCCTACCCATAACCTATACATCTTATCCCTTGTAATCGATTTTGAAGCCAACCCCAAGGCACCAAAGACGAGTCAAAAGAAACAAAATACGATGTTACGAGAGTAAGCTTGAGTGGTAAAAGGCTAGAGTGTGTGAGAACATTTGAGAGTTTGAAAAAGCCTAAAACGAGTGCAAACACGAGTGGAGTGTTCATCAATATTTCTTTGCAAGTGAAATAGTGAGATTTGTGGTGAGGATTTAAAAAAAATTTATTATTGAAAAAAAATCAACATGGAACAAAATGTGGAGGAAAGGCAACTTGTTCGGAATGTGCCGGATTTGAACATGCAAGCCCTACTTCGAGAAGTTGAACGGTTGTTTGATTGAAAGTTGGAACTGATACAAGACCGACTCGATCAAGTGGAGGGAAGAGGCCGACGAGCAAGGACCCCAATAAGTCCACCTCGAGACCGTGGCCGAAGGCATGTTCGAGATGATGAGGTTTTCGAACCAAGTGAAGCCGAAAGTGAGGCTGGCTCGAATGTTAGTGACCGGCGGAGAGGCCAACTTCATCATGGCCAATGAGAGCGAGAAAGTTTTGATGATGACTTGAAAAGTATTAAGTTATCAATTCCCCCGTTCCAAGGTCGTTAGATCCCGAAGCATATTTGAAGTGGGAGAAAAAGATCGAACTCATTTTCGAGTGCCATAACTACTCGGAGGCAAAGAAAGTTAAGTTGGAAGCCATAGAATTCTCCGATTATGCAATGATTTGGTGGGACCAACTTACGACATCTCGAAGGCGAAATGGCGAGCGACCCATTAACACTTGGGCCGAAATGAAGGCTGTCATGCACCGTAGGTTCATTCCAACGCACTACCACCGAGAACTTTACCAAAAGCTCCAAAACCTTTCCCAAGGTATGAGGAGTGTCGAGGACTATTACAAAGAAATGGAAGTTGCTATGAACCATGCGAATGTGGACGAGGATCGAGAAGCAACTATGGCTAGATTTCTATCCGGACTTAACCGTGAGATCGCCAACATTGTGGAGCTACAACACTATGTAGAGATAGTTGATATGGTCCACATGGCCATCAAAATTGAGAAGCAACTCAAGAAGAAAGGTGCTGCCTGAGGCTATTCAACCACCAATGTGTCCCGATGGAACCAAGGCACTAGCAAGAGTGCTACGGCGAGCCAAACGAAAGATTCTATGGCACCTGCCAAAGCTACTAAGCCTACAGGTGAAAATAGCAAAGGCAAGGCTGTTGAAGGTACCCAATGATGTGAGCACACCTGGGGCATCCTCGAATGCACACCAAGTATCCATTGAGCTGCCAAAAGGTCCCATCACCCGAGCTCGAACCAAGCAACTTCAAGATGCTATATCGGCCTTTGTGATGCGCATTTGGGATGATAACCAGCTCCCTAACGTTGGAGGAGCTAAGAACAACTCCTTGATGACTCCATGCACCATATTGCAATCCGATCTCAGCTCCTCTCCAGCTCCCCCATGCGCCATTCGGCTCACATCAGCTCACTTGAGCTCGTTTTAGCTCGTTTGAGCTCGAACTTAGCTCGATTCAGCTCATTCCTTTTTCATTTCAATAAATTAAGTTTTAATCTAGCTTATAACTAAGTTTCTATAGCTCATGCCGAATTCCCTAGCTCATTTTAGCTCACTAAGTGTTTTTGACTATTTGAGCTAGCTGAATTTATTATAAGTTGACTTATAATTATTGTGTTCAAATTTAGTTAGTGTTATTAAGTTATTTAGTTATTATTTTAATTTATAATTATATGAATAGTTGTGTGTTATTTAATTTTGTTATTTAATTTTGTAGGTTAGCCGAATTTGGAAGATACATTCATGGCATTTAATGCAAGGTGCATGAACGGGAATGTTCATTGAACGGGAAGATTCATGAATGGTTCGGTTCAATGTTTGGAGGACATACATTCATGTACATGGAAGGTTAATGCATATTGAAGGGTGCATCTCCCTTGGACGGCACACATGCATGAATGGAGGGTCATTAATGCAAGTGCATGTACGGCTAGGTTCAAGCCCCCTTCCAAGTTCCATGTACAACCGATGCATGTGGGAGGACCCTTGGAGTTTCCTAAGCACCTATTCGACCAAGAGACACCCTTTGGGAGTTTCATGCATCCCATGGCCGAACCTAAACAACCCCCCTTGGCTTCCAAAGCTTGCTCATACATGAAGCTGCCCACTCACCTCCCATTCGGCCGAACATGGACAAGGACATTAATGGTCATTTTTCTAGAATGTTCATGTCTTAAATTAGGTTCATTGCTTAATAGTTAAGTTCATGAATAGTCTATTTGGCTAGCATAAGAAACTAGTATAAATAGTTTGTTGATTTCATTTGTAAAGGACTTTTTCCAAATTTGTTAATGAACATTGTTCTTGTGAGGTTGCTTCCTCTCATATCTCGTACAAGTTTCAAACGACTTATCTGGCTTGTGCTAGTGGCGTCAATCGTCTTATTTTGAACTTATCACCAATCTTGGTATGGCGTTCACCTATCCATCTATCCATATTTTTCACCTTAACAATATAGGAACCAGGGTGACACTTTTTAGTGTTGAATCATTCCTGACGTTGAGTTCAATTTTTCCATTTCCCATCTTTCAACTTTCCTTCTTGTTAACCAAACCAAGCCATCTATCCAACATCCTTTCTTGTTTTCCTTAGCCGATCCTATCACTACCTTTTTTGCATAACTTTTGAAAACCTTCCGCTATCCAAACCTATCCATTCACTTCTATTTCTAAGGTCTGAGGTACAAACGACTCTCTCAAACTACGATCGGGCAACTACGTGAATTCGACTCGTCTACCCGAGCTGAATCACATCACCCAAAATCGGACGAGAGACATAAAATGTTTCAAGTGCCTTGGAAGATGGCATATTGTAAGTCAATGTCCGAATCAGAGTGCCATGGTGATTCGACCAAATGGCAATATTGAATCGGAGGAGAAGGAAGATGAAAGAGTTGAAAACGATGCCAAAAACCTTTCTGATGTCGAGGAAGAATTGGAGTATGCTGTCAAAGGTGGGATGCTTGTTATTAAGAGGAGTTTAGGTGCGCAAGGTACCAAAATTGATCCACAATGAGAGAATCTTTTTCATACCCGTTGCTTTGTTCGTGGGAAGGTATGTAGCTTAGTAATTGATGGAGGCAGTTGTGCAAATGTTGCGAGTACCCTCTTAGTGGAAAAGCTTGATCTGCCGACAAGCATCCATCCGAATCCATACAAGCTACAATGGCTTAATGATGGAGTTGAGCTAAAGGTAACCAAGCAAGTTCTTGTCCCATTTTCAATTGGAAAATATGAAGATGAAGTCCTTTGTGATGTAGTGCCCATGCATGCGGGCCATATACTGTTTGGGAGGCCCTGGCAATTTGACCAAAGAGTGAAGCATGACGGGTTTGCAAATCAATATACCTTCAAGTATCAAGGCCAAAATTTTACCTTAGCACCTTTGACACCGAAACAAGTTGTGGAGGATCAACAATGGATAAAGCAATCTTTGGATCGAATGCGAGTGGAAAAAGAAAATGAAAAAGAAAGAAAAGAAAATGAGAGAGAAAAGAAAAAGAGTTGTGATAAAAATAAGACTAAAGTGAGAGAAAAGGAAATACAAAGAAATATGAGTGAAGAAAAGAAAGGAGTTTCGATTAACCAAAATTTTCTTGTTTTTAAATCTTTTCAGGTTGACTCAAATCATAAGATGCAGTTGCGATACATTTTCGAAGAGCGAAGGTAAGGTAAAACTAATCCTTGTTCACCTGCTCAAGGTATAGTTTCTGAAATTTCTATTACATCTTTGTCCAACTTGATTGATGAAGAAAACAATAACGATGAAGATATAAGTGTTTTAGTTGATGGACAAAAGACTCTTGGTATGCGTGACATTGTTAAGTTTGATGATTATTTGCAAATTTTGAGCTGTTGCATGAATTTTTGTCGAAGTCACTATGCCTTGCAAAAACAATTTGAGATGCCCGAGCGAACAATGGACATTATGTTTTTAAAACTTTGTTTGATAATTCCTTAGGCTACAATGAAACATGTTTAGTTGATAACGAAAATGGGATTTTGATACTATCTTGTTGCAATTGTTTTAAGGTTAAGATGACTTGCCTCTTTGATCATTTGAACAAGTTTGTGTACTATAATGATTATCAATTGGTTGCAAGTTTTGGGATGTTTTTGCAGCAAGGCATGAGGCGACAACTAAACACATTTATCCAAGAACGAACAAGTAGGCATCCCTGTTTCAAAATTAACCGTCGACTTGACTTGAGGACAAGTCACTTTGAAGATGGGGGGAATGATGTGAGCACACCCGGGGCATCCTCGAATGCACACCAAGAATCAATCGAGCTTCCAAAAGGCCCCATGACTCGAGCTCGAACCAAGCAAATTCAAGATGCTATATCAGCCTTTGTGTTGCACATTTGGGATGATAACAAGGTCCATGACGTTGGAAGAGCTAAGGACAACTTCTTGAAGACTCCATGCACCATTTTGCAATCCGATCTCAGCTCCTCTCCAGCTCCCCATGCGCCATTCAGCTCACATCAGCTCACTTGAGCTCGTTTTAGCTTGTTTGAGCTTGATTTTAGCTTGTTTCAGCTCATTCCTTTTTCATTTCAACAAACTAAGTTTTAATTTAGCTTTTAACTAAGTTTGCTACAGCTCATGTCGAATTCCCTAGCTCAACTTAGCTCACTAAGTGTTTTTGATATTTGAGCTAGCCGAATTTAATATGATAGTTGACTTATAATTATTATGTCCAAATTTAGTTAGTGTCATTAAGTTGTTTAGTTACTATTTTAAATTATAATTATATGAATAGTTGTGTGTTATTTAATTATTTTATTTAATTATGTAGGTTAACCGAATGTGGAAGATTCATTCATGACAAGGTGCATGAACGGGAATGTTCATTGAACAGAAAGATACATGCATGGATCGGTTCAATGTTTGGAGGACATACATTCATGTACATGGAAGGTTAATGAATATTGAAAGGTGCATCTCCCTTGGACGGCACACATGCATGTATGCATGGCATTTAATGCAAGTTCATGTATGGCCAAATTCAAGCGCCCTTCCAAGTTCCATGTATAGTCGAATGTATGTGGGAGGGCTTTTGGAATTTCTAAGCACCTATTCGGCCAAGAGACACCTTTTGGAAGCTACATGCATTCCATGGCTGAACCCAGACAATCCCTTTGGCTTCCAAAGCTTCACATTCATCCAAGTGTTTATGCTCATACATGAAGCTGCCCAATACACTTCCATCAGCCAAATCAAGACCTAGTCAATTAATGTTTTTATTCTAGAACATTCTAGCTAATTCATGACCGAATTTGCTTAGTCTTTAAGCTAGCTAGTTTGTCCATTCGGTTACTACATGATAGCTTATAAATAGTTTGCTCATTTCATTGTAAAAGGACTTTTGCCAAATTTGTTAATGAACATTGTTCTTGTGAGGTTGTTTCCTCTCATATCTCGTACAAGTTTCGAACGACTTATCTGGCTTGTGCTAGTGGCGTCAATCGTCTTGTTTTGAACTTATCACCAATCTTGGTGTGGCGTTCACCTATCCATCTATCCATATTTTTCACCTTAACAATATAGGAATCGGGGTGACACTTCTTAGTGTTGAATCATTCCTGACGTTGAGTTCGTTTTCTATTTCCATCTTTTAAATTTCTTTCTTGTTAACCCAAACTGAGCCTTCTATCCTTCATCCATCTTTGCTACCCTTAACCGAACCTATACTAAACTTACCCTTCTTGAAACCTTCTGCTTATCCTATTCTAATTCTTTTACTACTATTACTAAAATTTGAGGCACAAACGACTCTTTCGAACTACGATCGGGCAACTAAGTGAATTCTACTCATCTACCCAGGCCGGATCACATCAGTAACAGCCCTTGTAATGTAACGGTTATGACTTGAAAAGACTCCTATAATAAACACATTAAAATGAGCTTATTAAACACAAGTAACACTTATTAAACTTAAACACACTAAACACTTGACTTCAATAAATAAACTAAGAGCAAAGGCATCAATTAATGGAGCAACTAATTTAATTAAAGAAGCAAAATTAAATAAACTTATCTCATGAATCAATAAATAATCCTAGGAACTAGATTAATTAAGAGAAACACTTATTAAAAGAACTAAGATGAGTTGAATAAAGTCCAACAACTCATTTATTAAACTAAGATGCTTAAATGCATGGTTTAAAATGCAAACTAAATGAACAAATGAGTTACTTAATGTAAGACTTAATTTAATGAAGATGACTTAAACTAACATGGGAGTTACATAATTTATGACTTTATTAAATGCATAACACATAATGCATGTCATAATTAAAATAGTATTTAATAAACAAGATATAATTAAAAACTAAAGTAACTAAAATAAATCAAGTCCTTATTCCAACAGCATAAATGAATTTAAATATCTCATTTTGCACTTGGACCCCCTCGAATTTAGGCCAATCTCGATGTCGTCAAAGTGTATCAAAACATGATACGACCGGGTTCGCATCATACCCCCTCTTGAAATCAACTTGTCCTCAAGTCGAACCATTTGTCCATTTGAAAAATGTTCCCTTTTGCGCGGCTTTCCTCGGTCGAATGGAATAATTGATATCACACAAACCTGAAAATGGTTTATCAATGGACAAGTAAGCACTTCACCATCATAGATAAGTAACAGAGGATTAAGAAGGCAAAAGATAGATTTTATCTTACCAAAATGACTTACCAATTTTGACAATGACAAGTACAAAGTATTCAAATTCAAATAGTCTTATAGAATGTAGTCCAAAGATCATATGGCAATAATCTCAATTGGGTAAAGCAAACATTCTTCAATTTATTGAAAAGTTTCAGTATTCCATCAATACAAACATGTGGATTCAATTGGATAAAAGGGTACTTAGTCATGAATATTTCCAAAAAGTTAAGCATACTAATCCACATCCAAAACTTTTCAATATGTTTATTCAAAAATAGAAATTCATGTGATTGTACACGCAAAGTGTACCATGGCCAACATCTTTCAATCATTTGCTTATTATCATGATTTGTGTTAACATTATGTCCATTGTCACAATCCAACACAAACGAATCAATACTAGGCCAAAAACTACAATAAAAAACATCATGATTCAAATAATTTCCAAACATCCAATTGATACGATCCGTCTCAGGGTGAGTCGAGTCGTATGAAAAAAATGCCCGATCGTCTACGAGAAGTAATTGACAATTTAGTTTAGTGAAATTGGTATGGAATGAAGTTGTTTGAAAAATTAGTAGTTGGTTTAAGAATATGTATGAAAAAGGGTAAGATGTGAAAGAAAGAATTTATTTTAGTTTGAAATGGTAAGAAAAGAAAATGGATTGAACCAAAAGTGCAAACAAGAACCAATACCAATTTGGTAATGACCCATTGCTTATAAGCCCTTTAGTTTGGTTTAAGAATGGTTAAGGTGACCTCGACCCACTATCTAGCAAGATAGGAACCTCGGTATGTTTGAACGCCACACTACGAGTAGTGATAAGTTCGGTTTTCAACAAAGAAAATGGATGACACAACTAGAACACTAGGTAGCTAACAAATCTTTGAACGAAAACAGAGAAAAGTTTACCTCCCTAATTTGGCAGTATATCATTAACAAAATATTCCAAAAAGTCTCCATAAAAAGGCTGGTTACATGAATTTATAGTGACCAAAGGAAGGCTAGCTGAATGGTCACTTTTAATGAAGCTAATAATGAGCTCTAATGAGCTGAATAAATTTAGTTTTAATGCTTGATCATTTAACAAGTTGTAACAGCCCTTTTAATTCCCCTTTGGACAGTCGAATGGTCATCAGCCTAGAATGAGTATCTTTTGGCACATGAATGGTCCTCCTTGTGTAAATGCTAAATTTAAACAACCAAAAGTGTAAATGAATAGCCACTATTATGAAGAAAACGTTTAGAAGCTTATTGGTTTGTGAAAATAACTCCTTGTAACTCTTTTTGTCCATTAAATTCAGTTGCTGGCCTTCAATATGATTTACTTCTTCAATTAAATGGCTTGCAAAGTCTTTTGAAGTCTCCATGATCAACTGAAAAGACACCAACTTCATTAATTGATTAAAACAACTTCTTAATGATGTATAAAACCTCTTTGTAACAGCCCTCTCCTTTGTAACCGAAATCTCTTCAAAAGTCACCTTATTGAATGCTTAATAGCTAATAATAATAATAAATGGGAGCTAAAAAGTCACCTACAATTAACACATGTAACCGTCACATCTATTCATTTATTAAAACTTAAAACAAATTAACAACTAACTTAAATGAATGAACTAACACTTATGCATCATTTAATCCAGCAACTAGTTTAATTAATAGAAGCATTATTAAATGAACTTTAACTCATGAATCACTAAATTATCCTAGTAACTAGTTTATTTAAAGAAGCATCTATTAAATCAAGTTCATAAAAAACTCAATTATTAAACTAAGATGCTTAAATGCAAGGATTTAAATGCAACTAAATGCAATGCTGATAAAATAAAAAATAAAATAAAAAATAAAAAAATTCAATTTAGTTGGAACGGTTCAAAGAGTTGAAATTGAGCTGAAATCAAATTGCAATATGTTGCAAGGAAACTTTATTGAACTGGTCCCAACTCGTTCTATTCCTCCAACCAAAGTCTCATCCCATAACTGAAAAATTAAGGCCGAAATGGCCTCTTTGAATTGTTTAGCTCGAGCTCGCGTGATTGGTCCTTGGGGCAGCACCGTTGGATCCTTGCTTGAACTTGATGCACTCCGAGACGCGATCATATCATTCCCCCTCTTCAAAATGACTTGTCCTCAAGTTAAAATCTGCGTCAAATGGGGTTAAATTTGACACGTTAAAAGTTGCACTAACATTAAATTCACCAGGCAAATCGAGTTTATAAGAATTTTCATTTATGCGCTCAAGTATTTGAAAAGGACCGTCTCCGCGAGGTAACAATTTTGATTTTCGTTGAGCCAAAAAATGCTCCTTACGCATGTGAACCCAAACCCACTCTCCGGGTTCAAAGATCATTCATTTTCGTCCTTTGTTAGCATTACGCACGTAAGACTCAATTTTTGCCTCAATGTTAGCTCGCACCTTTTGATGTAATTCTTTAACAAAGTCAGCCTTTTTCTTTGCATCTGCATGAATCAATCCATCAGTAGGCAAAGATATTAAATCTAAAGCTGTCAATGGATTGAAACCATATACAATTTCAAAAGGCGAATATTTGGTAGCAGAATTGATACGAGCACGCCCCGTGAACTTCATCGGACAAGTCTGTCAAGCCGAGCATTGACATGTTGGCAAGCTGATCCCAGCTCATTTCTAGCTCCACGAGCTCCGTCCAGCTTAAATCCAGCTTATTCGAGCTCAATCCAACTTGCCTGAGCTAAACCAAGCTCACTCCTAGCTCATATTCAGCTCACGAGCTAAACCTTAGCTCAACTTTCAGCTTAGGAGTTTAATCTCAGCTCAACTTTAGCTTAAGGGCTAAAGCTTAGCTCATTTTAGCTCAAAATCGGTTTTAGACTTTAATGCATTAAATAAAATCTGAACATAATTATTTAAGCATCAAATTTGTCTTATATTAATATTTGTTATTAATATGTCATAGTCATTATATAAATTGATTATGTTCACATAGCCGAATTAATGCATGACATTAATGTGTTCACATCATGCTGAATTTATGTGTTCATGAGATGTGTTAATGACTTGTTTATTTCATGTAGGTACATCCCTTTGGACGGCACAATGTATGGATGAAGAAACATCTCTTTTGGGCATTCCACACTCATGAATAAAGAAGTATTAAATGCTGGTGCATGTACGGCTAGATGCAATGTTTCTACAAATTCATGCATGTGTCGCATGCATGTATGGACATTAAAGGCTAGTCCATGAATGGATCAAATGCATGGGATGATAGAATGCATGAATGGCTTAAGTGCATGTATGGTGGTTGTCTCCTAACTTTCCAAGGCACTTATTCGGCCAAGAAGTAGCTGCCAACTAATTCTATGTTGACCATAGAGCTCCTTGAACATGTTCACACTTTGAATTGACCTATAGGCTACTACACATGCATGGATGGGTTCAAGAACGTCGAGAAGGAATTAACTCAATAATTCAACACATTGATTGAATTAAGTGCATGCACAAAGGGGAGAACGAATTTATTAGGTTCATGCTGCCATTTTGATGTGATCCGGCCTGGGTTGATGAGTCGAATTCACGTAGTTGCCCGATCGTAGTTCGAGAGAGTCGTTCGTACCTCAAATTTTAGAAATAGAAGTGAATGGATAGGTTTGGATAGCGAAAGGTTTTCAAAAATTATGCAAAAGGGTAGTGATAGGTTCGGCTAAGGAAAACAAGAAAGGATGTTGGATAGATGGGGGATGGAAAAATGAACTCAACGTCAGGAATGATTCAACACTAAAAAGTGTCACCTCGATTCCTATATTGTTAAGGTGAAAAGATGGATAGAAGGATAGGTGAGCGCCACACCAAGATTGGTGATAAGTTCAACAAGATCGGTAGAACGCCACTAGCACAAACTAGATAAGTCTTGAAACTTGTACGAGATATGAGAGGAAGCAACCTCACAAGAACAATGTTCATTAACAAATTTGGCAAAAGTCCTTTACAAATGAAATCAACAAACTATTTATACTAGTTTCTTAGGGTAACCGAATAGACAATTCATGAACTTAACTATTTAAGCAATGAACCTAAATTTAAGACATGAATATTCTAGAAAAATGACCATTGATGTCCTTTGTCCATGTTCGGCCGAATGGGGAGGTGAGTGGGCAGCTTCATGAATGAGCAAGCTTTGGAAGCCAAGGTGATGGTCTAGGTTCGGCCATGGGATGCATGAAACTCCCAAAGGGTGTCTCTTGGCCAAATAGGTGCTTAGGAAACTCCAAGGGTCCTCCCACATGCATTGGTTGTACATGGAACTTGGAAGGGGGCTTGAACCTAGCTGTACATGCACTTGCATTAATTACCCTCCATTCATGCATGTGTGCCGTCCAAGGGAGATGCACCTTTCAATATGCATTAACCTTCCATGTACATGAATGTATGTCCTCCAAACATTGAACCGAACCATTCATGAATCTTTCCGTTCAATGAACATTCCCGTTCATGCACCTTGCTTTAAATGCCATGAATGTATCTTCCAAATTCGGCTAACCTACAAAATTAAATAACAAAATTAAATAACACACAACTATTCATATAATTATAAATTAAATTAATAACTAAATAACTTAATAACACTAACTAAATTTGAACACAATAATTATAAGTCAACTTATAATAAATTCGGCTAGCTCAAATAGTCAAAAACACTTAGTGAGCTAAAATGAGCTAGGGAATTTGGCATGAGCTGTAGCAAACTTAGTTATAAGCTAGATTAAAACTTAATTTATTGAAATGAAAAAGGAATGAGCTGAATCGAGCTAAGTTCGAGCTCAAACGAGCTAAAACGAGTTCAAGTGAGCTGATGTGAGCTGAATGGCGCATGGGGGAGCTGAAGAGGAGCTGAGAGTCATCAAGGAGTTGTTCTTAGCTCCTTCAACGTTAGGGAGCTGGTTATCATCCCAAATGTGCGTCACAAGGGCCGATATAGCATCTTGAAGTTGCTTGGTTCGAGCCCGGGTCATGGGACCTTTTGGCAGCTCAATGGATAGTTGGTGTGCAGTCGAGGATGCCCCGGGTGTGCTCACATCATTCCCCCGTCTTCAAAGCGACTTGTCCTCAAGTTGAGCCGATGGTTAATTTTAAAACAGGGATGCCTACTTGATTGTTCTTGGATGGATGTGTTTAGTTGATGCATCATGCCTTGCTACAAAAACGTTTCATAACTTGCAACCAATTGAGAATCATTACAAAGCAGAAACTTATTCAAACGGTCATGGAATCAAGTTTTTTTACACTTAAAACCATCACAACAGAACAATATCAATATCCCATGTTCACTATCAAATAAACATGTCTCATTATAACTTAAAAACTTAATGAACAAGGATTTTGAGAATATAATGTCCGTACTTCGCTTGGGCATTTCAAATTGTACTTGCGAAGTATTGCAACTTCGACAGGAATTCATTTGACATTTCAAAACCTGCATACATTCGTCATAAGCAAACAATGGAAAAGAAAAATTTATCTCATGTTTTTGTGATCTTAAACAACACAATTTGGACAGCAAGTATTCATCAAACTTAACAACTTCACGCTTATCAAGAATCTTGTGTCCATCAACCAAAATAGTTTTATTTTCATTGTTAATGTTTTCTTCATCAATCAAGTTGGGCAAAAATGTAATAGAAATTCCAGCAATCTTACCTTGTACACAAAAACAAGAAGTAACTTTACCTTTTCCACCATTACAAACCTTCTTTCTTCGGAATGTATCGTAGAAACAGCATCATAGGGCTTGAGTCAACCTGAAAAGAATTAGAATGGAGAAAACTTTGGTTAATCAAAACTCTTTTCTTTTCTTCACTCATGTTTCTTTGAATTTCTTTTTCTCTCATTTTTTTATCACAACTCTTTTTCTTTTCTCTTTCAATTTCTTTTCTTTCTTTTTCATTTTCTTTTCTTTCTTTTTCATTTTCTTTTTCCACTCGCATTTGATCCAAAGATTGCTTTAACCATTGTTGATCCTCCACAACTTGTTTCGGTGTCAAAGGTGCCAAAATAAAATTTCGGCTTTGATACTTGAAAGTATATTGATTTGCAAATCCATCATGCTTCACTCTTCGGTCGAATTGCTAGGGCCTTCCAAGCAGTATATAGCCCGCATGCATGGGTACCACATCACAAAGAACTTCATCTTCATACTTTCCAATTGAAAGTGGGACAAGAACTTGCTTGGTTACCTTTAACTCAACTTCATCATTAAGCCATTGTAGCTTGTATGGACTCGGATGAACACTTGTCGGCAAATCAAGTCTTTCACCTAGGAGGGTACTCGCAACATTTGTACAACTTCCTCCGTCAATCACCATGCTACAAACCTTTCCGCAGACAAAACAACGGGTATGAAAAAGGTTCTCTCGTTACGGATCGAGTTCGATACCTTGTGAACCTAAGCTCCTCTTAACAACAAGCATTTCACCTTCGACCGCGTACTCCATTTCTTCCTCAGCATCGGGAAGGATTTCGTTATTGTTTTCAACTTTTTCATCCTCCTCCTCCTCCGATTCAATTTCGCCATTTGGTTGAATCACCATGACGCTCCGATTCAGACATTGACTCGTAATATGCCCTCTTCCAAGGCACTTGAAACATTTTATGTCTCTCGTCTGGTTTTGGGTACCTTCAACAGCCTTGCCTTTGCTATTTTCACCCGTAGGCTTGGTAGCTTTGATAGGTGCCATAGGATCTTTCGTTTGGCTCACCGTAGCACTCTTACTAGTGCCTTGGTTCCATCGAGACACGTTGGTGGATGAATAGCCTCGGGCAGCACCTTTCTTTTTGAGTTGCTTTTCGATTTTGATGGCCATGTGGACCATATCAACTATCTCCACATAATGTTGTAGCTCCACAACATTGGCAATCTCACGGTTAAGTCCGGACAGAAATCTAGCCATAGTTGCTTCTCGATCCTCGTCCACATTCGCACGGATCATAGTAACTTCCATTTCTTTGTAATAGTCCTCGACACTCCTCGTACCTTGAGAAAGATTTTGGAGCTTTTGGTAAAGCTCTCGGTGGTAGTGCGTTGGAATGAACCTTCGGTGCATGACAGCCTTCATTTCGGCCCAAGTGTTAATGGGTCGCTCGCCATTTCGCCTTCGGGTTGTCGTGAGTTGTTCCCACCAAATCATGGCATAGTCGGTGAATTCTATGGCAGCCAACTTAACTTTCTTTACTTCCGAGTAGTTATGGCACTCGAAAATAAGCTGGATCTTTTTCTCCCACTCCAAATATGCTTCAGGATCCGAACGGCCTTGGAACGGGGGAATTGATAACCTAATGCTTTTCAAGTCATCATCATACCTTTCTCGCTCTCGTTGGCCTCGATGACATTGGCCTCTCCGTCGGGCACAAACATTCGAACCAGCCTCGCTTTCGGCTTCACTTGGATCAAAAACTTCGTCATCTCGAACATGCCTTCGGTCACGGTCTCGAGGTGGCCTTATTGGGGTCCTTGCTCGTCGGCCTCTTCCCTCCACTTGATCGAGTCGGTCTCGTATCGGTTCCAACTTTTGATCAAACAACCGTTCAACTTCTCAAAGTAAGGCTTGCATGTTCAAATCTGGCACATTACGAACGGGTTGCCTTTCCTCCACATTTCGTTCCATGTTGATTTTTTTTCAATAGATTTTCAAATCCTCACCACAAATCTCACTATTCACTCGCAAAGAAAAATTGATGAACACTCCACTCATGTTTACACTCATTTTTAGTCTTTTTTTTCAAACTCTCGAATGATCTCACACACTCTAGCCTTTTACCACTCAAGCTTACTCTCGTAACCTCGTATTTTGTTTCTTTTGACTTGACTAGGTGCTTTGGGGTCGGATTCAAACGGTTACAACGGTTAAAACGTATCGTGTACGGGTAGGCTAAAAGAAAGAATTTTGGTATAGTGTGGCGTTTTGGAAATGGGGAGAGTTAAAAAAATGATGAAAAGAATATAAGACGATCGGAAGAAATATAAAACAATAGAATCGAACTTTGATCTCTTCATTTTTTTTAATTTCGAATCTTTTTTTTTGATAATTTCGTATCTCTCTTTTTTTTTACAACTTTCAATATATCACTTTACAATGATAAAAATGAAAATACAATTTTTTTTGAATTTTTTTCACCACGAACCTATTTCGATCTTGATACGGACGTCGGCGCCTCTCGATTTACAAGCTCTGATACCAAATGATGTGATCCAGCCTGGGTTGATGAGTCGAATCCACGTAGTTGCCCGATCGTAGTTCGAGAGAGTCGTTCGTACCTCAGATTTTAGAAATAGAAGTGAATGGATAGGTTTGGATAGCGGAAGGTTTTCAAAAATTATGCAAAAGGGTAGTGATAGGTTCGGCTAAGGAAAACAAGAAAGGATGTTGGATAGATGGGGGATGGAAAAACGAACTCAACGTCAGGAATGATTCAACACTAAAAAGTGTCACCCCGATTCCTATATTGTTAAGGTGAAAAGATGGATAGAAGGATAGGTGAACGCCACACCAAGATTGGTGATAAGTTCAACAAGATCGGTAGATGCCACTAGCACAAACTAGATAAGTCTTTGAAACTTGTACGAGATATGAGAGGAAGCAACCTCACAAGAACAATGTTCATTAACAAATTTGGCAAAAGTCCTTTAGAAATGAAATCAACAAACTATTTATACTAGTTTCTTAGGGTAACCGAGTAGACAATTCATGAACTTAACTATTAAGCAATGAACCTAATTTAAGACATGAATATTCTAGAAAAAAGACCATTGATGTCCTTTGTCCATGTTCGGCCGAATGGGGAGGTGAGTGGGCAGCTTCATGAATGAGCAAGCTTTGGAAGCCAAGGTGATGGTCTAGGTTCGGCCATGGGATGCATGAAACTCCCAAAGGGTGTCTCTTGGCCAAATAGGTGCTTAGGAAACTCCAAGGGTCCTCCCACATGCATTGGTTGTACATGGAACTTGGAAGGGGGCTTGAACCTAGCCGTACATGCACTTGCATTAATTACCCTCCATTCATGCATGTGTGCCGTCCAAGGGAGATGCACCTTTCAATATGCATTAACCTTCCATGTACATGAATGTATGTCCTCCAAACATTGAACCGAACCATTCATGAATCTTCCCGTTCAATGAACATTCCCGTTCATGCACCTTGCTTTAAATGCCATGAATGTATCTACCAAATTCGGCTAACCTACAAAATTAAATAACACACAACTATTCATATAATTATAAATTAAATTAATAACTAAATAACTTAATAACACTAACTAAATTTGAATACAATAATTATAAGTCAACTTATAATAAATTCGGCTAGCTCAAATAGTCAAAAACACTTAGTGAGCTAAAATGAGCTAGGGAATTCGGCATGAGCTGTAGCAAACTTAGTTATAAGCTAGATTAAAGCTTAATTTATTGAAATGAAAAAGGAATGAGCTGAATCGAGCTAAGTTCGAGCTCAAACGAGCTAAAACGAGCTCAAGTGAGCTGATGTGAGCTGAATGGCGCATGGGGGAGCTGAAGAGGAGCTGAGATCGGATTGCAATATGGTGCATGGAGTCATCAAGGAGTTGTTCTTAGCTCCTTCAATGTTAGGGAGCTGGTTATCATCCCAAATGTGCGTCACAAGGGCCGATATAGCATCTTGAAGTTGCTTGGTTCGAGCCCGGGTCATGGGACCTTTTGGCAGCTCAATGGATACTTGGTGTGCAGTCGAGGATGCCCCGGGTGTGCTCACATCATTCCCCCGTCTTCAAAGCGACTTGTCCTCAAGTTGAGCCGACGGTTAATTTTGAAACAAGGATGCCTACTTGATCGTTCTTGGATGGATGTGTTTAGTTGACGCATCATGCCTTCCTGCAAAAACGTTTCATAACTTGCAACCAATTGAGAATCATTACAAAGCAGAAACTTATTCAAACGGTCATGGAAGCAAGTTTTTTTACACTTAAAACCATCACAACAGAACAATATCAATATCCCATAGCAACATGCTGGTGGAAAAGCTCAGTTTGGCCACAACCAAACATCCAACTCCATACAAGCTACAATGGTTGAATGATGGAGGTGAGCTTAAAGTAACAAAGCAAGCTGTTGTAGCATTTTCCATCGGGAAGTAACAAGACGAAGTGGTGTGCGATGTAGTTCCCATGCACGCGGGACATCTCCTTTTGGGGCGACCATGGCAGTTTGATAGGCGCGTGATCCATGACGATTACACAAATCGGTACACATTCAAGCATCGAGGCAAAAATTTTACTTTAGCCTCGTTGACTCCAAAATAAGTGTATCATGACCAATTGAAATTGAAAAAAAAGTACAAAAAAAAAGATTAAAAAAGAGAAATACAAGAAAAAGGAAAAAAAAGGAAAAAAAGAGAGAGAGGAGGTTAAAATATGAGAGGAAGAAGAAAGTCAAAAAGAAAATGGGAGTGGAAAAATGAGCGTATTTGTGAGGGAAAAAGAAATTCAGAAGTCCTTGTTGATGTGCCAGCCTGTGTTTGTACTTATGTACAAGAGTGCTTTTTTTATGCTAACAAACTTGATAACTCTTTAACTTTGTCTGTTGTTTCATTTGATGTGATTCGGCTCGGGTGGTAGTGTGATATCCCGAATTAGGGCCTAATCAGAATAGTGGTTTTGAGACTATAAATCTGAGAGAGAAATAATTATTTTATGATTATTTTGAGGTCTATGATATGATTGCATGATTGTGTGAAAATTTTGTGAAGAAATTCTATGCATAAAGTGATTAATTTGAAATTAGGGACTAAATTGAATAAGTTGCAAAACTTCCATTTTAGAAGTTTTTAGTATGAAATTGCTTTGGAATATTAATTAAGAGACCTTAAATAGAAATTTTACCAATTTCTAAGTTTTTGGACAAAAATTGGACATGGATGGAAATTTTGAAAGTTTAGTAATGAAGGGTATTTTAGTCATTTGGTAATTAAAAGATTAAAAAAAGGAAAAAGATGGCAAAATATGTCCATCTTCTTCATTAAGATGAAATTTCAAGGGTTCTCCATAGCTAGGGTTTGTTTCAAGCTTCCAAGCTCCATAGTAAGTGATTCCAAGCCCTGTTTTTAATGTTCTTTACATTTTTGGAGTCCTAGTAACTTGATTTAGCTTATTCTAGCAATAATTTAACTTAGGGTTTATATTTAGAAAAATACCCATAGATGAAATGTGTTTATTTTGATTTTTTATGGTAGAATATGAAACTTAAAATTGTGTTAAATAACTTTTGCTAAGCGATTTTACGTGAAAACGAGTAAAATGACAAAATCGGTAAAAATACCTAATGTTCATAAATACATGATAGAGTGTGAATTTCATGTTGCTATAGAAGGAGAAAATGATCAGCATGTCATAAAACATAAGAAAATAGGATGAAGTTTAATTTTCAAGCTTTGGGGCAAAAGTGTAAATATGAAAAAGTTTAGGGGCAAAAATGTAATTTTGCCAAAGTTTGAGTCAAGGACTGTTTTAATAAATGTGAGTATTAAATAAGCTAAATTTGTTATTATAGATCAAGAGAAACGAGATTCAAGTCGTGATCGAGGGAAAAATAAAGTTTCCGAGTAATAGGCTTGATTTTTAACATATTGTACCGAGGTAACTTCATATGTAAATATTGTAATATAACCATTATTTTAAATTATTTAATGCTATTTATACGATATAATGATTGTTATTATGCGATTCTATGCTTTGTGGTAATTGTTGGACAACATACAAAAATTTTATGAATTATATGAAAAATGTGAAAGACTACAGAAGGATCGTCACTAGTATTCCAAGGAGAATGGTAAAGAAGTACGAACAAGGAAAATCCCGTTGAACCTTAGGAATAGATTAGGATACTTGGGCATCTGAACTCGTTGAGCTGGGTCTGAGTTCACTTATGGATGCAAATGTCTGAACTCGTTGAGTTGAGTCTGAGTTCACTTATGGATGCGAATGCCCGAGCTCGTTGAGTTGAGTCCGAGTTCGCTTATGGGCGGGTTACATGGTAGCTTGGCTACATATGTGGCACTTATGTGCAAACTTTCCATGTATCCGAGTTATATTCCGATGTGTTCAATGGGTAAAATTCTAGTAAAATGGAAGAATACTCAAGATACAAGTGACGTATTGGTAAGTGTTGTGGAATGGGCACTTTGGACAGGTATGTACTTAACCGTCGGGTTGAGACTTGAAATGACAACAATAATATGGTAAGATGATGAATGATGAATAGAAATGTGATATATGTTTTGGTGATATTATGCTAATGTTGGTTGGTATAGTTGCTTTATTAAGTTATTTATTATTTGCATATGGACTTACTAAGCATCATGCTTACTCCCTTCTTTTCATTCTTTGTAGTTTTGACAAGTCAATTTAAAGATCGGGACGGTCGGAGGCACGCTCATACTATCACTGGACAATTCCGGTATAATGACTTGTAATTTTTGGAAATATGGCATGTATAGCATTTCAATCATTTTGTGTGTATAATCTTACGATATGGCCCATGGATGGAATGGAAATGTTTGAGAATGATTAGCTATTGGAATGGCTAATCAAGTTTATATATGATAACATGTATGCTTTATGTCTTAACTCAACCATGAAAATCCTTGGAAAGGTAAAATTGGCCACAAAATAGAATTAGTCAGCAGCAGTGACGTGAATTTGAAAAATCACTAAAAGAAGTAGAAATGGAATTAAATGATGAATAAGTTGTGGAATCAAATCTTGATGAGTCTATTTTCATATGGAAGAAATGAAACAGGTAAATGAGTTATATTTTATAAGAGATTTAAGTGTTGGTGGAATAGGGTCAGAGCGATCTCTGAATTCCCTATTCTGAATTTAGAAATTCACCATAAATTGTAAAAAAACAATTAGGAGTTTTACCTTACATGTATGAAATCCTTATTGAGTTTAGTTTTATGAGAAACAAACGACATAGTCATTGAAACTCTGTACATGGAGATATCTGATTCGTAATACACAAGGGTCAGAGTAGCTAAACCCTGAAACAAGAGAGACTTTAACTAATAAACTATACTAATTAGCCCAGCCAAAAATTCTAGAAAACAATTAGTAAATAGATATATAAGTCTAGTTTTATGAAAATTTTATGGAATTGGATTTCGAGTTTTGTAACTCAAGATATGATTTTTTTAGCGACTGTGACGCAGATGGACAGTTTACTATGAGAATTGTTTGAACTTTTTTAAATGCTAAAATAAGTTTAGTAATGTCTCATACTCAACTCCAACAATGGTCTCGGGCAAGGGGGCGTTACATTTGGTGGTACCAGAGCAGGTTTAGTCGGTTCTCAAACTAACATGGTGTAAGTACAGTTTTTGCTATACATGCCATATATATATTTTGTGATAGTGTGACGACTCCTAACCTTTTTAAATAATTTTTTTATAGTAAATGGATCTCGATCCAACTGTGGTTGATGATGTAGAGAGCAATGCGCCAGCTCCTGCTGAAGGGGCGGTGCCAACTGAAAGTCGACCTCCTACTATTGGTCAAGGAGGAGGAGATAGGGCTCGGGAAGCCTTTCTCCAAATGATGAATGCTTGGTATACAGAGTTCATGGCGTGATCCGGCTCAAGAGGTTGAGTCAAATTCACGTAGATGCCCGATTGTAGACGAGAGAGTCGCTCGTGCCTCGAATTTTAGAAATAGAAGTGAATGGATAGGTTTGGATAAGCGGAAGGTTTCAAAGAAGTGTAGGGTTAGTAATAGGTTCGGCTAAGGGTAGCAAAGATGGATGTTGGATAGATGGCTCGATTTGGTGATAACAAGAAAGAAATTCAAAAGATGAGGATGGAAAACAAACTTAACGTCAGGAATGATTCAACACTAAAAAGTGTCACCCCAGTTCCTATATTGTTAAGGTGGAAAGATGGAATAAAAGATAGGTGAACACCACACCAAGAATGGTGATAAGTTCAAACAAGGTCGATTGATGCCACTAGCACAAACTAGATAAGTCTTTCGAAACTTGTACGAGATATGAGAGGAAGCAACCTCACAAGAACAATGTTCATTCAACAATTTGGCAAAAGTCCTTTTTACATGAAATGAACAAACTATTTATAAGCCTAAGATGCCTATTGATATTCGGCATCTATGATGTTCACACTAACTTAAATTCTATTCACATTTGTATTTAACATGTTCACACAAAAGCATTAAAATTTGGTTCATGCTTGGAGATGATACATGAATTGGCCGAACCATCATGTTGCTTCCCTTGATGCATTCATGCATACTTAGCCTTGAAGAAAAACCATATTTCATGAATGTGCAGCCCTTTAATACTCCTATATCTCCCTTGGTTGAATGAGGCTTGAATGTACCTTGAGTACTTGAATGGACATCTTGAATATGCATGATACATGCATGAAACGTCCCAATGCATGTTCTTCCTTAATTACGGTCCATGAATCCTCAAATACATGTACATAAAATAGCCCCCACTTGCATGAACGTCCCCAATACATGAATTCCTTCAAATGCCATCCATTGAACACTAGTTGTGCATGCATCCTTCCATACGAAGTATTAAGCCATGCATGTACTTGCATTAATGGCTCCTTCATGTATTCAGTCACTTTGTGGAACTTAACTCTTGGCTAAAAGGTTGCTTAGGGATCACCAATAGCCAGCTCGCCATGCATAAAATCATTCATGCATGAGCTCTCATAATCCATGTACCTGGCCGTGCATGAATCTCATTTAATGTACTCAATACATTCGGCTAAACCTACAAGAAACATGAACTCATTAAATCCCAATGTATATTCGGCTGAACATGTTAAGAGCATGAACTAGACATCATAAATATCATGTTAAACTAAACTAAACACATTAATTAAAGACTAGCTAGTAGCATTAAGTTCGACTAGCTCAAACTAAGTGAAATCATTTAATGAACTTATTTGAGCTAGGATTTTCGTTATTGAGCTGTAATAAGCTAATTAGTATAAAACTAGAACTTTGTTTTATTTATTGAAATAAAGAACGAGCTAAAACGAGCTCAAATGAGCTGAGTTGAGCTAAGCGGAGCTCAAGAAGCTGGAAATGAGCTAGGATCAGCTTGCCAACAATGCACGGGTTCTTTAGATAGTTGCTTTGAGCTGATTTTGAGAGTATTGGCCCTTGTTTCAAACCAAGGTTTTGCATTAGAAGCTAAAACAGCTTTTAGAAAATGCTTAGCACAAGCTCGAGTTATGGGTGCTTTTGGAAGCTCAATTGAATCTTGATATGCACTTGAGGGAGCACTGGTGCTCAACAACCTCCCCCACCACCCCTGATTCCTCAACCTATACCCCAGATGCCTTCAGGTATGGATTTGATGAAATTTCATAAATCTCCGATTGACCGAATTTGCAAGCAATGAGCCGAAGAATTCAGGGCAAATGTTGATGATGATGCTGAAAAAGAATAATTTTGGCTCGAAAATTCTATTCAGGTATTTGATGAGTTATCTTGTACACCTGAAGAGTGCTTGAAGTGTGCTATAACATTGCTGAGGGATTCGGCTTATCATTGGTGGAAGGCATTAATTTCAGTGGTGCCGAAAGAGAAGGTGACTTGGGAATTCTTTCAAGAAGAATTTCGGAAGAAATATATCAGTGAAAGATTTATAGACCAGAAGCGTAAAGAGTTTCTCGAATTGAAGCAAGGCAACATGATAGTTACTGAGTATGAAAGAGAGTTCGTTCGATTGAGCAAGTATGCTCAAGAATATATCCTTTCAGAGGTTAAAATGTGCAGACGATTTGAAGATGGACTTAATGAAGACATTAAGGTATTTGTGGGTATTCTTGAGTTGAAAGAATTTGTGGTACTTGTTTATCGGGCTTGCAAGGCTGAAGAACTAATTAAAGAGAAGAAAGAGATAGAGGCTGAGACAAGAAATTAGAAGAAAAGACCGATGAGCAGTACACTCCCACCACAGTCTAGAAAGTCCAGGGATATGTATTCTTGTTCTCAAGCATCAGCGGGACATTCATATGGGGATCATAAGAAGAAAAATGCGAGTTTCAGATCTCAGACTACTTCGGTGGCTAGTGTAGGAAATTTGAGAATTGCTAGACCCGAGTGCCAACGATGTGGTAGAAGTCACTTTGGTCCTTGTAGAACTAATGAATGTTACCAGTGTGGGTCTCCGGATCATTTTATTAGAGATTGTCCAGAGAGGATCGAGAAAGGAAAATTTTAGAGTGCAAAGCCAAGTGGTACTGTTTCGAGAGGAAGATTTTCGATAAATGCTGGGAACGAGGCAAGCAGCAAGAATGTAGTAAGAGAATGTAACATCTTGAAATAGGGCCTAAATGGAATAGTGGTTGCAAAACCACAAATCTGAGATAGAAAAGTTTATTTCGATTAATTTTTATGATTTACTGAGTGATTAGATGCATGTGTATTGATAAGAAATTTTATAGATTGCATGTTTAATTTGCCTATTAGGGCTTATTTGCAGAAGTTGCTGTAACAGCCCGATTTAGGGCCTAAATGGAACGATGGTTTTAGAACCATGAATTCAAAGTCAAAAAATTTATTCTGATTAATTTTTAAGGTTTATTTATTGATTAAAATATTGCGTAAAAATATCGTTAAGTAATTTTACTGATAAAGTGCTTAATTGGAGTTTTAGGACTAAATTGCAAAAGTTGCAAAATATGTGTTCTAATTCATAAGTACTTGATTGAAATGGGGTTTAAAGAGGAGGTCCTTAAATGGAATTAGACCATTATATTTTGTTTGGACAAAAATGGGCATGAATAGGACAAAATTTTAAAGAAAGGCCTTAAGGGCATTTTAGTTATTTGGTAATTAAAAGAAATAAAAAGCGAAAATAAAGCCAAAATTGACTCATCTTTTTCATGGAGGCCGAAATTAGCATGGGGGAAGCCATGGCTAGGGTTTTCAAGCTTTCCAAGCTCAATAGTAAGTCCGTTCTAACCTCGTTTTTCAAGTTCTTTACGTTTTTAGAATCCCGGTAACATGATTAAGCTTATTCTAGCAATAATTTAAGCTAGGGTTCATATTTGGAAAAATATCCATAGGTGAAATGTGTTTATTTTGATGTTTTATGGTAGAATATGAAGGCTAAAATTATGTTAAACAACTTTTGCTAAGCGGTTTTAAGCAAAAATGAGTAAAACGGCTTAATTGGTAAAAGTTATTATTGTTCATAACTATGTTTTAGAGTGAGAATTTGATGTTTCCATAGAAGGAAAAAAATGATCAGCATGTCATGAAACATAAGAATAAGGGATGAAGTTTAATTCCCGAGCCTAGGGGGAAAAGTGTAAATATGCAAAAGTTTAGGGGTAAAATTGTAATTTTGCTAAAGTTTGAGTTAAGGACTGTTTTGAATAGTACATTAATTAAATAAGTAAAATATGATGTTTTAGATCCCGGAAAATGAGATTTGAACCTAGAATGGGAGAAAAATTAAAAATCGAGAAAGTTGGTAAAATGGCCGTTTTAGTATCGAGGTAAGTTCATATGTATAATAAGCATTAATTTATGCATGTTTCAATGTAAAATTGATATATTTACTATGATTGCCGAGGTGTTGAAAGTAAGTATAATTATGATGATTTAAATGTTCAATATTAATTCGACATGGAAATGAGAAAGTATGTAGGTTTGTATATAAATAATACATTATTTTTATTATGTTTTTATATTTCAGCATATTTTATGTATTGTAGCTGATTTTTGAATCATAATTGACTATTGGAAGTATGGAATCAAGTATTAGAAAGAGAGAGAAATCCCGGTTGAACCTTCGAAAAGATTGGATGATACAGATGGTATGTAGCTAGGTCACATGTATGGTGCTGAGTGCACATCATGTGTACAAGAGAGTTACGAGACATTATGATGTAGCTAGGTCACATGGGTGATACAATGTGTACACTATGTAGACAAGAGAGCTACGGGATATATGTAGCTAGGTCGCATGCGTGGTTCCAAGTGAAGGATACCATGTAGACAAAAGAGCTACGAGATAAACTAGCTAGGTCACATGGGTGGTACTAAGTGTTCACCATGTGTACAAGAGAGCCAAAATTATGTGTACAATTGAGCTAGGTCACATGAGTGGTGCTAAGTGAAGGCCACTATGTGTACAAGAGAGCTTCGATTTTAAAGGTGGGCTGTGTGCGATACCATCGTGTATCTGTTTTATTCCGAAGCGTTCAACTGGGAAATTGATTAAATGAAATTGTGTATGACTTTGTGATGATAAGTGTAAATATATACGTGTGTAACTTATGAGCACTATGCTTGATATGTGATTGGAAATTGGAAAGATTGTTATGGGTAAGTGATGAATACAATTGAAGTGTGAAAGAGCAAAATTGACAATAAAACTGTTATAGATAGTTGCAGTGACGTGAATCTAAAAATTTACCAAAAATAGTAGAAATTGAATCAGAGACTAAATGAGATATCAAATTAAATATTAAAGAGTCTATTTTTATATAACAAAAATAGAGCAAGCAAAGAAATTCTATATTATGATATATTTAAGTTTTTGAGAGACTGGTTCAGAATGACTATGTGATCCCCTATTCTGACTTGGAAAAATCACTAAAAGTTGTAAAAAAAAATTAGGGGATATAATTTATATGCTTGAAATCCTTAATGAGTCTAGTTTCAAATAAAATAAACGAGAACATCCTTTGAATTCTGTACGAGGAGAAAATTGATTCGTAGTGAAGAGTGGTCAGAACAGTTGAGCAGTGAAACATGGGTAACTTCAATGAATAAACTGTACTAATTGGCTAGACCAAAAATTCTAAAAATTTTATGGTAAGAATATAAGTGAATCTAGTTTCAATAAAAATTAACGGTTTGTAATTTGGAGTTCTATAGCTTCAGAAATAAATAATTTAGCTGCTGGTACTCTGCTAGACAGCTTATTTTGAACCTGTTTATGATTATAATAGTGAAAGTATGTGTGTGTTTGTGATGGTAATATTCTAGGAACATATTGTGACTTCATTTAAAGTATGATAATGTATTGTTTATTAATATTTATATACTTATTTACTAAGCTATAATGCTTACTCCCTTCCTTTCCTTTTTCCTATAGTGTCTCAGATGTTAGCTCGAGTTGGAGGTCGCCGGAGGTTAAATCACACTATCAAACTATTGATCGATATATAAAGGTTTTAAAGTATTTTTAAGTCTTTGGCATTTATGGAGACTCGTTTACATGTTACTAAGTTGCTAGGAATTGGCCTAAAATACTGACCAATGTTATTTGAAGGTCTCTATTGTATAAAGTCATTTAATGTAGATAGTCTTGATTATGTTATTAATTAAATGATGCAATTTATGAATGTGCATGCTTGCCTATGTGTGTGGTTGAATTAAAGCATGATATGGGCCTTGTAAGCTCTTTTTAAGGGAAAGCTTGAATGTGTTTGAAAAAGTTTTAAATTAGAGTGCAATTATGAATCGGTTTTTATACGATGATTAGTGATTAAGTCTGGTAATGCCTCGTATCCTGTTCCGGCGTCGAACATAGGTAAAGGGTGTTACATTTAGTGGTATCAGAGCTATGGTTTAGTCGATTCTCGGACTTACCTAGTATGTGTAAGAGTTAAGCTATACATGCCATATTACTACCTATGATAGTGTGATGCCTTCCGATCCCAATGAAATAGTTCTGTTGAGACAGAAGTGTTTTCCAACCGAGCTACCATCGACAGTGTAAAAAGGTGTTAAGTAAGTTCGTACAATTTGGTGGATATATTGGTGTACTTAAATTGATCTTGGTGACTTGTGATGATATGTGTGAGATCAAGTGTAAAATGAGATAGACATAAGTGGAGAAATATAGAAAAGTGAAAAGAAATGAAAGTTTACCTCGTTATAAACTCATCTATGTTCGTTTGACATTGACATGATATTATGTGTCTAACTTATTTGACTAAGTGAATGTGATAAATAGATTTACTCAAAATTGTGGAATGTATGTTTGAGTGCATTTGTTTTAAAATATGAATATGTGTGTAAGTCTGTCTAAAGTGAATTATATAACTGTGATAATATTAAGATGAAATGAGACTCGTAAAAGGTAAGAGTACTAGTTCATGATGTTTATGAGATAAAGAATGAGTCGTGAATAAGAATTTCCCTTGGAATATGAAAGATGAGATGAAGGGAAAGTTTATATTATGATAAGTGTTCATGTTGATTGGCAATTGTGTGATGCTATGAGTGTAACTTGTGAAATTAAATGAATGTTATGAGTAATTCTATTCGAGAATTATGAACGCATGTATAAGTGTATTTGTTTGTATAAGATGATAGGAGGGTTGTGTAAAATGAATATGCATGTTGAGTTATTTGAAGCAAATTATATATATATTGATGAGTGTTAAGTTATATGCATGAATATATAAGAGGCAAGTTAGAAGTGTTACAGCCTCACCCCCTTCCAATAAGATTAATTGACAATGTGATAGCATTTGTGGTACGAGCATGCCCCACGCAACAGCTAGCTCGAGCAAAGACTCCATGGTGCTACCTCAAGGTCCTGTCACTCGAGCTTGAGCCAAGGTATTTATAGAGTCTATCGCAGCTTTTGTGGCTCAAATTTGGGATGAAATATTATTAGAATGTTCTTAGAAAGCTTATCCCAGCTCTTTGAATTCACCGTACAATTGCCTACAAGTCCAGTTCAGCTCACTGAACTCACCACTAGCTCAAGTCAGCTCACGTTCAGCTCAAAACCAGCTCACTAACTTGGAATTCAGCTCACTTCCAGTTCCTTAGCTCGGGTCTAGCTCACTACCAGCTCAGGAGTCCAAGCCCAGCTCGGTTTTAGCTCATGAGCTAAATTTCAGCTCATGAAGTCCAACTTTGACTTCATTTATTTTCTATTGACTTAAATTTAATACGCCTATTACAAGTTATTTAATATGCTATAAAATAAATAGTGTTCATATTAGTAGTTTAATTATGTCTTAAAATGCTTAAATGATGTTAATTAAATTTAGTCACAGCCGAATTTAATTCTTTTGCTTGTGTTCACATTAACCGAAATTTTCACTTGTCTTGTGTAGTGACACCAATGGACACATGAGGTTTGAAGAGACATCACTCTTGAAGGGTGCATGGACGGCTAAGGTGCATGGACACTCAAGATGCATGAATCAGTTAAATGCATGAATGGCAAGGTGCAATGATTCCAAAGGTTCATGAATGACCAAGGGCCATGAATGTTGTGCTACCTCTTCATCTACACAAGTGACTATTCGGTCAAAGGGACATAATACATGCATGAGATAGTTGGTCGAATGTCTTCCTCCATGAACCTCTACATTCCGTTCACATTATGTTCACACAACAAGTCCTTTTGGTTCACCATGTTCACACCTATGGACTCTTCAGGTTTCGGCATTCACACCTATTTTGGCCCTTGGAGTTACATTATTTAATTCATCTCTTTTGGCTAAAGGTTGTCACTTAATTGCTTCATTAAACAAGGGAGGCCGAACCTAGCAAGTGTCCCTTGGAGCTTCATTCATTCACTTATTATTCCTTAAGCATGAAGCATTCATAATTCAAGTTCCATAGCCGAATCTAGTCATGCACATTAAGGGTTAATTTTATAGAATTTTCTTTTACTTAATTTGTAAGTATGAAAGGCCATTCGGCTACCTAGACTTTAGGCCTATAAATACTTGTTAATTTTCCATGTAAAAGGACTTTTGACTCTTTTGTTAATGTTATGCTGCCAAAATTGTGAGGTAATTTTTTCTCCATTTCGTTCAAAGATTCGATTGGCTTTCCTAGTGTTCTAGTTGTGTCAACCGTTTCCTTTGTCGAACCCGAACTTATCACTACCCGTAGTGTGGCATTCAAACATACCGAGGTTCTTATCTTGTTAGATAGTGGGTCGAGGTTTCCTTTACCAATCCTAAGCTGAACTTAAAGGGTTTAAAAACAACGGGTCGATACTATTTCAGTATTGGTTCTTGTAAGCACCTTTATTAGTTCAAATTCGTTTCTTCTTTACCAAATCGAACCTAAATCGACCAATTCATTCATACCCCTTCATTCATACCATTTCATTCATACCATTTTGTTCATACCATTTCGACCATTCCTTCAATTCAACTAAACCTAACGTAACTTCTTGTTGATGATTGGGCAATCACTAATACGACTTGACTCACCCGAGGCAGATCGTATCAATTTGAGAATGGTTTAGTAAATTAACTTAGTTGCAGAAAAGATGTCAGGTTAATATGAAGATTTTCTAAATTCTGAAATGTTACAGTTAAAGAAAAATTAGACTTGTTAACTAACTCATCCAGGTATGATGCTTAAAGTATATGATTGCTGGATTTTTAAAAAAAATAAATTTTGATTGTGAATGAGATAATGTGGATTTAGTAATGATAAAATTAGATAGAAGAATAATGATTGAGCTGTATTAATAGCTGAATGCAGAGTTTTTGGTTAAAAAAAAAGGTGAAAACAAATGTGAGAATTGGTTAAAAAAAAGTTGAATGCATGATATGGGCCTTGTAAGCTCTTTTTAAGGGTAAGCTTGAATGTGTTTAAAAAAGTTTTAAATTAGAGTAAAATTATGAATCAATTTTTATACGATGATTAGTGAATAAGTCTGATAATACCTCGTACCCTGTTTCGGCATTGAACACGGGTAAATGGTGTTACAGAGAATTAGCACCGAAATCTGGAGCTAGAGCTCCAGCTAGAGCTTATGTCATAAGGGTGCGTGAAGATGCTTCATCTCCCGACGTGATTACCGGTACTTTCTCTCTTTATGATGTTAATGTTATTGCTTTGATCGACCCTGGTTCTACTCATTCGTATGTGTGTATGAAATTGGTGTCTAATATGAATATACTTATTGAATCTACAGAATTTATGGTTAAAGTGTCGAACCCGTTAGGAAAATGTGTCATAGTTGACAAAGTATGCAAGAAATGTCCTTTGATGATTAGGGGTCATTATTTTCCGGCCAACTTGATGTTGTTGTCATTTGATGAATTCGATGTCATTTTGGGTATGGATTGGTTAACATTGCATGGTGCTATAGTGAATTGTAGACAGAAAGTTATTGAATTGAAATGTGAAAATGGTGAAATTTTGTGGGTTGAACTGGACGAATTAGAGGCATTGCCTAGTGTGATTACTTCGATGTCAGCTCAGAGATATTTGAAAAAGGGTTATGAAGCTTATTTTGCGTATGTGTTGAATACAAAAGAATCTGAGAAAAAAATGGAATCAGCGACGATTGTGTGTGAATTTGTGGATGTATTTTCAGAAGAGTTGCCGGGTTTGCCTCCTGTCAAAGAAGTAGAATTTGGTATTGAGTTGATACCGAGAACAACTCCGATCTCCATTCCTCCGTATAGAATGGCACCAATAGAGTTGAAAGAATTGAAGTCATAGTTGCAAGAGTTGACTGACAAAGGTTTTGTGAGACCGAGTTTTTCACCTTGGGGTGTGATGCGAGCACGCCCAGCGAACCTCTTCAAACAAGTCTCCCTAGTCGAGCTGTGACATGTTGGCAAGCTAATCCCAGCTCGTTTTCAGCTCCACGAGCTCCATCCAGCTCATCACTAGCTCATGCATCTATATCTTGTTTCAGCTCAATTGAGCTCCTTTTTTTTTGTTGTTATTTTTCCAGCTTTGCATTTTAATTAGTTAAATAAATTGCACATTACTTTTAACTCAACAAATATTAAATTATTTAATTTTTCCAAAATCAGAACATGAAATTAATGTGTTATGCTACAGCAATTTAAAGTGTCTAAATTAGAACGAATTTATTTCTTGTTATTTAGTGCAGCCAAATTTAATGTGTCTTAGTTCCAGCATGTTTTTAATTTGTCCTAGCTTATTACATGATTTAAATGTGTCCTTGAGTTACTAGAATTAATGTGTCTAAGTTGAATTAATGAGCTGAATTAATTTAGGTGCAGGTACATTGAAGGGACGACATTAAAGCTAGTTAGCTGCTGTTTTCTCTTCTCCAAGAGGCATGATGGTTCGGTTATTGCAAAAGCCACCTCAACCTGCTGTTTGATCTTTTCAAAGTGTCCAGTCAGCTCTCCAAAGCAATTTGAATGCTTTCACATTTGCTGAACATTCCTTTCACACCTTTAGGCTATTCGATTTAGTGTGTTCACACAAGGGAGGCTGCTCACATTCGGTTTCACACTTAAAGGTCTATTGAGGTGCTCCAAGTTGCCTTTAATTAGCTCAACACTTTTCAGCTAATCAAGGCTGTCCAATTAATGAGGTACACCCCCTTGGCCGAATTCAAGCTTGCCCATTCAGTTCATTTCAGCTCCTCCATAATTGTTCAGCTACTAAAAGCTTCAAGAGGCTATCCATTGACGTTTTCCATGGCTGAGAAGTTTCAAGGAATTTTCCTAAATATATTCTGGAATTTTCTAACTTAATTAGGCTGAAAACAAAGGCTATTCAGCTAGCTTAAGTTGGCTATTCGGTTAGCCCTTTCTAAATGTTATAAATAGCTAGTTCATTTCTTTGTTTGGGGACTTTTGAAACTTTTGTTAATGTTATGCTGCCGAAATTGTGAGGCAAACTTTTCTTATATTTCATTCAAAGATTCGTTTGGCGTTCCTAGCGTTCTAGTTGTGTCAATCGTGTTCTTTGTCGATTCTGAACTTATCACTACTCGTAGTGTGGCGTTCAAACATATCGAGGTTCCTATCTTGTTAGATAGTGGGTCGAGGTTTTCCTTTACCAAACCCAAACTGAACTAAAAGAGCCTATAAACAACGGGTCGATACCAAATCGGTATTGGTTCTTGTTTGCACTTTTTATTCAACCCTATTTCTTCATTTACCAAATTGTACCTAAACCGGCCATTCTGTTCGTACCATTTCATAATACCATTTTGTTCTTACCCTTCATACCATTACGTCCATTTCTTCAATTCCCCTTACCTAAATCCGAACTTTCAATTCTTCTTACCTATTCCAATTCGAACCAAAACCAATACCCCTCTTTCTACTTCGGCCTTTCCTTCAACTCAACTAAATCTAATGTAACTTCTTGTAGACGATCGGGCAATCTACATACGACTCAACTCAAGTCGAGGCGAGCTCGTATCAGGGTGCTCCCGTATTATTTGTGAAAAATAAGGATGGTTCAATGAGATTGTGTGTAGACTATTGGCAGTTAAATAGGTGACAGTCAAGAACAAGTATCCATTGCCGAGAATTGATGATTTATTCGATCAGTTGAAAGGAGCAATGTGGTTCTCAAAGATTGACTTGAGGTCTAGGTACTACCAGTTGCGAGTAAAAGAGTCAGATGTGTCTAAAACTGCTTTTAGAATAAGGTACGACCATTATGAATTTTTAGTTATGCCATTTCATCTGACAAATGCTCCTGCTGTGTTTATGGATTTAATGAACTGCATATTTCAGCCATACTTGGACAAGTTCGTTGTGGTATTTATTGATGATATCTTGATCTATTCGAAGGATGAAACAGAGCATGCTGAGCACTTCAGAATAGTTTTGCAAACTTTGAGAGATAAACAGTTGTATGCCAAGTTTAGTAAAAGTGAGTTTTGGCTTTGAGAAGTCAGATTCTTGGGTCATATTGTTTCGGGTGATGGTATACGGGTTGGTCCTAGTAAAATTTTAGCTATTGTTGATTGGAAACCACCGAAGAATGTGACTGAGGTTAGATGATGTGAGCACACCCGGGGCATCCTCGAATGCAAACCAAGAATCCATTGAGCTGCCAAAAGGCCCCATGACTCGAGCTCGAACCAAGCAAATTCAAGATGCTATATCAGCCTGTGTTGCGCATTTGGGATTATAACAAGGTCCATGATGTTGGAGGAGCTAAGGACAACTCCTTGAAGACTCCATGCACTATTTTGCAATCCGATCTCAGCTCTTCTCCAGCTCCCCATGCACCGTTCAGCTCCCATCAGCTCACTTGAGCTTGATTCAGCTCGTTTGAGCTTGATTTTAGCTCATTTCAGCTCATTCCTTTTTCATTTCAGCTTATGCCGAATTCCCTAGCTCAACTTAGCTCACTAAGTGTTTTTGACTATTTGAGCTAGCCGAATTTAATATGATAAGTTGACTTATAATTATTATGTCCAAATTTAGTTAGTGTCATTAAGTTATTTAGTTATTATTTTAAATTATAATTATATGAATAGTTGTGTGTTATTTAATCATGTTATTTAATTATGTAGGTTAGCCGAATTTGGAAGATACATTCATGGCATTTAATGCAAGGTGCATGAATGAGAATGTTCATTGAACAGGAAGATACATGCATGGATCGGTTCAAAGTTTGGAGGACATACATTCATGTACATGGAAGGTTAATGCATATTGAAAGGTGCATCTCCCTTGGACGGCACACATTCATGAATGGAGGATAATTAATGCAAGTGCATGTACGGCTAGGTTCAAGCCTCCTTCCAAGTTCCATGTACAACCAATGCATGTGGGAGGACCCTTGGAGTTTTCTAAGCACCTATTCAGCCAAGAGACATCCCTTGGGAGTTTCATGCATCCCACGGCCGAACCTAGACAATCCCATTGGCTTCCAAAGCTTCACATTCATCCAAGTGTTTATGCTCATACATGAAGCTGCCCAATACACTTCCATCAGCCGAATCAAGACCTAGTCAATTAATGTGTTCATTCTAGAATATTCTAGCTAGTTCATGACCAAATTTGCTTAGCCTTTAAGCTAGCTAATTTGTCCATTCAGTTACTACATGATTGCCTTTAAATAGTTTGTTGATTTCATTGTAAAAGAACTTTTGCCAAATTTGTTAATGAACATTGTTCTTGTGAGGTTGCTTCCTCTCATATCTCGTACAAGTTTTGAACGACTTATCTGGCTTGTGCTAGTGGCGTCAATCGTCTTGTTTTGAACTTATCACCAATCTTGGTGTGGCGTTCACCTATCCATCTATCCATATTTTTCACCTTAACAATATAGGAATCGGGGTGACACTTCTTAGTGTTGAATCATTCCTGACGTTGAGTTCATTTTTCCATTCCCATCTTTTAAATTTCTTTCTTGTTAACCCAAACCGAGCCTTCTATCCTTCATTCATCTTTGCAACCCTTAACCGAACCTATTACTAAACTTACCCTTCTTGAAACCTTCCACTTATCTTATTCCATTCTTTTACTTTTATTACTAGAATTTGAGGCACGAACAATTCTCTCGACTACGATCGAGCAACTAAGTGAATTCGACTCAACTACCCGGGCCAGATCACATCATTAGAAGTTTCTTGGGTCTAGCTGGTTATTATCGATGATTTGTGAATGGATTTTCTATGATTGCTACTCCTATGACTAGGCTGCTCCAAAAGAATGTTAAATTCGAGTGGACGGAAGAGTGTCAACAGAGTTTTGAGAAATTGAAAAAGTTACTGACTAAAGCACCAGTGTTGGTACAACCCGAGTCAGGTAAAGAATTTGTGGTGTATAGTGATGCTTCCCTAAATGGATTGGGATGTGTATTTATGCAAGAAGGAAAAGTGGTGGCTTATGCTTCGAGGCAGTTAAAACCTCACGAAAGGAATTATCCGAATCATGATTTGGAATTGGCTGCTGTAGTGTTTGCTTTGAAGATTTGGCGACATTATTTGTATGGTGAAAAGTGCCGAGTATATATCGATCACAAAAGTCTCAAGTACTTGATGTCACAAAAAGATTTGAATTTGAGACAGCGGAGATGGTTAGAATTATTGAAAGATTATGAGCTTGTGATTGATTATCATTCAGGAAAAGTGAATGTGGTTGTCGATGCCTTAAGTAGAAAGTCGTTATTTACTTTGAGAGCTATGAATAATCAGTTGACAGTATCTGATGATGGTTCGATTCTAGTAGAGTTGAGAGCAAGATCGATGTTTTAACAAGAGATTTGTGAAGTTTAGAAAAATGATCAAGAATTGCAAGCTAAGAGAAAGCAATGTGAGGTTAATACGAGATCAGATTTCAGAATCGATTCTGATGGTTGCTTGATGTTTAAAGATCGGATTTGTGTACCAAAGAATGATAAGTTGATTCAGAAAATCTTGCACGAAGCACACAGTAGTTGTTTGTCAATGCATCTAGGTAGTACAAAAATGTACAATGATTTGAAGAAAATGTATTGGTGGAACGGAATGAAAAGAGATATTTTTGAGTTTGTATCGAAATGTATGATTTGTCAGCAAGTAAAAGCTAAACACCAAGTGCCTTCGGGTCTACTTCAGCCTATCATGATTCTCGAATGGAAATGGGATTGAATTACTATGGATTTTGTATCAGGATTGCCATTAACTCCGAAGAAGAAAGATGCCATCTGGGTAATAGTCGACAGATTGACTAAATTGGCTCATTTTATTTCGGTATGCACTAATTATTCTCTTGATAAGTTGGCTGAATTATATATCAGTGAGATTGTTAGACTTCACGGAGTACCGTTGTCGATTATTTCGGATAGAGATCCGAGGTTTACTTATAATTTTTTGGCAAAAATGCAAGAGGCATTAGGTACGGTTAAATTTCAAAGATCGCCTTCCATCCACAGACTGATGGACAATTAGAGAGAGTAATTCAGATTCTTGAAGACATGCTCAGATGTTGCGTGTTGGAATTCCTAGGAAGTTGGGAAAGGTACTTACCGTTGGTAGAATTTGCTTACAATGACAGTTATCAGACGAGTTTGAAAATGGCACCTTATGAAGTGTTGTATGGTCGCAAGTGTCGGACACCGCTGTATTGGACTGAACTCAAAGAAAACCAGATTTACAGAGTTGATTTAATCAAGGAAACTGAAGAAAAAGTGAAAGTGATTCGAGACTATTTGAAAGCTGCTTCGGATAGGCAAAAATCTTACGCAGATTTGAAGTGAAAAGAGATTGAGTTCCAAGTTGGTGATAAAGTGTTTTTAAAAGTGTCTTCATGGAAGAAGATTCTCAGATTCGATCAGAAAGGTAAATTGAGTCCACGTTTCATTGGACCATATGAGAAATTTGAAAGAATTGGGCCGGTAGCATATCGGTTAGAACTACCACTGGAATTAGAGAAGATTCATGATGTGTTCCATGTATCTATGTTACGTTGGTATCGTTCGGATCCTTCACATGTGATTTCACCAACAGAAATTGAGTTATAACTGGATATGACTTACAATGAAGAACTGGTTAAAATTTTAGCTCGAGAGGTCAAACAACTAAGAAACAAAAGTATCGCTCTCGTGAAAGTATTGTGGCAAAAACATGGGGTAGAAGAGGCTACATGGGAGCCTGAGGAAACTATGAGGAATCAATACCCACACTTGTTTACTGGTAAGATTTTCGGGGACGAAAATCTAAAAAGGGGGGAGAGTTGTGATATCCCGAATTAGGGCCTAATCGGAATAGTGGTTTTGAGACCACAAATTTGAGAGAGAAATAATTATTTTATGATTATTTTGAGAACTATGATATGATTGCATGATTGTGTGAAAATTTCGTGAAGAAATTCTATGCATAAAGTGATTAATTTGAAATTAGGGACTAAATTGAATAAGTTACAAAACTTGCATTCTAGAAGTTTTTAGTATGAAATTGCTTTGGAATATTAGTTAAGAGACCTTAAATAGCAATTTGACCAATTTCTAAGTTTTTGGACAAAAAATAGGACATGGATGTAAATTTTAAAAGTTTAGTAATGAAGGGTATTTTAGTCATTTGGTAATTAAAAGATTATAAAAAGGAAAAAGATGGCAAAATATGTCCATCTTCTTCATTAGGACGAAATTTCAAGGGTTCTCCATAGCTAGGGTTTGTTTGAAGCTTCCAAGCTCCATAGTAAGTGATTCCAAGCCCTGTTTTTAATGTTCTTTACGTTTTTGGAGTCCCAGTAACTTGATTTAGCTTATTCTAGCAATAATTTAACGTAGGGTTTATATTTGGAAAAATACCCATAGGTGAAATGTGTTTATTTTGATGTTTTATGGTAGAATATGAAACTTGAAATTGTGTTAAACAACTTTTGCTAAGCGATTTTACGTGAAAACGAGTAAAACGACAAAATCGGTAAAAATACCTAATGTTCATAAATACATGATAGAGTGTGAATTTGATGTTGCTATAGTAGGAAAAAAATGATCAGCGTGTCATAAAACATAAGAAAATAGGATGAAGTTTAATTTTCGAGCTTTGGGGCAAAAGTGTAAATATGCAAAAGTTTAGGGGCAAAATTGTAATTTTTCCAAAGTTTGAGTCAAGGACTGTTTTAATAAATGTGAGTATTAAATAAGCTAAATTTGTTATTATAGATCAATAGAAATGAGATTCAAGTCGTGATCGAGGGAAAAATAAAGTTTCCAAGGAATAGGCTTGATTTCTAACATATTGTACCGAGGTAAGTTCATATGTAAATATTATAATATAACCATTATTTTAAATCATTTAATGCTATTTATACGATATAATGATTGTTATTATGCGATTCTATGCTTTGTGGTAATTGTTGGACAACATACAAAAATTTTATGAATTATGTGAAAAATGTGAAAGACTACAGAAGTATCGTCACTGGTATTCCAAGGAGAATGTTAAAGAAGTACGAACGAGGAAAATCCCGTTGAACCTTAGGAATAGATTAGGATACTTGGGCATCTAAACTTGTTGAGTTGAGTCCGAGTTCACTTATGGATGCAAATGTCCGAACTCGTTGAGTTGAGTCTGAGTTCGTGAGATGTAACTAGGCATCCGAGCTCGTTGAGTTGAGTCTGAGTGATACGAACTCGCCTTGGGATGATTTGAGTCGTAATAGTTGCCCGATCAATAAATTTGGTAAGTTTGAACGGTTTGCAAAATTGAGGACGAAAACAAGGAAGATAGGTTCGAATGGTTAGTTTCGTAATAGATGTGGAAGTGAATGGATGATTTGATTTCAAGAAGGCTGAAAGAGAAATGGATAAATGGCTTACAAAGGGATCAAACAAGGTTAAAGGAAACTTGGTGATAGGTGGATGAAAATCGGCTAAGGCCAAGATTGAACCAACGTTATAGGAAAAGTTGACCTGAATCTTAAAATAGGCACTTAGGTCGACAAGAGAATCTTGACCTGAGGTGATAAGCTCAGAATAAAAATAAAGGAAAGATAGACGCTAGGAGACGAAATCCTCATAAGTCAAATCAGTCCTAAAGTGAATAAAGAGAATTGAATTCTCACTGGAACAATTAAGTTCATATAAGTAGCAAAGTCTAAAAGTGTCTAACCTTTACAAATGAAATTTAACACATATTTATAGTCTAAAACATGGGGTAACCGAATGGACCATTAGGGAGGCTGAATGGACATTTTTTTAATTCAGCTCAAATGAGCTGAAGCTTCTTGGAAAGATCCTAGCTACGTCCTTAAAGTTTCCAGCTGCTTTGGGGACGCCGGTCATCAAGCAATTAAGCTCTTTAATTCATCTAATTAATTGAGCTGAGTACTTATCCTGAAAGTATTCAATGGTTGAACCAATTTAACAATTATGTTCAGCTTTTAATCTTTATTGGGAAGCTGAAAGTTCATCAACAAAGTTAATGTTCTTGAGACACATGAAAAGTCCCATTGGTGCGAAAACTTAGCTCCCAACAGCCTCTCAAAGTGAAAGGAAGAAATTATCAGCTTCCTTGTGTGAAAACATTGTGTGAACAGCATCTTGGCTGTTGAAATACACGAGTAGGCTTTTGGGGAAGAGTAAGCAGCTGCTGGAATTAAATTCACTTGGAAAAATTGAATGTTCAGCCACCTTTTGGCCGAATGGCCACTTGGGAAACACCAACCAGCAGCCTTCTAGCATTAATCACGCTTTCATGCTCCTAGGTCGTTCATGGGAAGTGCACCTTGCATTAAACTCGGCCATTCATGCTAGACAACTCCTTTAATGCTGTTCTAAGCACCGGCAGCTCCTTTATTGCTGTTCTTTAAATTCAGACATGCATGTATTCTGCTTTAATGCTTTAGGCCCTTGTTAATGCCGTCCCATGCTTGCTTTTGCTGCAAAGTAAACAAAAATTAAAGAATTAGGACACATTAAAAATCGGCAGCAACTAAAAACATTGTAATTTATGTCATGCGACTGGACAAATTAAATTAGCAGCAGCTAATTAATTTGTTTAAATTAGACACATTAAATTATAGCTAGACACATTAAACACATAATAATATGAGACATATTTAATATACTAAATTAAAATGTCCAGATTTAAGACTCCATTAAATTAATTAATTATTTGAGCTGACAATTAACTAATTAACTAACACAACTTATTAAATTTATTCCAACAACTAAAATCAAATGAAATAAAATGAACTCAAATGAGCTCAAATGAGCTTAAACAAGCTGAGTTGAGCTCCATTGAGCTGGGTAAACCAAAATTGAGCTCGGTGAACCGAAATTAAACTTCATCTTGCACTTGGGCCCCTTGAGCTTAGGCCATGCTCGATGTTGTTGATTTGTAACATGACACAGCTAGGTTCGCATCATCTTTGGCCTAAATAATTCATTATATGATGTGAGCACACTCGGGGCATCCTCGAATGCACACCAAGAATCAATCGAGCTTCCAAAAGGCCCCATGACTCGAGCTCGAACCAAGCAAATTCAAAATGCTATATCAGCCTTTGTGTTGTGCATTTGGGATGATAACAAGGTCCATGACGTTGGAGGAGCTAAGGACAACTCCTTGAAGACTCCATGCACCATTTTGCAATCCGATCTCAGCTCCTCTTAAGCTCCCCATGCGCCATTCAGCTCACTTGAGCTCATTTTAGCTCGTTTGAGATTGATTTTAGCTCGTTTCAGCTCATTCCTTTTTCATTTCAATAAAATAAGTTTTAATTTAGTTTTAAACTAAGTTTGCTACAGCTCATGTCGAATTCCCTAGCTCAACTTAGCTCACTAAGTGTTTTTGACTATTTGAGCTAGCCGAATTTAATATGATAGTTGACTTATAATTATTATGTCCAAATTTAGTTAGTGTCATTAAGTTGTTTAGTTACTATTTTAAATTATAATTATATGAATAGTTGTGTGTTATTTAATTATTTTATTTAATTATGTAGGTTAGCCGAATGTGGAAGATTCATTCATGACAAGGTGCATGAACGGGAATGTTCATTGAACGGGAAGATACATGCATGGATCGGTTCAATGTTTGGAGGACATACATTCATGTACATGGAAGGTTAATGCATATTGAAAGGTGTATCTCCCTTGGACGGCACACATGCATGTATTCATGACATTTAATGCAAGTTCATGTATGGCCAAATTCAAGCTCCCTTCCAAGTTCTATGTATAGCCGAATGTATGTGGGAGGACTTTTGGAATTTCTAAGCACCTATTCAGCCAAGAGACACCTCTTGGGAGTTTCATGCACACCTTGGCCGAACCTATACAATCCCTTTGGCTTCCAAAGCTTCACATTCATCCAAGTGTTTATGCTCATACATGAAGCTGCCCAATACACTTCCATCAATCGAATCAAGACCTAGTCAATTAATGTTTTTATTCTAGAACATTCTAGCTAATTCATGACTGAATTTTCTTAGTCTTTAAGCTAGCTAGTTGTCCATTCGGTTACTACATGATAGCTTATAAATAGTTTGCTCATTTCATTGTAAAAGGACTTTTGCCAAATTTGTTAATGAACATTATTCTTGTGAGGTTGCTTCCTCTCATATCTCGTACAAGTTTCGAATGACTTATCTGGCTTGTGCTAGTGGCGTCAATCGTCTTGTTTTGAACTTATCACCAATCTTAGTGTGGCATTCACCTATCCATCTATCCATATTTTTCACCTTAACAATATAGGAATCAGGGTGACACTTCTTAGTGTTGAATCATTCCTGATGTTGAGTTCGTTTTTCCATTCCCATCTTTTAAATTTCTTTCTTGTTAACCCAAACCGAGCCTTCTATCCTTCATCCATCTTTGCTACCCTTAACCGAGCCTATTACTAAACTTACTCTTCTTGAAACCTTCCGCTTATCCTATTCCATTCTTTTACTTTTATTACTAAAATCGAGAGTGCGACGACTCTCTCTCTCGAACTATCATCGTAACTAAGTGAATTCGACTCATCTACCCATGCCGGATCACATCATTATATGATGTGATTCAGCTCGGGTGGTTGAGTCGAATTCACGTAGTTGCCCGGTCGTAGTTCGAGAGAGTCGTTCGCACCTCAGATTTTAGAAATAGAAATGAAATGGATAGGTTTGGATAGTGAAAGGTTTTCAAAAGTTAAGCAAAAGGGTAGTGATAGGTTCGGCTAAGGAAACAAGAAAGGATGTTGGATAGATGGCTCGGTTTGGTTAACAAGAAGAAAAGTTGAAAGATGGGGAATGGAAAAATGAACTCAACGTCAGGAATGATTCAACACTAAAAAGTGTCACCCCGATTCCTATATTGTTAAGGTGAAAAGATGGATAGAAGGATAGGTGAACGCCACACCAAGATTGGTGATAAGTTCAAACAAGATCGGTAGACGCCACTAGCACAAACTAGATAAGTCTTTGAAACTTGTACGAGATATGAGAGGAAGCAACCTCACAAGAACAAAGTTCATTAACAAATTTGGCAAAAGTCCTTTACAAATGAAATCAACAAACTATTTATACTAGTTTCTTAGGCTAACCGAATAGACAATTCATGAACTTAACTATTAAGCAATGAACCTAATTTAAGACATGAATATTCTAGAAAAATGACCATTGATGTCCTTTGTCCATGTTCGGCCGAATGGGGAGGTGAGTGGGCAGCTTCATGTATGAGCAAGCTTTGGAGGCCAAGGGAATGGTCTAGGTTCGGCCATGGGATGCATGAAACTCCCAAAGGGTGTCTCTTGGCCGAATAGCTGCTTAGGAAACTCAAAGGGTCCTTCCACATGCATTGGTTGTACATGGAACTTGGAAGGGGGCTTGAACCTAGCCGTACATGCACTTGCATTAATGACCCTCCATTCATGCATGTGTGCCGTCCAAGGGAGATGCACCCTTTAATATGCATTAACCCTCCATGTACATGAATGTATGTCCTCCAAACATTGAACCGAACCATTCATGAATCTTCCCGTTCAATGAACATTCCCGTTCATGCACCTTGCTTTAAATGCCATGAATGTATCTTCCAAATTCGGCTAACCTACCAAATTAAATAACATACAACTATTCATATAATTATAAATTAAAATAATAACTAAATAACTTAATAACACTAACTAAATTTGAACACAATAATTATAAGTCAACTTATAATAAATTCAAGAGCTCAAATAGTCAAAAACACTTAGTGAGCTAAAATGAGCTAGGGAATTCGGCATGAGCTGTAGCAAACTTAGTTATAAGCTAGATTAAAACTTAATTTATTGAAATAAAAAAGGAATGATCTAAATCGAGCGAAGTTCGAGCTCAAACAAGCTAAAACGAGCTCAAGTGAGCTGATGTGAGCTGAATGGCGCATGGGGGAGCTGGAGAGGAGCTGAGATCGGATTGCAATATGGTGCATGGAGTCATCAAGGAGTTGTTCTTAGCTCCTTCAACGTTAGGGAGCTGGTTATCATCCCAAATGTGTGTCACAAGGGCCGATATAGCATCTTGAAGTTGCTTGGTTCGAGCTCGGGTTATGGGACCTTTTGGCAGCTCAATGGATACTTGGTGTGCAATGAGAGATGCCCGTGTGTGCTCACATCATTCCCCGTCTTCAAAGCGACTTGTCCTCAAGTCGGATTCTCGCATCAAAAGGGATAAATCGATATCGTTAAAACTAGCACTTATGTTGTATTCACCCGGTAAGTCAAGTTTATATGAATTCTCATTAATGCGTTCAAGCACTTGGAAGGGTCCATCTCCTCGGGGAAGTAACTTGGAACGTCACTGGGCTGGAAATTATTCCTTGCGCATATGGACCCAAACCCAATCACCGGGTTCAAATATGACTCTCTTTCGTCCCTTGTTTGCTTGCTGCACGTAAGACTTAGTCCTTGCCTCTATGTTAGCTCGCACTTGTTGATGTAGCCTTCTCACGAAATCGGCCTTTTTCCTAGCATCAGAATGAATCAATTGGTTATTAGGTAAAGAGACTAAGTCTAAAGGAGTTATTGGATTAAATCCATAGACCACTTCAAAAGGTGTATGTTTGGTTGCTGAATGGACCGTTCTATTATAGGCAAACTCAATATGGGGCAGATAATCTTCCCATGATTTCAAATTCTTACGAATGATAGCCCACAGGAGAGTAGAAAGTACTCGATTGACCACTTCGGTTTGTCCATCCGTTTGAGGATGACAAGTAGTTGAGAACAATAATTTGGTTCCGAGTTTACCCCAAAGAGACCTCCAAAAATGGCTAAGGAATTTCACGTCTCGATCTGACACAATAGTTCGCGGCACTCCATGTAAACGAACAATGTCCCTAAAGAAAAGGTTAGAAATATGTACGGCATCATCAGTTTTCACACAGGCAATAAAATGTGACATTTTAGAAAATCGATCTACAACTACAAATATAGAATCCTTTCCCGTTTTGGTTCGGGGCAAACCCAGGATGAAATCCATAGATATATCCGTCCAAGGAGTTTCAAGTATTGGTAATGGAGAGTAAAGTCCATGGGGTTGAATCTTGGATTTTGCTCGTTTGCACGCCAAACATCGCTCGCAAACCCGCTCCACATCTAGCCTCATCCTAGGCTAATAAAAATGTTCGTTAAGGGTAGCTAACGTCTTGCTAACTCCAAAATGACCCATGAGTCCTCCACTATGTGCTTCTTGCACAAGCAAATCCCGAGCAGAACTTTGTGGAACACAGAGCTTACCTTCCTTGAATAGAAACCCATCAGACCTATAAAATTTCTCAAATGCAACATGCTCACAAGCAGAATAGATTTCTCCAAAATCAACATCATTAGCATGCAATTCTTTCAAGAAAGAAAACCCAAGTAGTTTTGACTCAAGAGTAGAAAGTAAGGTATACCTCTGGGATAGGGCATCAGCTACCACGTTGTCTTTACCTTTCTTGTACTTAATTACGTAAGGAAATGACTCAAGGTACTCGACCCACTTAGCATGCCTCTTGTTCAACTTGTTTTGACCCTTTATATGTTTCAAGGATTCGTGGTCGGAATGGATTACAAACTCTTTTGGCCACAAATAATGTTGCCAAGTTTCAAGAGCCCATATCAACGCGTACATTTCTTTGTCGTAGACCGAATAATTGAGTGGCGCTCTACTAAGCTTCTCACTAAAATAAGCAATAGGTCTTCCGTCTTGGGTTAATACAGCTCCAATACCCACACCGGATGCATCACACTCAAGTTCAAAGGTTTTCGAAAAATCTGGCAAAGCAAGTAAAGGTGCATTAGTAAGACAATTTTTAATCTCAATAAAAGACCTCTCTTGCTCATCTTCCCAATGGAACATGGAGTCTTTTTTTATCACGCTCGTTAAGGGTGCAGCCAATGTGCTGAAATTGGGCACAAATCACCGATAGAAGCTTGCCAATCCATGGAAGCTTCAAACTTGGCTAATAGTTGTAGGCCTCGGCCACTCTTGAATTGCCTTTATTTTCTCTTGGTCGACTTCCAAACCTTGTGCACTAACTACAAAACCAAGAAAGATAACTTTGTCAGAACAAAAAGTACATTTCTTAAGATTAGCAAAAAGAGTTTCCTTACGCAATGTTTCAAGAACAGATTTGAGGTGTATTACGTGATCTTCCAAAGTCTTGCTATATATGAGGATATCATCGAAGTAAACAACACAAAACTTACCAATGAAGGATCTCAACACATGGTTCATGAGTCTCATAAAAGTACTAGGAGCGTTGGTTAAGCCAAATGGCATGACCAACCATTCATACAAACCATGTTTCGTTTTGAAGGCAGTTTTCCACTCGTCGCCTTCTCGCATTCGAATCTGGTGATATCCGCTTTTTAGATCGATCTTAGAGAATAGTTTGGCTCCACTTAGTTCATCTAGCATGTCATCTAGTCGCGGAATCGGATGTCGATATTTGATAGTGATTTTATTCACAGCACGACAATCGACACACATTCGCCAAGAACCATCCTTTTTCGGTACCAAGAGGACTGGCACGGCGCAGGGGCTAAGACTTTCTCTAATATAGCCTTTTTCCATCAAGTCATTAACTTGCCGTTGTAGCTCTTTAGTTTCTTCGGGATTTGTTCTATAGGCAGGCCGATTTGGAATTACGGCTCCCGGCACAAAATTGATTTGGTGCTCGATTCCTCGAAAAGGTGGTAATCCATTAGGGGTCTCTTCCGGGAAAACATCTTGGAAATCCTGTAAAAGACTCAAAATAGAAGACGGCAAGTCCTTGGGCAGTTCGTTAGTGCTAAAAAGATTTTCCTTGTACAAAAGTACAAGAACGGTTTGTTTTGATAGTAACGCCCTCCTAACTTCTCTTTTTTTTGCAAACAAATTTTTTTTTCTATTCTCTTTTTCTTTTCTCACTTGTTCTTTTTTTCTTTTACTATTTTTGCATTTTTTTTCTCGATTTTCTTTTCTTTTTCATTTTCTTTTCTTTTTTCACATTCATTCTTTTCTTCTTCTCTCAACTGATTTACAACAGACTTCATTCTCGTTTGATCCTCGAAAACTTGCTTTGGCGTCAATGGTACCAAAGTAATACTCCTTTCTTGATATTTGAATGTATACCGATTGGTATAACCGTCATGGGTGACTCTTCGATCATATTGCCACAGCCTCCCAAGCAGCAGATGTCCCACATGCATGGGAACAACATCACAAAGTACCTCGTCCTCGTACTTACCAATTGAAAAAGAAACAAGTACTTGCTTGGTTACCTTGATTTCGCCACCATCTTTGAGCCATTGGAGTTTGTAAGGGCTCAGATGTTTGGTGGTGGTCAAGCCTAATTTCTCCACCATTAAAGTGCTTGCCACGTTGGTACAGCTTCCACCATCGATGATCAAACTATAGACTTTCCCTTGAACTTGGCATCGGGAATGGAAGATATTCTCCCGTTGTTGCTCATTTTCAGGACTTTGAATACTGAGGCTTCTTTTAACAATGAAAAGCTTTTTGGCTTGCGCCATGTTGAACAATAAGGATAATTAGAATCCTCACCACAAATCTCACTATTTCACTCGCAAAGAAAAAATTGATGAACACTCCACTCGTGTTTACACTCGATTGGCTTTTACCTCCACTCGAATGTTCTCACTCACTCTAGCCTTTTACCACTCAAGCTTACTCTTGTAACCTCGTATTTTGTTTCTTTTGACTTGACTAGGTGCTTTGGGGTCGGCTTCAAACGGTTACAAGGGTTAAAACGTATGGTGTACGGGTAGGCTAAAAGAAAGATTTTGGTATAGTGTGGCGTTTTGGAAATGGGGAGAGTTAAAAAAAATGATGAAAAAATATAAAACAATAGAATCAAACTTTGATCTCTTCACTTTTTTTTTAATTTCGAATCTTTTTTTTTGATAATTTCGTATCTCTCTCTTTTTTTTTTACAACTTTCAATATATCACTTTACAATGATAAAAATGAAAATATAATTTTTTTCAAATTTTTTTCACCACGAACCTATTTCGATCTTGATACGGACGTCGGTGCCTCTCGATTTACAAGCTCTGATACCAAATGATGTGATCCGGCTCGGGTGGTTGAGTCGAATTCATGTAGTTGCCCGATCATAGTTCGAGAGAGTCGTTCGTACCTTGGATTTTAGAAATAGAAATGAAATGGATAGGTTTGGATAGCGGAAGGTTTTCAAAAGTTAAGCAAAAAGGTAGTGATAGGTTCGGCTAAGGAAACAAGAAAGGATGTTGGATAGATGGCTCGGTTTGGTTAACAAGAAGAAAAGTTGAAAGATGGGGAATGGAAAAATGAACTCAACGTCAGGAATGATTCAACACTAAAAAGTGTCACTCCGATTCCTATATTGTTAAGGTGAAAAGATGGATAGAATGATAGGTGAACGCCACACCAAGATTGGTGATAAGTTCAAACAAGATCGGTAGACGCCACTAGCACAAACTAGATAAGTCTTCGAAACTTGTACGAGAAATGAGAGGAAGCAACCTCACAAGAACAAAGTTCATTAACAAATTTGGCAAAAGTCCTTTACAAATGAAATCAACAAACTATTTATACTAGTTTCTTAGGCTAACCGAATAGACAATTCATGAACTTAACTATTAAGCAATGAACCTAATTTAAGACATGAATATTCTAGAAAAATGACCATTGATGTCCTTTGTCCATGTTCGGCCGAATGGGGAGGTGAGTGGGCAGCTTCATGTATGAGCAAGCTTTGGAGGCCAAGGGAATGGTCTAGGTTCGGCCATAGGATGCATGAAACTCCCAAAGGGTGTCTCTTGGCCGAATAGCTGCTTAGGAAACTCCAAGGGTCCTCCCACATGCATTGGTTGTACATGGAACTTGGAAGGGGGCTTGAACCTAGCCGTACATGCACTTGCATTAATGACCCTCCATTCATGCATGTGTGCCGTCCAAGGGAGATGCACCCTTCAATATGCATTAACCCTCCATGTACATGAATGTATGTCCTCCAAACATTGAACCGAACCATTCATGAATCTTCTCGTTCAATGAACATTCCCGTTCATGCACCTTGCTTTAAATGCCATGAATGTATCTTCCAAATTCGGCTAACCTACAAAATTAAATAACATACAACTATTCATATAATTATAAATTAAAATAATAACTAAATAACTTAATAACACTAACTAAATTTGAACACAATAATTATAAGTCAACTTATAATAAATTCGGCTAGCTCAAATAGTCAAAAACACTTAGTGAGCTAAAATGAGCTAGGGAATTTGGCATGAGCTGTAGCAAACTTAGTTATAAGCTAGATTAAAACTTAATTTATTGAAATGAAAAAGGAATGAGCTGAATCGAGCTAAGTTCAAGCTCAAACGAGCTAAAACGAGCTCAAGTGAGCTGATGTGAGCTGAATGGCGCATGGGGGAGCTGGAGAGGAGCTGAGATCGGATTGCAATATGGTGCATGGAGTCATCAAGGAGTTGTTCTTAGCTCCTTCAACGTTAGGGAGCTGGTTATCATCCCAAGTGTGTGTCACAAGGGCCGATATAGCATCTTGAAGTTGCTTGATTTGAGCTCGGGTCATGGGACCTTTTGGCACTCAATGGATACTTGGTGTGCAGTCGAGGATGCCCCAGGTGTGCTCACATCATTATACATACAGATCATAAGGCTTTGAAGCATTCAAGAGGACAAACCAAGTTAAACAAACGTCATGCAAAATGGGTCGAGTTCCTAAAATCATTCTCATATATCATTAAATACAAGCAAGGTAAGGAAAATATCTTTGCTGATGCTTTATCGCGAAGTTCTGCTCTTTTAAATTGTTTGGATGTTAAATTACTTGGTTTTGCTTATATAAAGGAATTATATGCTGATGATCCTGACTTTGGAGAAATTTACAAGTTGTGTGTACAAGGTGCGTATGATAGGTACTACCGGCAAGATGGATTCCTATTTCGAGAAAATAAGTTGTGCATACCCCAAGGATCAACTAGAAACATGCTAGTTCATGAAGCACATAGTGAGGGTTTAATGGGACATTTTGGCATTGCTAAAACTCTAGCAGTTCTTCAAGAACAATTCTATTGGCCGAAGATGAAATGAGATGTGGCTGAAGTGTGTGATCGCTGTATTGCTTGCAAGAAGGCGAAATCAAGGATTCAGCCACATGGACTTTATAAACCATAACCAATTCTGGAAGCACCATGGATGGATATTTTAATGGATTTCATTTTACGCCTTCCTAGAACAAAGAATGGAAAAGATTCTATTTTTGTTGTAGTTGATAGGCTTTCAAAAATGGCACATTTTATTGCATGTAACAAAACTAACGATGCTCTAAATGTCACTAATTTGTTTTTTAGGGAGATTGTGCACTTACATGGTGTTCCAAGGACAATCATTTCGGATTGAGACACTAAGTTTTTAAGTCAATTTTGGAGGACCTTATGGAGAAAACTTGGAACTAAGCTGTTATTTTCAACAACAAGCCATCCCCAAACTGACGGCCAAATGGAGGTCATTAATCGTGTTTTGTCAACACTACTTGATGCGACCATAGCTCGAAAGATCACTTCCGAATCCATTGAGTGCCACGAGGGCCTATAACTCAATCATGAGCTAAGAGATTCCAAGATGCATTAGCAATCTATGTGAATCGAGCTTGGGGAGAGTAAGAGGCCGAGTTCAACATTCATGCTTGGGATGGTCCAATTGACATTACTTGCAATTTATTGCAAGTTGAACTTAATTTTTAATAAACTCATCTTACTTTAATATATGAGTTGTTGGACTTAATTCAACTCATCTTAGTTTAATTAATTAAGTGTTTTTGTTGAACTTCATTTAATAAGTGTTGCTCTTAATTAATCTAGTTCCTAGGATTATTTATTGATGCACGAGTTAAGTTTATTTAATGATGCTTCTTTAATTAACTAGTTGCTGGAATAATTGATGCATAGTTCATTTACCTAAGTTAAGTATTAATGTGTATTATATTTAATAAGTGTTTACATGTGTTTAATAAGCTCATTTTAATGTGTTTAATGTGTTTAATAAGCTCAATTAAAGGCTGTTACAAATTAAATAAAGTGGCTTTTCAAGTCATTTTTGGTTACAAAGCAAGGGGGCTGTTATAAAAAGGGTTATACATCATTTAAAGGAGGTTTAAGGAGCATTATATCATCCAAATTAATTTTAGCAGCAATCTTTTTCCACTACCAGCCATTTTTGCCACTTCAAAGGTCATTTCAAGCATTCAAACGTCAATTAAGAAGCTGGTTAAGAGTTGGTGTCCATTTGGCTGACCAAGGGCTAACTCAAGAGTCATTTTTCAAGCAATTAAAGTCATTCATTCAGCTGAATTGAAGAGAATTCAAGGATGGAATTATTTGGCTCAAGAATGTGAAAAGACTTGAGTTTAATTTCAACTTTTGATTGGCACATTAAGTTGATTGTTTGTAACCATTCGGCTATCCTATTCTTACATTATAAATAGATGAAATCAGCCTTTGTAAAGGGACTTTTGCTGAATATATATGAAATATTTGAATTGTGAGTTATCCAATTCTCCTTGTTCTTGCAGAATTGATTTGACTTATCAAGCTTAGCTTGTGGCGTCTATCCTTTCCTTATTATTGAACTTATCACTTCCAGAGTGTGGCGTTCATTTATACCGAGGTTCCTATCATCCTTGATACTGGGTTGAGGTTCATCATATACCAAGGTTTCTATCATTCTTGATAGTAGGTCGAGGTTTTTTCTTTGCTGTTTGTTTTAAAACCTTTTTCCCTTCTTTTTTCAAGCCTTTTATTTGTTTAAACCTTTTTTGTTTTGAAACGTTCAACTCTTAATATTACGACTCGAATCATCCCGAGGTAAGTTCGTATCAAATTGGTATCAGAGTTAGTAAATTTAGAGTGAGAATCGACATGTTCGGCATCCCGGTATAGTATTTTACATTTAAAAAAATTTAAAAAAAGAATTATATATATATTCAACGAGTGAATATTAAATTTTTTTCCCAAAAAATCGTGAAAAAAAGTTCAAGTGCTTTGTTTTGATTTATCCATTTGTTGCTCAAAGACACCTAATCAATCTTCTTACCATTTAGCCACACTTAATTTTTTTTCATTTCCTTTGTTTTTAGCCTACCCATTGTCCTATATTATCCTTTGTAATCCAAACATCAAGTTTGTAAGCCGACCCACAACAACGGCTTTGAAGTTTAGGTAATTTCTTAAGAACTTAGAGAAGTGGAGTGAGTAGAAAAAGGTAAGAGAGTAGTGAGACTATTCGAGAGGTATAAAAGCCAAGTTTGTGTGTGATTTCTTTTTGAGTGAATAGTGAGGTATTTGTTGTGAGTTTTTTTTAAAAGAAATGTCACAAAGTCCGGTGAGAAATCCAAATGAGGGAATTGGTTTAAATCCTGTAAGAAATGTTGGAGGAGGTGTGCCAGATCTTACTCTTCAAGCACTGATGCGAGAGATGGACCGATTGTTTGATAAAAAACTTTAACTAATCAAAGATCATTTATTTTGAGTGGAGACACGTGAGCAATGAGAAGCAACTCCGAAAGATGCAAAACGAGTGCATAATGAAGTGAGTGAGCAAGAAAGTGATTCATCTATTTGAAGTGTACGACAACGAGGTCGCCAACGACATTGGGGTCCTAGAGATCGTGATCATCCAAATGATAGCCTTAAAAATATAAAGATGACAATTCCACCATTCCAAGGTAAGAATGATCCTAAAGCTTATTTGGAGTGGGAAAAGAAGATCGAGCTTGTCTTCAAGTGCCACAATTATTTGGAGAGTAAAAAGGTAAAACTCACAGCTATTGAATTTTTTGATTATGCAATTGTGTGGTGGGTCCACTTGTAACGAGTTGAAGGAGAAATGGTGAAAGGCCTATTTCTACTTGGACTGAAATGAAATCAGTTAGGCAAAAAAGATTCATCCCTTCTTACTACCATCGAGATTTATATCAATGACTCCAAAACCTTACTCTATGTAATAGAAGCATTGAAGATTACTACAAGGAGATAGAGATAGCGATGATCTGAGCTGACATCGAGGAGGATCTAGAAGCAACTATGGCAAGGTTCCTTGTGGGTTTAAACCGTGACATTGCCAACATAGTTGAGCTACAACACTATGTTAAAGTGATGGACATGGTCATTATGGCGATAAAGGTTGAAAACCAACTCAAGCGGAAAGGAGTAAGTAGATCCTATGCCAATCCTTCTTCTAACAAATGGAGTCAAGGAGTGAACAAACCCCCTATTCAAACGAGAGAGCCAGTTGCAACAACTAAATCCAACCAGCCCATTGGTGAGTCAAGTCGAAACAAAAGTAAACAAATGCCAAATCGCACGAGAGACATAATTTATTTCAAGTGTCAAGGCCGAGGACACATAGCAAGCCAATGTCCTAATCGACGAATTATGGTGGTGAGGGCCAATGATGAAATTGAGTTTGAGGGAGAGAAAGAAAATGAATTAGAAGTACCATCCGATGATGAAGGAGAAGAAGTAGAATTACCGGTTGAAGGAGAAATTCTTGTGGTAAAGCGAAGTCTTAGCGTTCAAAGTGTTGATTTTGATCAACAAAGGGAGAACAATTTTCACACCCGATGCTACATTCATGGCAAGGTATGTAGTTTAATTATTGATGGTGGAAGCTGTACTAATGTAGCTAGCAACATGCTGGTGGAAAAGCTTGATTTGGCCACAACCAAACATCCAACTCCATACAAGTTACAATGGTTAAATGATGGAGGAAAGCTTAAAGTCACAAAGCAAGCTGTGGTGGCATTTTCCATTGGGAAGTACCAAGATGAAGTGGTGTGTGATACAGTTCCTATGCACGTGTCATCTACTTTTGGGACGTCCATGGCAGTTTGATAAGTGCGTGATCCATGATAATTACACAAATCGGTACATGTTTAAGCATCGAGGCAAAAATGTTACTTTAGCCCATTGACTCCACGATAAGTGTATCAAGATCAATTGAAGTTGAAAGAAAAACTACAAGAAAAAAAGTGAAAAAGAGAAAGATAAAAAAAATTGAAAAAAAGAGAGGAAAAAGTGAGAGAGAGGAGGTAAAAATATGAGAGGGAGAAGGGAGTCCAAAAGAAAATGAGAGTGAAAAAATGAGCATATTTGCGAGGGAGAAAGAAATTCGAAAGTCCCTATTGATGCAACAGCCTGTGTTTGTACTTATGTACAAGGAGTGCTTGTTTGATACTAACGAACTTGATAACTGATGTATGCACACCCGGGGCTCCCTCAAGTGCATATCAAGATTCAATTGAGCCTCCAAAACCCATAACTCGAGCTTGTGTTAAGCATTTTCTAGAAGATGTTTTAGCTTCTAATGCAAAACCATGGTTTGAAACAAGGGAAAATGCTCACAAAATCAGCTTGAAGCAACTATCCAAAGAACCCGTGCATTGTTGGCAAGCTGATCCTAGCTCATTTCTAGCTCCTCGAGCTCCATCCAGCTCAACTTAGCTCATTTGAGCTCGTTTTAGCTCGTTTGAGCTCAACCGAGCTTACTTTTAGCTCATTATTTACTTCAATAAATTAAACTAAGTTTTAGTTTTATACTAATTAGCTTGTTACAGCTCAATAACAAAAATCCTAGCTCAAATAAGTTCATTAAATGTTTTCACTTAGTTTGAGCTAGCCGAACTTAATGCTACTAGCTAGTCTTTAATTAATGTGTTTAGTTTAGTTTAATATGATATTTATGATGTCTAGTTCATGCTCTTAACATGTTCAGCTGAATATACATTGGGATTTAATGAGTTCATGTTTCTTGTAGGTTTAGCCAAATTTATTGAGTACATTAAATGAGATTCATGCACGGCCAGGTACATGAATTATGAGAGTTCATGCATGAACAAATTTATGCATGGTGGGCTGGCTATTGGTGATCCCTAAGCAACCTTTTGGCCAAGATTTAAGTTCCACAAAGTGACTGAATACATGAAGGAGCCATTAATGCAAGTACATGCATGGCTTAATACATTGTATGGAAGGATGTATGCACAACTAGTGTTCAATGGATGGCATTTGAAGGAATTCATGTATTGGGGACGTTCATACAAGTGGGGGCTATTTTATGTACATGTATTGGACCGTAATTAAGGAAGACCATGCATTGGGACGTTTCATGCATGTATCATGCATATCCAAGATGTCCATTCAAGTACTCAAGGTACATTCAAGCCTCATTCGGCCAAGGGAGATGTAGGAGTATTAAAGGGCTGCACATTCATGAACTATGGCTTTTCTTCAAGGCTAAGTATGTAGCATCAGGCGAAGCAACATGATGGTTCGGCCAATTCATGCACCATCTCCAAGCATGAACCAAATTTTAATGCTTTTGTGTGAACATGTTAAATACAAATGTGAATAGAATTTAAGTTAGTGTGAACATCATAGATGCCGAATATCAATAGGCATCTTAGGCTTATAAATAGTTTGCTCATTTCATGTAAAAAGGACTTTTGCCAAATTATTGAATGAACATTGTTCTTGTGAGATTGCTTTCTCTCATATCTCGTACAAGTTTCGAAAGACTTATCTAGTTTGTGCTAGTGGCGTCAATTGACCTTGTTTGAACTTATCACCAATCTTGGTGTGGCGTTCACCTATCTCTTATTCCATCTTTCCACCTTAACAATATAGGAAACCGGGTGACACTTTTTAGTGTTGAATCATTCCTGACGTTAAGTTCGTTTTCCATCCCCATCTTTCAAATTTCTTTCTTGTTATCACCAAAATGAGCCATCTATCCAACATCCATCTTTGCTACCCTTAGCCGAACCTATTACTAACCCTAAACTTCTTTGAAACCTTCTGCTTATCCAAACCTATTCATTCACTTCTATTTCTAAAATTCAAGGCACGAACGACTCTCTCGTCTATGATCGGGCAACTACGTGAATTTGACTCAACCTCCCGAGCTGGATCACATCAATAACTCTTTACCTTTGTCTATTGTTTCTTTGTTATAGGAATTTGAAGATATTTTTTGGAAGAAGTACCTAGTAGGCTACCTCCAATCCGAGGTATTGAACATCAAATTGATTTCATTCCTGGGGCCACAATTCCTAATCGACCAGCCTACTGAAGCAACCCTGAAGAAACTAAGGAGTTACAATAACAAGTTGCTAATTTAATGGAGAAATGATACATACGGGAGAGTTTGAGTCCATGTGCGGTGCCCGTTCTATTGGTGCCTAAAAAAGATGGTTCATGGAGAATGTGCGTAGTTTGTCGAGTTATTAACAAAATTACCATCAAATACCGTCATCCAATCCCTAGACTTGATGATAGGTTGGACGAGCTTAGTGGAGCAAAATTGTTTTCTAAGATGATTTGAAAAGTGGCTATCATCAGATTCGCATACGGGAGGGGGATGAGTGGAAGACCATGTTCAAAACCAAATACGGTTTGTATGAGTGGCTAGTGATGCCATTTGGCCTCACTAATGCTCTGAGTACCTTTATGAGGTTGATGAACCACATTTTGAGGTCTTTCATTGGTCGTTTTTGCGTAGTTTATTTTGACAATATTTTAGTTTATAGTAAATCTTTATCTGATCATATTGAACATCTATGATCTGTTTTGAAGTTTTATACGCAAACCTTAAGAAATGTAACTTTTGTACTAACAAAGTTGTTTTTCTAGGTTTTGTTGTAAGTGAAAATGGTCTCGAGGTGGATCAAGAGAAGATCAAGGCAATACAAGAGTGGCCACGTCTGACCAACATCAATTAAGTTAGAAGTTTTCATGGCCTTGCAAGTTTCTATAGGAGATTTGTGCCAAACTTTAGCACACTTGCTGCCCCATTGACTGGTATTATAAAAAAGAATACACCTTTTTTTTTTGGTTTGATGAAGAAAAATCTTCTTTTGTTAAAATTAAAGAGTGTTTAACTAATGCTCCCCTTTTATGTTTGCCTGATTTTAACAAAATTTTTGAGGTGGAATGTGAGGTGTCTGGAATAGGTATAGGTGCAATTTTAACTCAAGATGGGAGACCGATGGTGATACGATCCACCTCGGGGGAGTCGAGTCGTATGCGAGTTTGTCCAATCGTCTACGAGAAGTTACGTTAGATTTAGTTGAGTTGTCAGAATGGTCGAAGTAGAAAAAAGAGTACGAATGGAATGCTAGGAATGAAAGGGTAGGAACAAAGGAATATGAATAAACTGGTCGATTTTGGTAACAAGAATAGGTTCAAAATGACTAGGTATAGGTTGGTATAGGTTCGGCTAACAAGGAAAAACAAAGAAATGAGATGATTTGTGGTGATGGAACGAAGTGGGCTTAAGGGTCAAGAATGAACCAACACTATATACGAGTGTTGACCCGAGACTTATAGGACTCTTAAGGTGATTTGGAAGATAGGATAGGACCTTGACCTATTACCTAGGAAGGTAAGAACCAAAGGTATAAAGTTTGGGGTGAACGCCACACTACGAGTAGTGATAAGTTCAGAATTGACAAAGAACACGATTGACACAACTAGAACGCTAGGAACGCCAAACGAATCTTTGAACGAAAAATAAAAAAAGTTTGCCTCACAATTTCGGCAGCATAACATTAACAAAAGTTTCAAAAAGTCCCTTTACAAAGAAAAATAACAAGTATTTATAGCCTAAAGACTAGCTAGCCGAATGGTGATGTGAACACACCTGGGGCATCCTCGAATGCACACCAAGGATCCATTGAGCTGCCAAAAGGTCCCATGACCCAAGCTCGAACCAAGCAACTTCAAGATGCTATATCAGCCTTTGTGATGCGCATTTGGGATGATAACCAGCTCCATAACGTTGGAGGAGCTAAGAACAACTCCTTGAAGACTCCATGCACCATTTTGCAATCCGATCTCAGCTCCTCTCTAGCTCCCCCATGCGTCATTCAGCTCACATCAGCTCACTTGAGCTCGTTTTAGCTCTTTTGAGCTCGAATTTAGCTCGTTTCAGCTCATTCCTTTTTCATTTAAATAAACTAAGTTTTAATCTAGCTTATAACTAAGTTTGCTACAGCCAAATTCCCTAGCTCAATTTAGCTCACTAGGTGTTTTTGACTATTTGAGCTAGCCGAATTTATTATAGGTTGACTTATAATTATTGTGTCCAAATTTAGTTAGTGTTATTAAGTTATTTAGTTATTATTTTAATTTATAATTATATGAATAGTTGTGTGTTATTTAATTTTGTTATTTAGTTTTGTAGGTTACCCGAATTTGGAAGATACATTCATGGCATTTAATGCAAGGTGCATGAACGGGAATGTTCATTGAACGGGAAGATTCATGCATGGTTCGGTTCAATGTTTGGAGGACATACATTCATGTACATGGAAGGTTAATGCATATTGAAAGGTGCATCTCCCTTGGACGGCACACATGCATGAATGGAGGGTAATTAATGCAAGTGCATGTACGGCTAGGTTCAAGCCCCCTTCCAAGTTCCATGTACAACCGATGCATGTAGGAGGACCCTTGGAGTTCTCTAAGCACCTATTCAGCCAAGAGACACCCTTTGAGAGTTTCATGCATCCCATGGCCGAACCTAGACAATCCCCTAGGCTTCCAAAGCTTGCTCATACATGAAGCTGCCCACTCACCTCCCATTCGGCTGAACATGGACAAGGACACCATTGGTCATTTTTCTAGAAGGTTCATGTCTTAATTAGGTTCATTACTCAATCATTAAGTTCATGAATAGTCTATTCGGCTAGCATAAGAAACTAGTATAAATAGTTTGTTGATTTCATTGTAAAAGGACTTTTGCCAAATTTGTTAGTGAACATTTGTTCTTGTGAAGTTGCTTCCTCTCATATCTCGTACAAGTTTCGAATGACTTATCTGGCTTGTGCTAGTGGCGTCAATCGTTCTTGTTTGAACTTATCACCAATCTTGGTGTGGCGTTCACCTATCCACCTATCCATATTTTTCACCTTAACAATATAGGAATCGGGGTGACACTTTTTAGTGTTGAATCATTCCTGACGTTGAGTTCGTTTTCCATTTCCATCTTTTAAATTATTTTCTTGTTAACCCAAATCGAGCCTTCTATCCTTCATCCATCTTTGCTACCCTTAACCGAACCTATACTAAACTTACCCTTCTTGAAAAATTCTCCTATCCTATTCTAATTCTTTTACTACTATTACAAAAATCCGAGGCACAAACGACTCTCTCGAACTACGATCGGGCAACGTGAATTCGACTTGTCTACCCAGGCCAGATCACATCATTTGGTATCAGAGCTTGTAAATCGAGAGGCGCCGACGTTCGTATCAAGATCGAAATAGGTTCGTGGTGAAAAAAATTCAAAAAAAATAATTTTAAGTTGTATTTTCATTTTTTTTATCATTGTAAAAGTGCTATATTGAAAGTTGTAAAAAAAAAGAGAAATTTGAAATTAAAAAAAAAGTGAAGTGATCAAAAGTTCGATTCTTCCGATAGTCTTATATTTTTTTCATCAAAATTTTACCCCCATTTCCAAAACCGCCACACTACATCAAAGAAAAAATATATATTTTCTTTTAGCCTACCCATAACCTATACATTTTATCCCTTGTAACCATTTTGAAGCCGACCCCAAGGCACCAAAGACGAGTCAAAGAAATAAAATACGAGGTTACGAGAGTAAGCTTGAGTGGTAAAAGGCTAGAGTGAGTGAGAACAATTGAGTGGAGGTAAAAGCCAAACGAGTGTAAACACGAGCGAGAGTGACACCTTTTCCTTCTTCTTTTCGAGCGAAATTGTGAGGTTTGTGGTGAGGTACTTAATTTTTTATTTTGTTTTGTGATCTAACATTTTCTTTTCAGCATAAAAAATCATGTCACGCGAAGAGTTCACCGAATCAGAATACCAATACTTGGTACAAGAAATGCGAAAAATGATGGAGTCCAACACTAAGAACATACACGAGAGATTAAATCATTTGGAAAAACAAGATCAAAGTGATAGAGTTTCTTCGAGTCAAAAAATGGAGACAAGAACCCCACGGAGATATACCCCTAACTACTACTTGAGAAAAAGTTCCTATCGTGATTCCTTTTTGCCATGTACTTCGAGACAAAGAGATTCATACTATGACTCATATTCATCAGCGAATTCGAGAAGTGACTTCGATCGAAAGTCCTTTTCATCAAGAAATTCGAGAAGACGAGAAGCCGATTATGATTTTGATTTGTTCCAAGATGGCGTTCAGAGAGAAAGACATACTCCTACTAGATCGTCAACGAAATCTTACTCGGAGTATTCTTCACGAAGTTTTGATTGTGAATCATATGCAAATAGTTCTTCATCTTTCAAACAAGATTTGTATTCTCATCGTTCTTTTGTACATTCTTGTAAAGAGAAAACAAAGAAAAGAAAAGAAAAAGCAAAAGAAGAAAAAGAAAACGAAATAAAAAGAAAAGAGAGGCAAAAGGCAAGTAAGAGAGAAAATGAGCGAATCTTGAGAGAACTTGAAAAAGCCTTTGAAAAAGCCTTTGAAAAGCAAAAAGAAAAAGAAAAAGAAAATGAGATTGAAAAAGAGAATGAAAAGAAATTTGAGAGAGAAAAAGAAGGTGAAAAAGAAATTGAAAAAGAGATTAAAGAGAAAGAAATTGAAATAAAAGAAACGAGTGATTCAGAAGAAAAAGAATCGAGTGGGAAAACAAGTGAGCAAGTGAGGATTATTTCTACCAACCCACATGTTCGATCTTCTTGTGAATTAACTTTTCAGGTTCCTAGAGGTTTGTGCAACCAATTCCATCTACATTACCTTCCAAATGAGAGGTGTTTTAGGTTGTTCAAAAAAGGTAAGTTCGCGAATGACAACCACCCACTTGCGATCGAAGGTAAGGAAGGTAAGGATTCTTTGTTTATCGAATCAAAGTCACTTGATTTGGCTAATTTTTGTTCACTTATTGTTGTTAACGATTCTGTTTTAAAAGGTGCCATATACAGCTTTTCTTATGACGATTACTACATTGGCAAATTTGTTAACAATATTGGATTAGTTTTCTCTAAGCGAATTTTGAATGTGTTTGATCAAAGTCTGTCACTTAAAAATTCTGATGTGTTTGACCATGCAAACTTTTTGAATTCAAGTGTTAAATCTTTATGTTTAAATATGCCTGCTCAATTGATTGTGATAAATTTGCCTGTTTGAAAAGTTGCATGTTCTCTAAAACTTCTTTGTTTGGCATCCATGTTAAAAGATCTTCACATGATATGTGCAATTGTGTTCTTCATGAACAATCTTTGAGTTTTTGTGCAAAATTTCCATGTAATGATTTGCATTCCCGATTGATACTCTTGAAGCATGAACCTTTGCATATTGGTATGCTCGATTTTGTCAATTCAACATGTGTGTTTAAACTAGTGAAATATAATTTGTGTGGTGAGTTGATTATATCTTATTCTAATATGTTGCTTGTTGGAATTCCTAATCAAGTTCGTGTGTTCAAGCCTGGTATTTGCTACATGAATTCATTTTATGGAAACATTAAGCACTTTGCATCATTTGCATTCAAATTATGTTTGCTTGATGTTCGAACTTTTGATAAGAAGGTGAAATTCAATGATTTGGGTTTCAATTTTGATTCGTTTACTAATCACCTTGCTTGGCCACATCTGGAATTTTCGTTTCATTTCGAGAAGGTAAGACCAACCTATGTTTTTTGTAATTGAATCAAATTTCCATGGTAACTTCCCTTTTCCATTTAAGTCCATAGTTTTCGTTAATACTAACCATTCTCATTTTTGTGAATTCCACCCCTCGAGGAGCAAGACATGTCATGGTGCGTCACCACCTATTCAAATTTATTAGAGTAATAGGTTTGTCTTACGTTATCTATCCAAAGAGAGAAGATTCATTTTGACCGAGAAAGGTAAACCCAATCCTCAATTGTCTTCTCTTCATATTCGTCAAGGTAAGTCATCTGAAAATTTTCAAAGATCTTTGCTCAATTCGGTTGAAGTTGAAAATTCCATTGATTTGTTGTTTGGAAATTATTTATACTTTGATGTGATGGATTTTTCCTTTTGGCATTGTAATAATGTGATTATTATGCTGGAATTTGGAGACACCCCTCATGTTCTTCAAAAACGAAAGAAAGAGTTAGCATACCTTTGGCCGTGGCATACCTTGCATGAACAAGACAAGGGACCAAATGAGTTGCTATATTCGGTTAAAGAAATTAAAATGTTTTGGATAAGGAATAATGTGTTTAAGTGCCTGCCATCATTTACAACCAATTATCCCTTGATCCAACTTAGTTTTCATGTTTGCAACGATGGTCTAACGAAACTCTTTGATAAATTTACGTATGCTTGCTTTGTCCAATTGAGATTTTTGGCATATGTTCGATTGAATGAATTTTTAATGAACTATCGAACACATTTGAATTTGACTCCTTTGAGTTTCTTTTTACCGGTTGTGGTAAGACTTTTTCAGGTTTGTGTGACATCTTCCATCCCATTTGATCGAGGAAAACCATGCACGAGTCAAAGTTCTCCCATGGACAAATGGCTCGACTTGAGGACAAGTCACTTTAAAGACGGGGGGAATGATGTGAGCACACCCGGGGCATCCTCGAATGCACACCAAGGATCCATTGAGCTGCCAAAAGGTCCCATGACCTGAGCTCGAACCAAGCAACTTCAAGATGCTATATCAGCCTTTGTGATGCGCATTTGGGATGATAACCAGCTCCATAACGTTGGAGGAGCTAAGAACAACTCCTTGAAGACTCCATCCACCATTTTGCAATTGATCTCAGCTCCTCTCCAGCTCCCCTATGCGTCATTCAGCTCACATCAGCTCACTTGAGCTCGTTTTAGCTCGTTTGAGCTCGAATTTAGCTCGTTTCAGCTCATTCCTTTTTCATTTAAATAAACTAAGTTTTAATCTAGCTTATAACTAAGTTTGCTACAGCTCATGCCGAATTCCCTAGCTCAATTTAGCTCACTAGGTGTTTTTGACCATTTGAGCTAGCCGAATTTATTATAGGTTGACTTATAATTATTGTGTCCAAATTTAGTTAGTGTTATTAAGTTATTTAGTTATTATTTTAATTTATAATTATATGAATAGTTGTGTGTTATTTAATTTTGTTATTTAATTTTGTAGGTTACCCGAATTTGGAAGATACATTCATGGCATTTAATGCAAGGTGCGTGAACAGGAATGTTCATTGAACGAGAAGATTCATGCATGGTTCAGTTCAATGTTTGGAGGACATACATTCATGTACATGGAAGGTTAATGCATATTGAAAGGTGCATCTCCCTTGGACGGCACACATGCATGAATGGAGGGTAATTAATGCAAGTGCATGTACGGCTAGGTTCAAGCCCCCTTCCAAGTTCCATGTACAACCGATGCATGTAGGAGGACCCTTGGAGTTTTCTAAGCACCTATTCGGCCAAGAGACACCCCTTGAGAGTTTCATGCATCCCATGGCCGAACCTAGACAATCCACTAGGCTTCCAAAGCTTGCTCATACATGAAGCTGCCCACTCACCTCCCATTCGGCCGAACATGGACAAGGACACCATTGGTCATTTTTCTAGAAGGTTCATGTCTTAATTAGGTTCATTACTTAATCATTAAGTTCATGAATAGTCTATTCGGCTAGCATAAGAAACTAGTATAAATAGTTTGTTGATTTCATTGTAAAAGAACTTTTGCCAAATTTGTTAATGAACATTGTTCTTGTGAGGTTGCTTCCTCTCATATCTCGTACAAGTTTCGAACGATTTATCTGGCTTGTGCTAGTGGCGTCAATCGTTCTTGTTTGAACTTATCACCAATCTTGGTGTGGCGTTCACCTATCCATCTATCCATATTTTTCACCTTAACAATATAGGAATCGGGGTGACACTTTTTAGTGTTGAATCATTCCTGACTTTGAGTTCGTTTTCCATTTCCATCTTTTAAATTGTTTTCTTGTTAACCCAAACCGAGCCTTCTATCCTTCATCCATCTTTGCTACCCTTAACCGAACCTATACTAAACTTACCCTTCTTGAAAACTTCCGCTATCCTATTCTAATTCTTTTACTACTATTACAAAAATTCGAGGCACAAATGACTCTCTCGAACTACGATCGGGCAACTACGTGAATTCGACTCGTCTACCCGGGCTGGATCACATCAAATGGACACTTTACATAATAATTAAGTAAAAGTCTCATGAATGCATCTTGAAAATTCTAGAAAAACGTCCTTTGATGTTCATGACCAGATTCGGCTATGGTGGAGATGTCTTGAAGGTTCTTCATGCTTAAGGAAATGAATCATGAATGAGAGACTCCCTTGGACATTAGCTAGGTTCGACCAACTTGAGTAGGCAATCAATTCATGTTACTTGGTGAAGAGTTGGGAATTAATTGAGGAGACTTCAAAGGCCATCATGTGTGTGAAAATCGAATGTTACTTTTAAGACATATTTAATAAAAATAATATGAACTAAATTTAATATGTAGGATAGTAATGAACTAATTACTCACCACAAAATCCTCATGAGTTCACTCAAAAAGAAAGAATGATGGCACTCACACTCGTGTTTACACTCTTAGTTTGGCTTTTACCTCCCCTCGAATGCGCTCACGCTCTCTTGGATTTTACCTCTCTTAACTTTTCTCGTAATTTCGTAAACAGATTCGTTAAGGCCTAGTCCTTGGTCTAGGTGGTCAGCTCAAAAAGGGGGTTACAAGAGATTGATGATGTGAGCACACCCGGGGCATCTTCGAATGCACACCAAGAATCAATCGAGCTTCCAAAAGGTCCCATGACTCGAGCTCAAACCAAGCAACTTCAAGATGCTATATCGGCATTTGTGATGCGCATTTGGGATGATAACCAGCTCCATAATGTTGGAGGAGCTAAGAACAACTCCTTGATGAATCCATGCATCATTTTGCAATCCGATCTCAGCTCCTCTCCAGCTCCCCCATGCGCCATTCAGCTCACATCAGCTCATTTGAGCTCGTTTGAGCTCGAACTTAGCTCGATTCAGCTCATTCCTTTTTCATTTCAATAAATTAAGTTTTAATCTAGCTTATAACTAAGTTTGTTACAGCTCATGCCGAATTCCCTAGCTCAATTTAGCTCACTAGGTGTTTTTGACTATTTGAGCTAGCCGAATTTATTATAGGTTGACTTATAATTATTGTGTCCAAATTTAGTTAGTGTTATTAAGTTATTTAGTTATTATTTTAATTTATAATTATATGAATAGTTGTGTGTTATTTAATTTTGTTATTTAATTTTGTAGGTTAGCCGAATTTGGAAGATACATTCATGGCATTTAATGCAAGGTGCATGAATGGGAATGTTCATTGAACGGGAAGATTCATGCATGGTTCGGTTCAATGTTTGGAGGACATACATTCATGTACATGGAAGGTTAATGCATATTGAAAGGTGCATCTCCTTGGGCCGGCACACATGCATGAATGGAGGGTAATTAATGCAAGTGCATGTACGGCTAGGTTCAAGCCCCCTTCTAAGTTCCATGTACAACCGATGCATGTGGGAGGACCCTTGGAGTTTCCTAAGCACCTATTCGGCCAAGAGACACCCTTTGGGAGTTTCATGCATCCCATGGCCGAACCTAGACAATCCCCTTGGCTTCCAAAGCTTGCTCATACATGAAGCTGCCCACTCACCTCCCATTCGGCCGAACATGGACAAGGACACCATTGGTCATTTTTCTAGAAGGTTCATGTCTTAATTAGGTTCATTACTTAATCATTAAGTTCATGAATAGTCTATTTGGCTAGCATAAGAAACTAGTATAAATAGTTTGTTGAGTTCATTTGTAAGGGACTTTTGCCAAATTTGTTAATGAACATTGTTCTTGTGAGGTTGCTTCCTCTCATATCTCGTACAAGTTTTGAACGACTTATCTGGCTTGTGCTAGTGGCGTCAATCGTTCTTGTTTGAACTTATCACCAATCTTGGTGTGGCGTTCACCTATCCTTCTATCCATCTTTTCACCTTAACAATATAGGAATCGGGGTGACACTTTTTAGTGTTGAATCATTCCTGACGTTGAGTTCGTTTTTCCATTCCCCATCTTTCAACTTTCCTTCTTGTTAACCCAACCGAGCCATTTATACATCACCCATCTTTGCTACACATAACTGAACCTATTCCTAAACTTACCCTTCTTGAAACCTTCCGCTATCCTATTCTAATTCTTTTACTACTATTACTAAAATTCGAGGCACGAACGACTCTCTCGAACTACGATCGGGCAAATACGTGAATTCGACTCATCTACCCGGGCCAAATCACATCATTTGGTATCAGAGCCATTTATCCATCACCCATCTTTGCTACACATAACCAAACCTATTCCCAAACTTACCCTTCTTGAAACCTTCCGCTATCCTATTCTAATTCTTTTACTACTATTACTAAAATTCGAGGCACGAACGACTCTCTCGAACTATGATCGGGCAACTACGTAAATTTGACTCATCTACCCGGGCCGGATCACATCATTTGGTATCAGAGCTGGTAAATCGAGAGGCGTCGACGTTCGTATCAAGATCAGAATAGGTCCATGGTGAAAAAAATTCAAAAAAAAGTCGAACAAAAAAATTTAAAATTGTATTTTCATTTTTATCATTGTAAAAGTGCTATATTGAAAGTTGTAAAAAAAATACAAAAATTATTTAAAAAAAAGAGAGAAAAAAAAGTGAAGTGATCGAAGTTCAATTCTATTGTTTGATATTTCTTCCATTCGTCTTATATTCTTTTCATCAATTTTAACCCCATTTCCAAACGCCACACTATATACCAAAAAAATTTTCTTTTAGCCTACCCATAACCTATACATTTTATCCCTTGTAACCATTTTTGAAGCCCCCCAAAGCACCCATAGACGAGTCAAAAGAAACAAAATACAAGGTTACGAGAGTAAGCTTGAGTGGTAAAAGGCTAGAGTGTGTGAGAACATTTGAGAGTTTGAAAAAAAGCCTAAAAACGAGTGCAAACACGAGTGGAGTGTTCATCAATATTTCTTTGCGAGTGAACTAGTGAGGTTTGTGTTGAGGATTTAATCATTTGGTTCTATTTTAATCATTTTTTTTCTAAATCATGTTGCAAGAAGAATTTTCAGAATTTGAATTTTAGTATTTGTTGAAAGAGATGGAGTGCATGCTCAACCGAAGAATTGAGCCGATCCAAGAAAAATTAGATCATCGAGCCAGAACCCAACGAGAGCAAATTAGTCCAAGTGAAAGGGCAGAAATGAGAGTGCCAAGGAGACGAACATCCAATGAATGTTCGAGAAGAGATTCTTATCGTGAATCCTATTCCTCGAGGAATCCAAGACAAAAAGTAGCAAACTTCGGGTCTGAGATCTTTCAAGATGACGAACAAGAAAGTATAAGTTATTCGACATATGCCTCAAAGAAATCATCTGCAAAGGAGTCCTTACGAAGGAGTGAACGGGAATCCTTTGTAAATCATTCCATTCATACCCAACAAAACTCATCTCATTTTGATTCTTTTGTTTTATCTTCATTTTGTAGAGAAAGGAAGCGAGAAAAAGAAATAAAAAGAAGAGAGAGACAAGAAAATATTATGAGAGAAAATGAGAGAATTTTGAATGAAACCGAGAAAAGAAAAAAAGAAACAAAAGAAAATGAGTGTGAAAGAAAAGAAAATGAGAGGAAAAAGAAAAATGAAATTGAAAAAGAAAGTGAAAAAGAAAAAGAGATCGAGAGTGAGAAAAAAGATGAAAAAGAAATTGAAACAAAAGAAACGAGTGATTTAGAAGAAAAAGAATCGAGTGGGAAAACAAGTGAGTAAGTGAGGATTATTTCTACTAACCCACATGTTCGATCCTTTTGTGATTTAACTTTTCAGGTTCCTAGAAGTTTGTGTGACCCATTCCATCTACATTACCTTACAAACGAGAGGTGTTTTAGGTTGTTCGAAAAAGGTGAGTTCGCAAATGACAACCACCCACTTGCGATCGAAGGTAAGGAATGTAAGGATTCTTTGTTTATCGAATCAAAGTCACTTGTTTTGGTTAATTACTGTTCACATATTAATGTTAACGATGTTGTTTCAAAAGATGCCATGAAGATTCCGTCTTATGACATGTTTTATAACGACAACTTTGTTGATTCTGTTGGATGGGTTCATCCTGTGCAAATTATGAATGTTTGTGATAACAGTTTTTTACGTTTTAATTTGTTTGATTATAAAAATTCTTTGTTTGGCATCCATGTTAAAAGATCTTCACATGATATGTGCAATTGTGTTCTTCATGAACAATCTTTGAGTTTTTGTGCAAAATTTCCATGTAGTGATTTGCATTTCCGATTGATACTCTTGAAGCATGAACCTTTGCATATTGGTATGCTCGGTTATGTCAATTCAACATGTGTGTTTAAACTAGTGAAATATAATTTGTGTGGTGAGTTGATTATATCTTCTTCTAATATGTTGCTCGTTGGAATTCCTAATCAAGTTCGTGTGTTCAAGCCTGGTATTTTCTACATGAAATCATTTTATGGAAACATTAAGCACTTGGCATCATTTGCATTCAAATTATGTTTGCTTGATGTTTGAACTTTTGATAAGAAGGTGAAATTCAATGATTTGGGTTTCAATTTTGATTCGTTTACTAATCACCTTGCTTGGCCACATCTGGAATTTTCGTTTCATTTCGAGAAGGTAAGACCAACCTATGTTTTTTGGAATTGAATCAAATTTCCATGGTAACTTCTCTTTTCCATTTAAGTCCATAGTTTTCGTTAATACTAACCATTCTCATTTTTGTGAATTCCACCCCTCGAGGAGCAAGACATGTCATGGTGCGTCACCACCTATTCAAATTTATTGGAGTAATAGGTTTGTCTTACGTTATCTATCCAAAGAGAGAAGATTCATTTTGACTGAGAAAGGTAAACCCAATCCTCAATTGTCTTCTCTTCATATTCGTCAAGGTAAGCCATCTGAAAATTTTCAAAGATCTTTGCTCAATTCGGTTGAAGTTGAAAATTCCATTGATTTGTTGTTTGGAAATTATTTATACTTTGATGTGATGGATTTTTCCTTTTGGCATTGTAATAATGTGATTATTATGCTGGAATTTGGAGACACCCCTCATGTTGTTCAAAAACGAAAGAAAGAGTTAGCATACCTTTGGCCATGGCATACCTTGCATGAACAAGACAAGGGACCAAATGAGTTGCTATATTCGGTTAAAGAAATTAAAATGTTTTGGATGAGGAATAATGTGTTTAAGTGCCTGCCATCATTTACAACCAATTATCCCTTGATCCAACTTAGTTTTCTTGTTTGCAACTATGGTCTAATGGAACTCTTTGATAAATTTACGTATGCTTGCTTTGCCCAATTGAGATTTTTGGCATATGTTTGATTGAATGAATTTTTAATGAACTATCGAAACCATTTGAATTTGACTCCTTTGAGTTTCTTTTTACCGGCTGTGGTAAGAATTTTTCAGGTTTGTGTGACATCTTCCATCCCATTTGATCGAGGAAAACCATGCACGAGTCAAAGTTCTCCCATGGACAAATGGCTCGACTTGAGGACAAGTCACTTTGAAGACGGGGGGAATGATGTGAGCACACCCGGGGCATCCTCGAATGCACACCAAGAATCAATCGAGCTTCCAAAAGGTCCCATGACTCGAGCTCGAACCAAGCAACTTCAAGATGCTATATCGGCCTTTGTGATGCGCATTTGGGATGATAACCATCTCCATAACGTTGGAGGAGCTAAGAACAACTCCTTGATGACTCCATGCACCATTTTGCAATCTGATCTCAGCTCCTCTCCAGCTCCCCCATGCGCCATTCAGCTCACATCAGCTCACTTGAGCTCGTTTTAGCTCAAACTTAGCTCGATTCAGCTCATTCCTTTTTCATTTCAATAAATTAAGTTTTAATCTAGCTTATAACTAAGTTTGTTACAGCTCATGCCAAATTCCCTAGCTCAATTTAGCTCACTAGGTGTTTTTGACTATTTGAGCTAGCCGAATTTATTATAGGTTGACTTATAATTATTGTGTCTAAATTTAGTTGGTGTTATTAAGTTATTTAGTTATTATTTTAATTTATAATTATATGAATAGTTGTGTGTTATTTAATTTTGTTATTTAATTTTGTAGGTTAGCCGAATTTTGTAAGTTATTTAATGCAAGGTGCATGAACGGGAATGTTTATTGAACGGGAAGATTCATGCATCGTTCGGTTCAATGTTTGGAGGACATACATTCATGTACATGGAAGGTTAATGCATATTGAAAGGTGCATCTCCCTTGGACGGCACACATGCATGAATGGAGGGTAATTAGTGCAAGTGCATGTACGGCTAGGTTCAAGCCCCCTTCCAAGTTCCATGTACAACCGATGCATGTGGGAGGACCCTTGGAGTTTTCTAAGCACCTATTCGGCCAAGAGACACCCTTTGGGAGTTTCATGCATCCCATGGCCGAACCTAGACAATCCCCTTGGCTTCCAAAGCTTGCTCATACATGAGGCTGCCCACTCACCTCCCATTCGGCCAAACATGGACAAGGACACCATTGGTCATTTTTCTAGAAGGTTCATGTCTTAATTAGGTTCATTACTTAATCATTAAGTTCATGAATAGTCTATTCGGCTAGCATAAGAAACTAGTATAAATAGTTTGTTGAGTTCATTTGTAAGGGACTTTTGCCAAATTTGTTAATGAACATTGTTCTTGTGAGGTTGCTTCCTCTCATATCTCGTACAAGTTTTGAACGACTTATCTGGCTTGTGCTAGTGGCATCAATCGTTCTTGTTTGAACTTATCACCAATCTTGGTGTGGCGTTCACCTATCCTTCTATCCATCTTTTCACCTTAACAATATAGGAATCGGGGTGACACTTTTTAGTGTTGAATCATTCTTGACGTTGAGTTCGTTTTTCCATTCCCCATCTTTCAACTTTCCTTCTTGTTAACCCAACCGAGCCATTTATCTATCACCCCTCTTTGCTACACATAACTGAACCTATTCCTAAACTTACCCTTCTTGAAACCTTCCGCTATCCTATTCTAATTCTTTTACTACTATTACTAAAATTCGAGGCACGAACGACTCTCTCGAACTACGATCGAGCAACTACGTGAATTCGACTCATTTACCCGGGCCGGATCACATCAATTGATGTATTCAGTTTAGGGTAGGCGGAAAGAATAGGGAATTGGGTTAAAAGTGTGGCGAATTAGGGAGAGTAGAATAGAAGAAGGATCGGGAACTATATCGAATCAAAACTTGACGATCAAATGACAATTGAATTGCATAAAACACTTCCTTTTTCTTTTTTTCGAATATTTTTTTCAAATTTTTTTTTTAACTTGTAAATTTTTTTTGTACTATATAAGCAAACTAAATACAATAGGAATACTTTTGTACGCGATTTTTTTCTTCAACTACGTAGATTTTTGTTTTTGTAGTAACAACAACAAACTAATCGAAATGGAAAAACTTCGGTATACGAAATTTTTTTCTATACTTTTTTTTCGGATCCTACCTCGAGAATGCTCTGCTTTGAACGCTAAGCTTCTCATTTTAGTAGCTCTGATACCAGATGATATGATCCACCTCGGGGGAGTTGAGTCGTATGCGAGTTTGCCCGATCGTCTACGAGAAGTTACGTTAGATTTAGTTGAGTTGTCGGAATGGTCGAAGTAGAAAAAGGAGTACGAACGGAATGGTAGGTACGAAAGGGTAGGGACAAAGAAATATGAACAAATTGGTCAATTTTGGTAACAAGAATAGGTTCAAAATGACTAGGTATAGGTTGGTATAGGTTCGGCTAACAAGGGAAAACAAAAAAATGAGATGATTTGTGGTGATGGAACGAAGTGGGCTTAAGGGTCAAGAATGAACCAACACTATATACGAGTGTTGACCTGAGACTTATAGGACTCTTAAGGTGATTTGGAAGATAGGATAGGACCTTGACCCGTTACCTAGGAAGGTAAGAACCAAAGGTATAAAGTTTGGGGTGAACGCCACACTACGAGTAGTGATAAGTTCAAAATCGACAAAGAACACGATTGACACAACTAAAATGCTAGGAACGCCAAACGAATCTTTGAACAAAAAATAAGAAAATTTTGCCTCACAATTTCGGCAGCATAACATTAACAAAAGTTTCAAAAAGTCCCTTTACAAAGAAAAATAACAAGTATTTATAGTCTAAAGACTAGTTAGCCGAATGGACACTTTACATACTTAATAATTAAGTAAAAGTCTCATGAATACATCTTGAAAATTCTAGAAAAACGTCCTTTGATGTTCATGACCAGATTCGGCTATGGTGGAGATGTCTTGAAGGTTCTTCATGCTTAAGGAAATGAATCATGGATGAGAGACTCCCTTGGACATTAGCTAGGTTCGGCCAACTTGAGTAATTGAGGCGATCAATTCATGTTACTTGGTGAAGAGTTGGGAATTAATTGAGGAGACTTCAAAGGCCATCATGTGTGTGAAAACTGAATGTTGAAGAGTCTTCTAGTGTGAACAAGGTGAACCGAATAGTCTTGCCATGTGAACATAGGTGTGAACGAATTAAGGAGAGTCATGGGGAAGCTAATCGGCCAAGCTATCTTCATGCATGTGTGAGTGTCCTTTGGCCGAATGGTCATCTTGAAAATTGAAGAAGTAGCACACCATACATGAATGGAAACATTCATGAACCTTGAACACATTGAATGTGGACATGCATGCACTTAGCCGAACATGTACCTAAGAGATTCAAGTCCTCCAACCGTCCATGCACCTTTCAACATTCATGCTTGCTTTTAATCTCCATATGTCCATTGTGTTCCTACAAGAAATGTGAACAGAATTAATTCAAGCTAATGTGAACACAATGTAAACATTAAATTCGATTATGACAAATTAATTAACATCTATAAACACTTTTAAGACATATTTAATAAAACTAATATGAACTAAATTTAATATGTAGGATAGTAATGAACTAATTATTGAACTTTTTAAATAAAAAGTCAATAGTAGTCAAATGCAGTCATGGTGAACTCCACGAGCTGATGTTTAAGTCATGAGCTAAAATGAGCTGAGGTTAAACTCCTAAGCTGAAGTGGAGCTAAGGTTTAGCTCGTGAGTTGAAAATGAGCTAGGAGTAAGCTCGGTTTAGCTCACGCAACTAGTTGCGCTTGAATGAGCTGGATTTGTGTTGGATGGAGCTCGAGGAGCTAGAAACAAGCTGGGATCAGCTTGCCAACATGTCAATGCTCGACTTGACAGACTTGTTCGATGAAGTTCACGGGACGTGCTCGTATCAAATGGCTTATTTTAGCGAGAAGCTTAATGGAGCTACGCTAAACTATCCTACCTATGACAAGGAAATTTACGCGTTGATACGTGCATTAAAAACATGGCATCATTATCTTTGGCCTAAATAGTTCATAATACATAAGAATCATGAGGCTTTGAAGCATTTGAGAGGACAAACCAAGTTAAACAAACATCACGCAAAATGGGTTGAGTTCTTGGAATCCTTCCCATATGTCATTAAATACAAACAAGGTAAGGAAAATATCATTGCAAATGCTCTTTTGCGAAGGCATGCTCTTTTAAATTGTTTGGATGTTAAATTACTTGGTTTTGCTTATTTGAAGGAATTATATGTTGACTATTCTGATTTTGGAGAAATTTATAAGTTGTGTGTGCAAGGTGCGTATGATAAGTACTATCAGCAAGATGGATTCCTATTTCAAGAAAGTAAGTTACGCGTACCTCAAGGATCAACAATGATGTAAGCACGCCCGGGGGTTTAACAACTTCGAACCAAGATCCTATCGAGCTTCCAAAAGGCCCAATGACCAGGTGACTTCAAGAAGCTCTTTCGGCTTTATTTGCTCAACTTTAGGATGAACCTAATATCCATGACAATGAGGAAGCTTGGGCCAGCTCCCAAAAGAATCCTTGCACCCTTGTGCTAGCCGAATTCAGCTCTTCTAGCTACCCAAGCTCAATTCAACTCCAATCAGCTCACTTGAGCTTATTTTAGCTCGTTTGAGCTCAATTCAGTTTCATTTCAACTCATCTTTAAAATCATTAAATAAATTAAATGTTTATTTTATTTTATTTAATTTATTACAGCTCATAACTGAATTTTCTAGCGCAAATCAGCTCATTAAAATTGTTTTCATTTATTTGAGCTAGCCGAATTTAATGTGTTAGCTAGTCTAAAATTAATTGTGTCCAATTTAGTTTAATTTGTTATTTAAGTTGTCTAGTTGCTATTTTAATTATTTTTAGCTGAACATGAATTTGACTTAATGTGTTCATGAATTTTGTAGGTGCAGCCGAATGTGAAGTCACAATGCAAGATGCATGTACGACCGGTTACAACGAATGGAGAGATTCATGCATGGCCGGCTACAATGTATGGTAGCTGATTGTATAGCTTCTCCAAGCAACTATTCAGCCATGGAATAGTTGCCAATTAAATTGTAATGCCCCATACCCGAGATCATCGCCGGAGTCAAGCATGAGGTGTTATTAAACTTAATTTCATCAATTAAACAGCTTAAACAATTTATTTTTAAAATTTCTAGATAAGCTGGCTAACTGCGTCACAGTCACTTAAAAATTCATATCTCGAGTTCTGAAACTCGAAATCCAATTCCGTAAATTTTCTCTGAAATTAGACTCATATATATATTTACTGATTTTTTTCTAGAATTTTTGGTCAGGCCAATTAGTACAATTTATTAGTTAAAGTCTCCCCTGTTTCAGGGTACGACTGCTTTGACCTCTGTGTATTACGAATCAGATATCTCCTTGTACAAAGTTTCAATGACTATGCCATTTGTTTCTATTAAACCTAGACTCTATAAGAAACCTGTACATATAAATCATGACTTCTAATTATTTTTTTTACCATTTTTGGTGAAATTCCAAAGTCAGAACAGGGGATTCAGAAATTACTCTGGCCCTGTTTCACAAAAATATAAATATCTTATAAAATAAAACTATTTTACCTATTTTGTTTCTTCCACATGAAAATAGATTCATTAGGATTCAATTACATATTTTATTCATCATCTAATTCTATTTCTACTATTTTTAGTGATTTTTCCAATTCACGTCACTTCTGCTGTGTGATTCTGTTTTATAACCAATTTCACCATTTTATGGTTTTCCATGGACTAAGTAACACATTAAACATACATGACATCAAATATGATCTAGATTGGCCATTCCAATGGCTAATCATTTCCAAACCTTTTCTTACCAAACCATAACCATATCATAAGATTATTTACACAAAGTGAGTATAGTGCTATACATGCCACACTCAAAATATACAAGCTATTTTACAAATTTAGGTCTTCGGATAGTGTGAACGAGTCTTCGACCTACCCCGATTCTCAAGCCGGTTTGTCAAAACTACAATGAAGGAAAAGGAAGGAGTAAGCATAAATGCTTAGTAAGTTCACATGCAAATAATAAGTAACATAATCATGCAAATTCACATAAAAATATCATTTGCATAAACAACACCAAGACATTCATGTTACATTTCCATTTAATATCATGCTACGATTTCATCATACCAAGTTCTCAACCCAAATATTTAAGCACATACCTGTCAAATTTTCTCATTTACCACACTTACCAACATGTCACCTTTGTTTTAGGTATTCCACTTATTCTCTTAAGATTCACCCATTGAACACATCAGAATATAATTCGAATACACGAAAAGTTTGTACATAAGTGCCATATATGTAGCCAAGCTACCATGTAACTCGCCCATAAACGATTATACGAGCACGCCCTACGAACTTCATCGAACAAGTCTATCAAGCCGAGCATTGACATGTTGGCAAGCTGATCCCAGCTCGTTTCCAGCTCCACGAGCTCCGTCCAGCTCAAATCCACCTTATTCGAGCTCAATCCAACTTGCCTGAGCTAAACCGAGCTCACTCCTAGCTCATATTCAGCTCACGAGCTAAACCTTAGCTCAACTTTAGCTTAGGAGTTTAATCTAAGCTCAACTTTAGCTTAAGGGCTAAAGCTTAGCTCATTTTAGCTCAAACCCGGTTTTAGACTTTAATGCATTAAATAAAATCTAAACATAATTATATAAGCATCAAATTTGACTTATATTAATATTTGTTTTAATATGTCACAGTCATTACATATTTTAATTATGTTCACATTTTAGCCGATTTAATGCATGACATTAATGTGTTCACATGATGTATCATAATTTGATTTTTTTTTGTAGATTCAATGATCAAGGACGGCACAATGTATGGATGAAGAAACATCTCTTTTGGGCATTCCACACTCATGAATGAAGAAGTATTAAATGCTGGTGCATGTACGGCTAGATGCAATGTTTTTACAAATTCATGCATGTGTCGAATGCATGTATGGACATTAAAGACTAGTCCATGAATGGATCAAATGCATGGGATGATAGAATGCATGAATGGCTTAAGTGCATGTATGGTGGCTGTCTCCTAACTTTTCAAGGCACTTATTCGGCCAAGAAGTAGCTGCCAACTAATTCTATGTTGACCATAGAGCTCCTTGAACATGTTCACACTTTGAATTGACCTATAAGCTACTACACATGCATGGATGGGTTCAAGAACGTCCAAGGGAAGGAATTAACTCAATAATTCAACACATTGATTGAATTAAATGCATGCACAAAGGGGAGAACGAATTTACTAGGTTCATGCTGCCATTTATGAACCTACATGCCATTAAAGTGTTTAATTATGAAGATACATGTTCCATACAAGTGCATGAACGTCCCAAGGAGATGAATGCAACCTTTGGTGCACATACAAGTCACTTGAAGCCTTTCTTTATGACTAAGCATTCATGCACACACTTAGGGGAAAGAAAGTGTCCATTCAGCTAGTGCATGAATCTGCCGAATTTATGAACTATTTTAATACATTAGTGTGAACGTTTTTATTATTGTGTGAAGACCTAGATGCCGAATTTGAATGGTCATCTATGTGCTTATAAATATTTGTTTTCTTTCATTTGTAAGGGACTTTTGCCAAATTTGTTAATGAACATTGTTCTTGTGAGGTTGCTTCCTCTCATATCTCGTACAAGTTTCGAATTACTTATCTAGCTTGTGCTAGTGGCGTCAATCGTCTTGTTTTGAACTTATCACCAATCTTGGTGTGGCATTCACCTATCCATCTATCCATATTTTTCACCTTAACAATATAGGAATTGGGGTGACACTTCTTAGTGTTGAATCATTCCTGATGTTGAGTTTATTTCCCCATTCCCATCTTTTAAATTTCTTTCTTGTTAACCCAAACCGAGCCTTCTATCCTTCATCCATCTTTGCTACCCTTAACCGAACCTATACTAATCTTACCCTTCTTGAAACCTTCCGCTATCCTATTCTAATTCTTTTACTACTATTACAAAAATCTGAGGCACGAACGACTCTCTCGAACTACGATCAGGCAACTACGTGAATTTGACTCATCTACCCGAGCTGAATCACATCATTTGGTATCAGAGCTTGTAAATCGAGAGGCACCAACATTCGTATCAAGATCGAACTAGGTTCGTTGTAAAAAAATTTCAAAAAAAAATTTAAGTTGTATTTTTGTTTTTTTGTAAAAATGCTATATTGAAAGTTTTTTAAAAAAAAGAAAGAAATACGAAATTATAAAAAAAAGTGAAGTGCTCAGTTTCTTCTCTGTTGTTTATCATTTTTTCAATATAAAAAATAATCTTTTCATCAAATTTTAACCCCCCATTTCCAAAACGCCAAACTACACCAAAGAAAAAAATTTCTTTTAGCTTACCCATAACCTATACATCTTATCCCTTGTAACCGATTTTGAAGCCGACCCCAAAGCACCAAGACGAGTCAAGAGAAACAAAATATGAGGTTACGAGAGTAAGCTTGAGTGGTAAAAGGCTAGAGTGTGTGAGAACATTCGAGAGTTTGAAAAAGCCTAAAAAAATGAGTGTAAACACGAGCAGGAGTGACACCTTTTCCTTCTTCTTTTCGAGCGAAATTGTGAGGTTTGTGGTGAGGTAATTAATTTTTTATTTTGTTTTGTGATCTAACATTTTCTTTTCAGCAACAAAAATCATGTCACGCGAATAGTCCACCGAATCGGAATACCAATACAAGAAATGCAAAAAATGATAGAGTCCAACACTAAGAACATACATGAGAGATTAAATCATTTGGAAAAACAAGATCAAAGTGATAGAGTTTCTTCGAGTCAAAAAATGGAGACAAGAACCCCACTGAGATATACCCCCGACTACTACTTGAGAAAAAGTTCCTATCATGGTTCCTTTTCGCCATCTACTTCGAGACAAAGAGATTCATACTATGACTCATATTCATCAGCGAATTCGAGAAGTGACTTCGATCCAAAGTCCTTTTCATTAAGAAATTCGAGAAGACGAGAAGCCGATTACGATTTTAATTCGTTCCAAGATGGCGTTCGGAGAGAAAGACATACTCCTACTAGATTGTCAATTAAATCTTACTCGGAGTATTCTTCACAAAGTTTTGATTGTGAATCATATGCAAATAGTTCTTCATCTTTCGAACAAGATTTGTATTCTCATCATTCTTTTGTACATTCTTGTAAAGAGAAAACAAAGAAAAGAAAAGAAAAAGCAAAAGAAGAAAAAGAAAAAGAAAACAAAATAAAAAGAAAAGAGAGGCAAAAGGCAAGTAAGAGAGAAAATGAGCAAATCTTGAGAGAACTTGAAAAAGCCTTTGAAAAAACCTTTGAAACGCAAAAGGAAAAAGAAAAAGAAAATGAGATTGAAAAAGAGAATGAAAAAGAGTTTGAGAGTGAAAAAGAAGATGAAAAAGAAATTGAAATAAAAGGAACGAGTGATTCAGAAGAAAAAGAATCGAGTGAGAAAACAAATGAGCAAGTGAGGATTATTTCTACTAACCCACCTGTTCAATCTTCTTGTGAATTAACTTTTCAGGTTCCTAGAAGTTTGTGCGACCAATTCCATCTACATTACCTTCCAAACGAGAGGTGTTTTAGGTTGTTCAAAAAAGGTGAGTTTGCGAATGACAACCACCCACTTGCGATCGAAGGTAAGGAATATAAGGATTCTTTGTTTATCGAATCAAAGTCACTTGATTTGGTTAATTACTGTTCATATATTAATGTTAACGATGTTGTTTCAAAAGATGCCATGAAGATTCCGTCTTATGACATGTTTTATAACGACAACTCTGTTGATTCTATTGGATTGGTTCATCCTGTGCAAATTATGAATGTGTGCGATAACAGTTTTTCACGTTTTGATTTGTTTGATTATAAAAATTCTTTGTTTGGCATCCATGTTAAAAGATCTTCACATGATATGTGCAATTGTGTTCTTCATGAACAATCTTTGAGTTTTTGTACGAAATTTCCATGTAATGATTTGCATTCCCGATTGATACTCTTGAAGCATGAACCTTTGCATATTGGTATGCTCGGTTTTGTCAATTCAACATGTGTGTTTAAACTAGTGAAATATAATTCGTGTGGTGAGTTGATTATATCTTCTTCTAATATGTTGCTCGTTGGCATTCCTAATCAAGTTCGTGTGTTCAAGCCTGGTATTTGCTACATGAATTCATTTTATGGGAATATTAAGCACTTTGCATCATTTGCATTCAAATCATGTTTGCTTGATGTTCAAACTTTTGATAAGAAGGTGAAATTCAATGATTTGGGTTTCAATTTTGATTTGTTTACTAATTACCTTGCTTGGCCACATCTGAAATTTTCGTTCCATTTTGAGAAGGTAAGATCGACTTATGCTTTGGGACTTGAATCAAATTTCAACGATGATTTATTTTTTTCTTTTCAGTCCATACCTCCTATTGAAACTAACCTTTTACATTTTTGTGAATGTAACCCTTTAAAAAGCACGAGCTGTCATGGTGCTTCGTCACCCAACCAAGTTGATCGAGATAAAAGGTTTGTTTTACATTATCTGTCCGAAGAGAGAAGATTCATCTTGTTTGAAAAAGGTAAAACTGATCATAAGTTTTCTTCTCTTCAAGATCGACAAGGTAAAGTTTATGAAAATTTTCAAATACCTTTACTCTATTCGAATGTTGTTGAAAATCTTTTTGATGGTTTGATGTTTGGAAATTGTTTGTACCTTGTTGTGATTGATTGTTGTTTTTGGCCTAGTAGTGATCCGTTTGTGTTGAAAAGTGATTACACAAATCATGTTGTTAATAAGCGAAAGAGTGAGTTAGTTTCCAATTGGCCATGGTACACTTTGCATGTACATTCCCATGAATTGTTATTTTTGAATAAACATATTGAAAAGTTTTGGTTGTGGATTAACGTGTTTGAATCTTTACAAACGTTCATGACTAATTACCCCTTGATTCAGCTAAGTTCACATGTTTGTAAAGATGGCTTAACAAGACTTTTTGATAAATTTATGTATGCCTGTTTTGCACAATTAAGATTCTGGGCATATGATCAGTTGAATGCGTTTTCCTTGAATTTTGATTATCATGTGTCTCTAACTTCTTTGAGTTTCTCTTTTCCAAAAGTGGTGAGACTTTTTCAGGTTTGTGTGACATCTTTCATCCCATTTGACCGAGGAAAACCATGCATGAGTCAAAGCTCGCCCATGGACAAATGGCTTGACTTGAGGACAAGTCGTCTAAAAGAGGGGGGAATGATACGAGCACACCCTGCGAACTTCATTGAACAAGTCTATCAAGCCTAGCATTGACATGTTGGCAAGCTGATCCCAGCTCGTTTCCAGCTCCACGAGCTCTGTCCAGCTCAAATCCAGCTTATTCGAGCTCAATCTAACTTGCTTGAGCTAAACCGAGCTCACTCCTAGCTCATATTCAGCTCACGAGCTAAACCTTAGCTCAACTTCAGCTTAGGAGTTTTAATCTAAGCTCAACTTTAGCTTAAGGGCTAAAGCTTAGCTCATTTTAGCTCAAACCCGGTTTTAGACTTTAATGCATTAAATAAAATCTGAACATAATTATTTAAGCATCAAATTTGACTTATATTAATATTTGTTTTAATATGTCACAGTCATTACATATTTTAATTATGTTCACATTTTAGCCGATTTAATGCATGACATTAATGTGTTCACATGATGTCTCATAATTTGATTTTTTTTTTATAGATTCAATGATCAGGGATGGCACAATGTATGGATGAAGAAACATCTCTTTTGGGCATTCCACACTCATGAATGAAGAAGTATTAAATGCTGGTGCATGTACGGCTAGATGCAATGTTTCTACAAATTCATGCATGTGTCGAATGCATGTATGGACATAAAGGCTAGTCCATGAATGGATCAAATGCATGGGATGATAGAATGCATGAATGGCTTAAGTGCATGTATGGTGGCTATATCCTAACTTTCCAAGGCACTTATTCGGCCAAGAAGTAGCTGCCAACTAATTCTATGTTGACCATAGAGCTCCTTGAACATGTTCACACTTTGAATTGACCTATAGGCTACTACACATGCATGGATGGGTTCAAGAACGTCCAAGGGAAGGAATTAACTCAATAATTCAACACATTGATTGAATTAAGTGCATGCACAAAGGGGAGAACGAATTTACTAGGTTCATGTTGCCATTTATGAACCTACATGCCATTAAAGTGTTTAATTATGAAGATACATGTTCCATACAAGTGCATGAACGTCCCAAGGAGATGAATGCAACCTTTGGTGCACATACAAGTCACTTGAAGCCTTTCTTTATGACTAAGCATTCATGCACACACTTGGGGGAAAGAAAGTGTCCATTCAGCTAGTGCATGAATCTGCCGAATTTATGAACTATTTTAATACATTAGTGTGAACGTTTTTATTATTGTGTGAACACCTAGATGCTGAATTTGAATGGTCATCTATGTGCCTATAAATATTTGTTTTCTTTCATTTGTAAGGGACTTTTGCCAAATTTGTTAATGAACATTGTTCTTGTGAGGTTGCTTCCTCTCATATCTCGTACAAGTTTCGAATAACTTATCTGGCTTGTGCTAGTGGCGTCAATCGTCTTGTTTTGAACTTATCACCAATCTTGGTGTGGCGTTCACCTATCCATCTATTCATATTTTTCAGCTTAACAATATAGGAATCGGGATGACACTTCTTAGTGTTGAATTATTCCTGACGTTGAGTTCGTTTTTCCATTCCCATCTTTTAAATTTCTTTCTTGTTAACCCAAACCGAGCCTTCTATCCTTCATCCATCTTTGCTACCCTTAACCGAACCTATACTAATCTTACCCTTCTTGAAACCTTCTGCTATCCTATTCTAATTCTTTTACTACTATTACAAAAAATTGAGGCACGAACGACTCTCTCAAACTACGATCGGGCAACTACGTGAATTCGACTCATCTACCCGGGCCAGATCACATCAAAATGGAAGACGAATATGGGGTAGTTTATGGAGACCTTGACCCGCTATCAAGAATGATAGGAACCTCGGTATAACTTAGAATGCCACACTTTAGGATTCAAAGTGATAAGTTCAGAAACAAAGATAGATTGACGCCACAAGGTTTCTTGATAAGTCAAACTAGTCTTTGGAGAAAATTGAGAGTTGAAAACAAACTCACAAAATTTATAAAATTCATAAAATGTTCATTAGCCTTCAACAAGTGAAAAACAAGCCATATTTATAGCCTAAACTATAGCTAGCTGAATAGTCATATGGCATTCAAAGGGACGACTATCTTAAGCCTTAAGGATTTAGGAAATTTCCTAGCAATTTCTTGGACAAATTATAGAGTCTTCTTGGCTTGGGAACCGAATGAGAAGCTACTAGAAGAGAATGATTCAGCTAGCCATTAATGGGAAGCTTTATGGACTAGTCCACATTCGGCCAAGGTGCTTGAAAGTAGCTTGAATGTTTCTTAAATGTGACACCTAGATAAGCTTGAAAGCCTTGGATTAATTGAGCATTATGGAGGACTCCAATGGCCATTCAAGTGTGAAAGGTCGGATATGTATAGTCCTTGTGTGTGAAAACATGGAACCGAACAGCCCTTAGTGTGAAATGAACTTTCAGCAAAATGTGAACACAAAGATGCTGCTTGGGAGAGTTGGCCGGTCATTCTTGGAAAATAAATCACCACCCTTTGGCTTTTGATGTCCACGAAGGGGTGCATTTGATGGCTGCACATTCCCATGTCGACCCATGCATGCTCCTTTAATGCTTGTTTGCTGCACATTTATTTAAACCATTAGTAACTTAATCTTAAATTCGACTGTAACTAATTAAATTTGTCTCTAAACTAGACACATTAAATTGATGTCCTAAACTAGACACATTTAAGCTATGTATTAATATAAGACATTTAATAATTTAAATTAAAAATGTCCAGATTTAAGACACACTAATTAATTAATTAATTTAAGCATAAATTTAACTAATTAACTGATACAAATAATTAATTTATTCTAGCCAAATAAATGCATCAAATAAATAAAATAGAAATTTAGCTCCATGAGCTAGCTAAGTGTCGAATTGAGCTCCCTTGAGCTAACACGAGCTAAGTCAGCTTGTAACACATTGCACAACGAGCTAATCGAGCTAGACTCTTGATGTTCGGCCAAGCCTTCCATCCATACTCGAGCAATGTAACTTGCTACAGCTTCTTGGAACCTTTTGGCATGGACTCGAGTGATTGGCCCCGATGGTAATTCCATGGTTTTCATGGGCGAGTTCGCATCATCCTCCCCCTCTTCAAGGTGATTCGTCCTCGAATCGTCACCTACATCAAAGGGAGAAAGGTCAGCAACATTAAAGCTAGCACTCACACCATACTCACCGGGTAAATCTAGTTTGTAGGCATTATCATTGATTCGCTCCACTACTTGGTGATACGAGCTTGCCTCGACTTGAGTTGAGTCGTATGTAGATTGCCGATCATCTTCGAGAAAGCTTCGTCAGAAATAGAAGGGATGGTTAATTCGGATTGAGATAAGGAAAGTTGAGGAAATGGACGTAATGGTATGAAGGGTAAGAATGAAATGGTATTATGAAATGGTACGAACGGAATGGCCTGTTTAGGTACAATTTGGTAAATGAAGAGATGGGGTCGAACAAAAAGAAGTGCAAACAAGAACCAATACTGATTTGGTATTGACCCATTGTTTATAGGCTCTCTTTAGTTCGGTTTGGGTATGGTAAAGGGAAACCTCGACCCACTATCTAACAAGATAGGAACCTCGGTATAAAGGGTTTTGAATGCCACACTAAAACTAGTGATAAGTTCGGTTTTGTAAAGAAAAAGGTTGACACCACTACTAGGTAGATAAGCCAACAAAAATCTTAAACGAGACTTAGAGAAGAAGTTCTTACAAGAACAAAAATTTAGTTTTTATAAAATTTTTCAAAAAGTCCTTTACAAAGTAACACAAGCCAAATTTATAGTGAATACAAGGGATAGCCGAATAGGCTCTTGAGGTAGCTAAATGGTTAGCTAAAAATTCCAAAATTTCTGATGAAGCTTCCTTGAAGTTTCTTGTGCATGGAGAACGGCAAAGGGCAGCTTCTAGATGCCTTGATTTAATATGAAAATTGAATGGGTTGTTTGGGAGCTGAAATGCAATCAATAGGTTCAGCCAAATGCTTAAATTTGATTTAATGCTGTTGCTTGCTTCAGCTGAATGTTCATGTGATTAAGGAGCTGTCTAGAGCACTTCAATAGTCTTAGAATGTGAACAAACTGATTTGAACAGCCACACATGTGTGAACAAACAAAACCAAACAGCCCTTGGTGTGAAAGGAATAATCGGGTGGGTGTGAACAGCCTTAATTTGCTTTGGGTAGCCAATCGATCTTCTTGAAGAGTTGCAAGGGTTGGCCGAATGGTCACTTAGGGAACACCAAATGATCAGCACACCATCTTTAAATCATCCATGCACCTATGCCGTCCAAGGGTAATGTACCTACAACAATTAATTTAGCAAATTAAATCCCTTCTAGACACATTAATTCGGCAACATAAAACAAATAAATCCTGCACCATAAATTAGGCTGGACATAATTAATCTTTGTAATAGTTAAGACATATTTAATTGGTCCTATTTAATTAAGCACTTAATTTAGAACATAATTAAAACATGTCCAGATTATGACAATTAATTATTAAAACTAAATAACTAATTTAACTAACAACAACTTAAATGATTTATTCCAGCATAATAAACTCAATAATGAAATGAGCTAAAAAGAGCTCGTTGAGCTAAGTTATGTTGACGTTGAGCTGATTTGAGCTGATTTGAGCTTGAAGGAGAATGCATGGGTCGCTCGGCTTGCTGATCCAAAAGCTTTCGATAAGTCCAGCAACGGTTTCACCCCAAACTCCATCAACTAATGCTGTTGTTGCGTCTTTGAATCTCTTTGCTTGAGCTCGGGTAATCGGTCCTACAGGCAACTCGAGAGGATCTATATTGGCAACTAACAGCTCGGGAGGTGTGGTCGTATCACTTGGAATGGCCCGTCACCCCTTGGTAGAAGTTTTGATTTTCTTTGCTCGGGAAATCTTTCTTTGCGCATGTGGATCCAAACCCAGTCACCAGGTTCGAATACGACTCGTTTGCATCCCTTGTTCGCTCCTCAAACATATTGTTCGGTTCTTCTTTCGATATTGTCTTTGACATTCTTATGAAGCTGTTTAACAAAATCGTCCTTCTTTTTGCCATCTACATGCACTAGCTCATTAGCAGGCATAGGAACCAGATCAAGGGGAGTAATAGGGTTAAAACCATATACTACCTCAAAAGGAGAATGTTTTGTGGCTGAATGAACAGTCTGATTGTAGGCGAACTCCAAGTGAGCTAAACACTCCTCCCATAACTTCAAATTCTTCCGTAGAATGGCTCGAAGCAAGGTCAACAGTTCTCGATTAACCACTTCAGTTTGGCCATCCGTTTGAGGGTGGCATGTCGTCGAAAAGAACAACTTTGTTCCTAATTTACCCCACAACGTTCTCCAAAAATGACTTAGGAACTTTGTGTCACGATCAGAGACGATAGTACGAGGAATTCCGTGCAACCTAACAACTTCCTTGAAAAACAAATTAGCAACGTTAGTAGCATAATCAGTTTTATTACAAGGAATGAAATGTGCCATTTTTGAAAAACGATCCACAATAACAAATATTGCGTCCTTCCCTCTTTTGGTTCTAGGGAGGCCTAGAACGAAGTCCATCGAAATATCGACCCACAGGGCATCTGGTATAGGCAACGGGGTGTACAAACCATGGGGCTTGATGCGTGATTTCGCTTTCTTACAGATGATGCATCGTTCGCATTTCCTTATGACATCACGTTTCATTTTAGGCCAATAGAAATGTTCATGCAATATTGCTAGAGTCTTTGTAACTCCAAAATGACCCATAAGTCCACCACTATGGGCTTCATTGACAAGCATCTCTCGGACAGAACCTTGAGGTATACACATTTTATCTTCACGAAAAAGGTAGCCTTCATGCTGAAAATACTTGTCAATTGCACCATGCAAACAACTCTTATAGATTTCACCAAAATCGGGATCAGTTTGATACAAATCTTTCATGAATTCAAAACCAAGTAACTTAGAGTCCATTAAGTTGACAAGTGCATACCTTCGTGATAGGGGCGTCAAGAATAACAATGTTTCCTTACCTTTCTTATACTTTATCACATATGGAAATGACTCCAAGTATTCTACCCACTTCGCATGACATTTATTGAGCTTCGTTTGACCCTTGAGGTGTTTTAAAGCCTCGTGATCTGAATGGATTACAAATTCCTTTGGCTATAGGTAATGTTGCCACGTCTCTAAGGCTCGAATTAGTGCATACAACTCCTTGTCATACGTTGGATAGTTCAACATGGCCCCGTTCAACTTCTCGCTAAAGTACGCCACGGGTCATCAGTCTTGCATTAAAATAGCGCCAATGCCAATTCCTGAAGCATCACATTCAATCTCGAATGTCTTGTTAAAATCCGATAAAGATAATAATGGAGCATTAGTAAGACATTCCTTAATTTTAACAAAGGCATTTTCTTGGTCATCAGTCCAAACAAAGGGCGAGTTTTTCTTAATTATACCTGTCAAGGGGGCGGCTACAGAGCTAAAATTAGGCACAAACCTTCAATAAAAGCTTGCCAACCTATGAAAACTCCTTACTTGGCTGATGTTTGTTGGTCGCGGCCACTCGTTGATCGCTTTGACTTTTTCTTGATCAACTTGCAAGCCATGAGCACTTACCACGAAACCTAAAAATACAACCTCGTGAGTACAAAATGAACATTTCTTTAAGTTTGCATAAAGTACCTCTTTTCGTAGTACTTCCAACACCGCACGCAGATGCTGAACATGTTCTTCTAATGACTTACTATAGATCAAAATATCATCAAAATACACAACGCAAAATTTTCCAATAAATGTACACAAAACATGATTCATCAAACGCATAAAAGTACTAGGGGCATTTGTAAGGCCGAATGGCATTACCAACCATTCGTACAAACCGTATTTCATCTTGAATGCGGTTTTCCACTCGTCGCCCTCCCACATTCAAATTTAATGGTAGCCACTCTTTAGATCAATCTTCGAAAAGATTTGGGCTCCGTTAAGTTCATCGAGCATGTCATCAAGGCGGGGAATAGGGTGTCGATATTTAACAGTTATTTTGTTGATGGCGCGATAGTCTACACACATTCGCCATGAACCGTCCTTTTTAGGCACTAGCAACACCGGCACTGCACACGGACTTAAGCTTTCCCGAATGTAGTCTTTTTCTGTTAATTCAGCCACTTGCCTTTGCAGTTCCTTTGTCTCCTTAGGGTTACTCTGATAGGCTGGTCTATTTGGAATAGATGCTCCCGGTACAAAGTCGATTTGGTGTTCGATGCCTCGAATGGGAGGCAACCCGTTCGGCATTTTTCGGGAAACACATCTTCAAATTCCTACAACAAAGAAACAATAGGAGAAGGCAATAATTTTTCTATCTCGTTAGTTTCCAACAAGCACTCTTTGTACATAAGTACAAGAATGGGTTGCTTTGCCAACAATAATTTCCCAATCTCTCGCTTTCTTGCAAAAACACTCGTTTTTTCTTTTTCACTCTCATTTTCTTTTTCTTTTTCCACTCGTGTTTTTAACTCATTTTTCTCACTTTTTCCACTCCTTTTCTTTTCTTTCTTTTTATCTTGGTCTTTTTCTTTTTCTCTTTCAATGGATTGCCTCAATTTGATTTGATCTTCATTCACTTGTTTTGGTGTGAGAGGGGCTAGTGTTACATTCCTTCCGAGATGCTTGAATGAATAACGATTCGTGTAGCCATCATGGACTACCCTACGGTCTAACTGCCAAGGATGACCCAATAGAAGGTGTCCCACATGCATCGACACAACATTGCATATCACCTCGTCTTGGTATTTTCCTACGAAAAATGCCACTTTTGCTTGCTTTGTAACTTTGAGTTCTCCTCCGTCGTTTAGCCACTGCAACTTATAAGGGTTCGGATGCTTCATCGTGGCCAAACCAAGTCGTCCCACAAGCATGGTACTCGCGACATTGGTACAACTACCTCATCGATTATCAAGCTACACACCTTGCCTTGAACGTGACAGCGAGTGTGAAAAATATTTTCTCATTGCTGTTCTTCCTCGACACCTTGAATATTCAAACTTCATTTTACAACGAGTATCTCTCCCTCGACCGACATCTCAATTTCATCATCTTCTTCTGGGGGCACTTTAGATTCATTCTCTTGTTCATCTTCAGACTCGATCTCTCCATTTGGCCGCACCACCATCACTCGATGGTTAGGGCATTGATTAGCAATATGGCCTTGGCCTTGACACTTAAACACTTTACGTCACGAGCTCGATTAGGAACAGGCTCATTTCTACTCTTACCGATGTCACCGCTTGGTTGGTTGGGTTTAGCAGCAACGGATGGTTCTTTAGGCTGAATAGGAGCTTTGCTCACTCCTTGAGTCCATTTGTTGGTAGAAGACGTTGGATAGGTCCAGTTGACACTTTTCCGCTTCAATTGCTTTTCAATCTTGATCGCCATGTGAACCATATCTATTACTTCAACGTAGTGTTGAAATTCCACCATATGAGCTATATCTCGATTCAAACCGGCTAAAAACCTTGCCATCGTCGCTTCTCGGTCTTCTTCCACGTCAGCTCTTATCATAGCAATCTCCATCTCCTTATAATAATCTTCGATGCTTCGATTGCCTTGAGTAAGATTTTGCAGCTGTTGATATAACTCTCGGTGATAGTAGGAGGGAACAAAGCACTTCTGCATGACAGCCTTCATTTCGGCCCACGTAGAGATATGCCTTTCACCATTTCTCCGTCGGCTAGTCACTAGTTGATCCCACCATACAAGGGCATAATCTGAAAACTCAATAGCTGCAAGTTTAACCTTTTTGATCTCTGAGTAGTTGTGACACTCGAAGACGAGTTCGACTTTCTTTTCCCACTCCATGTACGCCTCCAGATCATTTTTGCCTTGAAACGATGGAATTGACATCTTAATGTTTTTGAGATTGTCATCAAGATGATCTCGACCTCGTTGTCCACGGTTTCGACGTTCTTGTTGCCTAACACTTTGAATAGATGAATGATCGCTTTCGGACTCACTAGGCTCGTATAAATCGTTTTGTTCTTGTCTACGATGTCCACGTTCTCGCCGTTGGTTTTGTGGCTCCCTTACACATTGTACCTTCTCATTTAAGTGATCCAATTGCTCTTGCATTGGTTCTATCGTCTCTCGGAGCATACGTTGAAATTCTCGGCTCAAAGCTTGTTGACCCAAATCAGGGACTTCGCCACCTTGAGCAACATTCCTAACCGGGCGTGGACTAGTTCCGTCCATTTGACGTCTCTCGGGACTTCTAGACATAAATTTTAATCACACCACAAAGAACTCACACTTCTCTCTCAAAAAAAGAAATCACTCGATTTTTTTTTTGGCTTTTATCCTTCTCAGATGGTCTCTCCACTCTCTTGCCTTTTACCACTCAGTTTTCGCCTCTCAAAATTCTTCGTAAACTATGTAGACAAATCAAAGAAAACCTTTTTTTGGGTCGGTTAACAAAACTGATGTGGCTAGTTGAGGAACAATGTAGGTTAAAAGGTAGGCTGAAGAAAAGAAGGATTTCGACTTAGTGTGGCGTTGGTGTGTGCGAAAGCGGCATAGAACTTTGAAGATCAAAAATACTTGAGAGAGTTTAAAAGCAACTTCCAATCACCATTTTTTTTGGATTTTTTTGTATAACTTTTTTTTGCACTATATAAGCAAACTAAATACAATAGAAACACTTCGGTACGCAATTTTTTCGGCTGATTTATGAATCCAGGGTTAAAATATCAGTACTTACCTCGATTTTAACTAGCTCTGATACCAACTTGATACGCACGCACCTCGGATGAGATTTGTGTCGTAATGTTTGCCCGATCGTAAATCAAGTAAGCTAAGGGTCGTTCTAGAAATGTTTGTTTAGAAGGAAAGAACTAGGTACAAAGTGGTTCGGTAGGATAATGGATAGTTTGGTAGATATTGGGATGGAATTCGGTTAAGGGCCAGAGTAAGAACTAGCACAACGTGATACGACCACACCTTCTGAGTTGCCAGTTGCCAATGTAGATCCTCTCGAGTTGCCTGTAGGACCGATTACCCGAGCTCGAGCAAAGAGATTCAAAGACGCAACAACAGCATTAGTTGATAGAGTTTGGGGTGAAATTGTTGCTGGACTTATCGAAAGCTTTTGGACTAGCAAGCCGAGCGACCCATGCATTCTCCTTCAAGCTCAAATCAACTCAAATCAGCTCAACTTCAACATAACTTAGCTCAACGAGCTCTTTTCAGCTCATTTCATTATTGAGTTTATTATGCTGGAATAAATCATTTAAGTTGCTGTTAGTTAAATTAGTTATTTAGATTTAATAATTAATTTGTCATAATCTGGACATGTTTTAATTATGTTCAAAATTAATTGCTTAATTAAATAGGACCAATTAAATATGTCTTAACTATTACAAAGATTAATTATGTCCAGCCTAATTTATGGTGCAGGATTTATTTGTTTTATGTTGCCGAATTAATGTGTCTAAAAGGGATTTAATTTGCTGCTTTAATTGTTGTAGGTACATTACCCCTTGGACGGCATAGGTGCATGGATGATTTAGAGATGGTGTGCTAATCTTTTGGTGTTCCCTAAGTGTCCATTCGGCCAACCCTTGCAACTCTTCAAGAAGATCGATTGGCTACCCAAGACAAATTAAGGCTGTTCACACCCACCCGATTATTCCTTTCACACCAAGGGCTATTCGATTTTGTTTGTTCACACATGTGTGGCTGTTCAAATCAGTTTGTTCACATTCTAAGACTATTGAAGTGCTCTAGACAGCTCCTTAATCACATGAACATTCGGCTGAACCAAGCAGCAGCATTAAATCAAATTCAAGCATTTGGCTGAACCTATTGATTGCATTTCAGCTCCCAAACAACCCATTCCGTTTTCCTATTAAATCAAGGCATCTAGAAGCTGTCCCTTGCCATTCTCCATGCACAAGAAACTTCAAGGAAGCTTCATCAGAAATTCTGGAATTTTCAGCTAACCATTTAGCTACCTCAAGAGCCTATTCGGCTATCCCTTGTATGCACTATAAATTTGGCTTGTGTTACTTTGTAAAAGACTTTTGGCAAATTTTATAAAAACCAAATTTTTTTTTTGTTCTTGTAAGAACTTCTTCTCTAAGTCTTGTTTAAGATTTTTGTTGGCTTATCTACCTAGTAGTGGCGTCAACCTCTTTCTTTACGAAACCGAACTTATCACTAGTTTTAGTGTGGCATTCAAAACCACAGATATCGAGGGTTCCTATCTTGTTAGATAGTGGGTCGAGGTTTCCCTTTACCAAACCCAAACCGAACTAAAGAGAGTCTTTAAACAACGGGTCGATACCAAATCAGTATTGATTCTTGTTTGCACTTTTTTTTGTTCAACCCCATTTCTTCATTTACCAAATTGTACGTAAACCGAGTCGAGGTTTCTGTTTGTACCATTTCATAATACCATTTCGTTCTTACCCTTCATACCATTATGTCCATTTCTTCAACTTCCCTTATCTAAATCCGAATTAACTATCTCTTCTATTTCTGATGAAGCTTTCTCGAAGACGATCGGGCAATCTACATACGACTCAACTTAAGTCGAGGCTAGTTCGTATCACATAATCTAAGCACGCTCATACTCAAATAATCAGACCTCTTATATTTTATGTGAACAAACTTGCACAGACGTATGCGTGTCGCACAACTTGGAGAATATTCAATAATGTCACAAGCAAACATATTAGGCGTTTGATGTCTCAACTTTTTTGTACACGAAATCAAATGTTGTTTGTGCAAAATTATTCTTTCTTCAACAACAAATTTTCCAACGCCATTCTCAACAACAGAAAAATTTTCCAAACCATGATTCAAAATGAAATCTTCAATAATTGGAAAGCAACATTTGGATGAATCAAGATGAATCTTCAAAAAAAAATATTTTCGCATACCGAAGTTTTCCCATTTTGATTAGTTTGTTGCTGTTACTACAAAAACAAAAATCTACGCAGCCGAAGAAAAAAAATCGCGTACAGAAGTGTTTCTATTGTATTTAGTTAGTCGATATAGTACAAAAAAAATTTATACAAGTTAAAAAAATTCAAAAAAAAATTCGAAAAAAATTTGAACAAAAAAATTCAAAAAAAAAGTGTTTTATGCAATTTGTTTGCTATTTGAACGTCAAGCCTTGATTTGATATAGTTTCCCGATCCAGCTTCTATTCTAAACCCCATATGCACGCCACACTTTCTTACCCAATTTCCTGTTCTTTCAGCCAACCTTAAACCTATACGTATCCCCATTGTTACCCTTTTTAAACTAACTCACAAATTAGAAGATCAAGCCTAGTAAATCCTTTACGAGGTTATAAGAGAAGAAAGGAGTGAAAAAAGGCAGGAGTGGAAAAAGGCACGAGTGAGTGAGGGCATTCGAGAGGAGGTAAAAGCCAAACGAGTGTAAACACGAGTGTGAGTGCCAACATTCTTTCTTTCCGAGAGATCTTGTGAGGTTTGTAGTGAGGTTACAACATGTCGCGAAGTCCAGAACATAACATGAATGAAGGACTACCAAGAGAACCTTTAAGGAACGTGGCTTCCGGAGGCGGAGGAGTTCCTAATCTAAGCCAGCAAGCACTCCTAAGGGAAATCCAACGTATGTTTCGCAACGAACTCGAGTCCATAAATGAGAGACTAGACCGAGTCAAAGAGAGGGGGCGATGAGAAAGAACGCCTCAAGGCCCTAGACATGATAGAGGATGAGCAAGGCCAGTTGAAGATGAGATGTATGACCCAAGTGATTTAGAAAGTGACCAAGGTTCAAACCAAAGTGAGTGACGCCGAGGTCAGCGGAACTGGGGTCAAAGGGATCGAGGCCGAGTAGATGATGATTTGAAGAACATTAAGCTCTCCATACTGCCCTTCCAAGGCAAGTCTGATCCGAAGGTGTATTTGGAGTGGGAAAAGAAAATAGAATTGGTGTTCGACTGCCATAACTACTCGGAGGCCAAGAAAGTCAAGTTGGCGGCCATCGAATTCTCCGACTACGCCATGGTGTGGTGGGACCAATTAACAACAAGTCGAAGATGAAATGGAGAGAGACCAATCTCAACATGGCAAGAGATGAAGGCGGTGATGAGAAAGAGATTTATTTCGTCTTATTACCATCGGGAATTATACCAAAAGTTGCAAAACCTTACGCAAGGCCACCGAAGTGTGGAGGATTATTTTAAAGAGATGGAAATAGCAATGATTCGTGCGAATGTGGAAGAAGATCACGAGGCAACCATGACTAGGTTCTTAGCCGGGCTAAATCGAGAGATTGCTAACGTGGTGGAGCTTCAACACTATGTCGAGGTGACCGACATGGTTCATGTTGCGATTAAAGTTGAAAAACAACTCAAGAAGAAAAGCTCCGTTTGGGCCTATGCCAACCCTGCAAACAACTCAAAGTGGGGACAAGGTACGAGCAAGAAGGACTTCCCTAATCGCCCGAAGGAACAAAACCATACTGCAAAGTTTAATAAGCCCGTTGGTGAATCAAGCAAAGGCAAAGAAGTTGCCAATCCAAATCACACAAGGGACATCAAGTGCTTTAAGTGCTTGGGGCGAGGGCACATCGCTAGTCAATGCCCTAACAGAAGAACGATGGTAATGAGCGTCGGCGGAGAAATCGAGTCGAAAGACGAGAAAGAAGAAGAATCTGACACCCCTGTCAGTGATGAAGAAGGCGATCTTGAATATGCCGTCGAAGGTGAAATCCTTGTAATCAAACATAGCCTAAGTGTACAAAGCGCGGAGAATGAACAACAACGCGAGAATATCTTCCATACGCACTGCCTTGTGCAGGGCAAGGTGTGTAGCCTTATTGTGGATGGCGGGAGTTGTACAAACGTCGCTAGTACGTTAATGGTGGAGAAACTCGGCTTGTCCACAACGAAGCACCCTTGTCCGTATAAGCTTCAATGGCTTAATGATGGTGGGGAGTTGAAGGTGACAAAACAAGTATTGGTGCCATTTTCCATCGGAAAATACAACGATGAAGTTCTTTGTGACGTGGTTCCCATGCATGCCGGGCACCTTTTGTTAGGCCGTCCATGGCAATTTGATCGAAAGGTGGTACATGATGGCTACACCAACCGATACACCTTCAAGCATTTAGGCAAGAACATCACTTTAGCGCCTTTGACACCGAGACAAGTATACGAAGATCAAGTGAAGCTGCGTGATTCAATTGAAAATTTTAAAGAGATTGAAAAAAAAGAAAAGAGTGAAAAGGTGTGTGAAAAAGTGAGTGAAAAGAAACGAGGGAAGCAAGTTGTAAAAATGAGAGAAAAGAATAAGGAACAAGAAAAACAAAAGAGTGAAGAAAAAATGAGTGCAAAAATGAGTGTTTATGTGAAAGGGAGCGACATTCGAAAATCCTTTATGTTGAGGCAGCCTATACTTGTACTCATGTACAAGGAATCATATTTGAATAATAATGAATTAGATGCTGCTTTGCCTTCTTCTGTTGTCTCTCTTTTGCAGGAATTCGAAGATGTATTTCCCGACGAAGTTCCAAGTGGCTTACCACCTATTCGAGGAATAGAACATCAAATCGACTTCATTTCTGGCGCGTCTATACCAAACTGACCGGCTTATCGTAGTAATCTCGAGGAGACCAAGGAGCTGCAAAAACAAGTGAATGAACTCCTTGAAAAGGGATTCATCCGCGAGAGCCTTAGTCCATGCACTGTTCCTGTTTTGTTGGTGCCGAAAAAGGATGGGACGTGGCGCATGTGCGTTGACTGTTGCACCGTGAACAAAATCACAATTAAGTATCGTTATCCAATACCGCGCCTAGATGATATGCTCGACGAACTAAGTGGTGCTCAGTTGTTCTCCAAAATCAACCTCAAAAGCAGTTACCATCAAATACGGATGCGCGAGGGAGATGAGTGGAAAACAGCATTTAAAACTAAACACGGTTTGTACGAGTGGTTGGTAATGCCATTCGGTCTTACTAATGCTCCTAGTACCTTTATGCATTTAATGAACCATGTTCTACGAGCTTTCATTGGTAAATTTTGTGTGGTTTACTTTGACGATATTCTTGTTTATAGTAGATCCTTAGATGATCACTTGAAGCATTTACGAGCTGTTCTTGATGTGTTGCGAAAGGAAACTTTATATGCCAATCTTAAGAAATGCACGTTTTGTTCTGACCAAGTTGTTTTCCTAGGATTTGTTGTCAGCTCGCAAGGACTTCAAGTTGACCAAGAAAAGGTGAAAGCCATCCGAGAGTGGCCTAGACCGACCAGCATAAGCCAAGTGCGAAGTTTCCATGGCTTGGCGAGTTTCTACCGTCGGTTCATCCCAAATTTTAGCACATTGGCCGCACCTCTCACGAGTGTGATCAAAAAGAATTCTGCTTTCTATTGGAGCGAGTAGCAAGAAAAATCTTTCATTTCACTTAAATATCATTTAACTAATGCTCCATTACTCATATTACCTAATTTTGACAAAACATTTGAAATTGAGTGTGATGCCTCAGGTATCGAGATTGGTGCTGTGTTGACCCAAGAAGGGAAGCCCGTGGCATATTTTAGTGAAAAGCTAAGTGGCGCACCATTGAATTATCCCACATACGATAAGGAAATGTACGCTTTGATTCGGGCATTGGAAACGTGGCAACATTATTTGTGGTCGAAGGAGTTTGTCATCCATTCGAACCATGAATCGCTCAAGCACATCAAAGGCCAACACAAGCTCAACAAAAGGCACGCAAAGTGGGTAGAATTTATTGAATCCTTTCCTTATGTTATACGGTACAAAAAAGGTAAGGAAAATATTGTGGCCAATGCACTATCTCATCGATATACCTTGTTAAATCATTTGGATTCAAAACTGCTTGGGTTTGCATTTTTGAAAGATTTGTATAACTCTGATGCTGATTTTGGGGATGTATATAAATTGTGTGAACATACTGCTATTGATAAGTTTTTCAGGATCGATGGCTTCCTTCTGTAAGCTATGTATTCCACAAAGCTCCGTGCGAGAGTTTCTAGTACTCGAGGCACATGGTGGTGGTCTCATGGGCCATTTTGGCATTGCAAAGACCTTGGCCATGCTGCAAGAACACTTCTTTTGGCCACGGATGAAACGGGATGTCGAGAAAATATGTTCGCGATGCTTGGTTTGTAAGAAGGAAAAATCAAAGGTTAACCCACATGGGCTGTACATGCCTTTGCCTATTCCCGAAGGGCCTTGGGTTGATCTTTCAATGGATTTTATCTTAGGTCTACCGCGAACTCGAACCAGAAAAGATTCCAGTTTTGTTGTAGTAGATCGATTTTCAAAAATGTCACATTTTATTGCTTGTTCGAAAACTGATGATGCTGTTAATATTGCTAACCTTTTCTTTAAAGAAGTTGTCAGGTTGCATGGAATTCCGAAGACGATAGTGTCCGACCGTGATGCAAAATTTCTTAGCCATTTTTGGAGGACACTTTGGAGCAAGCTAGACACGAAGCTCTTATTCTCCATGACATGTCATCCTCAAACGGATGGACAAACCGAGGTAGTGAACCGTGTAATATCCACTCTACTATGGGGCATCATCCGTAAAAATCTCAAATCGTGGGAGGAATACCTACCTCATATAGAGTTTGCTTATAACCGAACCGTTCACTCTGCTACTAAATTCTCTCCATTTGAAATAGTTTACGGTTTTAATCCTTTATCTCCTCTTGATTTAATTCCATTACCTAACGATCAAATTATTAATGTAGATGCCAAGAGGAAAGCGGACTATGTGAAACAATTGCATCAAAAGGTTAAAGCTAATATCGAGGCTAGGACGGAGCAATATGTGCGCAAGGCCAACAAAGGGCGAAAACAAGTCATATTTGAACCCGGAGATATGGTGTGGGTTCATATGCGAAAGGAAAGATTTTCGGCCCAGCGAAAGTCAAAGTTGTTGCCGAGAGAAGATGGGCCGTTTCAAGTTTTGGAACGAATAAATGATAATTCTTATAAACTGGATCTCCCAGGTGAGTACAATGTAACCTTTAATGTAGCTGATCCTTCTTTTTATGATATAGGTGACGATTTGGGGGCAAATCGCTTCGAAGAGAGAGGGAATGATACGACCACACCTCTCGAGTTGCCAGTTGCCAATGTAGATCCTCTCGAGTTGCCTATAGGACCGATTACCCGAGCTCGAGGAAAGAGATTCAAAGATGCAACAACAGCATTAGTTGACAGAGTTTGGGGTGAAACCGTTGCTGGACTTATCAAAAGCCTTTGGACCAGCAAGCCGAGCGACCCATGCATTCTCCTTCAAGCTCAAATCAGCTCAACTTCAACATAACTTAGCTCAACGAGCTCTTTTCAGCTCATTTCATTATTGAGTTTATTATGCTGGAATAAATCATTTTAAGTTGCTGTTAGTTAAATTAGTTATTTAGTTTTAATAATTAATTTGTCATAATCTGGACATGTTTTAATTATGTTCTAAATTAATTGCTTAATTAAATAGGACCAATTAAATATGTCTTAACTATTACAAAGATTAATTATGTCCAGCCTAATTTATGGTGCAGGATTTATTTGTTTTATGTTGTCGAATTAATGTGTCTAAAAGGGATTTAATTTGCTGCTTTAATTGTTGTAGGTACATTACCCCTTGGACGGCATAGGTGCATGGATGATTTAGAGATGGTGTGCTGATCTTTTGGTGTTCCCTAAGTGTCCATTCAGCCAACCCTTGCAACTCTTCAAGAAGATCGATTGGCTACCCAAGACAAATTAAGGCTGTTCACACCCACCCGATTATTCCTTTCACACCAAGGGCTGTTCGGTTTTGTTTGTTCACACATGTGTGGCTGTTCAAATCAGTTTTTTCACATTCTAAGACTATTGAAGTGCTCTAGATAGCTCCTTAATCACATGAACATTCGGCTGAACCAAGCAGCAGCATTAAATCAAATTCAAGCATTTGGCTGAACCTATTGATTGCATTTTAGCTCCCAAACAACCCATTCCATTTTCTTATTAAATCAAGGCATCTAGAAGCTGCCCCTTGCCGTTCTCCATGCACAAGAAACTTTAAGGAAGCTTCATCAGAAATTCTGGAATTTTTAGCTAACCATTTAGCTACCTCAAGAGCCTATTCGGCTATCCCTTGTATTCACTATAAATTTGGCTTATGTTACTTTGTAAAGGACTTTTGGCAAATTTTATAAAAACTAAATTTTTTTTGTTCTTGTAAGAACTTCTTCTCTAAGTCTCGTTTAAGATTTTTGTTGGCTTATCTACCTAGTAGTGGCGTCAACATCTTTCTTTACGAAACCGAACTTATCACTAGTTTTAGTGTGGCATTCAAACCCTGTATACCGAGGTTCCTATCTTGTTAGATAGTGGGTCGAGGTTTCCCTTTACCAAACCCAAACCGAACTAAAGAGAGTCTTTAAACAACGGGTCGATACCAAATCGGTATTGGTTCTTGTTTGCACTTTTTTTTGTTCAACCCCATTTCTTCATTTACCAAATTGTACCTAAACCGGGTCGAGGTTTCCATTCGTACCATTTCATAATACCATTTCGTTCTTACCCTTCATACCATTATGTCCATTTCTTCAACTTCCCTTATCTAAATCCGAATTAACTGTCCCTTCTATTTTTGATGAAGCTTTCTCGAAGATGATCGGGCAATCTACATACGACACAACTCAAGTCGAGGCGAGCTCGTATCACAATGTTGGTGTGCTAACCCGTTACTTATGTGACACTTGAGTCAGAAAATGGAAGACGGATATGGGGTAGTTTATGGAGACCTTTGATATGAGCACGCCCCGCGAACTTCATCGAACAAGTCTGTCAAGCCAAGCATTGACATGTTGGCAAGCTGATCCCAGCTCATTTCCAGCTCCACGAGCTCTGTCCAGCTCAAATCCAGCTTATTTTAGCTCAATCCAACTTGCCTGAGCTAAACCGAGCTCACTCCTAGCTCATATTCAGCTCACGAGCTAAACCTTAGCTCAACTTTAGCTTAGGAGTTTAATCTCAGCTCAACTTTAGCTCACGAGCTAAAGCTTAGCTCATTTTAGTTTAAACTCGGTTTTGTCTTTAATACATTAAATAAAAATTTGCACATATTCATTTAAGCATTAAACTTGTCTTATATTAATATTTGTTATTAATATGTCATTGTCATTATATAAATTGATTATGTTCACATAGCCGAATTAATGCATGACATTAATGTGTTCACATCATGCCGAATTTATGAGTGTTCATGAGATTTCTTAATGACTTGTTTATTTCATGTAGGTACATCCCTTTGGACGGTACAATGTATGGATGAAGAAACATCTCTTTTGGGCATTCCACACTCATGAATGAAGAAGTATTAAATGCTGGTGCATGTACGGCTAGATGCAATGTTTCTACAAATTCATGCATGTGTCGAATGCATGTATGGACATTAAAGGCTAGTCCATGAATGGATCAAATGCATGGGATGATAGAATGCATGAATGGCTTAAGTGCATGTATGGTGGCTGTCTCCTAACTTTCCAAGGCACTTATTCGGCCAAGAAGTAGCTGCTAACTAATTCTATGCTGACCATAGAGCTCCTTGAACATTTTCACACTTTGGAATTGACCTATAGGCTACTACACATGCATGGATGGGTTCAAGAACGTCCAAGGGAAGGAATTTACTCAATAATTCAACACATTGATTGAATTAAGTGCATGCACAAAGGGGAGAACGAATCTACTAGGTTCATGCTGCCATTTATGAACCTACATGCCATTAAAGTGTTTAATTATGAAGATACATGTTCTATACAAGTGCATGAACGTCCCAAGGAGATGAATGCAACCTTTTGGTGCACATACAAGTCACTTGAAGCCTTTCTTTATGACTAAGCATTCATGCACAAACCAAAGGGGAAGAAAGTGTCCATTCAGCTAGTGCATGAATCTACCGAATTTATGAACTATTTTAATACATTAGTGTGAACGTTTTTATTATTGTGTGAACACCTAGATGCCAAATTTGAATGGTCATCTATGTGCCTATAAATATTTGTTTTCTTTCATTTGTAAGGGACTTTTGCCAAATTTGTTAATGAACTTTGTTCTTGTGAGGTTGCTTCCTCTCATATCTCGTACAAGTTTCGAAGACTTATCTAGCTTGTGCTAGTGGCGTCAACCGACTTGTTTTGAACTTATCACCAATCTTGGTGTGGCGTTCACCTATCCTTCTATCCATCTTTTCAGCTTAACAATATAGGAATCGGGGTGACACTTCTTAGTGTTGAATCATTCTTGACGTTGAGTTTGTTTTTCCATTCCCATCTTTTAAATTTCTTTCTTGTTAACCCAAACCAAGCCTTCTATCCTTCATCCATCTTTGCTACCCTTAACCGAACCTATTACTAAACTTACCCTTCTTGAAACCTTCCGCTTATCTTATTCCATTCTTTTACTTTTATTACTAAAATTCGAGGCACGAACAATTCTCTTGACTACGATCGGGCAACTAAGTAAATTCGACTCAAATACCCGGGTTGGATCACATTATTTGGTATCAGAGCTTGTAAATCGAGAGGCACTGACGTTCGTAACAAGATCGAAATAGGTTCATGGTAAAAAATTTGAAAAAAAATATTCGAACAAAAAAAATTGTATTTTCGTTTTTATCATTGTAAAGTGCTATATTGAAAGTTGTAAAAAAAAGAAGAAGAAAAAAAAAGGAGATACGAAATTATAAAAAAAAAGTGAAGTGATCAAAGTTTGAATCTATTGTTTGATATTTCTTCCGATTGTCTTATATTCTTTTCATCAATTTTTACCCCATTTCCAAAACGCCACACTATACCAAAAAAAAAATTTCTTTTAGCCTACCCATAACCTATACATTTTATCCCTTGTAACCAATTTGAAGCCGACCCCAAAGCACCAAAGACGAGTCAAAGAAACAAAATATGAGGTTACGAGAGTAAGCTTGAGTGGTAAAAGGCTAGAGTGAGTGAGAACATTCGAGTGGAGGTAAAAGCCAAACGAATGTAAACACGAGTGAGAGTGACACCTTTTCCTTCTTCTTTCCGAGCGAAATTGTGAGGTTTGTGGTGAGGTACTTAATTTTTTATTTTGTTTTATGATCTAACATTTTCTTTTCAGCATAAAAAAAATCATGTCACGCGAAGAGTTCACCGAATCGGAATACCAATACTTGGTACAAGAAATGCGAAAAATGATGGAGTCCAACACTAAGAACATACACGAGAGATTAAATCATTTGGAAAAATAAGATCAAAGTGACAGAGTTTTTTCGAGTCAAAAAATGGAGACAAGAACCCCACGGAGATAAACCCCCGACTACTACTTGAAAAAAGTTCCTATCGTGATTCCTTTTCGCCATCTACTTCGAGACAAAGAGATTCATACTATGACTCATATTCATCAGCGAATTCGAGAAGTGACTTCGATCGAAAGTCCTTTTTATCAAGAAATTCGAGAAGACGAGAAGTCGATTACGATTTTGATTCGTTCCAAGATGGCGTTCGGAGAGAAAGACATACTCCTACTAGATCGTCAACGAAATCTTACTCAGAGTATTCTTCACGAAGTTTTGATTGTGAATCATATGCAAATAATTCTTCATCTTTTGAACAAGATTTGTATTCTCATCGTTCTTTTGTACATTCTTGTAAAGCGAAAACAAAGAAAAGAAAAGAAAAGAAAAAGCAAAAGAAGAAAAAGAAAACGAAATAAAAAGAAAAGAGAGGCAAAAGGCAAGTAAGAGGGAAAATGAGCGAATCTTGAGAGAACTTGAAAAAGCCTTTGAAAAGCAAAAAGAAAATGAAAAAGAAAATGAGATTGAAAAAGAGAATGAAAAGAAATTTGAGAGTGAAAAAGAAGTTGAAAAAGAAATTGAAAAAGAGATTAAAGAGAAAGAAATTGAAACAAAAGAAACGAGTGATTCAGAAAAAAAAGAATCAAGCGAGAAAACAAGTGAGCAAGTGAGGATTATTTCTACTAACCCACCTGTTCGATCTTTTTGTGATTTAACTTTTCAGGTTCCTAGAAGTTTGTGCGACCAATTCCATCTACATTACCTTCCAAACGAGAGGTGTTTTTAGGTTGTTCAAAAAAGGTGAGTTCACGAATGACAACCACCCACTTACAATTGAAGGTAAGAAAGGTAAGGATTCCTTATTTATTGATTCAAGGCCGTTTGAATACAAAGTTGCTCATATAGATTTTTATGGCCTTATTTTTGAAAATCTTCCATCTTTTGATTTGGTTAATTACTGTTCACATATTAATGTTAACGATGTTGTTTCAAAAGATGCCATGAAGATTCCGTCTTATGACATATTTTATAACGACAACTCTGTTGATTCTGTTGGATTGGTTCATCCTGTGCAAATTATGAATGTGTGTGATAACAGTTTTTCATGTTTTGATTTGTTTGATTACAAAAATTCTTTGTTTGGCATCCATGTTAAAAGATCTTCACATGATATGTGCAATTGTGTTCTTCATGAACAATCTTTGAGTTTTTGTGTGAAATTTCCATGTAGTGATTTACATTCCCGATTTATACTCTTGAAGCATGAATATTTGCATATTGGTATACTCGGTTTTGTCAATTCAACATGTGTGTTTAAACTAGTGAAATATAATTCGTGTGATGAGTTGATTATATCTTCTTCTAATATGTTGCTTGTTGGAATTCCTAATCAAGTTCGTGTGTTCAAGCCTGGTATTTGCTACATGAATTCATTTTATGGAAACATTAAGCACTTTGCATCATTTGCATTCAAATTATGTTTGCTTGATGTTCGAACTTTTGATAAGAAGGTGAAATTCAATGATTTGGGTTTCAATTTTGATTCGTTTACTAATTACCTTGCTTGGCCACATCTAAAATTTTTGTTCCATTTTGAGAAGGTAAGATCGACTTATGCTTTGGGACTTGAATCAAATTTCAATGATGATTTATTTTTTTTTCTTTTCAGTCCATACCTCCTATTGAAACTAACCTTTTACATTTTTGTGAATGTAACCCTTTAAAAGGCACGAGCTGTCATGGTGCTTCGTCACCCATCCAAGTTGATCGAGATAAAAGGTTTGTTTTACATTATCTGTCCGAAGAGAGAAGATTCATCTTGTTTGAAAAAGGTAAAACCGAACATAAATTTTCTTCTCTTCAAGATCGACAAGGTAAAGTTTATGAAAATTTTCAAATACCTTTACTCTATTTGAATGTTGTTGAAAATCTTTTTGATGGTTTGATGTTTGGAAATTGTTTGTACCTTGTTGTGATTAATTGTTGTCTTTGGCCTAGTAGTGATCCGTTTGTGTTGGAAAGTGATTACACAAATCATGTTGTTAATAAGCTAAAGAGTGAGTTAGTTTCCAATTGGCCATGTTACACTTTGCGTGTACATTCCCATGAATTGTTATTTTTGAATAAACATATTGAAAAGTTTTGGTTGTGGATTAACGTGTTTGAATCTTTACAAATGTTCATGACAAATTACCCATTGATTCAGCTAAGTTCACATGTTTGTAAAGATGGCTTAACAAGACTTTTTGATAAATTTACGTATGCCTGTTTTGCACAATTAAGATTCTAGGCATATGATCAGTTGAATGCGTTTTCCTTGAATTTTGATTATCATGTGTCTCTAACTTCTTTTAGTTTCTCTTTTCCAAAAGTGGTGAGAACTTTTCATGTTTGTGTGACATCTTTCATCCCATTTGATCGAGGAAAACCATGCACGAGTCAAAGTTCTTCCATGGACAAATAGCTCGACTTGAGGACAAGTCACCTAAAAGAGGGGGGAATGATACGAGCACGCCCCGCGAACTTCATCGAACAAGTCTGTCAAGCCGAGCATTGACATGTTGGCAAGCTGATCCCAGCTCATTTCCAGCTCCACGAGCTCTGTCCAGCTCAAATCCAGCTTATTTTAGCTCAATCCAACTTGCCTGAGCTAAACCGAGCTCACTCCTAGCTCATATTCAGCTCACGAGCTAAACCTTAGCTCAACTTTAGCTTAGGAGTTTAATCTCAGCTCAACTTTAGCTCACGAGCTAAAGCTTAGCTCATTTTAGTTTAAACTCGGTTTTGTCTTTAATACATTAAATAAAAATTTGCACATATTCATTTAAGCATTAAACTTGTCTTATATTAATATTTGTTATTAATATGTCATTGTCATTATATAAATTGATTATGTTCACATAGCCGAATTAATGCATGACATTAATGTGTTCACATCATGCCGAATTTATGAGTGTTCATGAGATGTCTTAATGACTTGTTTATTTCATGTAGGTACATCCCTTTGGACGATACAATGTATGGATGAAGAAACATCTCTTTTGGGCATTCCACACTCATGAATGAAGAAGTATTAAATGCTGGTGCATGTACGGCTAGATGCAATGTTTCTACAAATTCATGCATGTGTCGAATGCATGTATGGACATTAAAGGCTAGTCCATGAATGGATCAAATGCATGGTATGATAGAATGCATGAATGGCTTAAGTGCATGTATGGTGGCTATCTCCTAACTTTCCAAGGCACTTATTCGGCCAAGAAGTAGCTGCTAACTAATTCTATGCTGACCATAGAGCTCCTTGAACATGTTCACACTTTGGAATTGACCTATAGGCTACTACACATGCATGGATGGGTTCAAGAACGTCCAAGGGAAGGAATTTACTCAATAATTCAACACATTGATTGAATTAAGTGCATGCACAAAGGGAAGAACGAATTTACTAGGTTCATGCTGCCATTTATGAACCTACATGCCATTAAAGTGTTTAATTATGAAGATACATGTTCCATACAAGTGCATGAACGTCCCAAGGAGATGAATGCAACCTTTTGGTGCACATACAAGTCACTTGAAGCCTTTCTTTATGACTAAGCATTCATGCACAAACCAAGGGGGAAGAAAGTGTCCATTCAGCTAGTGCATGAATCTGCCGAATTTATGAACTATTTTAATACATTAGTGTGAACATTTTTATTATTGTGTGAACACCTAGATGCCAAATTTGAATGGTCATCTATGTGCCTATAAATATTTGTTTTCTTTCATTTGTAAGGGACTTTTGCCAAATTTGTTAATGAACTTTGTTCTTGTGAGGTTGCTTCCTCTCATATCTCATACAAGTTTCGAAGACTTATCTAGCTTGTGCTAGTGGCGTCAACCGACTTGTTTTGAACTTATCACCAATCTTGGTGTGGCATTCACCTATCCTTCTATCCATCTTTTCACCTTAACAATATAGGAATCGGGGTGACACTTCTTAGTGTTGAATCATTCCTGACGTTGAGTTCGTTTTTCCATTCCCATCTTTTAAATTTCTTTCTTGTTAACCCAAACCGAGCCTTCTATCCTTCATCCATCTTTGCTACCCTTAACCGAACCTATTACTAAACTTACCCTTCTTGAAACCTTCCACTTATCTTATTCCATTCTTTTACTTTTATTACTAAAATTCGAGGCACGAACAATTCTCTCGACTACGATCGGGCAACTAAGTGAATTCGACTCAACTACCCGGGCCGGATCACATCAACCTTGACCTGCTATCAAGAATGATAGGAACTTCGGTATAACTTAGAATGCCACACTTTAGGATTCAAAGTGATAAGTTCAGAAACAAAGATAGATTGACACCACAAGGTTTCTTGATAAGTCAAACTAGTCTTTGGAGAAAATTGAGAGTTGAAAACAAACTCACAAAGTTTATAAAATTCATAAAATGTTCATTAGCCTTCAACAAGTGAAAAACAAGCCATATTTATAGCCTAAACTATAGCTAGCTGAATAGTCATATGGCATTCAAAGGGACGGCTATCTTAAGCCTTAAGGATTTAGGAAATTTCCTAGCAATTTCTTGGACAAATTCTAGAGTCTTCTTGGCTTGGGAACCGAATGAGAAGCTACTAGAAGAGAATGATTCAGCTAGCCATTAATGGGAAGCTTTATGGACTAGTCCATATTCGGCCAAGGTGCTTGAAAGTAGCTTGAATGCTTCTTAAATATGACGCCTAGATAAGCTTGAAAGCCTTGGATTAATTGAGCATTATGGAGGACTCCAATAGCCATTCAAGTGTGGAAGGTCGGATATGTATAGTCCTTGTGTGTGAAAACATGGAACCGAACAGCCCTTAGTGTGAAAAGAACTTTCAGCAAAATGTGAACACAAAGATGCTGCTTGGGAGAGTTGGCCGGTCATTCTTGGAAAATAAATCACCACCCTTTGGCTTTTGATGTCCACGAAGGGGTGCATTTGATGGCTGCACATTTATTTAAACCATTAGTCAACTTAATCTTAAATTCGGCTGTAACTAATTAAATTTGTCTCTAAACTAGACACATTTAATTGATGTCCTAAACTAGACACATTTAAGCTATGTATTAATATAAGACATATTTAATAATTTAAATTAAAAATGTCCAGATTTAAGACACACTAATTAATTAATTAATTTAAGCATAAATTTAACTAATTAACTGATACAAATAATTAATTTATTCTAGCCAAATAAATGCATCAAATAAATAAAATAGAAATTTAGCTCCATGAGCTAGCTAAGTGTCGAATTGAGCTCCCTTAAGCTAACACGAGCTAAGTCATCTTGTAACACATTGCACAACGAGCTACTCGAGCTAGACTCTTGATGTTCAGCCAAGCCTTCCATCCATACTCAAGCAATGTAACTTGCTACAGCTTCTTGGAACCTCTTGGCACGGACTCAAGTGATTGGCCCCGATGGCAATTCCATGGTTTTCATGGGTGAGTTCGCATCACTCCCACAGCTCAATTCAGCTCCAACCAGCTCACTTGAGCTTGTTGCAGCTCGTTTTAGCTCGTTTTAGCTTCTTTCTAGCTCGTTTCTTTTCCCATTTCAATAAACTAATTTTTATCTTTGTTTTAACTTAATTTGCTACAGCTCATGCCGATTTCCCTAGCCCAAATTAGTTCATTAAGTGTTTTTGATTATTTGAGCTAGCCGAATTTAATATGCTAGTTGAATTTTAATTAATGTGTCTGAATTTAGTTAATGTCATTTAAGTTGTCTAGTTGCTATTTAAAATTATGTGTTTATTTCTTTGTAGGGTCAACCAAATGTGGAGATACATTAAAGGCTAGGTGCATGTACGGGTTTGTTCAATGAATGAGAAGATTCATGCATGGCATGGTTCAATGTTTGGAGGAATTAAGTTCAAGTACATGAAAGATTAATTATATGCATTGGATTATGAAGAATACATCTCCTTTGGATGGCACACATGCATGTATGCTTGGTATTTATTGCAAGTTCATGTACGGCCAGATTCAAGCTCCCTTCCAAGTTCCATGCATAGCTGAATGTATTGGGAGGACTGTTGGAGTTTCTATGCACCTATTCAGCCAAGAGACACCTCTTGGAAGCTTCATGCACCTCATGGCCGAACCTAGACAACCCATTGAGCTTCCAAGGCTTCACATTCATTCAAGGTGTTTTGCTTATACATGAAGCTATCCAATGGAGCTCCCATCAGTCGAATCTAGCCCTAGCAAATTAAAGATTTGTTCTAGAATGTTCTAGTGCATTCATAGTCGAAATACTTAGCCCTTAAGTTAGTCAATGTGTCCAATCGGCTACTACATGTTAGTCTATAAATAGTTTACTCATTTCTTTATAGAAGGACTTTTGCCAAATTATTGAATGAACATAGTTCTTGTGAGGTTGCTTCCTCTCATATCTCGTACAAGTTTTTAAGACTTATCTAGTTTGTGCTAGTGGCATCTACCGATCTTGTTTGAACTTATCACCATTTTTTTGGTGTGGCGTTCACCTATCCTTCTATCCATCCTTTTCACCTTAACAATATAGGAACCGGGGTGTCACTTTCTTTTAGTGTTGAATCACTCCTGACGTTAAGTTCCCTATTCCATCCCCACCTTACATTATCTCCTTCTTATTATTTCCAAACCGAGCCATCCATTCAACATTCTTTTTGTTTCTTTAGCCAAACCTATCACTTCCCTTTTACTTATCTTTTGAAACCCTTTCGATTATTTGAACCTATCCATCTAACTTTTACTTCCAAAACCAAGACACGAATGACACTTTTCGTCTACGATCAGGCAACTACGTGAATTCGACTCAATCACCTGAGCTGAATCACATAAATGGTTTTGTTTCTAGAACATTCAGCACATTTAAGGATCGAATTACTTAATTCTTAAGCTAGTCTTTTGTCCATTCGGCTATCAATGTTAGGCTATAAATACTTAGCATTTTTCAATTGTAAAAAAACTTTTGCCAAATTATTGAATGAACATTTGTTCTTGTGAGGTAATTTCCTCTCCAATTTTGTACAAGTCTTGAGTGACTTATCTAGCTCGCTAGTGGTGTCAACCCGAACTTGTTTCTGAACTTATCACCAAACATTGGTGTGGCGTTTAACTAACCTTCTACCATCCATCTTCATCACCTTAGATGGTATAGGAATAGGGGTGACACTTGTTAGTGTTGAATCATTCCTGAAGTTTAAGTCACATTCCATTTCCATCACCTTTTGATATTTAACTTCATATTCTAAACCGAGCCATCTACATATTTTCTACCTTTGTTTCCTTTCTAGCTGAACATACCATCATACTTAGCCCACTTTGAACCCTTTCATTAACATCTAGCCTCTTAAGCTGATTTAAACAAAATCGATAATTCTCATGAACGACTCTTCTTGTTGATGATCGGGCAACGACGTGAATTTGACTCCATCACCCAAGCCAGATCACATCAAATAAGAAATGTGCTAGTTCATGAAGCACATAGTGGAGGTTTAATGGGTCATTTTGGCATAGCTAAAACTTTAGTTGTTCTACAAGAACATTTTTATTGGCCGAAGATGAAACAAGATGTGGCTAAAGTATGTAGTCACTGTATTGCTTGCAAAAGAGTGAAATCAAGAATTTAGCCACATGGGCTTTGTAAACCACTATAGATCCCAGAAGCACCATGGATGGATATTTCGATGGACTTTGTTTTAGGCCTTCCTAGAACAAAGAATGGAAAAGATTCAATTTTTTTTGTAGTTGATAGGTTTTCAAAAATGGCACATTTTATTGCATGTAACAAAACTGACGATGCTCTAAATGTTGCTAATTTATTTTTAGGGAGATCGTGTGTTTACATGGTGTTCCCAGAATAATCGTTTCAGATTGAGACACCAAGTTTTTGAGTCATTTTTGGAGGACTTTATGGGGAAAACTTGGAACTAAGTTGCTATTTTCAACAAATAGTCATCCACAACTTGACGGCCAAATGGAGGTCATTAATCGAGTTTTGTCAATGCTACTTCGAGCAATTATACAAAAGAATTTGAAGACTTAGGAGGAGTGTCTACCTCACATTGAATTTGCATACAATCGATCAGTGCACTCAGCTACTAAGTATTTGCCATTTGAGGTAGTGTATGGCTTTAATCTTTTAACTCCCTTGGATTTATTGCCTTTTCCTTCTGATAAGTTGGTGCATGTAGATGGAAAGAAAAAGGTAGATTTTGTTAAACAAATACATCAGCGAGTTAGAGATAATATTGAGAGAAGAATGGAGCAATATGCTCGTCAAGTCAATAAAGGTCATAAGCGAGTGATATTTGAACCCGGTGATTGGGTTTGGATTCACATGCGTAAAGAGAGATTTCCCGTTCAACGACAATCCAAGCATTTGCCACGGGGAGATGGACCTTTTCAAGTCTTGGAAAGGATTAATGATAATACATATAAGTTGGATCTACCTGGTGAGTATGGAGTTAGTGCGACATTTAATGTTGCTGATTTATCTTTTTTTGATGTAGGTGATGATTTGGGGACAAATCGCCTCAAAGAGGGGGGAATGATGCGACCATAGCTCAGAAGATCACTTTCGAATCCATTGAACTGCCATGAGGGCCTATAACTTGATCACGAGCTAAGTGTTTTTGTTGCACTTCATTTAATAAGTATTACTCTTAATTAATCTAGCTCCTAGGATTATTTATTGATGCATGAGTTAAGTTTATTTAATGATGCTTCTTTAATTAACTAGTTGTCGGAATAATTGATGCATAGTTCATTTACCGAATTTGGAAGATACATTCATGGCATTTAATGCAAGGTGCATGAACGGGAAGATTCATGAATGGTTCGGTTCAATGTTTGGAGGACATACATTCATGTACATGGAAGGTTAATGCATATTGAAGGGTGCATCTCCCTTGGACGGCACACATGCATGAATGGAGGGTCATTAATGCAAGTGCATGTACGGCTAGGTTCAAGCCCCCTTCCAAGTCCATGTACAACCGATGCATGTGGGAGGACCCTTGGAGTTTCCTAAGCACCTATTCGGCCAAGAGACACCCTTTGGGAGTTTCATGCATCCCATGGCCGAACCTAGACGACCCCCCTTGGCTTCCAAAGCTTGCTCATACATGAAGCTGCCCACTCACCTCCCATTCGGCCGAACATGGACAAGGACACTAATGGTCATTTTTCTAGAATGTTCATGTCTTAAATTAGGTTCATTGCTTAATAGTTAAGTTCATGAATAGTCTATTCGGCTAGCATAAGAAAATAGTATAAATAGTTTGTTGATTTCATTTGTAAAGGACTTTTGCCAAATTTGTTAATGAACATTGTTCTTGTGAGGTTACTTCCTCTCATATCTCGTACAAGTTTCGAAAGACTTATCTAGCTTGTGCTAGTGGCGTCAATCGTTCTTGTTTGAACTTATCACCAATCTTGGTGTGGCGTTCACCTATCCTTCTATCCATCTTTTCACCTTAACAATATAGGAATAGGGGTGACACTTTTTAGTGTTGAATCATTCCTGACGTTGAGTTCAATTTTTCCATTTCCCATCTTTCAACTTTCCTTATTGTTAACCAAACCGAGCCATCTATCCAACATTCTTTCTTGTTTTCCTTAGCCGATCCTATCACTACCCTTTTTGCATAACTTTTGAAAACCTTCTGCTATCCAAACCTATCCATTCACTTCTATTTCTAAAGTCCGAGGTACGAACGACTCTCTCGAACTACGATCAGGCAACTACGTGAATTCGACTCGTCTACCCGGGCCGAATCACATCATTTGGTATTAGAGCTTGTAAATTGAGAGGCACCGATGTCCGTATCAAGATCAAAATAGGTTCGCGGTGAAAAAAAATTTGAAAAAAAAATATTCGAACAAAAAAAATTGTATTTTCATTTTTATTATTGTAAAGTGCTATATTGAAAGTTGTAAAAAAAATATATACGAAAATTATTAAAAAAAGAAAAAAAAAGGTGAAGTGATCAAGTTCTTTTGTTTATATTTTGACCCGATCGAAAAATTGTTCTTTTCATCAACTTTCCACCCCATTTCCCAAAACGCCACACTATACCAAAAAAATTTTCTTTTAGCCTACCCATAACCTATACATTTTATCCTTTGTAACCATTTTTGAAGCCGACCCCAAAGCACCCATAGACGAGTCAAAAGAAACAAAATGCAAGGTTACGAGAGTAAGCTTGAGTGGTAAAAGGCTAGAGTGTGTGAGAACATTTGAGAGTTTGAAAAAAGCCTAAAAACGAGTGCAAACACGAGTGGAGTGTTCATCTATATTTCTTTGCGAGTGAAATAGTGAGATTTGTGGTGAGGTACTTAATTTTTTATTTTGTGTTGTGATCTAACATTTTTTTCAGCAACAAAAATCATGCCACGCGAAGAGTTCACCGAATCGGAATACCAATACTTGGTACAAGAAATGCGAAAAATGATGGAGTCCAACACTAAGAACATACACGAGAGGATTTAATCATTTGGTTCTATTTTAATAATTTTTTTCTCTAAATCATGTTGCAAGAAGAATTTTCAGAATTTGAATTTCAGTATTTGTTGAAAGAGATGGAGTGCATGCTCGACCGAAGAATTGAGCCGATCCAAGAAAAATTAGATCATCAAGCTCGAACACAACGAGAGCAAATTACTCCAAGTGAAATGGCAGAAATGAGAGTGCCAAGGAGACGAACATCCAATGAATGTTCGAGAAGAGATTCTTATCGTGAATCCTATTCCTCGAGGAATCCAAGACAAAAAGAAGCAAACTTTGAGTCTGAGATCTTTCAAGATTACGAAAAAGAAAGTATAAGTTACTCGACATATGCCTCAAAGAAATCATCTGCAAAGGAGTCCTTACGTGAACGTGAATCCTATGTAAATCATTCCATTCATACCCAACAAAACTCATCTCATTTTGATTCTTTTGTTTTATCTTCATTTTGTAGAGAAAGGAAGCGAGAAAAAGAAATAAAAAGAAGAGAGAGACAAGAAAATATTATGAAAGAAAATGAGAGAATTTTGAATGAAACCGAGAAAAGAAAAAAAGAAACAAAAGAAAATGAGTGTGAAAGAAAAGAAAATGAGAGGAAAAAGAAAAATGAAATTGAAAAAGAAAGTGAAAAAGAAAAAGAGATCGAGAGTGAAAAAGAATGTGAGAAGAAAAAGAAAATTGAAAAAGAAATTGAGTCTGAAGAGAGAAAAGATATTGAGCAAGAAACAAGTGTTATCGATTAAAAAGAAATAAGAAAAAGAGATGCAAGAGAGCAAGAAAAAGTGAGGAGTGTTCCTACTAACCTACATGTGAGATTTCCTCGTGCTGTTCCTTTTCAGGTTTTTGAAGATCCGAGCAAAGAATTTTGACTTCAATACCTATCCGAGGAGAAAAGGTTTACGTTGATTGAAAGAGGTAACATTCTTAACGATCCTCGTTCGCCTTTGCCAAAAGGTAAGCAAGGTATGAGTTTTGAAGTTTTAAAAACACATCAGCCTCATTCAATTGTTGACAGAAACTTTATTAATGTTATGGGTTTTGAAAAGCACTTGTACCATGACATGGTTGATTATTCTTTCTTGATTAGTAATGATTTGATTGTTTCAAGTGTTGATAACAAAAACGTTGCTCATAAAGTATGTGTTGTTGACGATTATGTTGGTGAAGTAATCATTAATCGACAATCGCAAGGTTTGGTTATGCAAGATAGTGAGCTATATAAATCTTTGTGTTTGCTTGATTGTGGAGAAAAGGTGTGGACGAGATTTGAAACATATGAATTTTTAAAAACTTGCATGTCTAATTTTCCTTTGATTCGTTTGTGTGATAAAACGTTGACTTGTAAAATGCCTAGTTCATTTGATTTTGATGATGATTGTTTAATGCTATGGTCTAAGGGATTCGAACATCATTTGCATACTCATAACTTTAGTTTGTTTCATGTTCCTACCATGTTGACAGCCAATAAATATTCAAGTCAATGTGAAATGGTAAGTAAAAACTTCGTTTTTGATTCCGGTGATTTTTATTCTTTATTGATGATTAACGGACTTGATTCAAGGATTTTTTATTTTCGAGATTCTAACTGTCGAAAGTTTTGTTACTCTGGATCAATATTACTTGAAATCAAGCCTTTTGAATTTCGTGTGAATGGATGTGTAAACCATTTGTGCTTATTTGATGTTTTGTCTTTAAATCTAAACATAAAGTTGTGGATTTGTGAAAAGTTGCAAATGTTAAATCAAAGTTTTGGTTTTATATCGTTGTTCATAGAATTTGAGTCGTGGACTTTTGATGTTCAGAATTTTGAGTCACGAATGCTTCATGGATCTAGTTTGTTTTCAACAAAGAACAAGGTAAGATCCACTTTTACTTTTGATCCTGGCATTGGTTTATTTGCCCAAGTTTGGCTTAAGAAGCTGGAGCGAGATTGTATGTTCTTAATTCGGTGTTTCCCTAAACTTTTTCTTTATTTTGTTGTTGAAACTTTGAAATGGCTTATCCAAAAAGAAGAAGGACATGTGACTAATATTTTGTCTTTTCGAGTCTTGTGTGACTTTCAGGTTATTGTGAGCCATTCTACCCCATTCGACAACCAAGGGCCTAGTGACGACGAATGCTTTTTCGCAAGCAAATGGCCCGACTTGAGGACAAGTCGCTTTGAAGACGGGGGGAATGATGTGAGCACACCCGGGGCATCCTCGAATGCACACCAAGTATCCATTGAGCTACCAAAAGGTCCCATGACCCGAGCTCGAACCAAGCAACTTCAAGATGCTATATCGGCCTTTGTGATGCGCATTTGGGATGATAACCAGCTCCCTAACATTGGAGGAGCTAAGAACAACTCCTTGATGACTCCATGCACCATATTGCAATCCGATCTCAGCTCACATCAGCTCACTTGAGCTCGTTTTAGCTCGTTTGAGCTCGAACTTAGCTCGATTCAGCTCATTCCTTTTTCATTTCAATAAATTAAGTTTTAATCTAGCTTATAACTAAGTTTGCTACAGCTTATGCCGAATTCCCTAGCTCATTTTAGCTCACTATGTGTTTTTGACTATTTGAGCTAGCCGAATTTATTATAAGTTGACTTATAATTATTGTGTTCAAATTTAGTTAGTGTTATTAAGTTATTTAGTTATTATTTTAATTTATAATTATATGAATAGTTGTGTGTTATTTAATTTTGTTATTTAATTTTGTAGGTTAGCCGAATTTGGAAGATACATTCATTGCATTTAATGCAAGGTGCATGAACGGGAATGTTCATTGAATGGGAAGATTCATGAATGGTTCGGTTCAATGTTTGGAGGACATACATTCATGTACATGGAAGGTTAATGCATATTGAAGGGTGCATCTCCCTTGGACGGCACACATGCATGAATGGAGGGTCATTAATGCAAGTGCATGTACGGCTAGGTTCAAGCCCCCTTCCAAGTTCCATGTACAACCGATGCATGTGGGAGGACCCTTGGAGTTTCCTAAGCACCTATTCAGCCAAGAGACACCCTTTGGGAGTTTCATGCATCCCATGGCCGAACCTACACAACCCCCCTTGGCTTCCAAAGCTTGCTCATACATGAAGCTACCCACTCACCTCCCATTCGGCCGAACATGGACAAGGACACTAATGGTCATTTTTCTAGAATGTTCATGTCTTAAATTAGGTTCATTGCTTAATAGTTAAGTTCATGAATAGTCTATTCGGCTAGCATAAGAAAATAGTATAAATAGTTTGTTGATTTCATTTGTAAAGGACTTTTGCCAAATTTGTTAATGAACATTGTTCTTGTGAGGTTACTTCCTCTCATATCTCGTACAAGTTTCGAAAGACTTATCTAGCTTGTGCTAGTGGCGTCAATCGTTCTTGTTTGAACTTATCACCAATCTTGGTATGGCGTTCACCTATCCTTCTATCCATCTTTTCACCTTAACAATATAGGAATCGGGGTGACACTTTTTAGTGTTGAATCATACCTGACGTTGAGTTTAATTTTTCCATTTCCCATCTTTTAGCTTTCCTTCTCGTTAACCAAACCGAGCCATCTATCCAACATCCTTTCTTGTTTTCCTTAGCCGATCCTATCACTACCCTTTTTGCATAACTTTTGAAAACCTTCCGCTATCCAAACCTATCCATTCACTTCTATTTCTAAAGTCTGAGGTACGAACGACTCTCTCGAACTACGATCGGGCAACTACGTGAATTTGACTCGTCTACCCGGGCCGAATCACATCACCTAAGTTAAGTATTAATGTATGTTATGTTTAATAAGTGTTTACATGTGTTTAATAAGCTCATTTTAATGTGTTTATTGCAGGATTATTTTCAAGTCATAATCGTTACAATTAAAGGCTGCTACAAATTAAATAAAGTGTCTTTTCAAGTCATTTTCAGTTACAAAGCAAAGGGGCTGTTATAAGAAGGGTTATACATCATTTAAAGGAGGTTAAGGAGCATTATATCATCCAAATTAATTTTAGCAGCAACATTTTTCCACTACTAGCCGTTTTTGCCACTTCAAAGGTTATTTCAAGCATTCAAACACCAATTAAGAAGCTGGTTAAGAGTTGGTGTCCATTTGGCTGACTATGGGCTAACTCAAGAGTCATTTTTCAAGCAATCAAAGTCATTCAGCTGAATTGAAGAGAATTCAAGGATGGAGTTATTTGGCTCAAGAATGTGAAAAGACTTGAGTTTAATTTTAGCTTTTAATTGGCACATTAAGTTGATTGTTTGTGACCATTCGGCTAGCCTATTCTTACATTATAAATAGATGAAATCAGCCTTTGTAAATGGGCTTTTGTTGAATATATATGAAATATTTGAATTGTGAGTTATCCAATTCTCCTTGTTCTTACAGAATTGATTTGACTTATCAAGCTTAGCTTGTGGCGTCTATCCTTTCCTTATTATTGAACTTATCACTTTCAAAGTGTGGCGTTCATTTATACTGAGGTTCCTATCATCCTTGATAGTGGGTCGAGGTTCATCATATACCAAGGTTCCTATCATTCTTGATAGTGGGTCGAGGTCTTTTCTTTGCTATTTGTTTTAAAACATTTTCCCTTCTTTCTTCAAGCCTTTTATTTGTTTAAACCTTGTTTGTTTTGAAATGTTTAACTCTTAATCAAATTCATGATTGGGTAACATTATGACTCGAATCATCCCGAGGCGAGTTCATATCACTACTGTACGAAAGAATTTGAAGACTTGGGAGGAGTGTCTACCCCATATTGAATTTGCGTACAATCAATCGGTACACTCGACAACTAAGTATTCACCATTTGAGGTAGTATATGGATTTAATCCCTTAACTCCATTGGATTTGTTACCTTTGCCTTCTAATAAGTTAGTGCATGTAGATAGAAAGAAAAAGGTAGATTTTGTAAAACAATTACATCAGCGAGTTGGGATAATATCGAACAAAGAATGGAGCAATATGCTTGTCAAGTTAACAAGGGTTGTAAACGAGTGATATTTGAACCCGGTGATTGGGTTTGGATTCACATGCGCAAGGGGAGATTCCCTGTTCAACGACGATCCAAACTTTTGCCACGTGGAGATAGACCTTTTCAAGTCTTGGAAAGGATTAATGATAATGCCTATAAGTTAGACTTACCTGGTGAGTATGTGACGTGATTTGGCTCGATTGAATGAGTCGAGTTCACAATGGTTGCCCAATCATCTTTGAGAAGAGTCATTCTCATGAATGGACAAATTGTTGGAATTGGCTTAGTAGGCTTAATGGTAACAAGTGGGGTTCAAATGGTCTAATTTTATGATGGTAGGTTCGGCTAGGGAGAATCAAAGATAGGTGGTATGTTGATGGCTCGGTTTAGGATAACAAGTGAATAAAGAGAAATTATAGAGATGGAAAATGAACTTAAACCTCAAGAATGATTAAACACTAAAGAGTGTCACCCCGATTCCTATATTATTTAAGGTGATGGATGGAATAGCTGGATAGGAGAACGCCACACCAATACGGTGATAAGTTCTAAAACAAGCTCAGTAAACGCCACTAGTACAACTAGATAAGTCTTCGAAACTTGTATGAGATATGAGACGAAGTAAACCTCACAAAAATAGAGTTTCATTAATAAAAATGTCAAAAGTTATTTTTACATGAAATCAGCTAAGTATTTATAGTGTTTACAAAGGGTAGCCGAAAAGTTAAAAGAGTGAGCTGAATGGATGGTAAATTAAGGCTAAAAATTTCCTTGAAGCTTCTTGGACGTCCTTGGTAGCTTCCTTGAAGTTTCCTAGCATGGAAAACACCAATGGACATCATCTAAAAGGTGATCATTCAGTTGAACATTAATGAAGTTAAGTGGGAGCTGAAATGACTTGGTAAATTCGGCCTAGGTGCTGGAATGGCTTTAATTGAAGCTCCTTGGTCAGCTGAATAGTTTAGGGCTTTAAATAGATAGCTTGAGTATTGTAATGGTCACCCAAGTGTGAAACCAAATGCAAACGGCCTTGTGTGTGTGAAAATAAAAATCTGGATAGTGTTGCAATGTGAACAGAATGTGCAGCAAGTGTGAAAGCTTTCAAGGTAGCTTTGAGGAGCTAGCCGGTCACTTTGGGAAGAAGAACCAGCAGCTGATCTTTGGCCATTCAAGTCCACGAAGAGGTGCTTTGAAGAGCTGAACCATCAGCTCACTTATTGTCATCCCAAGCAATGTACCTACAGTAAATTAATCCAGCAAATTAACTCACCTTAAGACACATTAAATTTGGCAGCCTAAGACACATTAAAATCATGCAGTCAACTAGGACACATTTAAACAAGTAATAGCTAAGACATTAAACACAAACAATAAATTAAACACATCATAAATTTGACTGTAGCTTAGACAAATTAAAAACATGTAATCGGTTGGACAAATTAAATAGCAGCAGCTACTAAATTTGTTCAAATCCAAAAATATTAAAATTATGCTTTAAATAAGACACACATTAAATTCACCTAGCTCAAACATGTGAAAACAATTTAAATGAGCTAATTTGAGCTAGAGAATTTAGACTTGAGCTGTGACTAATTGCATAAAATAAAATGAGTACATAGTTTATTTAAAAAAGATAAAGAAATAAACTGGAGGGAAACTAAGTCTAGCTCAACGAGCTGAATTAAGCTCAAGTGTGCTGAATTGAGCTAGATAAAACTCGGCAAGCTGGAGTTAAGTTGAAATCAGCTTGAACTAGAGTGCATGGAGCTGAAGATAAGCTGGCCTGATCTATCCCTTTGGCTTGGAGCTCATTGTCGTTCCAAATTTGAGCGCACAAAGCTAAAATAGCTTCTTGAAGGCGCTTAGCCCGAGCTCAAGTTATGGGACCTTTAGGTAATTCAATAGGATCAAGCTTGGAGCTTATTGAGCCTTGGGGCATGGTCACGTCAGTATGGGGTTAGTGCTACTTTTAATGTTACTGATTTATCCCTTTTTGATGTAGGTAATGATTTGGGGACAAATCGCCTCGAAGAGGGGGGAATGATACGACCTTAGCTCAGGAAGTCACTACCGAATCCATTGAGCTGCCACAAGGGCCTATAACTCAGTCACGAGTTAAGAAATTTCAAGATGCATTAGCAAGCTATGTGAATCGAGCTTGGGAAGAGCAAGAAGCCAAATCCAATAGTCATGCTTGGACTAGCTCAATAGGTGTCACATGCAATTTATTGCAAGTTGAATTTGATTTTTAATAAACTCATATTAGATTAATAAATGAGTTGCTGGATTTTATTCAACTCATATTAGTTTAAAATAATTGAGTTAATGAACTTTGTTTAAGTTATGCTTCTTTTAAATAATCTAGTTGCTGTAATAATTTAAGATGCTTGTGTTTTTAAGTTTTAAGTTCATTTATTTAAGTTGAGTGTTTAATGTGTTTTATGTGTTTAAATGTGTTAATTGCAGGTGTCTTTTTAGCTGGAAACCTTTTGATACGAACCCAATCGTATCATGGTTTGACACAACTCAACAACATCGAGCATGGCCTAAGCTTGAGGGGCCTAAGTGCAAAATGAGGCCTAACCTTAGCTCGATCAGCTCAATTTTTGCTCATCTCTAGCTCAATGAGTTTGTGTGCTCAATTCAACGAGCTTGGTTCAGCTTAAATAAGCTCATTTGAGCTCATCTTTAAATTCTAATTTTTGCTTTTTATTAGTTGCTGGAATAATTAATTGAGTCTAGTTAAATTAAATTAAATCAGCTCTACAATTAGGTTGTGTTATTTTTAATAAATTAAAATCTGGACATTTTAATTATGTTTAAATATGTTAGTTAAATTAGTTAACTTGCTTAGCTCATAATTATGTTCAGCTTAATAATTGGTTTTAATATGTTCTAGCCGAAATTAATATGTCTAAATTGGAACATGTTTTAATCTATTTTACTACAGCCATTTAACTTGTCTTAGTTTAGGACACATTTATTTCTTGTCTAGCCGAATGTGGGTTAAATAATTTGCTACCAATTTAATATGTTCAAAGCTGATTAATTTTGGTTTAAATGTGCAGCTATTTTCGACATTAAAGAAGGAAGCATACCGAATTTAATGTGCTTCTTGCTACAACCAAATTAATTAGTGAACAAGGCATGGACGGCACATTAATTGAGTTGCTGGTGCATGGCACAACATTAAAGAGCTGCTGGTGCATAAGAGCCTGAAATGTGATTAATGCATTAAAGAGCTGCTGGTGCATGAACAGCCTAGGAGCATGAAACGTGATTAATGCTTGAAGGCTGCTGGTTGGTGTTCCCAAATGGCCATTCGGTCAAAAGGTGGCTAAATATTCAATGTTTCAAGCTGAATTAAAAGGCCAGCTGCTGTTTAAGTTTCTCTAGGTGCTTTTTCGGGAATAATAAGGGACATGGCTGATTATAATTAATCCCATCCAGCTGCTCACATTCAGCTTCTATATCTATTGACCATTGGCGTCCTCAAAGAGCATTTAAGCTGCCCAAGCCTATCCAGCTGGTCAAAGCAATATATTTAATATCATGCACCCTCTTTGGCCAAATATTACAAGATTTTTTTTTAGCTCATTTAATTCTCCAGCTGATGAGGAAACTTCAAGGAACTTTCTTGGCATCTTCTAAGAAATATTCAACTCTTCTAGCTGAATTACAAGCTGACCATTCAGTTTTCTAGGTGGCTGATCAGCTCACCTTTATTTTAAATGATTCCAGCTGCATGAAGACACCTTGGAAGCTATCCAAATACGTTCTCAAGGCTGGAGGAAGCATTCTAGAATTTTCCTAAATTTTTCTGGAATTTCAGCTCATTTAAAGGCTAAATTAAGTGACCATTTGATACGAGCACGCCCCGTGAACTTCATTGAATAAGTCTGTCAAGTCGAGCATTGACATGTTGGCAAGCTAATCCCAGATCGTTTCCAGCTCCACGAGCTCCGTCCAGCTCAAATCTAGCTTTTTCGAGCCCAATCCAACTTGACTGAGCTAAACCGAGCTCACTCCTAGCTCATATTCAGCTCACGAGCTAAAACTTAGCTCAACTTCAGCTTAGGAGTTTAGCCTCAGCTCAACTTTAGCTCACGAGCTAAAGCTTAGCTCATTTTAGTTTAAACTCAGTTTTGTCTTTAATACATTAAATAAAAATTTGCACATATTCATTTATGCATTAAACTTGTCTTATATTAATATTTGTTATTAATACGTCATTGTCATTATATAAATTGATTATGTTCACATAGCCGAATTAATGCATGACATTAATGTGTTCACATCATGCCAAATTTATGAGTGTTCATGAGATGTCTTAATGACTTGTTTATTTCATGTAGGTACATCCCTTTGGATGGTACAATGTATGGATGGAGAAACATCTCTTTTGGGCATTCCACACTCATGAATGAAGAAGTATTAAATGCTGGTGCATGTACGGCTAGATGCAATGTTTCTACAAATTCATGCATGTGTCGAATGCATGTATGGACATTAAAGGCTGGTCCATGAATGAATCAAATGCATGGGATGATAGAATGCATGAATAGCTTAAGTGCATGTATGGTGGCTGTCTCCTAACTTTCCAAGGCACTTATTCGGCCAAGAAGTAGCTGCCAACTAATTCTATGTTGACCATAGAGCTCCTTGAACATGTTCACACTTTGAATTGACCTATAGGCTACTACACATGCATGGATGGGTTCAAGAACGTCTAAGGGAAGGAATTAACTCAATAATTCAACACATTAATTGAATTAAGTGCATGCACAAAGGGGAGAACGAATTTACTAGGTTCATGCTGCCATTTATGAACCTACATGCCATTAAAGTGTTTAATTATGAAGATACATGTTCCATACAAGTGCATGAACGTCCCAAGGAGATGAATGCAACCTTTGGTGCACATACAAGTCACTTGAAGCCTTTCTTTATGACTAAGCATTCAAGCACAAACCAAGGGGGAAGAAAGTGTCCATTCAAATAGTGCATGAATCACTGAATTTATGAACTATTTTAATACATTAGTGTGAACGTTTTTATTATTGTGTGAACACCTAGATGCCGAATTTGAATGGTCATCTATGTGCCTATAAATATTTGTTTTCTTTCATTTGTAAGGGACTTTTGCCAAATTTGTTAATGAATATTGTTCTTGTGAGGTTGCTTCCTCTCATATCTCGTACAAGTTTCGAACGACTTATCTGGCTTGTGCTAGTGGCGTCAATCGTTCTTGTTTGAACTTATCACCAATCTTGATGTGGCGTTCACCTATCCATCTATCCATATTTTTCACCTTAACAATATAAGAATCGGGGTGACACTTCTTAGTGTTGAATCATTCCTGACGTTGAGTTCATTTTTCCATTCCCATCTTTTAAATTTCTTTCTTGTTAACCCAAACCGAACCTTCTATCCTTCATCCATCTTTGCTACCCTTAACCGAACCTATTACTAAACTTACCTTTCGCTTATCCTATTCCATTCTTTTACTTTTATTACTAAAATCTGAGGCACGAACGACTCTCTTGAACTACGATCGGGTAACTACGTGAATTTGACTCATCTAGCCAGGCCAGATCACATCATTTGGTATCAGAGCTTGTAAATCGAGAGGTGTCGACGTTCGTATCAAGATCGAAATAGGTCCGCAGTAAAAAAACAAAAAAAATTGAAATAAAAATTAAGTTGTATTTTCATTTTTATCATTGTAAAAGTGCTATATTGAAAGTTGTAAAAAAAATAAGAAGAAAAAAACAAAATTAAAAAAAATAAAAAAAGGAGAAGTGAACAAGTTCTTTCTATTGTTTATATTTTGTTCCGATCAACAAGTGTTCTTTCATCTACTTTACCCCCCCAAAACGCCACACTACTTTAAAAATTATTTTTTTCTTTTAGCCTACCCGTACACCATACGTTTTAACCCTTGTAATCGTTTGAAGCCGACCCCAAAGCACCAAGATGAGTCAAGAGAAACAAAATACGAGGTTACGAGAGTAAGCTTGAGTGGTAAAAGGCTAGAGTGTGTGAGAACATTTGAGAGTTTGAAAAAAGCCTAAAAACGAGTGCAAACACGAGTGGAGTGTTCATCAATATTTCTTTGCGAGTGAAATAGTGAGATTTGTGGTGAGGTACTTGATTTTTTTTATTTTGTGTTGTGATCTAACATTTTCTTTTCAGCAACAAAAATCATGTCACGCGAAGAGTTCACCGAATCGGAATACCAATACTTGGTACAAGAAATGCGAAAAATGATGGAGTCCAACACTAAGAACATACACGAGAGATTAAATCATTTGGAAAAACAAGATCAAAATGATAGAGTTTCTTCGAGTCGAAAAATGGAGACAAGAACCCCACGGAGATATACCCCCGACTACTACTTGAAAAAAAGTTCCTATCGTGATTCCTTTTCGCCATCTACTTCGAGACAAAGAGATTCATACTATGACTCATATTCATCAGCTTATTCGAGAAGTGACTTCGATCGAAAGTCCTTTTCATCAAGAAATTTGAGAAGATGAGAAGCCGATTACAATTTTGATTGGTTCCAAGATGGCATTCGGAGAGAAAGACATACGCTTACCAGATCGTCAACGAAATCTTACTCGGAGTATTCTTCACAAAGTTTTGATTGTGAATCATATGCAAATACTTCTTCATCTTTCGAACAAGATTTGTATTCTCATTGTTCTTTTGTACATTCTTGTAAAGAGAAAACAAAGAAAAGAAAAGAAAAGAAAAAGAAGAAAAAGAAAACGAAATAAAAAGAAAAGAGAGGCAAAAGGCAAGAGAGAAAATGAGCGAATCTTGAGAGAACTTGAAAAAGCCTTTGAAAAGCAAAAAGAAAATGAAAAAGAAAATGAGATTGAAAAAGCGAATGAAAAGAAATTTGAGAGAGAAAAAGAAGTTGAAAAAGAAATTGAAAAAGAGATTAAAGAGAAAGAAATTGAAATAAAAGAAACGAGTGATTCAGAAGAAAAAGAATCGAGTGGGAAAACAAGTGAGCAAGTGAGGATTATTTCTACTAACCCACATGTTCGATCTTCTTGTGAATTAACTTTTCAGGTTCGTAGAGGTTTGTGCGACCAATTCCATCTACATTACCTTCCAAATGAGAGGTGTTTTAGGTTGTTCGAAAAAGGTAAGTTTGCGAATGACAACCACCCACTTGTGATCGAAGGTAAGGAAGGTAAGGATTCTTTGTTTATCGAATCAAAGTCACTTGATTTGGCTAATTTTTGTTCACTTACTATTGTTAACGATTTTGTTTTAAAAGGTGCCATATACAGCTTTTTTTATGACGATTACTACATTGGCAAATTTGTTGACAACATTAGATTAGTTTTCTCTAAGCGAATTCTGAATGTGTTTGATCAAAGTCTGTCACTTAAATATTCTAATGTGTTTGACCATGCAAACTTTTTGAATTCATGTGTTAAATCTTTATGTTTAAATATGCCTGCTCAATTGATTTGTGATAAATCTGCCTGTTTAAAAAGTTGCATGTTCTCTAAAAATTCTTTGTTTGGCATCCATGTTAAAAGATCTTAACATGATATGTGCAATTGTGTTCTTCATGAACAATCTTTGAGTTTTTGTGCGAAATTTCCATGTAGTGATTTACATTCCCGATTGATACTCTTGAAGCATGAACCTTTGCATATTGGTATGCTCGGTTTTGTCAATTCAACATGTGTGTTTAAACTAGTGAAATATAATTCGTGTGGTGAGTTGATTATATCTTCTTCTAATATGTTGCTTGTTGGAATTCCTAATCAAGTTCGTGTGTTCAAGCCTGGTATTTGCTACATGAATTCATTTTATGGAAACATTAAGCACTTGACATCATTTGCATTCAAATTATGTTTGCTTGATGTTCGAACATTTGATAAGAAGGTGAAATTCAATGATTTGGGTTTCAATTTTGATTCGTTTACTAATCACCTTGTTTGGCCACATCTAAAATTTTCGTTCCATTTTGAGAAGGTAAGATCGACTTATGCTTTGGGACTTGAATCAAATTTCAACGATGATTTATTTTTTTCTTTTCAGTCCATACCTCCTATTGAAACTAACCTTTTACATTTTTGTGAATGTAACCCTTTAAAAAGCATGAGCTGTCATGGTGCTTCGTCACCAACCCAAGTTGATCGAGGTAAAAGGTTTGTTTTACATTATCTGTCTGAAGAGAGAAGATTTATCTTGTTTGAAAAAGGTAAAACCGATCCTAAATTTTCTTCTCTTCAAGATCGACAAGGTAAAGTTTATGAAAATTTTCAAATACCTTTACTCTATTCGAATGTTGTTGAAAATCTTTTTGATGGTTTGATGTTTGGAAATTGTTTGTACCTTGTTGTGATTGATTATTGTCTTTGGCCTAGTAGTGATCCGTTTGTGTTGGAAAGTGATTACACAAATCATGTTGTTAATAAGCGAAAGAGTGATTTAGTTTCCAATTGGCCATGGTACACTTTGCGTGTACATTCCCATGAATTGTTATTTTTGAATAAACATATTGAAGTGTTTTGGATGAGGAATAATGTGTTTAAGTGCCTGCCATTGTTTACAACCAATTATCCCTTGATCCAACTTAGTCTTCATGTTTGCAACGATGGTCTAACGAAACTCTTTAATAAATTTACGTATGCTTACTTTGTCCAATTGAGATTTTTGGCATATGTTCGATTGAATGAATTTTTTATGAACTATCGAACACATTTGAATCCAACTCCTTTGAGTTTCTTTTTATTGGCTCAGGTTTGTGTGACATCTTCCATCCCATTTGACCGAGGAAAACCATGCATGAGTCAAAGTTCTCCCGTGGACAAACGACTCGACTTGAGGACAAGTCACCTAAAAGAGGGGGGAATGATACGAGCACACCCTGCGAACTTCATCAAATAAGTCTGTCAAGCCGAGCATTGACATGTTGGCAAACTGATCCCAGCTAGTTTCCAGCTCCACGAGCTCCGCCCAGCTCAAATCCAGCTTTTTCGAGCCCAATCCAACTTGACTGAGCTAAACCGAGCTCACTCCTAGCTCATATTCAGCTCACGAGCTAAACCTTAGCTCAACTTCAGCTTAGGAGTTTAGCCTCAGCTCAACTTTAGCTCACAAGCTAAAGCTTAGCTCATTTTAGTTTAAACTCGATTTTGTCTTTAATACATTAAATAAAAATTTTCACATATTCATTTAAGCATTAAACTTGTCTTATATTAATATTTGTTATTAATATGTCATTGTCATTATATAAATTGATTATGTTCACATAGCCGAATTAATGCATGACATTAATGTGTTCACATTATGCCGAATTTATGAGTGTTCATGAGATGTCTTAATGACTTGTTTATTTCATGTAGGTACATCCCTTTGGACGGTACAATGTATGGATGAAGAAAAATCTCTTTTGGGCATTCCACACTCATGAATGAAGAAGTATTAAATGCTGGTGCATGTACGGCTAGATGCAATGTTTCTATAAATTCATGCATGTGTCGAATGCATGTATGGACATTAAAGGCTGGTCCATGAATGAATCAAATGCATGGGATGATAGAATGCATGAATGGCTTAAGTTCATGTATGGTGGCTGTCTCCTAACTTTCCAAGGCACTTATTCAGCCAAGAAGTAGCTGCCAACAAATTCTATGTTGACCATAGAGCTCCTTGAACATGTTCACACTTTGAATTGACCTATAGGCTACTACACATGCATGGATGGGTTCAAGAACGTCTAAGGGAAGGAATTAACTCAATAATTCAACACATTGATTGAATTAAGTGCATGCACAAAGGGGAGAACGAATTTACTAGGTTCATGCTGCCATTTATGAACCTACATGCCATTAAAGTGTTTAATTATGAAGATGCATGTTCCATACAAGTGCATGAACGTCTCAGGGAGATGAATGCAACCTTTGGTGCACATACAAGTCACTTGAAGCCGTTCTTTATGACTAAGCATTCATGCACAAACCAAAGGGGAAGAAAGTGTCCATTCAGCTAGTGCATGAATCTGCCGAATTTATGAACTATTTTAATACATTAGTGTGAACGTTTTTATTATTGTGTGAACACCTAGATGTCAAATTTGAATGGTCATCTATGTGCCTATAAATATTTGTTCTTTCATTTGTAAGGGACTTTTGCCAAATTTGTTAATGAACATTGTTCTTGTGAGGTTGCTTCCTCTCATATCTCGTACAAGTTTCGAACGACTTATCTGGCTTGTGCTAGTGGTGTCAATGTTCTTGTTTGAACTTATCACCAATCTTGGTGTGGCGTTCACCTATCCATCTATCCATATTTTTCACCTTAACAATATAGGAATCGGGGTGACACTTCTTAGTGTTGAATCATTCCTGACGTTGAGTTCGTTTTTCCATTCCCATCTTTTAAATTTCTTTCTTGTTAACCCAAACCGAACCTTCTATCCTTCATCCATCTTTGCTACCCTTAACCGAACCTATTACTAAACTTACCCTTCTTGAAACCTTCCGCTTATCCTATTCTATTCTTTTACTTTTATTACTAAAATTCGAGGCACGAATGACTCTCTCGAACTACGATCGGGCAACTATGTGAATTCAACTCATCTACCCGGGCCGGATCACATCACCATTAAGCTAGTTTTTGAGACCATTCGGCTGACCATGTTTTAGGCTATAAATATTTGTTAAATTTCATTTGTAAAGGTTAGACAATTTTAGACTTTGTTAATTATATGAACTTAATTATTCTAGTGAGAATTCAATTCTCTTTATTCACTTTAGGACTGATTTGACTTATCGGGATTTCGTCTCGTGGCGTCTATCTTTCCTTTATTTTTATTCTGAACTTATCACCTCAGGTGTGGCGTTCAAAATATATCTTTGGTTCCTAACTCTCTATAGTTAGCGGGTCAAGATTCTCTTGTCGACCTAAGTGCCTATTTTAAGATTCGGGTCAACTTTTCCTATAACGTTGGTTCAATCTTGGCCTTAGCCAATTTTCATCCACCTATCACCAAATTTTCTTTAACCTTGTTTGATCCCTTTGTGAGCCATTTATCCATTTCTCTTTCAGCCTTCTTGAAATCAAATCATCCATTCACTTCCACATCTATTACGAAACTAATCATTCGAACCTATCTTCCTTGTTTTCATGCCCAATTTTGCAAACCGTTCAAACTTACCCAATTTATTGATCGGGTAACTATTACGACTCAAATCATCCCAAGACAAGTTCGTATCATTTGGTATCAGAGCTGGTTAAATTGAGGTAAGTATCGATGTTTTTGAAAGTTTCGGTATCGTATTTGTAAAAAAAATTGAAAAAAATTGAAAAAAATTCGTGAAAAAAAAGAGAGAAAGAATATATTGATTTGAAGAGTAAAAAAAAAATTCAAAAATAGTGAAAAAAATTCGAAATTAAAAAAAAAACAAAAAGTTCTGTTGATAGTTCTGAAAGTTGTATTCATCTTTTGTAAATCCCGATCATTAATTTTTTTTGCTACTATCACCATCTACCCAAAAGGCTACACCTTCACCTTTTATTTTTGCTTCTAGCCCACCCTTGTCCCAACATCATTTCCAACCCAAACCGATGATCATTTTTGTAAGCTGACTCCACACCGATGAGACCGTTAAGCTTAAGTAGTCCATTGTGAATCGAGAGAAGTGAATAGAGTGGAAAAAGGCACGAGTGTGTGGTGAGACTATTCGAGTGCGAAAAAAAGCCAAACGTGTGCAATTTTTTTCTTCTTTTCTTCTTGAGAGAAGTGTGAGGTTTGTGTGAGTCAAACACCATGTTTCGAAATACTAAAAGTATTATTGATGATGGTAATAATCTGTTCGACCTAACATATCAAGAATTTATTCACGAGGGGTGTCTCCAAATTCCAGCATAATAATCACATTATTACAACGCCAAAAGGAAGTTTAAAAAAAAAGAAGAAAAAAAAAGAGATACGAAATTAAAAAAAAAAAGGTGAAGCGATCAAAAGTTTGATTTTATTGTTTTATATTTCTTCCGATCGTCTTATATTCTTTTCATCAATTTTAACCCCCCCAAGACGCCACACTACTTTAAAAATTATTTTTTTCTTTTAGCCTACCCGTACACCATACGTTTTAACCCTTGTAACCGTTTGAAGCCGACCCTAAAGCACCTAGTCAAGTCAAAAGAAACCAAATACGAGGTTACGAGAGTAAGCTTGAGTGGTAAAAGGCTAGAGTGTGTGAGAACATTTGAGAGTTTGAAAAAGCCTAAAAAAAAAGAGTGTAAACACGAGTGGAGTGTTCATCAATTTTCTTTCTGAGTGAAATAGTGAGGTTTGTGGTGAGGATTTAATCATTTAGTTCTATTTTATTCTTTTTTTTTCTAAATCATGTTGCAAGAAGAATTTTCAAAATTTGAATTTCAGTATTTGTTGAAAGAGATGGAGTGCATGCTCAACCGAAGAATTGAACCGATCCAAGAAAAACTAGATCATCGAGCCAGAACCCAACGAGAGCAAATTAGTCCAAGTGAAAGGGCAGAAATGAGAGTGCCAAGGAGACGAACATCCAATGAATGTTCGAGAAGAGATTCTTATCGTGAATCCTATTCCTCGAGGAATCCAAGACAAAAAGTAGCAAACTTTGGGTCTGAGATCTTTCAAGATGGCGAACAAGAAAGTATAAGTTATTCGACATATGCCTCAAAAAAATCATCTGCAAAGGAGTCCTTACGAAGGAGTGAACGGGAATCCTATGTAAATCATTCCATTCATACCCAACAAAACTCATCTCATTTTGATTCTTTTGTTTTATCTTCATTTTGTAGAGAAAGGAAGAGAGAAAAAGAAATAAAAAGAAGAGAGAGACAAGAAAATATTATGAGAGAAAATGAGAGAATTTTGAATGAAATCGAGAAAAGAAAAAAAGAAACAAAAGAAAATGAGTGTGAAAGAAAAGAAAATGAGAGGAAAAAGAAAAATGAAATTGAAAAGAAAGTGAAAAGAAAAAGAGATCGAGAGTGAAAAGAATGTGAGAAGAAAAAGAAAATTGAAAAAGAAATTGAGTCTCAAGAGAGAAAAGATATTGAGCAAGAAATGAGTGTTGTCGATGAAAAGAAATGAGAAAAGAGATGCAAGAGAGCAAGAAAAAGTGAGGAGTGTTCCTACTAACCTACATGTGAGATTTCCTCGTCTTGTTTCTTTTCGTGTTTCAAGATCCGAGCAAAAATTTCGACTTCAATACCTGTCCGAGGAGAAAAGGTTTACGTTGATTGAAAGAGGTAACATTTTTAACGATCCTCATTCACCTTTGCCAAAAGGTAAGCAAGGTATGAGTTTTGAAGTTTTTAAAACACATCAGCCTCATTCGATTGTTGACGAAAACTTTATTAATGTTTTGGGTTTTGAAAAGCACTTGTACCATGACATGGTTGATTATTCTTTCTTGATTAGTAATGATTTGATTGTTTCAAGTGTTGATAACAAAAACGTTGCTCATAAAGTATGTGTTGTTGACGATTATGTTGCTGGAGTAATCATTAATCGGCAATCGCAAGGTTTGGTTATGCAAGATAATGAGCTATATAAATCTTTGTGTTTGCTTGATTGTGGAGAAAAGGTGTGGACGATATTTGAAACATATGAATTTTTAAAAACTTGCATGTCTAATTTTCCTTTGATTCGTTTGTGTGATAAAATGTTGACTTGTAAAATGCTTAGTTCATTTGATTTTGATGATGGTTGTTTAATGCTATGGTCTAAAGGATTCGAACATCATTTGCATACTCATAACTTTAGTTTGTTTCATGTTCCTACCATGTTGACAGCCAATAAATATTCAAGTCAATGTGAAATGGTAAGCAAAAAATTTGTTTTTGATCCCGGTGATTTTTATTCTTTATTGATGATTAACGGACTTGATTCAAGGATTTTTTATTTTCGAGATTCTAACTGTCGAAATTTTTGTTACTTTGGATCAATATTACTTGAAATCAAGCCTTTTGATTTCGTGTGAATGGATGTGTAAACCATTTCTGCTTATTTAATGTTTTGTCTTTAAATCTAAACATAAAGTTGTGGATTTGTGAAAAGTTGCAAATGTTAAATCCAAGTTTTGGTTTTATATCATTGTTCATAGAATTTGAGTCGTGGACTTTTTTTGTTCAAAATTTTGAGTCACGAATGCTTCATGGATCTAGTTTGTTTTCAACAAAGAACAAGGTAAGATCCACTTTTACTTTTGATCCCGGCATTGGTTTATTTGCCCAAGTTTGGCTTAAGAAGCTGGAGCGAGATTGTAAGTTCTTAATTCGGTGTTTCCTTAAACTTCTTCTTTATTTTGTTGTTGAAACTTTGAAACAGCCTATCCAAAAAGAAGAAGGACATGTGACTAATATTTTGTCTTTTCGAGTCTTGTGTGACTTTCAGGTTATTGTGAGCCATTCTACCCCATTTGACAACCAAGGGCCTAGTGACGACAAATACTTTTTCGCAAGCAAATGGCCCGACTTGAGGACAAGTCGCTTTGAAGACGGGGGGAATGATGTGAGCACACCCGGGGCATCCTCGAATGCACACCAAGTATCTATTGAGCTACCAAAAGGTCCCATAACCCGAGCTCAAACCAAGCAACTTCAAGATGCTATATCGGCCTTTGTGACGCGCATTTTGGAAGATAACCAGCTCCCTAATGTTGAAGGAGCTAAGAACAACTCCTTGATGAATCCATGCACCATTTTGCAATCCGATCTCAGCTCCTCTCCAGCTCCCCCCATGCACCATTCAGCTCACATCAGCTCACTTGAGCTTGTTTTAGCTTGTTTGAGCTCGAACTTAGCTCGATTCAGCTCATTCCTTTTTCATTTCAATAAATTAAGTTTTAATCTAGCTTATAACTAAGTTTGCTACAGCTCATGCCGAATTCCCTAGCTCATTTTAGCTCACTAAGTGTTTTTGACTATTTGAGCTAGCCGAATTTATTATAAGTTGACTTATAATTATTGTGTTCAAATTTAGTTAGTGTTATTAAGTTATTTAGTTATTATTTTAATTTATAATTATATAAATAGTTGTGTTATTTAATTTTGTTATTTAATTTTGTAGGTTAGCCGAATTTGGAAGATACATTCATGGCATTTAATGCCAGGTGCATGAACGGGAATGTTCATTGAACGGGAAGATTCATGAATGGTTCGGTTCAATGTTTGGAGGACATACATTCATGTACATGGAAGGTTAATGCATATTGAAAGGTGCATCTCCCTTGGACGGCACACATGCATGAATGGAGGGTAATTAATGCAAGTGCATGTACGGCTAGGTTCAAGCCCCCTTCCAAGTTCCATGTACAACCGATGCATGTGGGAGGACCCTTGGAGTTTCCTAAGCACCTATTCGGCCAAGAGACACCCTTTGGGAGTTTCATGCATCCCATGGACGAACCTAGACCATTCCCTTGGCTTTCAAAGCTTGCTCATACATGAAGCTGCCCACTCACCTCCCCATTCGGCCGAACATGGACAAAGGACATCAATGGTCATTTTTCTAGAATGTTCATGTCTTAAATTAGGTTTATTGCTTAATAGTTAAGTTCATGAATAGTCTATTCGGTTAGCCTAAGAAACTAGTATAAATAGTTTGTTATTTCATTTGTAAAGGACTTTTGCCAAATTTGTTAATGAACTTTTGTTCTTGTGAGGTTGCTTCCTCTCATATCTCGTACAAGTTTCGAAGACTTATCTAGCTTGTGCTAGTGGCATCAACCGACTTGTTTTGAACTTATCACCAATCTTGGTGTGGCGTTCACCTATCCTTCTATCCATCGTTTCACCTTAACAATATAGGAATCGGGGTGACACTTTTTAGTGTTGAATCATTCCTGACGTTGAGATCGTTTTTCCATCCCCCATCTATCCAACATCCTTTCTTGTTTCCTTAGCCGAACCTATCACTACCCTTTTGCATAACTTTTGAAAACCTTCCGCTATCCAAACCTATCCATTTCACTTCTATTTCTAAAATTCGAGGTACGAACGACTCTCTCAAACTACGATCGGGCAACTACGTGAATTTGACTCGTCTACCCGGGCCGGATCACATCAATGTCTAAATTGGAACATGTTTTAATCTATTTTACTATAGCCATTTAACTTGTCTTAGTTTAGGACACATTTATTTCTTGTCCAGCCGAATGTGGGTTAAATAATTTGCTGCCAATTTAATATGTTCAAAGCTGATTAATTTTGGTTTAAATGTGTAGCTATTTTTGACAATAAAGAAGGAAGCATACTGATGTGAGCACACCCGGGGCATCCTCGAATGCACATCAAGTATCTATTGAGCTGCCAAAAGGTCCCATGACCCGAGCCCGAACCAAGCAACTTCAAGATGCTATATCGGCCTTTGTGACGCGCATTTGGGAAGATAACCAGCTCCCTGACGTTGAAGGAACTAAGAACAACTTTTTGAAGACTCCATGCACTATATTGCAAACCGATCTCAGCTCCCCTATGTGCCATTCAGCTCACATCAGCTCACTTGAGCTCATTTTAGCTCGTTTGAGCTCGAACTTAGCTCAATTCAGTCATTCCTTTTTCATTTTAATAAATTAAGTTTTAATCTAGCTTATAACTAAGTTTGCTACAGCTCATGCCGAGTTCCCTAGCTCATTTTAGCTCACTCAGTGTTTTTGACTATTTGAGCTAGCCGAATTTATTATAAGTTGACTTATAATTATTGTTTCAAATTTAGTTAGTGTCATTAAGTTATTTAGTTATTAATTTAATTTATAATTATATGAATAGTTGTGTGTTATTTAATTTTGTTAATTAATTTTGTAGGTTAGCCGAACTTGGAAGATTCATGTATGGACTTTAATGCAAGGTGCATGCATGGGAGGATTCAATGGACGGCAATCAAGAGGCACATGAATATTCATGATGAACATTCATGCATTTGAATATACATGGATCAAATTAATGAAGGAACATGCATTGGACGGTTCATGCATTGGCCATGTGTTCACACATTGTGTTCACACCATGATGACCCTTCGGTTGGCTGTTTACACTCAAGTGTCTACTCAAGCTCCTTGTTCACACCCATTTTGACTCTTCATGAAGCCCTAATTAATTAAGTCAATCATGGTGAAACAACATGAATTCAAGGCTCCATTAAGGTGTTAGCCGAATCTAGCCATGCATGTATGAAGACCATTCATTCAAGTACATCAATGTACATTCATGAAGCTAACCATTCACCTCCCATTCGGCCGAACATGGACAAGACACTAATGGTCATTTTTCTAGAATATTCATGTATTAAATTAGGTTCATTGCTTAATAGTTAAGTTCATGAATAGTCTATTCGGTTAGCCTAAGGAACTAGTATAAATAGTTTGTTGATTTCATTTGTAAAGGACTTTTTTGCCAAATTTGTTAATGAACTTTGTTCTTATGAGGTTGCTTCTTCTCATATCTCGTACAAGTTTCGAAGACTTATCTAGCTTGTGCTAGTGGCGTCAACCAACTTGTTTGAACTTATCACCATCCTTGGTGTGGCGTTCACCTATACTTCTATCCATCTTTCCACCTTAACAATATAGGAATCGGGGTGACACTTTTTAGTGTTGAATCATTCCTGACGTTGAGATCGTCTTTCCATCCCCCATCTATCCAACATCCTTTCTTGTTTCCTTAACCGAACCTATCACTACCCTTTTTACATAATTTTGAAAACCTTCCGCTATCCAAACCTATCTTTTTCATTCTATTTCTAAAATTTGAGGTACGAACGACTCTCTCGAACTACGATCGGGCCACTACGTGAATTCGACTCGTCTACCCGGGCCGGATCACATCACATATCGAATTTAATGTGCTTCTTGCTACAGCCAAATTAATTAGTGAACAAGGCATGGACGGCACATTAATTGAGTTGCTGGTGCATGGCACAACATTAAAGAGCTCTTGGTGCATAGGAGCTCAAACATGATTAATGCATTAAAGAGTCATTGGTGCATGAACAGCCTAGGAGCATGAAACGTGATTAATGCTTGAAGGCTGCTGGATGGTGTTCCCAAATGGCCATTCGGTCAAAAGGTGGCTGAATATTCAATGTTTCAAGCTGAATTAAAAGGCCAGCTGCTGTTTAAGTTTCTCTTGGTGCTTTTTCGGGAATAATAAGGGACATGGCTGATTATAATTAATCCCATCCAGCTGCTCACATTCAGCTTCTATATCTATTGACTATTTGATGTGAGCACACCCGGGGCATCCTCGAATGCACACCAAGAATCAATCGAGCTTCCAAAAGGTCCCATGACTCGAGCTTGAACCAAGCAAATTCAAGATGCTTTATTAGCCTTGGTGTTGCGTATTTGGGAAGATAACAAGCTCCATGACGTTGGCGGAGCTAAGGACAACTCCTTGAAGACTCCATGCACCATTTTGCAATCCGATCTCAGCTCCTCTCCAGCTCCCCATGCGCCATTCAGCTCACATCAGCTCACTTGAGCTCGTTTTAGCTTGTTTGAGCTCGAATTTATCTCGTTTCAGCTCATTCCTTTTTCATTTCAATAAACTAAGTTTTAATTTAGTTTTTAACTAAGTTTGCTACAGCTCATGCTGAATTCCCTAGCTCAACTTAGCTCACTAAGTGTTTTTGACTATTTGAGCTAGCCAAATTTAATATGATAGTTGGCTTATAATTATTATGTCCAAATTTAGTTAGTGTCATTAAGTTGTTTAGTTACTATTTTAAATTATAACTATATGAATAGTTGTGTGTTACTTAATTATTTTATTTAATTATGTAGGTTAGCCGAATGTGGAAGATTCATTCATGACAAGGTGCATGAACGGGAATGTTCATTGAACGGGAAGATACATGCATGGATCGGTTCAATGTTTGGAAGCCATACATTCATGTACATGGAAGGTTAATGAATATTAATGCAAGTGCATGTACGGCTAGGTTCAAGCCTCCTTCCAAGTTCCATGTACAACTGATGCATGTGGGAGGACCCTTGGAGTTTTCAAAGCACCTATTCGGCCAAGAGACACCTCTTGGGAGTTTCATGCACACCTTGGCCGAACCTAGACAACCCGTTGAGCTACCAAAGGTGTATATTCATCAAGTGATTAAAGCTCATGCATGAAGCTGTCCAAACACATCCCCATCAGCCAAATCAAGACTACATAATTAATGTGTTCATTCTAGAATATTCTAGCTAGTTCATGACCGAATTTGCTTAGCCTTTAAGCTAGCTAATTTGTCCATTCGGTTACTACATAATTGCCTTTAAATAGTTTGTTGATTTCATTGTAAAAGGACTTTTGCCAAATTTGTTAATGAACATTGTTCTTGTGAGGTTGCTTCCTCTCATATCTCATACAAGTTTCGAATGACTTATCTGGCTTGTGCTAGTGGCGTCAATCGTCTTGTTTTGAACTTATCACCAATCTTGGTGTGGCGTTCACCTATCCATCTATCCATATTTTTCACCTTAACAATATAGGAATTGGGGTGACACTTCTTAGTGTTGAATCATTCCTGACGTTGAGTTCGTTTTCCATTTCCATCTTTCAAAACTTTTTTTCTTGTTAACCCAAACCGAGCCTTCTATCCTTCATCCATCTTTGCTACCCTTAACCGAACCTATACTAAACTTAACCTTCTTGAAACCTTTTGCTTATCCTATTCTAATTCTTTTACTACTATTACTAAAATCCGAGGCACGAACGACTCTCTCGAACTACGATCGGGCAACTACGTGAATTCGACTCATCTACCCGGGCCGAATCACATCACCATTGGCGTCCTCAAGGAGCATTTAAGCTGCCCAAGCCTATCCAGCTGGTCAAAGCAATATATTTAATATCATGCACCCTCTTTGGCCGAATATTACAAGTTTGTTTTCAGCTCATTTAATTCTCCAGCTGATGAGGAAACTTCAAGGAACTTTCTTGGTATCTTCTAAGAAATATTCAACTCTTCTAGCTGAATTACAAGCTAACCATTCAGTTTTCTAGGTGGCTGATCAGCTCACCTTTATTTTAAATGATTATAGCTGCATGAAGACACCTTGGAAGCTGTCCAAATACGTTCTCAAGGCTGGAGGAAGCATTCTAGAATTTTCCTAAATTTTTCTGGAGATTTCAGCTCATTTAAAGGCTGAATTAAGTGACCATTCAGCTAGTTTTTGAGACCATTTGGCTGACCATGTTTTAGGCTATAAATATTTGTTAAATTTTATTTGTAAAGGTTAGACAATTTTAGACTTTGTTAATTATATGAACTTTATTGTTCTAGTGAGAATTCAATTCTCTTTATTCACTTTAAGACTGATTTGACTTATCAGGATTTCATCTCGTGGCATCTATCTTTCCTTTATTTTTATTCTGAACTTATCACCTCAGGTGTGGCGTTCAAAATATATCTTTGGTTCCTAACTCTCTATAGTTAGCGGGTCAAGATTCTCTTGTCGACCTAAGTGCCTATTTTAAGATTCGGGTCAACTTTTCCTATAACGTTGGTTCAATCTTGGCCTTAGCCGATTTTCATCCACCTATCACCAAGTTTCCTTTAACCTTGTTTGATCCCTTTGTGAGCCATTTATCCATTTCTCTTTCAGCCTTCTTGAAATCAAATCATCCATTCACTTCAACATCTATTACGAAACTAATCATTCAAACCTATCTTCCTTGTTTTCATCCCCAATTTTGTAAACCGTTCAAACTTACCCAATTTATTGATCGGGCAACTATTACGACTCAAATCATTCTGAGGCGAGTTCGTATCACCTTTATATTCAAGGGCTATTACAAATTGATTTAAGAGACTTTTTAAGTGAATTTTGGTTACATACAAAGGGAAGCATTATTCTTCATTAAAAGGAGCTGTTATCATCCATTAAAGGAAGCATTACACCTTCTTAAATTCAGCAGCAACCTCTTTCATCTTCCATAACCGATTGTTGATTAAAGTAATCACTTCATGAGTTAATTTTTCATTAAAATTGCTAGTGTCCATTTGGCTGACCAAGGATGATACGAACCCAATCGTATCATGGTTTGACACAACTCGACAACATCGAACATGGCCTAAGCTCGAGGGACCTAAGTGCAAAATGAGGCCTAACCTTAGCTCAATCAGCTCAATTTTTGCTCATCTCCAGCTCAATGAGTTCATGTGCTCAATTCAATGAGCTTGATTCAGTTTAAATAAGCTCGTTTGAGCTTATCTTTAAATTCTAATTCTTGCATTTTATTAAGCTGAAATAAATTAGTTATTTTGTTTTAATTAAGTTATTTAATTAGTTAAGGTTTAATAAATTTGTTTAAATTTGGACATTTTAATTTAAATTATTAAATATGTCTTATATGTCTAGTTTTAATATGTCTAGTTTAGGACATCAATTTAATATGTCTATCTTAGGGACAAAATTAGCTGCTGATTTAATTTGTCCAGCCCATATTGAATTTGTCCTAGCCGACTTAATGGTACATGCAATGGATGGCACATCAAGTGAGGGAATAGTCCAGCTTTTTCAAAGCTACTTTTTCGTGAACAGCAAAGGCATTAAAAGCTGCTGGAGAAAACATGCATGGACGAATTTAATGCAAGTAAACACATGCATGAATTGGCCAAAGGAGGGAGCTGAACACACATTAATTCCAGTTGACTTTTCGTGCACACCAATAGTCAAGAAGGATTAAATTCAACAGCAGCCTTTTTTTCTCTATTCTATGTGACATCCCTAATTTGATCCTAGTCGGGAAGTGGTTTCGAGACCACAAAACTGAGTCACACAAATAATTGATTGTTAAATTTCATGTCTATTTTATGTTACAATTTATGTGTGAAATTTTGATGCTTTGATTTTGTCAATTGAATGCGAATTTAATCAAAAGGGCTTATGTGAGAAACATTAAAAATGTGTTGGTTAATTTTTAAAATGGCCAAATTGTTGCATGGATTAAATATGGGGACTTGCATGTCAAAGTCCCCATTTTTCATGATAATGGCTGACCATGATGGTTTTAGGTGAGAAAATATGTATTTTATTTGTTGTAATGATAGCAAATAAATGATATTATATACATTTTGTTAAAGAATTAAATAAAGACTTATAAAATATGAAATAAAGTTTTCATAATGGAAAAAAAAGGGGATGAAAACAGAATTTTATCCATTCTTTCTCTCAATAGCCGATTCTTAGAATCAAAGAAGAACAAAAGGGGGCCCTTAGACATATGGCAATTATATTAGCAATTGGAGGTATGTTTGGCTTAATTTCTTGATAATTTTGGTAAGGTTGAGTTGTTAAATAGATTTTGAAGTTAGCCCATGCATTTATTTTTGAATTTAAGAAGAATGATACATTCGACTATGCTTTGATGTGCTTGGATTGTTGTTCATTGAGTAAGTGATTGAGGAATGGTTAGAAGAATTTGAATGCTAAACTAGTTGATTTGTTTATAATGTCCGATTATGATCATTTATAGAGATGTGAATGAATTGTTGTTATGTGAATAAATATTTATTTGATGATATATATATGTATTCGGCAATGGGATAAAGTGTGTATTAAGGTAAGTTTCATGGTGATTATGCTTGTGATGTTGGGTTAATATTCAGCATTGAGTAATGTGGGGTAAGGTGATTAATCGGCTATGAAATTAGCTAAATTGAATAGGTATGTTTAATGATATGCTTAGTGTAATGTATAATCTTATAACTCGGTTTGGCATTGAGATAAAGGTTAGATGTATGATTGGATTTTGGTATGTGTTAAATTGGTTAATCAAAGATTTAATATGACGAAATGTTAATGAATAACATAATTGGTTTGCACCTTAAATAGTTGAAATAAAGCTTGCCGATTATGATTAAATGTTTAAATTGTAATGGTCATATATAGATATATATATATATATATATATATGCCTTATGTATGTACCATGTACACATAAGGACATTCGGCAATATGATTAAATTCATGTATAAGAAAGCATGATAAATTAAGTGACTCTTTGCTTGTGAATGTGAATTAGATATAAATTAAATAAGCATGAAATCAAGTCATGGCATGTTTTATTAAATATGATACATATTGAAATCTATTGTTTTAGATATAGATTAAATGATATGTGATTGCCAAATGTGATTGTTAAGTGAATAATATTAGTTAAGTACTTAAGCAAATCTATTGTTTTACTTAAGCTTAAGAGCAAAGAGGATCAAAGTCAGATAGGGGAAAAGAGAAAGTAAACGAATAGCCGTGGATATCTAGTCGTCGACCACTTCCGAGGTAAGTTTTAAGTGATTAAACGTTGAGTAAATTCAATCATAATAGGACATAATGAGTTGATTTAATAAGATATGATGTGGCCATGATATGTTTTAAACTCAAATGGTAAGTTCATAAGTGTCTGGACTTGGAAATTTAAGAGCAAATTGTAATAATTTGCTTAGGACAGCAGCAGTAACGTGATTTTAGAAAATCACCATAAATTGTTGGTGTGGAATTATAGGCTGAATAAAATATGTAATCAAAGCTTAATTAGTCTAGTTTCTTATAAAAGAAACCGTGTAAGCAAAGGAATTTCCTATAAAGAGATATTTAAAGTTGTGTGAGACTGTGTCAGAATGACTCCGAAATCCCCTGTTCTTTTTTTTAGAAAATCATTATAAATCACACAAAAATTGTTATAAGATAAAATTTATATGCTTAGACTCCTTAATGAGTCTAGTTTCAAATGAAATAAACAAGAACATATTTTGAATTCTGTACAATGAGAAAGTTGGTTCGTAGTGAAGAGTGGTCAGTATAGTCAAACAGTGAAATAGGAGAAACTTTAAAAAAAATTCTGGTATTGATTGGTCAAACCAAAAATTCTGAAAATTTTATGGATATAAGATATATGAGTCTGTTTTCAGGGAAAATTAACAGCACTTCATTTGGAATTTCGTAGCTCCAGTTACAAATAATTTAATGACTGTTGCTCAGGAAAACAGCTTGTAGTGAATGTGTGATTTTGTTGTAAACATTGATGAAACTATTTGAGTTGCTTATAAGCTATTGCTGAAATTGATGTACAAGATAAATATATATATGTGTGGTAAAGCCAAATGGCTAATATGAAATATGTATGAGATATATATATGTGGTAAAGCCAAATGGCTAATGTGAAATATGTATGAGATATGTATATGTGGTAAAGCCGAATGGCTAACATGAAATATGTATGAGATATGTATATGTGGTAAAGCCGAATGGCTAACATGAAATATGTATGAGATATATATATGTGGTAAAGCCGAATGGCTAACATGAAATATGTATAAGATATATATATGTGGTAAAGCCGAATGGCTAGTGTGAAATATGTATGAGATGTGTATATATTGTGGCCGAATGACCAAATGTGAAAGGTGTGTATTATTAGATATTTGATGAGGCAAATGAATTACAAATATGACAGTCGATGTGAACGTTGTAACATGTGATTAAATGTACATGAAACTTGGAAATATATTCTGGGTAAGACCCGATGACTATGTGTGGAAATATATTCCGGGTAAGACTCGATGACTACGTGTGGAAATATATTCTGGGTAAGACCCGATGAATACGTGTGGAAATTATGTCCGGGTAAGACCCGATGACTACATGTGGAGATTATGTCCGGGTAAGACCCGATAACTACGTGTAGGGATTATCCGAGCTAAAGGTCTCGTTGAAGATTCGAGTAAAGCATAAGATTATACGACTTCACAGTAACAATTAGTAATAAATACGTTCAATGCGTTAAGTTGGTCAGGTATGTATTTTGAGATTATATTTAAGCTTGATTTGGATTAAATCACAAGGTTGTTATGTGATGCATATGTGAGTAAAGCAATAAGACTGTTCTATGATTATTGTGCATTTGGTCAATGTGAAAAGTTAGGTGAAAATATGTAATGTACCTATGTTTATAAGAGATCACTATCAAGTGAGAATTTATCTGCTTATTGTGTATTACATAATTGTGTATATTCGGCCAAAAGGGTAGTATACCTAAAGAGGTTATATGAAAATTGTAAGATCGACTTTTAATTCAGTTGGTCGTATGTGATAAATACTTGTACATGTTAGACCCATCAGAATTAAATCATGATTGTAAAGTGAAAAGCAAATATGAAAATGCCATATGAATATGTGAGTATTCGGTTATGGAGAAATACTATAGGATATTGGGAGATATACATTTTGATTTGTCCGATGAGGATAACTATAGATATGAAATGAAATGTTATATGTGAATCAAAAAAACAAATTGGTTATATTTGAGTTCAAGAGTTTTTTTTTAATTTGCTTAAGACTTACTAAGCTTAAAAAAGCTTACTCTGTTGTTATGTTTCTCTGTTTTATAGATTGTTGAATTTGGCCTTTTGCACGAGGATCGTCAGCAACTTGTCACACTATCACTATCCACTGCTTAGTACTGCTATGTTTTGGATTATCTTATGGCATGTATAGAATAGACTAGTGGCGGAAGAATATTTTGGTTAATGTATATAAGCCATGCGAAAATGGCATCTTTTGAATGTTTACTTAGAGAAGTTTAAATTTTATCCCTGGCTGTGCTTAGTACTTATTTAAATGAATGATCTTTATTTCAAGAAAAAGTTCAAAATTTTACTGTTCTGACATGAGTTACAAGTCCGGTAATGCCCTTTACCTATTCTCGACGATTGGTTACGGGATAGGGTGTTACATTTTATTGGTATCGAGCTACGCTTAGTCGATTCTAGGACTAACGTAGCACGTGTGAGTATAGTTATACATGCCATAAAGTGATAAAATGATAGTGTGATGATTTCTGACAGTTAAAATGTGTTTTTCGTATAATAATAAATTTTGATCCTGAACGAGCTGTGGCAGATGGTATTGAGAGCATTGGAACATGCTTATGATGTGTCAAAATTGAGAAAAGAGTGAATTACGAATATGATATGCTATGTGAAATGTACTTGTTGATTTTGCTATGTGCCTTTTTCGAATGATGCAATGAATTTTATGATATGCATATATCATGTGCGAACTAGAAGTATAAGCCCTAAGGTATGTGATAAATTTAGTAAGTTTTGAGTAATTAAGTTTAGTATAAAAGTTAGAATGGCATGTTATAAAGGTATGATATATGAATCATGGCCCATTGATCTTACTTTACTCAAATTTGTTTACGAGATAGTTGTGTATAAAGCATGTATCCGAATGATCATTAGAAAATAAACTGTGAGAATTAGGTGGATATGTGATCCTTGTATATATAGATCGAATGTCAAATGAAAGTTATACATTATGTGCTTGTATACGAATAAAGCAAATGAAATGCCAATGTGATAAATTAGTGAAATGTATACTTGATGGATAAATATGCATAAAAGTTTAGTATGTTATATCCGGGCTAAGTCCCGAAGAGCATTCGTGTTGGTGATATATTCGGGCTAAGTCCCGAAGAGCATTAAATCTTGGTGATATATCCGGGCTAAGTCTCGAAGAGCATTCGTGCTGGTGATATATCCGGGCTAAGTCCCGAAGAGCATTCGTCTTTGCCGTGATGTATCCGGGCTAAGTCCCGAAGAGCATTCGTGTTGGTGATATATCCGGCTAAGTCCCAAGAGCATTCTGCTTTGGTGATGTATCCGGGCTAAGCCCCGAAGGCATTCGTGTTGGGACAAAATCCGGACTTGAGGTCTGAAGGCCTTTGTGCTGAAATTATTTATGGGTTAAAGTTCCGCAGGTCTTGTACTGGTGATGTGTATTCGGGTCTTCGTGCCTAATAGGCTTAATGCCGGTGATTCGAGCAAGGTTTAAGTGTTCATTACTATATGAATTCAAAGTTAAATGAAAGAATACGTTTAAAGTGTACATATATGATGTTTTATAGACTTAGTTAAGTCATTTCAATATGTAATAACGAATGAATATGGGCATTATGTGTGCGAATGATTAGAGGCACTGTGTGTGCAAATTCTTTTAACCGAGCACTATGTGTGCGAAATTGGTAATTGAGGCACTGTGTGTGCGAGTTCTTCAACCGAGCACTATGTCTGCGAGATCGGTCAGTGGGCACTAAGTGTGTGAAATGAGATTCATGTAAGACCTCGTCTGGGATGAAGGCATTGATTTGAGATGTTGTGTAAGACCATGTCTAGGACATGGCATCGACTCGATATGTGATAACATGTAAGACCATGGTTGGACTATGGCTTTAAGTAAATGACATACTCAGACAAGTACGACGCTCTTTAAATTGACAAATGTTAAGAAGTAGAATTGAAGTTAGATGTTGAATTTTAATTAGATAATGATATTCGGTATTTGAGTTTGAATTGGGGATTAATAGATATAAATTGACGATTGATTATTGTTTTGGCTGTAATTTTGTTATAAGTGGAAAAAAAATGGTGGATATGTTGTTAAGGAATGGATTTACGTTATATGTACACTTAAGTGCTTAGTTGAAAATGTGTTATGGATTTAGTCTATGAGATTCTCGGTATATGAAGTTATATGTACTATTGCTGAATGGACACTATTTTGTTAATCTTGTTCAAGAAATTATTTTGATTAAGTTTCGACATTCGAAAGTTTGTAAGAATTTTTGATGAATGCTGATAATTTTGGATATACAAGTTATGCGCTAGAATAAATCTCATGCCAGTGTATTATATTAAGCTTTATGCCTAATCGACTGTATACGGGTAACGTTAACTATGATTGAATGTGCTAAATGTTCAGGTATGTGGAAGTTGACTTTTCTTTTGGAAATGAGTTAAGTTGAATATTGAGATGTGATAAAGTTATAAAAGATATTCATTGGGATGTTTAAGAACATGTATACTTTCGGCCATGTTACGGCTTATATATATATATGAATGAACATGTGGGTTATGAATATGTGAGTTGATGTTATGTATTTGTTTTAAGATAAGAGGATGATTTTATGAGTCGATGTGGAATCGGTAATGAATTACTATTGTTATCGATGAGTTAATGTTTATATGGACATAATTCAATAAGAGGACGTTATCCTAACCTAGTCGCTAGTAAGATTTTTAGGGACGAAAATCCCTAAAGAGGGGGAGAGTTGTGACATCCCTAATCTGACCCTAGTCGGGAAGTGGTTTCGAGACCACAAAACTGAGTCACACAAATAATTGATTGTTAAATTTCATGTCTATTTTATGTTACAATTTATCTACGTCTTTCTTGATCTAAAATAACACATTTAGCTTATTTAATACTCACATTATCAAATTAATCCTTAATTCAAATTTTGGCAAAATTACAATTTTACCCCTAAACTTTTGCATATTTACATTTTTGCCCCTAAACTCGGGATTAAACTTTATTCCTTATTCTTATGTTTTATAACATGCTGATCACTTTTCCCTTCTATGGCAACATCAAATTCTCACTCTAACATGTACTTGTGACTATTAGGTATTTTTACCGATTAAGCCCTTTTACTCATTTTTGCTTAAAATCGAGTAGTACAAGTTGTCTAACATAATTTAAAACTTCATATTCTATCATAAAACATCAAAATACACAAATTTCACCTATGGGTATTTTTCCAAATATAAACCCTAGGTTAAATTATTGCTAACATAAGCTTTATCGAGTTACCGGGATCTCAAAAACGTAAAAATCATTAAAAAAAAGGGCTTAGAATCACTTACTATGAAGCTTGAAAGTTGAAGAAACCCTAGCTATGGTGAGAGTGAATTTCGGCAGCAACTAGATGAGGAAGATGACTATTTTGTGTTATTTTTCCCATTTTATTTCATTAATTATCCAAATAACCAAAATGCCCTTAATACCTTTCTTTGAAAATTTTCATGTACAAGCCTATTTTTGTCCAAAATTTTAGAAATTGGTCAAATTGCTATTTAAGACCTCCTAATTAATATTTCAAAGCAATTTCATACTAAAAACTTCTAGAATGCAAGTTTTGCAACTTATTCGATTTAGTCCCTAACTTCAAATTAAGCATTTTATGCATAGAGTTTCCTCACAAAATTTTCACACAATCATGCAATCATATCATAAACCTCAAAATAATTATAAAATAATTATTTCTATCTCGGATTTGTGGTCACGAAACCACTATTCCGATTAGGCCCTAATTCGGGATATTACAATTGACAAGCTACAACTTCAATATCTTTCTGAAGAGAGACAATTTTGAATGATCGAGAAAGGTAATATCAAAAATGAAATTCTTCCTTAAGAGCTTAAAGGCAAGCAATGTAAGGAGTCTTTAACAACTACATCACGACAAAATAATTTGAACATTGTTAAAAAAGGTACCAATGACTTAATTTTCGAAAGATCGCCACTCACTATGTCGATTAATTTCCATTCTCTGATTATTGATGATTTTGTTTTAAATAGTGGTATGAAAGGTTTTTCTAGTAATAAGTATGGCGTTGGCAAGCTTGTTGATGAAGTAAGATTAAGTCGGTACAAACAAAATTAGATCTTATGTGATAAAGAATTGTCACGTAAAATGCCTAATTTGTTTGTTTGTGATGGTAATGTGAATTCTCTATATCGTTGTGCATGTTTGTGTAAGTCTGATCAAATGAGAATTACGATGTATGATTGTTTGAAAATATGCATGCTCAAATTTTCTTTGTTTTATTTCACTTATGTGAGTTGTTGATGAAAGAAAGGCCATTGCCGCTTATAACAATGAACGACCAAAGTCATGTGTTTAAGCCCGGAGCAAGTCATCTTAATTTGTTGCCAAGCAAAGGTGAGCATCATAATTTCTGTTTAAATAAACGCGTGAATAACTTTTGCTTACTTGATGATGTGTTTCTAAATCTAAAAACAAAGTTGTTGTACCGTGATAATATGCGAATGCAAAATCAAATCTTTGATCCTGGAAATTGTGCTATAGTAGGATTTGAAGGATTCGAGCATGTCTTGCATGAGTTTAACTTACAATTGTTTCATATTTCCCCTGTGTTGTTGTCCATGAAATTTTCAAGTTGAAATGAAACAATAAGATAAAACTTTGCTTCCGACATCGGAGATTATTGTCTTATATCGTTTGGTATCAAATTGTTCAAAGGACTTGAATCAAGTACTTTTGTTGTCCAAAACCATAATTTTCGAGCACTTAATGGTTCTATTCTGACGATTTTGCTTGACCTTTTTATCCATTGTGAAACAGTAAGGTCGTTTTCCATCTTTGACCCTGGTATTCATTTTTACAATAAATTCATGAATGAGATTGAGAAAAGTTCTTTAGAGATTTTAATTCCTAGTGTCACTAATTTGTTTTACTCTTTTGTAGGTGACACTTGGAGATGGCGTTCCCCTAAAGAGGGAGGGCATGGAAATAACCCATTTCTTTCTCAAACCATTCGTGGTTCCACGGGTTTTGGAAATAACTTTGCTCCAATCATGAACAAATTGGTTCGCGATTTTAAAAAATTTTTTTCAAGCAAGTGGCCCAATTTGAGTACTAATTGTCTTCAAGAGGGAGGGAATGATGTGAACCTAGCTGCGTCATGTTACAAATCAACTCGACACCATCAAGCATGGCCTAAGCTCAAGGGGCCTAAGTGTAAAATGAGGCCTAATCTCAGCTCATTGAGCTCAATTTTTCTCATCTCCAGCTTAATGAGTTCATGTGCTCATTTAATGAGCTCGATTCAGCTCAAACAAGCTCGTTTGAGATCATTTCCATATTTTTAATTTGTTTTTTATGTGGCTGGAATAAATTTAATTAATGTGTTAGTTAATTAGGTAAATTTTAGCTTCAATAATTAGTTAATTTAAGGTGTCTTAAATCTGGACATATTAATTTAAAATTTAAATATGTCATATACTAAATAAAGTTTAATGTGTCTTAGTTTAGGATAAATTAATTAGCTACTGCTTTTTTGTCTAGGCTGAATTTAATGGTTGCCCTAGCATTAAACGTGAGTCATAAATGTATCCTTGTTTAGACATGTTATTAATGTGTTTGTGATTAAAACATGAATTTAAAATTGTCTTAACATTGCTGCAGGTTTAATGTGCCGAATTTAATGTGTTTAACATGAATTTAATTCATGTTGCTACTTTGCCCAGCCGAATTTATGATGCATGGTTGCTGACCGAATTAAAGTAGTAGCATGCGTGGGACAACATTTAAGGGGCTACCGAATTCTTTTCCCAAGTAATGGGCGGCACAATGAATGTAACTCGTGATCAGCAAAGCATTTAAGAAGCTGTTGGAGCAATAAAAAAACTGCCTTTTCGTGGAAAGCAAAAGCCATTAGGATTTAATTCCAGCAGCCACCATTAAGAGTGACGCCTAGTGAAGATAAATGGACATGTTTCTTCATTAAGTATTCAGCTGAATTGGGGAGCTGTCCATTAACTTTTTCCAAGCTTCATTTAAATACTACATGATTGTTCATCTCACGAAGCACTCTCCCCTCTCTCTTCAAGTATCCGGCCGAACCTAGTTAAAGAAGATGGATAAGTTCTTTCAAGTATCAGCCAAAGGGAAGCTTCAAGGAAACTTCCTTGAGTGATTCTAGCACCTTCCAGCTGAATTCTTCAAGGCTAAGAAAGATCATTCGGCTAGCTAGACTTTAGCTATAAATAGGGGTTGTTTTCTTCTTGTAATGGCTAATGAACATTTCATGAATTTTATCAACTTTTGTGAGTTTTTTTTCAACTCTCAATCTTCTTCAAAGACTAGTTTGAATTATCAAGAATCCTTGTGGCGTCATCCTATCTTTGTTTTGAACTTATCACTTTGATTCCAAAGTGATGTGATCTGGCCCGGGTAGATGAGTCGAATTCACTTAGTTTCCCGATCGTAGTTCAAGAGAGTCATTCGTGCCTCAAATTTTAGTAATAGTAGTAAGAGAATTAGAATAGGATAAGCGGAAGGTTTCAAGAAGGGTAAGTTTAGTATAGGTTCGATTAAGGGTAGCAAAGATGGATGAAGGATAGAAGGCTTGGTTTGGGTTAACAAGAAAAAAAAGATTTAAAAGATGGAAATGGAAAACGAACTCAACGTCAGGAATGATTCAACACTAAGAAGTGTCACCCGATTCCTATATTGTTAAGGTGAAAAATATGGATAGATGGATAGGTGAACGCCACACCAAGATTGGTGATAAGTTCAAACAAGACGATTGACACCACTAGCACAAGCCAGATAAGTCGTTCGAAACTTGTACGAGATATGAGAGGAAGCAACCTCACAAGAACAATGTTCATTAACAAATTTGGCAAAAAGTCCTTTTACAATGAAATCAACAAACTATTTAAAGGCAATCATGTAGTAATCGAGTGGACAAATTAGCTAGCTTAAAGGCTAAGCAAATTCGGTCATGAACTAGCTAGAATATTCTAGAATGAACACATTAATTATCTAGTCTTGATTCGGCTGATGGGGATGTGTTTGGACAGCTTCATGCATGAGCTTTAATCACTTGATTAATATACACCTTTGGTAGCTCAACGGGTTGTCTAGGTTCGGCCAAGGTGTGCATGAAACTCCCAAGAGGTGTCTCTTGGCCGAATAGGTGCTTAGAAAACTCCAAGGATCCTCCCACATGCATCGGTTGTACATGGAACTTGGAAGGAGGCTTGAACCTAGCCGTACATGCACTTGCATTAATTATCCTCCATTCATGCATCTGTCCCGTCCAAGGGAGATGCACCTTTCAATATTCATTAAACTTCCATGTACATGAATGTATGGCTTCCAAACATTGAACCGATCCATGCATGTATCTTCCCGTTCAATGAACATTCCCGTTCATGCACCTTGTCATGAATGAATCTTCCACATTTAGCTAACCTACATAATTAAATAAAATAATTAAATAACACACAACAATTCATATAGTTATAATTTAAAATAGTAACTAGACATAATAATTATAAGTCAACTATCATATTAAATTCGGCTAGCTCAAATAGTCAAAAACACTTAGTGAGCTAAGTTGAGCTAGGGAATTCGGCATGAGCTGTAGCAAACTTAGTTAAAAACTAAATTCAAACTTAGTTTATTGAAATGAAAAAGGAATGAGCTGAAACGAGCTAAATTCGAGCTCAAACGAGCTAAAACGAGCTCAAGTGAGCTGATGTGAGCTGAATAGTGCATGGGGAGCTGGAGAGGAGCTGAGATCGGATTGCAAAATGGTGCATGGAGTCTTCAAGGAGTTGTCCTTAGCTCATCCAACGTCATGGACCTTGTTATCATCCCAAATGCTCAACACAAAGGTTGATATAGCATCTTGAATTTGCTTGGTTCGAGCTCGAGTCATGGGGCCTTTTGGAAGCTCAATTGATTCTAGGTGTGCATTCGAGGATGTCTCGGGTGTGCTCACATCATTCCCCCCGTCTTCAAAGTGACTTGTCCTCAAGTCGGGCCATTTGCTTACGAAAAGCGTTCGTCGTCATTAGGCCCTTGGTTGTCGAATGGGGTAGAATGGCTCACAATAACCTGAAAGTCACACAAGACTCGAAAAGACAAAATATTAGTCACATGTCCTTCTTCTTTTTGGATAGGCCATTTCAAAGTTTCAACAACAAAATAAAGAAGAAGTTTAGGGAAACACCGAATTAAGAACATACAATCTCGCTCCAGCTTCTTAAGCCAAACTTGGGAAAATAAACCAATGTCGGGATCAAAAGTAAAAGTGGATCTTACCTTGTTCTTTGCTGAAAACAAACTAGATCCATGAAGCATTCGTGACTCAAAATTTTGAACATCAAAAGGCCACGACTCAAATTCTATGAACAACGATATAAAATCAAAACTTTGATTTAACATTTGCAACTTTTCACAAATCCACAACTTTATGTTTAGATTTAAAGACAAAACATCAAATAAACACAAATGGTTTACACATCCATTCACACGAAATTCAAAAGGCTTGATTTCAAGGAATATTGATCCAGAGTAACAAAACTTTCGACAGTTAGAATCTCAAAAATAAAAAATCCTTGAATCAAGTCCGTTAATCATCAATAAAGAATAAAAATGACCGGGATCAAAAACGAAGTTTTTGCTTACCATTTCACATTGACTTGAATATTTATTGGTTGTCAACATGGTAGGAACATGAAACAAACTAAAGTTATGAGTATGCAAATGATGTTCGAATCCCTTAGACCATAGCATTAAACAACCATCATCAAAATCAAATGAACTAGGCATTTTACAAGTCAACGTTTTATCACACAAACGAATCAAAGGAAAATTAGACATGCAAGTTTTTAAACATTCATATGTTTCAAATCTCGTCCACACATTTTCTCCACAATGAAGCAAACGCAAAAGTTTATATAGCTCATTATCTTGCATAACCAAACCTTGCGATTGCCAATTAATGATTACTTCACCAACATACTCGTCAACAACACATGCTTTATGAGCAACATTTTTGTTATCAGCACTTGAAACAATTAAATCATTACTAATCAAGAAAGAATAATCAACCATGTCATGGTACAAGTGCTTTTCAAAACCCAAAATATTAATAAAGTTTCCGTCAACAATCGAATGAGGCTGATGTGTTTTAAAAACTTCAAAACTCATACCTTGCTTACCTTTTGGCAAAGGCGAATGAGGATCGTTAAAAATGTTACCTCTTTCAATCAACGTAAACCTTTTCTCCTCGGACAGGTATTGAAGTCAAAATTCTTTGCTCGGGTCTTTAGAAACCTGAAAAGGAACAGCACGAGGAAATCTCACATGTAGGTTAGTAGGAACACTCCTCACTTTTTCTTGCTCTCTTGCATCTCTTTTTCTCATTTCTTTTTCATCAACAACACTCGTTTCTTGCTCAATATCTTTTCTCTCTTCAGACTCAATTTCTTTTTCAATTTTCTTTTTCTTCTCACATTCTTTTTCACTCTTGATCTCTTTTTCTTTTTCACTGTCTTTTTCAATTTCATTTTTCTTTTTCCTCTCATTTTCTTTTCTTTCACACTTATTTTCTTTTGTTTCTTTTTTTCTTTTCTCGGTTTCATTCAAAATTCTCTCATTTTCTCTCATAATATTTTATTGTCTCTCTCTTCTTTTTATTTCTTTTTCTCGCTTCCTTCCATTACAAGATGAAGATAAAACAAAAGAATCAAAATGAGATGAGTTTTGTCTGGTATGAATGGAATGATTTACATAGGATTCATGTTCACTCCTTCGTAAGGACTCCTTCGCGAATGATTTGTTCGAGGCATATGTCGAATAACTTATACTTTCTCGTTCATCATCTTAAAAGATCTCAAACTCGAAGTTTGCTTCTTTTTGTCTTGGATTCCTCGAGGAATAGGATTCACGATAAGAATCTCTTCTCGAACATTCATTGGATGTTCGTCTCCTTGGCACTCTCATTTTTGCCCTTTCACTTGGACTAATTTGCTCTCGTTGGGTTCTGGCTTGATGATCTAATTTTTCTTGGATCGGCTCAATTCTTCGGTCGAGCATGCATTCCATCTCTTTCAACAAATATTGAAATTCAAATTCTGAAAATTCTTCTTGCAACATGATTTAGAGAAAAAATGATTAAAATAGAACCAAATGATTAAATCCTCACCACAAACCTCACTAGTTCACTCGCAAAGAAATATTGAGGAACACTCCACTCGTGTTTGCACTCGTTTTTAGGCTTTTTCAAACTCTCAAATGTTCTCACACACTCTAGCCTCTCAATACGAACCTATTTTGATCTTGATACGAACATCGGCGCCTCTTGATTTACAAGCTTTGATACCAAATGATGTGATCCGACCCAGGTAGATGAGTCGAATTCACTTAGTTGCCCAATCGTAGTTCGAGAGAGTCATTCATGCCTCGGATTTTAGTAATAGTAGTAAGAGAATTAGAATAGGATAAGCGGAAGGTTTCAAGAAGGGTAAGTTTAGTATCGGTTCGGTTAAGGGTAGCAAAGATGGATGAAGGATAGAAGGCTCGGTTTGGGTTAACAAGAAAAAAAAAGATTTAAAAGATGGAAATGAAAAATGAACTCAACGTTAGGAATGATTCAACACTAAGAAGTGTCACCCCGATTCCTATATTGTTAAGGTGAAAAATATGGATAGATGGATAGGTGAACGCCACACCAAGATTGGTGATAAGTTCAAACAAGACGATTGACGCCACTAGCACAAGCCAGATAAGTTGTTCAAACTCAGATGAGAGATATGAGAGGAAGCAACCTCACAAGAACAATATTCATTAACAAATTTGGCAAAAAGTCCTTTTACAATGAAATCAACAAACTATTTAAAGGCAATCATGTAGTAACCGAATGGACAAATTAGCTAGCTTAAAGGCTAAGAAAATTTGGTCATGAACTAGCTAGAATATTCTAGAATGAACACATTAATTATCTAGTCTTGATTCGACTGATGGGGATGTGTTTGGACAGCTTCATGCATGAGCTTTAATCACTTGATGAATATACACCTTTGGTAGCTCAACGGATTGTCTAGGTTCGGCCAAGGTGTGCATGAAACTCCCAAGAGGTGTCTCTTGGACGAATAGGTGCTTAGAAAACTCCAAGGGTCCTCCCACATGCATCGGTTGTACATGGAACTTGGAAGGAGGCTTGAACCTAGCCGTACATGCACTTGCATTAATTATCCTCCATTCATGCATGTGTGCCGTCCAAGGGAGATGCACCTTTCAATATTCATTAACCTTCCATGTACATGAATGTATGGCTTCCAAACATTGAACTGATCCATGCATGTATCTTCCCATTCAATGAACATTCCCGTTCATGCACCTTGTCATGAATGAATCTTTCACATTCGGCTAACCTACATAATTAAATAAAATAATTAAATAACACACAACTATTCATATAGTTATAATTTAAAATAGTAACTGAACAACTTAATGACACTAACTAAATTTGGACATAATAATTATAAGTCAACTATCATATTAAATTCGGCTAGCTCAAATAGTTAAAAACACTTAGTGAGCTAAGTTGAGCTAGGGAATTCGGCATGAGCTGTAGCAAACTTAGTTAAAAACTAAATTAAAACTTAGTTTATTGAAATGAAAAAGAAATGAACTGAAACGAGCTAAAATCAAGCTCAAACGAGCTAAAACGAGCTTAAGTGAGCTGATGTGAGCTGAATAGCGCATGGGGAGCTGGAGAGGAGCTAAGATCGGATTGTAAAATGGTGCATGGAGTCTTCAAGGAGTTGTCCTTAGCTCCTCCAACGTCATGGACCTTGTTATCATCCCAAATGCGCAACACAAAGGCTGATATAGCATCTTGAATTTTCTTGGCTCGAGCTCAAGTCATGGGGCCTTTTGGAAGCTCGATTGATTCTAGGTGTGCATTCGAGGATGCCCCAGGTGTGCTCACATCATTCCCCCCGTCTTCAAAGTGACTTGTCCTCAAGTCGGGCCATTTGCTTGCGAAAAAGCGTTCGTCGTCATTAGGCCCTTGGTTGTCGAATGGGGTAGAATGGCTCACAATAACCGGAAAGACACACAAGACTCGAAAAGACAAAATATTTGTCACATGTTGATGCGAACCGCCTCGAGGAGAGTCGAGTCGTATGTAGATTGCCCGATCATCTACGAGAAGCTACGTTGATTTAGTTGAGTTGAAGGAAAGGCCGAAGTAGAAAGAGGGGTATTGGTTTTGGTTCGGATTGGAATAGGTAAGAAGAATTGAAAGTTCGGATTTAGGTAAGGGGAATTGAAGAAATGGACGTAATGGTATGAAGGGTAAGAATGAAATGGTATTATGAAATGGTACGAACGGAATGGCCGGTTTAGGTACAATTTAGTAAATGAAGAAATAGGGTTAAACAAAAAGTGCAAACAAGAACCAATACCGATTTGGTATCGACCCGTTGTTTATAGGCTCTTTTAGTTCGATTTGGGTTTGGTAAAGGAAAACCTCGACCCACTATCTAACAAGATAGGAACCTCGGTATGTTTGAACGCCACACTACGAGTAGTGATAAGTTCAGAATCGACAAAGAACACGATTAACACAACTAGAACGCTAGGAATGCCAAACGAATCTTTGAACGAAAAATAAGAAAAGTTTGCCTCACAATTTCGGCAGCATAACATTAACAAAAGTTTTCCAAAAGTCCCTAAACAATGAAATGAACTAGCTATTTATAGCATTTAGAAAGGCTAACCGAATAGCCAACTTAAGCTAGCTGAACAGCCTTTGTTTTCAGCCTAATTAAGTTAGAAAATTCCAGAATATATTTAGAAAAATTCCTTGAAACTTCTCAGCCATGGAAAACGTCAATGGATAGCCTCTTGAAGCTTCTAGTAGCTGAACAATTATGGAGGAGCTGAAATGAACTGAATGGGCAAGCTTGAATTCGGCCAAGGGGGTGTACTTCATTAATTGCACAGCCTTGGTTAGCTGAAAAGTGTTGAGCTAATTAAAGGCAACTTGGAGCACCTCAATAGACCTTTAAGTGTGAAACTGAATGTGAGTAGCCTCCCTTGTGTGAACACACTAAACCGAACAGCCTAGAGGTGTGAAAGGAATGTTCAGCAAATGTGAAAGCATTCAAATTGCTTTGGAGAGTTGACCGGACACTTTGAAAAGATCAAACAGCAGGTTGAGGTGGCTGTTGCAAAAACCGAACCATCATGCCTCTTGAAGAAGAGAAAACAACAGCTAACTAGCTTTAATGTCGTCCCTACAATGTACCTGCACCTAAATTAATTCAGCTCATTAATTCAACTTAGACACATTAATTCTAGTAGCTCAAGGACACATTTAAATCATGTAATAAGCTAGGACAAATTAAAAACATGCTGGAACTAAGACACATTAAATTCGGCTGCACTAAATAACAAGAAGTAAATTCGTCCTAATTTAGACACTTTAAATTGCTGTAGCATAACACATTAATTTCATGTTCTAATTTTGGACAAATTAAATAATTTAATATTTGTTGAGTTAAAAGTAATGTGCAATTTATTTAATTAATTAAAATGCAAAGCTGGAAAAAAATAACAAAAAAGGAGCTCAATTGAGCTGAAACGAGATATAGATGCATGAGCTAGTGATGAGTTGGGGGTAAGCTCGAGAGCTAATAATGAGCTGGTTCCGAGCTAATGAGCTGGTGTGCAGTTGCATGGGAGCTAAATTGAGCTGGACGGAGCTCGTGGAGCTGGAAACGAGCTGTGATAAGCTTGCCAACATGTCACAGCTCGACTAGGGAGACTTGTTCGATAAAGTTCGCGGGGCGTGCTCGTATCACATGTCCTTCTTCTTTTTGGATAGGCCATTTCAAAGTTTCAACAACAAAATAAAGAAGAAGTTTAGGGAAACACTGAATTAAGAACATACAATCTCGCTCTAGCTTCTTAAGCCAAACTTGGGCAAGTAAACCAATGCCGAGATCAAAAGTAAAAGTTGATGTGATCCAGCCCAGGTAGATGAGTCGAATTCACGTAGTTGCCCGATCGTAGTTCGAGAGAGTCGTTCGTGCCTCGGATTTTGGTAATAATAGTAAAAGAATTAGAATAGGATAGCGAAAGTTTTCAAGAAGGGTAAGTTTAGTATAGGTTCGGTTAAGGGTAGCAAAGATGGATGAAGGATAGAAGGCTCGGTTTTGGTTAACAAGAAAAGAAGTTTAAAAGATGGAAACGGAAAATGAACTCAACGTCAGGAATGATTCAACACTAAGAAGTGTCACCCCGATTCCTATATTGTTAAGGTGAAAAATATGGATAGATGGATAGGTGAACGCCACACCAAGATTGGTGATAAGTTCAAAACAAGAACGATTGACGCCACGAGCACAAGCTAGATAAGTCGTTTGAAACTTGTACGAGATATGAGAGGAAGCAACCTCACAAGAACAATGTTCATTAACAAATTTGGCAAAAGTCCTTTACAAATGAAAGAAAACAAATATTTATAAGCACATAGATGACCATTCAAATTTGGCATCTAGGTGTTCACACAATAATAAAAACGTTCACACTAATGTATTAAAATAGTTCATAAATTCGGCAGATTCATGCACTAGCTGAATGGACACTTTCTTCCCCCTTGGTTTGTGCATGAATTCCTAGCCATGAAATAAGGCTTCAAGTGACTTGTATGTGCACCAAAAGGTTGCATTCATCTCCTTGGGACGTTCATGCACTTGTATGGAACATGTATCTTCATAATTAAACACTTTAATGGCATGTAGGTTCATAAATGGCAGCATGAACCTAGTAAATTCGTTCTCCCCTTTGTGCATGCACTTAATTCAATCAATGTGTTGAATTATTGAGTTAATTCCTTCCCTTGGACGTTCTTGAACCCATCCATGCATGTGTAGTAGCCTATAGGTCAATTCAAAGTGTGAACATGTTCAAGGAGCTCTATGGTCAACATAGAATTAGTTAGCAGCTACTTCTTGGCCGAATAAGTGCCTTGGAAAGCTAGGAGACAGCCACCATACATGAACTTAAGCCATTCATGCATTCTATCATTCGATGCATTTGATCCATTCATGGACTAGCCTTTAATGTCCATACATGCATTCGACACATGCATGAATTTGTAGAAACATTGCATCTAGCTGTACAAGCACCAACATTTAATACTTCTTCATTCATGAGTGTGGAATGCCCAAAAGAGATGTTTCTTCATCCATACATTGTGCCGTCCTTGATCATTATATCTATAAAAAAATCAAATTATGAGACATCATGTGAACACATTAATGTCATGCATTAAATCGGCTAAAATGTGAACATAATTAAAATATGTAATGACTGTGACATGTTAAAACAAATATTAATATAAGTCAAATTTGATGCTTAAATAATTATGTTCAGATTTTATTTAAGGCATTAAAGTCTAAAATCGGTTTTGAGCTAAAATGAGCTAAGCTTTAGCCCTTAAGCTAAAGTTGAGCTGAGATTAAACTCCTAAGCTGAAGTTGAGCTAAGGTTTAGCTCGTGAGCTGAATATGAGCTAGGAGTGAGCTCGGTTTAGCTCAGGCAAGTTGGATTAAGCTCGAATAAGCTAGATTTGAGCTGGACGGAGCTCGTGGAGCTGGAAACGAGCTGGGATTAGCTTGCTAACATGTCAATGCTCGGCTTGACAGACTTGTTCGATAAAGTTCGCGGGGCATGCTCGTATTATTCCCCCTCTTTTAGGCTACTTTTCCTCAAGTCGAGCCGTTTGTCCATAGGAGAACTTTGACTTGTGCATGGTTTTCCTCGATCAAATGGGATGGAAGATGTCACACAAACCTGAAAAATTCTTACCACAGCCAAAAAAAGAAACTCAAAGAAGTCAGATTCAAATGTGTTCGATAGTTCATAAAAAATTCATTCAATCGAACATATGCCAAAAATTTCAATTGGACAAAGCAAGCATACATAAATTTATCGAAGAGTTTCGTTAGACCATCGTTGCAAACATGAAAACTAAATTGGATCAAGGGATAATTGGTTGTAAACGATGGTAGGCACTTAAACACATTATTCCTCATACAAAACATTTTAATTTCTTTAATCGAATATAGCAACTCATTTGGTCCCTTGTCTTGTTCATGCAAGGTATGCCATGGCCAAAGGTATGCTAACCCTTTCTTTCGTTTTTGAACAACATGAGGGGTGTCTCCAAATTCCAACATAATAATCACATCATTACAATGCTAAAAGGAAAAATCCATCACATCAAAGTATAAATAATTTCCAAATAACAAATCAATGGAATTTTCAACTTCAATCGAATTGAGCAAAGATATTTAAAAATTTTCAGATGACTTACCTTGACGAATATGAAGAGAAGACAATTGAGGATTGGGTTTACCTTTCTCGGTCAAAATGAATCTTCTCTCTTTGGATAGATAACGTAAGACAAACCTATTACTCCAATAAATTTGAATAGGTGGTGACGCACCATGACATGTCTTGCTTCTCGAGGGGTGGAATTCACAAAAATGAGAATGGTTAGTATTAACGAAAACTATGGACTTAAATGGAAAAGGAAAGTTACCATGGAGATTTGATTCAATTCCAAAAACATAGGTTGGTCTTACCTTCTCGAAATGAAACGAAAATTCCAGATGTGGCCAAGCAAGGTGATTAGTAAACGAATCAAAATTGAAACCCAAATCATTGAATTTCACCTTCTTATCAAAAGTTCGAACATCAAGCAAACATAATTTGAATGCAAATGATGCAAAGTGCTTAATGTTTCCATAAAATGAATTCATGTAGCAAATACCAGGCTTGAACACACGAACTTGATTAGGAATTCCAACAAGCAATATATTAGAAGAAGATATAATCAACTCACCACATGAATTATATTTCACTAGTTTAAACACACATGTTGAATTGACAAAACCGAGCATACCAATATGCAAAGGTTCATGCTTCAAGAGTATCAATCGGGAATGCAAATCACTACATGGAAATTTCGCACAAAAACTCAAAGATTGTTCATGAAGAACACAATTACACATATCATGTGAAGATCTTTTAACATGGATGCCAAACAAAGAATTTTTAGAGAACATGCAACTTTTCAAACAGGCAGATTTATCACAAATCAATTGAGCAGGCATATTTAAACATAAAGATTTAACACATGAATTCAAAAAGTTTGCATGGTCAAACACATCAGAATTTTTAAGTGACAGACTTTGATCAAACACATTCAAAATTCGCTTAGAGAAAACTAATCCAATGTTGTCAACAAATTTGCCAATGTAGTAATCATCATAAGAAAAGCTGTATATGGCACCTTTTAAAACAAAATCGTTAACAACAGTAAGTGAACAAAAATTAGCCAAATCAAGTGACTTTGATTTGATAAACAAAGAATCCTTACCTTCCTTACCTTCGATCACAAGTGGGTGGTTTTCATTCGCGAACTTACCTTTTTCGAACAACCTAAAACACCTCTCGTTTGGAAGGTAATGTAGATGGAATTGGTCGCACAAACTTCTAGGAACCTGAAAAGTTAAATCACAAGAAGATCGAACAGGTGGGTTAGAAGAAATAATCCTTACTTACTCACTTGTTTTCTCACTCGATTCTTTTTCTTCTGAATCACTCGTTCCTTTTGTTTCAATTTCTTTTTCATCTTCTTTTTCACTCTCAAACTCTTTTTCATTCTCTTTTTCAATCTCATTTTCTTTTTCATTTTCCTTTTGCAAAGGCTTTTTCAAGTTCTCTCAAGATTCGCTCATTTTCTCTCTTACTTGCCTTTTGCCTCTCTTTTCTTTTTATTTCTTTTTCTTTTTCTTCTTTTGCTTTTTCTTTTCTTTTCTTTGTTTTCTCTTTACAAGAATGTACAAAAGAACGATGAGAATACAAATCTTGTTCGAAAGATGAATAACTATTTGTATATGATTCACAATCAAAACTTCGTGAAGAATACTCCGAGTAAAATTTCGTTGACGATCTAGTAGGAGTATCTCTTTCTCTCTGAACGCCATCTTGGAACAAATCAAAATCGTAATCGGCTTCTCGTCTTCTCGAATTCGCTGATGAATATGAGTCATAGTATGAATCTTTTTGTCTCGAAGTAGATGGCGAAAAGGAATCACGATAGGAACTTTTTCTCAAGTAGTAGTCGGGTGATGTGATTCGGCCCGGGTAGATGAGTCAAATTCACGTAGTTGCCCGATCGTAGTTCGAGAGAGTCGTTCGTGCCTCGAATTTTAATAATAAAAGTAAAATAATGGAATAGAATAAGCGGAAGGTTACAAGAAGGGTAAGTTTAGTAATAGGTTCGGTTATGTGTAGCAAAGATGGGTGATGGATAAATGGTTCAGTTTTGTTAACAAGAAGGAAAGTTGAAAGATGGGAATGGAAAACGAACTCAACGTCAGGAATGATTCAACACTAAAAAGTGTCACCCCGATTCCTATATTGTTAAGGTGAAAAGATGGATAGAAGGATAGGTGAACGCCACACCAAGATTGGTGATAAGTTCAATAAGATCGGTAGATGCCACTAGCACAAACTAGATAAGTCTTCGAGACTTGTACGAGATATGAGATGAAGCAACCTCACAAGAACAATTTTCATTAACAAATTTGGCAAAAGTCCTTTACAAATGAAATCAACAAACTATTTATACTAGTTTCTTATGCTAGCCGAATAGACTATTCATGAACTTAACGATTAAGTAATGAACCTAATTTAAGACAAGAACATTCTAGAAAAATGACCAATGGTGTCCTTGTCCATGTTCGGCCGAATGGGAGGTGAGTGGGTAGCTTCATGAATATGCATTAATGTACTTGGATGAATGATCTTCATACATGCAGGGCTAGATTAGGCTAACACCTTAAATGGAGCCTTGAATTCATGTTGTTTCACCATGAGTGGCTTAATTAATTAAGGCTTCATGAAGAGTCAAACTTGGTGTGAACAAGGAGCTTGAGTAGACACTTGGGTGTGAACGTCCAACCGAAGGGTCATCATGGTGTGAACACAATGTGTGAACAAATGATCAATGCATGAACCGTCCAATGCATGTTCCATCATTAATTTGATCCATGAATCTTCAAATACATGAATGTCCAGCATGAACATGCATGTGCCTCTTGATTGCCGTCCATTGAACCTTCCTATGCATGCACCTTGCATTAAAGTCCATACATGAATCTTCCAAATTCGGCTAACCTACAAAATTAAATAACAAAATTAAATAACACACAACTATTCATATAATTATAAATTAAAATAATAACTAAATAACTTAATAACAATAACTAAATTTGAACACAATACTTATAAGTCAACCTATAATAAATTCGACTAGCTCAAATAGTCAAAAACACCTAGTGAGCTAAATTGAGCTAGGGAATTCGGCATGAGCTATAACAAACTTAGTTATAAGCTAGATTAAAACTAAATTTATTGCAATGAAAAAGGAATGAGCTGAATCGAGCTAAGTTCGAGCTCAAACGAGCTAAAACGAGCTCAAGTGAGCTGATGTGAGCTGAATGACGCATCAGGGAGCTGGAGAGGAGCTGAGATCGGATTGCAAAATGGTGCATGGAGTCATCAAGGAGTTGTTCTTAGCTCCTCCAACATTAGGGAGCTGGTTATCATCCCAAATGCACATCACAAAGGCCAATATAGCATCTTGAAGTTGCTTGGTTTGAGCTCGGTCATGGGACCTTTTGGCAGCTCAATGGATTCTTAGTGTGCATTCGAGGATGCCCCGGGTGTGCTCACATCATTCCCCCCGTCTTCAAAGTGACTTGTCCCCAAGTCAAATTCTGCATCAAAAGGGGATAAATCGGATACGTTAAAACTAGCACTTATGTTGTATTCACCCGGTAAGTCAAGTTTATATGAATTCTCATTAATGCATTCAAGCACTTGGAAAGGTCCATCTCCTCGGGGAAGTAACTTGGAACGTCGCTGGGCTGGAAATCGTTCCTTGCGCATATGGACCCAAACCCAATCACCGGGTTCAAATATAACTCTCTTTCACCCCTTGTTTGCTTGCTGCACGTAAGACTTAGTTCTTGCCTCTATATTAGCTCGCACTTGTTGATGTAGCCTCTTCACGAAATCGGCCTTTTTCCTAGCATCAAAATGAATCAATTGGTTATTAGGTAAAGAGACTAAGTCTAAAGGAGTTATTGGATTAAATCCATAGACCACTTCAAAAGGTGTATGTTTGGTTGCTGAATAGACCGTTCTATTATAGGCAAACTCAATATGGGGCAAACAATCTTCCCATGATTTCAAAATCTTATGAATGATAGCCCGCAGGAGAGTATAAAGAACTCGATTGACCACTTCGGTTTGTCCATCCGTTTGAGGATGACAAGTAGTTGAGAACAATAATTTGGTTCCGAGTTTACCCTAAAGAGACCTCCAAAAATGGCTAAGGAATTTCGCGTCTCGATCTGACACAATAGTTCACGGCACTCCATGTAAATGAACAATGTCCCTAAAGAAAAGGTTAGAAATATGTACGGCATCATCAGTTTTCGCACAAGCAATAAAATGTGACATTTTAGAAAATTGATCTACAACTACAAATATAGAATCCTTTCCCGTTTTGGTTTGGCGCAAACCGAGGATGAAATCCATGGATATATCCATCCAAGGAGTTTCAGGTATTGGTAATGGCGAGTAAAGTCCATGGGGTTGAATCTTGGATTTTGCTCGTTTGCACGCCAAACATCGCTCGCAAACCCCCTCCACGTCTCGCCTCATCCTAGGCCAATAAAAATGTTTGTTAAGGGTAGCTAACGTCTTGCTAACTCCAAAATGACCCATGAGTCCTCCACTATGTGCTTCTAGCACAAGCAAATCCCGAACAGAGCTTTGTGGAACACAGAGCTTACCTTCCTTGAACAGAAACCCATCAAACCTATAAAATTTCTCAAATGCAACATGCTCACAAGCAGAATAGATTTCTCCAAAATCAACATCGTTAGCATACAATTCTTTCAAGAAAGAAAGCCCAAGCAGTTTTGATTCAAGAGTAGAAAGTAAGGTATACCTCCGGGATAAAGCATCAGCTACCACGTTGTCTTTACCTTTCTTGTACTTAATTACATAGGGAAATGACTCAAGGTACTCGACCCACTTAGCATGCCTCTTGTTCAACTTGTTTTGACCCTTTATATGTTTCAAGGATTCGTGGTCGGAATGGATTACTCACTCTTTTGGCCACAAATAATGTTGCCAAGTTTCAAAAGCCCGTATCAATACGTACATTTCTTTTTCGTTGACCGAATAATTGAGTGGGGCTCCACTAAGCTTCTCACTAAAATAGGCAATGGGTCGTCCGTCTTGGGTTAATACAGCTCCAATACCCACACCGATGCATCACACTCAAGTTCAAAGGTTTTCAAAAAATCTGGCAAAGCAAATAAAGGTGCATTAGTAAGACAATTTTTAATCTCAATAAAAGACCTCTCTTGCTCATCTTTCCAATGGAACGTGAAGTCTTTTTTTATCACGCTTGTTAAGGGTGCAGCCAATGTGCTGAAATTGGGCACAAATCGCCGATAGAAGCTTGCCAATCCATGGAAGCTTCGAACTTGGCTAATAGATGTAGGCCTCGACCACTCTTGAATCGCCTTTATTTTCTCTTGGTCGACTTCCAAACCTTGTGCACTAACTACAAAACCAAGAAAGATAACTTTGTCAGAACAAAAAGTACATTTCTTAAGATTAGCAAAGAGAGTTTCCTTACGCAATGTTTCAAGAACAGATTTGAGGTGTATTACGTGATCTTCCAAAGTCTTGCTATATATGAGGATATCATTGAAGTAAACAACCCAAAACTTACCAATGAAGATCTCAACACATGGTTCATGAGCCTCATAAAAGTACTAGGAGCGTTGGTTAAGCCAAATGGCATGACCAACCACTCATACAAACCATGTTTCGTTTTGAAGGCAGTTTTCCACTCGTCGCCTTCTCGCATACGAATCTGGTGATATCCGCTTTTTAGATCGATCTTAGAGAATAATTTGGCTCCACTTAGTTCATCTAGCATGTCATCTAGTCGCGGAATCGGATGTCGATATTTGATAGTGATTTTATTCACAGCACGACAATTGACACACATTCGCCAAGTACCATCCTTTTTCGGCACCAAGAGGACTGGCACGGCGCAGGGGCTAAGACTTTCTCTAATATAGCCTTTTTCCATCAATTTGTTAAATTGCCGTTGTAGCTCTTTAGTTTCTTCAGGATTCGTTCTATAGGCAGGCTGATTTGGAATTACGACTCTCGGCACAAAATCGATTTGGTGCTCGATTCCTTGAAAAGGTGGTAATCCATTAGGAGTCTCTTCTGGGAAAACGTCTTGGAAATCCTGCAAAAGACTCAAAATAGAAGACGGCAAGTCCTCGGGTAGTTCGTTAGTGCTAAAAAGATTTTCCTTCTACAGGAGTACAAGAGTGGTTTGTTTTGATAGTAACGCTCTCCTAACTTCTTTTTTTTTTTGCAAACAGAATTTTTTTCTATTCTCTTTGTTTTCTCACTTGTTCTTTTTTTTCTTTTGCTATTTTTGCATTCTTTTTCTCGATTTTCTTTTCTTTTTCATTTTCTTTTCTTTTTTCACATTCATTCTTTTCTTCTTCTCTCAACTGATTTACAACAGACTTCATTCTCGTTTGATCCTCGTTGGAACAAATCAAAATCGTAATCGGCTTCTCGTCTTCTCGAATTTCTTGATGAAAAGGACTTTCGATCGAAGTCACTTCTCGAATTCACTGATGAATATGAGTCATAGTATGAATCTCTTTGTCTCGAAGTAGATGGCGAAAAGGAATCACGATAGGAACTTTTTCTTAAGTAGTAGTCGGGTGATGTGATCCGGCCTGGGTAGATGAGTCGAATTCACGTAGTTGCCCGATCGTTCGAGAGAGTCATTCATGCCTCAAATTTTAATAATAAAAGTAAAATAATGGAATAGAATAAGCGGAAGGTTACAAGAAGGGTAAGTTTAGTAATAGGTTTGGTTATGTGTAGCAAAGATGGGTGATGGATAAATGGTTCGGTTTGGTTAACAAGAAGGAAAGTTGAAAGATGGGAATGGAAAACAAACTCAACGTCAGGAATGATTCAACACTAAAAAGTGTCACCCCGATTCCTATATTGTTAAGGTGAAAAGATGGATAGAAGGATAGGTGAACGCCACACCAAGATTGGTGATAAGTTCAACAAGATCGGTAGACGCCACTAGCACAAACTAGATAAGTCTTCGAGACTTGTATGAGATATGAGATGAAGCAACCTCACAAGAACAATTTTCATTAACAAATTTGGCAAAAGTCCTTTACAAATGAAATCAACAAACTATTTATACTAGTTTCTTATGCTAGCCGAATAGACTATTCATGAACTTAACGATTAAGTAATGAACCTAATTAAGACATGAACATTCTAGAAAAATGACCAATGGTGTCCTTGTCCATGTTCGCCTAAATGGGAGGTGAGTGGGCAGCTTCATGAATATGCATTGATGTACTTGGATGAATGATCTTCATACATGCAGGGCTAGATTCGGCTAACACCTTAAATGGAGCCTTGAATTCATGTTGTTTCACCATGAGTGGCTTAACTAATTAAGGCTTCATGAAGAGTCAAACTTGGTGTGAACAAGGAGCTTGAGTAGACACTTGGGTGTGAACGTCCAACCGAAGGGTCATCATGGTGTGAACACAATGTGTGAACAAATGATCAATGCATGAACTGTCCAATGCATGTTCCATCATTAATTTGATCCATGAATCTTCAAATACATGAATGTCCAGCATGAACATGCATGTGCCTCGTCATTGTCGTCCATTGAACCTTCCTATGCATGCACCTTGCATTAAAGTCCATACATGAATCTTCCAAATTCGGCTAACCTACAAAATTAAATAACAAAATTAAATAACACACAACCATTCATATAATTATAAATTAAAATAATAACTAAATAACTTAATAGCAATAATTAAATTTGAACACAATACTTATAAGTCAACCTATAATAAATTCGACTAGCTCAAATAGTCAAAAACACCTAGTGAGCTAAATTGAGCTAGGGAATTCGGCATGAGCTGTAACAAACTTAGTTATAAGCTAGATTAAAACTAAATTTATTGAAATGAAAAAGGAATGAGCTGAATCGAGCTAAGTTCGAGCTCAAACGAACTAAAACGAGCTCAAGTGAGCTGATGTGAGCTGAATGGCGCATGGGGGAGCTGGAGAGGAGCTGAGAGCGGATTGCAAAATGGTGTATGGAGTCATCAAGGAGTTGTTCTTAGCTCCTCCAACGTTAGGGAGCTGGTTATCATCCCAAATGCGCATCACAAAGGCCAATATAGCATCTTGAAGTTGCTTGGTTTGAGCTCGGGTCATGGGACCTTTTGGCAGCTCAATGGATTCTTGGTGTGCATTCGAGGATGCCCCGGGTGTGCTCACATCATTCCCCCCGTCTTCAAAGCGACTTGTCCTCAAGTCAGATTCTGCATCAAAAGGGGATAAATCGGATACGTTAAAACTAGCACTTATGTTGTATTCACCCGGTAAGTCAAGTTTATATGAACTCTCATTAATGCGTTCAAGCACTTGGAAAGGTCCATCTCCTCGGGGAAGTAACTTGGAACGTCGCTAGGCTGGAAATCGTTCCTTGCGCATATGGACCCAAACCCAATCACCGGGTTCAAATATGACTCTCTTTCGTCCCTTGTTTGCTTGCTGCACGTAAGACTTAGTTCTTGCCTCTATATTAGCTCGCACTTGTTGATGTAGCCTCTTCACGAAATCGGCCTTTTTCCTAGCATCAGAATGAATCAATTGGTTATTAGGTAAAGAGACTAAGTCTAAAGGAGTTATTGGATTAAATCCATAGACCACTTCAAAAGGTATATGTTTGGTTGCTGAATGGACCGTTCTATTATAGGCAAACTCAATATGGGGCAAACAATCTTCCCATGATTTCAAATTCTTACGAATGATAGCCTGTAGGAGAGTAGAAAGAACTCGATTGACCACTTCGGTTTGTCCATCCATTTGAGGATGACAAGTAGTGGAGAACAATAATTTGGTTCCGAGTTTAACCCAAAGAGACCTCCAAAAATGGCTAAGGAATTTCGCGTCTCGATCTGACACAATAGTTCACGGCACTCCATGTAAACGAACAATGTCCCTAAAGAAAAGGTTAGAAATATGTACGACATCATCAGTTTTTGCACAAGCAATAAAATGTGACATTTTAGAAAATCGATCTACAACTACAAATATAGAATCCTTTCTCGTTTTGGTTCGAGGCAAACCGAGGATGAAATCCATGGATATATCCGTCCAAGGAGTTTCAGGTATTGGTAATGGCGAGTAAAGTCCATGGGGTTGAATCTTGGATTTTGCTCGTTTGCACGCCAAACATCGCTCGCAAACTCGCTCCACGTCTCGCCTCATCCTAGGCCAATAAAAATGTTCGTTAAGGGTAGCTAAAGTCTTGCTAACTCCAAAATGACCCATGAGTCCTCCACTATGTGCTTCTTGCATAAGAAAATCCCGAATAGAGCTTTGTGGAACACAGAGCTTACCTTCCTTGAACAGAAACCCATCAAACCTATAAAATTTCTCAAATGCAACATGCTCACAAGTAGAATAGATTTCTCCAAAATCAACATCGTTAGCATATAGTTCTTTCAAGAAAGAAAACCCAAGCAGTTTTGATTCAAGAGTAGAAAGTAAAGTATACCTCCGGGATAGGGCATCAGCTACCACGTTGTCTTTACCTTTCTTGTACTTAATTACGTAGGGAAATGACTCAAGGTACTCGACCCACTTAGCATGCCTCTTGTTCAACTTATTTTGAACCTTTATATGTTTCAAGGATTCGTGGTTGGAATGGATTACAAACTCTTTTCGCCACAAATAATGTTGCCAAGTTTCAAGAGCCCGTATCAACGCGTACATTTCTTTGTCGTAGACCGGATAATTGAGTGGGGCTCCGCTAAGCTTCTCACTAAATTAGGCAATGGGTCCTCCGTCTTGGGTTAATACAGCTCCAATACCCACACCGGATGCATCACACTCAAGTTCAAAGGTTTTCAAAAAATCTGGCAAAGCAAGTAAAGGTGCATTAGTAAGACAATTTTTAATCTCAATAAAAGACCTCTCTTGCTCATCTTCCCAATGGAATGTGAAGTCTTTTTTTATCACGCTTGTTAAGGGTGCAGCCAATGTGCTGAAATTGGGCACAAATCGCCGATAGAAGCTTGCCAATCCATGGAAGCTTCGAACTTGGCTAATAGATGTAGGCCTCGGCCACTCTTGAATCGCCTTTATTTTCTCTTGGTCGACTTCCAAACCTTGTGCACTAACTACAAAACCAAGAAAGATAACTTTTTCAGAACAAAAAGTACATTTCTTAAGATTAGCAAAGAGAGTTTCCTTACGCAATGTTTCAAGAACAGATTTGAGGTGTATTACGTGATCTTCCAAAGTCTTGCTATATATGAGGATATCATCGAAGTAAACAACCCAAAACTTACCAATGAAGGATCTCAACACATGGTTCATGAGCCTCATAAAAGTACTAGGAGCGTTGGTTAAGCCAAATGGCATGACCAACCACTCATACAAACCATGTTTCGTTTTGAAGGCAGTTTTCCACTCGTCACCTTCTCGCATACGAATCTGGTGATATCCGCTTTTTAGATCGATCTTAGAGAATAGTTTGGCTCCACTTAGTTCATCTAGCATGTCATCTAGTCGCGAAATCAGATGTCGATATTTGATAGTGATTTTATTCACAGCACGACAATCGACACACATTCGCCAAGTACCATCCTTTTTCGGCACCAAGAGGACTGGCACGGCGCAGGGGCTAAGACTTTCTCTAATATAGCCTTTTTCCATCAATTCATTAACTTACCGTTTTAGCTCTGTAGTTTCTTCAGGATTCATTCTATAGGCAGGCCGATTTGGAATTACAGCTCCCGACACAAAATTGATTTGGTACTCAATTCCTCGAAAAGGTGGTAATCCATTAGGAGTCTTTTCCGGGAAAACGTCTTGGAAATCCTGCAAAAGACTCAAAATAGAAGACGGCAAGTCCTCGGGCAGTTCGTTAGTGCTAAAAAGATTTTCCTTGTATAGGAGTACAAGAATGGTTTGTTTTGATAGTAACGCTCTCCTAACTTCTCTTTTTTTTGCAAACATAATTTTTTTCTATTCTCTTTTTCTTTTCTCACTTGTTCTTTTTTTTCTTTTGCTATTTTTGTATTCTTTTTCTCGATTTTCTTTTCTTTTTCATTTTCTTTTCTTTTTTCACATTCATTCTTTTCTTCTTCTCTCAACTGATTTACAACAGACTTCATTCTCGTTTGATCCTCGTTGAAACAAATCAAAATCGTAATAGGCTTCTCGTCTTCTCGAATTTCTTGATGAAAAGGACTTTCGATCGATGTCACTTCTCGAATTCACTGATGAATATGAGTCATAGTATGAATCTCTTTGTCTCAAAGTAGATGGCGAAAAGGAATCACGATAGGAACTTTTTCTCAAGTAGTAGTCGGGTGATGTGATCCGGCCCGGGTAGATGAGTCGAATTCACGTAGTTGCCTGATCGTAGTTCAAGAGAGTCGTTCGTGCCTTGGATTTTAACAATAAAAGTAAAATAATGGAATAGAATAAGTGGAAGGTTACAAGAAGGGTAAGTTTAGTAATAGGTTCGGTTATGTGTAGCAAAGATGAGTGATGGATAAATGGTTCGGTTTGGTTAACAAGAAGGAAAGTTGAAAGATGGGAATGGAAAAAGAACTCAACGTCAGGAATGATTCAACACTAAAAAGTGTCACCCCGATTCCTATATTGTTAAGGTGAAAAGATGGATAGAAGGATAGGTGAACGCCACACCAAGATTGGTGATAAGTTCAACAAGATCGGTAGACGCCACTAGCACAAACTAGATAAGTCTTCGAGACTTGTATGAGATATGAGAGGAAGCAACCTCACAAGAACAATGTTCATTAACAAATTTGGCAAAAGTCTTTTACAAATGAAATCAACAAACTATTTATACTAGTTTCTTATGCTAGCCGAATAGACTATTAATGAACTTAACGATTAAGTAATGAACCTAATTTAAGACATGAACATTCTAGAAAAATGTCCAATGGTGTCCTTATCCATGTTCGGCCGAATGGGAGGTGAGTGGGCAGCTTTATGAATATGCATTGATGTACTTGGATGAATGATCTTCATACATGCAGGGCTAGATTCGGCTAACACCTTAAATGGAGCCTTGAATTCATGTTGTTTCACCATAGTGGGTTAATTAATTAAGGCTTCATGAAGAGTCAAACTTGGTGTGAACAAGGAGCTTGAGTAGACACTTGGGTGTGAACGTCCAACCGAAGGGTCATCATGGTGTGAACACAATGTGTGAACAAATGATCAATGCATGAACCGTCCAATGCATGTTCCATCATTAATTTGATCCATGAATCTTCAAATACATGAATGTCCAGCATGAACATGCATGTGCCTCGTCATTGTCGTCCATTGAACCTTCCTATGCATGCACCTTGCATTAAAGTCCATACATGAATCTTCCAAATTCGGCTAACCTACAAAATTAAATAACAAAATTAAATAACACACAACTATTCATATAATTATAAATTAAAATAATAACTAAATAACTTAATAGCAATAATTAAATTTGAACACAATACTTATAAGTCAACCTATAATAAATTCAACTAGCTCAAATAGTCAAAAACACCTAGTGAGCTAAATTGAGCTAGGGAATTCGGCATGAGCTATAACAAACTTAGTTATAAGCTAGATTAAAACTAAATTTATTGAAATGAAAAAGGAATGAGCTGAATCGAGCTAAGTTCGAGCTCAAACAAACTAAAACGAGCTCAAGTGAGCTGATGTGAGCTGAATGGCGCATGGGGGAGCTGGAGAGAGGAGCTGAGAGCGGATTGCAAAATGGTGTATGGAGTCATCAAGGAGTTGTTCTTAGCTCCTCCAACGTTAGGGAGCTGGTTATCATCCCAAATGCGCATCACAAAGGCCGATATAGCATCTTGAAGTTGCTTGGTTTGAGCTCGGGTCATGGGACCTTTTGGCAGCTCAATGGATTCTTGGTGTGCATTCGAGGATGCCCCGGGTGTGCTCACATCATTCCCCCCGTCTTCAAAGTGACTTGTCCTCAAGTCGGATTCTGCATCAAAAGGGGATAAATCGGATACGTTAAAACTAGCACTTATGTTGTATTCACCCGGTAAGTCAAGTTTATATGAACTCTCATTAATGCGTTCAAGCACTTGGAAAGGTCCATCTCCTCGGGGAAGTAACTTGGAACGTCGCTAGGCTGGAAATCGTTCCTTGCGCATATGGACCCAAACCCAATCACCGGGTTCAAATATGACTCTCTTTCGTCCCTTGTTTGCTTGCTGCACGTAAGACTTAGTTCTTGCCTCTATATTAGCTCGCACTTGTTGATGTAGCCTCTTCACAAAATCGGCCTTTTTCCTAGCATCAGAATGAATCAATTGGTTATTAGGTAAAGAGACTAAGTCTAAAGGAGTTATTGGATTAAATCCATAGACCACTTCAAAAGGTGTATGTTTGGTTGCTGAATGGACCGTTCTATTATAGGCAAACTCAATATGGGGCAAACAATCTTCCCATGATTTCAAATTCTTACGAATGATAGCCTGCAGGAGAGTAGAAAGAACTCGATTGACCACTTTGGTTTGTCCATCCATTTGAGGATGACAAGTAGTTGAGAACAATAATTTGGTTCCGAGTTTAACCCAAAGAGACCTCCAAAAATGGCTAAGGAATTTTGCGTCTCAATCTGACACAATAGTTCACGGCACTCCATGTAAACGAACAATGTCCCTAAAGAAAAGGTTAGAAATATGTATGGCATCATCAGTTTTTGCACAAGCAATAAAATGTGACATTTTAGAAAATCGATCTACAACTACAAATATAGAATCCTTTCTCGTTTTGGTTCGAGGCAAACCGAGGATGAAATCCATGGATATATCCGTCCAAGGAGTTTCAGGTATTGGTAATGGCGAGTAAAGTCTATGGGGTTGAATCTTGGATTTTGCTCGTTGGCACGCCAAACATCGCTCGCAAACTCGCTCCACGTCTCGCCTCATCCTAGGCCAATAAAAATGTTTGTTAAGGGTAGCTCAAGTCTTGCTAACTCCAAAATGACCCATGAGTCCTCCACTATTTGCTTCTTGCACAAGCAAATCCCGAACAGAGCTTTGTGGAACACAGAGCTTACCTTCCTTGAACAGAAACCCATCAAACCTATAAAATTTCTCAAATGCAACATGCTCACAAGCAGAATAGATTTCTCCAAAATCAACATCGTTAGCATACAGTTCTTTCAAGAAAGAAAACCCAAGCAGTTTTGATTCAAGAGTAGAAAGTAAGGTATACCTCCCGGATAGGGCATCAGCTACCACGTTGTCTTTACCTTTCTTGTACTTAATTACGTAGGGAAATGACTCAAGGTACTCGACCCACTTAGCATGCCTCTTGTTCAACTTGTTTTGAACCTTTATATGTTTCAAGGATTCGTGGTTGGAATGGATTACAAACTCTTTTCGCCACAAATAATGTTGCCAAGTTTCAAGAGCCCGTATCAACGCGTACATTTCTTTGTCGTAGACCGGATAATTGAGTGGGGCTCCGCTAAGCTTCTCACTAAAATAGGCAATGGGTCGTCCGTCTTGGGTTAATACAGCTCCAATACCCACACCGGATGCATCACACTCAAGTTCAAATGTTTTCAAAAAATCTGGCAAAGCAAGTAAAGGTGCATTAGTAAGACAATTTTTAATCTCAATAAAAGACCTCTCTTGCTCATCTTCCCAATGGAATGCGAAGTCTTTTTTTATCACGCTTATTAAGGGTGCAGCCAATGTGCTGAAATTGGGCACAAATCGCCGATAGAAGCTTGCCAATCCATGGAAGCTTCGAACTTGGCTAATAGATGTAGGCCTCGGCCACTCTTGAATCGCCTTTATTTTCTCTTGGTCGACTTCCAAACCTTGTGCACTAACTACAAAACCAAGAAAGATAACTTTTTCAGAACAAAAAGTACATTTCTTAAGATTAGCAAAGAGAGTTTCCTTACGCAATGTTTCAAGAACAGATTTGAGGTGTATTACGTGATCTTCCAAAGTCTTGCTATATATGAGGATATCATCGAAGTAAACAACCCAAAACTTACCAATGAAGGATCTCAACACATGGTTCATGAGCCTCATAAAAGTACTAGGAGCGTTGGTTAAGCCAAATGGCATGACCAACCACTCATACAAACCATGTTTCGTTTTGAAGGCAATTTTCCACTCGTCACCTTCTCGCATACGAATCTGGTGATATCCGCTTTTTAGATCGATCTTAGAGAATAGTTTGGCTCCACTTAGTTCATCTAGCATGTCATCTAGTCGCGAAATCAGATGTCGATATTTGATAGTGATTTTATTCACAGCACGACAATCGACACACATTCGCCAAGTACCATCCTTTTTCGGCACCAAGAGGACTGGCACGGCGCAAGGGCTAAGACTTTCTCTAATATAGCCTTTTTCCATCAATTCGTTAACTTACCATTTTAGCTCTGTAGTTTCTTCAGGATTCATTCTATAGGCAGGCCGATTTGGAATTACAGCTCCCGACACAAAATTGATTTGGTACTCGATTCCTCGAAAAGGTGGTAATCCATTAGGAGTCTCTTCCGGGAAAACGTCTTGGAAATCCTGCAAAAGACTCAAAATAGAAGACGGCAAGTCCTCGGGCAGTTCGTTAGTGCTAAAAAGATTTTCCTTGTATAGGAGTACAAGAATGGTTTGTTTTGATAGTAACGCTCTCCTAACTTCTCTTTTTTTTGCAAACATAATTTTTTTCTATTCTCTTTTTCTTTTCTCACTTGTTCTTTTTTTCTTTTGCTATTTTTGCATTCTTTTTCTCGATTTTCTTTTCTTTTTCATTTTCTTTTCTTTTTTCACATTCATTCTTTTCTTCTTCTCTCAACTGATTTACAACAGACTTCATTCTCGTTTGATCCTCGTTGAAACAAATCAAAATCGTAATAGGCTTCTCGTCTTCTCGAATTTCTTGATGAAAAGGACTTTCAATCGATGTCACTTCTCGAATTCACTGATGAATATGAGTCATAGTATGAATCTCTTTGTCTCAAAGTAGATGGCGAAAAGGAATCACGATAGGAACTTTTTCTCAAGTAGTAGTCGGGTGATGTGATCTGGCCCGGGTAGATGAGTCGAATTCACGTAGTTGCCCGATCGTAGTTCGAGAGAGTCGTTCGTGCCTCAGATTTTAACAATAAAAGTAAAATAATGGAATAGAATAAGCGGAAGGTTACAAGAAGGGTAAGTTTAGTAATAGGTTCGGTTATGTGTAGCAAAGATGGGTGATGGATAAATGGTTCGGTTTGGTTAACAAGAAGGAAAGTTGAAAGATGGGAATGGAAAAAGAACTCAACGTCAGGAATGATTCAACACTAAAAAGTGTCACCCCGATTCCTATATTGTTAAGGTGAAAAGATGGATAGAAGGATAGGTGAACGCCACACCAAGATTGGTGATAGGTTCAACAAGATCGGTAGACGCCACTAGCACAAACTAGATAAGTCTTCGAGACTTGTACGAGATATGAGAGGAAGCAACCTCACAAGAACAATGTTCATTAACAAATTTGGCAAAAGTCCTTTACAAATGAAATCAACAAACTATTTATACTAGTTTCTTATGCTAGCCGAATAGACTATTAATGAACTTAACGATTAAGTAATGAACCTAATTTAAGACATGAACATTCTAGAAAAATGTCCAATGGTGTCCTTATCCATGTTCGGCCGAATGGGAGGTGAGTGGGCAGCTTCATGAATATGCATTGATGTACTTGGATGAATGATCTTCATACATGCAGGGCTAGATTCGGCTAACACCTTAAATGGAGCCTTGAATTCATGTTGTTTCACCATAGTGGCTTAATTAATTAAGGCTTCATGAAGAGTCAAACTTGGTGTGAACAAGGAGCTTGAGTAGACACTTGGGTGTGAACGTCCAACCGAAGGGTCATCATGGTGTGAACACAATGTGTGAACAAATGATCAATGCATGAACCGTGCAATGCATGGTCCATCATTAATTTGATCCATGAATCTTCAAATACATGAATGTCCAGCATGAACATGCATGTGCCTCTTGATTGCCGTCCATTGAACCTTCCTATGCATGCACCTTGCATTAAAGTCCATACATGAATCTTCCAAATTCGGCTAACCTACAAAATTAAATAACAAAATTAAATAACACACAACTATTCATATAATTATAAATTAAAATAATAACTAAATAACTTAATAACAATAACTAAATTTGAACACAATACTTATAAGTCAACCTATAATAAATTCGACTAGCTCAAATAGTCAAAAACACCTAATGAGCTAAATTGAGCTAGGGAATTTGGCATGAGCTGTAACAAACTTAGTTATAAGCTAGATTAAAACTAAATTTATTGAAATGAAAAAGGAATGAGCTGAATCGAGCTAAGTTCGAGCTCAAACGAGCTAAAACGAGCTCAAGTGAGCTGATGTGAGCTGAATGGCGCATGGGGGAGCTGAAGAGGAGCTGAGATCGGATTGCAAAATGGTGCATGGAGTCATCAAGGAGTTGTTCTTAGCTCCTCCAACGTTAGGGAGCTGATTATCATCCCAAATGAGCATCACAAAGGCCAATATAGCATCTTGAAGTTGGTTGGTTCAAGCTCAGGTCATGGGACCTTTTGGCAGCTCAATGGATTCTTGGTGTGCATTCGAGGATGCCCCAGGTGTGCTCACATCATCGGGGGTATATCTCCGTGGGGTTCTTGTCTCCATTTTTCGACTCGAAGAAACTCTATCACTTTGATCTTGTTTTTCCAAATGATTTAATCTCTCGTGTATGTTCTTAGTGTTGGACTCCATAATTTTTTGCATTTCTTGTACCCGTATTCTGATTCGGTGAACTCTTCGCGTGACATGATTTTTGTTGCTGAAAAGAAAATGTTAGATCACAACACAAAAAAAAAATCAAGTACCTCACCACAAATCTCACTAGTTCACTCGAAAAGAAATATTGATGAACACTCCACTCGTGTTTGCACTCATTTTTTTGGCTTTTTTTTAACTCTCAGATGTTCTCACACACTCTAGCCTTTTTCCACTCACACTTACTCTCGTAACCTCGTAGTTTGTTTCTTTTGACTCGTCTTGGTGCTTTGGGGTCGGCTTCAAATTCGGTTACAAGAGATAAGATGTATAGGTTATGGGTAAGCTAAAAGAAAATTTTTCTTTGGTGTAGTGTGGCGTTTTGGAAATTGGGGGGGTAAAAGTAGATGAAAGAACACTTGTTGATTGGAACAAAATATAAACAATAGAAAGAACTTGTTCACTTCTCTTTTTTTTTGTCGTTGTTTTTTTTAATTTTTATAATTTCGTATTTTTTTTACAACTTTCAATATATCACTTTTAAAATGATAAAAATGAAAACACAACTTAATTTTTCTCGATTTTTTTTACTACGAACCTATTTCGGTCTTGATACGAACGTCGGCACCTCTCAATTTACAAGCTCTAATACCAAATGATGTGATTCAGCCCAGATAGATGAGTCAAATTCACGTAGTTGCCCGATCGTAGTTCAAGAGAGTCGTTCGTGCCTCAGATTTTGGTAATAGTAGTAAAAGAATTAGAATAGGATAGCGAAAGTTTTCAAGAAGGGTAAGTTTACTATAGGTTCAGTTAAGGGCAGCAAAGATGGATGAAGGATAGAAGGCTCGGTTTTGGTTAACAAGAAAAGAAGTTTAAAAGATGGAAATGGAAAATGAACTCAACGTCAGGAATGATTCAACACTAAGAAGTGTCACCCCGATTCCTATATTGTTAAGGTGAAAAATATGGATAGATGGATAGGTGAACGCCACACCAAGATTGGTGATAAGTTCAAAACAAGAACGATTGACACCACTAGCACAAGCTAGATAAGTCGTTAGAAACTTGTACGAGATATGAGAGGAAACAGCCTCACAAGAACAATGTTCATTAACAAATTTGGCAAAAGTCCTTTACAAATAAAAGAAAACAAATATTTATAAGCACATAGATGACCATTCAAATTCGGCATCTAGGTGTTCACACAATAATAAAAACGTTCACAATAATGTATTAAAATAGTTCATAAATTTGGCAGATTCATGCACTAGCTGAATGGACACTTTCTTCCCCCTTGGTTTGTGCATGAATGCCTAGCCATGAAATAAGGCTTCAAGTGACTTGTATGTGCACCAAAAGGTTGCATTCATCTCCCTGGGACGTTCATGCACTTGTATGGAACATGTACCTTCATAATTAAACACTTTAATGGCATGTAGGTTCATAAATGGCAGCATGAACCTAGTAAATTCATTCTCCCCTTTGTGCATGCACTTAATTCAATTAGAGTGTTGAATTATTGAGTTAATTCCTTCCCTTGGACGTTCTTGAACCCATCCATGCATGTGTAGTAGCCTATAGGTCAATTCAAAGTGTGAAAATGTTCAAGGAGCTCTATGGTCAACATAGAATTAGTTAGCAGCTACTTCTTGGCCAAACAAGTGCCTTGGAAAGTTAGGAGACAGCCACCATACATGCACTTAAGCCATTCATGCATTCTATCATCCCATGCATTTGATCCATTCATGGACTAGCCTTTAATGTCCATACATGCATTTGACACATGCATGAATTTGTAGAAACATTGCATCTAGCCTTACATGCACCAACATTTAATACTTCTCCATTCATGAGTGTGGAATGCCCAAAAGAGATGTTTCTTCATCCATACATTGTGCCGTCCTTGATCATTGTATCTACAAAAAAATAAAATCAAATTATGAGACATCATGTGAACACATTAATGTCATGCATTAAATCGGCTAAAATGTGAACATAATTAAAATATGTAATGACTGTGACATATTAAAACAAATATTAATATAAGTCAAATTTGATGCTTAAATAATTATGTTCAGGTTTTATTTAATGCATTAAAGTCTAAAATTAGTTTTGAGCTAAAATGAGCTAAACTTTAGCCCTTAAGCTAAAGTTGAGTTGAGATTAAACTCCTATGATGAAGTTGAGCTAAGGTTTAGCTCGTGAGCTAAATATGAGCTAGGAGTGAGCTCGGTTTAGCTCAGGCAAGTTGGATTGAGCTCGAATAAGCTGGATTTGAGCTGGATGGAGCTCGTGGTGCTAGAAACGAGCTGGGATCAGCTTGTCAACATGTCAATGCTCGGCTTGACAGACTTGTTCGATGAAGTTCGCGGGGCATGCTCGTATCAAAAGTGGATCTTACCTTGTTCTTTGTTGAAAACAAACTAGATCCATGAAGCATTCGTGACTCAAAATTTTGAACATCAAAAGTCCACGACTCAAATTCTATGAACAACGATATAAAACCAAAACTTTGATTTAACATTTGCAACTTTTCACAAATCCACAACTTTATGTTTAGATTTAAAGACTAAACATCAAATAAGCACAAATGGTTTACACATCCATTCACACGAAATTCAAAAGGCTTGATTTCAAGGAATATTTGATACAATCCGCCTCGGGGAGAGTCGAGTCGTATGTAGATTGCCCGATCGTCTACGAGAAGTTACGTTAGATTTAGTTGAGTTGAAGGAATGGCCGAAGTAGAAAGAGGGGTATTGGTTTTGGTTCGGATTGGAATAGGTAAGAAGAATTGAAATTTCAGATTTAGGTAAGGGGAATTGAAGAAATGGACGTAATGGTATGAAGGGTAAGAACAAAATGGTATTATGAAATGGTACGAACGGAATGGTCGGTTTAGGTACAATTTGGTAAATGAAGAAATAGGGTTGAACAAAAAGTGCAAACAAGAACCAATACTGATTTGGTATCGACCCGTTGTTTATAGGCACTTTTAGTTCGGTTTGGATTTGGTAAAGGAAAACCTTGACCCACTATCTAACAAGATAGGAACCTTGGTATGTTTGAACGCCACACTACGAGTAGTGATAAGTTCAGAATCGACAAAGAACACGATTGACACAACTAGAATGCTAGGAACACCAAACGAATCTTTGAACGAAATATAAGAAAAGTTTGCCTCACAATTTCGGCAGCATAACATTAACAAAAGTTTCAAAAGTCCCTTTTACATAGAAATTGAACAAGTATTTATAGGCCTAAAGCCTAGGTAGTAGAATGGCCTTTCATACTTACACATTAATTAAAGAAAATTCTAGAAAAATGACCCTTAATGTGCATGTCTAGATTCGGCTATGGTAATAGGAAATGAATGAATCTTCATGCTTAAGAAAACACAAAGTGAATGCATGATGTCCAGGGGTCACTTGTGAGGTTCGGCCAACCTTGTTAAATGAAGCAATGTTTGGCCAAAAGGCATGAATTAATTGTGGACACTCCAAGGGCCATCATGTGTGTGAAAACTGAATGTTGAAGAGTCTTCTAGTGTGAACAAGGTGAACTGAATAGTCTTGCCATGTGAACATAGGTGTGAACGAATTAAGGAGAGTCATGGGGAAGCTAATCGGCCAAGCTATCTTCATGCATGTGATGAGTGTCCTTTGGCCGAATGGTCATCTTAAAAAATGAAGAGATAGCACACCATACATGAATGGAAACATTCATGAACCTTGAAGACATTGAATGTGGACATGCATGCACTTAGCCGAACATGCACCAAAGAGATTCAAGTCCCCCAACCGTCCATGCACCTTTCAACATTCATGCTTGCTTTTAATCTCCATATATCCATTGTGTTCCTACAAGAAATGTGAACAAAATTAGTTCAAGCTAATGTGAACACAAATATCAACATTAAATTCGGTTATGACAAATTTAATTATCATCAATAAACTCTTTTAAGACACAATTAATAAAACTAATGTGAACTAAATTTAATATGTAGGATAGTAATTAACTAATTATTGAACTTATTAAATAAAAAGTCAATAATAGTCAAATGTAGTCATGGTGAACTCCACGAGCTGATGTTTAAGTCATGAGCTAAAATGAGCTGAGGTTAAACTCCTAAGCTGAAGTTGAGCTAAGGTTTAGCTCGTGAGTTGAAAATGAGCTAGGAGTAAGCTCGGTTTAGCTCATGCAACTAGATTGCACTTGAATGAGCTGGATTTGAACTGGATGGAGCTCGTGGAGCTGGAAACGAGCTGGGATTAGCTTACCAACATGTCAATGCTCGGCTTGATAGACTTTTTCGATGAAGTTCGCGGGGCATGCTCGTATCAATATTGATCCAGAGTAACAAAACTTTTGACAGTTAGAATCTCGAAAATAAAAAATCCTTAAATCAAGTCCGTTAATCATCAATAAAGAATAAAAATCACCGGGATCAAAAACGAAGTTTTTGTTTACCATTTCACATTGACTTGAATATTTATTGGCTGTCAACATGGTAGGAACATGAAACAAACTAAAGTTATGAGTATGCAAATGATGTTAGAATCCCTTAGACCATAGCATTAAACAACCATCATCAAAATCAAATGAACTAGGCATTTTACAAGTCAACGTTTTATCACACAAACGAATCAAAGGAAAATTAGACATGCAAGTTTTTAAACATTCATATGTTTCAAATCTCGTCCCCACATTTTCTCCACAATCAAGCAAACACAAAGGTTTATATAGCTCATTATCTTGCATAACCAAACCTTGCGATTGCCGATTAATGATTACTTCACCAACATACTCGTCAACAACACATACTTTATGAGCAACGTTTTTGTTATCAGCACTTGAAACAATCAAATCATTACTAATCAAGAAAGAATAATCAACCATGTCATGGTACAAGTGCTTTTCAAAACCCAAAATATTAATAAAGTTTTCGTCAACAATCGAATGAGGCTGATGTGTTTTAAAAACTTCAAAACACATACCTTGCTTACCTTTTGGCAAAGGCGAATGAGGATCGTTAAAAATGTTACCTCTTTCAATATACGTAAACCTTTTCTCCTCGGACAGGTATTGAAGTCGAAATTCTTTGCTCGGATCTTTAGAAACCTGAAAAGGAACAGCACGAGGAAATCTCACATGTAGGTTAGTAGGAACACTCCTCACTTTTTCTTGCTCTCTTGCATCTCTTTTTATTTCTTTTTCATCGACAACCCTCGTTTCTTGCTCAATATCTTTTCTCTCTTCAGACTCAATTTCTTTTTCAATTTTCTTTTTCTTCTCACATTCTTTTTCACTCTCGATCTCTTTTTCTTTTTCACTTTCTTTTTCAATTTCATTTTTCTTTTTCCTCTCATTTTCTTTTCTTTCACACTCATTTTCTTTTGTTTCTTTTTTTCTTTTCTCAGTTTCATTCAAAATTCTCTCATTTTCTCTCATAATATTTTCTTGTCTCTCTCTTCTTTTTATTTCTTTTTCTCGTTTCCTTTCTCTACAAAATTAAGATAAAACAAAAGAATCAAAATGAGATGAGTTTTGTTGGGTATGAATGGAATGATTTACATAGGATTCACGTTCACTCCTTCGTAAGGACTCCTTTGCGGATGATTTCTTTGAGGCATATGTTGAATAACTTATACTTTCTTGTTCATCATCTTGAAAGATCTTAGACTCAAAGTTTGCTACTTTTTGTCTTGGATTTCTCGAGGAATAGGATTCACGATAAGAATCTATTCTCAAACATTCATTGGATGTTCGTCTCCTTGGCACTCTCATTTCTGCCCTTTCACTTGGACTAATTTGCTCTCGTTGGGTTCTGGCTCGATGATCTAGTTTTGCTTGGATCGGCTCAATTCTTCGGTCAAGCATGCACTCCATCTCTTTCAACAAATACTGAAATTCAAATTCTGAAAATTCTTCTTGCAACATGATTTAGAGAAAGAGAAAAAAAATAATTAAAATAGAACCAAATGATTAAATCCTCACCACAAACCTCACTAGTTCACTCGCAAAGAAATATTGATGAACACTCCACTAGTGTTTGCACTCGTTTTTAGGCTTTTTCAAACTCTCAAATGTTCTCACACACTCTAGCCTTTTACCACTCAAGCTTACTCTCGTAACCTCGTACTTTATTTCTTTTGACTCGTCTAGGTGCCTTGGGGTCGGCTTCAAAATTGGTTACAAAGGATAAGATGTATAGGTTATGGGTAGGCTAAAAGAAAATTTTTCTTTGGTGTAGTGTGGCGTTTTGGAAATGGGGGGGTTAAAATTTGATGAAAAGATTATTTTTGATAATGAAACAATGATAAACAACAGAGAAGAAACTGAGCACTTCACTTTTTTTTTTATAATTTCGTATTTCTTTTTTTTTTAACAACTTTCAATATAGCACTTTTACAAAGATGAAACGAAAATACAACTTAATAATTTTTATTTTTTTATTTTTTTCACCACGAACCTATTTCAATCTTGATACGAACGCCGGTGCCTCTCGATTTACAAGCTCTAATACCAAATGATGTGATCCGGCCTGAGTAGATGAGTCGAATTCACTTAGTTGCCCGATCGTAGTTTGAGAGAGTCGTTCGTGCCTCGAATTTTAGTAATAGTAGTAAGAGAATTAGAATAGGATAAGCGGAAGGTTTCAAGAAGGGTAAGTTTAGTATAGGTTCGGTTAAGGGTAGCAAAGATGGATGAAGGATAGAAGGCTCGGTTTGGGTTAACAAGAAAAAAAAGATTTAAAAGATAGAAATGGAAAATGAACTCAATGTCAGGAATGATTGAACACTAAGAAGTGTCACCCCGATTCCTATATTGTTAAGGTGAAAAATATGGATAGATGGATAGGTGAACGCCACACCAAGATTGGTGACAAGTTCAAACAAGACGATTGACGCCACTAGCACAAGCCAAATAAGTCGTTCGAAACTTGTATGAGATATGAGAGGAAGCAACCTCACAGGAACAATGTTCATTAACAAATTTGGCAAAAAGTCCTTTTACAATGAAATCAACAAACTATTTAAAGGCAATCATGTAGTAACCGAATGGACAAATTAGCTAGCTTAAAGGCTAAGCAAATTCGGTCATGAACTAGCTAGAATATTCTAGAATGAACACATTAATTATCTAGTCTTGATTCAGCTGATGGGGATGTGTTTGGACAGCTTCATGCATGAGCTTTAATCACTTGATGAATATACACCTTTGGTAGCTCAACGGGTTGTCTAGGTTCAGCCAAGGTGTGCATGAAACTCCCAAGAGGTGTCTCTTGGCTGAATAGGTGCTTAGAAAACTCCAAGGGTCCTCCCACATGCATCGGTTGTACATGGAACTTGGAAGGAGGCTTGAACCTAGCCGTACATGCACTTGCATTAATTATCCTCCATTCAAGCATGTGTGCCGTCCAAGGGAGATGCACCTTTCAATATTCATTAACCTTCCATGTACATGAATGTATGGCTTCCAAACATTGAACCGATCCATGCATGTATCTTCCCATTCAATGAACATTCCCGTTCATGCACCTTGTCATGAATGAATCTTCCACATTCGGCTAACCTACATAATTAAATAAAATAATTAAATAACACACAACTATTCATATAGTTATAATTTAAAATAGTAACTAAACAACTTAATGACACTAACTAAATTTGGACATAATAATTATAAGTAGTCAACTATCATATTAAATTCGGCTAGCTCAAATAGTCAAAAACACTTAGTGAGCTAAGTTAAGCTAGGGAATTCGGCATGAGCTGTAGCAAACTTAGTTAAAACTAAATTAAAACTTAGTTTATTGAAATGAAAAAGGAATGAGCTGAAACAAGCTAAAATCAAGCTCAAACGAGCTAAAACGAGCTCAAGTGAGCTAATGTGAGCTGAATAGTGCATGGGGAGCTGGAGAGGAGCTAAGATCGGATTGCAAAATGGTGCATGGAGTCTTCAAAGAGTTGTCCTTAGCTCCTCCAACGTCATGGACCTTGTTATCATCCCAAATGCGCAACACAAAGGCTGATATAGTATCTTGAATTTGCTTGGTTTGAGCTCGAGTCATTGGGCCTTTTAAAAGCTCGATTGATTCTAGGTGTGCATTCGAGGATGCCCCGGGTGTGCTCACATCACAAAGTGTGGCGTTCTAAGTTATACCGAGGTTCCTATCATTTTTGATTGCAGGTCAAGGTCTCCATAAACTATCCCATATATGTCTTTCATTTTCTGACTTAAGTGTCTCATAAGTAACGGGTTAACACACCATCATTGTGTTAGTTCTTACTTGACCCTTAATCGAATTCCATCCTAACAACTACCAAACTATCCATTATCCTACCGAACCATTTTGAACCTAATTCTTTTCTTCTAAACCAACAATTCTTGAACGACACTTAGCTTACTCGATTTACGATCGGGCAAACATTACGACACAAATCTCAACTGAGGTGAGTGCATATCACAATTGTTCTCAAGATTCCATGCAACCTGACAACTTCCCTAAAGAACAAATTAGCAACATTAACGGCATCATCAGTTTTTGAACAAGCTATAAAATCAGACATCTTAGAAAATCTATCGACAACAACAAAGATTGAATCTTTTCCAGTTTTAGTTCTCAGTAAACCAAGGACAAAGTCCATGGAAAGGTCGACCCAAGGCACTTCAGGTATTGGTAATGGCATGTACAGTTCATTTGGATTGATTTTGAATTTTCTTTCTTGCACGTTACATATCGAGTACAAACTTTCTCGACGTCCCTCTTTGATGAGATCCTGGCCGCATCATGTTTCAATACACCTTGACAACATTGAGATTGGCCTAAACTAGATGATACAAACCCGCCTCAGTATGATGAGTTGAGTCGTTTAATTTCCCAATCATCAAACATAGAAGTATCGTTCCAATTTGCAAGCTTTGTAAGTATTTGTTAAAAATGAAGATATGAGATGGAATTAGGTTCAAAATTGGCTAAGTATGAGTTGATTTGTTCTGGCTAACAAAGAAATTAAGATAGATAAATTGATAGATAGGTGAAATGGAATTCAAACTTAAGCGGCAAGATTGAACCAACACTAGGGAGAGTGTTGACCTAGGACTTATATGGCTTAAGGTGGTTCAATGAAGGAAGAAAAGGGACCTTGACACGTTACCTAACAAAGGTAAGAAACGAAGGTATGGTTGGGTTGAACGCCACACTTGAATAGGAGTGATAAGTTCAAAACAAGACTAAGGTTGATGCCACTGATAACAGATAAGCCAACAAAGTCTATAAACAAAATTTGAGAGAAGATAATTGATGTAAGCACGCCCGGGGTATCCTCGAATGCAATTCATAATTCAATCGAGCTTCCAAAAGTCCCCATAACTCGAGCTTGTGTTAAGCATTTTCTAGAAGCTATTTTAGCTTCTAATGCAAAATCTTGGTTTGAAATAAGGAACAATGCTCACAAAATCAGCTCAAAGCAACTACCCAAAGAACCCATGCATTGTTGGCAAGCTGATCCTAGCTCATTTCCAGCTCCTCGAGCTCCGTCCAGCTCAACTCAGCTCATTTGAGCTCGTTTCAGCTCGTTTGAGCTCAACTGAGCTTACTTTTAGCTCATTCTTTATTTCAATAAATTAAACTAAGTTTTAGTTTTATACTAATTAGCTTGTTACAGCTCACTAACGAAAATCCTAGCTCAAATAAGTTCATTAAATGTTTTCACTTAGTTTGAGCTAGCCGAACTTAATGCTACTAGCTAGTCTTTAATTAATGTGTTTAGTTTAGTTCAACATGATATTTATGATGTCTAGTTAATGCTCTTAACATGTTCAACCGAATATACATTGGGATTTAATGAGTTCATGTTTCTTGTAGGTTCAGCCGAATGTATTGAGTACATTAAATGAGATTCATGCACAGCCAGGTACATGGATTATGAGAGTTCATGCATGAACGGTTTTATACATGGTGGGCTGGCTATTGGTGATCCCTAAGCAACCTTTTAGCCAAGAGTTAAGTTCTAAAAAGTGACCGAATACATGAAGGAGCCATTAATGCAAGTACATGCATGGCTTAATACATCGTATGGAAGGATGCATGCACAACTAGTGTTCAATGGATGGCATTTGAAGGAAATCATGTATTGGGGACGTTCATGCAAGTGGGGGCTATTTTATGTACATGTTTTTGAGGATTCATGGACCGTAATTAAGGAAGAACATGCATTGGGATGTTTCATGCATGTATCATGCATATTCAAGATGTCCATTCAAGTACTCAAGGTACATTCAAGCTTCATTGAGATGTAGGAGTATTAAAGGGCTGCACATTCATGAACTATGGTTTTTATTCAAGGCTAAGTATGCATAAATGCATCAAGTGAAGCAACATGATGGTTCAACCAATTCATACACCATCTCCAAGCATGAATCAAATTTTAATGCTTTTGTGTGAACATGTTAAATACAAATGTGAACAGAATTTAAGTTAGTGTGAACATCATAGATGCTGAATATCAATAGGCATCTTAGGCTTATAAATAGTTTGTTCATTTCATTGTAAAAGGACTTGAGCTCACATCAGCTCCCCATGCGCCATTCAGCTCACATCAGCTCACTTGAGCTCGTTTTAGCTCGTTTGAGCTCAAATTTAGCTCGTTTCAGCTCATTCCTTTTTCATTTCAATAAACTAAGTTTTAATTTAGTTTTAACTAAGTTTGCTACAGCTCATGCCGAATTCCCTAGCTCAACTTAGCTCACTAAGTATTTTTGACTATTTGAGCTAGCCGAATTTAATATGATAGTTGACTTATAATTATTTTGTCCAAATTTAGTTAGTGTCATTAAGTTGTTTAGTTACTATTTTAAATTATAACTATATGAATAGTTGTGTGTTATTTAATTATTTTATTTAATTATGTAGGTTAGCCGAATGTGGAAGATTCATTCATGACAAGGTGCATGAACGAGAATGTTCATTGAAAGGGAAGATACATGCATGGATCGGTTCAATGTTTGGAAGCCATACATTCATGTACATGGAAGGTTAATGAATATTGAAAGGTGCATCTCCCTTGGACGGTACACATGCATGAATGGAGGATAATTAATACAAGTGCATGTACGGCTAGGTTCAAGCCTCCTTCCAAGTTCCATGTACAACCGATGCATGTGGGAGGACCCTTGGAGTTTTCTAAGCACCTATTCGGCCAAGAGACACCTCTTGGGAGTTTCATGCACACCTTGGCCGAACCTAGACAACCCGTTGAGCTACCAAAGGTGTATATTCATCAAGTGATTAAAGCTCATGCATGAAGCTGTCCAAACACATCCCCATCAGCCGAATTAAGACTAGATAATTAATGTGTTCATTCTAGAATATTCTAGCTAGTTCATGACCAAATTTGCTTAGCCTTTAAGCTAGCTAATTTGTACATTCGGTTACTACATGATTGCCTTTAAATAGTTTGTTGATTTCATTGTAAAAGGACTTTTTGCCAAATTTGTTAATGAACATTGTTCCTGTGAGGTTGCTACCTCTCATATATCGTACAAGTTTCGAACGACTTATCTGGCTTGTGCTAGTGGCGTCAATCGTCTTGTTTTGAACTCATCACTAATCTTGGTATGGCATTCACCTATCCATCTATCCATATTTTTTCACCTTAACAATATAGGAATCGGGGTGACACTTCTTAGTGTTGAATCATTCCTGACGTTGAGTTTGTTTTCCATTTCCATCTTTTAAATTGTTTTCTTGTTAACCCAAACCGAGCCTTCTATCCTTCATCCATCTTGCTACCCTTAACCAAATCTATACTAAACTTATCCTTCTTGAAACCTTCTGCTATCCTATTCTAATTCTTTTACTACTATTACTAAAATCTGAGGCACGAACGACTCTCTCGAACTACGATCGGGCAACTACGTGAATTCGACTCATCTACCCGGGTCAGATCACATCACCCCATTTAACTTCTTGCTGAAAAATGCCACAGACCTTCTATCTTGGGTTAGCACAGCCTCGATTCTAACACTTGATGTGTCACATTCAATCTCAAAGGTTTTAGAAAAATTAGATAATGCTAATAAAGGGGCTTTAGTAAGACAACTCTTAATTTCATTAAAAGACTTCTCTTGCTCATCGTTCCAGTAGAAGGTTGAATTCTTCTTAATCACGCTTGTTAAAGGCACGGCTATAGTGCTGAAGTTGGGCACGAAACACCAATAAAAGTGATGTGTTCTGGATCAGGAGGTTGAGTCGAATTCACGTAGTTGCCCGATCGTAGACAAAAGAGTCGTTCGTGCCTTGAATTTTAGAAATAGAAGTGAATGGATAGAATAGGAAAAGCGAAAGGTTTCAAAGAAGGGTAAGATTAGTAATAGGTTCGGCTATGGGTAGCAAAAATGGATGAAGGATAGAAGGCTCAGTTTTGGTTAACAAGAAAGAAATTTGAAATGGGAATGGAAAACGAACTCAACGTCAGGAATGATTCAATACTAAAAAGTGTCACCCCGATTCCTATATTGTTAAGGTGAAAAGGATGAATAGATGGATAGGTGAACGCCACACCAAGATTGTTGATAAGTTCAAACAAGGTCGATTGACGCCACTAGCATAAACTAGATAAGTCTTTCGAAACTTGTACGAGATATGAGAGTAAGCAACCTCACAAGAACAATGTTCATTCAATAATTTGGCAGAAGTCCCTCTTACATGAAATGAGCAAACTATTTATAAGCCTAAAATGCCTATAGATATTTGGCATCTATGATGTTCACACTAACTTAAATTCTGTTCACATTTGTATTTAACATGTTCACACAAAAGCATTAAAATTCGGTTCATGCTTAGAGATGGTGCATGAATTGGCCGAACCATCATGTTGCTTCACTTGATGTATTCATGCATACTTAGCCTTGAAGAAAAGCCATAGTTCATGAATGTGCAGCCCTTTAATACTCCTACATCTCCCTTGGCTGAATGAGGCTTGAATGTACCTTGAGTACTTGAATGGACATCTTGAATATGCATGATACATGCATGAAACGTCCCAATGCATGTTCTTCCTTAATTACGATCCATGAATCTTCAAATATATGTACATAAAATAGCCCCCACTTGCATGAACGTCCCCAATACATGAATTCCTTCAAATGCCATCCATTGAACACTAGTTGTGCATGCATCCTTCCATATGATGTTTAAGCCATGCATGTACTTGCATTAATGGCTCCTTCATGTATTCGGTCACTTTGTGGAACTTAACTCTTGGCAAAAAGGTTGCTTAGGGATCACCAATAGCCAGCCCACTGTGCATAAATTCGTTCATGTATGAACTCTCATAATTCATGTACCTGGCCGTGCATGAATCTCATTTAATGTACTCAATACATTCGGCTGAACCTACAAGAAACATTAACTCATTAAGTCCCAATGTTTATTCGGCTGAACATGTTAAGAGCGTGAACTAGACATCATAAATATCATATTAAACTAAACTAAACACATTAATTAAATACTAGCTAGTAGCATTAAGTTCGGCTAGCTCAAACTAAGTGAAAACATTTAATGAACTTATTTAAGCTAGGATTTTTGTTAGTGAGCTGTAACAAGCTAATTAGTATAAAACTAAAACTTAGTTTAATTTATTGAAATAAAGAATGAGCTAAAAGTAAGCTCAGTTGAGCTCAAACGAGCTGAAACGAGCTCAAATGAGCTGAGTTGAGCTGGACGGAGCTCGAAGAGCTAGAAATGAGCTAGGATCAGCTTGCCAACAATGCACGGGTTCTTTGGATAGTTGCTTCGAGCTGATTTTGTGAGCATTGTCCCTTGTTTCAAACCAAGGTTTTGCATTAGAAGCTAAAACAACTTCTAGAAAATGCTTAACACAAGCTCGAATTATGGGGCCTTTTGGAAGCTCGATTGAATTATGAATTGCATTCGAGGATGCCCCGGGCGTGCTTACATCATTCTTCCATCTTCAAAGTGACTTGTCCTCAAGTCGAACATTTGGATCACTCTAGGGCAGAAGATAAAAGAGCTGCCAGAAATTTGAATAGGAATTGAAACTTGACAACTATTAATTTCATCATCATGAAAGAGTAAAAACTTGAATACAAAACAAACTAGAAACGGGCCAATCCTTTTTGTTACACGAACAGATAAGGGATTGTCATTGGTGAGGTAAAGGTTGGGTCTTACCTTTCCAATTTGACTATCCATCTTCGTCAATAGAAATGGTATATGAATCATGTGACAGGAATATCCATAAGTTGTCAATAAATTTTTCGAACAAACAAATTGTCCAAGCACATTTGTATCAAAACAAATATGATTCATATAAGTGAACGTATTCAAAACACCATTTTCACAAACGAATGGACTGAACTTCTTACAAGGTAATGCTTCATCAATCAAAGAATAGCAATTGACCGCATAAATGGATGGAACCTTTTTCGGACGCATGTCATGAATAAAATCATCAATTCGAGTCGAATAGAGCGGCCTAAGAACTAATGAAAACTCACCTTGCTTACCGTTGGGACTAGGGAGATGAAAATCAGTTTTACCTTTTTCAACCAAAGTAAACCTTCTTTCCTCGAAAAGGTATTGAAGCCAAAGCTCTTCACATGATCCTTGAGAAACCTGAAATGAAGAAGAAACACAAAAAAATTCTCACTTTTCAAAGTGTCTCCTTCACAAACATGATAGATGATAGTGTTTCCATGGTTAGTGAACTCGAAGGGACATGCTGAAATGATATTCACCAATTGAGTGTATGAATCTATACCAGGATCAAAAGCATGAGTTGATCTTACCTTTTCAAGTTGAAACAAGAATTTCATAACCAGCAGCATAGAATGAACAAGGAACAATTTTAAGTTATAATCAGAATCTTTAAATTTCATTTCCTTAGTCTTAGTCCAAGCATCAAGTAAATATAAATTATTCGCACAAAATTTAGGTTGCTTGAGTTCCCCACATATCGAACCAAAATAACAAATTCCAGGTTTGAACACACGAGCTTGGTCACTCGATTCAATATGCAATAAGAGTTTCTTGATTTCCAATGTCCCACGTATGTTAATCAAAGAAGATGTGATCAAGCAATCATTCAAACAATCATAAAACTCAAGTCTCACTCGATCAAACCTACACAAACATGCAAAATTTACACAACAAGGTAGCAACATTACACATCATCACAAACAATCAGACTAGGAGTTTTACATGGCAACTTTTTAACACACAAATTCAAAAATTGTTTGTGCTGATTTATACTTACTTCACCAACAAGCTCGTCAACACCACAATTTTCATGAGTAATGCTCTCCTTTCCATCATTTAAAATAAACACATCTCCATTAATCAAAGAATGGCAGTTGGCCATATCATCAATATATAATAACAAACATTCAAATAGGTCGGTGGAGACTGAAACGCTTTATAACACTTACCTTCCTTACCTTGTGGCATGGGTGGATTATGATTACCTTTATCAACCAATGTGAACTGTCTCTCCTTTGGGAGGTAATGTAGATGGAACTTATTAATCAATTCTTCAGAAACCTAAAAAGAAGAAGCAATACGGGGAGAACTTGTAGTTTGGTTAGTTAAAACACTCCTCGCTTTTTTTTTGCTCTCGTTCTTCATTTTCACTCGCTTCTTTTTTTAACTCACTTTCTCTTTTAAAAATACTCATTTCTTGATCATTTTTCTTTCTTTCTTCATACTCACTCTCTTTTTCAATTTTCATTTTCTTCTCACATTCTTTTTCACTCTCGATCTCATTCTCGATCTCTTTTTCCTTCTCTTTTTCTTTTTCAATTTCATTTTTCTTTTTCTTATTCTCTTTGTACTTTCTTTCACACTCTTTTTCTTTTGTTTCTTTTTATCTTTCAAATTCTTTCTCACTTACTTTTTTGATTTTATTACAAGAGGAAGAATACAAGAAGGAATTAGAATGAGAGACTTTTCGTTGAGAATGAGAAGAGGGGTCTTCATACAAACGACGATCATCTCTTCGAGATTGATTCTTCATGGTTGGATAACTTGGTGTACACGAAGATCGACTTGGACCTTCTCGCACATCACCGTAATAGGCTTCAAACTCGAAACTTGTTTGATTTCGTCTAGAATTCCTTGATGAAAAAGAATCACGAGATAGGTCTTTTAAAAATAGTCATTGGATGATTGTTTTCTTGATAGTCTTGAATTCATCCCTCGACTTGATGAACTTGGCTCTCGTTGGGTTCTTGCTCGATGATCTCCCTTTTCTTAGATAGGCTTAATTTTTCGGTCGAGCATGCACTCCATCTCTTTCAACAAATACTGAAATTCAAATTCTGAAAATTCTTCTCGTAACATGATTTTAAAAAAAATGATTAAAATAGAAAGATGAAATCCTCACCACAAACCTCACTATTTCACTCGAGAAAAAAATAATTGATGAACACTCCACTCGTGTTTGCACTTATTTTTTTAGGCTTTTTCAACTCTTGAATGTTCTCACACTCTCTAGCCTTTTACCACTCACACTTACTCTCGTAACCTCATATTTTGTTTCTCTTGACTCGTCTTGGTGCTTTGGGGTCAGCTTCAAAAAGGTTACAAGGGATAAGATGTATGGGTTACGGGTAGGCTAAAAGAAATTTTTTTTAAATGTCATGTGGCGATTTGGGAATGGGGGGCTAAAGTTAAAGAAAAGACACGAGATGATCGGAACAAGATATAAACAATAAAATTTGAACTTGATCACTTCACTTTTTTTTAATTTCGTATATATTTTTTTCTTCTTTTTTTTTTGAAATTTCGTATTTCTATCTTTTTTTTATTTCTTCAAGATAGCACTATTACAATAGAGAGAAACGAAAAATACAACTCAAATTTTTTTCAATTTTTTTCACCACGAACCTATTTCAATCTTGATACGAACGTCTGTGCCTCTCATTTTACAAGCTCTGATACTAAATGATGTGATCTGGCTTGGGAGGTTGAGTCGAATTCACGTAGTTACCCGATTGTAGACAAGAGAGTCGTTCGTGCCTCGAATTTTAGAAATAGAAGTGAATGGATAGAATAGAAAAAGCAGAAGGTTTCAAAGAAGGGTAAGATTAGTAATAGGTTCGGCTATGGGTAGCAAAGATGGATGAAGGATAGAAGGCTTGGTTTTGGTTAACAAGAAAGAAATTTGAAATGGGAATGGAAAACGAACTCAATGTCAGGAATGATTCAACACTAAAAAGTGTCACCCCGATTCCTATATTATTAAGGTGAAAAGGATGAATAGATGGATAGGTGAATGCCACACCAAGATTAGTGATAAGTTCAAACAAGGTCGATTGACGCCACTAGCACAAACTAGATAAGTCTTTCGAAACTTGTACGAGATATAAGAGGAAGCAACCTCACAAGAACAATGTTCATTCAATAATTTGGAAAAAGTCCCTCTTACATGAAATGAGCAAACTATTTATAAGCCTAAGATGCCTATTGATATTCGGCATCTATGATGTTCACACTAACTTAAATTCTATTCACATTTGTATTTAACATGTTCACACAAAAGTATTAAAATTCGGTTCATGCTTGGAGATGGTGCATGATGTAAGCATGCCCGGGGCATCCTCGAATGCAAATCATGATCAAATCGAGCTTCCAAAAGGCCCCATGACTTGAGCTCGAGCCAAGCAATTTCAAGACGCTTTATCAGCCTTGGTGATGCGCATTTTGGAAGAGAACAAGGCCTTAGACATTGGAGAAGCTACGGACACTCTTTTGAAAGATCAATGCACTCTTTTACAAGTCGACTTTAGCTCCTCTCCAGCTCCCCCAGCTCAATTCAGCTCCAACCAGTTCACTTGAGCTCGTTTTAGCTCGTTTTTAGCTTATTTCAGCTTATTTCTTTTACATTACAATAAACTAAGATTAAACTTTGTTCTTAATTAAGTTTGCTACAGCTCATGCCGAATTCCCTAGCTCAACTTAGCTCACTAAGTGTTTTTGACTATTTGAGCTAGCCAAATTTAATATGATAGTTGAGTTATAATTAATATGTCTAAATTTAGTTAGTGTCATTAAGTTGTTTAGTTAATGTTCTTAATTATGATTATATGAGTAATTATTTTATTTAATTATGTTATTTAATTATGTAGGTTAGCCGAATGTGGAGGTTCATTCAAGATAAGGTGCATGCATGAGAATGTTCATTGAACGGGAAGATTCATGCATGGTTCGGTTCAATGTTTGGAGGACCTATATTCATGTACATGGGGGAATAATTGCATGCAATGGATATTGAAGAATACATCTTCCTTGGACGGTACACATGCATGCATGGAGGACAATTAATGCAAGTGCATGTATGGCTAGGTTCAAGCCTCCTTCCAAGTTCCATGTACAGCCGATGCATGTGGGAGGACCCTTGGAGTTTTCTAAGCACCTATTCGGCCAAGAGACACCTCTTGGAAGTTTCATGCACACATTGGACGAATCTAGACAACCCGTTGAGCTCCCAAAGGTGCACATTCATTCAAGTGATTAAAGCTCATACATGAAGCTGTCCAAACGCATTCCCATCAGCCGAATCAAGACTAGTTAATTAATGTTTTCATTCTAGAACATTCTAGTTAATTCATGACCGAATTTGCTTAGTCTTTAAGCTAGCTAGTTTGTCCATTCGGTTACTACATGATTGCCTATAAATAGTTTGTTTATCTCATTGTAAAAGGACTTTTGCCAAATTATTGAATGAACATTGTTCTTGTGAGGTTGCTTCCTCTCATATCTCGTACAAGTTTCGAAAGACTTATCTAGCTTGTGCTAGTGGCGTCAATCGTCCTTGTTTGAACTTATCACCAATCTTGGTGTGGCGTTCACCTATCTATCTATCCATATTTTCACCTTAACAATATAGGAATCGGGGTGACACTTTTTAGTGTTAAATCATTCCTGACGTTAAGTTCATTTTCCATCCCTATCTTTCGAATTTCTTTCTTGTTATCACCGAACCAAGCCATCTATCCCACATCCACCTTTTCTACCCATAGCCGAACCTATTACTAAACTTACCCTTTTTTGAAACCTTCTGCTTATCCTATTCTATTCATTACTTTTATTACTAAAATTTGAGGCACGAATGACTCTCTCGACTATGATCGGGCAACTACGTGAATTCGACTCAACCTCCCAAGCTGGATCATATCATTTGGTATCAGAGCTTGTAAAATGAGAGGCGCCGACATTCATATCAAGATCGAAATAGGTTCATTGTAAACAAAAAAAAATTCAAATTAAAAAAAAGTTCAAGTTGTATTTTCGTTTATCATTGTAAAAGTGCTATATTGAAGTTGAAAAAAAAAGAAAATTAAAAAAAAGAAAAAAAGAAGTGAAGTGTTCAAATTTCTTCTCTGTTGTTGATATCATTGTTTCAATCTTCAAAATAATCTTTTTATCAAACTTTGTACCCACTATTCTCAAAATGCCACACTATACCAAAAACTTTCTTTTAGCCTACCCGTACACCATACGTTTTTAACCCTTGTAACCATTTCTGAAGCCGACCCCAAAGCACCAAGACGAGTCAAGAGAAACAAACTACGAGGTTACGAGAGTAAGCTTGAGTGGTAAAAGGCTAGGGAGCATAAGAGCATTCGAGAGTTGAAAAGCCTAAAAAAAACGAGTGGAAACACGAGTGGAGTGTTCATCAATTATTTTTTTCTTTCTTCTCGAGTGAAATAGTGAGGTTTGTGGTGAGGATTTCATCTTTCTATTTTAATCATTTTTTTTAAAATCATGTTACGAGAAGAATTTTTAGAATTTGAATTTTAGTATTTGTTGAAAGAGATGGAGTGCATGCTCGACCGAAAAATTAAGCCTATCCAAGAAAAGGGAGATCATCGAGCAAGAATCCAACGAGAGCCAAGTTCATTAAGTAGAGGGACGGATTCAAGACTATCAAGAAAACAATCATCCAATGACTATTTTGTAAAAGACCTATCTCGTGATTCTTTTTCATCAAGGAATTCGAGATGAAATCAAACAAGTTTCGAGTTTGAAGCCTATTACGGTGATGAACGAGAAGGTCCAAGTCGATCTTCGTGTACACCAAGTTATCCATCCATGAAGAATCAATCTCGAAGAGATGATCGTCGTTTGTATGAAGACCCCTCTTCTCATTCTCAATGAAAAGTCTCTCATTCTAATTCCTTTTTGTATTCTTCCTCTTGTAATAAAATCAAAAAAGCAAGTGAGAAAGAATTTGAAAGAAAAAAAGAAACAAAAGAAAAAGAGTGAAAGAAAGCAAAAAGAGAATAAGAAAAAGAAAAATGAAATTGAAAAAGAAAGTTGATACGATCTGCCTCGGGAAGAGTCGAGTCATATGTAGATTGCCCGATCGTCTACGAGAAGTTACGTTAGAATTAGTTGAGTTGAAGGAATGATTGAAGTAGAAAGAGGGGTATTGGTTTTGGTTCGGATTGGGATAGGTAAGAAGAATTGAAAGTTCAGATTTAGGTAAGGGGAATTGAAGAAATGGACGTAGTGGTATGAAGGGTAAGAACGAAATGGTATTATGAAATGGTACGAACGGAATGGCCGGTTTAGGTACAATTTGGTAAATGAAGAAATGGGGTTGAACAAAAAGTGCAAACAAGAACCAATACCGATTTGGTATCGACCCGTTGTTTATAGGCTCTCTTTAGTTCAGTTTGGGTTTGGTAAAGGGAAACCTCGACCCACTATCTAACAAGATAGGAACCTCGGTATGTTTGAACGCCACACTACGAGTAATGATAAGTTCGGAATCAACAAAGAACACGATTGGCACAACTAGAATGCTAGGAACGCCAAACGAATCTTTGAACGAAATATAAGAAAAGTTTGCCTCACAATTTCGGCAGCATAACAATAACAAAAGTTTCCAAAAGTCCCTGTTACATGGAAATTGAACAAGTATTTATAGGCCTAAAGTCTAGGTAGCCAATTGGCCTTTCATACTTATACATTAATTAAAGAAAATTCTAGAAAAATGACCCTTAATGTGCATGTCTAGATTCGACTATGGTAATAGGAAATGAATGAATCTTCATGCTTAAGAAAACACAAACTAAATGCATGATGTCCAACGGTCAACCTTGTTAAATGAAGCAATGTTTGGCCAAAAAGCATGAATTAATTGTGGACACTCCAAGGGCCATTATGTGTGTGAAAACTGAATGTTGAAGAGTCTTCTAGTGTGAACAAGGTGAACCAAATAGTCTTGCCATGTGAACATAGGTGTGAACGAATTAAGGAGAGTCATGGGGAAGCTAATCGACCAAGCTATCTTCATGCATGTGTGAGTGTCCTTTGGCCGAATGGTCATCTTGAAAAATGAAGAGATAGCACACCATACATGAATGGAAACATTCATGAACCTTGAAGACATTGAATGTGGACATGCATGCACTTAGCCGAACATGCACCTAAGAGATTCAAGTCCCCCAACCGTCCATGCACCTTTCAACATTCATGCTTGCTTTTAATCTCCATATGTCCATTGTGTTCCTACAAGAAATGTGAACAGAATTAATCCAAACTAATGTGAACACAAATATAAACATTAAATTCAGTTATGACAAATTTTATCATCAATAAACTCTTTGAAGACATATTTAATAAAACTAATGTGAACTAAATTTAATATGTAGGATAGAAATTAACTAATTATTGAACTTATTAAATAAAAAGTCAATAGTAGTCAAATGCAGTCATGGTGAACTCCACGAGCTGATGTTTAAGTCATGAGCTAAAATGAGCTAAGGTTAAACTCCTAAGCTGAAGTTGAGCTAAGGTTTAGCTCGTGAGTTGAAAATGAGCTAAGAGTAAGCTCGGTTTAGCTCATGCAACTAGATTGCGCTTGAATGAGCTGGATTTGAACTGGATGGAGCTCGTGGAGCTGGAAACGAGCTGGGATTAGCTTGCCAACATGTCACAACTCGACTAGGGAGACTTGTTTGATGAAGTTCGCGTGGCGTGCTCATATCATTCCCCCCTCTTTTAGGCAATTTGTCCTCAAGTCGAACCGTTTGTCTAAAAGATAATATTTTTTCTTGCTTTGTTTTCCTCGGTCGAATTAGACAAAGGATATCAAACAAACCTGAAATTGATTCACCAATGGACAAGTTAACACATCACCTTCATAAATAAGTAGCAGAGGGTTAAGACAATAAAAACCAATAGATAACCCAAATGTTGAGCAAAAGACGAATTTTATCTTACCGAATTGACTTACCAATTTTGGCAATGACAAACGGAAAGTATGTAAATTCGGATGGTACATGTAAAACATAGCCCAAAGGTCATATGGCAAGAATTTTATTTGTTCATAACATGGATACTTCACATTATCGCACAATTCCGATATGTCATCAATATGATCAATTGAACAAAATGGAAACAAGGAATGATCAATCGCGCATCTTAACAAACAAGAATGAATTCCTCGTTTTAACCACAACATTCCAAATGGTTCAAAACAAAGGACATATTCGCTTGGCTTTTTGATTTGAACAAGCTCACCTTGCCTTATTCGATTAAATGGACTTGCAGTAGTAGGATGAACAATATGACCACATTCTGATACGATCCGCCTCGAGGTGAGTCGAGTCGTATGCTGAGTTGCTCGATCATCTATGAGAAAGTATCGTTCAATTGGCTTTTGGAATGAAGTTGATAGGTTCTGATACAAGTGTACACAAGTAAGTAGGACCCAAAAAAAAATTTTCGTGTACAAAAGTGCTTCCATTGTATTTAGTTTACTGTTATAGTTAAAAAAAAGTTTTACAAGTTAAATTTTTTTTTTAAAAAATTCGAAAAAAAAGTGTGAAAGATTAATTTCTTTTGTGATCATTTGTATTCCCAGTCAGTTTCATTCGTTTTCTACCATTCACTTCCTATCCCATCGCCACACTTAAACTCGAGAAATTTATTGTTTTTTTTCTTTTCTTTCAGCCAACCCGTAACCCCTCATATGTTATCCTTTGTAAAAACCATTTGAAATCGATCCACAATACTAGAGATCAAGTCATACTAAGTCTGTTACAAGGTTATAAGAGGAGAAAGGAGCGAAAAAAGGCACGAGCGAGTGAGATCATTCGAGTGGAAGTAAAAGCCAAATGAGTGTAAACACGAGCGGGAGTGACACCTTTTCCTTCTTCTTTCCGAGTGAAATTGTGAGGTTTGTGGTGAGGTACTTAAATTTTTTTATTTTGTGTTGTGATCTAACATTTTCTTTTCAGCAACAAAAATCATGTCACGCGAAGAGTTCACCGAATCGGAATACCAATACTTGGTACAAGAAATGCGAAAAATGATGGAGTCCAACACTAAGAACATACACGAGAGATTAAATCATTTGGAAAAACAAGATCAAAGTGATAGAGTTTCTTCGAGTCGAAAAATGGAGACAAGAACCCCACGGAGATATACCCCCGACTACTACTTGAGAAAAAGTTCCTATTGTGATTCCTTTTCGCCATCTACTTCAAGACAAAGAGATTCATACTATGACTCATATTCATCAGCGAATTCGAGAAGTGACTTCGATCGAAAGTCCTTTTCATCAAGAAATTTAAGAAGATGAGAAGCCGATTACAATTTTGATTCGTTCCAAGATGGCGTTCGGAGAGAAAGACATACTCCTACTAGATCATCAACGAAATCTTACTCGGAGTATTCTTCACGAAGTTTTGATTGTGAATCACATGCAAATAGTTCTTGGCCTTTCGAACATGATCTCTATTCTCATGATTCTTTTGTACATTCTTGTAAAGAGAAAACAAAGAAAAGAAAAGAAAAATCAAATGAAGAAAAAGAAAATGAAATAAAAAGAAAAGAGAGGCAAAAGGCAAGTAAGAGAGAAAATGAGCGAATCTTGAGAGAACTTGAAAAAACTTTGAAAAAGCCTTTGAAAAGCAAAAAGAAACTGAAAAATAAAATGAGATTGAAAAAGAGAATGAAAAGAAATTTGAGAGAGAAAAAGAAGTTGAAAAAGAAATTGAAAAAGAGATTAAAGAGAAAGAAATTGAAATAAAAGAAACGAGTGATTCAGAAGAAAAAGAATCGAGTGGGAAAACAAGTGAGCAAGTGAGGATTATTTCTACTAACCCACATGTTCGATCTTCTTGTGAATTAACTTTTCAGGTTCCTGGAGGTTTGTGCAACCAATTCCATCTACATTACCTTCCAAATGAGAGGTGTTTTAGGTTGTTCGAAAAAGGTAAGTTTGCGAATGACAACCACCCACTTGCGATCGAAGGTAAGGAAGGCAAGGATTCTTTGTTTATCGAATCAAAGTTACTTGATTTGGCTAATTTTTGTTCACTTACTGTTGTTAATGATTTTGTTTTAAAAGGTGCCATATACAGCTTTTTTTTTATGACAATTACTACATTGGCAAATTTGTTGACAACATTGGATTAGTTTTCTCTAAGCGAATTTTGAATGTGTTTGATCAAAGTCTGTCACTTAAAAATTCTGATGTGTTTGACCATGCAAACTTTTTGAATTCATGTGTTAAATCTTTATGTTTAAATATGCCTGCTCAATTGATTTGTGATAAATCTGCCTATTTGAAAAGTTGCATGTTCTCTAAAAATTCTTTGTTTGGCATCCATGTTAAAAGATCTTCACATGATATGTGCAATTGTGTTCTTCATGAACAATCTTTGAGTTTTTGTGCGAAATTTCCATGTAATGATTTGCATTCCTGATTGATACTCTTGAAGCATGAACCTTTGCATATTGGTATGCTCGGTTTTGTCAATTCAACATGTGTGTTTAAACTAGTGAAATATAATTCGTGTGGTGAGTTGATTATATCTTCTTCTAATATGCTGCTTGTTGGAATTCCTAATCAAGTTCGTGTGTTCAAGCCTAGTATTTGCTACATGAATTCATTTTATGGAAACATTAAGCACTTTGCATCATTTTCATTCAAATTATGCTTGCTTGATGTTCGAACTTTTGATAAGAAGGTGAAATTCAATGATTTGGGTTTCAATTTTGATTCGTTTACTAATTACCTTGCTTGGCTACATCTGAAATTTTCGTTCCATTTTGAGAAGGTAAGATCGACTTATGCTTTGGGACTTGAATCAAATTTCAACAATGATTCATTTTTTTCTTTTTAGTCCATACCTCCTATTGAAACTAACCTTTTACAATTTTGTGAATGTAATCCTTTAAAAAGCACGAGCTGTCATGGTGCTTCGTCACCCACCCAAGTTGATCGAGATAAAAGGTTTGTTTTACATTATCTGTCCGAAGAGAGAAGATTCATCTTGTTTGAAAAAGGTAAAACCGATCATAAATTTTCTTCTCTTCAAGATCGACAAGGTAAAGTTTACGAAAATTTTCAAATACCTTTACTCTATTCGAATGTTGTTGAAAATCTTTTTGATGGTTTGATGTTTGGAAATTGTTTGTACCTTGTTGTGATTGATTGTTGTCTTTGGCCTAGTAGTGATCCGTTTGTGTTGAAAAGTGATTACACAAATCATGTTGTTAATAAGTGAAAAAGTGAGTTAGTTTCCAATTGGCCATGGTACACTTTGCGTGTACATTCCCATGAACTGTTATTTTTGAATAAACATATTGAAAAGTTTTGGTTGTGGATTAACATGTTTGAATCTTTACAAATGTTCATGACTAATTACCCCTTTCTTCCATATCCATCATTAAACCATTATACTTAGCTTCCGTCCTAATTTTCCTATCAACTTCATTCCAAAAGCCAATTGAACTATACTTTCTCGCAGATGATCGGGCAACTCAGCAGACGACTCGACTCACCTCGAGGCGGATCGTATCACATTCCACAAAGTCATATGTAGATTGCCCGGTCGTCTACGAGAAGTTACGTTAGGTTTAGTTGAGTTGAAGGAATGGCCGAAGTAGAAAGAGGAGTATGAACGAAATGGTAGGAACAAAAGGGTAGGGACAAAGGAATATGAACAAATTGGTCGGTTTTGGTATGTTTTGGGTAAGAAAGAAATGGGATCGAACAAAGAATGCAAACAAAAACCAATACCGATTTCTTCATCTTTCAAACAAAACAAAGATATTGTTGACTTACCTTGATTAACTTGGAAGTTACATGATGTTAGTTCGATTTTACCTCGTTTGTGCAAAACAAACCTTCGCTCCTTAGCAAGGTAATGCAATCGATAATTTGAACTCGAACAAACCTGTAAAGGTGAAAATTCAAAAAGACAATTCTTGCTTTTCAAAATATAAGTTCCACATGAATGGAAAATGTTAAGGTCACCATGGTTAATGTACTTAAAAGGACATATTGAGATGCTATTCACAAGTTGGTCGCATGAATCAATTCCGGGTTTAAAAACAAAATTTCTAGAATCAAAGGCTTAATTTTGACTTTGTAAACTAACCACAAGATTTATTTTCAAAAATGAAGATAAAATTTGCAATGGATGAAAAGATACAATAAATTTATTTACAAAGGAATTAGGATGCTTACCTTCCCTTAGTAACAACTTAAAGTGGCTAGCTCTAGGCTTAAACACTCGATTTTGATCACTTATCCCAAAATACAACAAGAATTTCATTGTTTCAAATAAATCACAAAAGTAGATCAAAGGTTTAGGCAGACGAACATGTAAACATTCGTACTTCACAAAACTCAATCGAATAGGCAGATCAAAACATGGAAACTTCGCACAAAAATTTAAAGATTTTTCTTGAATGACAAAATCAAACGGATTATTCTTTTTATGCGAAAACCTTTGAACACAGATGTTGAACAAAGAAGCTGTGTACATGTGATCTTTCAAAAGTCCAAACCCTTCACAGACCAATTGAATAGGCATGTTTAAGCAAAAAGGTTTAGCACATATGTTCATAGAGTTTAAGAATTCAAACACATCACAATTTTTATGTGCAACAATTTTATCACACACCCCCACGATTCACATAGGCGAAACCAACTCAACAGAAGGGTTAAACATATCATAATACAAACTTTTCGTGGTTCTTCTTGTAACAAGGTCATTAACATCAAGAATTGAACAGTAACTAACCAAGTCAAAATTTTGAGACCTTTCAGAAATCGAGCCATCAAAACCTTGATTAGCAGTTTTTAAATCAAATGATCGTGACTCGATAATCATAGAGTTCTTACCTTGCTTACCTTCGGACAAAAGTGGGTAGTTGTCTTTCTCATTTTTACCTTTCTTGTACAACCAAAATCGCCGCTCGTTGGGAAGGTATTGAAGTTGGAAGTGGTCACATGAATTTTCAAAAACCTGGGAAGAGAAATCGCAAGAAAAACTAATAGGTGGGTTAGTGGAAACAATCCTCACTCGCTCACTAACATCTTTTTCACTCGAATCTTTTTCCTCAAGTTCACTTACTTCTTCCACTCTTTCTTTTATCTCAATTTCCCTTTCCACTCTTTTCTTTTGTTCAAACTCTTTTTCTTTTTCAATATCTTTTTCGATTTTGTTTTCTTGTACACTTTCTTTTCTTTGTTTTTCTCTCTTTTCTTTATTTCTTCTCTCGATTTCATTCAAAATCCTCTCGTTTTCTCTCATAATCTTTTCTTGCCTCTCTTGTCTTTTGATCTCTTTTTGCTTTTCATCTTTTTCTTTTCTCATTTTCTTTTTACAAGAGGTTACAAAAGAATCATGATAATAATTATTTTGTTCAAAAGAAGAAAAATCATTCACATATGACTCACGAACAATTTTTTGTGAAGATCTCTCCATAGGCATTTTCTTTGGAGTTCTTGAAGAGGCGTATCTTTCCTCCCGCACGTCTTCTCGAAAGGATTCAAAATCAAAATCAGTTTCTCTTCGTCTCGAATTCCTAGATGTAAAAGAACCTCGATCGTAATCTCTTCTTGAGTAGTCGTTGGATGTGGATCTCCATGATGCTCTCGAATATGCTTTTTGACTTGATGACATTCGTTCTCGTTGGTCTCTTTTCTCCAATCGATCTAATTTCTCGTGCAATTTGTCAAACTTTGTTTTCACCATTCTTCGCATTTCTTGCACCAAATATTGATATTCTGACTCGGTAAATTCTTCGCGTGACATGATGTTATCACTAAAAGGAAAAAATTATTAAGTAAAGTAGACACAAAGTCCTCACTACAAAATCCTCACGAGTTCACTCGGAAAGAAAGAATGATGGCACTCACACTCGTGTTTACACTCGAGATTAGGCTTTTACCTCCCCTCAAATGTGCTCATGCTCTCTTACCTTTTACCTCTCTTAACTTTTCTCGTAATTTCGTAAACAGATTCGTTAAGGCCTAGTCCTTGGTCTAGGTGGTTGGCTCAAAAGGGGGTTACAAGAGATTGATGTATTTGGTTTAGGGTAGGCTGAAAGAATAGGGAATTGGGTTAAAAGTGTGGCAAATTACGGAGAGTAGAATAGAAGAAGGACCGAAAACTATATCGGATCAAAACTTGACGATCAAATGACAATTGAATTGCATAAAAACACTTCTTTTTTTTCGAATTTATTTTTTCAAAAATTTTTTTAACTTGTAAATTTTTTTTGTACTATATAAGCAAACTAAATACAATAGGAATACTTCTGTACGCGATTTTTTTTGGCTGTATAGATTTTTATTTTTTGTAGTAACAGCAACCAACTAATCAAAATGGGAAAACTTCGGTATACGAAATTTTTTCTATACTCTTTTTTTCTGGATCCTACCTCGGGAATGCTCTGCTTCAAATGTCTAAGCTTCTCATTTTAGGTAGCTCTGATACCAGATGATACGATCCACCTCGAGAAGAGTCGATTCGTATGTAGATTGCCCGATCGTCTACGAGAAGTTACGTTAGAATTAGTTGAGTTGAAGGAATGATTGAAGTAGAAAGAGGGGTATTGGTTTTGGTTCGGATTGGGATAGGTAAGAAGAATTGAAAGTTCGGATTTAGGTAAGGGGAATTGAAGAAATGGACGTAATGGTATGAAGGGTAAGAACGAAATGGTATTATGAAATGGTACGAACGGAATGGCCGGTTTAGGTACAATTTGGTAAATGAAGAAATGGGGTTGAACAAAAAGTGCAAACAAGAACCAATACCAATTTGGTATTGACCCGTTGTTTATAGGCTCTCTTTAGTTCGGTTTGGGTTTGGTAAAGGGAAACCTCAACCCACTATCTAACAAGATAGGAACCTCGGTATGTTTGAACGCCACACTATGAGTAGTGATAAGTTCGGAATCGACAAAGAACACGATTGGCACAACTAGAACGCTAGGAATGCCAAATGAATCTTTGAACGAAATATAAGAAAAGTTTGCCTCACAATTTCGGCAGCATAACATTAACAAAAGTTTCCAAAAGTCCCTGTTACATGGAAATTAAACAAGTATTTATAGGCCTAAAGTCTAGGTAGTCGAGTGGCCTTTCATACTTATACATTAATTAAAGAAAATTCTAGAAAAATGACCCTTAATGTGCATGTCTAGATTCGGCTATGGTAATAGGAAATGAATGAATCTTCATGCTTAAGAAAACACAAAGTGAATGCATGATGTCCAATGGTCACTTGTGAGGTTCGGTCAACCTTGTTAAATGAAGCAATGTTTGGCCAAAAAGCATGAATTAATTGTGGACACTCCAAGGGCCATCATGTGTGTGAAAACCGAATGTTGAACAGTCTTCTAGTGTGAACAAGGTGAACCGAATAGTCTTGCCATGTGAACATAGGTGTGAACGAATTAAGGAGAGTCATGGGGAAGCTAATCGGCCAAGCTATCTTTATGCATGTGTGAGTGTCCTTTGGCCGAATGGTCATCTTAAAAAATGAAGAGATAGCACACCATACATGAATGGAAACATTCATGAACCTTGAAGACATTGAATGTGGACATGCATGCACTTAGCCAAACATGCACCTAAGAGATTCAAGTCCCCCAACCGTCCATGCACCTTTCAACATTCATGTTTGCTTTTAATCTCCATATGTCCATTGTGTTCCTACAAGAAATGTGAACAGAATTAATCCAAACTAATGTGAACACAAATATCAACATTAAATTCAGTTATGACAAATTTTATCACCAATAAACTCTTTTAAGACATATTTAATAAAACTAATGTGAACTAAATTTAATATGTAGGATAGTAATTAACTAATTATTAAACTTATTAAATAAAAAGTCAATAGTAGTCAAATGCAGTCATGGTGAACTCCACAAGCTGATGTTTAAGTCATGAGCTAAAATGAGCTAAGGTTAAACTCCTAAGCTGAAGTTGAGCTAAGGTTTAGCTCATGAGTTGAAAATGAGCTAGGAGTAAGCTCGGTTTAGCTCATGCAACTAGATTGCACTTGAATGAGCTGGATTTGAACTTGATGGAGCTCGTGGAGCTGGAAACGAGCTGGGATTAGCTTGCCAACATGTCACAGCTCGACTAGGGAGACTTGTTCGATGAAGTTCGCGGGGCGTGCTCGTATCAAAAGTGAAAAAGAAAAAGAGAAGGAAAAAGAGATTGAGATCGAGATTGAGAGTAAAAAAGAATGTGAGAAGAAAAAGAAAATTGAAAAAGAGAGTGAGTATGAAGAAAGAAAGAAAAATGATCAAGAAATGAGTGTTTTTAAAAGAGAAAGTGAGTTCGAAAAAGAAGCGAGTGAAAATGAAGAACGAAAGCAAGAAAAAGCAAGGAGTGTTTCGACTAACCAAACTACAAGTTCTCCTAGTATTGCTTCTTCTTTTCAGCTTTCTGAAGAATTGATTAATAAGTTCCATCTACATTACCTTCCAAAGGAGAGACGTGTAATATCCTGATTTTGGGCCTAGTTAGAATAGTGGTTTTATGACCACAAAATCCGAGATAGAAATAATTATTTTATGATTATTTTAAGGTCTATGATATGATTGCATGATTGTGTGAAAATTTCGTGAAGAAATTTTATGCCTAAAGTGCTTAAATTGAAATTAGGGCCTAAATCGAATAATTTGCAAAACTTGCATTCTAGAAGTTTCTAGTATGAAATTGTTTTGAAATATTAATTAGGAGGTCTTAAATAGTAATTTTACCAATTTCTAAGTTTATGGACAAAAATTGGACATGGATGGAATTTTTGGAAAGTTTAGTAGTAAGGGCATTTTGGTCGTTTAGGGGTAAAATGAATTAAAATACAAAATTAAAAGCCAATTTTGCTCATCTTCAACCCCATGGCCGAATATAGCAAGGAGAAACCATGGCTAGGGTTTTTCAAGCTTCCAAGCTCGATTGTAAGTCCATTCTAGCCCCGTTTTTCAAGTTCTTTACGTTTTTAGAGTCCCGGTAGCTCGATTTAGCTTATGCTAGCAATAATTTAACCTAGGGTTTATATTTGGAAAAATAACCATAGGTGAAATTTGTGTATTTTGGTGTTTTATGATAGAATATGAGATTTTAAATTATGTTAGACAGCTTGTGCTACTCGGTTTTAAGTGAAAACGAGCAAAAGGGCTTAATCGGTAAAAATACCTAATAGTCATAAGTACATGTTAGAGTGAGAATTTGATGTTGCCATAGAAGGGAAAAATGATCGGTATGTCATAAAACATAAGAAAATAGGCTGAAGTTTAATTTATGAGCTTTGGGGAAAAAGTGTAAATATGCAAAAGTTTAGGGGCAAAATTGTAATTTTTCTAAAATATGATTTTGGGTCAATTTGAATAATGTGAGTCCTAATTAGACTATATTTTAAATGATAAAGCAAGGAAAACTGAAATTCGGGCTATAATGGGGAAAATACCAAGTTGTGGACGAAATGGTAAAAGTAACCATTTTCGCATACTAGGTAAGTTCATATGTAAATGTTGGTAACATAGTTGTTATTTTAAATATTTTTATGTTATTCAAATGATATGATAATTATTATGAAATATTATACTCGTGATAATTGTTTGATAATATGTCAAATTATGTGATATACTTGGAAAATGTGAAATACTACCGAGTATCGGTATCGGTATTCCGTAGAAGATGGTTGATACACATGATTGGAAAAAAGGTCTCGTTGAACCTTAGGAATAGATTAGGATACAAGTGACATGTCACTGGGATATTTGGGCATCCGGACTCGTTGAGTTGAGTCTGAGTTCACTTATGGATGCGAATGTCCGAACTTGTTGAGTTGAGTCGAGTTCGTGAGATGTAACTACGCATCCGAGCTCGTTGAGTTGAGTCCGAGTTCACTTATGGATGCGAACGCCCGAGCTCGTTAAGTTGAGTCCGAGTTCGCTTATGGGTAGGTTACATAGTAGCTTGGCTACATATGTGGCACTTATGTACAAACTTTCCATGTATCCAAATTATATTCCGATGTGTTCAACGGGTAAAGTTCTACTCAAATGGAGGAATACTCAAGATGAAAGGGACGTATTGGTAAGTGTTGTGAAATGGATACTTTGAACAGGTATGTACTTAACCCTCGGGTTGAAAAATCGATATAACAACAATATGGTAAGATGATAAATGAAAATATGATATGAATGCCTTGGTGATGATTATGCAAATGATGTTTTATGTTTGCTTATATGGTTATCTTACTTGCTATTTGCATGTGAACTTACTAAGCATTTATGCTTACTCCCTCCTTTTCATTCCTTCTAGTGTTGACAAGCCAGCTCGAAAATCAGGAACGGTCGAAGGCACGCTCACACTATCCGTATACCATCTTGGCATAATGGCTTGTATATTTTGAGTATGGCATGTATAGCATTATAATCATTTTGTATATATGGTCTTATGATATGGTTATTGAGTAGTATAAAAATGCTTGGTAATGATTAGCCATTGGAATGGCTAATTATGATCACATTTGGTGTTATGTATGTCAAATTGCTAGTTAATCCATGGAAACCATGAAATAGGTAAAATTTACCATAAAATAGATTCGATAATAGTAGTAGTAGTGACGTGAATTTGAAAAATCATTAAAAATAGTAGAGATATAATTAGATGATGAATAAAATATGGAATTGAATAATTATGAGTCTATTTTCATATGAAAGAAATGAAACAGGTATATGAGTTATATTTTATTAGATGTTTAAATTTTTGTGAAACAAGGTGATGTGATCCGGCCCGGGTAGATGAGTCGAATTCACGTAGTTGCCCGATCGTAGTTCGAGAGAGTCGTTCGTGCCTCGGATTTTTGTAATAGTAGTAAAAGAATTAGAATAGGATAGCGGAAGGTTTCAAGAAGGGTAAGTTTAGTATAGGTTCGATTAAGGGTAGCAAAGATGGATGAAGGATAGAAGGCTCGGTTTTGGTTAACAAGAAAAAAATATAAAAGATGGAAATGGAAATCGAACACAACGTCAAGAATGATTCAACACTAAGAAGTGTCACCTCGATTCCTATATTGTTAAGGTGAAAGATATGGATAGATGGATAGGTGAACGCCATACCAAGATTGGTTATAAGTTCAAACAAGAACGATTGACTCCACTAGCACAAGCCAAATAAGTCGTTCGAAACTTGTACGAGATATGAGAGGAAGCAACCTCACAAGAACAATGTTCATTAACAAATTTGGCAAAAGTCCTTTACAAATGAAAGAAAACAAATATTTATAGGCACATAGATGACCATTCAAATTCGGCATCTAGGTGTTCACACAATAATAAAAACGTTCACACTAATGTATTAAAATAGTTCATAAATTCGGCAGATTCATGCACTAGCTGAATGGACACTTTCTTCCCCCTTGGTTTGTGCATGAATGCTTAGTCATAAAGAAAGGCTTCAAGTGACTTGTATGTGCACCAAAAGGTTGCATTCATCTCCTTGGGACGTTCATGCACTTGTATGGAACATGTATCTTCATAATTAAACACTTTAATGGCATGTAGGTTCATAAATGGCAGCATGAACCTAGTAAATTCGTTCTCCCCTTTGTGCATGCACTTAGTTCAATCAATGTGTTGAATTATTGAGTTAATTCCTTCCCTTGGACGTTCTTGAACCCATCCATGCATGTGTAGTAGCCTATAGGTCAATTCAAAGTGTAAACATGTTCAAGGAGCTCTATGGTCAACATAGAATTAGTTGGCAGCTACTTCTTGGCCGAATAAGTGCCTTGGAAAGTTAGGAGACAGCCACCATACATGCACTTAAGCCATTCATGCATTCTATCATCCCATGCATTTGATCCATTCATGGACTAGCCTTTAATGTCCATACATGCATTCGACACAAGCATGAATTTGTAGAAACCTTGCATCTAGCCGTACATGCAGCAACATTTATTACTTCTTCATTCATGAGTGTGGAATACCCAAAAGAGATGTTTCTTCATCCATACATTGTGTCGTCCAAAGGGATGTACCTACATGAAATAAACAAGTCATTAAGACATCTCATGAACACTCATAAATTCGGCATGATGTGAACACATTAATGTCATGCATTAATTCGGCTATGTGAACATAATCAATTTATATAATGACAATGACATATTAATAACAAATATTAATATAAGACAAGTTTAATGCTTAAATGAATATGTGCAAATTTTTATTTAATGTATTAAAGACAAAACTGAGTTTAAACTAAAATGAGCTAAGCTTTTAGCTCGTGAGCTAAAGTTGAGCTGAGATTAAACTCCTAAGCTGAAGTTGAGCTAAGGTTTAGCTCGTGAGCTGAATATGAGCTAGGAGTGAGCTCGGTTTAGCTCAGGCAAGTTGGATTGAGCTCGAATAAGCTGGATTTGAGCTGGACGAAGCTCGTGGAGCTGGAAATGAGTTGGGATCAACTTGCCAACATGTCAATGCTCGGCTTGATAGACTTGTTCGATAAAGTTTGCAGGGCGTGCTCGTATCATTCACCCCTCTTTTAGGCGACTTGTCCTCAAGTCGAGCCATTTGTCCATGGGAGAACTTTGACTTGTGCATGGTTTTCCTCGATCAAATGGGATGGAAGATGTCACACAAACCTAAAAAATTCTTACCACAGCCAATAAAAAGAAACTCAAAGAAGTCAGATTCAAATGTGTTCGATAGTTCATAAAAAATTCATTCAATCGATACATATGCCAAAAATTTCAATTGGACAAAGCAAGCATTCGTAAATTTATCGAAGAGTTTCGTTAGACCATCGTTGCAAACATGAAAACTAAGTTGGATCAAGGGATAATTGGTTGTAAACAATAGCAGGCACTTAAACACATTATTCCTCATCCAAAACATTTCAATATGTTTATTCAAAAATAACAATTCATGGAAATGTACACGCAAAGTGTACCATGGCCAATTGGAAACTAACTCACTCTTTCGCTTATTAACAACATGATTTGTGTAATCACTTTTCAACACAAACGGATCACTACTAGGCCAAAGACAACAATCAATCACAACAAGGTATTTGAAAATTTTCATAAACTTTACCTTGTCGATCTTGAAGAGAAGAAAATTCAGGATCGGTTTTACCTTTTTCAAACAAGATGAATCTTCTCTCTTCGGATAGATAATGTAAAACAAACCTTTTACCTCGATCAACTTGGGTGGGTGACGAAGCACCATGACAGCTCGTGCTTTTTAAAGGGTTATATTCACAAAAATGTAAAAGGTTAGTTTCAATAGGAGGTATGGACTAAAAAGAAAAAAATAAATCATCGTTGATTTTCGATTCAAGTCCCAAAGCATAAGTCGATCTTACCTTCTCAAAATGGAACGAAAATTTCAGATGTGGCCAAACAAGGTGATTAATAAACGAATCGAAATTGAAACCCAAATCATTGAATTTCACCTTCTTATCAAAAGTTTGAACATCAAGCAAACATAATTTGAATGCAAATGATGCAAAGTACTTAATGTTTCCATAAAATGAATTCATGTAGCAAATACTAGGCTTGAACACACGAACTTGATTAGGAATTCCAACAAGCAACATATTAGAAGAAGATATAATCAACTCACCACACGAATTATATTTCACTAGTTTAAACACACATGTTGAATTGACAAAACCGAGCATACCAATATGCAAAGGTTCATGCTTCAAGAGTATCAATCAGGAATGCAAATCATTACATGGAAATTTCGCACAAAAACTCAAAGATTGTTCATGAAGAACACAATTGCACATATCATGTGAAGATCTTTTAACATGGATGCCAAACAAAGAATTTTTATAATCAAACAAATCAAAACGTGAAAAACTGTTATCACACACATTCATAATTTGCACAGAATGAACCAATCCAACAGAATCAATAGAGTTGTCGTTATAAAACATGTCATAAGACGGAATCTTCATGGCATCTTTTGAAACAGCATCGTTAACATTAATATGTGAACAGTAATTAACCAAATCAAAAGATGGAAGATTTTCAAAAATAAGGCCATAAAAATCTATATGAGCAACTTTGTATTCAAACGGCCTTGAATCAATAAATAAGGAATCCTTACCTTTCTTACCTTCAATTGCAAGTGGGTGGTTGTCATTCGCGAACTCACCTTTTTCGAACAACCTAAAACACCTTTCGTTTGGAAGGTAATGTAGATGGAATTGGTCGCACAAACTTCTAAGAACCTGAAAAGTTAAATCACAAAAAGATCGAACAGGTGGGTTAGTAGAAATAATCCTCACTTGCTCACTTATTTTCTCGCTCGATTCTTTTTCTTCTGAATCACTCGTTTCTTTTGTTTCAATTTCTTTCTCTTTAATCTCTTTTTCAATTTCTTTTTCAACTTCTTTTTCACTCTCAAATTTCTTTTCATTCTCTTTTTCAATCTCATTTTCTTTTTCATTTTCTTTTTGCTTTTCAAAAGGCTTTTTCAAAGGCTTTTTCAAGTTCTCTCAAGATTCGCTCATTTTCCCTCTTACTTGCCTTTTGCCTCTCTTTTCTTTTTATTTCATTTTCTTTTTCTTCTTTTGCTTTTTCTTTTCTTTTTTTTGTTTTCTCTTTACAAGAATGTACAAAAGAACGATGAGAATACAAATCTTGCTCGAAAGATAAAGAACTATTTGCATATGATTCATAATCAAAACTTCGTGAAGAATACTCCAAGTAAGATTTCGTTGACGATCTAGTTGGAGTATGTCTTTCTCTTCGAACGCCATCTTGGAACAAATCAAAATCGTAATCGGCTTCTCGTCTTCTCAAATTTCTTGATGAAAAGGACTTTCGATCGAAGTCACTTCTCGAATTCGCTGATGAATATGGGTCATAGTATGAATCTCTTTGTCTCGAAGTAGATGGCAAAAAGGAATCACGATAGGAACTTTTTCTCAAGTAGTAGTCAGGGGTATATCTCCGTGGGGTTCTTGTATCCATTTTTTGACTCGAAGAAACTCTATCACTTTGATCTTGTTTTTCCAATTGATTTAATCTCTCGTGTATGTTCTTAGTGTTGGACCCCATCATTTTTCGCATTTCTTGTACCAAGTATTGGTATTCCGATTCGGTGAACTCTTCGCGTGACATGATTTTTTTTGTTGAAAGAAAATGTTAGATCACAAAACAAAATAAAATAAAAAATTAAGTACCTCACCACAAACCTCACAATTTCACTCGCAAAGAAATATTGATGAACACTCCACTCGTGTTTGCACTCGTTTTTAGGCTTTTTTTCAAACTCTAAAATGTTCTCACACTCTCTAGCCTTTTACCACTCAAGCTTACTCTCGTAACCTCGTATTTTGTTTCTTTTGACTCGTCTAGGTGCCTTGGGGTCAGCTTCAAAATCGGTTACAAGGGATAAAATGTATAGGTTATGGGTAGGCTAAAAGAAAATTTTTTTGGTATAGTGTGGCGTTTGGAAATGGGGTTAAAATTGATGAAAAGAATATAAGACGATCAGAAGAAATATCAAACAATAGATTCGAACTTTGATCACTTCACTTTTTTTTATAATTTCCTATCTCCTTTTTTTTTCTTTCTTCTTTTTTTTTAACAACTTTCAATATAGCACTTTACAATGATAAAAACAAAAATACAATTTTTTTTTTGTTCGAATATTTTTTTCGAATTTTTTCACCACGAACCTATTTTGATCTTGATACGGACTTCGGAGCCTCTCGATTTACAAGCTCTGATACCAAATGATGTGATACGACCCGGGTAGATGAGTCGAATTCACGTAGTTGCCCGATCGTAGTTCGAGAGAGTCGTTCGTGCCTCGGATTTTTGTAATAGTAGTAAAAGAATTAGAATAGGATAGCAGAAGGTTTCAAGAAGGGTAAGTTTAGTACAGGTTTGGTTAAGGGTAGCAAAGATGGATGAAGGATAGAAGGCTCGATTTTGGTTAACAAGAAAAAAATATAAAAGATGGAAATGGAAATCGAACTCAACGTCAGGAATGATTCAACACTAAGAAGTGTCACCCCGATTCCTATATTGTTAAGGTGAAAGATATGGATAGATGGATAGGTGAACGCCACACCAAGATTGGTGATAAGTTCAAACAAGAACGATTGACGCCACTAGCACAAGCCAAATAAGTCGTTCGAAACTTGTACAAGATATGAGAGGAAGCAACCTCACAAGAACAATGTTCATTAACAAATTTGGCAAAAGTCCTTTACAAATGAAAGAAAACAAATATTTATAGGCACATAGATGACCATTCAAATTCGACATCTAGGTGTTCACACAATAATAAAAACGTTCACACTAATGTATTAAAATAGTTCATAAATTCGACAGATTCATACACTAGCTGAATGGACACTTTCTTCCCCCTTGGTTTGTGCATGAATGCTTAGTCATAAAGAAAGGCTTCAAGTGACTTGTATGTGCACCAAAAGGTTGCATTCATCTCCTTGGGACGTTCATGCACTTGTATGGAACCTAGTAAATTCGTTCTCCCCTTTGTGCATGCACTTAGTTCAATCAATGTGTTGAATTATTGAGTTAATTCCTTCCCTTGGACGTTCTTGAACCCATCCATGCATGTGTAGTAGCCTATAGGTCAATTCAAAGTGTAAACATGTTCAAGGAGCTCTATGGTCAACATTGACAGCTACTTCTTGGCCGAATAAGTGCCTTGGAAAGTTAGGAGACAGCCACCATACATGCACTTAAGCTATTCATGCATTCTATCATCCCATGCATTTGATCCATTCATGGACTAGCCTTTAATGTCCATACATGCATTCGACACAAGCATGAATTTGTAGAAACCTTGCATCTAGCCGTACATGCACCAGCATTTATTACTTCTTCATTCATGAGTGTGGAATGCCCAAAAGAAATGTTTCTTCATCCATACATTGTGCCGTCCAAAGGGATGTACCTACATGAAATAAACAAGTCATTAAGACATCTCATGAACACTCATAAATTCAGCATGATGTGAACACATTAATGTCATGCATTAATTCGGCTATGTGAACATACTCAATTTATATAATGACAATGACATATTAATAACAAATATTAATATAAGACAAGTTTAATGCTTAAATGAATATGTGCAAATTTTTATTTAATGTATTAAAGACAAAATCGAGTTTAAACTAAAATGAGCTAAGCTTTAGCTCGTGAGCTAAAGTTGAGCTGAGATTAAACTCCTAAGCTGAAGTTGAGCTAAGGTTTAGCTTGTGAGCTGAATATGAGCTAGGAGTGAGCTCGGTTTAGCTCAGGCAAGTTGGATTGAGCTCGAATAAGCTGGATTTGAGCTGGACGGAGCTCGTGGAGCTGGAAACGAGTTGGGATCAGCTTGCCAACATGTCAATGCTCAGCTTGACAGACTTGTTCGATGAAGTTCGCAGGGCGTGCTCGTATCACAGGGCCAGAGCGATTTCTGGATCCCCTATTCTGAATTTGGAAATTCACCATAAATTGTATAAAAATAATTAAAAGTCATAATTTATATGTACAGATTTCTTATTGAGTCTAGTTTTAAGAGAAACAAACTTCATAGTCATTGAAATTTTGTACAGAGAGATATCTGATTCGTAATACACAGAGGTCAGAGCAGTCGAACCCTGAAACAGGGGAGACTTTAACTAATAAATTGTACTAATTGGCCTAGCTAAAAACTCTAGAAAAAAAATAGTAAATAGATATATGAGTCTATTTTCAGGGAAAATTAACGGAATTGGATTTTGAGTTTCAGAACTCGAGATATGAATTTTTAAGCGACTGTGACGCAGTTAGCCAGCTTGTCTGGAATTTCTAAAATTAAATGGTTTGAGCTGTTTAAGCAATGAATTAATTCTGTTAACACCTCGTGCTCAACTCTGGCGATGGTCTCGGGTACGAGGCATTACATTTGGTGGTATCAGAGCCAGGTTTAGTCAGTTCTCAGACTAACCTAGCATGTGTAAAAATTTAGCTATACATGCCACTGATCTGTGATAGTGTGATGTCTTCCGACGCGTATGAGTACCGTCTTATTTAGACAGGGTACTCTCTAATCGAGCTGCGCCGACCATGTTCAACGTTATGTGAAGGTATTTGAGTAAAATTATGATTATGATAAGTCTCGGTTTAGAAAAGTATGAATAAAGGTTTATGATACATATGTGATAATATGTGAGATGAAAGTTCATGTTGTGATAAATATCCATATTTGCTTAATGCTCATATGATGTAGTGTATATGGCTTACTTGATAAGATGAACGGAATAAATAGAAAGTAGTAGAGGTATGAATAAAAGTCATAATATTATGATACGAATGAAAATGTCCTTGTTTTGATTTGGACGTCGAATGTTGATGAATGCTAATGATATATAATTTTTATGAGATAAAGGATTATAATGAAATGAACTTATCTATGTTAAATTGTTGGACTGAATTATATGATTGTAATGATATGTACATGATGATGCAAGAAATGAAAGTTATGATTGTGGTGCAAATATCTATGTTTGTTTGGCCTTATATGATGTCATGAGCATGACATAATTTAATTAAATGAATGGATAAGTAAAGCTATCTAGAAAACATAGAATGTATGCATAAGTATATTGTCTAAATGGGACAATAGGAAAATTGGTGTGTAAGCCAACATGAATGAATGACATGATTTTGATGATGTTGCTATGATGATGGAAGTTGTGTCATATGTGTATGTATAAGAAAGTCGAGTCGAGGTCCTACAACTCCTCCCCTTACCGAAATGGTACTTATAATGGAATTTCATGAGATTTGTATTGAATAAGTTTCAGCTTGAGAACCCAAAGAGTTCAATGATAGAATAATTATAAGTATGATCGAGAGATTGAAAATGAGCTGATAAGTAAAGTTAGAGCCGATGAAAGTATCAAAGTTGACGTAAAGATTATTGGAATTATGAACTGCTCCATTAGAAAAGGAATTCTCCTTGGTAAACCGAATTACTCAGTGCAAGGTCGAGAAAAGTGTAAATTGAAATTTATTCAGAATCGCCTTCTTTAGTGAATGGTTTAATATGAAATTTGTGATGGCGAGAACTAGTTGGGGAAATGATATTTGAAATGTGAACTATTTGAGTGTGATAGTTATGATCGACAGATTTAGCGATCTCTTTTGAGATGTTCTATGTGTTTACCCGTTCTCGAAAATATTTCTATGGCTATTGATCTTCTCAAGAAATTCTTGTTATATGGGAATGTCTTTTAATCTCGGTGTTGGATGAAAGCATTGGTAGTCCGACTGGTTTATAATTTATATTGCTCTATTTCACGAGTATTCTATTTCATTTCGTCTCGATAAGAATTGATGAGAGAATACATATGATATTATGATTCTGTTTCTTCTACTTGATGCTTCATCTGATATATATGTATGGGAAGATATATTGTTCTTGTTATATTTGATTCTAGTGGGATTAAATGATGTTTTCTTTTGGACTTTCTTTCTTTGAAGAATTATCAGGGTATTCCGTATTTTCTCTATGAGTTTGGTTTTCGATTCTCCGGCTTGGTTTTCGATTCTCCAGCATAGTATCGTATCTTGGGTTTCTTTATTTTGGATTTCTCTATTTTGGATTTCTTTATTCGATTTTCTTCTTATCTTTGTTCCATAATTTGTTAATTATGACTCGTGTTCGAAGTGCGTTCTTCAGCTCGTGATAATCATGTCAAATATGACTATACTTCTAATTTGATCTTGATAATGTGGTGATTTTAGTATTGGGTTTTTTTTTCTAATTTCTGTGTAAGAATTTGACATTAGTAAAGACATAAGTGATAAAAGCGCGAGTTTCAGTTGGTATGGTGAATTATCTATTTGAAAGATTTCATGCAACAATTATTTCAGGATTATTTTTCCCAAGTTTGATAATAGAATTTCATTTTGTACGGATAAAAGAGTAAATAGTCTGAACGAGAAGTGTATATTTATTAGAAAAAGTTTGATATTAGTTAAAGTCACTACGAATGATAAGGTTTTCATTTTGTGAAAGTTGAAAAGTTTATTACATTTTGACAAAGTTCGGATAGATGAGAATATTGGTAACCGAAGCATCTGAACTAGACTAGTCTACATTGAGTAAAGACTTCCTGACTTTCAATAATATACTGTGGTATGAATTGTGATGTGTTTCAAAACAGTGAGGTAATGTGATAGTTTAGAGCATTCGATGTTACATAAAATCAGAGTTGTTAAAGGGGTTAAAGCCGAGCATTGGGATCTATCAAAATTATCCTTGTCAGTGTTGATATTGGGATGGAAATGAGAAGGATTATTCTTGAGGCCATATCAGAATTATTTCCATGGCAGAAAGAGGAAAATGTGATGTATCCTATTGTTAAATGTTTGGCGAGATCTATAAATCATATCTGTATTGAATGAATTCCTACTCATCAGATTCATGGAAATTCAGGTCTCTTTGATTGTTGGATTTCTTGGAATTTCGGCCTCCATTAATCAAGTTAAGATCTGGGTTTTATGTCATGATATCATGGGAAATTGAGAAGGGTTGAAAATTTAAGAACAGTTGAGAGTTGAGACTGTAAGCTTTCAGATCATAAGAGAAATTAAAGAGATGTATTGGAGGTACAGTCTAAGTGAAAGTTCTTCGGCACCGAATATGAGATTAAAAGTGAAGACCACTTTTCTGGTAAGATTTTCGGGGATGAAAATCCCTAAAGGGGGGAGAGTTGTAATATCCTGATTTTGGGCCTAGTCGGAATAGTGATTTTGTGACCACAAAATTCGAGATAGAAATAATTATTTTATGATTATTTTAAGGTCTATGATATGATTGCATGATTGTGTGAAAATTTCGTGAAGAAATTTTATGCCTAAAGTGCTTAAATTGAAATTAGGGACTAAATCGAATAATTTGCAAAACTTGAATTCTAGAAGTTTCTAGTATGAAATTGTTTTGAAATATTAATTAGGAGGTCTTAAATAGCAATTTTACCAATTTCTAAGTTTATGGACAAAAATTGGACATGGATGGAATTTTTGGAAAGTTTAGTAGTAAGGGCATTTTGGTCATTTAGGGGTAAAATGAATTAAAATACAAAATTAAAAGCCAATTTTGCTCATCTTCAACCCCATGGCCGAATATAGCAAGGAGAAACCATGGCTAGGGTTTTTCAAGCTTCCAAGCTCGATTGTAAGTCCATTCTAGCCCCGTTTTTCAAGTTCTTTACGTTTTTAGAGTCCCGGTAGCTCGATTTAGCTTATGCTAGCAATAATTTAACCTAGGGTTTATATTTGGAAAAATACCCATAGGTGAAATTTGTGTATTTTGGTGTTTTATGATAGAATATGAGATTTTAAATTATGTTAGACAGCTTGTGCTACTCGGTTTTAAGTGAAAACGAGCAAAATGGCTTAATCGATAAAAATACCTAATAGTCATAAGTACATGTTAGAGTGAGAATTTGATGTTGCCATAGAAGGAAAAAATGATCAGCATGTCATAAAACATAAGCAAATAGGCTGAAGTTTAATTTACGAGCTTTGGGGCAAAAGTGTAAATATGCAAAAGTTTAGGGGCAAAATTGTAATTTTTCCAAAATATGATTTTGGGTCAATTTGAATACTGTGAGTCCTAATTAGACTATATTTTAAATGATAGAGCAAGGAAAATTGAAATTCGGGCTAAAAGGGGAAAATACCAAGTTGTGGACGAAATGGTAAAAGTAGCCATTTTCGCATACTAGGTAAGTTCATATATAAATGTTGGTAACATAGTTATTATTTTAAATGTTTTTATGTTATTTAAATGATATGATAATTATTCTGAAATATTATACTCGTGATAATTGTTTGATAATATGTCAAATTATGTGATATACTTGGAAAATGTGAAATAATACCGAGTATCAGTATCGGTATTCCGTTGAAGATGGTTGAGACACATGATTGGGAAAAAGGTCCCGTTGAACCTTAGGAATAGATTAGGATACAAGTGACATGTCACTGGGATATTTGGGCATCCGAACTCGTTGAGTTGAGTCCGAGTTCGTGAGATGTAACTAGGCATCCGAGCTCGTTGAGTTGAGTCTGAGTTCACTTATGGATGCGAACGCCTGAGCTCGTTGAGTTGAGTTTGAGTTCACTTATGGGCGGGTTACATAGTAGCTTGGCTACATATGTGGCACTTATGTGCAAACTTTCCATGTATCCGAATTATATTCTGATGTGTTCAACGGGTAAAGTTCTACTCAAATGGAGGAATACTCAAGATGAAAGGGACGTATTGGTAAGTGTTGTGAAATGGATACTTTGAACAGTTATGTACTTAACCCTCGGGTTGAAAAATCGATATAACAACAATATGGTAAGATGATAAATGAAAATATGATATGAATGTCTTGGTGATGATTATGCAAATGATGTTTTATGTTTGCTTATATGGTTATGTTACTTGCTATTTGCATGTGAACTTACTAAGCATTTATGCTTACTCCCTCCTTTTCATTCCTTGTAGTGTTGACAAGCCAGCTCGGAAATCGGGAACGGTTGGAGGCACGCTCACACTATCCGTATACCATCTTGGCATAATAGCTTGTATATTTTGAGTATGGCATGTATAGCATTATAATCATTTTGTATATATGGTCTTATGATATGGTTATTGAGTAGTATAAAAATGCTTGGTAATGATTAGCCATTGGAATGGCTAATTATGATCATATTTGGTGTTATGTATGTCAAATTGCTAGTTAATCCATGGAAACCATGAAATAGGTAAAATTTACCATACAATAGATTCAGACAGCAGTAGTGACGTGAATTTGAAAAATCATTAAAAATAGTAGAGATATAATTAGATGATGAATAAAATATGTAATTGAAGAATTATGAGTCTATTTTCATATGGAAGAAACGAAACAAGTATATGAGTTATATTTTATGAGATGTTTAAATTTTTGTGAAACAGGGCCAGAGCAATTTCTGGATCCCCTGTTCTGACTTTGGAAATTCACCATAAATTGTATAAAAATAATTAGAAGTCATAATTTATATGTACAGATTTCTTATTGAGTATAGTTTTAATAGAAACAAACTTCATAGTCATTGAAATTTTGTACAGAGAGATATCTGATTCGTAATACACAGAGGTCAGAGCAGTCGAACCCTGAAATAGGGGAGACTTTAACTAATAAACTGTACTAATTGGCCTAGCTAAAAATTCTAGAAAAAAATTAGTAAATAGATATATAAGTCTATTTTCAGGAAAAATTGACGGAATTGAATTTTGAGTTTCAGAACTCGAGATATGAATTTTTAAGCAACTGTGACGCAGTTAGCCAGCTTGTCTGGAATTTCTAAAATTAAATTGTTTGAGCTGTTTAAGCAATGAATTAAGTCTGTTAATACCTCGGGCTCGACTCCGGCGATGGTCTCGGGTACGGGGCGTTACAAGACGGCTCACATTGGTTGGTAAAGGTAATTCTAGTCCACCCATGCCACAAAGTAAGGAAGGTAAGTGTTATAAAGCATTTTAGTCTCCACAGACTTATTTGAATGTTTGTGATTATATTGATGATATGGCCAACTGTCATTCTTTGATTAATGGAGATGTGTTTATTTTAAATGATGGCAAGGAGAGCATTACTCATGAAAATTGTGGTGTTGACAAGCTTGTTGGTGAAGTAAGTATAAATCAGCACAAACAATTTTTGAATTTGTGTGTTAAAAAGTTGCCATGTAAAACTTCTAGTCCGATTGTTTGTGATGGTGGTGTAATGTTGCTGCCTTGTTGTGTAAATTTTGCATGCTTGTGTAGGTTTGATCGAGTGAGACTTGAGTTTTATGATTGATACGCACTCACCTCGGATGAGATTTGTGTCGTAATATTTGGCCGATCGTAAAATCAAGTAAGCTAAGGGTCGTTTGAGAAATGTTTGTTTAGAAGGAAAGGACTAGCTACAAAGTGGTTCGGTAGGGTAATGGGTAGTTTGGTAGAAATTGGGATGGAATTCGGTTAAGGGCCAAAGTAAGAACTAGCACAACGTTGGTATGCTAACCCGTTACTTATGTGACACTTGAGTCGGAAAATGGAAGATGGATATGGAGTAGTTTATGGAGACCTTGACCCGCTATCAAGAATGATAGGAACCTCGGTATAACTTAGAACGCCACACTTTGGGATTCAAAATGATAAGTTCAGAAACAAAGATAGAATGACGCCACAAGGTTTCTCGATAAGTCAAACTAGTCTTTGGAGAAAATTGAGAGTTGAAAACAAACTCACAAAGTTTATAAAATTCATAAAATGTTCATTAGTCTTTAACAAGTGAAAAACAAGCCATATTTATAGCCTAAACTATAGCTAGCCGAATAGTCATATGGCATTCAAAGGGACGGCTATCTTAAGCCTTAAGGATTTAGGAAATTTCCTAGCAATTTCTTGGACAAATTCTAGAGTCTTCTTGGCTTGGGAACCGAATGAGAAGCTACTAGAAGAGAATGATTCAGCTAGCCATTAATGGGAAGCTTTATGGACTAGTCCACATTCGGCCAAGGTGCTTGAAAGTAGCTTGAATGCTTCTTAAATGTGACGCCTAGATAAGCTTGAAAGCCTTGGATTAATTGAGCATTATGGAGGACTCCAATGGCCATTCAAGTGTGAAAGGCCGAATATGTATAGTCCTTGTGTGTGAAAACATGGAACCGAACAGCCCTTAGTGTGAAAAGAACTTTCAGCAAAATGTGAACACAAAGATGCTGCTTGGGAGAGTTGGCCGGTCATTCTTGGAAAATAAATCACCACCCTTTGGCTTTTGATGTCCACAAAGGGATGCATTTGATGGCTGCACATTCCCATGTCGTCCCATGCATGCTCCTTTAATGCTTGTGTGCTGCACATTTATTTAAACCATTAGTCAACTTAATCTTAAATTCGGCTGTAACTAATTAAATTTGTCTCTAAACTAGACACATTAAATTGATGTCCTAAACTAGACACATTTAAGCTATGTATTAATATAAGACATATTTAATAATTGAAATTAAAAAATGTCCAGATTTAAGACACATTAATTAATTAATTAATTTAAGCATAAATTTAACTAATTAATTGACACAAATAATTAATTTATTCTAGCCAAATAAATGCATCAAATAAATAAAATAGAAATTTAGCTCCATGAGCTAACTAAGTGTCGAATTGAGCTCCCTTGAGCTAACACGAGCTAAGTCAGCTTATAACAAATTGCACAACGAGCTACTCGAGCTAGACTCTTGATGTTCGGCCAAGCCTTCCATCCATACTCGAGTAATGTAACTTGCTACAGCTTCTTGGAACCTCTTGGCATGGGCTCGAGTGATTGGCCCCGATGGCAATTCCATGGTTTTCATGGGCGAGTTCGCATCAATGATTGTTTGAATGATTGCTTGATCACATCTTCTTTGATTAACATACGTGGGACATTGGAAATTAAGAAACTCTTATTGCATATTGAATCGAGTGACCAAGCTCGTGTGTTCAAACCTAAAATTTGTTATTTTGGTTCGATATGTGGGGATCTCAAGCATCCTAAATTTTGTGCAAATAATTTATGTTTACTTGATGCTTGGACTAAGACTAAGGAAATGAAATTTAAAGATTCTGATTATAACTTAAAATTGTTCCTTGTTCATTCTATGTTGTTGGTTATGAAATTCTTGTTTCATCTAGAAAAGGTAAGATCAACTCATGCTTTTGATCCTGGTATAGATTTATATGCTCAATTGGTGAATATCATTTCAGCATGTCCCTTCGAGTTCACCAACCATGGAGACACTATCATCTATCATTTTTGTGAAGGAGACACTTTGAAAAGTGAGAATTGTTTTTGTGTTTATTCTTCATTTCAGGTTTCTCAAGGATCATGTGAAGAGCTTTGGCTTCAATACCTTTCCAAGGAGAGAAAGCTTGTAATGGTAGGAAAAGGTAAAACTAATCCTTGTTTACCTGCTCAAGGTATGGTTTCTGAAATTTCTATTACATCTTTGTCCAATTCGATTGATGAAGAAAACAATAATGATGAAGAAATAACTGGTTTGGTTGATGGACAAAAGATTCTTGGTATGCGTGACATTGTTGAGTTTGATGAGTATTTGTAGTTGTTGAGTTGTTGCAAGAATTCCTGTCGAAGTCACTATGCTTTGCGAATACAATTTGAGGTGCCCAAGCGAATTACGAACATTATGTTCTTAAACCCCTTGTTCGTTAAATTTTTGAGTTGTAATGAAACATGTCTATTTGATAGTGAAAATGAGATATTGCCACTGTCTTGTTGTGAATGTCTTAAGTGTAAGATGACTTTTTTCAATGACTATTTGAATCAGTTTGTGCTCTATATTGATTCTAAATTGATTGCAAGTTCTAAGACGTTTTTGCAGTAAGGCATGATACGGCAATTAAACATATTTATACAAGATCGAACAAGTAGGCATCCCTGTTTCAAAATCAACCGGTGACTCGACTTGAGGACAAGTCACTTTGAAGACGGGGGGAATGATGTAAGCACGCTCGGGGCATCCTCGAATGCAAATCATGATCAAATCGAGCTTCCAAAAGGCCCCATGACTTGAGCTCGAACCAAGCAATTTCAAGACGCTTTATCAGCCTTGGTGATGCGCATTTTGGAAGAGAACAAGGCCTTAGACGTTGGAAAAGCTATGGACACTCTTTTGAAAGATCAATGCACTCTTTTGCAAGCCGACTTTAACTCCTCTCCAGCTCCCCCAGCTCAATTCAGCTCCAACTAGTTCACTTGAGCTCGTTTTAGCTCGTTTTTAGCTAATTTCAGCTCATTTCTTTTACATTACAATAAACTAAGATTAAACTTTGTTCTTAATTAAGTTTGCTACAACTCATGCTGAATTCCCTAGCTCAACTTAGCTCACTAAGTGTTTTTGACTATTTGAGCTAGCCGAATTTAATATGATAGTTGACTTATAATTAATATGTCTAAATTTAGTTAGTGTCATTAAGTTGTTTAGTTAATGTTCTTAATTATGATTATATGAATAATTATTTTATTTAATTATGTTATTTAATTATGTAGGTTAGCCAAATGTGGAGGTTCATTCAAGACAATGTGCATGCATGATAATGTTCATTGAACGGGAACATTCATGCATGGTTCGGTTCAATGTTTGGAGGACCTATATTCATGTACATGAGGGAATAATTGCATGCAATGGATATTGAAGAATACATCTTCCTTGGACGGTACACATGCATGCATGGAGGACAATTAATGCAAGTGCATGTACGGCTAGGTTCAAGCCTCCTTCCAAGTTCCATGTACAGCCGATGCATGTGGGAGGACCCTTGGAGTTTTCTAAGCACCTATTCGGCCAAGAGACACCTCTTGGAAGTTTCATGCACACCTTGGCCGAATCTAGACAACCCGTTGAGCTCCCAAAGGTGCACATTCATTCAAGTGATTAAAGCTCATACATGAAGCTGCCCAAACACATTCCCATCAGCCGAATCAAGACTAGTTAATTAATGTTTTCATTCTAGAGCATTCTAGCTAATTCATGACTGAATTTGCTTAGTCTTTAAGCTAGCTAGTTTGTCCATTCGGTTACTACATGATTGCCTATAAATAGTTTGTTTATCTCATTGTAAAAGGACTTTTGCCAAATTATTGAATGAACATTGTTCTTGTGAGGTTGCTTCCTCTCATATCTCGTACAAGTTTCGAAAGACTTATCTAGCTTGTGCTAGTGGCATCAATTGTCCTTGTTTGAACTTATCACCAATCTTGGTGTGGCGTTCACCTATCCATCTATCCATATTTTCACCTTAACAATATAGGAATCGGGGTGACACTTTTTAGTGTTGAATCATTCCTGACATTAAGTTCGTTTTCCATACCCATCTTTCGAATTTCTTTCTTGTTATCACCGAACCATGCCATCTATCCAACATCCACCTTTGCTACCCATAGCCGAACCTATTACTAAACTTACCCTTTTTTGAAACCTTTCGCTTATCCTATTCTATTCATTACTTTTATTACTAAAATTCGAGGCACGAACGACTCTCTCGACTACGATCAGGCAACTACGTGAATTCGACTCAACCTCCCAAGCCGGATCACATCAGTGCATGAATTGGCCGAACCATCATGTTGCTTCACTTGATATATTCATGCATACTTAGCCTTGAAGAAAAGCCATAGTTCATGAATGTGCAGCCCTTTAATACTCCTACATCTCCCTTGGCCGAATGAGGCTTGAATGTACCTTGAGTACTTGAATGGACATCTTGGATATGTATGATACATGCATGAAACGTCCCAATGCATGTTCTTCCTTAATTACGGTCCATGAATCTTTAAATATATGTACATAAAATAGCCCCCACTTGCATGAACGTCCCCAATACATGAATTCCTTCAAATGCCATCCATTGAACACTAGTTATGCATGCATCCTTCCATACGATGTATTAAGCCATGCATGTACTTGCATTAATGGCTCCTTCATGTATTCGGTCACTTTGTGGAACTTAACTCATGATACGAGCACGCCCCGTGAACTTTATCGAACAAGTCTGTCAAGCCGAGCATTGACATGTTGGCAAGCTGATCCCAGCTCATTTCCAGCTCCACGAGCTCCGTCTAGCTCAAATCCAGCTTATTCGAGCTCAATCCAACTTGCCTGAGCTAAACTGAACTCACTCCTAGCTCATATTCAGCTCATGAGCTAAACCTTAGCTCAACTTCAGCTTAGGAGTTTAATCTCAGCTCAACTTTAGCTTAAGGGCTAAAGCTTAGCTCATTTTAGCTCAAACTCGATTTTAGACTTTAATGCATTAAATAAAATCTGAACATAATTATTTAAGCATCAAATTTGACTTATATTAATATTTGTTTTAATATGTCACAGTCATTACATATTTTAATTATGTTCACATTTTAGCCGATTTAATGCATGACATTAATGTGTTCACATGATGTCTCATAATTTGATTTTATTTTTTTTGTAGATACAATGATCAAGGACGGCACAATGTATGGATGAAGAAACATCTCTTTTGGGCATTCCACACTCATGAATGAAGAAGTATTAAATGCTGGTGCATGTACGGCTAGATGCAAGGTTTCTACAAATTCATGCATGTGTCGAATGCATGTATGGACATTAAAGGCTAGTCCATGAATGGATCAAATGCATGGGATGATAGAATGCATGAATGGCTTAAGTGCATGTATGGTGGCTGTCTCCTAACTTTCCAAGGCACTTATTCGGCCAAGAAGTAGCTGCCAACTAATTCTATGTTGACCATAGAGCTCTTTGAACATGTTCACACTTTGAATTGACCTATAGGCTACTACACATGCATGGATGGGTTCAAGAACGTCCAAGGGAAGGAATTAACTCAATAATTCAACACATTGATTGAATTAAGTGCATGCACAAAGGGGAGAACGAATTTACTAGGTTCATGCTGCCATTTATGAACCTACATGCCATTAAAGTGTTTAATTATGAAGATACATGTTCCATACAAGTGCATGAACGTCCCAAGGAGATGAATACAACCTTTTGGTGCACATACAAGTCACTTGAAGCCTTATTTCATGGCTAGGCATTCATGCACAAACCAAGGGGGAAGAAAGTGTCCATTCAGCTAGTGCATGAATCTGTCGAATTTATGAACTATTTTAATACATTAGTGTGAACATTTTCATTATTGTGTGAACACCTAGATGCCGAATTTGAATGGTCATCTATGTGCCTATAAATATTTGTTTTCTTTCATTTGTAAGGACTTTTTGCCAAAATTTTTATTGAATTTAATCTTGTGAGAATTTTCTTCTCTAAACTTTGTTTGAGACTTTGTTGACTTAGCTACCTAGTAGTGACGTCAACCTTGTTCTTCCTTTGAACTTATCACTCAACCGAGTGTGGCGTTCACCCTTATACCGAGGTTCCTACTTTGCTAAGTAGCGGGTCGAGGTTTATCACTTTCATCCTCCACCTTGAAAGCCTATAAGCATTTGGGTCGATATTTTCTAATATTGGTTCGTGCTTGCTTTTAATAACCCTTTCTTCCATATCCATAATTAAACCATTATACATAGCTTCCGTCCTAATTTTCCTATCAACTTCATTCCAAAAGCCAATTGAACGATACTTTCTCGTAGACGATCGGGCAACTCAGCATACGACTCGACTCTTCCCGAGGTGGATCGTATCACCACCGTGCATAAATTCATTCATGCATGAACTTTCATAATCCATGTACCTGGCCGTGCATGAATCTCATTTAATGTACTCAATACATTCGGCTGAACCTACAAGAAACATGAACTCATAAAATCCCAATGTATATTTAGCTGAACGTGTTAAGAGCGTGAACTAGACATCATAAATATCATATTAAACTAAACTAAACACATTAATTAAAGACTAGCTAGTAGCATTAAGTTCGGCCAGCTCAAACTAAGTGAAAACATTTAATGAACTTATTTGAGCTAGGATTTTCGTTAGTGAGCTGTAACAAGCTAATTAGTATAAAACTAAAACTTAGTTTAATTTATTGAAATAAAGAATGAGCTAAAAGTAAGCTCGGTTGAGCTCAAACGAGCTTAAATGAGCTCAAATGAGCTGAGTTGAGCTGGACGGAGCTCGAGAAGCTGGAAATGAGCTAGGATCAGCTTGCCAACAATGCACGGGTTCTTTGATAGTTGCTTCGAGCTGATTTTGTGAGCATTGTCCCTTGTTTCAAACCAAGGTTTTGCATTAGAAGCTAAAACAACTTCTAGAAAATGCTTAACACAAGCTCGAGTTATGGGGCCTTTTAGAAGCTCGATTGAATTATGAATTGCATTCGAGGATGCCCCGGGCGTGCTTACATCAAAAAGCTTTCCAAACCATGGAAGATTCAAACTTGACTAACACTCGTAGGTCTCGGCCACTCTTGGATAGCCTTTATCTTTTCTTGGTCCACTTTCAAGCCCTTCGAGCTAACTACAAAACCAAAAAAAATAACTTGGTCAGAACAGAAAGTGCATTTCTTAAGGTTAGCATAAAGGGTTTCTTTTAGTAGAACTTCTAACATAGATTTAAGGTGAATCACATGGTCTTCCAACGTCTTGCTATATATGAGAATGTCATCAAAATATACGACACATAACTTACCAATGAAAGACCTTAACACGTAATTCATATGTTTCATGAGAGTGCTAGGAGCGTTGGTTAGGCCAAACGGCATGACCAACCACTCGTACAAACCATGTTTTGTCTTGAAGACAGTTTTTCATTCGTCACCTTCTCGCATATGAATTTGATGGTAGCCACTTTTAAGATTGATTTTTTAAAATAACTTGGCACCACTCAATTCATCAAGCATGTCGTCTAAGCAAGGTATCAGATGCTGGTACTTAATAGAATCTTGTTCACAGCTCGGCAGTCCATGCACATTTGCCATGTTCTATCTTTTTTTGGCACCAACAAGACAAGCACAGCACAAGGGCTAAGGCTCTAGCGAATGTAGCCTTTCTCCATCAATTTGTTGATTTGCCGTTGGAGTTCTTTAGTCTCTTCGAGATTCAAACTATACGCTAGTCGATTTGAAATAACAACTCCAGGCATGAAATCGATTTGATGCTCGATTCTGCGAAGGGGTGGTAGCCCACTCAGAGTTTCTTCTGGGAATACATCTTGAAAATCCTGCAAAAAAGACACAATAGAAGAGGGTAGGTTTTCAAGAAGTTCATTAGTAGCTAACAAGTTTTCCTTGTACATGAGCACAAGGAGGGAATGTCTCAACGTCAAAGCCTTCCGTACATCACTCGCTTTTGCGAACTTGCTTCAATGTTAACAGTGCTAACATCACATTCTTTCCCATATGCTTGAATGTATACCTATTGGTATACCCGTCTGATGTAAGCACGCCTGGGAGCTTAATAAGCACGAGCCAAGAATCCCTCAAGTTGCCTAAAGGTCCAATGACTCGAGCTCGACCTAGACGATTCCAAGAAGTCGATGCAGCTTTCATTACTCAAGTTTGGGAAGAAAACAAGTTTGATGATAATAGCGTAGCTCGGACCAGCTCCTCAAAGAACCTTTGCACCTTTGTACAAGTCAAACTCAGCTCCTCTCCAGCTCTCCGAGCTCTATTCAGTTCAAATCAGCTCACTTGAGCTTACTCTACCTCGTTTGAGCTCAATTCCGTTTATTTCTAGCTCATTCATTTTATCCTTCGAATAAATTCAGCATTAGTTTTAATTTACCTAACTTGGTTTAGCTCAAATAATTATTGTTTGCTTTGTGTCTAAAATTTGGACATTTTTAAAACATTCTCATTTAGTTTTAAATGTGTTTTACTTAGTGCATAACTTTAATGTGTTTGGTTTTGAACAAATTTAATACTTGCTGCTATTTAATTTGTCCAACCAATTACATGCTTTAAATGTGTCTAGCTACAGTCGAATTTTAATGTGTCTAATTCATACATGTTTTAATTTGTCTTAATTTATTGCATAACTTATTTAAATGTGTCCTAGCTAAATGCATGATTTTAATGTGTCTTGGGCTACCGAAATTAATGTGTCTTAAGCTTGATTTAATGTTGAATTTATTTGGTGCATGTGCATGCTAGGGATGACATAAATAGGAGCTGATGGTTCAGCTCTTCCAAGCACCTCATCGTGCATAGCAACAGCCAAAGAAGGCTGCTGGTTGTTTATACCCAAGCAACCCTTCGTGTATGCCAAAGGCCAAGGGAGTTGATTCTTTCTTTCTTCTACGCTGACTGTCCAGCTCTTCAAGGTAGCATTTTAAGTGTTCACATTGCTGGAGATCCTTTTCACACAAGAGTGGCTGATAAATTTTATGCATTCACACCCAAGGACCATTCACACTCGGTTTCACACTTTTGGAACCATTGAAGTGCCCAAGCTGATCATTAAAAATGCAAGACCTTTTAGCTTAACCAAGCAGCTCCCTTAAAGAGTGTTTAGTCCTCTTGGTCGAACCTAGACAAGGCTATTCAGCTCACCATTCTCTTCCATTATTTTCCAGCTGATTAGAGGCATCTAGAAGCAGCCTTTGACATTCTCCATGCACAAGAAACTACAAGGAAGCTTCCTAAGGAATTCTAGAATTTTCAGCTAACCTTTTAGTTACTTCAAAGTCCATTTGGCTAGCCCCATGCTTTAGCTATAAATTTCAACTCATTTCATGTTGTAAAGAACTTTTGACATTTTTATTAATGAAACATTATTTTTGTGAGGTTTACTTTCTCTCATATCTCGTACAAGTTTCGAAGACTTATCTAGTTGTGCTAGTGGCGTCTACCGAGCTTGTTTTAGAACCTACCACCATATTGGTGTGGTGTTCTCCTATCCATCTATTCCATCCATCACCTTAAACAATATAGGAACTGGGGTGACACTCTTTAGTGTTGAATCGCTCCTAAAGTTTGAGTTTGCATTCCATCTCCATCTCCTTTTGTTATTTGACTTCATATTCTAAACCGAGCAATCCACATATTTTCTACCTTTGTTTCTTCTTAGCCAAACCTACCATTATTTACCTAGCCCCCTTTAAACCCCTTTTTATAAACAACCAGTCTTCTAAGCCAATTCAAACTAATCAATAATTTTGAGAACGACTCTTCTCATCGATGATCGGGCAACAACATGAATTCAACTCCATCACCCGAGTTGGACCATGTCACCATCATGAAGAACTTGTCTATCAAACTGCCACAGGCGTCCAAGCAACAAATGCCCCGCATGTATGGGAACAACATCGCAAAGTACTTCATCCACATATTTTCCAATGGTAAAGAATAATACGAGTACTTGTTTTGTCACCTTTAATTTGCCGCCATCAATGAGCCATTAAAGTTTATAGGGGCTCAGGTGCTTGGTGGTCGGCAAGCTAAGTTTCTCCACCATGAAAGTGCTCACCACGTTCGTGCAACTGCCACCGTTGATGATGATGCTACAGATCTTCCCTTGGACTTGGCACCAAGTATGGAAGATGTTTTCTCTTTGTTACTCATCTTCCGCACTTTGCAGACTAAGACTTCGTTTAACAATAAGAAGCTCACCGTCCACATCATGTTCTACTTCTTCCACCTCGTCGGGTGTCAATTCAGACTCATTTTCAACGTCGTCTTCTGACTCAATCTCGCCATTCATGTGCACCACCATAGTGCTTTGATTTGGGCACTGACTTGTAATATGGCCCCTCCTGAGGCATTTGAAGCACTTGATGTCCCTCAAAATGGTTAGAGGAACTCTCAATCGCCTTACATTTACTAGATTCAGCCAAAGGCTTGGTTGATTTTGATGGCACCGTCATCTCTTTAGCGCGGTTCGTTGGAGTGCTTTTGCCAACGCCTTGGCCCCACTTTGAAATATTCGCATTGGAGTAGCCTCAAACAACGCCTTTTCACTTTAATTACTTTTTTATTTTGATGGCCATGTACACCATGTCCACCACTGATGCGAGCGCACCCAGCGAACCCAGTCAGTCAAGTCTCGTTAGTCAAACCTTACATTGCTGGCAAGCTAATCCCAGCTGGTTTCCAGCTCCACGAGCTCCGTCCAGTTCAAATTTAGCTCATTTGAGTTTGATCCAGCTCAATGAGTTCATGTGCTCATTCAACGAGCTAATTCAGCTCAAATAAGCTCATTTGAGCTCATCTTTAAATTTTAATTCTTGCGTTTTATTAATGATACGAGCTCGCCTCAACTTGAGTTGAGTCGTATGTAGATTGCCTGATCATCTATGAGAAAGTATCGATGAGAATGGAATAAAAAAATAGTTTTGGTTTTTTGAAAGAGGCTTGGATGTTAATGTTTAGGTTCAAGAATGGTGATTAAATTTAAGTTCAAGAAAGAAAGAAGTTAGGATAATTTGGTAGGTTCGGGAAAGGAACGAAATTTGGTTAATTGGGGTACTTGGGTAATGGACGAAAATAGGAAAAGAATTGGTCCTAAGAACAAGTTGAATCGATATTAGCAAATATTGACCCGAGACTTATTAGTTCTTAAGATGGGATGTTGAAACAAAGTGGACCTCGACCCACTATCTATGCAGATAGGAACCTCAGTATGGGGTGTTTTGAATGCCACACTAAAACTACTGATAAGTTCGGTTTCATAAAAAAAATAGGTTGACGCCACTACCAAGTAGATAAGCCAACAAATCTTAAACGAGACTTAGAGAAGAAAATTCTCACAAGAATAAAAGTTCGACTATAAATTTGGCAAAAAGTCCTTTTACAAAGAAATGAGTAAACTATTTATAAATTAACATGTAGTAGCCAAATGGACTAATTGGCTAACTTAAAGGCTAAGCAAATTTGGCTAAGAAGCACCTAAAATAATCTAGAACAAGTTGTTTAATTTGCTAAGGCTGGATTCAACTGATAGGAACTCTATTAGACAGCTTCATGTGTAAGCAAAGCATCTTGAATGAATGTGGAGACTTGGAAGCTTAATAGCTTGTCTAGGTTCAGCCTTAGGATGGAAGAAGCATTAAAGAAGCAACTCTTGGCCGAATGGACACCTAGGAATATGATTGGTTCACTCACATTCATTCGGTCATGCATGGAACTTGGAAGGGAGCTTGAATCTGACCGTACATGAACATTCATTCTTCCAAGCATTGAACCAAGCCGTGCATGAATCTCCCAATTTATTAAATAAGCCAGTACATACATCTAACCTTTAATGTACCTCCACATTCGGTTGAACCTTGGTTATTTGAAGAGCCATGGCCGAATAGTCACTTGGGAAACACAAATGGGTAGAACACCAACATTATTTCATCCATGCACCATGCATCCCAAGCTATGCACCTACATGAATTAAAATCAATTCATTAAATCCCATGTCAACACCTTAAATTTGGCACCAATGTGAACAAACATTAATTCGGTTATTACATAATTAAAATATGTAATATAAAACATGACTTAATTACTAATGTGAACTTAATTAAAAACATAGTTAATTTATAATAGCTAATAAATGTATTTATTCAAGTAAAGAATCAACACTAGTAAATGAGCTATAAATAACTTCATGAGCTACTATTAAGCTCGTGAGCTATATTTGAGCTAAGTTCGAGCTCAGAGCTGAAGTTGAGCTGAGAACAAGCTCATGAGCTGAAATTGAGCTAGATGTGAACTTGTTGAGCTGGAACTGAGCTGGCTGAGCTGGTTATGAGCTGGACGAGCTAGAAATAAGTTACAAAGATGGCTCGGTGAGCTAGTCCATGAACTCTTGAGTAAGCTGGTGATAGAATCAGCCTAAGCTCGATCAAGTAGAACTGAGACTGCATCCTTGAACCTCTTGGCACGGGCTTGGGTAATCGATCCTACGAGCAACTCGAGAGGATCTACATTGGCAACTGGCAACTCAAAGGTATGGCTGTATCAATTAAGCTGGAAAAAATTAGTTAATTCATTTTAACTAAGTTAGTTAATTAGTTAAGGACTTGATTTATTTATTTTAGTTACTTTAGTCTTTAATTATGTTTTGTTTAATTAAATGCATCTTTAGTTAATGTCATGCATTATTGATCTTCATATTTTAATTATGACTTGCATTATGTGTTCTACATTTAATTAAGTCATGCATTAAGTAGTTCATTTGTTCATTTAGTTTGCATTTTAAACCATGCCTTTAAGCATCTTAGTTTAATAAATGAGTTGCTGGACATTAATTCAACTCATCTTAGTTTAATTAATTGAGTTTTTGTTGAACTTTATTTAATAGTTGCTTCTTTAATTAAACTAGTTGCTGGAATAATTGATGCATATGTTATAGTTCATTTACTTAAGTTAAGTATTAATGTTTGTTATGTTTAATAAGTGTTTACATGTGTTTAATAAGCTTATTTTATTGTGTTTATTGCAGGAGTTTTTTCAAGTCATAATAGTTACAAATAAAGGCTGTTACAAATTAAATAGACTTTCCAAGTTATTTTCTATTACAAAGCAAGAGGGCTATTATAAAGAAGGTTTATACATCATTTAAAGGAGGTTTAAGGAGCATTTAATCATCCAAATTAATTTTGGCAGCAACCTTTCCACTACCAGCCGTTATTGCCATTTCAAAGGTTTTTTCAAGCATTCAAACATCATTAAGAAGCTGATTAAGAAGATGGTATCCATTTGGCTGATCAAGGGCTAACTCAAGAGTCATTTTTCAAGCACTTAAAGTCATTCATTCAGCTGAATTAAAGTGAATTCAAGGATGGAGTTATTTGGCTCAAGAATATGAAAAGACTTGAGTTTAATTTTAGCTTTTAATTGGCACAATAAGTTGAATGTTTGTGACCCTTTAGATAGCCTATTTTAGCACTATAAATAGGTGAAATCAGCCTTTGTAAAGGGATCTTTTTGCTTAGTTTAAAACATTATTGAACTTATATGAAATTTGTGAGATTTCTTCCTCTCATATTTCATTGAAGAACTCGTTGGCTTATCTAGGTTACTAGTAGCGTCAACCTACTTTCTTCTTTATCCCAAACTTATCACTATCAAATAGTTCACCCTTATACCATGGTTCTTACTTTGCTAAGTAGAGGGTCGAGGTTGTCCTATTCTCCATCCAACCACCTTGAAAACTTATAAGCATTTGGGTCGATATTTTCTAATATTGGTTCATATTTGTTTTTGAGATCATTTTCATTCCATTCCATTCCATCTTTTCATTTCATCATAATCGAACCATCAATTCACTTCACATCCGTTGTTGGTTATCCAATTACTATATTTATTTCCATCTTTTATTATTTTTCTATAACCTAACCTACATAAAATTCATAACCATAAACCCATTTTTGAACCCTTTTTACATAGCTTTCGCCATTATTCACTTAAAACATCCTTTGAACAAACTGAATGATACTTCTTCGTAGACGATCGGGCAAACTCACATACAACTCGACTCACCCTGAGGCAGATCGTAACATTTGGTATCAGAGCTATTAAAATGAAGAGTACCGACATTTGTAGCATCACCGAAAGTTAGTTCGTAAGTAAAAAAAGTTACAAGTTGTACTTCATTTAGTTCATTGTATTTCATTTAGTGAAAAAAAGCAAGTTCAAAAAAACATTCGAAAAAAATTATGAAATTATAAAAAAAAGATGTGTTAAATTTTATTCTCTTTGTATTAATACTTTTCTTGTCATCCTGATCAGGTCCGTTCATTTTCTACCATTCACCCCTAGCCCAACGCCTCACTACAAAACCATTTCCATCTTCCAGCCAACCCTTAATCCCTCATCATAATCCTTTATTAAACCATTTGAAACCGACCGCTAAGCCTACGATAAGGCCTTGGCGAGTCTAAATATGAAATTACAAAAGAAAGTTTGAGAGGTAAAAGGCACGAGCATGTGAGACTATTCAATCAGAGGTAAAAGCCAATCGAGTGTAAACACGAGCATGGGTGCAAACCATTAATTTTTCTTTCTGAGTGAAATTGTGAGGATTTTGTTGTGAGGAATTTAATTTTTGTTTTGTTTAACAAATTTCCTTTCAGTAATCAAAGATGTCTTGCAAAGAATTTACCGAGTCAGAATATCAAAACTTGGTGCAAGAAATGCGAAAAATGCTGGATTCCAATATTAAGAACATGCACGAGAGATTAGATCAATGGGAAAAATGAGACCAAAGTGATCAAGTTTCTTCAAGTTAAAAAACAGAGCCAAGAACCCCACGGAGATATACCCCCGACTACTACTTGAAAAAAAACCATCGTGATTCCTATTCGCCATCGATTTTGAGACAAAGAGATTCATTCTATGACTACTCATTAAAGAATTCAAGGAAAGATTTTGATCAAGGATCCTATTCATCAAGGAACTCGAGGCAAAGAGAAGCTGACTATGATTTTTACTCCCTCTAAGATGACGTGTGAGATGAATGGTATACTCCTTCAGGAACTTCAAAGAAATCCTACACGGAGTATTCTTCTCGATGCAATTATCGTGATTCATTTGTTAATAAATTTTCTTCTTTTGAGCCAAATTACCATCTTGATTCTTTTGTAACATCATGTAAAAGAAAAGAAGAAAAGGTAAAAGAAATAAAAATAAAAGAGAGAAAAGAGGAAAGTAAGAGAGAAAATGAGAGGATTTTGAAAGAGCTCGAAAAAGCCTTTAAAAGAACCTTTGAAAAACAAAAAGAAATTGAGATTGAGATTGAAAAAGAAATTGAAAAAGAGTTTGAGAGTGGAAAAAGAGTGGAAAAAGAAATTGAGATAAAAGAAAGAGTGGAAGAAGTGAGTGTTCTCGAAGAAAACCAATCGAGTGAAAAAGATAGCGAGTAAGAACAAGCGAGGATCATTTCCCCTAATCCACCTGTTCGATCTTCTTGTGGTATTATTTTTCAGGTTCCTAGAAATTTGTGCGACCAATTCCAACTTCACTACCTTCTAAACCAGTAGAGTTTTAGGTTGTTCGAGAAAGGTAAGTACGTGAATGACAACCACACACCTGTGGTCAAAGGTAAAGAATGTAAGGATTCCTTGTGTATCGAATCAAGGTCGTGTGATTTCAAAGTTGCTCATAACGATTTTGATAACTTAATTCCTGAAAGACTTTCATCTTTTGATTTGGCTAGTCATTATCTATCTTTTGGAGTTAATGCCCTTATTTCAAAAAGTGCCATGAAAAGCATTTCTTATGAAGTGCCATGAAAAGCATTTCTTATGACATGTCTTATAATGGCAATTCTATTGATATTTTTGGATTGGTTCAGCCTTTGCAAATTGCGAATATTTGTAATAAAAGTTTTTCACTTAAAAGTTTTGACATCTTTGAACGCATAAAATCTTTGAATTCAAGTGTTAAACCTTTCTGTTTAAACATGTCTAATCAGTTGATTTGCGACAGGTTTCTGCATGAAACATTTCATCCGATTGATTTTTATCTTTAAGTTAAATCCTTAAATTTTTGTATGAACTCTCCATGTCTTGATTTGCATTCCCGATTGAGATTCTTGAAGCATAAGTCTTTGCTTATTGGTCTACCTGGTTTTGCCAACTCTACATTCCTGATTGATCGAGTAAGGTTTGAATCATGTGATGGACTCGGACGTTTGAAAAGTTGTATGTTCATCACTTCTTTGATTGCTCGAGTGGAATTTCAGTCATGTGGTGAGTTGATTATATTTTCTTCTAACATGTTGCCTGTTGGAATTCATGATCAAGTACGTGTGTTCAAGTCAGGCATATGTTACGTAGATTTATTTTATGGAACATTTATGATGTGATCCGGCCCGGGTAGACGAGTCGAATTCACGTAGTTGCCCAATCGTAGTTCGAGAGAGTCGTTCGTACCTCAGATTTTAGAAATAGAAGTGAAATGGATAGGTTTGGATAGCGGAAGGTTTTCAAAAGTTATGCAAAAGGGTAGTGATAGGTTCGGCTAAGGAAATAAGAAAGGATGTTGGATAGATGGCTCGGTTTGGTTAACAAGAAGAAAAGTTGAAAGATGGGGAATGGAAAAATGAACTCAACGTCAGGAATGATTCAACACTAAAAAGTGTCACCCCGATTCCTATATTGTTAAGGTGAAAAGATGGATAGAAGGATAGGTGAACGCCATACCAAGATTGGTGATAAGTTCAAAACAAGTCGGTTGACGCCACTAGCACAAGCTAGATAAGTCTTCGAAACTTGTACGAGATATGAGAGGAAGCAACCTCACAAGAACAAAGTTCATTAACAAATTTGGCAAAAAGTCCCTTACAAATGAAATCAACAAACTATTTATACTAGTTTCTTATGCTAGCCGAATAGTCCATTCATGAACTTAACAATTAAGTAATGTACCTAATTAAGACATGAAACTTTCTAGAAAAATGACCAATGGTATCCTTGTCCATGTTCGGCCGAATGGGAGGTGAGTGGGCAGCTTCATGTATGAGCAAGCTTTGGAAGCCAATGGGATTGTCTAGGTTCGGCCATGGGATGCATGAAACTCTCAAGGGGTGTCTCTTAGCCGAATAGGTGCTTAGAAAACTCCAAGGGTCCTCCTACATGCATCGGTTGTACATGGAACTTGGAAGGGGGCTTGAACCTAGCTGTACATGCACTTGCATTAATTACCCTCCATTCATGCATGTGTGCCGTCCAAGGGAGATGCACCTTTCAATATGCATGAACCTTCCATGTACATGAATGTATGTCCTCCAAACATTGAACCGAACCATGCATGAATCTTCCCGTTCAATGAACATTCCCGTTCATGCACCTTGCATTAAATGCCATGAATGTATCTTCCAAATTCGGCTAACCTACAAAATTAAATAACAAAATTAAATAACACACAACTATTCATATAATTATAAATTAAAATAATAACTAAATAACTTAATAACACTAACTAAATTTGGACACAATAATTATAAGTCAACTTATAATAAATTCGGCTAGCTCAAATAGTCAAAAACACTTAGTGAGCTAAATTGAGCTAGGGAATTTGGCATGAGCTGTAACAAACTTAGTTATAAGCTAGATTAAAACTTAATTTATTGAAATGAAAAATGAATGAGCTGAAACGAGCTAAATTCGAGCTCAAACGAGCTAAAACGAGCTCAAGTGAGCTGATGTGAGCTGAATGGCGCATGGGGGAGCTAGAGAGGAGCTGAGATCGGATTGCAAAATGGTGCATGGAGTCATCAATGAGTTGTTCTTAGCTCCTTCAACGTTATGGAGCTGGTTATCATCCCAAATGCGCATCACAAAGGCCGATATAGCATCTTGAAGTTGCTTGGTTCGAGCTCGAGTCATGGGACCTTTTGGAAGCTCGATTGATCCTTGGTGTGCATTCGAGGATGCCCCGGGTGTGCTCACATCAATTTAAGTATCTTGCATCTTTTTCATTCAACTTATATTTGCTTGATGTTTGAACTTTTGTTAAGGAAATGAAATTTGATGATTTGGTTTTCAATTTTGATTTGTTCTCTAATCACTTTGCTTGGCCACACATAAAGGTTTTGTCTCATTTTGACAAGGTAAGGTCTAATTATGCTATGGGACTTGAATTAAATTCTAATTATGATTTATCTTTTCCATTTAAGCCCATTGTTTTCGTTAATACTAACCCCTCTCATTTTTGTCAATTCCACCCTTTGAGAAGCATGAGATGTCGTGGTTCCTCATTGTCCATTCAAATTGATCGAAGTAAAAGGTTTGTTTTACATTACATTTTTTAGGAGAGAAGATGTGTTCTGATTGAAAAAGGTAAAACTGTTCATAAGACTCTCTCTCCTAAAGGCCGTCAAGGTAAAGTCTCTAAAAATTTTCAAATACCTTTGCTTCATTCAAATGAAGATGAAAATTTTGTTGATTGGATGTTTGGAAATTATTTGAATCATGATGTGTTTGATTGTAGTTTTTGGCCTAGTCTTGATTCGTTTGTGTTGGATTGTGACAATGGACATAATGTTAACACAAATCATGATACTAAGCAAATGATTGAAAGATGTTGGCCATGGTACACCTTGAGTGTATAATCACATGAATTTTTGTTTTTGAATAAATATATTGAAAAGTTTTGGATGTGGATTAGTATGCTTAACTTTTTGCAAATATTCATGACTAAGTACCCTTTTATCCAATTGAATCCACATGTTTGCATTGATGGAATAATGAAACTTTTCAATAAATTGAAGTATGTTTGATTTGCCCAATTGAGATTATTGCCATATGATCTTTGGACTACATTCCATTTGAGCTATTTGAAATTGAATACTTTGCATTTGTCATTGTCAAAATTGATAAGTCATTTTGGCAAAATAAAATCAGTTTTTTTTTGCTTAGCATTTGATTTATCTTTAGGTTTTTATTGTCTTAACCCTCTGTTACTTATCTATGATGGTGATGTGCTTTCTTGTCCATTGATAAACCATTTCTAGGTTTGTGTGATACCTTCCATTCCGTTCGATCGAGGAATACCGAACGAGAGAAAATATTTTCCAATAGATGAACAGCTCAACTTGAGGAAAAGTTGCCTAAAAGAGGGGGGAATGATGCGAGCGCGCCCAGCGAACCCCGTCAGTCAAGTCTCCTTAGTCGAGCGTTGCATTGTTGGCAAGCTGATCCCTATTTGTTTTCAGCTCCATGAGCTCCGTCCAATTCAAATTCAGCTCATTTGATTTGATCCAGTTCAATGAGTTCGTGTGCTCAACGAGCTACTTCACCTCAAATAAGCTCGTTTGAACTCATCTTTAAATTTTAATTCTTACATTTTATTAAGCTGGAATAAATTAGTTAATTCATTTTAACTAAGTTAGTTAATTAGTTAAGGACTTGATTAGTTACTTTAGTCTTTAATTATGTTTTGTCTAATTAAATGCATCTTTAGTTAATGTGTTATGTATTTAATTAAGTCATGCATTAAGTAATTCATTTGTTCATTTAGTTTGCATTTTAAACCATGCATTTAAGCATCTTAGTTTAATAAATGAGTTGCTGAACATTAATTCAACTCATCTTAGTTTAATTAATTGATTTTTTGTTGAACTTTATTTAATAGTTGCTTCTTTAATTAAACTAGTTGTTGGAATAATTGATGCATATGTTATAATTCATTTACATGTGTTTAATAAGCTTATTTTATTGTGTTTATTGCAGGAGTCTTTTCAAGTCATAATAGTTACAAATAAAGGTTGTTACAAATTAAATAAAGAGGCTTTCCAAGTTATTTTCGGTTACAAAGCAAGAGGGCTGTTATAAAGAAGGTTTGTACATCATTTAAAGGAGGTTTAAGGAGCATTTAATCATCCAAATTAATTTTGGCAGCAACCTTTCCACTACCAGCCGTTATTGCCATTTCAAAGGTTTTTTCAAGCATTCAAACATCATTAAGAAGTTGATTAAGAAGATGGTGTCCACTCGGCTGACCAAGTGATACGATTCGACTTCGTGATGAATTGAATTGTATGTAAAATGCCCAATCATCTACGAGAAGCAAAGATAATTTAGTTTAATGAAATTGGTTTGGAATGAAGTTGTTTTGACAAATTAGTAGCTGGTTTAAGAATATGGTATGAAAAAGGTATGGTGGAAAAGAAGGAATTTGTTTTGGTTCGAATTAGTAAAAATGTGAAAAGAAGGAATTAGTTTTGAAATCAAATGGTTAAGAAAGAAAAATGGATTGAACAAAAGTGTAAACAAGAACCAATACCAATTTGGTATCGACCTATTGCTTATAAGCCCTTTAGTTCAGTTTAAGAGTGGTTAAGGTGACCTCGACCCACTATCTAGCAAGATAGGAACATCGGTATGTTTGAACGCCACACTATGAGTAGTGATAAGTTCGATTTTCGACAAAGAAAATGGATGACACAACTAGAACACTAGGTAGCCAACGAATCCTTGAACGAAAATAGAGAAAAGTTTGCCTCACAAATTTGGCAGCAAAACATTAACAAAATGTCCAAAGTTGTCTTACAACATGAAATGAGCTCAAATTTATAGCTAAACAAGGGCTAGTCGAATGGTCTTTGAAGGAGCTGAATGGTCACTTTTAATGAAGCTAATAATGAGCTCTAATGAAAAACTAAAACTTTTGAAATTCTAACCCAAGAAACTCCAACCTTCAATGTGATTTACTTCATCAATTTAAGTTGCTTTCAACGTCTTTTAAAGTCTCCATGGCCAACCGAAAAGACACCAGCTTCTTTGATGGAGGATTGAATGCATGTAGTGATTACTCATGAAGCAAACGGTTATGGAAGTTGAAACAAAAGATGCTGCCCAATTAAAAGAAGAATAATGATCTCCTTTAATTGATAAAACAACTTCTTAATGATGTAATAAAACCTATTTGTAATAGCCCCCTCTTTTGTAACCAAAATCTCTTGAAAAGTCACCTTATTGAATGCATAACAGCCTTTAAATGTAATGGATGTGAGCTGAAAAGTCACCTACAATTAACACATGTAACCGACACATTTATTCAATTATTAAGTTTAAAAACTAATTAACAACTAACTAAAATAAATTAACTATCACTTATGCATCATTTATTCCAGCAACTAGTTCAATTAAAGAAGCATTATTAAATGAACTTTAACTCATGCATCAATAAATTATACTAATAACTAGTTTATTTAAAGAAGCAACTATTGAATCAAGTTCATAAAAACTCAATTAATTAAACTAAGATGAGTTGAATTAATGATCAGTAACTCATTTATTAAACTAAGATGCTTAAATGCATGGTTTAAAATGCAAACTAAATGCAAAGCTGAAAAAAAATAATAATAATAATAATAATAATAATAATAAAAAGTTCAATTTAGTCGGAACTAGTTCAAAGACCTAGAATTGAGCTGAAATCAGTTTGCAATATGTTGCAAGGAGTCTTTATTGAACTGGTCCCAACTCGTTCTATTTCTCTAACCAAAACCTTGCCCCACAATTGGTTAACTAAGGCCGAGATGGTCTCTTTGAATTGTTTAGCTCGAGCTCGTGTAATTGGTCCTTGGGGCAGCACCGTTGAATCCTTGCTGGAACTTGGTACACTCTGGGACGTGATCGTATCATTCCCCCCTTTGAAATGACTTGTCCTCAAGTTAAAATTTGCGTCAAAAGGGGTTAAATCTGACATGTTATAAGTCACACTAACATTAAATTCTCCAGGCAAATCGAGTTTATAAGAGTTTTCATTTATGCACTCAAGAATTTGGAAAGGACTGTCTCTAAGAGGTAACAATTTTGATTTTCATTGGGTCGAAAAACGCTTCTTGCGCATGTGAACCCAAACCCAATCTTTGGGTTCAAAGACCACTCATTTTCGTCCTTTGTTAGCGTTACGCACGTAAGACTCAGTTCTTGCCTCGATGTTAGTCCGCACCTTTTGATGTAATTCCTTAACAAAGTTAGCCTTTTTCTTCGCATCTGCATGAACCAATCGATCAGTAGGCAAAGGTTATAAATCTAAAGGTGTCAATGGATTGAAACCGTATACAATTTCAAAAGCTAAATATTTAGTAGCAGAATAGACAGAGCAGTTGTAGGCAAACTCGATATGTGGTAGGCAATCTTCCCAAGACTTCAAGTTTTTACGAATGATGGTCTGAAGTAATGTTGACAAGACCCTATTGACGACTTCCGTTTGGCCATCGATTTGGGGGTGGCTGGTGGTTGAAAATAATAGTTTGGTTCCTAATTTTCCCCACAAGGATCTCCAAAAGTGACTCAAAAATTTTGTGTCACGATCTGATACAATGGTACGAGGTATGCCATGAAGTCGAACGATGTCTCTGAAAAACAAATTTGCAACATGAACAGCGTCATCAGTTTTAGTGCAAGCAATAAAATGAGACATTTTTGAAAAATGATCGACAATCACAAAGATAGAATCCTTCCCCGTTTTTGTGCGTGGTAGTCCAAGAATGAAGTCCATGGAGATATAGACCTACGGAGCTTCAGGAATAGGTAATGGCGTATATAAGCCATATGGTTGAACCTTCGATTTAGCCTTTTTACAAGCTATACACCTCTTGCAAACTTGTTCCACATATTTGCACATTCGCGGCCACTAGAAGTGTTCTTGAAGGGTTGCAAGCGTCTTGTTGACTCCAAAGTGTCCCATAAGTCCACCACTATGGGCCTCGTGCACTAATAAGTCTCTAATAGAACCACAATGAATGCAAAGTTTACCTTCTTTAAAAAGAAAGCCTTCATATCGATAAAAGTTTTCAAACATACCATTCTCACACGCAACAAAGATCTCACCAAAATCAGAATCGTTAGCGTTAGAGTCTTTTAACAAAGCAAAACCAAGAATTTTGGAGTCTAAATATGACAATAGAGTATACCTTCTCGAAAGCGCATCAGCCACTACGTTATCTTTACCTTTTTTGTATTTTATAACATAGGGAAACGATTCAAGAAACTCCACCCATTTTGTGTGACGTCGATTCAATTTATGCTGGCCTTTAATGTGCTTTAAAGCTTCATGACCAGAATGTATAACGAACTCCTTTGGCCATAAATAATGTCGCCATGTCTCAAAGGCTCGTATAAGTGTGTATATCTCTTTATCATATACCGGATAGTTGAGTACAGATCCACTAATCTTTTCACTAAAATAGGCCACAGGTCAACCTTCTTGTGTCAAAACAGATCCGGTTCCAATGCCTGAGGCATCACACTCAACCTCGAAGGTCTTCGAGAAATTTGGAAGGGCAAGTAAAGGAGCATTAGTCAGAAAATCCTTAATTTTAACAAACGACTTTTCTTGTTCATCATTCCAATAGAAAGTAGAGTTCTTTTTAATGATGCTCATAAGAGGGGCAGCAATGGTGCCGAAATTAGGAATGAAACGTCGATAGAAACTCGCTAGGCCATGAAAACTTCAGACTTGCGTGATACTAGTTGGCCTTCTCCAATCTTGAATGGCCTTGATCTTTTCTTGGTCTACCTCGAGACTTTTCATGCTAACCACAAATCCTAAAAAGACAACTTTATCAGAACAGAAAGAACACTTTTTGAGGTTAGCATATAATGTTTCTTTATGTAAAACTTCCAAAATAGATTTAAGGTGCCTTACATGGTCTTCAATCGACTTGCTATATATCAATATATCGTTGAAATAAACAACACAGAACTTACCAATAAAGGACCTTAACACATAATTCATTAACCTCATGAAAGTGCTGGGAGCGTTGGTTAGGCCAAATGGTATGACCAACCATTCGTACAGCCCATGCTTGGTCTTGAATGTTGTTTTCCACTCATCTCCTTCTCGCATCCTAATCTAGTGGTAACCACTTTTTAAGTCAATTTTCGAAAACACTTTGGCTTCACTGAGTTCATCAAGCATGTCATCAAGGCAAGGAATTGGATGACTGTATTTGATGGTGATCTTGTTTATGGCTCGACAATCTACACACATTCTCCATGTTTCGTCTTTTTTTGGTACTAGCAAAATAGGTATAGCACAAGGACTAAGACTCTCATGAATGTAGCCTTTTTCCAACAGATCATTGACTTGCCGTTGTAGTTTTTTAGTCTCTTCCAGATTGGCTTGATAAGCAAGACGGTTTGGAATAGCAGCTCCCAGCACAAAGTCTATTTGATGTTCAATTCCACGAAGTGGTGGTAGACCATTTGGAACTTCCTCCGGGAAAACATCTTTAAAATCCTACAACAAAGACAAAACAGAAGAAGGTAGGATGTCAGGTAATTCGTTAGTAGAAAACAAAGTTTCCTTGTACATGAGTACAAGAACAGGGCGATTCATTACTAACACTTTTTGAATATCACTAACTTTTGCAAAGACACTCATTTTTTCAATTTCCTTCTCTTTTTATTCTTTTTCTTTGTTGATTTTCTTTTCACTCTCTTTTGTTTTCTTTTTCTTATTTTTTTCTTCTTTTATTTTTTTACAGTCTTTTTTTTTTCTCTCTCATTTGTTCAACGGATGCCTTCAACTTCAATTGGTTATCATAAACTTGTTTGGGAGTTAATGGTGCCAACGTAACATTCTTTCCCATAAACTTGAAAGTGTATCGATTGGTATACCCGTCATGTAGCACTCGCCGATCAAACTGCCACGGACGACCAAGGAGTAGATGGCCCGTGTGCATCGGAACAACGTCACATAATACTTCATCCGAGTACTTCCCAATGGTAAAAGAAACGAGTACTTGCTTGGTCACTTTAAGTTCTCCACCATCATTGAGCCACTGAAGTTTATAAGGGCTCAGATGCTTGGTAGTTGGCAAACCAAGCTTTTCAACCACCATCGTACTTGCTACGTTTGTACAACTACCACCGTCAATAATGACACAACACACTTTTCCTCCTGCTTGACATTGAGTATGAAATATGTTCTCTCATTGTAGTTCATTATCCATGCCTTGGAGACTAAGGCTCCTTTTGAAAATGAGTAGTTCACCTTCCACGGGTTGTTCTAAGTTCTCCTCAACTTCAGAAGCTGATTTAGACTCTTTTTCTTCTTCATCCTCCGTCTCAATTTCACCATCAGCACGAATCACAATGGTCCTTCAATTTGGGCACTGACTGGCTATGTGACCTCTCCCGAGACATTTGAAACATTTGACATCTCGATTACAATTGAAAGAAACTTCAGGTGCCTTTCCTTTGTTTACTTCGGTGTTAGGCTTGTTGGTTTTCGGAGGTGCTATGGTATCCTTTCCGTGAAATATTGGAAAACCTTTACTCAAACTTTGGCCCCACTTGGATGTGTTAGAAGTGGTAAAACCTCGGCTTGGGCCTTTACGCTTGAGTTGCTTTTCTACCTTGATTGCCATATGAACCATGTCTACCACTTCAAGGTATTGTTGAAGCTCGACAACATTTGCTATGTCTCAGTTTAATCCAGCTAGACATTATGCCATTGTGGCTTTGGGATCCTCTTGGACATCTTCCCAAATCATCGCAATTTCCATCTCCTTGTAGTAGTCTTCGACGCTTTTTGTCCCTTGTGTAAGATTTTGAAATTTTTAGTGCGACTCCCAGTGGTAGTAAGAAGGGATAAATCGTCGCCTCAGAACTGCTTTCATCTCGGTCCATGTAGAGATTGGCTGTTCACCGTTATGTCTTCGACTAGTAGTTAATTGATCCCACCAGATCATGGCGTAATCTGAGAATTCGATTGCTACTAGTTTCACCTTTTTATTTTCAGAGTAGTTATGACAATCAAACACCAACTCAATCTTCTTTTCCCACTCAAGATAGGCCTCCGAATCTGATCTACCTTGGAATGGTGGTATTGAAAGCTTGATGTTCTTAAGATCATCATCTTCACGTCTCCTATCTCGATGTCGTGGTTCCCTCCAACGATTACTTGCATTTGATTCTTGATCTCTTTCAAGATCACTAGGATCGTTTACGTCATCTTCTTGAACTCTTTGTCTTTCCCGTTGTTGGTTTGGTCTCCCCCGTCTAGGTTGGACTACTTCAGGAGGTCTTTCACGTTGCTCTCTCACTTTGACTTGGAATAGGCGATCTTCGAAGGGATTTAATCTTTGATCTAAGATTCTTTCCATCTTTCGTAGTAGAGCTTGCATGTTCAAATCAGGAATGTTACGAACAAGTTATCGTGCAGGACGATCTTCCATGTTAGGATCGTATTCTTGTGACATTGAGTTTAGTAAAAAAAAACCTCACACAGAACCTCGCGATCACTTAGAAAGAAAGAAAAATTTCACTCACACTTGTGTTTACGCTCAAGAATAGGCTTTTATCTCCACTCTATTGCGTTCACAACTCTTGTGCCTTTTACCTCTCTTTACCTTTCTCGTGATTTCATAAGCAGATTCGCCAAGGCTTAACCTTAGTCTAGGTGGTCGGTTTCAAATGGGTAACAAGGGATGATGTGATTTAATATAGGGTAGGCTTACAAAAAAAAATTTGGGTATAGTGTGGTGAAAAGGTCAAGGATAGAAGTGGATGAGAAAGTAAGAGTTTCAGGATCGAAAAATGGAGAAAAAGTAAAAACAATATTCTAGTTTCAAAAAAAAAATTTCTGAATTTTTTTCAAATTTTTTTCGAATTTTTAACTTTTTTTTCCAATTCTTTTGAATTTTTTTCAAATTTTTTTCAAAACTTTTTTTCACTTACTTGATGAGTCACGGACTATCCCAGGAGTAATTTTGCACACTCGTACTCCTCGTGATACGAGCTTACCTCGACTTGAATTGAGTCGTATGATAGATGCCCGATCATCTACGAGAAAGTGTCGTCGGAAATAGAAGGAAATAGATAATTCGGATTGAATATAATTTGGTTGTTTAAGTTTGGATTCAAAGACGATTAATCAATCTTAGATTTAAGAAAGAAAATGAGTTAGGATATTGGTAATTTGGTTTTGGTTCGGAATAGGAATGAAATATGGTTGATTGGAATATTTGGAAAATGGACGAAAGTATGGTAATGTTGGTCCTAAGAACAAGTTAAACCGATATTAGCAAATATCGACCCGAGACTTATTAGTTCTTAAGAAGGGATGGTCGAAACAAAAGGGACCTCGACCCACTATCTAGGCAGATAGGAACCTCGGTATAAAGTGTTTTGAACGCCACACTAAAACTAGTGATAAGTTCGGTTTCGTAAAAGAAATAGGTTGACGCCACTACTAGGTAGATAAGCCAACGAAAAATCTTAAACGAGACTTAGAGAAGAAAATTCTCACAAGAACAAAGGTTTGGCTATAAATTTGGCAAAAGTCTTTTACAAAGTAACACAAGCCAAAATTTATAGTGAATACAAGGTATAGCTGAATAGGCTCTTGAGGTAGCTAAATGGTTAGCTGAAAATTCCAGAATTTCTGATGAAGCTTCCTTGAAGTTTCTTGTGCATGAAGAATGGCAAGGGGCAGCTTCTAGATGCCTTGATTCAATAGAAAAATTGAATGGGTTGTTTGGGAGCTGAAATGCAATCAATAGGTTCAGCCAAATGCTTGAATTTGATTTAATGCTGCTGCTTGGTTCAGCCGAATGTTCATGTGATTAAGGAGTTGTCTAGAGCACTTCAATAGTCTTAGAATGTGAACAAACTGATTTTAACAGCCCTTGGTGTGAAAGGAATAATCGGGTAGGTGTGAACAGCCTTAATTTGTCTTGGGCAGCCAATCGGTCTTCTTGAAGAGTTGCAAGGGTTGGCCGAATGGTCACTTAGGGGACACCAAAAGATCAGCACACCATCTTTAAATCATCCTTGCACCTATGCCGTCCAAAGGGTAATGCACCTACAACAATTAAATCAGCAAATTAAATCCCTTTTAGACACATTAATTTGGCAACATAAAACAAATAAATCATGCACCATAAATTAGGCTAGACATAATTAATCTTTGTAATAGTTAAGACATATTTAATTGGTCCTAATTAATTAAGTAATTAATTTAGAACATAATTAAAACATGTTCAGATTATGACAAATTAATTATTAAAATTAAATAACTAATTTAACTAACAACAACTTAAATGATTTATTCCAGCATAATAAACACAATAATGAAATGAGTTGAAACGAGCTCGTTAAGCTAAGTTAAGTTGAAGTTGAGCTGATTTGAGCTGATTTGAGCTTGAAGGAGTATGCATGGTTTGCTTGGCATGCTGGTCCAAGAGCTTTCAAGAAGTCCAGCAACGGTTTCACCCCAAACTCTATCAACTAGGGCTGTTGTTGCGTCTTTGAATCTCTTTGCTCGAGCTCGGGTGATCGATCCTACGGGCAACTCAAGAGGATCTACATTGGCAGCCGACAACTCGGGAGGTGTGTTCGTATCATTCCCCCTCTCTTCAAGGCGATTTGCCCCCAAATCGTCAACTATATCACAGAAAGAGAGATTAGCTACATTAAAGGTAGCACTTACATTGTACTCACCTGGGAGATCAAGTTTATAAGAATTATTATTTATTCATTACAAAACTTGAAACTGCCCATCTCCTCTTGGTAGCAACTTTGACTCTCGCTGAGCCGAAAATCTTTCCTTTCGCATATGAACCCACACCCAATCTCCAGGTTCAAATATGAGTTGTTTTCGCCCTTTGTTGGCCTTGTGCACATATTGCTCCATCCTAGCCTCGATATTAGCTTTAACTTTTGATGCAATTGTTTCACATAGTCCGCTTTCTTCTTGGCATCTACATTAATAATTTGATCGTTAGGTAATGGAATTAAATCAAGAGATAAAGGATTAAAACCATAAACTATTTCAAATGGAGAGAATTTAGTAGCAAAGTGAACGGCTCGGTTATAAGCAAACTCTATATGAGGCAGGCTTTCCTCCCACGATTTGAGATTTTTGCAGAAGATGGCCCGTAGTAGAGTGGATATTACACGGTTCACCATCTTGGTTTGTCCATCCATTTGGGGATGACATGTCGTGGAGAATAAGAGCTTCGTGCCTAGCTTGCTCCAAAGTGTCCTCCAAAAATGGCTAAGAAATTTTGCATCGCAGTTGAACACTATCGTCTTCGGAATTCCATGCAACCTGACAACTTCTTTAAAGAAAAGGTTAGCAATATTAACAGCATCATCAGTTTTTGAACACGCAATAAAATGTGACATTTTTGAAAACCGATCTACTAAAACAAAAATGGAATCTTTTTCGGTTCGAGTTCATGGTAGACCTAAGATAAAATCCATTGAAAGATCAACCCAAGGCCCTTTGAGAATAGGCAAAGGCATGTACAGCCCATGTGGGTTAACCTTTGATTTTGCCTTCTTACAAACCAAACATCACAAATATATTTTCTCGACATCCCGTTTCATCCGTGGCCAAAAGAAGTGTTCTTGCAGCATGGCCAAGGTCTTTGCAATGCCAAAATGGCCCATGAGACCACCACCATGTGCCTCGAGTACTAGCAACTCTTGCACAGAACTTTATGGGATACAGAGCTTACCTTCTCGAAAAAGGAAGACATCGAACCTGAAAAACTTATCAACAGCAGCATGTTCACACAATTTATATATATTCCCAAAATTAGCATCAGAGTTATACAAATCTTTCAAAAATGCAAAACCAAGCAATTTTGAATCCAAGTGATTTAACAAAGTATAACAACGAGATAGTGCATCGGCCACAATATTTTCCTTACCTTTTTTATACCGTATAACATAAGGGAAGGATTCAAGAAAGTCTACCCATTTTACGTGCCTTTTGTTGAGCTTGTGCTGGCCTTCGATGTGCTTGAGCGATTCATGGTCCGAATGGATGACAAACTCCTTCGACCACAAATAATGTTGCCACGTTTCTAATGCCCGGATCAAAGTGTACATTTCCTTATCGTATGTGGGATAATTCAATGGTGCGCCACTTAGCTTTTCACTAAAATACGCCACGGGTTTCCCTTCTTGGGTCAACACATCACCAATCCTGAGGCATCACATTCAATTTCAAATGTTTTGTCAAAATCAGGTAATACGAGTAGTGGGGCATTAGTTAAATGATCTTTAAGTGAAATGAAAGATTTTTCTTGCTCCTCGCTCCAAAAGAAGGCCAAATTCTTTTTGATCATGCTAGTGAGAGGTGCGGCCAATATGCTAAAATTTGGGATGAACCGACGGTAGAAACTCACCAAGCCATGGAAACTTCGTACTTGGCTTATGCTGGTCAGTCTAGGCCACTGTTAGATGGCTTTCACCTTTTCTTGATCGACTTCGAGTCCTTGCGAGCTGACAACAAATCCTAAGAAAACAACTTTGTTAGAACAAAATGTGCATTTCTTAAGATTGGCATATAAAGTCTCCTTTCGTAACACGTCAAGAACAGCTCGTAAATGCCTCAAATGATCATCTAAAGACCTACTATAAACAAGGATGTCATCAAAATAAACCACGCAAAATTTACCAATGTAAGCACGTAGAACACGATTCATTAAACGCATAAAGGTACTAGGAGCGTTAGTAAGACCGAATGGCATTACCAACCACTCGTACAAACCGTGTTTGGTTTTGATGTAAGCACACCCGGGGCATCCTCGAATGCACACCAAGAATCCATTGAGCTGCCAAAAGGTCCCATGACCCGAGCTCGAACCAAGCAACTTCAAGATGCTATATCGGCCTTTGTGATGCGCATTTGGGATGATAACCAGCTCCCTAATGTTGGAGGAGCTAAGAACAACTCCTTGATGACTCCATGCACCATTTTGCAATCCGATCTCAGCTCCTCTCCAGCTCCCCCATGCGCCATTCAGCTCACATCAGCTCACTTGAGCTCGTTTTAGCTCGTTTGAGCTCGAACTTAACTCAATTCAGCTCATTCCTTTTTCATTTCAATAAATTGAGTTTTAATCTAGCCTATAACTAAGTTTGTTACAGCTCATGCCGAATTTCCTAGCTCAATTTAGCTCACTAGGTGTTTTTGACTATTTGAGCTAGTCGAATTTATTATAGGTTGACTTATAAGTATTGTGTTCAAATTTAGTTATTGTTATTAAGTTATTTAGTTATTATTTTAATTTATAATTATATGAATAGTTGTGTGTTATTTAATTTTGTTATTTAATTTTGTAGGTTAGCCGAATTTGGAAGATTCATGTATGGACTTTAACGCAAGGTGCATGCATAGGAAGGTTCAATGGACGGCAATCAAGAGGCACATGCATGTTCATGCTGGACATTCATGTATTTGAAGATTCATGGATCAAATTAATGATGGAACATGCGTTGGACGGTTCATGCATTGATCATTTGTTCACACATTGTGTTCACACCATGATGACCCTTTGGTTGGACGTTTACACCCAAGTGTCTACTCAAGCTCCTTGTTCACACCAAGTTTGACTCTTCATGAAGCCTTAATTAATTAAGCCACTCATGGTGAAACAACATGAATTCAAGGCTCCATTTAAGGTGTTAGCCGAATCTAGCCATGCATGTATGAAGATCATTCATCCAAGTACATCAATGCATATTCATGAAGCTGCCCACTCACCTCGCATTCGGCCGAACATGGACAAGGACACCATTGGTCATTTTTCTAGAATGTTCATGTCTTAAATTAGGTTCATTACTTAATCGTTAAGTTCATGAATAGTCTATTCGGCTAGCATAAGAAACTAGTATAAATAGTTTGTTGATTTCATTTGTAAAGGACTTTTGCCAAATTTGTTAATGAACATTGTTCTTGTGAGGTTGCTTCCTCTCATATCTCGTACAAGTTTCGAAGACTTATCAGTTTGTGCCAGTGGCGTCTACCCGATCTTGTTGAACTTATCACCAATCTTGGTGTGGCGTTCACCTATCCTTCTATCCATCTTTTCACCTTAACAATATAGGAATCGGGGTGACACTTTTTAGTGTTGAATCATTCCTGACGTTGAGTTCGTTTTTCCAATCCCCATCTTTCAACTTTTCTTCTTGTTAACCCAACCGAGCCATTTATCCATCACCCATCTTTGCTACACATAACCGAACCTATTACTAAACTTACCCTTCTTGAAACCTTCCGCTTATTCTATTCCATTATTTTACTTTTATTATTAAAATTCGAGGCACGAACGACTCTCTCGAACTACGATCGGGCAACTACGTGAATTTGACTCATCTACCCGGGCCGGATCACATCATTTGGTATCAGAGCTTGTAAATTGAGAGGCATCGACGTTCGTATCAAGATCAAATAGGTTCGGGGTGAAAAAAATTCGAAAAAAATATATTCAAAAAAAATTTGTATTTTCATTTTTTTATCATTGTAAAATGCTATATTGAAAGTTGTAAAAAAAAAGAGATACGAAATTATCAAAAGAAAAAAAAAGTGAAGAGAACAAGTTCTTTCTATTATTTTGTTCCGATCAGCAAGTGATCTTTTCATCAATTTTGTACCCCCCATTTCCAAAACGCCACACTACACCAAGAAAATTTTTTTTCTTTTAGCCTACCCATAACCTATATATTTTATCCCTTGTAACCATTTTGAAGCCGACCCCAAAGCACCAAGACGAGTCAAAAGAAACAAAATACGAGGTTACGAGAGTAAGCTTGAGTGGTAAAAGGCTAGAGTGTGTGAGATCATTCGAGAGTTTGAAAAAAAAGCCTAAAAATGAGTGCAAACATGAGTGGAGTGTTCATTAATTTTCCTTTGCGAGTGAATAGTGAGACTTGTGGTGAGGATTCTAATTAGTCCTATTGTTCAACATGGCGCAAGCCAAAAAGCTTCTCGTTGTTAAAAGAAGCCTCAGTATTCAAAGTCCTGAAAATGAACAACAACGGGAGAATATCTTCAATTCTCGATGCCAAGGTCAAGGGAAAGTCTGTAGTTTGATCATCGATGGTGGAAGCTGCACCAACGTGGCAAGCACTTTAATGGTGGAGAAATTAGGCTTGACCACCACCAAACATCCGAGCCCTTACAAACTCCAATGGCTCAATGATGGTGGCAAAATCAATGTAACCAAACAAGTACTTGTTTCTTTTTCAATTGGTAAGTATGAGGACGAGGTACTTTGTGATGTTGTTCCCATACACGCGGGACATCTGTTGCTTGGGAGGCTGTGGCAATACGATCGAAGAGTCACCCATGACGGGTATACCAATCGGTATACATTCAAATATCAAGGAAGGAGTATTACTTTGGTACCATTGACGCCAAAGCAAGTTTTCGAGGATCAAACAAGAATGAAGTCTGTTGTAAATCAGTTGAGAGAAGAAGAAAAGAATAAATGTGAAAAAAAGAAAATAAAATGAAAAAGAAAAGAAAATCGAGAAAAAGAATGCAAAAATAGCAAAAGAAAAAAAAGAACAAGTGAGGAAAGAAAAAGAGAATAGAAAAAAAATTCTGTTTGCAAAAAAAAGAGAAGTTAGGAGAGCGTTACTATCAAAACAAACCATTCTTGTACTCCTGTACAAGGAAAATCTTTTTAGCACTAACAAACTGCCCGAGGACTTGCCGTCTTCTATTTTGAGTCTTTTGCAGGATTTCCAAGACGTTTTCTCGGAAGAGACTCCTAATAGATTACCACCTTTTCGAGGAATCAAGCACCAAATTGATTTTGTACCGGGAGCCGTAATTCCAAATTGGCCTGCCTATAGAACGAATCCTGAAGAAACTAAAGAGCTACAATGGCAAGTTAACAAATTGATGGAAAAAGGCTATATTAGAGAAAGTCTTAGCCCCTGCGTCATGCCAGTCCTCTTGGTACCGAAAAAGGATGGTACTTGGCGAATGTGTGTCGATTGTCGTGCTGTGAATAAAATCACTATCAAATATCGACATCCAATTCCGCGACTAGATGACATGCTAGATGAACTAAGTGGAGCCAAACTATTCTCTAAGATCAATCTAAAAAGTGGATATCACCAGATTCGTATGCGAGAAGGCGACGAGTGGAAAACTGCCTTCAAAACGAAACATGGTTTGTATGGGTGGTTGGTCATGCCATTTGGCTTAACCAACACTCCTAGTACTTTTATGAGGCTCATGAACCATGTGTTGAGATCCTTCATTGGTAGGTTTTGTGTTGTTTACTTCGATGATATCCTCATATATAGCAAGACTTTGGAAGATCACGTAATACACCTCAAATCTATTCTTGAAACATTGCGTAAGGAAACTCTCTTTGCTAATCTTAAGAAATGTACTTTTTGTTCTGACAAAGTTATCTTTCTTGGTTTTGTAGTTAGTGCACAAGGTTTGGAAGTCGACCAAGAGAAAATGAAGGCGATTCAAGAGTGGCTGAGGGCTACATCTATTAGCCAAGTTCGAAGCCTCCATGGATTGGCAAGCTTCTATCGGCGATTTGTGCCCAATTTTAGCACATTGGCTGCACCCTTAACAAGCATGATAAAAAAAGACTCCGCGTTCCATTGGGAAGATGAGCAAGAGAGGTCTTTTATTGAGATTAAAAATTGTCTTACTAATGCACCTTTACTTGCTCTGCCAAATTTTTCGAAAACCTTTGAACTTGAGTGTGATGCATCCGGTGTGGGTATTGGAGCTGTATTAACCCAAGACGGACGACCCATTGCCTATTTTAGTGAGAAGCTTAGCGGAGCCCCACTCAATTATCCGGTCTACGACAAAGAAATGTACGCGTTGATACGGGATCTTGAAACTTGGCAACATTATTTGTGGCCAAAAGAGTTTGTAATCCATTTCGACCACGAATCCTTGAAACATATAAAGGGTCAAAACAAGTTGAACAAGAGGCATGCTAAGTGGGTCGAGTACCTTGAGTCATTTCCCTACGTAATTAAGTACAAGAAAGGTAAAGACAACGTGGTAGCTGATGCCCTATCCCGGAGGTATACCTTACTTTCTACTCTTGAATCAAAATTGCTTGGGTTTTCTTTCTTGAAAGAATTGTATGCTAACGGTGTTGATTTTGGAGAAATCTATTCTGCTTGTGAGCATGTTTCATTTGAGAAATTTTATAGGTTTGATGGGTTTCTGTCCAAGGAAGGTAAGCTCTATGTTCCACAAAGCTCTATTCGGGATTTGCTTGTGCAAGAAGCACATAGTGGAGGACTCATGGGTCATTTTGGAGTTAGCAAGACGTTAGCTACCCTTAACGAACATTTTTATTGGCCTAGAATGAGGCGAGATGTGGAACGGGTTTGCAAGCGATGTTTGGCCTGCAAACGAGCAAAATCCAAGATTCAACCCCATGGACTTTACTCGCCATTACCAATACCTGAAACTCCTTGGACAGATATATCCATGGATTTCATCCTCGGTTTGCCCCGAACCAAAACGGGAAAGGATTCTATATTTGTAGTTGTAGATCGATTTTCTAAAACGTCACATTTTATTGCTTGTGCGAAAACTGATGATGCCGTACATATTTCTAACCTTTTCTTTAGGGACAATGTTCGTTTACATGGAGTGTCGCGAACTATTGTGTCAGATCGAGACGCGAAATTCCTTATCCATTTTTGGAGGTCTCTTTGGGGTAAACTCGGAACCAAATTATTGTTCTCAACTACTTGTCATCCTCAAACGGATGGACAAACCGAAGTGGTCAATCGAGTTCTTTCTACTCTCCTGCGGGCTATCATTCGTAAGAATTTGAAATCATGGGAAGATTATTTGCCCCATATTGAGTTTGCCTATAATAGAACGGTCCATTCAGCAACCAAACATACACCTTTTGAAGTGGTCTATGGATTTAATCCAATAACTCCTTTAGACTTAGTCTCTTTACCTAATAACCAATTGATTCATTCTTATGCTAGGAAAAAGGACGATTTCGTGAAGAGGCTACATCAACAAGTGCGAGCTAATATAGAGGCAAGAACTAAGTCTTACGTGCAGCAAGCAAACAAGGGGCGAAAGAGAGTCATATTTGAACCCGGTGATTGGGTTTGGGTCCATATATGCAAGGAACGATTTCTAGCCCAGCAACGTTCCAAGTTACTTCCCCGAGGAGATGGACCTTTCCAAGTGCTTGAACGCATTAATGAGAATTCATATAAACTTGACTTACCAGGTGAATACAACATAAGTGCTAGTTTTAACGTATCCGATTTATCCCCTTTTGATGCAGAATCCGACTTGAGGACAAGTCGCTTTGAAGACGGGGGGAATGATGTGAGCACACCCGGGGCATCCTCGAATGCACACCAAGAATCCATTGAGCTGCCAAAAGGTCCCATGACCCGAGCTCGAACCAAGCAACTTCAAGATGCTATATCGGCCTTTGTGATGCGCATTTGGGATGATAACCAGCTCCCTAACATTGGAGGAGCCAAGAACAACTCCTTGATGACTCCATGCACGATTTTGCAATCCGATCTCAGCTCCTCTCCAGCTCCCCCATGTGCCATTCAGCTCACATCAGCTCACTTGAGCTCGTTTTAGCTCGTTTGAGCTCGAACTTAGCTCGATTCAGCTTATTCCTTTTTCATTTCAATAAATTGAGTTTTAATCTAGCCTATAACTAAGTTTGTTACAGCTCATGCCGAATTCCCTAGCTCAATTTAGCTCACTAGGTGTTTTTGACTATTTGAGCTAGTCGAATTTATTATAGGTTGACTTATAAGTATTGTGTTCAAATTTAGTTATTGTTATTAAGTTATTTAGTTATTATTTTAATTTATAATTATATGAATAGTTGTGTGTTATTTAATTTTGTTATTTAATTTTGTAGGTTAGCCGAATTTGGAAGATTTATGTATGGACTTTAATGCAAGGTGCATGCATAGGAAGGTTCAATGGACGGCAATCAAGAGGCACATGCATGTTCATGCGGGACATTCATGTATTTGAAGATTCATGGATCAAATTAATGATGGAACATGCATTGGATGGTTCATTCATTGATCATTTGTTCACACATTGTGTTCACACCATGATGACCCTTCGGTTGGACGTTCACACCCAAGTGTCTACTCAAGCTCCTTGTTCACACCAAGTTTGACTCTTCATGAAGCCTTAATTAATTAAGCCACTCATGGTGAAACAACATGAATTCAAGGCTCCATTTAAGGTGTTAGCCGAATCTAGCCATGCACGTATGAAGATCATTCATCCAAGTACATCAATGCATATTCATGAAGCTGCGCACTCACCTCCCATTCGGCCGAACATAGACAAGGACACCATTGGTCATTTTTCTAGAATGTTCATGTCTTAAATTAGGTTCATTACTGATACGAGCACTCCCCGCGAACTTCATCGAACAAGTCTCCTTAGTCGAGCTGTGACTGTTGGCAAGCTGATCCTAGCTCGTTTCCAGCTCCCCGAGCTTCATCTAGCTCAATTCAGCTTGTTACCAATTTAATTTCATTTTGACGCAAGCTCATTGAGCTCGATTCGAAATTATTTAATTTCTTGCATTTTAATTTGCTGAAATAATTAAGTTAGTTTATTTTGTTAGCTTAAAATAATTAGCTCATTTTAATTTGTCAAATCAATACATAATAAAATGAAGTTTTTTTAATGTGTCTTGGTTTAGGACATGAATTTAATATGTCAAGTTTAAGACAAATTAATTAGCTGCTGCTATTTATTTGTCTAAACCGAATTTAATGGTTGTCCTAGCATTAAAATGTGGGTCATAAATATGTCCTAGTTTAGACATGTTATTAATGTGTTTTGTGATTAAAACCATGGATTTAAATTGTCTCAACTTTGCTGCAGGTTTAATGTGCCGAATTTAATGTGTCTAACATGAATTAATTTGCTTCATTAAATTGGTTTTAGGCACATGAATGAATCTGCATTAAAGAAGCCGAATTCATTGAGTGTTGGAGCTTGGGACGAATTTAATGAGCTGCTGGTTTAATGTCTTGACCGAATTCAATGCATGTTGCTACTTTGTCCAGCCGAATTTATGGTACATGATGGCTGACCGAATTAAAGAGGTGTTGGAGCAAGCATAGGACGAATTTAAGGACTTGTCCAGCATGCAAGGGGCATCCATTAAAGAGGCTGTTTGTGGCAAGCATGCATGGCTGAATTAATTGCTGTTTACTTGATGCATTGAACAGCATTTAAGGAGTTGTTGGTGCATTGTTGGGGACGACATAAATGAGCTAATGGTTCGATTTTTCAAGGCAACACTTCGTGGACTTCAAAAGACAAAGCAAAGTAAATGCAAGCATGTATTCGGCCTTGGGAAGAGCTGAACCAACATCACCTTGCTGCTGCCTTTTCGTGCATACCAATGGCCATGAGAAGTAAATTCAGCAGCAGCCTTTTTCCTCTCTTCAAGGTAACGCATGGGGCACTCCAACAGCCATGTTTTGTCCTCAAGAAAATCAGCTGAATAATGCTGACATTTAAAGTTTTCCAAGCTATTTTAATACCTCCCATGACCGTTCAGTTCAACGAAGCACCACCAGCTGGTTGCTTGCATCCTGCCGAACCTTTCAATAGGATATTTTGAACTCATTTATTCATTAGCAATTGAGGAAGCTTCAAGGAAATCTCCATGGCCTATTCTAGCATGTTCTAGCCGATTCTAAAAGTCCAATGAGCTGCCAAGAGTGACCATTCGGCTAACTACTTGTTTAGGCTATAAATATGTGATGTTATTCACTTTGTAAAGGTTACTGAATTTTAAGACTTTTCACTTAATGAAACTTTGTTAAACTTTCATGGAATTTGTGAGATTTCTTTCTCTCATATTTCGATGAGGACTTCGTTGGCTTATCTAGGAAGCCTAGTGGCGCTAACCCCGTTTCTTCACTATCCCGAACTTATCACTATCAAATAGTGTGGCGTTCACCCATATACCGAGGTTCTTACTTTGTTAAGTAGTGGGTCGAGATTCTATCATTTTTCATTTTTACCTTGAAAGCGTATAAGTACTTGGGTCAATATTTCCTAATATTGGTTCTTACTTGCTTTTAAGTTCACCATCTTCTATAACCATCATTTATTAAACTACCTTCAATCTATTTTTATTCTTTTGTTTCTTTTAAAACCGAACCTTTAGTATTCATATTTTAAACCCTACCTTTGAATCCCTTAATTAGCTTCCGCATTATTTAACCTAAAAGCATCTTCTTTAAAAGAGCTGAACGGTACTTTCTCGTAGACGATCGGGCAAACTCGCATACGACTCGACTCACCTCGAGGCGGATCGTATCATTTGGTATCAGAGCTTGTAAAACGTGAAGTGCCGACATTCGCACCATCATCGGGAGTAGGTTCGTAAAGTAAAAAAAATTCAAAAAAAAATTTTGTAAAAAAAAAGCATTGTATTTAGCATTTTTGTAATTGAAAAAAAAAGAAGTATAAAAAAAAGAGTAAAAAAAAGTGTTAAAAAAAGTTTAAAAAAATAAAAAAAAATTGAAGTGAAAACTTGTTCTATTGTAAATCAGCCCCGATCTTGAAGTCCTTCTTTCATCTTTTCTTTCACTTCCTATCCCATCGCCACACTTAAACCCGAGAAATTTTTTTTCCTTCTTTTAGCCAACCCGTAACCCCTCATATTTTATCCTTTGTTACCCAATTTTGAAACCGACCCCTAAGCCTACGATAAGGCCTTGGCAAGTCCAAAAACGAAGTTGCGAAAGAAAGTTTGAGAGGTAAAAGGCACGAGCGTGTGAGACTATTCGAGCGGAGGTAAAAGCCAATCGAGTGTAAAACACGAGCGAGAGTGTCACTTTTTCCTTCTTCTTTCCGAGTGAAATCGTGATGTTTGTGGTGAGGTATTTAAATTTTTGTTTTGATCTAACATATTTTCCTTTTAGTAATCAAGATGTATTGTGAAGTATTTACCGAGGCAGAGTTCTAATACTTGGTTCAAGAAGTGCGAAGAATGGCGAATTCTAAGTTTGGCCAACGGCAAGTGAGGCTAGATCGATTGGAAAAACGAGACCATAGTGATCGAGTTTCTTCAAGTCGAAAAACGGAACCAAAAACACCACGGAGATATACCGCCGAATATTACTTAAACAAAAGTTCCTATCGTGATTCTTTCTCGCCATTGACTTCGAGGCAAAGAGATTTATACTATGACTCCTATTCGAGAAGAGACTTCGAACGAGAGTATTTTTCATCAAGGAGTTTGAGACGACAAGAAGGCGACTATGATTTTGAATCCTTCCAAGAAAATGTGCGAAGAGATAGATATACTTCTTCCCGAACTTTAAAGAAATCATTCAAAGAGTGTTCTACACGAAGTTTTGATTGTGAATCACATGCAAATAGTTCTTGGCCTTTCGAACATGATCTCTATTCTCATGATTCTTTTGTACATTCTTGTAACGAGAAAACAAAGAAAAGAAAAGAAAAAGCAAAAGAAGAAAAAGAAAACGAAATAAAAAGAAAAGAGAGGCAAAAGGCAAGTAAGAGAGAAAATGAGCGAATCTTGAGAGAACTTGAAAAAGCCTTTGAAAAAGCCTTTGAAAAACAAAAGGAAAATGAAAAAGAAAATGAGATTGAAAAAGAGAATGAAAAAGAGTTTGAGAGAGAAAAAGAATGTGAACAAGAAAAAAGAGTGGAAAAAGAAGTTGAGATAAAAGAAACGAGTGATTCAGAAGAAATAGAATCGAGTGAAAATGATGTTAGTGAGCAAGCAAGGATTCTTTCTACTAACACTTCTGCTCGATCTATTTGTGATCTTTCTTTTCAGGTTCCTAAAAGTCCGTGCGACCAAATCCAACTCCGATACCTTCAAAATGAGAGGCATTTTCAGTTGTTTGAAAAAGGTAAGTCCGTAGACGACCGCCACCCATTGGAAATCGAAGGTAAGGAAGGTAAGGAATCTTTGTTTATCGAATCAAGGCCGCCTGATTTAAAAATTACTCATAAAGGTTTTGATGGCATAACTTCTGAAAAACTTCCATCTTTTGATTTGGCTAATTATTGTTCACATATTATTGTTAACGATGTTGATTCAAAAGATGCCATGAAGGTTCCGTCTTATGACATGTTTTATAACAGCAATTCTATTGATTTTGTTGGATTGGTTCATCCTGTGCAAATTGTGAATGTATGTGATAAAAGGTTTTCACATTTTGATAAGTATGGCTATGTAAATTCTTTGAATTCATCTTTCTGTTTAAACGTGCCTATTCAAATGATTTGTGATGGATTTGAATTTCTGAAAGGTCGCATGAACACAACTTCTTTGCTCGATATATGCGTTAAAAGATTTTTGCATGAAAAATTTGATCTGTTTGATTTTGCTCTTCAAGAGAAATCTTTGAATTTCTATGCGAAATTTCCATGTTTCGGACTATTTGTTCGACTAGGATTTGTGAAGCATGAATGCTTGTGTGTTTGTCAGTTTAAAGTCTCTTTGATTCACTTTTGCGGCTTATCTGCGAAAATGAAATTTTTGTTGCAATTTGGGATAAGTGATCAAAACCGAGTCTTTAAGCCGGGAGTAAACCATTTCGAGTTGTTTCCAAGAAAAGGTAAGCATTGTGATCTTGTTGTAAGTAACTTTATTTTACCTACTCATCTTCTTCGAGTCTTATCTTTATTTTTGGAAATAAAGCATGTGGCTGGATTACAAAATCAAAACCAAGTTTTGATTCTGAAAATTTTATTTTTAATCCCTAATTGAATCGAGACGCTCCATTTGTGAACAACATTTTATCCTGTCCTTTTAAGTACATTTTTCGTGGTGACCTTAACATTTTCCATTCATGTGGAACTTATATTTTGAAAAGAAAGAATTGTCTTTTTGACTTTTCACCTTTACAGGTTTGTTCGAGTTCAAATTATCAATTGCATTATCTTGCTAAGGAGCAAAGGTTTGTTTTGTGCAAACGAGGTAAAATTGAACTTACATCATGTAACTTCCAAGTTAATCAAGGTAAGTCAACAATATCTTTGTTTTGTTTGAAAGATGAAGAAATCGGTGTTGTTGATGATGACTTTGTGGAATGCGGTCATATTGTTCATCCTACTACTACAGGTCCATTTAATCGAATAAGGCAAGGTGAGCTTGTTCAGATAAAAAAGCCAAGCGAATATGCCCTTTGTTTTGAACCATTTGGAATGTTGTGGTTGAAACGAAAAATTCATTTTTGTTTGTTAAGATGCGCGATTGATCATTCCTTGTTTCCATTTTGTTCAATTGATAATATTGATGACATATCAAAATTGTGCGATAATGTGAAGTATCTATGTTATGAACAAATAAAATTCTTGCCATATGACCTTTGGGCTAAATTTTACATATACCTTCCGAATTTAAATACTTTCCATTTGTCAATGCCAAAATTGGTAAGTCACTTCAGTAAGATAAGATTCGTCTTTTGCTCAACATTCGGGTTATCTATTGGTTTTTATTGTCTCAACCCTCTACTACTTATTTATGATGGTGATGTGTTAACTTTTCCATTGGTGAATCAATTTCAGGTTTGCTTGATATCCTTTGTCCCATTTGATCGAGGAAAACCATGCACGAGTCAAAGTTCTCCCATGGACAAACGGCTCGACTTGAGGACAAGTCACCTAAAAGAGGGGGGAATGATACGAGCACGCCCCGCGAACTTCATCGAACAAGTCTCCCTAGTCAAGCTGTGACTGTTGGCAAGCTGATCCTAGCTCGTTTCCAGCTCCCTGAGCTTCATCTAGCTCAATTCAGCTTGTTACCAATTTAATTTCATTTTGACGCAAGCTCATTGAGCTCGATTCGAAATTATTTAATTTCTTGCATTTTAATTTGCTGAAACAATTAAGTTAGTTTATTTAGTTAGCTTAAAATAATTAGCTCATTTTAATTTGTCAAATCAATACATAATTAAATAAATTTTTTTTAATGTGTCTTAGTTTAGGACATAAATTTAATATGTCAAGTTTAAGACAAATTAATTAGCTGCTGCTATTTATTTGTCTAAACCGAATTTAATGGTTGTCCTAGCATTAAAACGTGGGTCGTAAATATGTCCTTGTTTAGACATGTTATTAATGTGTTTTGTGATTAAAACCATGAATTTAAATTGTCTCAACTTTGCTGCAGGTTTAATGTGCCGAATTTAATGTGTTTAACATGAATTAATTTGCTTCATTAAATTGGTTTTAGGCACATGAATGAATCAGCATTAAAGAAGCCGAATTCATTGAGTGTTGGAGCTTGGGACGAATTTAATGAGCTGCTGGTTTAATGTCTTGACCAAATTCAATGCATGTTGCTACTTTGTCCAGCCGAATTTATGGTACATGATGGCTGACCGAATTAAAGAGGTGTTGGAGCAAGCATAGGACGAATTTAAGGACTTGTCCAGCATGCAAGGGGCGTCCATTAAAGAGGCTGTTTGTGGCAAGCATGCATGGCTGAATTAATTGATGTTTACTTGATGCATTGAACAGCATTTAAGGAGTTGTTGGTGCATTGTTGGGGACGACATAAATGAGCTAATGGTTCGGTTTTTCAAGGCAACACTTCGTGGACTTCAAAAGACAAAGCAAAGTAAATGCAAGCATGTATTCGGCCTTGGGAAGAGCTGAACCAACATCACCTTGCTGCTGCCTTTTCGTGCATACCAATGGCCATGAGAAGTAAATTCAGCAGCAGCCTTTTTCCTCTCTTCAAGGTGACGCATGGGGCACTCCAACAGCCATGTTTTGTCCTCAAGAAAATCAGCTGAATAATGCTGACATTTAAAGTCTTCCAAGCTATTTTAATACCTCCCATGACCGTTCAGTTCAACGAAGCACCACCAGCTGGTTGCTTACATTCTGCCGAACCTTTCAATAGGATATTTTGAACTCATTTATTCATTAGCAATTGAGGAAGCTTCAAGGAAATCTCCATGGCCTATTCTAGCATGTTCTAGCCGATTCTAAAAGTCCAATGAGCTGCCAAGAGTGACCATTCGGCTAACTACTTGTTTAGGCTATAAATATGTGATGTTATTCACTTTGTAAAGGTTACTGAATTTTAAGACTTTTCACTTAATGAAACTTTGTTAAACTTTCATGCAATTTGTGAGATTTCTTTCTCTCATATTTCGATGAGGACTTCGTTGGCTTATCTAGGAAGCCTAGTGGCGTCAACCCTGTTCTTCACTATCCCGAACTTATCACTATCAAATAGTGTGGCGTTCACCCATATACCGAGGTTCTTACTTTGTTAAGTAGTGGGTCGAGGTTCTATCATTTTTCATTTTTACCTTGAAAGCGTATAAGTACTTGGGTCAATATTTCGTAATATTGGTCCTTACTTGCTTTTAAGTTCACCATCTTCCATAACCATCATTTATTAAACTACCTTCAATCTATTTTTATTCTTTTGTTTCTTTTAAAACCGAACCTTTAGTATTCATATTTTAAACCCTACCTTTGAATCCCTTAATTAGCTTCCGCATTATTTAACCTAAAAACATCTTCTTTAAGAGAGCCGAACGGTACTTTCTCGTAGAGGATCGAGCAAACTCGCATACGACTCGACTCACCCCGAGGCGGATCGTATCAATTACTTAATCGTTAAGTTCATGAATAGTCTATTCGGCTAGCATAAGAAACTAGTATAAATAGTTTGTTGATTTCATTTGTAAAGGACTTTTGCCAAATTTGTTAATGAACATTGTTCTTGTGAGGTTGCTTCCTCTCATATCTCGTACAAGTTTCGAAGACTTATCTAGTTTGTGCTAGTGGCGTCCACCGATCTTGTTGAACTTATCACCAATCTTGGTGTGGCGTTCACCTATCCTTCTATCCATCTTTTCACCTTAACAATATAGGAATCGGGGTGACACTTTTTAGTGTTGAATCATTCCTGACGTTGAGTTCGTTTTTCCATTCCCCATCTTTCAACTTTTCTTCTTGTTAACCCAACCGAGCCATTTATCCATCATCCATCTTTGCTACACATAACCGAACCTATTCCTAAACTTACCCTTCTTGAAACCTTCCGCTTATTCTATTCCATTATTTTACTTTTATTATTAAAATTCGAGGCACGAACGACTCTCTCGAACTACGATCGGGCAACTACGTGAATTCGACTCATCTACCCGGGCTGGATCACATCAGGTTTTAAACGCTGTTTTCCACTCATCTCCCTCACGCATCCGTATTTGATGGTATCCGCTTTTGAGGTCAATTTTGGAGAACAACTGAGCTCTACTTAGTTCATCGAGCATATCATCTAGGCGCGGTATTGGATGACGATATTTAATTGTGATTTTGTTCACGGCGTGACAGTCAATGCACATGCACCAAGTCCCATCCTTTTTCGGCACCAACAAGACTAGAACAGTGCATGGGCTAAGGCTCTCGCGAATGAATCCCTTTTCAAGGAGTTCATTCACTCATTTTTGTAGCTCCTTGGTCTTCTCGAGATTGCTACGATAAGCCGGTCGGTTTGGTATAGACGCACCAGGAATGAAGTTGATTTGATGTTCTATTCCCCGAATAGGTGGTAAGCCGCTCGAAACTTCTTCGAGAAATACATCTTCAAATTCTTGCAAGAGAGAGACAACAAAAGAAGGTAAAGCAGCATCTAATTCATTAGTATTCAAATAAGAGTCCTTGTACATGAGTACAAGTATAGGCTGCCTCAACATAAAGGATTTTCGAATGTCACTCCCTTTTGCATACCACTCACTTTTGCACTCATTTTTTCTTTACTCTTTTGTTTTTCTTGATCTTTATTCTTTTCTCTCATTTTAACAACTTGTTTCCTTCATTTCCTTTCACTCACTTTTTCACACATCTTTTCACTCTTTTCTTTCTTTTCATTATCTTTAAATTTTTCAATTGAATCACGCAACTTCACTTGATCTTTGTATACTTGTCTCGGTGTCAAAGGTGCTAAAGTGATGTTCTTGCCTAAATGCTTGAAGGTGTATCTGTTGGTGTAGCCATCATGTACCACTTTTCAATTAAATTGCCATGGACGGCCACGCAATAGGTGCCCGACATGCATGGGAACCACGTCGCAGAGAACTTCGTTGTTGTATTTTTCGATGGAAAACGACACCAATACTTGTTTTGTCACCTTCAACTCTCCGCCATCATTAAGCCATTGAAGCTTATACGGACAAGGGTGCTTCGTTGTGGCCAAGCCAAGTTTCTCCACCATTAATGTTCTAGCAATGTTTGTACAACTCCCGCCATCCACAATAAGGCTACACATCTTGCCTTGTACAAGACAATGCGTATGGAAGATATTCTCGCGTTGTTGTTGATTCTCCGCACTTTGTAAACTTAGGCTATGTAATATCCCGAATTAGGGCCTAATCAGAATAGTGGTTTTGTGGCCACAAAATCCGAGATAGAAATAATTATTTTATGATTATTTTGAGGTCTATGATATGATTGCATGATTGTGTGAAATTTTCATGAAGAAATTTTATGCCTAAAGTGCTTAAATTGAAATTAGGGACTAAATCGAATAATTTGCAAAACTTGCATTCTAGAAGTTTCTAGTATGAAATTGTTTTGAAATATTAATTAGGAGGTCTTAAATAGCAATTTTACCAATTTCTAAGTTTATGGACAAAAATTGGACATGGATGGAATTTTTGAAAAGTTTAGTAGTAAGGGCATTTTTGTCATTTAGGGGTAAAATGAATTAAAATACAAAATTAAAAGCCAATTTTGCTCATCTTCAACCCCATGGCCGAATATAGAAAGGAGAAACCATGGCTAGGGTTTTCAAGCTTCCAAGCTCGATTGTAAGTCCATTCTAGCCCCGTTTTTCAAGTTCTTTACGTTTTTGGAGTCCCGATAGCTCGATTTAGCTTATGCTAGCAATAATTTAACCTAGGGTTTATATTTGGAAAAATACCCATAGGTGAAATTTGTGTATTTTGGTGTTTTATGATAGAATATGAGGTTTTAAATTATGTTAGACAACTTGTGCTACTCGGTTTTAAGTGAAAACGAGCAAAAGGGCTTAATCGGTAAAAATAACTAATAGTCATAAGTATATGTTAGAGTGAGAATTTGATGTTGCCATAGAAGGGAAAAATGATCAGCATGTCATAAAACATAGGAAAATAGGCTGAAGTTTAATTTACGAGCTTTGGGGCAAAAGTGTAAATATGCAAAAGTTTAGGGGCAAAATTGTAATTTTTCCAAAATATGATTTTAGGTCAATTTGAATAATGTGAGTCTTAATTAGACTATATTTTAAATGATAGAGCAAGGAAAACTAAAATTCAGGCTAAAATGGGGAAAATACCAAGTTGTGGACGAAATGGTAAAAGTAGCCATTTTCGCATACGAGGTAAGTTCATATGTAAATGTTGGTAACATAGTTATTATTTTAAATGTTTTTATATTATTTAAATGATATGATAATTATTATGAAATATTATACTCGTGAAAATTGTTTGATAATATGTCAAATTATGTGATATACTTGGAAAATGTGAAATACTACCGAGTATCGGTATCGGTATTCCGTAGAAGATGGTTGAGACAAATAATTGGGAAAAAGGTCCCGTTGAACCTTAGGAATGGATTAGGATACAAGTGACATGTCACTGGGATATTTGGGCATTCGAACTCGTTGAGTTGAGTCCGAGTTCACTTATGGATGCGAATGTCCGAACTCGTTGAGTTGAGTCCGAGTTCGTGAGATGTAACTAGGCATCCGAGCTCGTTGAGTTGAGTCCGAGTTCACTTATGGATGCAGATGTCCGAACTCGTTGAGTTGAGTCCGAGTTCGTGAGATATAACTAGGCATCCGAGCTCGTTGAGTTGAGTCCGAGTTCGTGAGATGTAACTAGGCATCCGAGCTCGTTGAGTTGAGTCCAAGTTCACTTATGGATGCGAACACCCGAGCTCGTTGAGTTGAGTCCGAGTTCGCTTATGGGCGGGTTACATAGTAGCTTGGCTACATATGTGGCACTTATGTGCAAACTTTCCATGTATCCGAATTATATTCTGATGTGTTCAACGGGTAAAGTTCTACTCAAATGGAGGAATACTCAAGATGAAAGGAACGTATTGGTAAGTGTTGTGAAATGGATACTTTGAACAGGTATGTACTTAACCTTCGGGTTGAAAAATCGATATAACAACAATATGGTAAGATGATAAATGAAAATATGATATGAATGTCTTGGTGATGATTATGCAAATGATGTTTTATGTTTGCTTATATGGTTATGTTACTTGCTATTTGCATGTGAACTTACTAAGCATTTATGCTTACTCCCTCCTTTTCATTCCTTGTAGTGTTGACAAGCCAGCTCAGAAATCGGGAACGGTCGGAGGCAAGCTCACACTATCCATATATCATCTTGGCATAATGGCTTGTATATTTTGAGTATGGCATGTATAGCATTATAATCATTTTGTATATATGGTCTTATGATATGGTTATTGAGTAGTATAAAAATGTTTAGTAATGATTAGCCATTCGAATGGCTAATTATGATCATATTTGGTGTTATGTATGTCAAATTGCTAGTTAATCCATGGAAACCATGAAATAGGTAAAATTTACCATAAAATAGATTCAGACAGTAGTAGTGACGTGAATTTGAAAAATCATTAAAAATAGTAGAGATATAATTAGATGATGAATAAAATATGCAATTTAAGAATTATGAGTCTATTTTCATATGGAAGAAACGAAACAGGTATATGAGTTATATTTTATGAGATGTTTAAATTTTTGTGAAACAGGGCCAGAGTGATTTCTAGATCCTCTGTTCTGACTTTGGAAATTCACTATAAATTGTATAAAACTAATTAGAAGTCATAATTTATATGTACAGATTTCTTATTGAGTTTAGTTTTAAGAGAAACAAACTTCATAGTCATTGAAATTCTGTGCAGAGAGATATCTGATTCGTAATACACAGAGGTCAGAGCAGTCGAACCCTGAAACAGGGGAGAATTTTAACTAATAAACTGTACTAATTGACCTAGCCAAAAATTCTAGAAAAAAATTATTAAATAGATATATGAGTCTATTTTCATGAAAAATTGACAGAATTGAATTTCGAGTTTCGTAACTCGAGATATGAATTTTTAAGCGACTATGATGCAGTTAGCCAGCTTGTCTGAAATTTTTAAAAATAAATTGTTTGAGCTGTTTAAATAATGAATTAAGTCTGTTAACACCTCGTGTTTGACTCCGGCAATGGTCTCAGGTACGGGGCGTTATAGGCTACATTTGATTACAAGGATTTCACCTTCGACGACATATTCAAGATTGCCTTTTTCATCACTGACAGGGGTGTCAGATTCCTTTTCTTTCTCATCTTCTGACTCGATTTCGCCGCTGGCACTCATCACCATTGTTCTTCGGTTAGGGCATTGACTAGTGATATGCCCTCATCTCAAGCACTTAAAGCACTTGATGTCCCTCGTGTGATTTGGATTGGCAACTTCTTTGCCTTTGCTTGATTCACCAACGGGTTTGTTAAACTTTGCAGGATGGTTTTGTTCCTTCAGGTGATTAGAGAAGTCCTTTTTTCTCGTACCTTGTCCCCACTTTGAGTTGTTTGCGGGGTTGGCATAGGTCCGAATGGAGCTTTTCTTCTTGAGTTGTTTTTCAACTTTAATCGCAACATGAACCATGTCGGTCACCTCGACATAGTGCTGAAGCTCCACCACGTTAGCAATCTCTCGATTTAACCCGACTAGGAACCTAGCCATGGTTGCCTCGCGGTCTTCATCCACGTTCATACGAATCACTGCTACTTCCATCTCTTTAAAATAATCTTCCATGCTTCGGTGGCCTTGCGTAAGGTTTTGCAACTTTTGGTATAATTCCCGGTGGTAATAAGACGGAATAAATCTCTTTCTCATCACCGCCTTCATCTCTTGCCATGTTGAGATTGGTTGCTCTTCATTTCATCTTTGACTTGTTGTCAATTGGTCCCACCACACCATGGCGTAGTCGGAGAATTCGATTACTGCCAACTTGACTTTCTTGGCCTCCGAGTAGTTATGGCAGTCGAACACCAATTCTATTTTCTTTTCCCACTCCAAGTACGCCTCCGGATCAAACTTTCCTTGGAAGGGTGGTATGGAGAGCTTAATGTTCTTCAAATCATCATCAACTCGGCCTCGATCCCTTTGACCCCGATTCCGCTGACCTCAGCGTCACTCACTTTGGTTTGAACCTTGGTCACTTTCTAAATCACTTGGGTCATACATCTCAGCTTCGAACGGCCTTGCTCGGCCTCTTTCACGTCTAGGGCCTTGAGGCATTCTTTCTCGTTGCCCTCTCTCTTCGACTCGGTCTAGTCTCTCATTTATGGATTCAAGTTCATTGCAGAACATACGTTGGATTTCCCTTAGGAGGGCTTGCTGGCCTAAATCAGGGACTCCTCCGCCTCCAAGAGCCACGTTCCTTAAAGGTTGTCTTGGTAGTCCTTCATTCATGTTATGTTCCGGACTTCGCGACATGTTGTAACCTCACCACAAACCTCATAAGATCTTTCAAAAAGAAAGAATGATGGCACTCACACTCGTGTTTATGCTCATTTGGCTTTTACCTCCCCTCGAATGCGCTCACTCACTCGTGCCTTTTTCCACTCCTTTCTTCTCTTATAACCTCATAAAGGATTTACTAGGCTAGATCTTCTAGTTTGGGAGTCGATTTCAAAAGGGTAAACAATGGATATGCATAAAAGAAATAGGTTGACGCCACTACTAGGTAGATAAGCCAACAAAAATTTATAACCGAACTTTTGTTCTTGTAAGAATTTTCTTTTCTAAGTCTCATTTAAGATTTTTGCTGGCTTATCTACCTAGTAGTGGCGTCAACCTATTTCTTTTACGAAATTGAACTTATCACTAGTTTTAATGTGGCATTTAAAACACTTTATACCGAGGTTCCTATCTGCCTAGATAGTAGGTCGAGGTCCATTTTGTTTCAACCATCCCTTCTTAAGAACTAATAAGTCTCGGGTCGATATTTGCTAATATCGGTTCAACTTGTTCTTAGGACCAACCTTACCATACTTTCGTCCATTTTCCAAATATTCCAATCAACCATATTTCGTTCCTATTCCGAACCAAAACCAAATTACCAATATCCTAACTCCTTTTCTTTCTTAAACCTAAGATTAATTAACCGTCTTTGAACCCAAACTTAAACAACCAAATTATCTTCAATCTAAATTATTTATTTCCTTCTATTTTCGATGACACTTTCTTGTAGATGATCGGGCATCTATCATACGACTCAATTCAAGTCGAGGTGAGCTCGTATCACCTCATTTGTAGCTCTGATACCAAATGATACGATCCAACTTCATGATGAATTGAATTGTATGTAAAATGCCCGATCGTCTACGAGAAGTAAAGATAATTTAGTTTAATGAAATTTGTTTGGAATGAAGTTGTTTTGACAAATTAGTAGCTGGTTTAAAAGAATATGGTATGAAAAAGGTATGGTGGAAAAGAAGGATGTTTTGGTTCGAATTAGTAAAAATGTGAAAAGAAGGAATTAGTTTTGAAACCAAATGGTTAAGAAAGAAAAATGGATTGAACAAAAGTGCAAACAAGAACCAATACTGATTTGGTAACGACCTGTTGCTTATAAGCCCTTTAGTTCGATTTTAGAGTGGTTAAGGTGACCTCGACCCACTATCTAGAAAGATAGGAACCTCGATATGTTTGAACGCCACACTACAAGTAGTGATAAGTTCGGTTTCCGACAAAGAAAACAGATGACACAACTAGAACACTAGGTAGCCAATAAATCATTGAACGAAAATAGAAAAAATTTTGCCTCACAAATTTGGCAGCAAAACATTAACAAAATGTCCAAAGTTGTCTTACAACATGAAATGAGCTCAAATTTAAAGCTAAACAAGGGCTAGCCGAATGGTCTTTGAAGGAGCTGAATGGTCACTTTTAATGAAGCTAGTAATGAGCTCTAATGAAAAACTAAAACTTTTAAAATTCTAACCCAAGTAACTCCAACCTTCAATGTGATTTACTTCATCAATTTAAGTTGCTTTCAAAGTCTTTTGAAGTCTCCATGGCCAACCGAAAAGACACCAGCTTCTTTGATGGAGGATTGAATGCATGTAGTGATTACTCATGAAGCAAACGGTTATGAAAGTTGAAACAAAAGATGCTACCCAATTTAAAGAAGAATAATGATCTCCTTTAATTGATAAAACAACTTTTTAATGATGTAATAAAACCTCTTTGTAACAGCCCCCTCTTTTGTAGCCGAAATCTCTTGAAAAGTCACCTTATTGAATGCATAACAGCCCTTAAATGTAATGGATGTGAGCTGAAAAGTCACCTACAATTAACATATGTAACCGACACATTTATTCAATTATTAAGTTTAAAAACTAATTAACAACTAACTTAAATAAATTAACTATCACTTATGCATCATTTATTCTAGCAACTAGTTCAATTAAAGAAGCATTATTAAATGAACTTTAACTCATGCATCGATAAATTATCCTAATAACTCAATTAATTAAACTAAGATGAGTTGAATTAATGATCAGCAACTCATTTATTAAACTAAGATGCTTAAATGCAAGGATTAAAATGCAACTAAATGCAAAGCTGAAAAAAATAATAATAATAAAGTTCAATTTAGTTGGAACGGGTTCAAAGAGCAGGAATTAAGCTGAAATCGGTTTGCAATATGTTGCAAGGAATCTTTATTGAACTGGTCCCAACTCGTTCTATTTCTCCAACCAAAACCTCACCCCATAATTGGTTAACTAAGGCCGAGATGGCCTATTTGAATTGCTTACCTCGAGCTCGTGTAATTGGTCCTTGGGGCAGCACCGTTGAATCCTTGCTGGAACTTGGTGCACTCTGGGACGTGATCATATCACCAAGGGCTAACTCAAGAGTTATTTTTCAAGCACTTAAAGTCATTCATTCAGCTGAATTAAAGTGAATTCAAGGATGGAGTTATTTGGCTCAAGAATGTGAAAAGACTTGAGTTTAATTTTAGCTTTTAATTGACACAATAAGTTGAATGTTTGTGACCATTCAGATAGCCTATTTTAGCACTATAAATAGGTGAAATCAGCCTTTGTAAAGGGATCTTTTTGCTTAGTTTAAAACATTATTGAACTTATATGAAATTTGTGAGATTTCTTCCTCTCATATTTCGTTGAAGAACTCGTTGGCTTATCTAGGTTACTAGTGGCGTCAAGCTGCCTTCTTCTTTATCCCGAACTTATCACTATCAAATAGTGTGGCGTTCACCCTTATACCAAGGTTCCTACTTTGCTAAGTAGCAGGTCGAGGTTCTCCTATTCTCCATCCAACCATCTTGAAAACTTATAAGCATTTGGGTCGATATTTTCTAATATTGGTTCATGTTTTTTTTAAGATCATTTTCATTCCATTCTATTCCATCTTTTCGTTTCATCATAATCGAACCATCAATTCACTTCACATCCGTTGTTGGTTATCCAGTTACTATATTTATGTCCATCTTTTATTATTTTTCTATAATCGAACCTACATAAACTTCATAACCATAAACCCATTTTTAAACCCTTTTTACATAGCTTCTGCCATTATTCACTTAAAACATCCTTTGAAAAAACCAAACGATACTTCTTCGTAGACGATAGGACAAACTCGCATACGACTCGACTCACCCCAAGGCGGATCATATCAACCACCTCGGTGTAGTGTTAGAACTCCACAATATTGGCAATGTCTCAGTTGAGACCAGCCAAGAAATGCACCATAACCTTCATCATCTTCTTGTACATCTGCTCTTATCATTGTTGATACGAACTTGCCTCGGGATGATTCGAGTCGTAATGTTTCCCAATCATGAATTTGAGTAAGAGTTGAATGTTTCAAAACAAACAAGGTTTAAACAAATAAAAGGCTTGAAGAAAGAAGGAAAAAAAGATTTTAAAACAAACAGCAAATAGGTTAACAAAAAAAAATGATGGGAAAATTTAGTAAGGCTGAAAATAAACCAATAATACTTTATTGTTGACCCAAATCTCAAGTGGCTCTTAGATGATTTCGGTTTTAAGGAAAACAACAAAGAAAAGACCTTGACCCACTATCAAGAATGATAGGAACCTTAGTATATGATGAACCTCAACCCGCTATCAAGGATGATAGGAACCTCGGTATAAATGAACGCCACACTTTGAAAGTAATAAGTTCAATAACAAGAAAAGGATAGACGCCACAAGCTAAGCTGGATAAGTCAAATCAATTCTGTAAGAACAAGGAGAATTGGATAACTCACAATTCAAATATTTCATATATATTCAGCAAAAGCCCCTTTACAAAGGCTGATATCAACTATTTATAGTGCTAGAATAGGCTAGCTGAATAGTCACAAACATTCAACTTAATGTGCCAATTAAAAGCTGAAATTAAACTCAAGTCTTTTCACATTCTTGAGCCAAATAACTCCATCCTTGAATTCACTTCAATTCAGCTGAATGAATGATTTTAATTGCTTGAAAAATGACTCTTGAGTTAGCCCTTGGTCAGCCGAATGGACACCAACTCTTAACCAGCTTCTTAATTGGTGTTTGAATGCTTGAAATGACCTTTGAAGTGGCAAAAACGGCTGGTAGTGGAAAAGGTTGCTGCTAAAATTAATTTGGATGATATAATGCTCCTTAAACCTCCTTTAAATGATGTATAACCCTTCTTATAACAGCCCCCTTGCTTTCTAACCGAAAATGACTTGAAAAGCCACTTTATTTAATTTGTAACAACCTTTAATTGTAACGGTTATGACTTGAAAAGACTCCTGCAATAAACACATTAAAATGAGCTTATTAAACACATGTAAACACTTATTAAACATAACACACGTTAATACTTAACTTAGGTAAATGAACTATGCATCAATTATTCTAGCAACTAGTTAATTAAAGAAGCATAAATATATACTTAAACTCATGCATCAATACATAATCCTAGTAACTAGATTAATTAAGAGCAACACTTATTAAATAAACTAAGATGAATTGAATAAATGTCCAGCAACTCATTTATTAAACTAAGATGCTTAAATGCATGGTTTGAAATGCAAACTAAATGAACAAATGAGTACTTAATGCAAGACTTAATTTAATGATGCAGACTTAAACTAACATGGTAGTTACATAATGCATGTCATTACTTATGATGCATACTTAACTAGCATGGAAGTTACATAATGCATAACTTTATTAAATGCAGAACATACAAAGTGCAAGTCTAAAATTAAAAATATGCAAACTTATTAATTTAAATAAAACTATATTAAATTAAAAGAAATCCTTAAAACATTGGCCCAATAATCAATCAGGCCTATGAGATGTTTCATCTTGCACTTGGGCCCTTTAAGTTTAGGCCAATTCTGAGGTCGACGAGTTGTGTCGAAATATGATGCGATCGGATTCGCATCATACCCTCCCTCTTGAAGATGATTTGTCCTCATATCGGGCCATTTGCTCAAAAAAAATTTCTCAGGATCACAAATCAGCCCTCCCTCTTTAATAGGGTACCATCTCACATTGTCACCTACAAAAGAATAAAACAAATTAGTGACACAATGAAGGTTAAACCAGGAGGAACTTTCTAAGATTTTATTCACAGCTTGACACAAGAAAATATTGTTATCATCATAAAGACAAGGAGTAATAAAATGATGAATTAAGAATGAACAATTACTTTTCAAAGTCTTGGTGCATACTCGAGCACTTGATCGATTGCCGAATTCAAAATAATTAACAAGTTTTACCTTTGCAAGTTGGATATCCAAATTCGGTAATAGGGCATGCATATAAATAAAACACTCATACATCACAAGTTTTATGTGCACAGCCTTGTTTAAACATGTGGTTTTTCCATAGATTAAAGGATGTACATCAACGACACAACCTTTATTAGTAATGTTCTAATCATCTTCAAACCTTCCATTACTAATAAAAAAAGAACAATAAACCTCATCAAGGTATGAATGCGTTTTAGAAACCAAAACATCAACAATGTTTCCATCAACGATCAAAGGGGGTGGTTGAGTCTTAAAAGATTCAGAGCACTCACCTTGTTTTCCCACATGAATGGATGAATGTGGATCGGTTTGAACAGTACCTTTTTTAATCAATGTAAACCTCCTCTCTTTTGAGAGATAGTAAAGTCGTAGCTCTTTACTCGAACTAACCTGAAATATAGAAGAAATACAAGGACAACTCGTGCTTCTCAAAGTGTCACCTTCACAAAAAGTAAAGGGGTTAGTGACACCATAGATGTTGAACTTTAAGGGACATGCTGAACCGATGCCAGGATAAAAAATATGAGTTGGCCTTACCTTTTTGAGATGACACAAGAAATTTATGGACAGCTAAATAAAATGATCAAGGAGTAATTTTATATTATATTCAGAATTTTTAAATTTTGTTCCCTTAGTCAAAAGCCAAGCATCAATCAAACAAAAATTGGTTGCACAAAATTTGGAATGCTTGATTTTTCCACATATCAAACCAAAATAGCAAATTCCAGGTTTAAACACATAAGTTTGTTTACTTGTTGGAAAATACAACAAAGGTTTCATGCATGTCATGATTTCAAACATGCTGATCCAAAAGAATTTGTGCATATACGAAAACAAACAATCAAAATTCCTTACATTCATCAGGACAGATAGGCACAAATTTAAAGATTTCACACAAGGAAATAGTTGATTCACATAATCACCACAATCAAACAACTTAAATGTCTTTCATGAAGAAATGTTACCAAGTAAGATGATATTATGTGCTTGTCGATTTAATCAAACATCATCAACAAGTTTTTCACCACAAAACAAGTCAAGAGAACACCGCCTCATACTTCCACTTAGAATGGACTTATCAACCACAAATAAAGAATAAGGGTTAATTAAATCAAAATGAGGGGATCTTTTATGAATTAAGCCATCAAAAATTTTACCGACAACTTTCAAACCTTTTTGCCGTGGCTCGATTTCTAAAGATTCCTTATCTTTGAACACTTGCAGTTGGATTTTATCTTCAACTTTTCCTTTTCCTATCATACGAAAGCATCTCTCATCGGGAAAGTATTGAAGTTGAAGTTCATCACACGAATAGTGATGTGAGCACACTCGGGGCATCCTCGACTGCACACCAAGTATCCATTGAGCTGCCAAAAGGTCCCATGACCCGAGCTCGAACCAAGCAACTTCAAGATGCTATATCGGCCCTTGTGACGCACATTTGGGATGATAACCAGCTCCCTAACGTTGAAGGAGCTAAGAACAACTCCTTGATGACTCCATGCACCATATTGCAATCCGATCTCAGCTCCTCTCCAGCTCTCCCATGCGCCATTCAGCTCACATCAGCTCACTTGAGCTCGTTTTAGCTCGTTTGAGCTCGAACTTAGCTCGATTCAGCTCATTCCTTTTTCATTTCAATAAATTAAGTTTTAATCTAGCTTATAACTAAGTTTGCTACAGCTCATGCCGAATTCCCTAGCTCATTTTAGCTCACTAAGTGTTTTTGACTATTTGAGCTAGCAGAATTTATTATAAGTTGACTTATAATTATTGTGTTCAAATTTAGTTAGTGTTATTAAGTTATTTAGTTATTAATTTAATTTATAATTATATGAATAGTTGTGTGTTATTTAATTTTGTTATTTAATTTTGTAGGTTAGCCGAATTTGGAAGATACATTCATGGCATTTAATGTAAGGTGCATGAACGGGAATGTTCATTGAACGGGAAGACTCATGAATGGTTCGGTTCAATGTTTGGAGGACATACATTCATGTACATGGAAGGTTAATGCATATTGAAAGGTGCATCTCCTTGGGCGTACACATGCATGAATGGAGGGTCATTAATGCAAGTGCATGTACGGCTAGGTTCAAGCCCCCTTCCAAGTTCCATGTACAACCAATGCATGTGGGAGGACCCTTGGAGTTTCCTAAGCACCTATTCAGCCAAGAGACACCCTTTGGGAGTTTCATGCATCCCATGGCCGAACCTAGACCATTCCCTTGGCTTCCAAAGCTTGCTCATACATGAAGTTGCCCACTCACCTCCCCATTCGGCCGAACATGGACAAAGGACATCAATGGTCATTTTTCTAGAATATTCATGTCTTAAATCAGGTTCATTGCTTAATAATTAAGTTCATGAATTGTCTATTCGGTTACCCTAAGAAACTAGTATAAATAGTTTGCTAATTTCATTTGTAAAGGACTTTTGCCAAATTTGTTAATGAACTTTGTTCTTGTGAGGTTGCTTCCTCTCATATCTCATACAAGTTTCGAAGACTTATCTAGCTTGTGCTAGTGGCGTCAACCGACTTGTTTTGAACTTATCAGCAACCTTGGTGTGGCGTTCACCTATCCTTCTATCCATCTTTTCACCTTAACAATATAGGAATCGGGGTGACACTTTTTAGTGTTGAATCATTCCTGACGTTGAGATCGTTTTTCCATCCCCCATCTATCCAACATCCTTTCTTGTTTTCCTTAGCCGAACCTATCACTACCCTTTTGCATAACTTTTGGAAACCTTCCGCTATCCAAACCTATCCATTCACTTCTATTTCTAAAATTCGAGGTACGAACGACTCTCTCGAACTATGATCGGGCAACTACGTGAATTCAACTTGTCTACCGGGCCGGATCACATCATTTGGTATCAGAGCTTGTAAATCGAGAGGCGTCGACGTCCGTATCAAGATCAAAATAGGTTCGTGGTGAAAAAAATTCAAAAAAAATTTTGTATTTTCGTTTTTATCATTGTAAAGTGCTATATTGAAAGTTGTAAAAAAAAAGATTCGAAATTAAAAAAAAAAGTGAAGTGAACAAGTTCTTTCTATTTCTTTTATACCGATCAGCAAGTGATCTTTTCAACAATCTTGTACCCCCCATTTCCAAAACGCGACACTATTTTAAGAAAATTATTTTTTTTCTTTTAGCCTACCCATACACCATACGTTTTAACCCTTGTAACCGTTTGAAGCCGACCCCAAAGCACCTAGTGAAGTCAAAGGAAACAAAATATGAGGTTACGAGAGTAAGCTTGAGTGGTAAAAGGCTAGAGTGTGTGAGATCATTCGAGAGTTTGCAAAAAAATCCTAAAAACGAGTGTAAACACGAGTGGAGTGTTCATCAATTTTTTTCTTTGCGAGTGAAATATTGAGATTTGTGGTGAGGATTCTAATTATCCTTATTGTTCAACATGGCGCAAGCCAAAAAGCTTTTCGTTGTTAAAAGAAGCCTCAGTATTCAAAGTCCTGAAAATGAGCAACAACGGGAAAATATCTTCCATTCTCGATGCCAAGTTCAAGGGAAAGTCTGTAGTTTGATCATCGATGGTGGAAGCTGTACCAACGTGGCAAGCACTTTAATGGTGGAGAAATTAGGCTTGACCACCACCAAACATCTGAGCCCTTACAAACTCCAATGGCTCAATGATGGTGGCGAAATCAAGGTAACCAAACAAGTACTTGTTTCTTTTTCAATTGGTAAGTACGAGGACGAGGTACTTTGTGATGTTGTTCCCATGCACGCGGGACATCTGTTGCTTGGGAGGCCGTGACAATATGATCGAAGAGTCACCCATGACGGTTATACCAATCGGTATACATTCAAATATCAAGGAAGGAGTATTACTTTGGTACCATTGATGCCAACGCAAGTTTTCGAGGATCAAACGAGAATGAAGTCTGTTGTAAATCAGTTGAGAGAAGAAGAAAAGAATGAATGTGAAAAAAAGAAAGAAAATGAAAAAGAAAAGAAAATCGAGAAAAAAATGCAAAAATAGTAAAAGAAAAAAAAGAACAAGTGAGAAAAGAAAAAGAGAATAGAAAAAAAATTTTGTTTGCAAAAAAAAGAGAAGTTAGGAGGGCGTTACTATCAAAACAAACCGTTCTTGTACTTTTGTACAAGGAAAATATTTTTAGCACTAACGAACTGCCTGAGGACTTGCCATCTTCTATTTTGAGTCTTTTGCAGGATTTCCAAGACGTTTTCCCGGAAGAGACTCCTAATGGATTACCACCTTTTTGAGGAATCGAGCACCAAATCGATTTTATGCCGGGAGCCATAATTCCAAATCGGCCTGCCTATAGAATGAATCCTGAAGAAACTAAAGAGCTACAACGGCAAGTTAACGAATTGATGGAAAAAGGCTATATTAGAGAAAGTCTTAGCCCCTGCGCCGTGCCAGTCCTCTTGGTACCGAAAAAGGATGGTACTTGGCGAATGTGTCTTGATTGTCGTGCTATGAATAAAATCTCTATCAAATATCGACATCCGATTCCGCGACTAGATGACATGCTAGATGAACTAAGTGGAGCCAAACTATTCTCTAAGATCGATCTAAAAAGCGGATATCACCAGATTCGAATGCGAGAAGGCAACGAGTGGAAAACTGCCTTCAAAACGAAACATGGTTTGTATGAATGGTTGGTCATGCCATTTGGCTTAACCAACGCTCCTAGTACTTTTATGAGACTCATGAACCATGTATTGAGATCCTTCATTGGTAAGTTTTGTGTTGTTTACTTCGATGATATCCTCATATATAGCAAGACTTTGGAAGATCACGTAATACACCTCAAATCTGTTCTTGAAACATTGCGTAAGGAAACTCTTTTTGCTAATCTTAAGAAATGTACTTTTTGTTCTGACAAAGTTATCTTTCTTGGTTTTGTAGTTAGTGCACAAGGTTTGGAAGTTGACCAAGAGAAAATAAAGGCGATTCAAGAGTGGTCGAGGCCTACAACTATTAGCCAAGTTCGAAGCTTCCATGGATTGGCAAGCTTCTATCGGTGATTTGTGCCCAATTTCAGCACATTGGCTACACCCTTAACGAGCGTGATAAAAAAAGACTCTGCGTTCCATTGGGAAGATGAGCAAGAGAGGTATTTTATTGAGATTAAAAATTGTCTTACTAATGCACCTTTACTGGCTTTGCCAGATTTTTCGAAAACCTTTGAACTTGAGTGTGATGCATCCAGTGTGGGTATTGGAGCTGTATTAACCCAAGACGGAAGACCCATTGCTTATTTTAGTGAGAAGCTTAGTGGAGCCCCACTCAATTATCCGGTCTACGACAAAGAAATGTACGCGTTGATACGGGCTCTTGAAACTTGGCAACATTATTTGTGGCCAAAAGAGTTTGTAATCCATTCCGACCATGAATCCTTGAAACATATAAAGGGTCAAAACAAGTTGAACAAGAGGCATGCTAAGTGGGTCGAGTACCTTGAGTCATTTCCTTACGTAATTAAGTACAAGAAAAGTAAAGACAACGTGGTAGCTGATGCCCTATCCTGGAGGTATACCTTACTTTCTACTCTTGAATCAAAATTGCTTGGGTTTTCTTTTTTGAAAGAATTGTATGCTAACGATGTTGATTTTGGAGAAATCTATTCTGCTTGTGAGCATGTTGCATTTGAGAAATTTTATAGGTTTGACGGGTTTTTGTTCAAGGAAGGTAAGCTCTGTGTTCCACAAAGCTCTGTTCGGGATTTGCTTGTGCAAGAAGCACATAGTGGAGGACTCATGGGTCATTTTGGAGTTAGCAAGACGTTAGCTACCCTTAACGAACATTTTTATTGGCCTAGGATGAGGCGAGACGTGGAGCGGGTTTGCAAGCGATGTTTGGCATGCAAACGAGCAAAATCCAAGATTCAACCCCATGGACTTTACTCGCTATTACCAATACCTGAAACTCCTTAGACGGATATATCCATGGGTTTTGTCCTGGGTTTGCCCCGAACCAAAACGGGAAAGGATTCTATATTTGTAGTTGTAGATCGATTTTCTAAAATGTCACATTTTATTGCCTGTGTGAAAACTGATGATGCCGTACATATTTCTAACCTTTTCTTTAGGGACATTGTTCGTTTACATGGAGTGCTGTGAACTATTGTGTCAGATCGAGACGCGAAATTCCTTAGCCATTTTTGGAGGTCTCTTTGGGGTAAACTCGGAACCAAATTATTGTTCTCAACTACTTGTCATCCTCAAACGGATGGACAAACCGAAGTGGTCAATCGAGTTCTTTCTACTCTCCTACGGGCTATCATTCGTAAGAATTTGAAATCATGGGAAGATTTTTTGCCCCATATTGAGTTTGCCTATAATAGAACGGTCCATTCCGCAACCAAACATACACCTTTTGAAGTGATCTATGGATTTAATCCAATAACTCCTTTAGACTTAGTCTCTTTACCTAATAACCAATTGATTCATTCTGATGCTAGGAAAAAGGTCGATTTCATGAAGAGGCTACATCAACAAGTGCGAGCTAATATAGAGGCAAGAACTAAGTCTTACGTGCAGCAAGCAAACAAGGGGCGAAAGAGAGTCATATTTGAACCCGGTGATTGGGTGTGGGTCCATATGCATGAGAACGATTTCCAGCCAATGACGTTCCAAGTTACTTCCCCGAGGAGATGGACCCTTCCAAGTGCTTGAACGCAGTAATGAGAATTCATATAAACTTGACTTACCGGGTGAATACAACATAAGTGCTAGTTTTAACGTATCCGATTTATCCCCTTTTGATGCAGAATCCGACTTGAGGACAAGTCTCTTTGAAGAAGGGGGGAATGATGTGAGCACACCCGGGGCATCCTCCACTGCACACCAAGTATCCATTGAGCTGCCAAAAGGTCCCATAACCCGAGCTCGAACCAAGCAACTTCAAGATGTTATATCGGCCCTTGTGACGCACATTTGGGATGATAACCAGCTCCCTAACGTTGAAGGAGCTAAGAACAACTCCTTGATGACTCCATGCACCATATTGCAATCCGATCTCAGCTCCTCTCCAGCTCCCCCATGCGCCATTCAGCTCACATCAGCTCACTTGAGCTCGTTTTAGCTCGTTTAAGCTCGAACTTAGCTCGATTCAGCTCATTCCTTTTTCATTTCAATAAATTAAGTTTTAATCTAGCTTATAACTAAGTTTGCTATAGCTCATGCCGAATTCCCTAGCTCATTTTAGCTCACTAAGTGTTTTTGACTATTTGAGCTAGCCGAATTTATTATAAGTTGACTTATAATTATTGTGTTCAAATTTAGTTAGTGTTATTAAGTTATTTAGTTATTAATATTGTGTTATTTAATTTTGTTATTTAATTTTGTAGGTTAGCCAAATTTGGAAGATACATTCATGGCATTTAATGCAAGGTGCATGAACGGGAATGTTCATTGAACGGGAAGATTCATGAATGGTTCGGTTCAATGTTTGGAGGACATACATTCATGTACATGGAAGGTTAATGCATATTGAAAGGTGCATCTCCCTTGGACGGCACACATGCATGAATGGAGGGTCATTAATGCAAGTGCATGTACGGCTAGGTTCAAGCCCCCTTCCAAGTTCCATGTACAACCAATGCATGTGGGAGGACCCTTGGAGTTTCCTAAGCACCTATTCGGCCAAGAGACACCCTTTGGGAGTTTCATGCATCCCATGGCCGAACCTAGACCATTCCCTTGGCTTCCAAAGCTTGCTCATACATGAAGCTGCCCACTCACCTCCCCATTCGGCCGAACATGGACAAAGGACATCAATGGTCATTTTTCTAGAATATTCATGTCTTAAATTAGGTTCATTGCTTAATAGTTAAGTTCATGAATTGTCTATTCGGTTACCCTAAGAAACTAGTATAAATAGTTTGCTGATTTCATTTGTAAAGGACTTTTGCCAAATTTGTTAATGAACTTTGTTCTTGTGAGGTTGCTTCCTCTCATATCTCGTACAAGTTTCGAAGACTTATCTAGCTTGTGCTAGTGGCGTCAACTGACTTGTTTTGAACTTATCACCAACCTTGGTGTGGAGTTCACCTATCCTTCTATCCATCTTTTCACCTTAACAATATAGGAATCGAGGTGACACTTTTTAGTGTTGAATCATTCCTGACGTTGAGATCGTTTTTCCATCCCCCATCTATCCAACATCCTTTCTTGTTTTCCTTAGCCGAACCTATCACTACCCTTTTGCATAACTTTTGGAAACCTTCCGCTATCCAAACCTATCCATTCACTTCTATTTCTAAAATTCAAGGTACGAACGACTCTCTCGAACTACGATCGAGCAACTACGTGAATTCGACTCGTCTACCCGGGCCGGATCACATCAAATAGTTCAGATCCTGAAAAGAAGAAGTAAGACAAGAAGAACTCACAGATTGGTTAGTGGGAACAACACTCTCTTTTTCTTACTCTCTATCTACTTTTTCTTTCGTTTCTTTTTCTTTGAGAACAATCATTTCTTCCACACTTTCTTTTTGCTCACTTTCTTTTTCAACTTTACTTTCTTACACACATTCTTTTTCTTTTTCTTTTTCTTTTTCGACTTCTTTTTCTCTTCTCTCAATTTCTTTTAGAATCTGCTCGTTTTCTCTCATGATAATCTTTTGCCTCTCTTTTCTTTTTGTTTCTTTTTCTCTCATTTTTTCTTACAACTTGAAGATAATACAAGTGAATCAGCATGATAAGTATTTTGTTCAAAAATTGAGAAATCATTTAGATAGAGTTTGATGTATGCACGCCCGGGGCATCCTCAAGTGCATATCAAGATCTTATTGAGCTTCCAAAAGGTCCCATGACTTGAGCTTGTACCAAGCAACTTTAAGGAGCTTTATCAGCTTTAGTTATGTGCATTTGGGAAGAGAACAAGGCCCTAGACATTGGAGAAGCTGTGGATATTCCTTTGAGGACTCAATGCACTCTTTTGCAAACTGACTTCAGCTCCTCTCCAGCTCCCCCAGCTCAATTCAGCTCCAACCAGCTCACTTGAGCTTGTTTCAGCTCGTTTGAGCTCGTTTTAGCTTCTTTCTAGCTCGTTTCTTTTTCCATTTCAATAAACTAATTTTTAGCTTTGTTTTAACTTAATTTGCTACAGCTCAAGCCGATTTCCCTAGCTCAAATTAGTTCATTAAGTGTTTTTGATTATTTGAGCTAGCTGAATTTAATATGCTAGTTAATTTTAATTTAATGTGTCCGAAATTAAGTAGTTGTTATTTAAGTTGTTAGTTGCTGTTTAAATTATGATTAAATGATATAATTAAATGTGTCCATGTCTTTGTAGGTTCAGCCAAATATAGAGGTACATTAATGGCTTGGTGCATGTACGGGTTTGTTCAATGGATGAGAAGATTCATGCACGACATGGTTCAATGTTTGGAGGAATTAAGTTCATGTGCATGGATGGTAAATTACATGCATTTGAATTAATGAAGATACTTCTCCTTTGGACGGCACACATGCATGCATGAAGGGCATTAATGAATGTTCATGTACGGCCAGATTCAAGCCCCTTTCAAGTTCCATGCATGATCGAATGAATGTGCGTGATCTATTGAGTTTTCCTAAGTACTTATTCAGCCAAGGGGTAGCTACATAATCAATTTCCAACTTCAATCCATGAATGAAGATTAAGAGAAGATGCATGGACAGCAAGTTACAACGAATGGGAGAATGCATCTGATGCGATCCGCCATGGGGTGAGTCGGGTCATATGCGAGTTTGCCCAATCGTCTACGAGAAAGTATCGTTCGGCTCTTTTAAAGAAGATGTTTTTAGGTTAAATAATGCGAAAGCTATTTAAGGGATTCAAAGGTAGGGTTTAAAATATGAATATTAAAGGTTCGATTTTAAAAGGAACAAAAGAATGAAAATAGATTGAAGGCAGCTTAATAAATGATGGTTATGGAAGATGGTGAACTTAAAAGCAAGTAAGAACCAATATTAGGAAATATTGACCCAAGTACTTATACGCTTTCAAGGTGAAAATGAAAATGATAGAACCTCGACCCACTACTTAACAAAGTAAGAACCTCGGTATATGGGTGAACGCCATACTATTTGATAGTGATAAGTTCAGGATAGTGAAGAACAGGGTTGACGCCACTAGGCTTCCTAGATAAGCCAATGAAGTCCTCATCGAAATATGAGAGAAAGAAATCTCACAAATTCCATGAAAGCTTAACAAAGTTTCATTAAGTAAAAAGTCTAACCTCTTACAAATGAAATAACATATATTTATAGCCTAAATAAAAGTAGCCGAATGGACAAGCTTAGAAGCTAAGAAATTCGACCATAAACCCCTAGATAATTCTAGAAGATCCATGAATGTGCAATCCTTTGATGTTCCATGATCCCCCTTGGCCGAAAGAAGCTTTAATGCACCTTGAATACTTGAATGGTTAGCTTGAAAATGCATGGATCATGCATGAAACGTCCCAATGTATGTTCCTCCATAAATTCAGTCCATGAACCTTCAAAAACATGAACATTAAATAGCCCTTCCATGAACGTCTCCAATACATGTACTCTCTTAAATGCTGTCCATTGAACCTCAATTCTACATGTACCTCTTCATACATTGCACCAAGCCCTACATGAAATTGCATTAATTTCCTTCCATGCATGAATGTGTGCCGTCCAAAGGGTTTGGATCTTCTAGATACATTCATGCATGAATCTTCATCATTCATGTAACCGAATGTGCATTTGAACCCAAATATTCATGTATTTTGTGCATTCATGTATTTGACAAATACATGAACTTGTAAACACCTTGAATCTGGTCATGCATGCACCTAATTAAATGTTGTTCATTCATGCATGTGGGATGTCCAAAAGAGATGTTTCTTCAAGCATTCATTGCGCCGTCCATGAGCATTGCACCTACAAGAAATAAAAACAATTCATAAGACATCATGTGAACACACATAAATTCAGCACAATGTGAACACATTTAAGATATGTGATATCTATGACATATTAATAACAAATATTAATATAATCAAATTTAATGCTTAAATAAATATATTCAAATTTTATTTAATCCATTAAAGTCAAAAATCGGGTTTGAGCTAAAATGAGCTAAGCTTAAGCCCTTGAACTAAAGTTGAGCTGAGGTTAAACTCCTAAGCTGAAGTTGAGCTAAGGTTTAGCTCGTAAGTTGAAAATGAGCTAGGAGTATGCTCAGTTTAGCTCAGGCAACTAGATTGCGCTTGAATGAGCTAGATTTGAGCTGGATGGAGCTCGTAGAGCTGGAAACGAGCTGGGATCAGCTTGCCAACATGTCACAGCTCGACTAGGGAGACTTGTTCGAAGAGGTTCGCTGGGTGTGCTCGCATCATTCCCCCCTCTTTTAGGCGACTTGTCACCGTTTGTCTAAAAGACTATTTTTTCTTGCTTGGTTTTCCTCGGTCGAATGGGACAAAGCAAATCAAGCAAAACTAAAATTGATTCACCAATGGACAAGTTAACACATCACCTTCATAAATAAGTAGCAGAGGGTTAAGACAATAAAAACCAATAAAAAACCCGAATGTTGAGCAAAAGACGAATCTTATCTTACCGAATTGACTTACCAATTTTGGCAATAACAAGTGGAAAGTATTTAAATTTGGATGGTACATGTAAAAATTAGCCCAAAGGTCATATGGAAAGAATTTTATTCGTTCATAACATGGATACTTCATATTGTCGCACAATTTTGATATGTCATCAATATGATCAATTGAACAAAATGGAAACAAGGAATGATCAATCACACATCTTAACAAACAAGAATGAATTCCTCGTTTCAACCACAACATTCCAAATGGATCAAAACAAACCTCATTTTGCCGTATTCGATTAAATGGAATAATATGGCCACTATTCATAAAATCATTACTAACAACACCGAGTTCTTCTCTTTTTAAACAAAGTAAAGGCATTTGTGACTTACTTTGTAAGTTACATGACGAAAGTTCAAATTTACCTCGTTCTCGCAGATCAAACCTTCGCTCCTTAGCAAGGTAATGCAATCGATAATTTGAACTCGAACAAACCTGTAAAGGTGAAAAGTCAAAAAGACAATTCTTTCTTTTCAAAATATAAGTTCCACATGAATGGAAAATGTTAAGGTCACCACGAAAAATGTACTTAAAAGGATAGGATAAAATGTTATTCACAGATGGAACGTCTGATTCAATTCCAGGATTATAAATAAAATTTTCAGAATCAAAAACTTGGTTTTGATTTTGTTATCCAGCCACATGCTTTATTTCCAAAATTAAAGATAAGACTCGAAGAAGATGAGTAGGTAAAACAAAGTTACTTACAACAAGATCACAATGCTTACCTTTTTTTTGGAAACAACTCGAAATGGCTTATCCCCGGCTTAAAGACTCGGTTTTGATCACTTATCCCAAATTGCAACAAAAATTTCATTTTCGCAGATAAGTCACAAAAGTGAATCAAAGAGACTTTAAACTGATAAATACACAAGCATTCATGCTTCACAAATCCTAGTCGAACAAACAATCCGAAACATGGAAATTTCGCATAGAAATTCAAAGATTTCTCTTGAAGAGCAAAATCAAATAGAACAAATATTTCATGCAAAAATCTTTTAATGCATATATCGAGCAAAGAAGTTGGGTTCATGCGACCTTTCAGAAATTCAAATCCATCACAAATCATTTGAATAGGCACGTTTAAACAGAAAGATGAATTCAAAGAATTTACATAGCCATACTTATCAAAATGTGAAAACCTTTTATCACATACATTCACAATTTGCACAGGATGAACCAATCCAACAGAATCAACAGAATTGCCGTTATAAAACATGTCATAAGACAGAATCTTCATGGCATCTTTTGAATCAACATCGTTAACAATAATATGTGAACAATAATTAGCCAAATCAAAAGATGGAAGTTTTTCAGAAGTTATGCCATCAAAACCTTTATGAGTAATTTTTAAATCAGGCGACCTTGATTCGATAAACAAAGATTCCTTACCTTCCTTACCTTTGATTTCCAATGGGTGGCGGTCGTCCATAGACTTACCTTTTTTAAACAACTGAAAACGCCTCTCATTTTGAAGGTATCGGAGTTGGATTTGGTCGCACGGACTTTTAGGAACCTGAAAAGAAAGATCACAAATAGATCGAGTAGAAGTGTTAGTAGAAAGAATCCTCACTTGCTCACTAACGTCGTTTTCACTCGATTCTATTTCTTCTAAATCACTCATTTCTTTTATCTCAACTTCTTTTTCCACTCTTTTTTCTTGTTCGCATTCTTTTTCTCTCTTAAAATCTTTTTCATTCTCTTTTTCAATCTCATTTTCTTTTTCATTTTCTTTTTGTTTTTCAAAGGCTTTTTCAAGTTCTCTTAAGATTCGCTCATTTTCTCTCTTACTTTCCTTTTGCCTCTCTTTTCTTTTTATTTCGTTTTCTTTTTCTTCTTTTGTTTTTTCTTTTCTTTTCTTTGTTTTCTCGTTATAAGAATGTACAAAAGAATCATAAGAATATAGATCATGTTCGAAAGGCCAAGATGATACGAGCTTGCCTTGACTTGAGTTGAGTCGTATGTAGATTGCCCGATCATCTACGAGAAGTTACGTTAGATTTAGTTGAGTTGAAGGAAAGGCCGAAGTAGAAAGAGGGGTATTGGTTTTGGTTCGGATTGGAATAGGTAAGAAGAATTGAAAGTTCAGATTTAGGTAAGGGGAATTGAAGAAATGGACGTAATGGTATGAAGGGTAAGAATGAAATGGTATTATGAAATGGTACGAACAGAATGGTCGGTTTAGGTATAATTTGGTAAATGAAGAAATAGGGTTGAACAAAAAAGTGCAAATAAGAACCAATACCGATTTGGTATCGACCCGTTGTTTATAGACTCTTTTAGTTCGATTTGGGTTTGGTAAAGGAAAAACCTCGACCCACTATCTAACAAGATAGGAACCTTGGTATGTTTGAACGCCACACTACGAGTAGTGATAAGTTCAGAATTGACAAAGAACACGATTGACACAACTAGAACGCTAGGAACACCAAACGAATCTTTGAACGAAATATAAGAAAAGTTTGCCTCACAATTTCGGCAGTATAACATTAACAAAAGTTTCAAAAGTTTTTAAACAAAGAAATGAACTAGCTATTTATAGCATTTAGAAAGGATAACCGAATAGCCAACTTAATCTAGCTGAACAGCCTTTCTTTTCAGCCTAATTAAGTTAGAAAATTCCAGAATATATTTAGGAAAATTCCTTGAAACTTCTCAGCCATGGAAAACGTCAATGGACAGCCTCTTGAAGCTTCTAGTAGCTGAACAATTATGGAGGAGCTGAAATGAACTGAATGGGCAAGCTTGAATTCGGCCAAGGGGGTGTACTTCATTAATTAGACAGCCTTGGTTAGCTGAAAAGTGTTGAGCTAATTAAAGGCAACTTGGAGCACCTCAATAGACCTTTAAGTGTGAAACCGAATGTGAGCAGCCTCCCTTGTGTGAACACACTAAACCGAACAGCCTAGAGGTGTGAAAGGAATGTTCAGCAAATGTGAAAGCATTCAAATTGCTTTGGAGAGCTGACCGGACACTTTGAAAAGATCAAACAGCAGGTTGAGGTGGCTGTTGCAATAACCGAACCATCATGCCTCTTGGAGAAGAGAAAACAGCAGCTAACTAGCTTTAATGTCGTCCCTTCAATGTACCTGCACCTAAATTAATTCAGCTCATTAATTCAACTTAGACACATTAATTCTAGTAGCTCAAGGACACATTTAAATCATGTAATAAGCTAGGATAAATTAAAAACATGCTGGAACTAAGACACATTAAATTCGGCTGCACTTGCCAACATGTCACAGCTCGACTAGGGAGACTTGTTCGATAAAGTTCGCTAGGCGTGCTCGCATCATTCCCCCCTCTTTTAGGTGACTTGTCCTCAAGTCAAACCGTTTGTCTAAAAGACAATATTTTTTCTTATTTTGTTTTCCTCGGTCGAATGGGACAAAGGATATCAAACAAACCTGAAATTGATTCACCAATGGACAAGTTAACACATCACCTTCATAAATAAGTAGCAGAGGGTTAAGACAATAAAAACCAATAGATAACCCGAATGTTGAGCAAAAGACAAATTTTATCTTACCAAATTGACTTACCAATTTTGGCAATGACAAGCGGAAAGTATTTAAATTCGGGTGGTACATGTAAAACCTAGCCCAAAGGTCATATGGCAAGAATTTTATTTGTTCATAACATGGATACTTCACATTGTCGCACAATTTCAATATGTCATCAATATGATCAATTGAACAAAATGGAAACAAGGAATGATCAATCGCGCATCTTAACAAACAAGAATAAATTCCTTGTTTCAACCACAACATTCCAAATGGTTCAAAACAAATGACATATTCGCTTGGCTTTTTGATTTGAACAAGCTCACCTTGCCTTATTCGATTAAATGGACTTGTAGTGTAGGATGAACAATATGACCACATTCCACAAAGTCATCATCAACAACACCGATTTCTTCACCTTTCAAACAAAACAAATATATTGTTGACTTATCTTGATTAACTTGGAAGTTACATGATGTTAGTTTGATTTTACCTCGTTTGCACAAAACAAACCTTCACTCCTTAGCAAGGTAATGCAATCGATAATTTGAACTTGAACAAACTTGTAAAGGTGAAAAGTCAAAAAGACAATTCTTACTTTTCAAAATATAAGTTCCACATGAATGGAAAATGTTAAGGTCACCACGAAAAATGTACTTAAAAGGACAGGATAAAATGTTATTCATAGATGGAACGTCTGATTCAATTCCGGGATTAAAAATAAAATTTCTAGAGTCAAAGGCTTGATTTTGACTTTGTAAACTAACCACAAGATTTATTTTCAAAAATGAAGATAAAATTCGCAATGGATGAAAAGGTACAACAAATTTATTTACAAAGGAATTAGGATGCTTACCTTCCCTTAGTAATAACTTAAAATGGCTAGCTCCAGGCTTAAACACTCGATTTTGATCACTTATCCCAAAATACAATAAGAATTTCATTTTCTCAAATAAATCACAAAAGTAGATCAAAGGTTTAGGCAGACGAACATGCAAACATTCGTACTTCACAAAACTCAATCGAATAGGCAGATCAAAACATAGAAACTTCGCACAAAAATTTAAAGATTTTTCTTGAATGACAAAATCAAACGGATTATTCTTTCTATGCGAAAACCTTTGAACACATATGTTGAACAAAGAAGCTGTGTACATGTGACCTTTCAGAAATTCAAATCCATCACAAATCATTTGAATAGGCGCATTTAAATAGAAAGATGAATTCAAAGAATTTACATAGCCATACTTATCAAAATGTGAAAACCTTTTATCACATACATTCACAATTTGCACAGGATGAACCAATCCAACAGAATCAATAGATTTGCCGTTATAAAATATGTCATAAGACGGAATCTTCATGGCATCTTTTGAATCAACATCATTAACAATAATATGTGAACAATAATTAGCCAAATCAAAAGATGGAAGTTTTTTAGAAGTTATGCCATCAAAACCTTTATGAGTAATTTTTAAATCAGGCGGCCTTGATTCGATAAACAAAGATTCCTTACCTTCATTACCTTTGATTTCCAATGGGTGGCAGTCGTCCACGGACTTACCTTTCTCAAACAACTGAAAATGCCTCTCATTTTGAAGGTATCGGAGTTGGATTTGGTCGCACGGACTTTTAGGAACCTGATAAGAAAGGTCACAAATAGATCGAGCAGAAGTGTTAGTAGAACGAATCCTTGCTTGCTCACTAACATCATTTTCACTCGAATCTTTTTCCCCAAGTTCACTTGCTTCTTCCACTCTTTCTTTTATCTCAATTTTCCTTTCCACTCTTTTCTTTTGTTCAAACTCTTTTTCTTTTTTAATGTCTTTTTTTCTTTTGTTTTCTTGTACACTTTCTTTTCTTTGTTTTTCTCTCTTTTCTTTATTTCTTCTCTCGATTTCATTCAAAATCCTCTCATTTTCTCTCATAATCTTTTCTTGCCTCTCTTGTCTTTTGATCTCTTTTTGTTTTTCATCTTTTTCTTTTTCTCGTTTTCTTTTTACGAGAGGTTACAAAAGAATCATGATAATAATTATTTTGTTCAAAAGAAGAAAAATCATTCACATATGACTCACGAACAATTTTTCATGAATATCTCTCCATAGGCGTTTTCTTTGGAGTTCTTGAAGAAGTATATCTATCTCTTTGCACATTTTCTTGGAAGGAGTCAAAATCATAGTCGCCTTCTTGTCGTCTCAAACTCCTTGATGAAAAATACTCTCGTTCGAAGTCTCTTCTCGAATAGGAGTCATAGTATGAATCTCTTTGCCTCGAAGTCAATGGCGAGAAAGAATCACGATAGGAACTTTTGTTCAAGTAATATTTGGCAGTATATCTTCGTGGTGTTTTTGGTTCCGTTTTTCGACTTGAAGAAACTCGATCACTTTGGCCTCATTTTTCCAATCGATCTAGCCTCACTTGCAGTTGGCCAAACTCAGAATTTGCCATTCTTCGCATTTCTTGAACCAAGTATTGGAACTCCGACTCGGTAAATTCTTCACAAGACATCTTGATTACTGAAAGGAAAATATGTTAGATCAAAACAAAAATTTAAGTACCTCACCACAAACCTCACGATTTCGCTCAGAAAAAAGAAGGAAAAAGTGACACTCTCGCTCGTGTTTTACACTCGATTGGCTTTTACCTCCCCTCAAATGTGCTCACGCTCTCTTGCCTTTTACCTCTCTTAACTTTTCTCGTAATTTTGTAAACAGATTCATTAAGGCCTAGTCTTTGGTCTAGGTGGTCGGCTCAAAAGGGGGTTAGAAGAGATTGATGTATTCGGTTTAGGGTAGGCTGAAAGAATAGGGAATTGGGTTAAAAGTGTGGCGAATTAGGGAGAGTAGAATAGAAGAAGGATCGGGAACTATATCAGATCAAAGCTTGACGATCAAATAACGATTGAATTGCATAAATCACTTTTTTTTTCGAAATTTGTTTTTTCGAATTTTTTAACTTGTATAACCTTTTTTTTGTATTATATCGACAAAATAAATACAACAGAAACACTTCTGTACGCGATTTTTTTCTTCGGCTGCGTAGATTTTTGTTTTTGTAGTAACAGCAACAAACTAATCAAAATGGGAAAAATTCGGTATACGAAAATTTTTTTCTATACTCTTTTTTTCAGATCCTACCTCAGGAATGCTCCGCTTCGAATGTCTAAGCTTCTCGTTTTAGTAGCTCTGATACCAGATGATACGAGCTCGCCTTAACTTGAGTTGAGTCATATGTAGATTACCCGATCGTCTACGAGAAGTTACGTTAGATTTAGTTGATTTGAAGGAAAGACCGAAGTAGAAAGAGGGGTATTGGTTTTGGTTCAGATTGGAATAGGTAAGAAAAATTAAAAGTTCAAATTTAGGTAAGGGGAATTGAAGAAATGGACGTAATGGTATGAAGGGTAAGAACGAAATGGTATTATGAAATGGTACGAACGGAATGGCCGGTTTAGGTACAATTTGGTAAATGAAGAAATAGGGTTGAACAAAAAAATGCAAATAAGAACCAATACTGATTTGGTAACGACCCGTTGTTTATAGGCTCTTTTAGTTCAGTTTGGGTTTGGTAAAGGAAAAACCTCGACCTACTATCTAACAAGATAGGAACCTTGGTATGTTTGAACGCCACACTACGAGTAGTGATAAGTTCAGAATCGACAAAGAACACGATTGACACAACTAGAACGCTAGGAACGCCAAACGAATCTTTGAACGAAATATAAGAAAAGTTTGCCTCAAGTTTCAAAAGTTTTTAAACAAAGAAATGAACTAGCTATTTATAGCATTTAGAAAGGATAACCTAATAGCCAACTTAAGCTAGCTGAATAGCCTTTCTTTTCAGCCTAATTAAGTTAGAAAATTCCATAATATATTTAGGAAAATTCCTTAAAACTTCTCAGCCATGGAAAACGTCAATGGACAGCCTCTTGAAGCTTCTAGTAGCTGAACAATTATGGAGGAGCTGAAATGAACTGAATGGGCAAGCTTGAATTCGGCCAAGGGGGTGTACTTCATTAATTGGACAGCCTTGGTTAGCTGAAAAGTGTTGAGCTAATTAAAGGCAACTTGGAGCACCTCAATAGACCTTTAAGTGTGAAACCGAATGTGAGTAGCCTCCCTTGTGTGAACACACTAAACCGAACAGTCTAAAGGTGTGAAAGGAGTGTTCAGCAAATGTGAAAGCATTCAAATTGCTTTGGAGAGCTGACCGGACACTTTGAAAAGATCAAACAGCAGGTTGAGGTGGCTGTTGCAATAACCGAACCATCATGCCTCTTGGAGAAGAAAAAACAGTAGCTAACTAGCTTTAATGTCGTCCCTTCAATGTACCTACACCTAAATTAATTCAGCTCATTAATTCAACTTAGACACATTAATTCTAGTAGCTCAAGGACACATTTAAATCATGTAATAAGCTAGGACAAATTAAAAACATGCTGGAACTAAGACACATTAAATTCGGCTACACTAAATAACAAGAAGTAAATTCATCCTAATTTAGACACTTTAAATTGCTGTAGCATAACACATTAATTTCATGTTCTGATTTTGGACAAATTAAATAATTTAATATTTTTTGAGTTAAAAGTAATGTGCAATTTATTTAATTAATTAAAATGCAAAGCTGGAAAAATAACAAAAAAAGAGCTCAATTGAGCTGAAACAAAATGAATTGAGCTGGAAGGAGCTCGTGGAGCTGGAAACGAGCTGGGATCAGCTTGCCAACATGTCACAACTTGACTAGGGAGACTTGTTCGATAAAGTTCACTGGGCATGCTCGCATCACAAGAACTATTTGCATGTGATTCACAATCAAAACTTCATGTAGAACACTCCTTGAATGATTTCTTTGAAGTTCGGGAAGAAGTATGTCTATCTCTTCGCACATTTTCTTGGAAGGAGTCAAAATCATAGTCGCCTTCTTGTCGTCTCAAACTCCTTGATGAAAAATACTCTCATTCGAAGTCTCTTCTTGAATAGGAGTCATAGTATGAATCTTTTTGCCTCGAAGTCAATGGCGAGAAAGAACCACGATAGGAACTTTTTTTCAAGTAATATTCGGCGGTATATCTCCGTGGTGTTTTTGGTTACGTTTTTTGACTTGAAGAAACTTGATCACTTTTGATGTGATCCGGCCCAGGTAGATGAGTCAAATTCACGTAGTTACCCGATCGTAGTTCGAGAGAGTCATTCGTGCCTCAGATTTTTGTAATAGTAGTAAAAGAATTAGAATAGGATAGCGGAAGTTTTCAAGAAGGGTAAGTTTAGTATAGGTTCGGTTAAGGGTAGCAAAGATGGATGAAGGATAGAAGGCTCAGTTTTGGCTAACAAGAAAAAGATATAAAAGATGAAAATGGAAATTGAACTCAACGTCAGGAATGATTCAACACTAAGTAGTGTCACCCCGATTCCTATATTGTTAAGGTGAAAAATATGGATAGATGGATAGGTGAACGCCACACCAAGATTGGTGATAAGTTCAAAACAAGACGATTGACGCCACTAGCACAAGCTAGATAAGTCGTTCGAAACTTGTATGAGATATGAGAGGAAGCAACCTCACAAGAACAATGTTCATTAACAAATTTGGCAAAAGTCCTTTACAAATGAAAGAAAACAAATATTTATAGGCACATAGATGACCATTCAAATTCGGCATCTAGGTGTTCACACAATAATAAAAACGTTCACACTAATGTATTAAAATAGTTCATAAATTCGGCAGATTCATGCACTAGCTAAATGGACACTTTCTTCCCCCTTGGTTTGTGCATGAATGCTTAGTCATAAAGAAAGGCTTCAAGTGACTTGTATGTGCACCAAAAGGTTGTATTCATCTCCTTGGGACATTCATGCACTTGTATGGAACATGTATCTTCATAATTAAACACTTTAATGGCATGTAGGTTCATAAATTGCAGCATGAACCTAGTAAATTCGTTCTCCCCTTTGTGTATGCACTTAATTCAATCAATGTGTTGAATTATTGAGTTAATTCCTTCCCTTGGACGTTCTTGAACCTATCCATGCATGTGTAGTAGCCTATAGGTCAATTCAAAGTGTGAACATGTTCAAGGAGCTTTATGGTCAACATAGAATTAGTTAGCAGCTACTTCTTGGCCGAATAAGTGCCTTGGAAAGTTAAGAGATAGCCACCACACATGCACTTAAGCCATTCATGCATTCTATCATCCCATGCATTTGATCCATTCATGGACTAGCCGTTAATGTCCATACATGCATTCGACACATGCATGAATTTGTAGAAACATTGCATCTAGCCGTACATGCACCAGCATTTAATACTTCTTCATTCATGAGTGTGGAATGCCCAAAAGAGATGTTTCTTCATCCATACATTGTACCGTCCAAAGAGATGTACCTACATGAAATAAACAAGTCATTAAGATATCTCATGAACACTCATAAATTCGGCATGATGTGAACACATTAATGTCATGCATTAATTCGGCTTTGTGAACATAATCAATTTATATAATGACAATGACATATTAATAACAAATATTAATATAAGACAAGTTTAATGCTTAAATGAATATGTGAAAATTTTTATTTAATGTATTAAAGACAAAATCGAGTTTAAACTAAAATGAGCTAAGCTTTAGCTCGTGAGCTAAAGTTGAGCTGAGGCTAAACTCCTAAGCTGAAGTTGAGCTAAGGTTTAGCTCATGAGCTGAATATGAGCTAGGAGTGAGCTTGGTTTAGCTCAGGCAAGTTGGATTGAGCTCGAATAAGCTGGATTTGAGTTGGACGGAGCTCGTGGAGCTGGAAACGAGCTGGGATCAGCTTGCCAACATGTCAATGCTCGGCTTGACAGACTTGTTCGATGAAGTTCGCGGGGCTTGCTCGTATCAACTTTGGTCTCATTTTTCCAATCGATCTAGCTGATGTGAGCACACCCGGGGCATCCTCGAATGCACACCAAGAATCCATTGAGCAGCCAAAAGGTCCCATGACCCGAGCTCGAACCAAGCAACTTCAAGATGCTATATCGGCCTTTGTGATGTGCATTTGGGATGATAATCAGCTCCCTAACGTTAGAGGAGCTAAGAACAACTCCTTGATGACTCCATGCACCATTTTGCAATCCGATCTCAGCTCCTCTCCAGCTCCCCCATGCGCCATTCAGCTCACATCAGCTCACTTGGGCTCGTTTTAGCTCGATTCAGCTCATTCCTTTTTCATTTCAATAAATTGAGTTTTAATCTAGCTTATAACTAAGTTTGTTACAGCTCATGCCGAATTCCCTAGCTCAATTTAGCTCACTAGGTGTTTTTGACTATTTGAGCTAGTCGAATTTATTATAGGTTGACTTATAAGTATTGTGTTCAAATTTAGTTATTGTTATTAAGTTATTTAGTTATTATTTTAATTTATAATTATATGAATAGTTGTGTGTTATTTAATTTTGTTATTTAATTTTGTAGGTTAGCCGAATTTGGAAGATTCATGTATGGACTTTAATGCAAGGTGCATGCATAGGAAGGTTCAATGGACGACAATCAAGAGGCACATGCATGTTCATGCTGGACATTCATGTATTTGAAGATTCATGGATCAAATTAATGATGGAACATGCATTGGACGGTTCATGCATTGATCATTTGTTCACACATTATGTTCACACCATGATGACCCTTCGGTTGGACGTTCACACCCAAGTGTCTACTCAAGCTCCTTGTTCACACCAAGTTTGACTCTTCATGAAGCCTTAATTAATTAAGCCACTAATGGTGAAACAACATGAATTCAAGGCTCCATTTAAGGTGTTAGCCGAATCTAGCCATGCATGTATGAAGATCATTCATCCAAGTACATCAATGCATATTCATGAAGCTGCCCACTCACCTCCCATTCGGCCGAACATGGACAAGGACACCATTGGTCATTTTTCTAGAATGTTCATGTCTTAAATTAGGTTCATTACTTAATCGTTAAGTTCATGAATAGTCTATTCGGCTAGCATAAGAAACTAGTATAAATAGTTTGTTGATTTCATTTGTAAAGAACTTTTGCCAAATTTGTTAATGAACATTGTTCTTGTGAGGTTGCTTCCTCTCATATCTCGTACAAGTCTCGAAGACTTATCTAGTTTGTGCTAGTGGCATCTACCGATCTTGTTGAACTTATCACCAATCTTGGTGTGGCGTTCACCTATCCTTCTATCCATCTTTTCACCTTAACAATATAGGAATCAGGGTGACACTTTTTACTGTTGAATCATTCCTGACATTGAGTTCGTTTTCCATTCCCATCTTTCAACTTTCCTTCTTGTTAACCAAACCGAACCATTTATCCATCACCCATCTTTGCTACACATAACCGAACCTATTACTAAACTTACCCTTCTTGTAACCTTCCGCTTATTCTATTCCATTATTTTACTTTTATTATTAAAATCTAAGGCACGAACGACTCTCTCGAACTACGATCGGGCAACTACGTGAATTCGACTCATCCGGGCCGGATCACATCATTTGGTATCAGAGCTTGTAAATCGAGAGGCGCCGACGTTCGTATCAAGATCGAAATAGGTTCATGGTGAAAAGAAAAAAATTCGAAAAAAATATATATTCAAAAAAAAATTTTGTATTTTCATTTTTTATCATCGTAAAGTGCTATATTGAAAGTTGTAAAAAAAAAAGAGATATGAAATTATCAAAAGAAAAAAAAAAGTGAAGTGAACAAGTTCTTTCTATTATTTTGTTCCGATCAGCAAGTGATCTTTTCATCAATTTTGTACCCCCCATTTCCAAAACGCCACACTACACCAAGGAAAAAATTTTCTTTTAGCCTACCCATAACCTATATATTTTATCCCTTGTAACCATTTTGAAGTCAACCCCAAAGCACCAAGACGAGTAAAAAGAAACAAAATACGAGGTTACGAGAGTAAGCTTGAGTGGTAAAAGGCTAGAGTGTGTGAGATCATTCGAGAGTTTAAAAAAAAGCCTAAAAACGAGTGCAAACACAAGTGGAGTGTTCATTAATTTTCCTTTGCGAGTGAATAGTGAGACTTGTGGTGACGATTCTAATTAGTCCTATTGTTCAACATGGCACAAGCCAAAAAGCTTCTTGTTGTTAAAAGAAGCCTCAGTATTCAAAGTCCTGAAAATGAACAACAACGGGAGAATATCTTCCGTTCTCGATGCCAAGTTCAAGGGAAAGTCTGTAGTTTGATCATCGATGGTGGAAGCTGCACCAACGTGGCAAGCACTTTAATGGTGGAGAAATTAGGCTTGACCAGCACCAAACATCCGAGCCCTTACAAACTCCAATGGCTCAATGATGGTGGCGAAATCAAGGTAACCAAACAAGTACTTGTTTCTTTTTCAATTGGTAAGTACAAGGACTAGGTACTTTGTGATGTTGTTCCCATGCACGCGGGACATCTGTTGCTTGGGAGGCCGTGGCAATACGATCGAAGAGTCACCCATGACGGGTATACCAATCAGTATACATTCAAATATCAAGGAAGGAGTATTACTTTGGTACCATTGACGCCAAAGCAAGTTTTCAAGGATCAAACGAGAATGAAGTCTGTTGTAAATCAGTTGAGAGAAGAAGAAAAGAATGAATGTGAAAAAAGAAAATAAAATGAAAAAGAAAAGAAAATCGAGAAAAAGAATGCAAAAATAGCAAAAGAAAAAAAAGAACAAGTGAGAAAAGAAAAAGAGAATAGAAAAAAATTCTGTTTGCAAAAAAAAGAGAAGTTAGGCGAGCGTTACTATCAAAACAAACCATTCTTGTACTCCTGTACAAGGAAAATCTTTTTAGCACTAACGAACTGCCCGAGGACTTACCGTCTTCTATTTTGAGTCTTTTGCAGGATTTCCAAGACATTTTCCCAGAAGAGACTCCTAATGGATTACCACCTTTTCGAGGAATCGAGCACCAAATCGATTTTGTGTCGGGAGTCGTAATTCCAAATCGGCCTGCCTATAGAACGAATCCTGAAGAAACTAAAGAGCTACAACGGCAAGTTAACGAATTGATGGAAAAAGGCTATATTAGAGAAAGTCTTAGCCCTTGCGCCGTGCCAGTCCTCTTGGTGCCGAAAAAGGATGGTACTTGGCGAATGTGTGTTGATTGTCATGCTACGAATAAAATCACTATCAAATATCGACATTCGATTTCGCGACTAGATGACATGCTAGATGAACTAAGTGGAGCCAAACTATTCTCTAAGATCGATCTAAAAAGCGAATATCACCAGATTCGTATGCGAGAAGGCGACGAGTGGAAAACTGCCTTCAAAACGAAACATGGTTTGTATGAGTGGTTGGTCATGCCATTTGGCTTAACCAATGCTCCTAGTACTTTTATGAGGCTCACAAACCATGTGTTGAGATCCTTCATTGGTAAGTTTTGTGTTGTTTACTTCGATGATATCCTCATATATAACAAGACTTTGGAAGATATGTAATACACCTCAAATCTGTTCTTGAAACATTGCGTAACGAAACTCTCTTTGCTAATCTTAAGAAATGTACTTTTTGTTCTGACAAAGTTATCTTTCTTGGTTTTGTAGTTAGTGCACAAGGTTTGGAAGTGGACCAAGAGAAAATAAAGGCGATTCAAGAGTAGCCGAGGCCTACATCTATTAGCCAAGTTCGAAGCTTCCATGGATTGGCAAGCTTCTATCGGTGATTTGTGCCCAATTTCAGCACATTGGCTGCACCCTTAACAAGCGTGATAAAAAAAGACTCCGCGTTCCATTGGGAAGATAAGCAAGAGAGGTCTTTTATTGAGATTAAAAATTGTCTTACTAATGCACCTTTACTTGCTTTGCCAGATTTTTCGAAAACCCTTGAACTTGAGTGTGATGCATCCGGTGTGGGTATTGGAGCTGTATTAACCCAAGACGGACGACCCATTGCCTATTTTAGTGAGAAGCTTAGTGGAGCCCCACTCAATTATCCGGTCTACGACAAAGAAATGTACGCATTGATACGGGCTCTTGAAACTTGGCAACATTATTTGTGGCCAAAAGAGTTTGTAATCCATTCCGACCACGAATCCTTGAAACATATAAAGGGTCAAAACAAGTTGAACAAGAGGCATGCTAAGTGGGTCGAGTACCTTGAGTCATTTCCCTACGTAATTAAGTACAAGAAAGGTAAAGACAACGTGGTAGCTGATGCCCTATCCCGGAGGTATACCTTACTTTCTACTCTTGAATCAAAATTGCTTGGGTTTTTTTCTTGAAAGAATTGTATGCTAACGATGTTGATTTTGGAGAAATCTATTCTGCTTGTGAGCATGTTGCATTTGAGAAATTTTATAGGTTTGATGGGTTTCTGTTCAAGGAAGGTAAGCTCTATGTTCCACAAAGCTCTGTTCGGGATTTGCTTGTGCAAGAAGCACATAGTGGAGGACTCATGGGTCATTTTGGAGTTAGCAAGATGTTAGCTACCCTTAACGAACATTTTTATTGGCCTAGGATGAGGCGAGACGTGGAGCAGGTTTGTGAGCGATGTTTGGCGTGCAAACGAGCAAAATCCAAGATTCAACCCCATGGACTTTACTTGCCATTACCAATACCTGAAACTCCTTGGACGGATATATCCATGGATTTCATCCTCGGTTTGCCCCGAACCAAAACGGGAAAGGATTTTATATTTGTAGTTGTAGATTGATTTTCTAAAATGTCACATTTTATTGCTTGTGCAAAAACTGATGATGCCGTACATATTTCTAACCTTTTCTTTAGGGACATTGTTCGTTTACATGGAGTGCCATGAACTATTGTGTCAGATCGAGACGCGAAATTCCTTACCATTTTTGGAGGTCTCTTTGGGGTAAACTCGGAACCAAATTATTATTCTCAACTACTTGTCATCCTCAAACGGATGGACAAACCGAAGTGGTCAATCGAGTTCTTTCTACTCTCCTGCAGGCTATCATTCGTAAGAATTTGAAATCATGGGAAGATTGTTTGCCCCATATTGAGTTTGCCTATAATAGAACGGTCCATTCAGCAACCAAACATACACCTTTTGAAGTGGTCTATGGATTTAATCCAATAACTCCTTTAGACTTAGTCTCTTTACCTAATAACCAATTGATTCATTCTGATGCTAGGAAAAAGGCCGATTTCGTGAAGAGGCTACATCAACAAGTGCGAGCTAATATAGAGGCAAGAACTAAGTCTTACGTGCAGCAAGCAAACAAGGGGCGAAAGAGAGTCATATTTGAACCCGGTGATTGGGTTTGGGTCCATATGCGCAAGGAATGATTTCCAGCCCAGCGACGCTCCAAGTTACTTCCCCGAGGAGATGGACCTTTCCAAGTGCTTGAACGCATTAATGAGAATTCATATAAACTTGACTTACCGGGTGAATACAACATAAGTGCTAGTTTTAACGTATCCGATTTATCCCCTTTTGATGTAGAATCTGACTTGAGGACAAGTCGCTTTGAAGACGGGGGGAATGATGTGAGTACACCCGGGGCATCCTCAAATGCACACCAAGAATCCATTAAGCTGCCAAAAGGTCCCATGACCCGAGCTCGAACCAAGCAATTTCAAGATGCTATATCGGCCTTTGTGATGCGCATTTGGGATGATAATCAGCTCCCTAACGTTGGAGGAGCTAAGAAAAACTCCTTGATGACTCCATGCACCATTTTTCAATCCGATCTCAGCTTCTCTCCAGCTCCCCCATGCGCCATTCAGCTCACATCAGCTCACTTGAGCTCATTTTAGCTCGTTTGAGCTCGAACTTAACTCGATTCAGCTCATTCCTTTTTCATTTCAATAAATTGAGTTTTAATCTAGCTTATAACTAAGTTTGTTTCAACTCATGCCGAATTTCCTAGCTCAATTTAGCTCACTAGGTGTTTTTGACTATTTGAGCTAGTCGAATTTATTATAGGTTGACTTATAAGTATTGTGTTCAAATTTAGTTATTGTTATTAAGTTATTTAGTTATTATTTTAATTTATAATTATATGAATAGTTGTGTGTTATTTAATTTTGTTATTTAATTTTGTAGGTTAGCCGAATTTGGAAGATTCATGTATGGACTTTAATGCAAGGTGCATGCATAGGAAGGTTCAATGGACGGCAATCAAGAGGCACATGCATGTTCATGCTGGACATTCATGTATTTGAAGATTCATGGATCAAATTAATGATGGAACATGCATTGGATGGTTCATGCATTGATCATTTGTTCACACATTGTGTTCACACCATGATGACCCTTCAGTTGGACGTTCACACCCAAGTGTCTACTCAAGCTCCTTGTTCACACCAAGTTTGACTCTTCATGAAGCCTTAATTAATTAAGCCACTCATGGTGAAACAACATGAATTCAAGGCTCCATTTAAGGTGTTAGCCGAATCTAGCCCTGCATGTATGAACATCATTCATCCAAGTACATCAATGCATATTTATGAAGCTGCCCACTCTTCTCCCATTCGGTCGAACATGGACAAGGACACCATTGGTCATTTTTCTAGAATGTTCATGTCTTAAATTAGGTTCATTAGTTAATTGTTAAGTTCATGAATAGTCTATTCGGCTAGCATAAGAAACTAGTATAAATAGTTTGTTGATTTCATTTGTAAAGGACTTTTGCCAAATTTGTTAATGAACATTGTTCTTGTGAGGTTGCTTCCTCTCATATCTCGTACAAGTTTCGAAGACTTATCTAGTTTGTGCTAGTGGCGTCTACCGATCTTGTTAAACTTATCACCAATCTTGGTGTGGCGTTCACCTATCCTTCTATCCATCTTTTCACCTTAACAATATAGGAATCGGGGTGACACTTTTTAGTGTTGAATCATTCCTGACGTAGAGTTCGTTTTCCATTCCCATCTTTCAACTTTCCTTCTTGTTAACCAAACCGAACCATTTATCCATCACCCATCTTTGCTACACATAACCGAACCTATTACTAAACTTACCCTTCCTGTAACCTTCCGCTTATTCTATTCCATTATTTTACTTTTATTATTAAAATTCGAGGCACGAACGACTCTCTCGAACTACGATCAGGAAACTACGTGAATTCGACTCATCTACCCGGGCCGGATCACATCACTAGCCTCACTTGCAGTTGGCCAAACTCAGAATTTGCCATTCTTCGCATTTCATGAACCAAGTATTGGAACTTCGACTCGATAAATTCTTCACAAGACATCTTAATTACTGAAAGGAAAATATGTTAGATCAAAACAAAAATTTAAGTACCTCACCACAAACCTCACGATTTCGCTCAGAAAGAAGAAGGAAAAAGTGACACTCTCGCTCGTGTTTTACACTCGATTGGCTTTTACCTCCGCTTGAATAGTCTCACACGCTCGTGCCTTTTACCTCTCAAACTTTCTCTCGCAACTTTGTTTTCGAACTTGCCAAGGCCTTATCGTAGGCTTAGGGGTCGGTTGCGAATGGCTTAACAAAGGATAAAGATGAGGGGGTTAAGGGTTGATACGAACCGTCTCGGGATAAGTCGAGTCGTATGTGAAGTGCTCGATCGTCTACGAAGAAGTATCGTTAACTTAGTTTTAATAAGTTAGACAGAAGTCGAGTTTGAGAAGAAATGTGTTTGGAGGAGATGGTATAAATGGAATGGCACGAAAATGGTCGGATTTGGTACGTTTTGGGTAAAGAAAGAAATGGGATCAAACAAAGAATGCAAATAAGAACTAATACCAATTTGGTATCGACCCATTATTTATATGCACCTTTTAGTTTGGTTTGGGTTTGGTAAAGGGAACCTCGACCCACTATCTAACAAGATAGGAACCTCAGTTTAGTTTGGAACGCCACACTACAAGTAGTGATAAGTTTAGAATCGACAAAGAACACGGTTGACACAACTAGAGCGCTAGGAACGCCAATCGAATCTTTGAACGAAATATAAGAAAAGTTTGCCTCACAATTTTGGCAGCATAAAGTTGACAAAAGTTTCAAAAGTCCTTTTACATGGAAAATTAATAAGTATTTATAGGCCTAAAATCTAGGTAGCCGATTGGCCTTTCATACTTACAAATTAATTTAAAGAAAATTCTAGAAAAATTAACCCTTAATGTGCATGACTAGATTCGGCTATAGGGATGGTGGATAAATGAACCTTCATGCTTAAGAAAAACAAAATGAATGCATGATGTCCATTGGTCACTTGTAAGGTTCGGCCAACCTTGTTAAATGAAGCAATGTTTGGCCAAAAAAATTAGGAATTAATTAGGATACTCCAAAGGCCAACATATGTGTGAAAACCGAATGTTGAAGAGTCTTCCAATGTGAACAAGGTGAACCGAATAGTCTTGCCATCTGAACATAGGTGTGAAATGAATTAAGGAGATTCATGGGGAAGCTAATTGGCCAAGCTATCTTCATGCATGTGTGGGTGTCCTTTGGTCGAATGGTCACCTTGAAAAATGAAGAGATAGCACACCATACATGAATGGAAACATTCATGAACCTTGAAGACATTGGATGTGGTCATACATGTACTTAGCCGAACATGCACCTAGGAGATTCAAGCCCCCCCAAACCGTCCATGCACCTTTCAAAATTCATGTTTCCTTTTAATCTCCATATGTCCATTGTGTTCCTACAAGAAATGTGAAAAAAATTAATTCAAGCTAATGTGAACACAAATATCAACATTAAATTCGGTTATGACAAATTTAATTATCATCAATAAACTCTTTTAAGACATATTTAATAAAACTAATGTGAACTAAATTTAATATGTCGGATATTAATTAGCTAGTTATTGAACTTATTAAATAAAAAGACAATAGTAGACAAATGCAGTCATGGTGAACTCCACGGGCTAATGTTTAATTCATGAGCTAAACTCAAGCTGGGCTTAGACTCATGAGCTGATAATGAGCTGGTCCTGAGCTGTGGAACTGGGAATGAGCTGAATCCAAGCTATTGAGCTGGTGTGGAGCTACATGGGAGCTAACTTGAGCTGGAGGTGAGCTTGGTGAGCTGAACTAAATTTGAAGAAGAATTCGGCATGGATTCCTAAAGTTTCCACCAGCTAGTTCGCTAGGTCTAACATTGACTTCATCCCACATTTGCTAAACTAAAGCTATAACAGCTTCTTTAAATTGTTTTGCACTAGCCCTTGTGATCGGCCCTTGAGGTAGCACTATCGGGTCTCGGCTCGGACTTGACTTATGGGAAAATGGGATCGTATCATCCTCCCCCTCTTGAAATTGACTTATCCTCAAGTCAGTATCTACATCAAAAGGAGTCAGGTCAGAGACATTAAAACTAGCACTAATATTGTACTCACTTGGTAAGTCAAGCTTATACGAATTTTCATTGATTCGCTCGATGACTTGAAAGGGGCCTTCTCCTCACGGCAACAACTTAGATCTTCGTTGAGCTGGAAACCTTTCTTTTCTCATGTGCACCCAGACCCAGTCTCCGAGTTCAAATACAACTCGTTTTTGTCCTTTGTTGGCTCGTTGGACGTATTGCTCGGTTCGGGATTCAATATTCTTTCAAACTTTCCTATGTAGTTCCTTGACAAATTCAGCCTTTTTCCTTGCATCTGTATGGACAAATTGATCATTAGAAAAAGGTAATAAATCAAGAGGAGTAAGAGGGTTAAATCCATAGACAGTCTCAAAAGGAGAAAATTTGGTTGCCTAGTGAACAGAGCGATTATAAGCGAACTCGATGTGGGGTAAACATTCTTTCCACATCTTGAGGTTCTTTCATACCAACGCTCGCAACAAAGTTGAAAAAACTCGGTTTACCACCTCGATTTGGCCATCCGTTTGGGGATGACAAGTGGTTGAAAATAATAATTTCGTTCCAAGTTTTCCCCATAATGTCCGCCAAAAATGACTCAAGAACTTTGTATCTCGATCGAAAACGATCATTCTCGATAATCCATGCAGTCGTACAATTTCCCTAAAAAACAAATTAGCAACATGCACAGTGTCATCAGTTTTAGCATAAGAAATAAAATGTGACATTTTAGAGAATCTATCGACTACAACAAATAGTGAGTCCTTCCCTGTCTTAGTTTTTGACAATCCAAGAATAAAATCCATAGAGACATCGGTCCACAGGGTGTCGGGAATGGGAAGAGGTGTGTATAGTCCATGAGGCAAACCTTCGACTTAGCCCGCTTACAAATTAGACAGCGTTCATAGATCCGCTCCACGTCTCTTCACATTCGCGGCTAGTAAAAATGTTCATGGAGGGTTGACAATGTCTTGCTTATTCCAAAGTGTCCCATAAGGCCACCACTATGCGCCTCCGTCACAAGTAACTCTCGAATGGAGCCTTGTGGTATACACAACCTATTTTCTTTGAAAAGAAACCCTTCGTGCCGAAAAAATTTCTCAAAAGAACCATTTTCACAAGCAACATATATAGTTCCAAAATCTTCATCATTAACATACAACTCTTTCATATGGTAAAAACCAAGTAACTTTGAATCAAGAGTAGTCAATAAGGTATACCTCCGTGACAAAGCATCAACCACTACATTTTCTTTACCTTTCTTATATTTGATGACGTAGGGAAATGATTCTAAATACTTGACCCATTTCGCATGTTGTTTATTGAGTTTATGCTGACCCTTAATAAACTTAAGTGCTTCGTGATCGGAGTGAATCACGAACTCCTTCGGTCTTAGATAGTGCTGCCAAGTTTCAAGGGATCGAATCAAGGCATACATCTCTTTGTCGTATACCAGATAATTGAGGGAAGCACCACTTAGTTTCTCGTTGAAGTATGCCACCGGTCTTCCATCTTGGGTCAACACAGCTCCGATCCCTACACCTGAGGCGTCACACTCAATTTTAAATGTTTTAGTAAAATCAGGAAGGGACAATAAAGGAGCTTTCACAAGACATTCTTTAATCAAATTAAATGAACGTTCTTGATCTTCAGACCAGTGAAATGCAGAGTTTTTCTTAATTACGCTTGTTAAGGGTGTTGCAATGGTACTGAAATTGGGCACAAATTGACGGTAGAAGCTAGCCAATCCATGGAAGCTTCGAACTTGGCTAATGCTCGTCAGACGCGGCCATTCCTGAATCGCTCAAAATTTTTCTTGATCCACCTCCAAACGGTTGGCACTCACAACATATCCTAAAAACACAACTTTATCAGTGCAAAATGAACACTTTTTGAGATTAGCATACAATACCTCTTTTCATAAAGTTTCCAACACCGCGCGTAAATGGGGTACGTGCTCCTCTAAAGTTTTGCTGTAAACCAAGATATCGTCAAAGTATACAACACAAAATTTACCAATAAATGCACGTAATACATGGTTCATCAATCTCATAAAAGTACTGGGAGCATTTGTAAGGCCGAATGGCATTACCAACCATTCGTACAAACCCAATTTCATTTTGAAGGCCGTTTTCCATTCATCGCCTTCTCGTATTCGTATTTGTTGATAGCCACTTTTAAGATCGATTTTCGTGAAAATCTGGGCACCACTTAATTCGTCAAGCTTGTTGTCAAGATGAGGTATCAGGTGTCGATACTTGATAGTGATTTTGTTGATGGCGCGACAATCCACACACATCCGCCACGACCTATCTTTCCTGGGTACAAGCAGCACTGGTACCGCACAGGGACTTAGGCTCTCTCGGATGTATCCTTTGTCTAGGAGTTTAGTAATTTGCTTTTGCAATTCCTTTGTTTCTTCAGGATTACTCTGATAAGCAGGACGATTGGGTAGTGCAGCTCCGGGCACTAAATCTATTTGATGTTTGATGCCTCGGATGGGAGGCAGCCCACTCAGTATTTTGTCCGAAAATATGTCTTCAAATTCCTAAATCAAAGACAATACAGAAGCAGGCAAGTTTTCAGGTAATTCATTAGTATTCAACAATGCCTCTTTGTACATAACTACATACATAGGCTGTCTCAAAAACATCGCCCGCCGGATATCACTAACCCTTGCAAAGACACACATTTTTCCACTTTCTTTTTCCTCTCCACTTTTTACTTGTTTTTGTTTCTTTTCATTTTCTCTCGCATTTTTAGCCTTCTCTCTCTCGTTTTTCTTAATTTTCTCTTTTGCACTCTTTTCTTTTTCTCTCGCTTGTTCCACTGAAAGTTTAAGTTTTTGTTGATCCTCGTACACTTGCTTCGGAGTGAGGGGTGCAAGTGTCACGTTCTTGCCAAGATGTTTGAAGGAGTATCTATTAGTGTAACCGTCATGCATCACCCGTCGGTCGAACTGCCATGGTCATCCTAGAAGTAAGTGGCCCGTGTGCATTGGCACTACATCGCATAATACTTCATCGAAATACTTCTCGATGCTAAAGGACACTAGGACTTGTTTTGTCACTTTGAGTTCCCCGCCATCATTAAGCCACTGAAGCTTGTAGGGATTCGGGTGCTTGGTGGTTAACAGCCCCAACTTTTCTACCATAAGGGTGCTTGCCACGTTTGCGCAACTCCCTCCATCGATTATGATACTACACACTTTCCATTACACTTGACATCTCGAATGAAAAATGTTCTCGCATTGTTGTTCGTTTCCACACTTTGGAGACTTAGGCTTCGCTTGACGACGAGTAATTCACCTTCAACGGGTTGTTCTAAATCCTCCTCAACCTCGAAGGTCGATTCAGTCTCATTCTCTTCCTCGTCCTCCATTTCAATCTCGCCGTCGGCCCTTAACACCATGGTACGTCTATTCGGGCACTGACTCGCTATATGTCCACAACCAAGACACTTGAAGCACTTATGTCCCTTGAACGAGTGGTGGAACTTTAGGAGCCTTACCTTTACTTGACTCTGCAATAGGCTTATTCGCCTTAGATATTGTTGAAGATTCCTTTGTTCGATTTGTTGGAAAACCCTTGCTTGCGCTTTGGCCTCACTTAGAAGGATTAGTATTAGGATGGGCTTGAGTGATACCTTTTCGCTTCAACTGCTTCTCCACTTTGATAGCCATGTGGACCATGTCTACAACCTCAATGTAATGTTACAATTCTACGACATTTGCAATCTCTAAATTAAGTCCAGCTAGAAAGCGAGCCATTGTGGCTTCTCAGTCTTCTTGTATATCAGCACGGATCATAGCCACTTCCATTTCTTTATAATAATCCTCAACACTTTTCGTCCCTTGGGAGAGATTTTGGAGTTCTTGATGCAACTCACAATGGTAGTGGGATGCAATGAAATGCTGTCGCATGACCGACTTCATTTCGGTCCAAGTGGGAATGGGATGCTCTCCGTTACACCTCCGACTAGTGGTCAACTGATCCCACCATATCATTGCATAATCTAAAAATTCAATTGCGGCAAGTTTGACTTTCTTATTTTCAGAGTAGTTATGACAATCGAACACTAGTTCGATTTTCTTCTCCCACTCGAGGTATGCCTCGGGATCAGATTTTCCTTAAAAAGGAGGAATGGAGAATTTGATATTCTTCAAGTCATCATCTTCCCGCCTTCGATCTACTTGTTCGCGGTTTTGGGGACCTCTCCTTTCTAGGCTTATGTTAGACCCGTGATCTCTTTCATCCTCACTATGTTCGTTAACATCGTCATCTTGAGCCCTTGGTTGTTTTTGTCGTTGATTAGGCCGTTCACGCCTTCGCCTAGCAACTTCAGGATATTTGTGTATTGTCTTTGGGCCTCGACTTGATAGAGTTGATCTTCAAGAGGATTAAGCCTTCGATCAAGTAATCGTTCCATCTCGCGCAAAAGGGCTTGCATTTGCAAATCCAGAACGTTTCTGATTGGTTGTCGTCCTTGTTGTTCTTCCATGTTTTGTCTACTATTTTGGGACATCTATTCGTTTAAAATAACCTCACAACAAATCCTCTCGATTCACTCAAAAAGAAAGAAGTTGATGACACTCACACTCGTGTTTACACTCTTAGTTCGGCTTTTACCTCCCCTCAAATGCGCTCATGCTCTCTTGCCTTTTACCTCTCTTCACTTTTCTCGTAATTTCGTAAGCAGATTCGTTAAGGCCTAGTCCTTAGTCTAGGTGGTCGGCTCAAAAGGGGTTATGATATGATCTACCTCGGGAAGAGTCGAGTTGTATGCTGAGTTGCCCGATTGTCTACGAGAAAGTATCGTTCAATTGGCTTTTGGAATGAAATTGATAGGAAAATTAGGACGGAAGCTATGTATAATGGTTTAATGATGGATATGGAAGAAAGGGTTCTTAAAAGCAAGCACGAACCAATATTAGAAAATATCGACCCAAATGCTTATAGGCTTTCAAGGTGGAGGATGAAAGTGATAAACCTCGACCCGCTACTTAGCAAAGTAGGAACCTCGGTATAAGGGTGAGCGCCACACTCGGTTGAGTGATAAGTCCAAGGAAGAACAAGGTTGACGCCACTACTAGGTAGATAAGTCAACAAAGTCTCAAACAAAGTTTAGAGAAGAAAATTCTCACAAAATTAAATTCAATAAAAATTTTGGCAAAAATTCCTTTACAAATGAAAGAAAACAAATATTTATAGGCACATAGATGACCATTCAAATTTGGCATCTAGGTGTTCACACAATAATAAAAACGTTCACACTAATGTATTAAAATAGTTCATAAATTCGGCAGATTCATGCACTAGCTGAATGGACACTTTCTTCCCCCTTGGTTTGTGCATGAATGCCTAGCCATGAAATAAGGCTTTAGGTGACTTGTATATGCACCAAAAGGTTGCATTCATATCCTTGGGACGTTCATGCACTAGTATGGAACATGTATCTTCATAATTAAACACTTTAATGGCATGTAGGTTCATAAATGGCAGCATGAACCTAGTAAATTCGTTCTCCCCTTTGTGCATGCACTTAATTCAATCAATGTGTTGAATTATTGAGTTAATTCCTTCCCTTGGACGTTCTTGAACCCATCCATGCATGTGTAGTAGCCTATAGGTCAATTCAAAGTGTGAACATGTTCAAGGAGCTCTATGGTCAACATAGAATTAGTTGGCAACTACTTCTTGGCCGAATAAGTGCCTTGGAAAGTTAGGAGACAGCCACCATACATGCACTTAAGCCATTCATGCATTCTATCATCCCATGCATTTGATCCATTCATGGACTAGCCTTTAATGTCCATACATGCATTCGACACATGCATGAATTTGTAGAAACCTTGCATCTAGCCGTACATGCACCAGCATTTAATACTTTTTCATTCATGAGTGTGGAATGCCTAAAAGAGATGTTTCTTCATCCATAAATTGTGCCGTCCTTGATCATTGTATCTATAAAAAAAAGCAAATTATGAGACATCATGTGAACACATTAATGTCATGCATTAAATCGGCTAAAATGTGAACATAATTAAAATATGTAATGACTGTGACATATTAAAACAAATATTAATATAAGTCAAATTTGATGCTTAAATAATTATGTTCAGATTTTATTTAATGCATTAAAGTCTAAAACCGGTTTTGAGCTAAAATGAGCTAAGCTTTAGCCCTTAAGCTAAAGTTAAGCAAAGATTAAACTCCTAAGCTGAAGTTGAGCTAAGTTTTAGCTCGTGAGCTGAATATGAGCTAGGAGTGAGCTCGGTTTAGCTCAGGCAAGTTGGATTGAGCTCGAATAAGTTGGATTTGAGTTGGACGGAGCTCGTGGAGCTGGAAACAAGCTGGGATCAGCTTGCCAACATGTTAATGCTCGGCTTGACAGACTTGTTCGATGAAGTTCGCGGGGCGTGCTCATATCAGGTTACAAGAGATTGATGTATTCGATTTAGGGTAGGCTGAAAGAATAGGGAATTGGGTTAAAAGTGTGGCGTGTATATGGTTAGGGAGAATAGATTAGAAGATGGGTCGGCAACTATATCAAATCAAAGCTTGATGATCAAATAACAATTGAGTTGCATAAACACTTTTTTTTAAACTTGTATAACTTTTTTTTCAGATTTTACTTACTTTTGTTCACTTGTATATTTCCCAGAATTGATTTCGTCGCAGGTACTTCTCATTTTAGTGGCTTTGATACCAGATGATACGAACCGTCTCGGGATGAGTCGAGTCATATGTGAAGTGCCCGATCGTCTACGAAGAAGTATCGTTAACTTAGTTTTAATAAGTTAGACAGAAGCCGGGTTTGAGAAGAAATGTGTTTGGAGGAGATGGTATAAATGGAATGGCACGAAAATGGTCGGATTTGGTACGTTTTGGGTAAAGAAAGAAATGGGATCAAACAAAGAATGCAAACAAGAACCAATACCAATTTGGTATCGACCCGTTATTTATATGCACCTTTTAGTTTGGTTTGGGTTTGGTAAAGGGAACCTCGACCCACTATCTAACAAGATAGGAACCTCGATTTAGTTTGGAATGCCACACTACAAGTAGTGATAAGTTCGGAATCGACAAAGAACATGGTTGACACAACTAGAGCGCTAGGAACGCCAATCGAATCTTTGAACGAAATATAAGAAAAGTTTGCCTCACAATTTTGGCAGCATAACGTTGACAAAAGTTTCAAAAGTCCTTTTACATGGAAAATTAACAAGTATTTATAGGCCTAAAATCTAGGTAGCCGATTGGCCTTTCATACTTACAAATTAATTTAAAGAAAATTCTAGAAAAATTAACCCTTAATGTGCATGACTAGATTCGGCTATGGGGATGGTGGATGAATGAACCTTCATGCTTAAGAAAAACAAAATGAATGCATGATGTCCAATGGTCACTTGTAAGGTTCGGCCAACCTTGTTAAATGAAGCAATGTTTGGCCAAAAAATTAGGAATTAATTAGGATACTCCAAGGGCCAACATATGTGTGAAAACCGATGAAGAGTCTTCCAATGTGAACAAGGTGAACCGAATAGTCTTGTCATGTGAACATAGGTGTGAAATGAATTAAGGAGATTCATGGGGAAGCTAATCGGCCAAGCTATCTTCATGCATTTGTGGGTGTCCTTTGGCCAAATGGTCACCTTGAAAAATGAAGAGATAGCATACCATACATGAATGGAAACATTCATGAACCTTGAAGACATTGAATGTGGTCATACATGCACTTAGCCGAACATGCACCTAGGAGATTCAAGCCCTCCCCCAAATCGTCCATGCACCTTTCAAAATTCATGTTTCCTTTTAATCTCCATATGTCTATTGTGTTCCTACGAGAAATGTGAACAAAATTAATTCAAGCTAATGTGAACACAAATATCAACATTAAATTTGGTTATGACAAATTTAATTATCATCAATAAACTTTTAAGACATATTTAATAAAACTAATGTGAACTAAATTTAATATGTGGGATATTAATTAGCTAGTTATTGAACTTATTAAATAAAAAGACAATAGTAGACAAATGCAGTCATGGTGAACTCCACGGGCTGATGTTTAATTCATGAGCTAAACCCGAGCTGGGCTTAGACTCGTGAGCTGATAATGAGCTGGTCCCGAGTTGTGGAACTGGGAATGAGCTGAATCTGAGCTATTGAGCTGGTGTGGAGCTACATGGGAGCTAACTTGAGCTGGAGATGAGCTCGGTGAGCTGAACTGAATTTGTAGAAGAATTCGGCATGGATTCCTAAAGTTGCCACCAGCTAGTTCGGTAGGTCTAACATTGACTTCATCCCACATTTGTTGAACTAAAGCTATAACAGCTTCTTTAAATTGTTTTGCACGAGCCCTTGTGATCGGCCCTTGAGGTAGCACCATCGGGTCTCGGCTCGGACCTGACTTATGGGAAAGCGGGATCGTATCAAGGGTAGGCTGAAAAAAAAACAATTGGAAAGGTTTTGAGTGTGGCAATGGAGTAGGAAGAGAATGGTAGAAAATCAAACATACCTGATCGGGAATACAAAAAAAAATCCACAAAGACCATAAACTTTCACCCACTCTTTTTTTTTGATAACTTTGAATATATTTTTTAACACTTTTTTTTTCTTCGATTTTTTTTAACTTTGATTTTTTTAACACTTTTTTTTCTTTTTTTTATACTTCTCCTTTCTTTTTCAATTACAAAAATGCTAAATACAATGTTTTTGTTACAAAAAAAAATTTGAATTTTTTTTATTTTTACTTTACCTACTCCCGATGATGGTCAGTGCTTCCCGTTTTACAAGCTTTGATACCAAATGATGCAATCCGCCTCGGGGTGAGTCAGGTCGTATGCGAGTTTGCCCAATCGTCTAGAGAAAGTATCGTTCGGCTCTTTTAAAAAAGATGTTTTTAGGTTAAATAATGCGGAGGCTATTTAAGGGGTTCAAAGGTAGGGTTTAAAATATGAATATTAAAGGTTCAGTTTTAAAAGAAACAAAAGAATGAAAATAGATTGAAGGTAGTTTAATAAATGATGGTTATGGAAGATGGTGAACTTAAAAGCAAGTAAGAACCAATATTAGGAAATATTGACCCAAGTACTTATACGCTTTCAAGGTGAAAATGAAAATGATAGAACCTCGACCCACTACTTAACAAAGTAAGAACCTCGGTATATGGGTGAACGCCACACTATTTGATAGTGATAAGTTCGGGATAGTGAAGAACAGGGTTGACGCCACTAGGCTTCCTAGATAAGCCAACGAAGTCCTCATCGAAATATGAGAGAAAGAAATCTCACAAATTCCATGAAAGTTTAACAAAGTTTCATTAAGTGAAAAGTCTAACCTCTTACAAATGAAATAACATATATTTATAGCCTAAATAAAAGTAGCCGAATGGACAAGCTTAGAAGCTAAGAAATTCAGCCATAAACACCTAGATAATTCTAGAAGAAAAATTATGAATATCCATGAATGTGCAGCCCTTTGATGTTCCATCATCCCCCTTGGCCGAATGAAGCTTTAATGCACCTTGAATACTTGAATGGTTAGCTTGAAAATGCATGGATCATGCATGAAACGTCCCAATGTATGTTCCTCCATAAATTCGATCCATGAACCTTAAAAAAATGAACATTAAATAGCCCCTACTTGCATGAACGTCTCCAATACATGTACTCTCTTAAATGCCGTCCATTGAACCTCAATTCTACATGCACCTCTTCATACATTGCACCAAGCCCTACATGAAATTGCATTAATTTCCTTCCATGCATGAATGTGTGCCGTCCAAAGGGTTTGGATCTTCTAGATATTCATGCATGAATCTTCATCATTCATGTAACCGAATGTGCATTTGAACCCAAACATTTATGTATTTGACAAATACATGAACTTGTAAACACCTTGAATCTGGTCATGCATGCACCTAATTAAATGTTGTTCATTCATGCATGTGGGATGTCCAAAAGTGTAACATCCTGATTTTTGGGTTTTTTTTTTCATGATTCTCGAGATTTTGGTTAAGTTTTAAAAATTTGGTATTTGGTTGTGAAATTCATAATTGGACTGTGTAAGTGGGCTAATGGAAGGCCCATGCGATGGCCAAAACCCATTAGAATTTTTGAATTTTGGATTTAAGAAGTTAGGGGCTTTGGATAGGTGGTTTTATTAAAAATCGTGGGTAAAATGTATCACAAGAGAGCCTCTGGCAGAGTGGCTAAGTGACGCCACTAGGGTGCTAAGAAGGTGGCATGTAAGTGGTTGGGGGAAACCTGGGTTCGATTCCCTGTGATGGCAAATGTGGTGTTATTTTTATGCTTTGAGCATGCAAGAGTTGTAGCCGAATGGAACTCTGTGGGAGAGAGTTTGAATCAGTCAAATGCATGGATTAAGGAGGGATAAGGGGAGAGATTTTAGAGATTTGAGAGGGAGATAGAGTTAGCCGAATAGAGGGGATTAGAGAGGGGATTTCGGTAGAGGGGTATTAGGTTAGTATTTTCGGCATTAGGGACTTAGGTTGTGCCGTTTTCTTCTTTAGGATTAGTCTTTTCTTTTCTTTTTCTTTTCCAGCCGAATCTACCACCCTTCTATTCATCTTTCCCTCCTTTTCTTTTTCTAAAACCAGCCCACTACTCCCTTCTGTTCATCTACTTCTTTCTTTACCTCCACTTCTGCCGAAAAGCTGCAAAAGCCGAACCTGTGAAGCTTGGTGGTGCCGATTCTTTATTGACCAGCAACCTTCTTTTTCCCTTCACTTTTTGGGGTGGCCAATCCCTTTATCTTTTAGGCTTTAAACGGATTCAGACTGTGGTAATTATTCATACTCTAAATCAATTTCAATAGTAATTGTAACGCCCCCACGCCCAAGACCGTCGCCGGAGTCGAGTATGAGGTGTTACTAAGCTTAATTTAACATTTTTAGAACTTTGGATTATTTGTTTCTACATTCACAGCTTTTAAGCTACTTGCGTCACAGTCACAAGAAAAATCATATCTCGAGTTACAAAACTCGAAATCAAGATCCGTAAATTTTCCCTGAATCTAGACTCACATAACTATCTACTAAATTTTTTCTAGAATTTTTGGTTGGGCCAATTAGAACAGTTTATTAGTTAAAGTTACCCTTGTTTCAGGACTTGACTGGACTGACCTCTGTTTACTACGAACCACATTTCTCTCTGTATAAAATTCATATGACTATGAAGTTTGTTTCTCCTGAAACTAGACTCAATAAGGATTTTGAGGATATAAAATACACCACCTAGTTATATCTTTACAATTTATGGTGAATTTATAAATTTGAAACAGGGGATCCAGAAACTGCTCTGACCCTGTTTCACTAAAATTCAAATGTCTTCTAACATATAATTCCTTTACCTGTTTCATTTGTTTTATGTGAAACTAGACATATTAAGCTTCAATTTGATATTTAATCCATCATCAAATTCAATTTCTATGATTTTTAGTAAATTTTCAAACTCACATCAGTGTTGCTGCAATATTCTGTTTATGGCAAATTTCATCCCTTTTTATGAGTTTTCATGCACTAAGTATCTTAATAACTTTCCATAACATCAAACATAATCTAAACTAACCATTTCCATAACTTATATTATCAAACATTTTCTCAACCATTCCATCACCATATCATAAGATCATTTACACAAAATAGGTATATTGCCATACATGCCATACTTAAATTTACAATCCATTTACCGAAAAGTTCTTCCGGATAGTGTGACTAATCCTTCGACCTATCCCGACTCCTGAGCTGGCTTGTCCAAAAGTACAATGAGTAAGAAGGAGGGAGTAAGCATAAATGCTTAGTAAGTTCATATGCAAATAATAAGTAACATAACAAAGCAATCATACCAAACAACATTAGCATGCATCACCAAAACACATATCACATTTCTAACCATTTTTCATCATCTTGTTACCTTATCGTGATTGTATCAATACTCAACCCGAGGGTTAAATACATACCTGTCCAAAATATCCATTTCACATCACTTACCAATACGTCTCTTTACATCTCGAATATTCCTCCATTTGAGTAGAACTTTACCCGTTGAACACATCGGAATATAATTCGGATACATGGAAACTTCGCACATAAGTGCCACATATGTAGCCAAGCTACTATGTAACCCGCCCATAAGTGAACTCAGACTCAACTTAATGAACTCGGGCGTTCGCATCCATAAGTGAACTCGGACTCAACTCAACGAGCTCGGATGCATAGTTACATCTCACGAACTCGGACTCAACTCAATGAGTTCGGACATTCGCATCCATAAGTGAACTCAGACTCAACTCAACGAGTTCGGATGCCCAAATATCCCAGTGACATGTCACTTGTATCCTAATCTATTCCTAAGGTTCAAACGGGATTTTCCTCGAACACATATCCTTGCCGTCTTCCGTAGAATGCCGGAACCAATACTCGGTAACAATTATGTTTAACAAGTAATTCACATAATTTGCATTTTATTCGAAATTAACCACAAAGCATATATTTCATGATAAAAATCAGCATATCACATAATTGACATCAATGACTTAAAAATAACAATTATGCTACATTATTTACACATGAACTTACCTTGGTACCAAAATACAAAGATTTTGCAATTTAGTCCACAATCTTTTCTTTTCCTCGATTGGGGTCGTTTCCACGTCTTTCTTGATCTAAAATAACACATTTAACTTATTTAATACTCACATTATCAAATTAATCCTTAATTCAAATTTTGGAAAAATTACAATTTTACCCCTAAACTTTTACATATTTACATTTTTGCCCCTAGGCTCGGGATTAAAATTTATTCCTTATTCTTATGTTTTACAACATGCTGATCACTTTTCCCTTCTATGGCAACATCAAATTCTCACTCTAACATGTACTTGTGACTATTAGGTATTTTTACCGATTAAGCCCTTTTACTCGTTTTTGCTTAAAATCGAGTAGTGCAAGTTGTCTAACATAATTTAAAACCTCATATTCTATCATAAAACATCAAAATACACAAATTTCACCTATGGGTATTTTTCCAAATATAAACCCTAGGTTAAATTATTGCTAACATAAGCTTAATCTGACACTGGATCTTAAAAACGTAAAAATCATTAAAAACGGGGCTTAGAATCACTTACTATGAAGCTTGAAAGTTGAAGAAACCCTAGCTATGGTGAGATAGAGCATTCGGCAGCAACTAAATGGGGAAGATGACTATTTTGTGTCATTTTTCCCATTTTATTTCATTAATTATCCAAATGACCAAAATGCCCTTAATACCTTTCTTTGAAAATTTTCATATACAAGCCCATTTTTGTCCAAAATTTTAGAAATTGGTCAAATTGCTATTTAAGACCTCCTAATTAATATTTCAAAGCAATTTCATACTAAAAACTTCTAAAATGCAAGTTTTGCAACTTATTCGATTTAGTCCCTAACTTCAAATTAAGCATTTTATGCATAGAATTTCTTCCCAAAATTTTCACACAATCATGCAATCATATCATAAACCTCAAAATAATTATAAAATATTTATTTCTATCTCGAATTTGTGGTCACGAAATCACTATTCCGATTAGGCCCTAATTCGAGATATTACAGTAATTGTTGACAAAAGCCGAAACCCCTATAGTTTAGGGAGGTGGCCGATTGTAGGTATAGGCCTTATTGGGCTTCTTCCTTTGATCTTTTATGGTTTGTATAGTGGAGGAGCAGCAAGGCGTGGGGTGTCGATTTGGATTAGCTGGGATCATCGGAGTGACTAAATCTAGTCATCAATTTTGGCAAAGGTATGAACCCTAGGGCCATGGTGGATGGTGGCCAAATATGTAAGAGATGATAATAGATAGTTTTCAATTTGGTTTAACTATTAACATGATCTAATCTATAGGCGGTTGATTAAAGGAGAAATCGCGTAGGAGATCTCGTCAAGGAATATCAGAAATCAGGTGTGTAACGAACCCTCTTTCGTAGCTTAAATCGATAAATACCAAAAAGCTAAAATGCTAAAATTCTAACATTTCGAGGACTTGTGAGCATGCAAACGCTCATTGGTTAGTTAGATTCGCTAAGTTGATGATCAGGATCGTTGGAATAGGTAAGAGCATGATTTTCGGCATCACGGTAAGTTGGGCCTCGAGGGACTGAAATAGGGCCCAATGGGCTTCTGGACCCATTTGGGTAAATTTTGGTAGAAAGAGGAATCCTGTTAAATTGCGCGTTAAGACTGTTAAAATTGCTATGGGATATAGGCTAAATGGGCCTAGATGACCAAATCGGCTAAGTAGGGCCCATTAAGGGTTTTTGGCCCAATAACTCGATTTCGCTAAGAATGGGCTAGAATCGCTGTCAAAACACTCAAAATTGTTAGTAACTGATAATGAACATGGAAAACCCTAATATTTGGTAAAATTACAAAATTACCCTTATAATATGGAAATGATTGTTTTGCCCCTAGGTATAAAGGACCATTATACCCCTAGGGTTTAATTATGAATTTGATGCATGAGATTTTGATATACATGTTTTGACATGATATGCACATGATATGTATGATATGCACATGATGTATTCATTTATGCATGGGTTGGGTTTTACATGGATGGAGGAAGTGCAAAAGGGCTTTGCCCCAGTTTACCGAAAAGGGCTTTGCCCCAGTTTATCAAAAAGGGCTTTGCCCCAATTATTAAAAGAGGCTAGGCCTCCAGTTATAAGATAAAGCAGCTATGCTGCCAGTGGAGAGTTTGGTTGGGTGGGTTGAGTTATTCCCCACATGGAGAGCTTGGTTGGTACGGGTGGAGAGTAGCGGTTGGTGGGTTGAGTAGTCTCCCCAAATGGGCTTGCATTCATCCTTTGATATTACATGTGATATTGAAATAGGCCTTTGGGCCATACCGTTTACAGAAAAGGCTTCGGCCCAGTGATATGATTTATGAAAAGGCTTTGGCCCAGTAACTATTAAACAAAAGGCTTTGGCCCAGTAACTATTAAACAAAAGGCTTCGGCCCAGTATGCTGATATTAATTTGGGCTCTGAAAGGGGCTTGTTGCACACTGAGTTTCCAAACTCAACCCCTTCCTTAACCTTGCAGGTGAGCCTTGATGTGGGGACTTGGAGCCGGAGGGGATTCAGAGTGGCCACGAAGATCGCTTTTGGACATTAAAATAAGTAATTGGTTTTCTTTAGTTTATCTTATTTATTATTTATTTTTGGGTTATAATAAGGCCACTTTAACTTTATTTTCTTCTCTTTTCTGGGATTATTTTATTTTTAATAACTTTAAACTGGTTGATGATAACTCAAATGCGCTAGACTTAGGGCACGTTTTCAAAATGATACACGTTTTCAAAATAATACAACATCACGATTAATTGGTTTATCAAAGGTGTCCACTCAATAAATTTCAACTCGTTATAACCAAGTGTGGCAATGGTTGTGGGCATGTCTAGGATTGGATCCAATTGAAGAGCTTGGTACTTAAGCAGCCTTCATGGCTCACCTCCTCTGTTTTGGATATGTATCTGGTGCACAGCTTCCATTCACTTGGTTAAGCCTTTTCAAAAACACGGTTTATTAAAGCACTAAAACAAAACGTGGATTTTTAACTTTAATGTGACACATTGGATTCGGCCATAACATCTGGGCCGGGTTTGGGGTGTTACATTAAGAGATGTTTCTTCAAGCATTCATTGCGCCGTCCATGAGCATTGCACCTACAAGAAATAAAACAATTCATAAGACATCATGTGAACACACATAAATTCAGCACAATGTGAACACATTTAAGATATGTGATATCTATGACATATTAATAACAAATATTAATATAAAAAAATTTAATGCTTAAATAAATATATTCGAATTTTATTTAATCCATTAAAGTCAAAAATCGGGTTTGAGCTAAAATGAGCTAAGCTTAAGCCCTTGAACTAAAGTTGAGCTAAGGTTAAACTCCTAAGCTAAACTTGAGCTAAGGTTTAGCTCGTGAGTTGAAAATGAGCTAGGAGTAAGCTCGGTTTAGCTCAGGCAACTAGATTGTGCTTGAATGAGCTGGATTTGAGCTGGATGGAGCTCGTGGAGCTGGAAATGAGCTGGGATCAGCTTGCCAACATGTCACAGCTCGACTAGGGAGACTTGTTCGAAGAGGTTCACTGGGTGCGCTCGCATTAGCATCTAGTTCTTGATGCATGAATCGTTGCTGCCCAAATGACTTCCCTAGGTGTCTATTCGGCCAAAAGACACTTCTTTAATGCTCCAATCAGTCCATGGTCGAATTTAGACAAGCTATTGAGCTGCCATTCATTCACATTCATCCAAGTCAATTTTGCTTAACTATAAAGCTGCCCATTGAAGTTCCAATCAGCCGAATATGGACTTAACTCTTTAATGATTTATTCTAGAATATTCTAGTGCATTCTTAGTTAAATTACTTAGCCTTTAAGCTAGTTAATTTGACCATTCAGCTATCACTTGTTAGACTATAAATAGTATGTTTATTTCTTTGTAAAAGGACTTTTGCCAATTTGTTAATGAAACTCTGTTTCTGTGAGGTTGCTTCCACTCATATCTCGTACAAGTTTCGAAGACTTATCTAGTTTGTGCTAGTGGCGTCTACCGATCTTGTTTGAACTGATCACCATTTTTGGTGTGGCATTCACCTATCTTCTATTCCATCTTTTTTCACCTTAACAATATAGGAACTGGGGTGACACTTTTTAGTGTTGAATCATTCCTGACCTTAAGTTCCCTATTCCATCCCCACTTTACATTATCTCCTTCTTATTGTTTCCATAGCCAAACCTATCACTTCCCTTTTACTTATCTTTTGAAACCCTTCCACTTATTTGAACCTATCCAACTAACTTTTACTTTCAAGACCTAGACACAAACAATTCTTCTTGACTATGATCGGGCAACTACATAAATTCGACTCAATCACCTGAGTCGGATCACATCAGAGTTCACGATCTATTCTTCGTGAATGAGTATTCGAGGATGCATACGAAGAGTTACTTGGGCTCCCTCATTTGTTATCTTGAAAGACCTTAGACTCAAATATTTCTTTCTTTCTACTCAAATTTCTTGTCGAATAGGTATCACGATAGAAATCTCTTCTCGAGTAGTCATCAGATGTGTGTCTCTGTGATGTTTTTGACTCCGTTTTTAGACTTGGTGAATTTTGCTTCCATTGAGCTCTTGCTCGATGGTCTAGCTTTTCTTGGATAGGCTTGATTTTTTGATCGAGCATGCACTCAGCCACACTTAATTTTTTCAAAAAAAATTCGTGAAAAAAAAAGTTCAAGTGCTTTGTTTTGATTTATCCATTTGCTACTCAAAGACACCCAATCAATCTTCTTACCATTTAGCCACACTTAATTTTTTTTCATTTCCTTTGTTTCTAGCCTATCCATTGTCCTACAATATTATCCTTTGTAACCCAAACATCAAGTTTGTAAGCCGACCCACAACAATAGCTTTGAAGTTCAAGTAATTTCTTAAGAACTTAGAAAAGCAGAGTGAGGGGTAAAAGGCACGAGTGTTGTGAGAGCATTAGAGATTTAAAAATGCCGATCTCGAGTGCAAACACGAGTGTGAGTGCCATTCAAATTTTCTTGTGAGTGACTAGTGAGGTTTGTAGTGAGGTATTCATTTTCTGTTTTATTTTATTCACTTTTCTTTTCATCTATTAATCATGTCTCAAGAAGAGTTTTCAGCCTTTGAATTTCAATATTTGTTGAAAGAGATGGAGTGCATGCTCGATCAAAAAATCAAGCCTATCCAAGAAAAGCTAGACCATCGAGTAAGAGCTCAATGGAAGCAAAATTCACCAAGTTAGAAAACGAAGTCAAGAACATCATGGAGACACACATTCGATGACTACTCGAGAAGAGATTTCTATCGTGATACCTATTTGACAAGAAATTTGAGTAGAAAGAAAGAAAGCTTCGAGTCTAAGGTCTTTCGAGATAACGAACAAGGGAGCCCAAGTAACTCTTCATATGTATCCACAAAGACTCATTCATGAAGAATTGATCATGAACTCTATCTAAATGATTTCTCATCTTTCGAACAAAATATTTATCATGCTGATTCACATGTATTATCTTCAAGTTGTAAAGAAATAAAAGAGAGGCAAAAGGCGAGTAAAAGAGAAAATGAGAGATTATTGAAAAAGCTCGAGAAAGTCATTGAAAAAGCCGTTGAAAAAGAAAAAGAACTAAAAAAGAGTGAAAATAAGATTGAAAAAGAAATTGAAAAAGAGAATGAAAAAGAGTTTGAGAGAGAAAAAGAAGTTAAACAAGAACAACGAGTGGAAAAAGAGATTGAGGAAAAAGAAACGAGAGATCTCGAGAAAAAAATCAAGTGAAAAAAAAGTGTGGAAGAAATGATTGTTCTTGAAGAAAAAGTAACGAAAGAAAAAGTTGAATATAAAAAAGTAAAGAATTGATTGTGATCCGGCCTGGGTAGTTGAGTCGAATTCACGTAGTTGCCCGATCGTAGTCAAGAAGGGTCATTCGTGCCTCGTTTAAAGAAGATGTTTTTAGGTTAAATAATGCGGAAGCTATTTAAGGGGTTCAAAGGTAGGGTTTTAAATATGAATATTAAAGGTTCGGTTTTAAAAGAAACAAAAGAGTGAAAATAGATTAAAGGTAGTTTAATAAATGATGGTTATGGAAGATGGTGAACTTAAAAGAAAGTAAGAACCAATATTAGGAAATATTGACCCAAGTACTTATATGCTTTCAAGGTGAAAATGAAAATGATAGAACCTTGACCCACTATTTAACAAAATAGGAACCTCGGTATATGGGTGAACGCCACACTATTTGATAGTGATAAGTTTGGGATAGTGAAGAACAGGGTTGACGCCACTAGGCTTCCTAGATAAGCCAACGAAGTCCTCATCAAAATATGAGAGAAAGAAATCTCACAAATTCCATGAAAGTTTAACAAAGTTTCATTAAGTGAAAAGTCTAACCTCTTACAAATGAAATAACATATATTTATAGCCTAAATAAAAGTAGCCGAATGGACAAGCTTAGAAGCTAAGAAATTCGGCCATAAACACCTAGATAATTCTAGAAGAAAAATCATGAATATCCATGAATGTGCAGCCCTTTGATGTTCCATCATCCCCCTTGGCCAAATGAAGCTTTAATGCACCTTGAATACTTGAATGGTTAGCTTGAAAATGCATGGATCATGCATGAAACGTCCCAATGTATGTTCCTCCAAAAATTCGGTCCATGAACCTTCAAAAACATGAACATTAAATAGCCCCTACTTGCATGAACGTCTCCAATACATGTACTCTCTTAAATGCCGTCCATTGAACGTCAATTCTACATGCACCTCTTCATACATTGCACCAAGCCCTACATGAACTTGCATTAATTTCCTTCCATGCATGAATGTGTGCCATCCAAAGGGATTTGATCTTCTAGATATATTCATGCATGAATCTTCATCATTCATGTAACCGAATGTGCATTTGAACCCAAACATTCATGTATTTTGTGTATTCATGTATTTGACAAATACATGAACTTGTAAACACCTTGAATCTGGTCATGCATGCACCTAATTAAATGTTGTTCATTCATGCATGTGGGATGTCCAAAAGAGATGTTTCTTCAAGCATTTCATTGCGCCATCCATGAGCATTGCACCTACAAGAAATAAAACAATTCATAAGACATTATGTGAACACACATAAATTCAGCACAATGTGAACACATTTAAGATATGTGATATCTATGACATATTAATAACAAATATTAATATAAAACAAATTTAATGCTTAAATAAATATATTCGAATTTTATTTAATCCATTAAAGTCGAAAATCGGGTTTGAGCTAAAATGAGCTAAGCTCAAGCCCTTAAGCTAAAGTTGAGCTGAGGTTAAACTCCTAAGCTGAAGTTGAGCTAAGGTTTAGCTCGTGAGTTGAAACTGAGCTAGGAGTAAGCTCGGTTTAGCTCAGGCAACTAGATTATGCTTGAATGAGCTAGATGGAGCTCGTGGAGTGATGTGAGCACACCCGGGGCATCCTCGACTGCACACCAAGTATCCATTGAGCTGGCAAAAGGTCCCATGACCCGAGCTCGAACCAAGCAACTTCAAGATGCTATATCGGCCTTTGTGACGCACATTTGGGATGATAACCAGCTCCCTAACATTGAAGGAGCTAAGAACAACTCCTTGATGACTCCATGCACCATATTGCAATCCGATCTCAGCTCCTCTTCAGCTCCCCCATGCGCCATTCAGCTCACATTAGCTCACTTGAGCTCGTTTTAGCTCGTTTGAGCTCGAACTTAGCTCGATTCAGCTCATTCCTTTTTCATTTCAATAAATTAAGTTTTAATCTAGCTTATAACTAAGTTTGCTACATCTCATGCCGAATTCCCTAGCTCATTTTAGCTCACTAAGTGTTTTTGACTATTTGAGCTAGCCGAATTTATTATAAGTTGACTTATAATTATTGTGTTCAAATTTAGTTAGTGTTATTAAGTTATTTAGTTATTAATTTAATTTATAATTATATGAATAGTTGTGTGTTATTTAATTTTGTTATTTAATTTTGTAGGTTAGCCGAATTTGGAAGATACATTCATGGCATTTAAAGCAAGGTGCATGAACGGGAATGTTCATTGAACGGGAAATTCATGAATGGTTCGGTTCAATGTTTGGAGGACATACATTCATGTACATGAAAGGTTAATGCATATTGAAAGGTGCATCTCCCTTGGACGGCACACATGCATGAATGGAGGGTAATTAATGCAAGTGCATGTACGGCTAGGTTCAAGCCCTCTTCCAAGTTCCATGTACAACCAATGCATGTGGGAGGACCCTTGGAGTTTCCTAAGCACCTATTCGGCCAAGAGACACCCTTTGGGAGTTTCATGCATCCCATGGCCGAACCTAGACCATCACCTTGGCTTCCAAAGCTTGCTCATTCATGAAGCTGCCCACTCACCTCCCCATTCGGCCGAACATGGACAAAGGACATCAATGGTCATTTTTCTAGAATATTCATGTCTTAAATTAGGTTCATTGCTTAATAGTTAAGTTCATGAATTGTCTATTCGGTTACCCTAAGAAACTAGTATAAATAGTTTGTTGATTTCATTTGTAAAGGACTTTAGCCAAATTTGTTAATGAACATTGTTCTTGTGAGGTTGCTTCCTCTCATATCTCGTACAAGTTTCGAAGACTTATCTAGTTTGTGCTAGTGGCGTCTACCGATCTTGTTGAACTTATCACCAATCTTGGTGTGGCGTTCACCTATCCTTCTATCCATCTTTTCACCTTAACAATATAGGAATCGGGGTGACACTTTTTAGTGTTGAATCATTCCTGATGTTGAGTTCGTTTTTCCATCCCCCATCTATCCAACATCCTTTCTTGTTTTCCTTAGCCGAACCGATCACTACCCTTTTGCATAATTTTTGAAAACCTTCCGCTATCCAAACCTATCCATTCACTTCTATTTCTAAAATCTGAGGTACGAACGACTCTCTCAAACTACGATCGGGCAACTACGTGAATTCGACTCATCAACCCGGGCCGGAGCACATCATGGAGCTGGAAACGAGCTGGGATCAGCTTGCCAACATGTCACAAACGACTAGGAGACTTGTTCAAGAGGTTCGTTGGTGCGCGCCGCATCATTCCCCCCTCTTTTAGGCGACTTGTCCTCATGTCGAACCGTTTGTCTAAAAGACAATATTTTTTCTTGCTTGGTTTTCCTCGGTCGAATGGGACAAAGGATATTAAGCAAACCTGAAATTGATTCACCAACGGACATGTTAACACATCACCTTTATAAATAAGTAGCAGAGGGTTGAGACAATAAAAACCATTAGATAACCCGAATGTTGAGCAAAAGACGAATCTTATCTTTCTGAATTGACTTACCAATTTTGGCAATGACAAGTGGAAAGTATTTAAATTCGGATGGTACATGTAAAACTTAGCCCAAAGGTCATATGGCAAGAATTTTACTCGTTCACAATATGGATACTTCACATTGTCGCACAATTTCGATATGTCATCAATATGATCAATTGAACAAAATGGAAACAAGGAATGATCAATCATGCATCTTAACAAACAAGAATGAATTCCTCGTTTCAACCACAACATTCCAAATGGATCAATACAAACCTCATTTTGCCGTATTCGATTAAATGGAATAATATGGCCTCTATCCATAAAATCATTACTAACAACACCGAGTTCTTCTCTTTTTAAACAAAGTAAAGGCATTTGTGACTTACTTTGTAAGTTACATGACGAAAGTTCAAATTTACCTCGTTCTCGCAGATCAAACCTTCGCTCCTTAGCAAGGTAATGCAATCAATAATTTGAACTCGAACAAACCTGTAAAGGTGAAAAGTCAAAAAGACAATTCTTGCTTTTCAAAATATAAGTTCCACATGAATGGAAAATGTTAAGGTCACCACAAAAAATGTACTTAAAAGGACAGGATAAAATGTTATTCACAGATGGAATGTCTGATTCAATTCCAGGATTAAAAATAAAATTTTCAGAATCAAAAACTTGGTTTTGATTTTGTAATCCAGCTACATGCTTTATTTCCAAAAATAAAGATAAGACTCGAAGAAGATGAGTAGGTAAAACAAAGTTACTTACAACAAGATCACAATGCTTACCTTTTCTTGGAAACAACTCGAAATGGCTTACTCTCAGCTTAAAGACTCGGTTTTGATCACTTATCCCAAATTGCAACAAAAATTTCATTTTCACAGATAAGTCACAAAAGTGAATCAAAGAGACTTTAAACTGACAAATACACAAGCATTCATGCTTCACAAATCCTAGTCGAACAAACAGTCCGAAACATGGAAATTTCGCATAGAAATTCAAAAATTTCTCTTGAAGAGCAAAATCAAACAGATCCAATATTTCATGCAAAAATCTTTTAACGCATATATCGAGCAAAGAAGTTGGGTTCATGTGACCTTTCAGAAATTCAAATCCATCACAAATCATTTGAATAGGCACGTTTAAATAGAAAGATGAATTCAAAGAATTTACATAGCCATACTTATCAAAATGTGAAAACCTTTTATCACATACATTCACAATTTGCACAGGATGAACCAATCCAACAGAATCAATAGAATTTCCATTATAAAACATGTCATAAGACAGGATCTTCATGGCATCTTTTGAATCAACATCGTTAACAATAATATGTGAACAATAATTAGCCAAATCAAAATATGGAAGTTTTTCAGAAGTTATGCCATCAAAACCTTTATGAGTAATTTTTAAATCAGGCGGCCTTGATTCGATAAACAAAGATTCCTTACCTTCCTTACCTTTGATTTCCAATGGGTGGCGGTCGTCCACGGACTTACCTTTTTCAAACAACTGAAAATGCCTCTCATTTTGAAGGTATCGGAGTTGGATTTGGTCGCACGAACTTTTAAGAACCTGAAAAGAAAGATCACAAATAGATCGAGCAGAAGTGTTAGTAGAAAGAATCCTCGCTTGCTCACTAACATCATTTTCACTCGATTCTATTTCTTCTGAATCACTCGTTTCTTTTATCTCAACTTCTTTTTCCACTTTTTTTTCTTGTTCACATTCTTTTTCTCTCTCAAACTCTTTTTCATTCTCTTTTTCAATCTCATTTTCTTTTTCATTTTCTTTTTGTTTTTCAAAGGCTTTTTCAAGTTCTCTCAAGATTCGCTCATTTTCTCTCTTACTTGCCTTTTGCCTCTCTTTTCTTTTTATTTCTTTTTCTTTTTCTTCTTTTGCTTTTTCTTTTCTTTTCTTTGTTTTCTCATTATAAGAATGTACAAAAGAATCATGAGAATAGAGATCATGTTCGAAAAGCCAAGAACTATTTGCATGTGATTCATAATCAAAACTTCGTGTAGAACACTCCTTGAATGATTTCTTTGAAGTTCAGGAAGAAGTATATCTATCTCTTCGCACATTTTCTTGGAAGGAGTCAAAATCATAGTCGCCTTCTTGTCGTCTCAAACTCCTTGATGAAAAATACTCTCGTTCAAAGTCTCTTCTCGAATAGGAGTCATAGTATGAATCTCTTTGCCTCGAAGTCAATGGCGAGAAAGAATCACGATAGGAACTTTTGTTCAAGTAATATTCAGCGGTATATCTCCGTGGTGCTTTTGGTTCTGTTTTTCGACTTGAAGAAACTCGATCACTTTGGTCTCGTTTTTCCAATCGATCTAGCGTCACTTGCAGTTGGCCAAACTCAGAATTCGCCATTCTTCACATTTCTTGAACCAAGTATTGGAACTCCGACTCGGTAAGTTCTTCACAAAACATCTTGATTACTGAAAGGAAAATATGTTAGATCAAAACAAAAAAAATTTAAGTACCTCACCACAAACCTCACAATTTTGCTCGGAAAGAAGAAGGAAAAAGTGACACTCTCGCTCGTGTTTTACACTCGATTGCCTTTTACCTCCGCTTGAATAGTCTCACACGCTTGTGCCTTTTACCTCTCAAACTTTCTCTCGCAACTTCATTTTCGGACTTGCCAAGGCCTTATCGTAGGCTTAGGGGTTGGTTTCAAAAATTGGGTTACAAGGGATAAGATGTTACGGTGTACGAGTAGGCTAAAATAATAATAAATAAATAAATAAATAATTTTAATGTAGTGTGGCGTTTTGGGAATGGGGGGCTAAAGTTGAAGAAAAGACACGAGATGGTCGGAACAAGATATAGACAATAGAATTCGAACTTGATCACTTCACTTTTTTTTTAATTTCGTATATATTTTTTTCTTTTTCTTTTTTTTTGAAATTTTGTATTTCTTTTTTTAATACTTCACAATACCAGTATTACAATAGAGAGAATGAAAAAAATACAACTTGAAATTTTTTTGATTTTTTTCACCACGAACCTATTTCGATCTTGATACGAACGTCGGCGCCTCTCGTTTTACAAGCTCTGATACCAAATGATGTGATCTGACCCGGGTAGTTGAGTCAAATTCACGTAGTTGCCCGATCGTAGTCGAGAAGGGTCGTTCGTGCCTCGTTTAAAGAAGATGTTTTTAGGTTAAATAATGCGGAAGCTATTTAAGGGGTTCAAAGGTAGGGTTTTTGATACGACTACACCTCCCGAGGTGCCAGTTGCCAATATAGATCCTCTCGAGTTGCCTGTAGGATCGATTACCCGAGCTCGAGCAAAGAGATTCAAAGACGCAACAACAGCATTAGTTGATAGAGTTTGGGGTGAAACCGTTGCTGGACTTATCGAAAGCTTTTGGATCAGCAAGCCGAGCGACCCATGCATTCTCCTTCAAGCTCAAATCAGCTCAAATTAGCTCAAATCAGCTCAACGTCAACATAACTAAGCTCAACGAGCTCTTTTTAGCTCATTTCATTATTGAGTTTATTATGCTAGAATAAATCATTTAAGTTGCTGTTAGTTAAATTAGTTATTTAGTTTTAATAATTAATTGTCATAATCTGGACATGTTTTAATTATGTTCTAAATTAAGTGCTTAATTAAATAGGACCAATTAAATATGTCTTAACTATTACAAAGATTAATTATGTCCAGCCTAATTTATGGTGTAGGATTTATTTGTTTGACGTTGCCGAATTAATGTGTCTAGAAGGGATTTAATTTGCTGAATTAATTGTTGTAGGTACATTACCCCTTGGACGGCATAGGTGCATGGATGATTTAAAGATGGCGTGCTGATCATTTGGTGTTCCTTAAGTGACCATTTGGCCAACCCTTGCAACTCTTCAAGAAGATCGATTAGCTACCCAAGGCAAATTAAGGCTATTCACACCCACCTGATTATTCCTTTCACACCAAGGGCTATTCGGTTTTGTTTGTTCACACATGTGTGGCTGTTCAAATCAGTTTGTTCACATTCTAAGACTATTGAAGTGCTCTAGACAGCTCCTTAATCACATGAACATTCGGCTGAACCAAGTAGCAGCTTTAAATCAAATTCAAGCATTTGGTTGAACCTATTGATTGCATTTCAGCTCCCAAACAACCCATTCAATTTTCCTATTAAATCAAGGCATCTAGAAGCTGCCCTTTGCCATTCTCCATGCACAAGAAACTTCAAGGAAGCTTCATTAGAAATTCTGGAATTTTTAGCTAACCATTTAGCTACCTCAAGAGCCTATTCGGCTATCCCTTGTATTCACTATAAATTTGGCTTGTGTTACTTTGTAAAGGACTTTTGGAAAATTTTATAAAAATTGAATTTTTGTTCTTGTAAGAACTTCTTCTCTAAGTCTCGTTTAAGATTTTCGTTGGCTTATCTACCTAGTAGTGGCGTCAACCTCTTTCTTTACGAAACTGAACTTATCACTAGTTTTAGTGTGGCGTTCAAAACCCTTTATACTGAGGTTCCTATCTTGTTAGATAGTGGGTCGAGGTTTCCCTTTACCATACCCAAACCGAACTAAAGAGAGCCTATAAACAACGGGTCGATACCAAATCGGTATTGGTTCTTGTTTGCACTTCTTTTTGTTCGACCCCATCTCTTCATTTACCAAATTGTACCTAAACCGGCCATTCCGTTCGTACCATTTCATAATACCATTTCATTCTTACCCTTCATACCATTACGTCCATTTCCTCAACTTCCCTTATCTCCATCCGAATTAACCATCCCTTCTATTTTCGACGAAGCTTTCTCTAAGATGATCGGCAATCTACATATGACTCAACTCAAGTTGAGGCGAGCTCGTATCAATTTTAAATATGAATATTAAAGGTTCGATTTTAAAAGAAACAAAAGAGTGAAAATAGATTGAAGGTAGTTTAATAAATGATGGTTATGGAAGATGGTGAACTTAAAAGCAAGTAAGAACCAATATTAGGAAATATTGACCCAAGTACTTATACGCTTTCAAGGTGAAAATGAAAATGATAAAGCCTCGACCCACTATTTAACAAAATAGGAACCTTGGTATATGGGTGAACGCCACACTATTTGATAGTGATAAGTTCGGGATAGTGAAGAACAAGGTTGATGCCACTAGGCTTCCTAGATAAGCCAACGAAGTCCTCATCGAAATATGAGAGAAAGAAATCTCACAAATTCCATGAAAGTTTAACAAAGTTTCATTAAGTGAAAAGTCTAACCTCTTACAAATGAAATAACATATATTTATAGCCTAAATAAAAGTAGCCGAATGGACAAGCTTAGAAGCTAAGAAATTCGGCCATAAACACCTAGATAATTCTAGAAGAAAAATCATGAATATCCATGAATGTGCAGCCCTTTGATGTTCCATCATCCCCCTTGGCCGAATGAAGCTTTAATGCACCTTGAATACTTGAATGGTTAGCTTGAAAATGCATGGATCATGCATGAAACGTCCCAATGTATGTTCCTCCATAAATTCGGTCCATGAACCTTCAAAAACATGAACATTAAATAGCCCCTACTTGCATGAACGTCTCCAATACATGTACTCTTTTAAATGCCGTCCATTGAACCTCAATTCTATATGCACCTCTTCATACATTGCACCAAGCCCTACATGAACTTGCATTAATTTCCTTCCATGCATGAATCTTCATCATTCATGTAACCGAATGTGCATTTGAACCCAAACATTCATGTATTTTGTGCATTCATGTATTTGACAAATACATGAACTTGTAAACACCTTGAATCTGGTCATGCATGCACCTAATTAAATGTTGTTCATTCATGCATGTGGGATGTCCAAAAGAGATGTTTCTTCAAGCATTTCATTGCGCCGTCCATGAGCATTGCACCTACAAGAAATAAAACAATTCATAAGAGATCATGTGAACACACATAAATTCAGCACAATGTGAACACATTTAAGATATGTGATATCTATGACATATTAATAACAAATATTAATATAAAACAAATTTAATGCTTAAATAAATATATTCAAATTTTATTTAATCCATTAAAGTAAAAAATCAGGTTTGAGCTAAAATGAGCTAAGCTTAAGCCCTTGAGCTAAAGTTGAGCTGAGGTTAAACTCCTAAGCTGAAGTTGAGCTAAGGTTTAGCTCGTGAGTTGAAACTGAGCTAGGAGTAAGCTCGGTTGAGCTCAGGCAACTAGATTGTGCTTGAATGAGCTGGATTTGAGCTAGATGGAGCTCGTGGAGCTGGAAACGAGCTGGGATCAGCTTGCCAACATGTCACAGCTCGACTAGGGAGACTTGTTCGAAGAGGTTCGCAGGGTGCGCTCGCACCAATATGCTAGTTGAATTTTAATTAATATGTCTAAATTTAGTTAATGTCATTTAAGTTGTCTAGATGCTGTTTAAAATTATGATTATATGAATATTTATATTTTATTTAATTATGTGTTTATTCCTTTGTAGGTTCAGCTGAATGTGGAGGTACATTAATGGCTAGGTGCATGTATGGGTTGTTTAATGAATGAGAAGATTCATGCACGACATAGTTCAATGCTTGGAGGGAATTAAGTTCATGTGCATGGATGGTAAATTACATGCATTTGAATTAATGAAGATACTTATCCTTTGGACGGCACACATGCATGTATGAAGGTCATTTATTGCATGTTCATGTACGACTAGATTTAAGACCCTTTTTTGTTCCATGCATGACTGAATGAATGTGGGTGATCTATTGAGTTTCCTAAGTACTTATTCAGCCAAGGAGTAGCTGCATAATCAATTTCCAACTTCAATTCATGAATGAAAATTAAGAGAAGATGCATGGATAGCAGGTTTCATCGAATGGGAGAATGCATCCATAACTTAATACATGAATTGTTGGCTGATCAAATGACTTCCTTAGGTGCCTATTTGGCCAAGAGACACTTCATGAATTCTCCATTCATTCCATGGCTGAATCTAGACAAGTCCAATGAGCTCCCAAGTCTTCACATCCATCCAAGTCATTTTTACTTAACCATGAAGCTGCCCATTGGAGTTTCCATCAGCCGAACCAAGACTTAGCAAATTAATGACTTTGTTTTAGATCATTCTAGTCTCTTCTTTGCCGAATTGCTTAGCTTCTAAGTTAGTCAATTTGTCCATTCGGCTACTACATGTTAAACTATAAATAGTTTACTCATTTCTTTGTAAAAGTATTGAAGTTGGATTTTATCTTCAACCTTTCCTTTTCTGATCATACGAAAGCATCTCATTAGAAAAGTATTGAAGTTGAAGCTCATCACATGAATTTTTAGGAACCTGAAAAGAATAAGTAAGACAAGAAGAACTCACAGATTGGTTAGTGGAAACAACACTCTCTTTTTCTTGCTCTCTATCAACTTTTTCTTTCGTTTCTTTTCTTTGAGAACAATCATTTCTTCCACACTTTCTTTTTGCTCACTCTCTTTTTCAACTTTACTTTCTTGCACACACTCTTTTTCTTTTTTGACTTCTTTTTCTCTTCTCTCAATTTCTTTTAGAATCCGCTCGTTTTCTCTCATGATCATCTTTTGCCTCTCTTTTCTTTTTGTTTCTTTTTCTCTCATTTTTTATTTACAACTTGAAGATAATACAAGTGAATCAGCATGATAAGTATTTTGTTTAAAAAATAAGAAATCATTTAGATAGAGTTCACGATCAATTCTTCGTGAATGAGTCTTCGTGGATGCATACAAAGAGTTACTTGGGCTCCCTCGTTCGTTATCTCGAAAGACCTTAGACTCGAAGCTTTCTTTCTTTCTACTTGAATTTCTTATCGAATAGGTATCACGATAGAAATCTCTTCTCGAGTAGTCATCGGATGTGTGTCTCCGTGATTTTCTTGACTCTGTTTTCTGACTTGGTGAATTTTGCTTCTGTTGAGCTCTTGCTCGATGGTCTAGCTTTTCTTGGATAGGCTTGATTTTTCGATCGAGCACGCACTCCATCTCTTTCAACAAATATTGAAATTCAAAGGATGAAAACTCTTCTCGAGATATGATTAATAGATGAAAAGAAAAGTGAATAAAACAAAACAGAAAATGAATACCTCACCACAAACCTCACTAGTCACTCGCAAGAAAATTTGAATGGCACTCACACTCGTGTTTGCACTTGAGATCAGCATTTTCAACACTCTAATGCTCTCACAACACTTGCGCCTTTTACCACTCACTCTATTTTTCTAAGTTCTTAAGAAATTACTTGAACTTCAAAGCTGTTGTTGTGGGTTAGATTACAAACTTAATGTTCAGGTTACAAAGGATAATATTGTAGGACAATAGGTAGGCTAGAAACAAAGGAAATGAAGAAAAATTAAGTGTGGTTGAATGGTAAGAAGATTGATTCAGTGTCTTTGAGCAGCAAATGGATAAATCAAAACAAAGCACTTGAATTTTTTATTCATGATTTTTTTTGGGAAAAAATTTAATATTCACTCGTTGAATATATATAATTCTTTTTTTCAAATTTTTTTGAATGAAAATACTATATTAGGATGCCAAACACGTCAATTCTCAGTCCAAATTTGCTAGCTCTGAAACCAATTTGATACGAACTCGCCTCAGGATGATTCGAGTCGTAATGTTGCCCAATCGTGAATTTGAGTAAGAGTTGAATGTTTCAAAATAAACAAGATTTAAACAAATAAAAGGCTTGAAAAAAGAAGGAAAAAAGATTTTAAAATAAACAGCAAAGAGGTTAACAAAAAAAATGATGGGAAAATTTACTAAGGCCAAAAATGAGCCAACAATACTTGATTGTTGACTCGAATCTCAAATGGCTCTTAGATAATTTTGGTTTTAAGGAAAACAGCAAAGAAAAGACCTTGACCCACTATCAAGAATGATAGGAACCTTGGTATATGATGAACCTCAACCCGCTATCAAGGCTGATAGGAAGCTCAGTATAAATGAACGCCACACCTTGAAAGTGATAAGTTTAATAACAAGGAAAGGATAGACGCCACAAGCTAAGCTTGATAAGTCAAATCAATTCTGTAAGAATAAGGAGAAGTCAAATCAATTCTGTAAGAATAAGGAGAATTGGATAACTCATAATTTAAATATTTCATATATATTCAGCAAAAGTCCCTTTACAAAGGCTGATTTCACCTATTTATAGTGCTAGAATAGGCTAGCCGAATAGTCACAAACATTCAACTTAATGTGCCAATTAGAAGCTGAAATTAAACTCAAGTCTTTTCACATTCTTGAGCCAAATAACTCCATCCTTGAATCCACTTCAATTCAGCTGAATGAATGACTTTAATTGCTTGAAAAATGACTCTTGAGTTAGCCCTTGGTTATCCAAATGGACACCAACTCTTAACCAGCTTCTTAATTGGTGTTTGAATGCTTGAAATGACCTTTGAAGTGGAAAAAACGGTTGGTAGTGGAAAAAGTTACTGCTAAAATTAATTTGGATGATATAATGCTCCTTAAACCTCCTTTAAATGATGTATAACCCTTCTTATAACAGCCCCATTGCTTTGCAACCGAAAATGACTTGAAAAGCCACTTTTTTAATTTATAATACCCTTTAATTGTAACGGTTATGACTTGAAAAGACTCCTGCAATAAACACATTAAAATGATCTTATTAAACACATGTAAACACTTATTAAACATAACACACATTAATACCTGACTTAGGTAAATAAACTATACATCAATTATTCCAGCAACTAGTTAATTAAAAAAGCATAAATAAATATACTTAAACTCATGCATCAATACATAATCCTAGTAACTAGATTAATTAAGAGCAACACTTATTAAATAAACTAAGATGAATTGAATAAATGTCCAGCAACTCATTTATTAAACTAAGATGCTTAAATGCATGGTTTGAAATGCAAACTAAATGAACAAATGAGTACTTAATTGATACGAGCACGCCCTACGAACTTCATCGAACAAGTCTGTCAAGCCAAGCATTGACATGTTGGCAAGCTAATCCCAGCTCGTTTCCAGCTCCACAGGCTCCGTCCAGCTCAAATTCAGCTCATCAAGCTCACCACCAGCTCAAGCAAGTTTTCGTTCAACTCAAAACCAGCTCACTAGCTTGGAATCAGCTCACTTCCAGTTTCCCCAACTCGGGTCCAGCTCACTACCAGCTCATGAGTCCAAGCCCAGCTCGGTTTTAGCTCATGAGTTGAATTCTAGCTCATGAAGACTACTTTGACTTCATTTGACTACTATTAAATTTTTATTTAATAAGTTCATTAATTAGTTAATTAATAAACCACATATTAAATTTAGTTCATATTAGATTTATTAAAATATGTCTTAAAAGTGTTTATTGATGATAATTAAATTTGTCATAACCGAATTTAATGTTGATATTTGTGTTCACATTAGTTTGAATTAATTCTGTTCACATTTCTTGTAGGAACACAATGGACATATGGAGATTAAAAGCAAGCATGAATGTTGAAAGGTGCATGGACGGTTGGGGGACTTGAATCTCTTAGGTGCATGTTCGGCTAAGTGCATGCATGTCCACATTCAATGTCTTCAAGGTTCATGAATGTTTCCATTCATGTATGGTGTGCTATCTCTTCATTTTTCAAGATGACCATTCAGCCAAAGGACACTTACACATGCATGAAGATAGCTTGGCCGATTAGCTTCCCCATGACTCTCCTTAATTCGTTCACACCTATGTTCACATGGCAAGACTATTCAGTGACCTTGTTCACACTAGAAGACTCTTCAACATTCGGTTTTCACACACATGATGGCCTTTGAAGTCTCCTCAATTAATTCCCACCTCTTTACCAAGTAACATGAATTGATTGCCTCAATTACTCAAGTTGACCGAACCTAGCTAATGCCCAAGGGAGTCTCGCATTCATGATTCATTTCCTTAAGCATGAAGAACTTTCAAGACATCTCCACCATAGCCGAATCTGGTCATGAACATCAAAGGACGTCTTTCTAGAATTTTCAAGATGCATTCATGAGACTTCTACTTAATTATTAAGTATGTAAAGTGTCCATTCGGCTAGCTAGTCTTTAGGCTGTAAGTACTTGTTATTTTTCTTTGTAAGGGAAACTTTTTGAAACTTTTGTTAATGTTATGCTGCCAAAATTGTGAGGTAAACTTTTCTTATTTTTCGTTCAAAGATTCATTTGGCATTCCTAGCATTCTAGTTGTGTCAATCGTGTTCTTTGTCGATTTCAAACTTATCACTACTCGTAGTGTGGCGTTCACCCAAACTTTATACCTTTGGTTCTTACCTTCCTAGGTAACGGGTCAAGGTCCTATCCTATCTTCCAAATCACCTTAAGAGTCCTATAAGTCTCGGGTCAACACTCGTATATAGTGTTGGTTCATTCTTGACCCTTAAGCCCACTTCGTTCCATCATCACAAATTATCTCATTTCTTTGTTTTCCCTTGTTAGCCAAACCTATACCAACCTATACCTAGTCATTTTGAACCTATTCTTGTTACCAAAATCAACCAATTTGTTCATATTCCTTTGTCCCTACCCTTTCGTTCCTACCATTCTGTTCGTACTCCTTTTTCTACTTTGACCATTTCGACAACTCGACTAAATCTAACGTAACTTCTCGTAGACGATCGGGCAAACTCGCATATGACTCGACTCCCCCGAGGTGGATCGTATCATTAATGCAAGACTTAATTTAATGATGCAAACTTAAACTAATATGGTAGTTACATAATGCATGTCATTATTTATGATGCATACTTAACTAGCATGGAAGTTACATAATGCATAACTTTATTCAATGCAGAACACATAAAGTGCAAGTCTAAAATTAAAAATATGAAAACTTATTAATTTAAATAAAACTATATTAAATTAAAAGAAATCCTTAAAACATCAGCCCAATAATCAATCAGGCCTATGAGATGTTTCATCTTGCACTTGGGCCCTTCAAGTTTAGGCCAATTCTGAGGTCGGCAAGTTGTGTCGAAACATGATGCGACTGGATTCACATCAATCACGATCTCCATTTCTTTATAATAATCGTCCACGTTCCTCGAGCGTTGAGTAAGGTTTTGGAGCTTTTGATAAAGCTTGTGATGGTAATATGAGGGTATGAACCTCCGGTGCATCACCGATTTCATTTTAGCCCATGTACATATTGGGGGTTCTCCGTTCCTTCATCGACTCGTAGTTAATTGGTCCTACCATATCATTGCATAGTCAGAGAATTCAATCACTACCAACTTCACCTTTTTAGTCTCGGAGTAGTTATGGCACTTGAACACTAGTTCGATCTTTTTTTCCCACTCGAGATAGGCTTCCAGATCAGATCAGCCTTGAAAGGGTGGAATTGAAAGCTATATTGTTTTTAAGATCATCATATATGCAGCCTCATTCTTTTTTACCATGGTCTCGTCGCCCCCTTCGCCGGTCACTTAAGTTGGACCCTTGATCACTTTCGGCTTCACTAGGATTGTATAACTCAACCTCTTAGATTCGTTGCTGGCCTTGGTTTCTTTGTGGACCTTGGGGCGTCCTCTCCCATCGACCTCACTCCTTGACTTGATCTAATCGCTCTTAGATGAGCTTAAGCTTTCGATCAAACAACCGTTCCACTTCACACAAAAAGGCTTGGAGATTTACGTTTGGTACGTTTCGTACAGGTTGCCTTTCAGTTTGATTCGCCAGGTTTTGTTCCGGACTCCTTGACATGGAAAATTAATAAACCTCACCACAAACCTTGCACTTCACTCGGAAAGAAAGAACAGATGTCACTCACACTCGTGTTTGCACTCTTTTTGGCTTTTACCTCCTCTCTAATGTGCTCACACACTTGTGCCTTTTTCCACTCATGATTTTGTTAAAAGACTTGTTGAGGCTTTATCGAAGTCTTGAGGTCAACTTCAAATGGTTTGCAAGGGATTGATGAAGAAGGTGTAGGGTAGGCTAAAAAAAATAAAAATTCAGTAGAAGTGTGGCGTTAGGGTAGTAAAGTGAATAGAAGAGGAATTGGTTTATCGGGATTACAAACAATGAACACAAACTTTTAATCACTTGTTTTTTTAATTTTGAATCCTTTTTTTTAATATATAGAACTATAATGCTCTTGTAATTCTCGAAATAATACTAAAAGTTTTTTGATTTTTTTTATTTTTTTACAAACCTATTTCGGGATGGCTAGAATGTTTGTACTTCTCGTTTATGCAAGCTCTGATACCAAATGATATGAATTTGCCTTGGTATGATGAGTTGAGTCATTTAATTTCCTTATCGTCGAACGTAGAAGTATCATTCCAATTTTCAAACTTTGTAAGTATTGGTTAAATATGAAGATAGAAGATGGAATTAGGTTCAAAATTGGATAAGTATGAGTTGATTTGGTTCGGCTAACAAAAAATTAAGATAGATAAATTGATAGATAGGTGAAAAGGAATTCAGACTTAAGTGGCAAGAATGAACCAACACTAGGGAAAGTGTTGACCCGGGACTTATATGGCTTAAGGTGGTTCGATAAAGGAAGAAAAGGGACCTCGACCCATTACCTAACAAAGGTAAGAACTGAAGGTATGGTTGGGTTGAACACCACACTCGAATAAGAGTAATAAGTTTGAAACAAGACTAAGGTTGACTCCACTGACAACAGATAAGCTAACAAAGTCTATAAACAAAATTTGAGAGAAGATAATCTCACAAAAATAATATAGTTTCATTCAAATTGTCAAAAGTTCTAAAACAAAGAAATGAGATACATATTTATAGTGCTGGACTTAAGTTAGCCAAATAGTTATTATAGGGTAGCTAATTGGACATTTGTTTCAGCTTAAATAAGCTAAAATTTCTTAGAAAGTTCCTAGCAATCTTCTTGAAGCTTCCAGCAGCTTGGGGACGCCAATGGTCAAGTCTTTTGCTGGTCCCAATCAGCTAAAAATAATTAAAATTAATTTGGGAGCTGGAAGGAGCTGAATAAAGTTGATTTTAACTAGACAAGTTCGGCCAAGGGAATGCATGAGCTGCCTTGGGTTGTTGAAAAGACACATGCTTAAATGGGCTGCTTAGATTACTCCAAAAGACTTGTAATGTGAACGGAGCAAGTGAGCAGCCACTTTGAATGTGAAAACTCAAAACTGATCAGCCTTTAGCTATGGAAAGAATTTGCAGCAATATGAATTCATTTAAGCAAGCTTAGGGAAGAGGAACCAGCAGCTTCGGAGAAGAAAAATCAGCTCACTTTTGGCTTTTGCACTCACCGAACAACTACTTGGGGAATGGCAATCAACAGCACACCCTTTTAATGGCCGGCCATGCATGTCTCTACAGCAATTAAATTCAACCAAGGTCAATGTTAAGACAAATTAAATTCGGCAGCCATAATAAGCTCAATTCAGCTAGGACAGATTTAATTCAGCTATAATTAATTTGTACTAAGCTAGGACGCATTAAAAATAAATATTACCTAAGACACTAATTTAATTTAGCAGCAGCCAAGACACATTTAACACTCTAATTTAATATGCTAAAATTAAAGACAAATTTATTAAAACTTATTTATTACTTAAGTAAAACTAACTGAATTAACTAATGCATTTATCTTATTCCAGCAACTAAAATGGGTAAAATCAAAATAAACTTTAAAACAAACAAACGAACTCATTGAGCTAAGTTGAGTTGAACGTAGCTCTTGGAGATGAATATGAGTTGAGATTGACTTGCAAGAGGTTGCAAGGAGTCCTTGTTGAGCTGGTCCAAGCTCTTTCAATTTGTCTAGCCAATGCTTCACCCCACACTTGGGCTCGAGCTCGTGTGATGAGACCCTGTGGCAACTCCAACGGATCCTTGCTTGAGCTAGGTATACTCTAGGGTACGATCGTATCACTAGAGGGGCCCAAGTGCAAAAGAAGGCTTTTAATTTTAGCTTGTTAATAATTGAGTTGCTGAACTTTATTTTAATTGAATTCATCTTAGTTATTAAATTAAGTTGCTGGAATCAATATTCAACTTAGTTAATTGAGTTGTTAGAATAAATGCTTATCTTAGTTAATTTAATTGCTGGAATAATTTATTGTTACCTGTGTTTTAAGTTTATTAATTAAGTTAATTAAGTTTCATTGTTTAAAGTATTTAATGTGTTTTAATGTGTTTGTCAATGCTTGTAGGTGACTACTCAGCTGGAATCGGTTACAAACAAGGGGCGGTTACAAAGTGTTAATGCAACTTTTTAGTTGGAATCGGTTACATACAAGGGGCTTTTACAACATTTAAAGAATAGCATTATGCACCAACAAATTTCGATAGCCTATTTCTCTTCTCCAAGGAGTTATTCAAGAATAGCAATAGACAACAATTAAAGGAGAGCATTAACCAAGTTGTTGGTGTCTATTCGGCTGCGCAAGCATTCAAGTTCAACTAAAACAGCTGAATTAGAACATTAAATCATGTTAATAGTTGTTGTTACTTAGGCTTAGAGATTCCAAGAGTTTGTGTTTAATAATTAAGTTTTTATTCAGCTCATAACTGTACAGTAAAACTGAATTCATGTGACTTTTCAGCTAGGTCTCACGTAAGCACTATAAATACTTTGTAATTAGCTTGTTTAAAAAAAAAATTTGTTAAATTTATGCTAAATTTAAAACTTGTGAGATTTCTAATTCTTCTTGTTCTTTCAGGACTAAATTGACTTATCAAGTATTCTTGTGGTGTCAATCTGTTCTTTGTTAAACCGAACTTATCACCTTTGGTGTGGCATTCATATACCTTTGGTTCATATCATTTTTTATAGCGGGTCAAGGTCCTTTGCTGTTTTCTTCAACCGTAAATCATCTAAGAACCATCTTGAGTCTCGGGTCAACAATCCCATATTGTTGGTTCATTCTTGGTCTTAGCCAAATTATCCTTTATTTATTTACTCATTTTACCTACTACCATTGTTTGAAGCCATTTATTCTATTTTATTTCAATTAACCCAAAATGAACTTATCCTTACTCAAATTCATGATTTGGCAACAAATACGACTTGAGACATCACCAAAATGAGTTTGTATCATTTAGTATCAGAGTTAGTGAATTTGGGGTAAGAATCGACATTCTCAATATTACGGTATTATAGTTCATTTAAAAAAATTAAATTTTTAAAAAAAATGTTCAACCTCCATTCAAATTTAAGGGGTGGGTATCAAGTTATGTAAGTGAAAAAAAACTCGTGAAAAAAAAAAGCTAGTTTTGAAAATTCTACTTGCTGCCCAAAATCATCCATTCAATATCCTACCATTCGGCCACACTCAATCCTTTTCCATTTCTTGTTTCAAGCCTACCCTTTTTCCTACAATATTTCCCTACCAATACCGAACATCCATTTTTGCAAGCTGACCCACAACAACTGCTTCTAAGTTTAAATAGTCCTTTAAGAACTTAGAGAGGCAGAGTGAGCAAAAAAAGGCATGAGAGTTAGTGAGAGCATTCGAGTGTAGAAAAAGCCGTAAAAGAGTGCAAACACGAGTGTAGTGCCATATTATTTTTTTTGTGAGTGAATAGTGAGGTTTTGATGTGAACCCGGTCGCATCATGTTATGACGCAACTCGACTCCATCGAGATTGGCCTAAACTTAAGGGACCCAAGTGTAAGATGAAACATCTCATAGGCCTGATTGATTATTGGGCCAATGTTTTTAAGGACTTTTTAATTTAATAAAGTTTTATTTAAATTAATAAGTTTGCATATTTTAATTTGACTTGCACTTTGTGTGTTCTGCATTTAATAAAGTAATGCATTATGTAACTTTCATGTTAGTTAAGTATGCATCATAAATAATGACTTGCATTATGTAAATCCCATGTTAGTTTAAGTATGCATTATTAAATTAAGTCTTGCATTAAATAACTCATTTGTTTATTTAGTCTGCATTTTAAACCATGCATTTAAGCATCTTAGTTAATTGAGTTGTTAGAATAAATGTTTATCTTAATTAATCTAGTTGCTGGAATAATTTATTGATGCATGAGTTCTGAGTTTATTTAATTAAGTTAAGTGTTTAATGTGTTTTGTGTTTAATAAGTTTTTAAATGTGTTTAATATTTTTGTTTTAATGTGTTTAATTGCAGGTGTCTTTTCAGTTGGAAACCGTTACAAATTAATTAATGTGACTTTTCAAGTAAATTTTGGTTACATACAAGAGGGAACATTATTCTTCATTAAAAGGAGCTGTTATCATTAATTAAAGGGAGCATTACACATCCTTAAATTTGGCAGCAGCCTTTTCCATCTTCCATAATTGATTATTGATTAAATGATCAGTTCATGAGCTTAATTTCCATCCAAGTTGCTGGTGTCTATTTGGTTGGCCAAAGGAGACTTCAAAAGATTTTCCTAAACATTCAAGTTCATTGATTCAGTTGAATTGAAGTATATTGAAGGGTGAAGTTACTTAGGCTAGAATTTCAAAAGTTATGACTTTTCATTTCGGCTCATTAAGCTAAATAAAAGTGACTATTCGGCTAGCCTCTTTTAAGACTATAAATATTTTGTAATCAGCTTGTTTAGGAGACTTTTTGATGCTTTGATTAATGTTTTTAACATTTTGTGAATTTTCAACTCTCTTATTTTGTTTTAGACTCAGCTTGACTTATCGAGCTTGCTAGTGGCATCATTCTGTTTCTTTTGAACTTATCACTCTTCATCAAGTGTGGCGTTCACCCTTATACCGACTGGTTCCTATCTCCATATAGATAGTGGGTCACGATTTAGCCATCCTTCTATCCACCTTTAAGTGTCCTATAAGATTTGGGTTAGTATTCTATTTAGTGCTAGTTCTTTCTTGACCTTAAAGCCATTCGTACCATATCCTTTAATTATCTTAAACTATCACATATCCCTTTGTTTAAAGCCTTACTTAGCCAAATTCAACCATTACTGTAACACCCCAAAAATCCCGAAATCTAAAAATTTCGAAATCCAAAAATCCCGAAATCCCAAATTTTCTTTATTTTTGATTTTGATGAAAATTGTGTTTAATATTCTTATCCAAGCGATAATTTTAAAATGTCTTAGCTAAGGTTGAGTTCGAATTAAGGGGTAAAAGAAATTATAATTTAATTATTTAAAGAATTAGGGTTGGCTAGTAGTTGGGCTTTTGAATAAATGAAGAAACAATTGGACCCAAAAAGAGCCTGTGGTGGAGCGGCTAAGTGACGCCACATAAGGTGTAGTAAGGTGGAGTTAGTAGCTAGCAAGGAGATCCAAGGTTCGAATCCTAGCTTAGTATTTTTAGAATTTAATTTTGGTCTTCTAGAATGATGGAAGTGGCGTGAAGATGGACTCCAAGGGGAGTGTTCAAAAGAGAAAATTTAGGAAAAGATCAAGGGGTTATCAGGGAGAAAAATGAGGAGATGAGAAGTGAGAAGTAAGTGGAGCTAAATTGGGAACTTGGGCTTGAAGAATTCGGCTATAGGGCTATAAATAGGTGCCGAATGGGAGGGTTGAAAAGTTAATGACGAATTTCCCTTCACTTTGTGCCAGAAACCCTTTTCTCTTCAAGATTCAAAAAGCCAAAAACCCTCTATTTTACTTTCTTTTCTTTCTGCCGATTTCTATTCTCCTCTACACAATCTTCTTTGCTGATTTCTTCTACTACTCTTCTTCTTTAATCTATACCAAATAAACCTTATTCACCATACTTAGTTTGAAAAGCTGAAAAACTGAATCTTCTAAGGGCCGAATAGTTTTTCACCGAATCTAGTGTAAGTGTTGCTCTTCCAATCGATTTTCTTTGTTTAGTATCGATTATTGTCCCTCACTCTTTCTAATAAACTTTGGTAGGGAATTAGTATCAGATCTTGGTTTTTAGCTCTTTGCCAAATTGCTCCTTAAGGTGTTGCGATTTTGGTAAGTAATCTTCTCCCATTGGCTAAGGTGGCCGAATGGTCATAGTTATGGTAAGGACACTTGTGTTGAATACGAGTCACCTATTATTCGGGTTTTAATAGTTAAGATTTGTGCAGATCTAGGAAATACGTGATCAAGGAAAAAGTGATTAAGGATTGGGCTCAAGGTAAGGTTAAGGTGAGGTTTCAGTTTTTGAGTAAATAAGTATTAAGCATGCGATTAATTGAAGGGTGATGTCGATTGTAGGTTTGGGCTAAGGAGATCGCATCACGCTTGCTTACCAGGTGTGTACATACACTGCACACACACAATGATTCGGCAAAAGCCAAAAAGCTGAAAAGTCGAAAAGTCGAAATGCCAAAAAGCCAAAAGTTTGGCTATGGTAGTCTTACGAGTGCGCGAAAACTCGTAAGGGCAAAATTGATAGGTTTCCTGAGGCCCACGAACGATTCCATAGACTTGGGTTGTGATTTGGCCATATGGGCCAGAATGGACTAAATGGGCCCGATGGGCTGTTGGGCCCATAATAGGCAAAAACTGAATATTGATGCTATGTGATAGGAATTTGTATGTGAGCATGAATATGGATGTGATTGGGCCTAACGGGCCATATAAATGTGATTTGGGCCTAATGGGCCATATGAATATGATTGGGCTTAATAGGCCAGATCCAGGTATGTGAATTTGATTGGGCTCTGTAAGGGGTTTTAGGCCTAGTATATGATATCCACATAAGACTTAATTAATATATTGCGACCGTGGATAAGTCAAAGGGTTAAGGTGTGGCAACGGGTATATGCATGTCTAGGATTGGATCTAGAGAGAGCTTGGTACTTAAGCAGTCTTAATGACCCACCTCCTTTTCTCTGGAATCCTACCTGGTGCATAGTATTCGTTCATCTTAGCTCATGGGACTTGTTAACTGGCCAAGATAAGTGAAAACCGTAATTAAGGGAAAATTACTAAAATGCCCCTAAGGGTAAAAATGACCAAAATCCCCTTAGGTGTTGAATGTAAGTTTTGTGGATGCGACATGCATACATATGATATTCTGCTTAGGTTACATATGGGTTGGGAATTATGGAACGGAGGAACTATATGAGGATCGCATGGTTGCTTGACAATCGTGGATCCACTGACGGCTTTTAAAGCCCAATATGTAAATGAAGGTAGTTCCGTAACTGGGCTACCGTGTTGTGTGGGTTGGGTGGGTGGATATTTATATCCCACATGATGTGACGGGTGACGGAGTTGATGTGTAGTGGATGGATAATTTGGATGGGATTGTATTGCATGATTGATGAATGATGTTGTTTTTTCGAATGCTTGTTTTTGTCGAGGGTTGTACACACTGAGTTTGCGAAAACTCACCCCCTCTTTTATTTTATTTTCAAGTGATGCTCAGTAGAAGGTTTAATGTTTGGAAGGACTCTGGGTGGCCAGCTAGCAAGATGATTTGGACTTGGGTTTTTTTTCAAGCATTTAAGTTTTTACTTCTTTTTAAGTATGTTCCAGACCAGATTGTAATAAGGTTTACATTGTGTTATTATTACTTGAATTATTGTTATCTTCAATGTACTTACAAGAAGTTGAACATGGGTTTTCTAAATTATAGTATGTTTTCTACGTTTTCGCAATTAAATTTTTAAATGATACGTTTTCTTAAATCAAATGTTTCAACAAAGTTTTGCAACTGAAAGGTGTGTTTTTTAAGTTAATTAAGGTTTCTTTTATTTTAAGAAGGGTTTTCAATGAAAACATTGTTTTCACTAAAGTACTTCAATGTGACACACCAGATTCAGCCATAATGTCTGGGACAGGTTTGGTGATGCGAACCTAGTTGCGTCATGTTATAAATCAACTCGGCAACATCGAGCATGGCCTAAGCTCGAGGGGCCCAAGTGCAAGATGAAGTTTAATTTCGGTTCAACAAGCTCAATTTTGGTTTACCCAGCTCAATGGAGCTCAACTCAGCTTGTTTAAGCTCATTTAAACTTGTTTGAGTTCATTTTATTTCATTTGATTTTAGTTGTTGGAATAAACTTAATAAGTTGTGTTAGTTAATTAGTTAATTGTCAGCTCAAATAATTAATTAATTTAATGGAGTCTTAAATCTGGACATTTTAATTTAGTATATTAAATATGTCTCATATTATTATGTGTTTAATGTGTCTAGCTATAATTTAATGTGTCTAATTTAAACAAATTAACTAGCTGCTGCTAATTTAATTTGTCCAGCCGCATGACATAAATTACAATGTTTTTAGTTGCTGCCAATTTTTTAATGTGTCCTAACTCTTTAATTGTTGTTTACTTTGCAGAATACATGCATTAAAGCATTAAAGCATTAAAGCAGAATACATGCATGTCCGAATTTAAAGAACAACAATAAAGGAGCTGCTGGTGCTTAGAACAGCAATAAAGGAGCTGCTGGTGCTTAGAACGGCATTAAAGGAGTTGTCTAGCATAAATGGCCTAATTTAATGCAAGGTGCACTTCCCATGAACGGCCTAGGAGCATGAAAGCATGATTAATGCTAGAAGGCTGCTGGTTGGTGTTTCCCAAGTGGCCATTCAGCCAAAAGGTGGCTGAACATTCAATTTTCCAAGGGAATTTAATTCCAGCAGTTGCTTACTCTTCCCCAAAAGTCTGCTCGTGTATTTCAACAGCCAAGATGCTGTTCACACAATGTTTTCACACAAGGAGGCTGATCATTTCGTCTTTTCACATTGAGAGGCTGTTGGGAGCTAAGTTTTCACACCAATGGGACTTTTCATGCGTCTCAAGAACATTAACTTTGCTGATGAACTTTCGGCTGCCCAATAAAGATTAAAAGCTGAACATAATTGTTAAATTGGTTCAACCATTGAATACTTTCAGCATAAGTACTCAACTCAATTAATTAGAAGAATTAAGGAGCTTAATTGCTTGATGACTGGTGTCCCCAAAGCAGCTGGAAACTTCAAGGACGTAGCTAGGATCTTTCCAAGAAACTTCATTTGAGCTGAATTAAAAAAAAGTCCATTCAGCCTCCCTAATAGTCCATTTGGTTACCCCATGTTTTAGGCTATAAATATGTGTTAAATTTCATTTGTAAAGGTTAGACAATTTTAGACTTTGCTACTTATATGAACTTAATTGTTCTAGTGAGAATTCAATTCTCTTTATTCACTTTAGGACTGATTTGACTTATCGGGATTTCGTCTCGTGGCGTCTATCTTTCCTTTGTTTTATTCTGAACTTATCACCTCTGGTGTGGCGTTCAAAATATATCTTTGGTTCCTAACTCTCTATAGTTAGCGGGTCAAGATTCTCTTGTCGACCTAAGTGCCTATTTTAAGATTCGGGTCAACTTTTCCTATAATGTTGGTTCAATCTTGGCCTTAGCCGATTTTCATCCACCTATCACCAAGTTTCCTTTAACCTTGTTTGATCCCTTTGATAGCCATTTATCCATTTCTCTTTCAGCCTTCTTGAAATCAAACCATCCACTCACTTCCACATCTATTACGAAACTAACCATTCGAACCTATCTTCCTTGTTTTCATCCCCAATTTTGCAAACCGTTCAAACTTACCCAATTTATCGATCGGGCAACTATTACGACTTAAATCATCCTGAGGCAAGTTCGTATCATTTTGGGGCTTACAATTACTCTATTCAAAGACGATACTTTTCCATTTTAACAATCGGGTAATAAACAACTTGAATCATCACCAAAGCGAGTTCGTATCAGGTTTGAAGTGAGGTTCAAATAAATGTCTCTAAGTTTCGAAAGAAAAGTTGCTACTGTTTGTGGCTGGTTCGATCCAACATACCAAGCATCCAATCAAAGAAAAAGGTGACGTGTTCACAGAAACTGAGGCTTTAGAGAGGATAAACTTGTTGTTGGCGATTTGAAGAATCACAAGTTAGCCATTCCACTGTTTCAAGGTCGATCTGACCCGGAGGTATACCTTGAATGGGAAAAGAAGGTAGAATTGGTTTTTGAGTACCATGGCTACTCGAAAAGTAAAAAAGTGAGGCTTGTGATGAACAATTTCTTCGATTATGCCATGACTTGGTGGCATCAATTCACCATGAGTCTAAGATGAAACAGAGAGTGTCCAATATCAACCTGGTCTAAAATGAAAGATGTGATGCGCAAGCATTTCCTTCCATCTTCCTACCATTGGGAGCGAATTTCTTCAAGCCAAAGGACAAAAATGAGATCGTCAAAGAGTGTAACATCCAACGACTATGTGAGAAAAGACTCCTATCGAGATTCCTATTCAACAAGGACTTCAAGTCGAATTAACTCAAACTTCGAGTTTGAGTCCTTTCGAGATGACAAACGAGAAGGTAGATATATCTCTACAAGTACCTCAAGTCATTCATCCAAGGAGGATCACTTATGTAGAGGTGAACGTGTTTTGAAAGCATCAAAGTACTCGCCCACGGAGGGACATTCACGAAGAAGTGATCTTGACTCATATGTAGATTCTTTCTCTTCTTTCTGTCGAAAAACTTGTCATTCTAAATCTTTCCTGTTACCTTCATCTTATAATGAAATTGAAAGAAGAAAAAGAGATATGAAAGAAAAAGAAAATGAAAAAGAGAAAGATTGTGAGAAAGAAAAGAAAATTGAAAAGGAGAGTGAGATTGAAGAAATAAACGAAAGTGTGAATGGAGCGATTGATATTATTCAAAAAGAAAGTGAAATAAGAGTGAGAGTGAGATTTCAAAAGAAAGTGAGTTTGGAAAAAGAAAAGAAAATGAACGAGAAGCGAGTGTCAATGAGTTTTCAAAAATAAAAGACACTGTGGTAAAAGAACGAGAGTTTGAAAATGAGTTAGAAAAAAAATGATTGAAAAGGAAGAAAATGAACAAGAAAAAGTGAGGGTGTTTTTACTAATTATTCTGTGAGTTTTCCTTTTATTATTTCTTCTTTTTAGGCTTTTAAAGATCCCATTGACAAATTTCAACTTCAATATCTTCTGAAGGAGAAAAGATTCACATTGGTTGAAAAAGGTAATGTTATCAAAGAATTTTGTTTGCCTATATGCCAAAGGGTAAGCAAAGTACAAAATCTAAAGTTTTTAAGTTATATCAGTCCCATTCGATTATTTAAGATTTGGTTTCTAAAAAACATTTGAACTTTGACTTCTCTTTCTTGATTAATAATGATTTGTTTGCTTTAAAAGATCGCAAGGAGAGTACCATTACTGAAAATTATGGTATTGATGAGATTGTTGGTGAAGTAGTAATCAATTGGCAATTGCAAGGATTGGATGTGCAAAATAATAAATCATATAAACCTTTCCATTAGCTTGATTGTGGTGAAAATATGCGGATGAGATTTGAGGCATATGAATGTCTGAAAACAGACATGCCAATTCGAATGAATTGTGATGGGTTTGACTATTTGAATCTTTGTATGTTCACATCTTCTTTGCTTGGTATGTGTGATTTATTTGTGAAAACAAAATTTTTGTTACGTGTTGGAACAAGTGATCAAAACCATGTGTTTAAACCTGGAGCAAGTTTTCCTAAATTATCATTAAGCGAAGGTGAGCATTGTAATTTCATTTTAAATAAATGTGCTGAACCTTTTCATCTATTCCGAATTTTGTCATTTTGTTCGAAAATAAAAGAAGTAAATTTTGTTGGCTTGAAAAGTCAAAATCAAATCTTTGATTTCAGAGAAAACTGTGGTTTAAAATATTTGAACATGTTTTGTATGATAATGACTTTGAATTGCTTCGTGTTCTTTCTATGATGCCTGTCATGAAATTGTCAAATCAAATTGAAATGACAAGAGAAAACCTTGTCTTTGAACTCGATGAATATTGTTTTATATCATTGTCCAAGGGACTTAAACCATGGAATTTTGTCTTCTGAGATTATGGCTTTCGAATGATTTGTGACTCGGGATTGTCTCCATCAAAGAACAAGGTAAGACCAACGATAAGATCAACTTCCATTTTTGATTTTGGCACTAGATTAAGCGTTCAATTTTTGAATCATTATGAGAAGGTAAGGCCAAATCATGTTTTTGATCCTGACATTGTTTCATTTGCTAAATTTTTGAATGAGATTTCAGGAAATTCTTTTGAGCTTATAATTTCTAGTGTCACTAATTATATGATCTACCTCGGGATGAGTCGAGTCATATGTGAGATGCCCGATTGTCAACGAGAAGTATCGTTCAGTTTAAAGGAAATAAAAGAATGGAAAAAAAAGGTGATAGTTTGGTTTGAATAAGATGACATGCAAATATGGAAAGGAAGGAACTCCAAAGCAAGCACGAACCAATACTAGAGAGTATCGACCCAATTGCTTATAGGCTTTTTAGGTGATCGGATGAAAGAAGGTAAACCTCGACCCACTACTTAGCAAAGTAGGAACCTTTGTATAGTTTCGAACGCCACACTATGAATAGTGATAAGTTTGGGATAGATGAAAAATAGGTTGACTGTAACACCCCTATAACCTGTATCCGTCGCTAGAGTGGGTTATGAAGAGTTACCAATCCAAAACACTACATTTGTACATTCACATTTACATAAGTTCATTAGCAATTATATGCATAGCCAAACACAATCAAAGATCGAAATTCAGACTTATACCGACATTCAAAAGTTGCCATATTCACATGGCTTATATACAACAACATCTCAAAATATCATTCACTTAAGTCTATTCTATACATGCCATACTATCTCCAAAACATAGTAGTACCAAAATGATAGATATTGTGACGAGTTGCTGAGATCCCCCCGAGCAGGTGACTGGAGTCAACAATCTATAAAACAGAGAAACGTAACAAACGGAGTAAGCTTTCATAAGCTTAGTAAGTTTTAAGCAATGCAAACAAATAAACTCAATTATACTTCGATCATTCAATTTCTCAAGAGGCCATTTTCTAGGTATATTGCCATTTGGCCGAATATACACAAGCACATAATGCACATTTAGCATTCTTATTTCACTTAATCTGAATTCATATAACATAAATAAATCAAATACTTTCACATACTTTCACACCTTGACCGAATGTATCATGATCATAGATGTAGTTATAACATTTATTCACATATGTATCACATTATACACTTATGATTCAATTCAACATATAAGTACATAATACGTACCTGGCCAACTTAACGTATTGAATGTATTCATTTGTCGTTCTAACACGAGGTATCTTAGTCTTAGACTTTTATCAAATCACTAACATTTAGCCTGCTAGGTTTTAAACCCGAATTCATCCACCAGTATTTCGCCTGCTAGGCTCGAAGCCCGATATCATTTTACTAGCATTATAGCCTGCTAGGCTCGAAGGCCCGAATAGTATCTCACTGGCATTATAGCCTGCTAGGCTCAAAGGCCCAAATAGTATCTCACCGGCATCATAGCCTGCTAGGCTCAAAGGCCCAAATAGTACCGTACGATATTCAAATCAACAAGTTTCATATAACACAATCACACCAAATTAGGTACTAGCATCATTCAAATATATCATCCTACATTTTATTCACTTTTATTTCATTTCATCATTCACACTTATCATTTGATAGTTTACACAAAACATCTCACTCATATTCATCTAATCATTTGATCATAAAAGCATATCACATTTTACTTCCATATTATATTTGCCATTCGGCCATATACAAACATTACAAGTGATGCGAGCGCGCCCAGCGAACCTCTTCAAACAGGTCTCCCTAGTCGAGCTGTGACTGTTGGCAAGCTGATCCTAGCTCGTTTCCAGCTCCCCGAGCTTCATCTAGCTCAATTCAGCTTGTTACCAATTTAATTTCATTTTGACGAAGCTCATTGAGCTCGATTCAAAATTATTTAATTTCTTGCATTTTAATTTGCTGAAATAATTAAGTTAGTTTATTTAGTTAGCTTAAAATAATTAGCTCATTTTAATTTGTCAAATCAATACATAATTAAATAAAGTTTTTTTAATGTGTCTTAGTTTAGGACATGAATTTAATATGTCAAGTTTAAGACAAATTAATTATTTGCTGCTATTTATTTGTCTAAACCGAATTTAATGGTTGTCCTAGCATTAAAACGTGGGTTATAAATATGTCCTTGTTTAGACATGTTATTAATGTGTTTTGTGATTAAAACCATGAATTTAAATTGTCTCAACTTTGCTGCAGGTTTAATGTACCGAATTTAATGTGTTTAACATGAACTAATTTGCTTCATTAAATTGGTTTTAGGCACATGAATGAATCAGCATTAAAGAAGCCGAATTCATTGAGTATTGGAGCTTGGGACGAATTTAATGAGCTGCTGGTTTAATGTCTTGACCGAATTCAATGCATGTTGCTACATTGTCCAGCCGAATTTGTGGTACATGATGGCTGACCGAATTAAAGAGGTGTTGGAGCAAGCATAGGACAAATTTAAGGACTTGTCCAGCATGCAAGGTGCGTCCATTAAAAAGGCTGTTTGTGGCAAGCATGCATGGCTGAATTAATTGCTGTTTACTTGATGCATTGAACAGCATTTAAAGAGTTGTTGGTGCATTGTTGGGGACGACATAAATGAGCTAATGGTTCAGATTTTCAAGGCAACACTTCGTGGACTTCAAAAGACAAAGCAAAGTAAATGCAAGCATGTATTCAGCCTTGGGAAGAGCTGAACCAACATCACCTTGCTGCTGCCTTTTCGTGCATACCAATGGCCATGAGAAGTAAATTCAGCAGCAGCCTTTTTCCTCTCTTCAAGGTGACGCATGGGGCACTCCAAAAGCCATGTTTCGTCCTCAAGAAAATCAGCTGAATAATGCTGACATTTGAAGTCTTCCAAGCTATTTTAATACCTCCCATGACCGTTCAGTTCAACGAAGCACCACCAGCTGGTTGCTTGCATTCTGCCGAACCTTTCAATAGGATATTTTGAACTCATTTATTCATTAGCAATTGAGGAAGCTTCAAGGAAATCTCCATGGCCTATTTAACATGTTCTAGCCGATTCTAAAAGTCCAATGAGCTGCCAAGAGTGACCATTCAGCTAACTACTTGTTTAGGCTATAAATATGTGATGTTATTCACTTTGTAAAGGTTACTGAATTTTAAGACTTTTCACTTAATGAAACTTTGTTAAACTTTTATGGAATTTGTGAGATTTTTTTCTCTCATATTTCGATGAGGACTTCGTTGGCTTATCTAGGAAGCCTAGTGGCGTCAACCCTGTTCTTCACTATCCCGAACTTATCACTATCAAATAGTGTGGCGTTCACCCATATACCGAGGTTCTTACTTTGTTAAGTAGTGGGTCGAGGTTCTATCATTTTTCATTTTTACCTTGAAAGCGTATAAGTACTTGGGTCAATATTTCCTAATATTGGTTCTTACTTGCTTTTAAGTTCACCATCTTCCATAACCATCATTTATTAAACTACCTTCAATCTACTTTTATTCTTTTGTTTCTTTTAAAATCGAACCTTTAGTATTCATATTTTAAACCCTACCTTTGAATCCCTTAATTAGCTTCCGCATTATTTAACCTAAAAACATCTTCTTTAAAAGAGCCAAACGGTACCTTCTTATAGATGATCGGGCAAACTCGCATATGACTCGACTCACCTCGAGGCGGATCGTATCAACAAGTAATACTTAATTCTCATAATATGTCATGTCATTATCGAATATTATTTATGTTTAACTACTTAAAACTTACCTCGAATATTTTCGAATAGTCTCAGATCGGCTATTCAACTACTTCCTCGTTTTCCCTGTCCAACCTTGGTTCTCTATGCTCTTGAGCTAATTCAAACAAATTTAACTTATTAAAGTCCCATCATGCTAGCTTATGGCCGAATATGACAAGAAATTTAATAGGTCATATAACTACTTTTAGCTCAAATACAAAATGGTCATACACATTTTTAATCACATTAAGCAATTTAATACAATTAATTTAACATTTCTTCATGTACACCTTTATGATTGAATACACATATTGTAATACCCCCTACCCGTACTCATTACCAGAATAGGGTACGAGGCATTACCGGAGTTTACGATTTTTTTTTAATAATAATTTTTTTACTCAATATACCCCTTTTATAGATATCTAACCTTTCCTGCAAATTTTAAACCGAGACCAATACACATCAACCAAACCAATTCAACATATTTTCAAAATAAATTCATGCATATTTATAAGATAAAGTCATCACTGATGCGAGCAAGCCCAGTGAACCTCTTCGAACAAGTCTCCCTAGTCGAGCTGTGACGTGTTGGCAAGCTAATCCCAGCTCGTTTCTAGCTCCACGAGCTCCATCCAGCTCAAATCTAGCTCATTCAAGCGCAATCTAGTTGCATGAGCTAAACCGAGCTTACTCCTAGCTCATTTTCAACTCACGAGCTAAACCTTAGCTCAACTTCAGCTTAGGAGTTTAAGCTTAGCTCATTTTAGCTCATGACTTAAACATCAGCTCGTGGAGTTCACCATGACTGCATTTGACTACTATTGACTTTTTATTTAATAAGTTCAATAATTAGTTAATTACTATCCTACATATTAAATTTAGTTCACATTAGTTTTATTAAATATGTCTTAAAAGAGTTTATTGATGATAATTAAATTTGTCATAACTGAATTTAATGTTGATATTTGTGTTCACATTAGCTTGAATTAATTCTGTTCACATTTCTTGTAGGAACACAATGGACATATGGAGATTAAAAGCAAGCATGAATGTTGAAAGGTGCATGGACGGTTGGGGGACTTGAATCTCTTAGGTGCATGTTCGGATAAGTGCATGCATGTCCACATTCAATGTCTTCAAGGTTCATGAATGTTTCCATTCATGTATGGTGTGCTATCTCTTCATTTTTCAAGATGACCATTCGGCCAAAGGACACTCATCACATGCATGAAGATAGCTTGGCCGATTAGCTTCCCCATGACTCTTCTTAATTCGTTCACACCTATGTTCACATGGCAAGACTATTCGGTTCACCTTGTTCACACTAGAAGACTCTTCAACATTCGGTTTTCACACACATGATGGCCCTTGGAGTGTCCACAATTAATTCGTACCTTTTGGCCAAACATTGCTTCATTTAACAAAGTTGGCCGAACCTCACAAGTGACCCTTGGACATCATGCATTCACTTTGTGTTTTCTTAAGCATGAAGATTCATTCATTTCCTATTACCATAGCCGAATCTAGACATGCACATTAAGGGTCATTTTTCTAGATTTTTCTTTAATTAATGTGTAAGTATGAAAGGCCATTCGGCTACCTAGGCTTTAGGCCTATAAATACTTGTTATCTTTCCATGTAGAGGGACTTTTGAAACTTTTGTTAATGTTATGCTGCTGAAATTGTGAGGCAAACTTTTCTTATATTTCGTTCAAAGATTCGTTTGGCGTTCCTAGCGTTCTAGTTGTGTCAATCGTGTTCTTTGTCGATTCCGAACTTATCACTACTCGTAGTGTGGCGTTCAAACATACCGAGGTTCCTATCTTGTTAGATAGTGGGTCGGGGTTCCCCTTTACCAAACCCAAATTGAACTAAAGAGAGCCTATAAACAACGGGTCGATACCAAATTGGTATTGGTTCTTGTTTGCACTTTTTGTTCAACCCCATTTCTTCATTTACCAAATTGTACCTAAACTGGCCATTCCGTTCGTACCATTTTATAATACCATTTCATTCTTACCATTCATACCATTACGTCCATTTCTTCAACTTCCCTTATCTAAATCCGAACTTTCCAATTCTTCTTACCTATTCCAATCCGAACCAAAACCAATACCCCTCTTTCTACTTCAGCCATCCCTTCAACTCAACTAAATCTAACGTAACTTCTCGTAGACGATCGGGCAATCTACATACGACTCGACTCTCCCCGAGGCGGTTCGTATCAATCACATACCCAAAACCAGGTTTGTTAACCATACCAATGGCTAACTTTACATTCATTTCACAGAATCATTTACTTTATTAGCTTATACATGCCATTGATTTCCAAAATAAAGTTTCTTTATATACCGAAATCCTGAGGTTGATAGTGTGATGTATCTCCGACCAAATCTGATCTCCGAGCTCTTAACACTACAAAACAAGGGAAAATGAAACAGGGTAAGCACTTTGTGCTTAGTAAGCCCATGTAACAAGAATTATACTTACCTAATATTTTCAATACAATGTAATAAACATTCATATATCCATTCAATGCATTATTACCCTACCATACACAACTCAACATTCAAGTTAATCCAATAATTTTCATGTGTCAATAATATATACCATGATCGGTAAACTCATCAATACCATGAATACCATTCCCTTATTATTTTTCCATATTTATCCAGTTGAATTTCTTGGAATTTTCGATGGATTTTTAGAGGTACACTTTTAGTGTACATTTTCGAGTCCATCAATTCATATTCATGTGCACACATTTCCATTTCAGAGAGCACACTCCCGCGAACCTCATCCTTACAGCAGGATTACCAGTCCAGGCTAAATCCCCTGTAATATAAACTCATAGAGTATTGTCGGGATTACCAGTCCAGGCTAAATCCCCTGCAACGACAATTACTCTAATGAGCTTGGATCTGAATTACCAGTCCAGGCTAAATTCAGACCCTAATTCGAATTACCTGTCCGGGCTAAATCCATTTTCACATATTCTTCGGGAGGGCTATATCAGGATAGGATCACCCGTCCAGGCTTGATCCTTTTTACCGTCAATTCCTTTTCAGAGATCCATCGAATTTTCCTTTCATTCAACCGGGATTTCTTCCTCTTTTATCAAATATGTCAATGTTTCATAAAATTTCATATAATGAACATTCAAATCATATTCATATAAAAAACATGCATTTCAAGCATTTAAGAATATAATTCAAGTTACATGAACTTACCTTGATACTTGTTCGTGTATAAAAATCTACTAATCCTGAACTTTTTCCTTTCCTCGATCTAGCTTCAGATTTGAATCTTACGGATCTAAATAAATAAATTTAATTATCAATTTAATACATTTCATGTTCATATGCAACAATTTCTATAATTTCATTATTATTATTTATAGTTTATTCAAAGCTGTCTATTTGAGTCATAGTCACTAAATTATTTATAACTCGAGCTACGGAACTCCAAATTAAGATCCGTTAATTTTCCCTAAAACTAGACTCATATATCTTCTTACCATAAAATTTTCAGAATTTTTGGTTTGGCCAATAAGTACCTGACAGAATTTATAGTTAATTTTCAGAATTTTATTCTTTAAAGTCACCCCTGTTCTGCTGTCTAACAGTTCTGACCCTTCTTCACTAAAAATTAATTATCTCTTCATACAAAATTTGGATGATGTTCCCGTTTGATTCTATTGAAAATAGACTCATTAAGGATTCCAGACATATAAATTTAATCCTATAATTATTTTTATTAAAATTTTTATGATTTTTTAAAGTCATAACAGGGGAACTCGAATTCATTCTGACCTTGTCTCACAAAATTCATTATATCTCATGATTTATAGATCCATTGCTTACACCGTTTCTTCTATGAGAAACTAGACTTAATAATTTTTAATTTCATATTTTGTTCATCTTCTAATTCGATTCCTACAATTTATAGTGATTTTTCAAAGTTAGTCTACTGTTGCTGTCCAATATTGTTTTAGTGTAAGCTGTTTATTACCATTTTTCCCCTAAGCTTTTAATAAATAACAATTTCATCCCTACTCAATTAGCCTCTCAATTGAGCTGATTTTTCTCAATTAACACTTTATTCTATCACCTTAAACTAGTTTACAACCTTTAGGAATCAAAATTTCAGCAATAAACTTTAATTCCAAACATTTTCACAATTAGGTCCTAAAAACCAATTTCTATTGAAATTACCTAGTAAAATCATCTCATAAATAAATTAAAGCTTCAATTTCATTCTATTTCATCATAAAATTACAGAACTCAACCATGGTGACTTTCAATTTCATTCATGAAATCAAAAACTAATGAATTTAATAGTAGGACCTAGTTGTAAAAGTCTTAGAAACACAAAAATTACAAGAAAAAGGTAAGGATTAACTCACTTGGTGCAAAAATTATGAAATACCAGCTTAGAAAACCCTCCTATGGCATTTTTAGCTGCTGGAATTGAAGAGAAATGAAGAGAAATCTAGATATTTCCTATTTAGTCCTAGCTTTATTTAGTTAATTTTGTAATATTCCAATTTTGCCCTTAATTTATCAAATTTCCTGCTGATTTCATGCCCTTGCCGTCCAGCCCAAATAAATTTTGGGTCTAATTGCTTTTTAAATCCTCTTTTATTAGACACTTAAGCTATTTAATCATCCCATCCACTTTTACACCTTTTACAATTTAGTCCTTTTAATTTAATTAACTACCCAAACATTAAAATTTCCTAATGAAAATTTAATACCACATTACTAACATTTCATAAATATTTATAAAATTATTTTCAATTTAGTTTTATGAGATCGAGGTCTCGATACTTTGTTTTTACCCAATTTCTTCAATAATTTCTTTTTCTAACTAACCATTAAATCGGTAAAAAAAATTATCGATATTTTCATACGGTTTTCCTATTATATAAATATTCATGCAAAAATATTAAAATAAAATTCTCTTTAAATCAGATTTGTAGTTACGAAACCACTATTCCGATAACCTTGAATTTAGGCCATTACACATATCAAATAAGTAACTTAACACATAACCCACATAGCCAAAGTACATATAACCCTAATGACCGAATATGTATATCACCAAAATTCCTATGACTTAACCTTTAGCCTTCATAGCCGAATATTCATTGTATACCTAGTTCACATACACAAACACAAAACTCATATGGCTTATCATATTTTCATATACATATCTTAACCATATAGCCAAATATATAGCTCATCAAATAGATATTTATTCACGTTCCCTTAACACATATTGATCAACTAGTCCATGCATTAGCCTTTGGCACATTCGGTCATTAAAGCAATAACATATTTAACATTCAAGCATTTTATACTAAAATTTCTCCCAAGGCCGATTTCATATACAACCTTTAATACTCATACAAAGTTTATATTTTAAATAATTTATACACACACCATTAACCTAATATCAATTAACTAAGCACTTTAACAAATTTTCTTTAACTATACACACATTCGGCAACGACAAAGACAATTTAACAAACCTTAAATTCAACTTATAACAATATATACTCAATATTCAAAGCATTGAACATCACTTCATCATAATTTTACATCATGGCCGAATGCTCTTTTTAAACCATTTACCCTCACAAAGCATAAATTTCACCATCAAACTTACAAGCTTATAATCCCATGAATTTTAACATCATAATATCTATCCAACTCTCACTCATTAACTTCTATCATAAATCTCAAAATCTATAGTTTTTCTACCCATGATCGAAACCTCCAACAATACCAAAAATAAAAAATATACTTCATGGGTTTAAGGTAGAACCAAGAAAGGAATTCATAAACATCAAGATATAAGCAAACTACCATGAACTTAACTTGGATTTTTTTATCTACAATGACTGAACAGTAAGCTTTCTTTTTCTTTCTTTGAGTTTCGGCTAAGCTAAGGAAGAAGATGAACAAAACACTTTGTTTTTCTTTTTATCATCTTTTCTTATTTTAGTTAATTTTTTATTTCATAATTTAAGCCATTAACTATTATAATATTAATATAAAATGTATATATGGCTAATCAACCATCATCATGGCCAGCCACTTACTTAAAAATGGGGAATTTGACATGCAAATCTCCATATTTTAAGCCATGCAATATTTGGCCACTACACTTCAACCTATCACATTTTCAAAGTTTCTCACATAAGTCCTTTTTAATTAATTTAACATCTAAATGACAAAAATCAAAGCATGAAATTTTCACACATACACTTTCAGTTATAATAGGCATAGAATATAATATTTAATTATTTTTGTGACTCGATTTTGTGGTCCCGAAACGACTTCTTGACTAGGGTCAAATTAGGGCTATCACATTGGCGCCACTAGGCTTTCTAGATAAGCCAACAAGTCTTCAACGAAATTAGGGAGAAAATAATCTCACCAAATAGTTTCATTAACAAAGAAACAATAATCAAAGTTCAACAACCTTTACAAAATGAAAGTAAACAACTATTTATAAGCTAAGGGAAGGTAGTCGAATGGATAAAAGAACATTGCTTAAAGACTAAGTAAAATTCAGCTAGAAAATCCTAGAATAAACTAAAAGAAAATCATTAAGTGACTAAGTCTAAATTCAGCTACTTGGAAAGCCATTGGGCATGCTTCATGGAGAAGAAATTCGGCTGAATGAATGTGAAGCATGGGAGCTTGATAGCCATGTCTAGATTCAGCTAAGGAGAGAATGAATGGAAGACTTCATGCATGCTTTGGCCGAATGGCCACTTGGGAAATATCAACCAGCATGTCTTTAATTCTTTGTCCATTGGTCTCTATGAAAAGGCATATGGGAAGAAGGAAAATTCAGCAACTTTTAATGTTACCCATGCATGTTTTCTTTAATGCTTTAGCAGCTCATTTAAGTCGTCCATGCATGGGAAACACTTTAATAAATGCTGTCCATGAACATGTATGCACAAAACACCCTCTTAAGTGCCTGCACATTGAATTCGTTTCTTGCCATGAACCTACAACAAATTAATGCATCAAGTAAACAACAATTAATTCAGCCATGCATTCTTACCACAACAGCCTCTTTAATGGATGCCCCTTGCATGCTGAACAACTCCTTAAATTCATCACATGCTTGCTCCAACATCTCTTTAATTCGGACAGCAATTAACATGCACCATAAATTCGGCTGGACAAAGCAACATGAATTAAATTTGGCACATTAAACCAGCAGCAATGTTAAGACAATTTAAATTCATGCTTTAATCACAAACACATTAATAACATGTCTAACAAGGACATATTTATGACTCACGTTTGATGCTAGGACAACCATTAAATTCGGCTTAGACAAATAAATAGCAGCAGCTAATTAATTTGTCCTAAACTTGACATATTAAATTCATGTCCTAAACTAAGACACATTAAAACTTTATTTAATTATGTACTGATTTGAAAAATTAAAATGAGCTAATTATTTTAAGCTAACCAAATAAACTAACTTAATTATTTTAACAAATTAGAGTGCATGAAATTAAATAATTTCGAATCAAGCTCAATGAGCTTGTGTCAAACCAAGTTGAGCTCTAATGAGCTGAGTCAAACCAAAATTAACCCGATAATAAATTGAATTGAGTTGGACGGAGCTCGGGGAGTTGGAAACGAATTAGAATTAGCTTGCCAACAGTGCAATGCTTGGCTTGGTAAGCTTGACTAAAGTAGTTCACGGGGTGAGTTCGTATCATTCCCCCCTCTTGAGGGCGACTTGTCCTCAAGTCGAACCGTTTGTCCACTGGAAAATATTTTCTCGCGCGGCTTTCCTCGATCAAATGGGACAAAGGTTATCTCACAAACTTTTTCGAATTTACTCACCAAATTTGACAATGAAAAGTATGAAGAACTCAAATTCAAATAACACATATAAAAAATCCAGTCCAAAGATCATATGGCAAAATTTTTTTCGTTCATAACATGGATGCTTCATATTATAGCACAATTTTGATAAGCCATCAGTATGAAAAATTAAACAGAATGGAAGCAAGAAATGATTAATCACGCAATTTAGCAAACAAGAATGCATTCCTCATTTCAACCACAACATTCCAAATGGATCAAAACAAAGGACATTTTCACTTGGCTTTTTGATTTGAACAACCTCATCTTGTCATATTCGATTGAATGGACTTACAGTAGCAGTATGAATAAAATGGCCACTTTTCACAAAGTCATTATCAACAACACTGATTTCTTCATCTTTCAAACAAAACAAAGATAATTTAATGTGTCTTAGTTTAGGACATGAATTTAATATGTCATAAGATAAAACTTTCATGGCACTTTTTGAAACAAAAATATTAACATCAAAAGTTGAACAATAACTAACCAGATCAAAATTTGGAGAGCTTTCAGAAATTAAGTCATCAAAACCTTTATTAGCAGTTTTTAGATCAAATGATCGTGACTCGATAATCATAGAGTCCTTACCTCGCTTACCTTCAGACACAAGTGGGTAGTTGTCATTCTCATTCTTACCTTTCTTGTACAACTGAAATCACTGCTTGTTCGAAAGGTATTGAAGCTGGAATTGGTCACACAGATTTTCAAAAACCTAAGAAGAGATATCACAAGAAAAATTAACAGGTGGGTTAGTGGAAACAATCCTCGTGATATGAGCACGTCCCAAAGCTCATTAAGCTTTGATAATGAGCTCCTCAAGCTACTTGAAGTTCTAATAAGTTGATTGCAATATAAACATTTCCTATAAGCTGTTTTAGCTTCTAATGAAAAACCTTGGTTTGAAACAAGGGCCAATGCTCACAAAATCAGCTTGAAGCAACTATCTAAGGAACCCATGCATTTTTGGCATGCTGATCCTAGCTCATTTCCAGCTCATCGAGCTCCGTCCAGCTCAATTCAGCTCGTTTCAGCTCAATCAAGCTTACTTTCAGGTCATTCTTTATTTCAATAAATTAAAATGAGTTTTAGTTTTATATTAATTAATTTTTCAAAGCTCATGCCGAATTCCCTAAGCTCAAATTAGTTCATTAATCATTTTTTTTGTTTATTTGAGCTAGCCAAATTTAATATGCTAGTTAATTTTAAATTAATATGTCCGAAATTAGTTAGTTGTTATTTAAGTTGTTAGTTGCTGTTTAAATTATGATTAAATGATATAATTAAATGTGTCCATGTCTTTGTAGGTTCAGCCGAATATGAAGATACATTAAAGGCTAGGTGCATGTACGGGATTGTTCAATGAATGAGAAGATTCATGCACGGTATAGTTCAATGCTTGGAGGGAATTAAGTTCATGTGCATGGATGGTAAATTACATGCATTTGAATTAATGAAGATACTTCTCCTTTGGACGGCACACATGCATGTATGAAGGGAATTTATTGCATGTTCATGTACGGCCAGATTCAAGACCCCTTTTAGTTCCATGCATGACCGAATGAATATGGGTGATCTATTGAGTTTCCTAAGTACTTATTCAGCCAAGGGGTAGCTGCATAATCAATTTCCAACTTCAATTCATGAATGAAGATCAAGAGAAGATGCATGGAGAACAAGTTACAACTAATGGGAGAATGCATCTAGTTCTTGATACATGAATCGTTTGCTGCCCAAATGACTTCCCTAGGTGTCTATTCGGCCAAAAGACACTTTAATGCTCCAATCAATCCATGGACAAATGTAGACAAGCTATTGAGCTGCCATTCATTCACATTCATCCAAGTCAATTTTGCTTAACCATGAAGCAGCCCATTAAAGTTCCAATCAGTCGAATGTGGACTTTACTCTTTAATGATTTATTCTAGAATATTCTAGTACATTCTTAGCTAAATTACTTAGCCTTTAAGCTAGTTAATTTGACCATTCGGCTATCACTTGTTAGACTATAAATAGTATGTTTATTTCTTTGTAAACAGACTTTTGCCTAATTTATAGTCGAACTTTTGTTCCTGTGAGAATTTTCTTCTCTAAGTCTCGTTTAAGATTTTTGTTGGCTTATCTACCTAGTAGTGGCGTCAACCTATTTCTTTTACGAAACTGAACTTATCACTAGTTTTAGTGTGGCGTTCAAAACACCCATACCGAGGTTCCTATCTATCTAGATAGTGGGTCGAGGTCCATTTTGTTTCAACCATCCCATCTTAAGAACTAATAACTCTCAGGTTGATATTTGCTAATATCGGTTCAACTTGTTCTTAGGACCAATTCTTTTACCATTCTTATCCATTACCCAAGTACCCCAATTAACCAAATTTCGTTCCTTTCCCGAACCTACCAAATTATCCTAACTTCTTTCTTTCTTGAACTTAAATTTAATTACTATCCTCGAACCTAAACATTGACATCCAAGTCTCTTTCAAAAATTGAAACTACCTTTTTCGTTCCATTCTCATCGATACTTTCTCGTAGACAATCAGGCATATGACTCAACTCACGTCGAGGCGAGCTCGTATCACCTCGCTTGCTCACTAACATCTTTTCCACTCAAATCTTTTTCTTTGGAAACACTCGTTTCTTTTACCTCAATTTCTTTTTTCACTCTTTTCTTTTGATCAAACTCTTTTTCTTTTTCATTCTATTTTTCAATCTTTTTCAATCTCATTTTTTTCCTCTCTTTCTCTTTTTCTTTCTTTTCATTATTTTTTTCTCGATTTCATTCAAGATCCTCTCATTTTCTCTCATAATCTTTTCTTGCCTCTCTTTTCTTTTCGTTTTTCTTTTCATCTTTTTCTTTTCTCATTTTCTTTTTACAAGAGGACACAAAAGATTCAGGAGAATAATCATTTTGTTCAAAAGAAGAAAAATCATTTACATATGGTTCACGAACAATCCTTCTTGAAGGTCTCTTTGTGGATGTTTTCTTTGGAGTTCTTGAAGAGGTGTATCTTTTATCTCGTACATCTTCTCGGAAGGAGTCAAAATCAAAATCGGCTTCTCTTTGTCTCAAATTCCTTGATGAAAAGGAATATCGATTGAAATCTCTTCTCGAATTCTTCAATGAGTAGGAGTCATAGTATAGGTCTCTTTGTCTCGAAGTCATTGGCGAATATGAATCACAATAGGAATCTTTTCTCGAGTAGTCATCGAATGTATATCTCTGTGATGTTCTCAGTTCTGCTCTCCGACTTGATAACACTCGTTCACTTTGGTCTCTTTTATCCACACAATCTAGTCTTTCGTGTAGTTTGTCAAACTTAGTATTCACCATTCTTCACATTTCTTGCACCAAATATTAATATTCCAATTCGGTAAATTCTTTGCGAGACATGATTGTTATCACTGAAAAGGAAAGTTGTTAAGTAAAATAGAAATAAAGTCCTCACTACAAAATCCTCACAAGTTCACTCAAAAAGAAAGAAGAAAAGTGACACTCATGCTCGTGTTTACACTTTTTATAGGTTTTTTCTTCACTCGAATAATCTCACACGCTCGTGCCTTTTACCTCTCAAACTTTTCTCTCGCAACTTTGTAGTCGGACTTGCCAAGGCCTTATCATAGGCTTAGGGGTCGGTTGCAAGTTGTTTAACAAAGGATAAAGATGAGGGGGTCAATGGTAGGCTGAAAGAAAATTTTAAATGGTTTTAAGTGTGGCGTTGGGGTATATAAAGATGATAGAATCGAGACTTAATGATCGGAAACACAAGTAGATGAACACAAACCTCTTTGAGCACTTTTTTTTCAACAATTTCAAAACTTGCACTTTCAAATGTTTACTCTTTTTTTTTTCATGAATTTTTTTTCAACTTCGAATTTCCTTTTTTTTACTACATTAAGATGAATACAATAAGAACAAAAGTCAAGAAATTTTTTTATATATTTTATATATTTTTTATTTTTTCACTTTACAAACCTATTCCCGATGATGGTGCGAATGTCGGTACTTCCCATTTTTGCAAGCTCTGATACCAAATGATACAATCCACCTCAGGATGATTTGAGTCGTGTAACACCCCTAACCTATATCCGTCACCGGACTAGGATTATGAAGTATTACCAATCATAATATAGTTTTTTTTTACAAATAAGTATTTCATTTTACAATTCAAAATATTATTCACATCAATGCTCGTAGTATCTTCTAAAATCAAATCTTAAATTTCATATCATTCATAAGGTGACATAATTAAGACATAATTCAGTATATATATAAAAACAAATTACACACACATATATATAACATATAACAAATCATCAACTTCTTTAATTGCATATCAGACCAATTTATATATATTTTTTAAGTCCTGTGCATGCACATATTACACATCATTTAAAATAAGTTTTCATGCTAAGCTTTACATTCATTTATGCGGCATAATAAGAATTGATTAAAATGTACTTACATATTTCATACATTAATACAAATTAATGCATTCATTCGAATATATATACATATATATAGGCATTTAATCACATTCTGATACGATCACATCCTGGAGTGCACCAAGTTCTAGCAAGGATTCAACGGTGCTGCCCTAAGGACCAATTACGTGAGCTCGAGCTAAGTAATTTAAAGAGGCCATTTCGGCCTTAGTTAACCAATTGTAGGGCGAGGCTTTGGTTGGAGAAATAGAACAAGTTGGGACCAGTTCAATAAAGATTTCTTGCAACATATTGCAAACCGATTTTAGCTCAATTCCAGCTCTTTGAACCCATTCCAACTAAATTGAATTTTTTTCAGCTTTGCATTTAGTTGCATTTTTAATCCTTACATTTAAGCATCTTAGTTTAATAAATGACTTGCTGGTTATTAAGTCAACTCATTTTAGTTCAATTAATTGAGTTTTTATGAACTTAATTTAATAGTTGTTTCTTTAAATAATCTAGCTACTAGGATAATTTATTGATGCATGAGTTAAAGTTCATTTAATAATGCTTTTCTTAATTAAACTAGTTGCTGAAATAAATGTCGCATAAGTGATAGTTCATTTATTTAAGTTAGTTGTTAATTTGTTTTAAGCTTAATAATTGAATAAATGTGACGGTTACATGTGTTAATTGCAGGTGACTTTTCAGCTCACATCCATTACATTTAAAGGCTATTATGCATTCAATAAGGTGACTTTTCAAGAGATTTTAGTTACAAAAGAAGGGACTTGATGTATGCACGCCCGGGGCATCCTCAAGTGCATATCAAGATCCTAAAAGGTCCCATGACTCGAGCTCGTACTAAGCAACTTCAAGGAGCTTTATTAGCTTTAGTGATGCACATTTGGGAAGAGAACAAGGCCCTAGACGTTGGAGAAGCTGTGGATATCCCTTTGAGGACTCAATGCACTCTTTTGCAAACCGACTTCAGCTCCTCTCCAGCTCCCCCAGCTCAATTCAGCTCTAACCAGCTCACTTGACTTGTTTCAGCTCATTTGAGCTCGATTTAGCTTCTTTCTAGCTTGTTTCTTTTTCCATTTCAATAAACTAATTTTTAGTTTTGTTTTAACTTAATTTGCTACAGCTCATGCCGATTTCCCTAGCTTAAATTAGTTCATTAAGTGTTTTTTGATTATTTGAGCTAGCCGAATTTAATATGCTAGTTGAATTTTAGTTAATATGTCTGAATTTAGTTAGTGTCATTTAAGTTGTCTAGTTGCTGTTTAAAATTATGATTATATTGATGCGAGCACGCCCATAGAACCTCTTTGAACAAGTCTCCCTAGTCGAGCTGTGACGTGTTGGCAAGCTAATCCCAGCTCGTTTCCAGCTCCACGAGCTCCATCCAGCTCAAATCTAGCTCATTCAAGTGCAATCTAGTTGCATGAGCTAAACCGAGCTTACTCCTAGCTCATTTTCAGCTCACGAGCTAAACCTTAGCTCAACTTTAGCTTAGGAGTTTAAGCTTAGCTTATTTTAGCTCATGACTTAAACATCAGCTCGTGGAGTTCACCATGACTGCATTTGACTACTATTGACTTTTTATTTAATAAGTTCAATAATTAGTTAATTATTATCCTACATATTAAATTTAGTTCACATTAGTTTTATTAAATGTGTCTTAAAAGAGTTTATTGATGATAATTAAATTTGTCATAACCGAATTTAATGTTGATATTTGTGTTCACATTAGCTTGAATTAATTTTGTTCACATTTCTTGTAGGAACACAATGGACATATGGAGATTAAAAGCAAGCATGAATGTTGAAAGGTGCATAGACGGTTGGGGGACTTGAATCTCTTAGGTGCATGTTTGGCTAAGTGCATGCATGTCCACATTCAATGTCTTCAAGGTTCATGAATGTTTCCATTCATGTATGGTGTGCTATCTCTTCATTTTTCAAGATGACCATTCGGCCAAAGGACACTCATCACATGCATGAAGATAGCTTGGCCGATTAGCTTCCCCATGACTCTCCTTAATTCGTTCACACCTATGTTCACATGGCAAGACTATTTGGTTCACCTTGTTCACACTAGAAGACTCTTCAACATTCGATTTTCACACACATGATGACCCTTGAAGTCTCCTCAATTAATTCTGAGTTCTTCTTACCTATTCCAATCCGAACCAAAACCAATACCCCTCTTTCTACTTCAGCCATCCCTTCAACTCAACTAAATCTAACGTAACTTCTCGTAGACGATCGGGCAATCTACATACGACTCGACTCTCCTCGAGGTGATTCGTATCATCTGGTATCAGAGCTACCTAAGATGAGAAGCTTAGACGTTCGAAGCGGAGCATTCCCGAGGTAGGAGCTGGAAAAAAAAAGAAAATTTTTTTTCGTATACCGAAGTTTTCCCATTTTGATTAGTTGGTTGCTGTTACTACAAAAACAAAAATCTACGCAGCTGAAGAAAAAAAAATCGCGTACAGAAGTGTTTCTATTGTATTTAGTTTGTCGATATAATACAAAAAAAAAGTTTTACAAGTTAAAAAAAAATTTGAAAAAAAATTCAAAAAAAATAAAAAAAAGTGTTTATGCAATTCAATTGTTATTTGATCGTCAAGCTTTGATCCGATATAGTTCCCGATCCTTTTTCTATTCTACTCTCCCTAATTCGCCACACTTTTAACCCAATTCCCTATTCTTTTAGCCTACCCTAAATCGAATACATCAATCTCTTGTAACCCCCTTTTGAGCCGACCACCTAGACCAAGGACTAAGCCTTAACGAATCTGCTTACGAAATTACGAGAAAAGTTAAGAGTGGTAAAAGGCAAGAGAGCGTGAGCATATTTGAAGGGAGGTAAAAGCCTAATCTCGAGTGTAAACACGAGTGTGAGTGCCATCATTCTTTCTTTCCGAGTGAACTCGTGAGGATTTTGTGGTGAGTAATCAAGATCTCTTGTGAAGAATTTACCGAGTCGGAGTTCCAATACTTGGTTCAAGAAATGCGAAGAATGGCGAATTCTGAGTTTGGCCAATTGCAAGTGAGGCTAGATCGATTGGAAAAATGAGACCAAAGTGATCGAGTTTCTTCAAGTCAAAAAATGGGACCAAAAACACCACAGAGATATACCGCCGAATATTACTTGAACAAAAGTTCCTATCGTGATTCTTTCTCGCCATTGACTTCGAGGCAAAGAGATTCATACTATGACTCCTATTCGAGAAGAGACTTCGAACGAGAGTATTTTTCATCAAGGAGTTTGAGACGACAAGAAGCGACTATGATTTTGACTCCTTCCAAGAAAATGTGCGAAGAGATAGATATACTTCTTCAAGAACTCCAAAGAAAATGCCTATGGAGAGATCTTCACGAAAAATTGTTCGTGAGTCATATGTGAATGATTTTTCTTCTTTTGAACAAAATAATTATTATCATGATTCTTTTGTAACCTCTTGTAAAAAGAAAACAAGAAAAGAAAAAGATGAAAAGCAAAAAGAGATCAAAAGATAAGAGAGGCAAGAAAAGATTATGAGAGAAAACGAGAGGATTTTGAATGAAATCGAGAGAAGAAATAAAGAAAAGAGAGAAAAACAAAGAAAAGAAAGTGTACAAGAAAACAAAATCGAAAAAGACATTGCAAAAGAAAAAGAGTTTGAACAAAAGAAAAGAGTGGAAAGGGAAATTGAGATAAAAGAAAGAGTGGAAGAAGCAAGTGAACTTGAGGAAAAAGATTCGAGTGAAAACGATGTTAGTGAGCAAGTGAGGATTCTTTCTACTAACACTTCTGCTCGATCTATTTGTGATCTTTCTTATCAGGTTCTTAAAAGTCCGTACGACCAAATCCAACTCTGATACCTTCAAAATGAGAGGCGTTTTTAGTTGTTTGAGGAAGGTAAGTCCGTGGACGACCGCCACCCATTAGAAATCGAAGGTAAGAATAAGAAAGACAACCACCCACTTTTGTCCGAAGGTAAGCAAGGTAAGAACTCTATGATTATCGAGTCACGATCATTTGATTTAAAAACTGCTAATCAAGGTTTTGATGGCTTGATTTCTGAAAGGTTTCAAAATTTTAACTTGGTTAGCTACTGTTCAATTCTTGATGTTAATGACCTTGTTACAAGAAGAACCACGAAAAGTTTATATTATGATATGTTTAACCCTTCTGTTGAGTTGGTTTCACCTATGCGAATCGTGGAGGTGTGTGATAAAATTGTTGCACATAAAAATTGTGATGTGTTTGAATTCTTAAACTCTATGAACATATGTGCTAAACCTTTTTGCTTAAACATGCCTATTCAATTGGTCTGTGATGGGTTTGGACTTTTGAAAGATCACATGTACATAGCTTCTTTGTTCAACATATGTGTTCAAAGGTTTTTGCATAGAAAGAATAATCCGTTTGATTTTGTCATTCAAGAAAAATCTTTAAATTTTTGTGCGAAGATTCCATGTTTTGATCTGCCTATTCGATTGAGTTTTGTGAAGTACGAATGTTTGCATGTTCGTCTGCCTAAACCTTCTTTAATCTACTTTTGTGATTTATCTGAGAAAATGAAATTCTTGTTGTATTTTGGGGTACGTGATCAAAATCGAGTGTTTAAGCCTGGAGCTAGCCATTTCGAGTTGTCTCCAAGAAAAGGCAAGTATTGTGATCTTGTTGTAAGTAACTTTGTTTTACCTACTCATCTTCTTCGAGTCTTATCTTTATTTTTGGAAATAAAGCATGTGGTTGGATTACAAAATCAAAACCAAGTTTTTGATTCTGAAAATTTTATTTTTAATCCCGGAATCGAACCAGACGTTCCATCTGTGAATAACATTTTATCCTGTCCTTTTAAGTACATTTTTCGTGGTGACTTTAACATTTTCCATTCATGTGGAACATATATTTTGAAAAGCAAGAATTGTCTTTTTGACTCTTCACCTTTACAGGTTTGTTCGAGTTCAAATTATCGATTGCATTACCTTGCTAAGGAGCAAAGGTTTGTTTTGTACAAACAAGGTAAAATCAAACTAACATCATGTAACTTCCAAGTTAATCAAGGTAAGTCAACAATATCTTTGTTTTGTTTGAAAGATGAAGAAATCGGTGTTGTTGATGATGATTTTGTGGAATGTGGTCATATTGTTCATCCTACTACTGCAAGTCCATTTAATGAAATAAGGCAAGGTGAGCTTGTTCAAATAAAAAAGCCAAGCGAATATTTCCTTTGTTTTGAACCATTTGGAATGTTGTGGTTGAAACGAGGAATTCATTCTTGTTTGTTAAGATGCGCGATTGATCATTCCTTGTTTCCATTTTGTTCAATTGATCATATTGATGACATATCGAAATTGTACGACAATGTGAAGTATCCATGTTATGAACAAATAAAATTCTTGCCATATGACCTTTGGGCTAAGTTTTACATGTACCATCCGAATTTAAATACTTTCCGCTTGTCATTACCAAAATTGGTAAGTCAATTCGGTAAGATAAAATTCGTCTTTTGCTCAACATTCGGGTTATCTATTGGTTTTTATTGTCTTAACCCTCTGCTACTTATTTATGAAGGTGATGTGTTAACTTGTCCATTGGTGAATCAATTTTAGGTTTGTTTGATATCCTTTGTCCCATTCGACCGAGGAAAACAAAGTAAGAAAGAATATTGTCTTTTAGACAAACGGTTCGACTTGAGGACAAGTCGCCTAAAAGAGGGGGGAATGATGCGAGCACGCCCATAGAACCTCTTCGAACAAGTCTCCCTAGTGAGCTGTGACGTGTTGGCAAGCTAATCCCAGCTCGTTTCCAGCTCCACGAGCTCCATCCAGCTCAAATCTAGCTCATTCAAGTGCAATCTAGTTGCATGAGCTAAACCGAGCTTACTCCTAGCTCATTTTCAGCTCACGAGCTAAACCTTAGCTCAACTTCAGCTTAGGAGTTTAAGCTTAGCTTATTTTAGCTCATGACTTAAACATCAGCTCGTGGAGTTCACCATGACTGCATTTGACTACTATTGACTTTTTATTTAATAAGTTCAATAATTAGTTAATTATTATCCTACATATTAAATTTAGTTCACATTAGTTTTATTAAATGTGTCTTAAAAGAGTTTATTGATGATAATTAAATTTGTCATAACCGAATTTAATGTTGATATTTGTGTTCACATTAGCTTGAATTAATTTTGTTCACATTTCTTGTAGGAACACAATGGACATATGGAGATTAAAAGCAAGCATGAATGTTGAAAGGTGCATGGACGGTTGGGGGACTTGAATCTCTTAGGTGCATGTTCGGCTAAGTGCATGCATGTCCACATTCAATGTCTTCAAGGTTTATGAATGTTTCCATTCATGTATGGTGTGCTATCTCTTCATTTTTCAAGATGACCATTCGGCCAAAGGACACTCATCACATGCATGAAGATAGCTTGGCCGATTAGCTTCCCCATGACTCTCCTTAATTCGTTCACACCTATGTTCACATGGCAAGACTATTTGGTTCACCTTGTTCACACTAGAAGACTCTTCAACATTCGATTTTCACACACATGATGGCCCTTGAAGTCTCCTCAATTAATTCCCAATTCTTACCTATTCCAATCTGAACCAAAACCAATACCCCTCTTTCTACTTCGGCCATCCCTTCAACTGAACTAAATCTAACGTAACTTCTCGTAGATGATCAGGCAATCTACATGCGAGCACGCCCAGTGAACCTCTTCGAACAAGCCTCCCTAGTCGAGCTGTGACGTGTTGGCAAGCTAATCCCAGCTCGTTTCTAGCTCCACGAGCTCCATCCAGCTCAAATCCAGCTCATTCAAGCGCAATCTAGTTGATGAGCTAAACCGAGCTTACTCCTAGCTCATTTTCAACTCACGAGCTAAACCTTAGCTCAACTTCAGCTTAGGAGTTTAACCTCAGCTCAACTTTAGCTCAAGGGCTTAAGTTAGCTCATTTTAGCTCAAACCCAATTTTTGACTTTAATGGATTAAATAAAATTCGAATATATTTATTTAAGCATTAAATTTGTTTTATATTAATATTTGTTATTAATATGTTATAGATATCACATATCTTAAATGTGTTCACATTGTGCTGAATTTATGTGTGTTCACATGATGTCTTATGAATTATTTTATTTCTTGTAGGTACAATGCTCATGGACGATGCAATGAATGCTTGAAGAAACATCTCTTTTGGACATCCCACATGCATGAATGAACAACATTTAATTAGGTGCATGCATGACCAGATTCAAGGTGTTTACAAGTTCATGTATTTGTCAAATACATGAATGTACAAAATACATGAATGTTTGGGTTCAAATGCACATTCGGTTGCATGAATGATGAAGAATCATGCATGAATGTATCTAGAAGATCCAATCCCTTTGAACGACACACATTCATGCATGGAAGGAAATTAATGCAAGTTCGTGTAGGGCTTGATGCAATGTATGAAGAGGTGCATGTAGAATTGAGGTTCAATGGATGGCATTTAAGAGAGTACATGTATTGGAGACGCCATGCAAGTAGGGGCTATTTAATGTTCATGTTTTTGAAGGTTCATGGACCGAATTTATGGAGGAACATACATTGGGATGTTTCATGCATTATCCATGCATTTTCAAGCTAACCATTCAAGTATTCAAGGTGCATTAAAGCTTCATTTGGCCAAGGGGATGATGGAACATCAAAGGGCTGGACATTCATGGATATTCATGATTTTTCTTCTAGAATTATCTAGGTGTTTATGGCTGAACTTCTTAGCTTCTAAACTTGTCCATTCGGCTACTTGTTTAGGCTATAAATACTTGTTATTTTTCTTTGTAAAGGAACTTTTGAAACTTTGTTAATGTTATGCTGCCGAAATTGTGAGGCAAAACTTTTCTTATTTTTTGTTCAAAGATTCGTTTGGCGTTCCTAGCATTCTAGTAGTGTCAACCGTGTTCTTTGTCGATTCCGAACTTATCACTACTCGTAGTGTGGTGTTCACCCCAAACTTTATACCTTTGGTTCTTACCTTCCTAGGTAACAGGTCAAGGTCCTATCCTATCTTCCAAATCACCTTAAGAGCCCTATAAGTCTCGGGTCAACACTCGTATATAGTGTTGGTTCATTCTTGACCCTTAAGCCCACTTCATTCCATCACCACAAATCATCTCATTTCTTTGTTTTCCCTTGCTAGCCGAACCTATACCAACCTATACCTAGTCATTTTGAACCTATTCTTGTTACCAAAATTGATCAATTTGTTCATATTCCTTTGTCCCTACCCTTTCTTTCCTACCATTCCGTTCGTACTCCTTCTTTCTACTTCAATCATTCCTTCAACTCAACTAAATCTAACGTAACTTCTTGTAGACGATCGAGCAAACTCACATACGACTCGACTCCCCCGAGGCGGATCGTATCAGTCCGTCTCCACGAGGTAGTAGCTTAGATTTACGTTGGACCGAAAAGGGTTCCTTGCGCAAGTGAGCCCAAACCCAATCTCCGGGTTCAAAGACCATCTGTTTTCGGCATTTATTCGCATTTCAGGCATAGGACTCGGTCCTAGCCTCAATATTCACCCGTACCTTCTTATGTAAGTCCTTAACAAAGTCTGCCTTTTGCTTAGCATCTGCATGGACAAACTGATCAGTAGGTAAAGGTAATAAATCTAAAGGTGTCAAGGGATTAAAACTGTAGACAACTTCAAAAGGTGAAAACTTCATCGCAGAATGAACTGAACGGTTGTACGCAAATTCAATATGTGGTAGACATCCTCCCACGACTTTAAATTTTTCTGAATGATGGCCCGGAGCAAGGTAGATAGTGATACGAGCTCGCCTTGACTTGAGTTGAGTCGTATGTAGATTGCATGATCGTCTTCGAGAAAGCTTCATTGAAAATAGAAGGGATAGTTAATTCGGATTGAAGTTAAGTTGGTTATGTAAGTTGGGTTCAAGGATGATTAAGTAATCTTAGGTTTGGGTAAGGAAAGGAAATTAGGATATTGGTAATTTTAGTTTTAGTTCGAAAAAAAAGGAATGAAATATGGGAATGGTGGTCCTAAGAGCAAGCTGAACTGATATTAGCCAATACCGACCCGAAACTTATGAGTTCTTAAGAAGGGATGGTTGGAACGAAATAGACCTCGACCCACTATCTAGACAGATAGGAACCTCGGTATAAAGGGTTTTTGAACGCCACACTAAAACTAGTGATAAGTTCGGTTTCGTAAAGAAAGAGGTTGATGCCACTACCAGGTAGATAGGCCAACGAAAATCTTCAATGAGACTTAGAGAAGAAGTTCTTACAAGAACAAAAGTTTGGTTCTATAAAATTTGGCCAAAAGTCCATTTACAAGAAATAAACAAACTATTTATAGATGTTGCAAAGGCTAGCTGAATAGCCACTTTAGGTAGCTAAATAGCCTTTTGTTTTCTTCCTAATTAAGCTAGAAAATTCTAGATTTATTTAGGAAGTTTCCTTGAAGCTTCTTGGCTTTGGAGAACTCATTGGACTGCATTTCTAGAAGCTGGAATTAATGGCACGTTTTGGGAGTTGAAATGCATATTTAAATTCGGCATTAGAACTTGGGAGCTTAATTAAGCTGATGCTTGGAAGAGATGAATGGCCTTAGCATTTAAATGAGCTCCTTCAGTAGTTGGCCAGCCATAAAGTGTGAAAGCAAATCAATGGATAGCCCCTCAATGTGAACGCATGGTTGTTGGTGTGAAAATCTTTAATGCCAGCTTCGAAAATTGAGTAGCCACGTTGGGGAGAGTAACCATTAGCTTATGGTGATTGTTGCATTGGCCGAACCATCATGGCTTTTGGGAAAACTAATTCAGCCACTTTAATTTGATTAAATGCCGTCCCATGCTTTGCACCTGCATACACAAATTAATTCAGCACATTAATTTATTTAGACACATTGATTTCGGGTGCTAAAGACACATTTAAAACTTGTAATAGCTAAGGCAAATTAATTATGCAAGGTTAAGACATGTATTAAATCGGCTGGAACTTAGACAAATTTAATAGCAAAAAATTGGCTAGGCAAATTTAATGAGCAGCACATTTAAAACCGGTCTTAAACTTGACAAATTAATTAGCTAATAAATTAAGCTAGTTTTAGGACACCATTGTACCTAGTTATAAAGTCCAGATTTTGACAAAATAATTATTAAGACCTAATTAACTAATTTAACTAACAGCAAATTAAATGATTTTATTCCAGCAAATTAAACGTAAATAAGCAGAAAATAGGCTCTTAAGCTAAGTTGAGCTAATTTGAGCTTGAAGGAGAATGCATGGGTCGCTCGGCTTGCTGATCCAAAAGCTTTTCGATAAGTTCAGCAACGGTTTCACCCCAAACTCTATCAACTAATGCTGTTGTTGCGTCTTTGAATCTCTTTGCTTGAGCTCGGGTAATCGGTCCTACAGGCAACTCGAGAGGATCTACATTGGCAACTGGCAACTCGGGAGGTGTGGTCGTATCATTCCCCCTCTCTTCAAAGCGATTTGCCCCCAAATCGTCACCTATATCATAAAAAGAAAGATCAGCTACATTAAAGGTAGCACTTACATTGTACTCACCTGGGAGATCAAGTTTATAAGAATTATCGTTTATTCGTTCCAAAACTTGAAACGGCCCATCTCCTCTCGGCAACAACTTTGACTTTCGCTGAGCCGAAAATCTTTCCTTTCGCATATGAACCCACACCCAATCTCCGGGTTCAAATATGACTTGTTTTCGCCCTTTGTTGGCCTTGCGCACATATTGCTCCGTCCTAGCCTCGATATTAGCTTTGGCCTTTTGATGCAATTGTTTCACATAGTTCGCTTTCTTCTTGGCATCTACATTAAAAATTTGATCGTTAGGTAATGGAATTAAATCAAGAGGAGATAAAGGATTAAAACCGTAAACTATTTCAAATGGAGAGAATTTAGTAGCAGAGTGAACGGTTTGGTTATAAGCAAACTCTATATGCGGCAGGCATTCCTCCCACGATTTGAGATTTTTGATGACGATGGCCCGTAGTAGAGTGGATATTACATGGTTCACCACCTCGGTTTGTCCATCCGTTTGAGGATGACATGTCGTGGAGAATAAGAGCTTCATGCCTAGCTTGCTCCAATGTGTCCTGCAAAAATGGCTAAGAAATTTTGCATCACGGTCGGACACTATCGTCTTCGGAATTCCATGCAACCTGACAACTTCTTTAAAGAAAAGGTTAGCAATATTAATAGCATCATCAGTTTTCAAACAAGCAATAAAATGTGACATTTTTGAAAATCGATCTACTACAACAAAAATGGAATCTTTTTCGGTTTGAGTTCGCAGTAGACCTAAGATAAAATCCATTGAAAGATCAACCCAAGGCCCTTCGGGAATAGGCAAAGGCATGTACAGCTCATGTGGGTTAACCTTTGATTTTGCCTTCTTACAAACCAAGCATTGCGAACATATTTTCTCGACATCCCGTTTCATCCGTGGCCAAAAAAAGTGTTCTTGCAGCATGGCCAAGGTCTTTGCAATGCCAAAATGGCCCATGAGACCACCACTATGTGCCTCGAGTACTAGCAACTCTCGCACAGAGCTTTATGGAATGCAGAGCTTACCTTCTCGAAAAAAGAAGCCATCGAACCTGAAAAACTTATCAACAGTAGCATGTTCACACAATTTATATACATCCCCAAAATCAGCATCAGAGTTATACAAATCTTTCAAAAATGCAAACCCAAGCAGTTTTGAATCCAAATGATTTAACAAGGTATATCGACGAGATAGTGCATCGGCCACAATATTTTCCTTACCTTTTTTGTACCGTATAACATAAGGAAAGGATTCAAGAAATTCTACCCACTTTGCGTGCCTTTTGTTGAGCTTGTGTTGGCCTTTGATGTGCTTGAGCGATTCATGGTCCGAATGGATGACAAACTCCTTCGGCCACAAATAATGTTGCCACGTTTCCAATGCCTGGATCAAAGCATACATTTCCTTATCATATGTGGGATAATTCAATAGTGCACCACTTAGCTTTTCACTAAAATACGCCACGGGCTTCCCTTCTTGGGTCAACACAGCACCAATCCCGATACCTGAGGCATCACACTCAATTTCAGATGTTTTATCAAAATTAGGTAATATGAGTAATGAAGCATTAGTTAAATGATCTTTAAGTGAAATGAAAGATTTTTCTTGCTCCTCGCTCCAATAGAAAGCAAAATTCTTTTTGATCACGCTCGTGAGAGGTGCAGCCAATGTGCTGAAATTTGGGACGAACCGACGGTAGAAACTCGCCAAGCCATGGAAACTTCACACTTGGCTTATGCTAGTCGGTCTAGGCCACTCTCGGATGGCTTTCACCTTTTCTTGGTCAACTTGAAGTCCTTGCGAGCTGACAACAAATCCTAGGAAAACAACTTGGTCAGAACAAAACGTGCATTTCTTAAGATTGGCATATAAAGTTTCCTTTCGCAACACATCAAGAGCAGCTCGTAAATGCTTCAAGTGATCATCTAAGGATCTACTATAAACAAGAATATCATCAAAGTAAACCATACAAAATTTACCAATGAAAGCTCATAGAACATGGTTCATTAAATGCATAAAGGTACTAGGAGCATTAGTAAGACCGAATGGCATTACCAACCACTCGTACAAACCGTGTTTAGTTTTAAATGCTGTTTTCCACTCATCTCCCTCGCGCATCCGTATTTGATGGTAACCACTTTTGAGGTTGATTTGGGAGAACAACTGAGCACCACTTAGTTCATCGAGCATATCATCTAGGCGCGGTATTGGATGACAATACTTAATCGTGATTTTGTTCACGGCGCGACAGTCAACATACATGCGCCACGTCCCATCCTTTTTCGGCACCAACAAAACAGGAACAGCTCATGGACTAAGGCTCTCGCGGATGAATCCTTTTTCAAGGAGTTCATTCACTTGTGTTTGTAGCTCCTTGGTCTCCTCGGGATTACTACAATAAGCCGGTCGGTTTGGTATAGACACGCCAGGAATGAAGTCGATTTGATGTTCTATTCCCCGAATAGGTGGTAAGCCACTCGGAACTTTGTCGGGAAATACATCTTCGAATTCCTGCAAAAGAGAGACAATAGAAGAAGGTAAAGCATCATCTAATTCATTAGTATTCAAATATGATTCCTTGTACACGAGTACAAGTATAAGCTGTCTCAACATAAAGGATTTTTGAATGTCGCTCCCTTTCGCATAAACACTCATTTTTGCACTCATTTTTTCTTCACTCTTTTGTTTTTCTTGTTCCTTATTCTTTTCTCTCAGTTTTACAACTTGCTTCCCTCGTTTCTTTTCACTCACTTTTTTACACACCTTTTCACTCTTTCCTTTTTTTTCAATCTCTTAAAATTTTTCAATTGAATCAAGCAGCTTCACTTGATCATTGTATACTTGTCTCGGTGTCAAAGGCGCTAAAGTGATGTTCTTGCCTAAATGCTTGAAGGTGTATCGGTTGGTGTAGCCATCATGTACCACCTTTCGATCAAATTGCCATGGATGGCCTAACAAAAGGTGCCCGGCATGCATGGGAACCACGTCGCAGAGAACTTTATCGTTGTATTTTTTGATGGAAAACGGCACCAATACTTGTTTTGTCACCTTCAACTCCCCACCATCATTAAGCCATTGAAGTTTATACGGAAAAGGGTGCTTCGTTGTGGCCAAGCCGAGTTTCTCCACCATTAATGTACTAGCAACGTTTGTACAACTCCAGCCATCCACAATAAGGCTACACACCTTGCCTTGCACAAGGCAGCGCGTATGGAAGATATTCTCGCGTTGTTGTTCATTCTCCGCGCTTTGTATACTTAGGCTACATTTGATTACAAGGATTTCACCTTCGACAGCATATTCAAGATCGCCTTCTTCATCACTGACAGGGGTGTCGGATTCTTCTTCTTTCTCCTCTTCTAACTCGATTTCTCTGCCGGCGTTCATCACTATCGTTCTTTGGTTAGGGCATTGACTAGCGATGTGCCCTCGCCCCAAGCACTTAAAGCACTTGATGTCCCTCGTGTGATTTGGATTGGCAACTTCTTTGCCTTTGCTTGATTCACCAACGGGCTTATTAAACTTTGCAGGATGGTTTTGTTCCTTCGGGCGATTAGGGAAGTCCTTTTTGCTCGTACCTTGCCCCCACTTTGAGTTGTTTGCAGGGTTGGCATAGGCCCGAACAGAGCTTTTCTTCTTGAGTTGTTTTTTAACTTTAATCGCAACATGAACCATGTCGGTCACCTCGACATAGTATTGAAGCTCCACCACGTTAGCAATCTCTCGATTTAGCCCGGCTAAGAACCTAGCCATGGTTGCCTTGCGATCTTCTTCCACATTCGCACGAATTTTGCTATTTCCATCTCTTTAAAATAATCCTCCACGCTCCGATGGCCTTGCGTAAGGTTTTGCAACTTTTGGTATAATTCCCGATGGTAATAAGACGGGATAAATCTCTTTCTCATCATCGCCTTCATCTCTTGCCATGTTGAGATTGGTCTCTCTCCATTTCATCTTCGACTTGTTGTTAATTGGTCCCACCACACCATGGCGTAGTCAGAGAATTCGATGGCCGCCAACTTGACTTCCTTGGCCTCTGAGTAGTTATGGCAGTCGAACACCAATTCTATTTTCTTTTCCCACTCCAAATAAGCCTCCAGATCAGACTTGCCTTGGAAGGGCGGTATGGAGAGCTTAATGTTCTTCAAATCATCATCTACTCGGCCTCGATCCCTTTGACCCCGGTTCCACTGACCTCGGTGTCGCTCACTTTGGTTTGAACCTTGGTCACTTTCTAAATCACTTGGGTCATACATCTCGTCTTCAACTGGCCTTGCTCGTCTTCTATCACATCTAGGGCCTTGAGGCGTTCTTTCTCGTCACCCCCTCTCTTCGACTTGGTCTAGTCTCTCATTTATGGACTCGAGTTCGTTGCGAAACATACGTTGGATTTCCCTTAGGAGTGCTTGCTGGCCTAGATCAGGGACTCCTTCGCCTCCGGAAGCCACGTTCCTTAAAGGTTGTCTTGGTAGTCCTTCATTCATGTTACGTTCCGGACTTCGTGACATGTTGTAACCTTACTACAAACCTCACAAGATCTCTCGAAAAGAAAGAATATTGGCACTCACACTCGTGTTTACGCTCGTTTGGCTTTTACCTCCTCTCGAATGCGCTCACTCACTCGTGCCTTTTTCCACTCCTTTCTTCTCTTATAACCTCGTAAAGGATTTACTAGGCTTGATCTTCTAGTTTGTGAGTCGGTTTAAAAAGGGTAACAATAGAGATGCGCTTAGGTTTAAGGTTGGCTGAAAGAACAGGGAATTGTGTAAGAAAGTGTGGTGAATTAGGGAGCGTAGAATAGAAGAAGGACTGGGAACTATATCGAATCAAAGCTTGACGATCAAATAATAATTGAATTGCATAAACACTTTTTTTTATTTTTTTATTTTTTTTAACTTGTATAACTTTTTTTTGTACTGTATAAGCAAACTAAATACAATAGGAACACTTCTGTATGTGATTTTTTTTTCTTCGGCTGCGTAGATTTTTGTTTTTGTAGTAACAGCAACAAACTAATCAAAATGGGAAAACTTTGGTATACGAAATTTTTTTCTATACTCTTTTTTTTTCGAATCCTACCTCGAGAATGCTCTACTTCGAACGTCTAAGCTTCTCGTTTTAGGTAGCTCTGATACCAAATGATACGAGCTCGCCTCGACTTGAGTTGAGTCATATGTAGATTGCCCGATCGTCTTCGAGAAAGCTTCGTCGAAAATAGAAGGGATAGTTAATTCGGATTGAAGTTAAGTTGGTTATGTAAGTTGGGTTCAAGGACGGATAAGTAATCTTAGGTTTGGGTAAGGAAAGGAAATTAGGATATTGGTAATTTTGGTTTTAGTTCGAAAAAAAGGAATGAAATATGGGAATGGTGGTCCTAAGAACAAGCTAAACCGATATTAGCCAATACCGACCCGAAACTTATGAGTTCTTAAGAAGGGATGGTTGAAACGAAATAGACCTCGACCCACTATCTAGACAGATAGGAACCTCGGTATAAAGGGTTTTTGAGCGCCACACTAAAACTAGTGATAAGTTCAGTTTCGTAAAGAAAGAGGTTGACGCCACTACCAGGTAGATAAGCCAACGAAAATATTAAACAAGACTTAGAGAAGAAGTTCTTACAAGAACAAAAGTTTGGTTCTATAAAATTTGGCCAAAAGTCCATTTACAAGAAATAAACAAACTATTTATAGATGTTGCAAAGGCTAGTCGAATAGCCACTTTAGGTAGCTAAATAACCTTTTGTTTTCTTCCTAATTAAGCTAGAAAATTCAAGATTTATTTAGGAATTTTCCTTGAAGCTTCTTGGCTTTGGAGAACTCATTGGACTGCATTTCTAGAAGCTGGAATTAATGGCACGTTTTAGGAGCTGAAATGCATATTTAAATTCGGCATTGGAACTTGGGAGCTTAATTAAGCTGATGCTTCGAAGAGATGAATGGCCTTAGCATTTAAATGAGCTCCTTGAGTAGTTGGCCGACCATAAAGTGTGAAAGCAAATCAATGGACAACTTCTCAATGTGAACGCATGGTTGTTGGTGTGAAAATCTTGAATGCCAGCTTCGAAAATTGAGTAGCCATGTCGAGGAGAGTAACCATCAGCTTATGGTGATTGTTGCATTGACCGAACCATCATGGCTTTTGGGAAAACTAATTCAGCCACTTTAATTTGATTAAATGCCGTCCCATGCTTTGCACTGCACACCACAAATTAATTCAGCACATTAATTTATTTAGACACATTGATTTCTAAAAGCTAAAGACACATTTAAAACTTGTAATAGCTAAGGCAAATTAATTATGCAAGGTTAAGACATGTATTAAATCGGCTGGAACTTAGACAAATTTAATAGCAAAAAATCGGCTAGGCAAATTTAATGAGCAGCACATTTAAAACCGGTCTTAAACTTGACAAATTAATTAGCTAATAAATTAAACTAGTTTTAGGACACCATTATACCTAGTTATAAAGTCCAGATTTTGACAAAATAATTATTAAGACCTAATTAACTAATTTAACTAACAGCAAATTAGATGATTTTATTCCAGCAAATTAAACGTAAATAAGTAGAAAATAGGCTCTTAAGCTAAGTTGAGCTGATTTGAGCTTGAAGGAGAATGCATGGGTCGCTCGGCTTGCTGATCCAAAAGCTTTTCGATAAGTCCAGCAACGGTTTCACCCCAAACTCTATCAACTAATGCTGTTGTTGCGTCTTTGAATCTCTTTGCTCGAGCTCGGGTAATCGGTCCTACAGGCAACTCGAGAGGATCTACATTGGCAACTGGCAACTCGAGAGGTGTGGTCGTATCAGATAGGACTCTATTGACAACTTCCGTTTGGCCATCGGTTTGGGGGTGGCAGGTAGTCGAAAATAGAAGTTTGGTCCCTAGTTTTCCCCACAAGGACCTCCAAAAGTGACTTAGAAATTTAGCATCTCGGTTCGACACGATCGTACGGGGAATGCCATGGAGTCTGATGATGTCCCTAAAAAACAAATTTGCAACATGAACAGCATCATCAGTCTCAGTACAAGCAATAAAATGAGATATTTTTGAGAATCTATCAACAACAACAAAGATAGAGTCCTTCCCCGTTTTTGTGCACAGAAGGCCAAGGACAAAGTCCATGGAAATGTCAACCCATGGTGCTTTCAGAATTGGCAATGGTGTGTATAAGCCATGGGGTTAAACCTTTGACTTAGCCTTTTTACAAGCTATACACCTTTCACAAACTCGCTCCACGTCCTTTCGCATCCGCGGCCAATAAAAATGTTCGTGGAGAGTGGCTAGCGTCTTGTTGACCCCGAAGTGTCCCATAAGACCACCGCTATGTGCTTCGTGCACTAAGAGGTCTCGAACAGATCCATAGGAATGCAAAGTTTGCCTTCTTGAAATAGATAGCCGTTGTACTTATAAAAATTTTCAAAAGAACCTTTCTCGCAAGCAACAAATATCTTACCAAAATCAGAATCGTTAACATAAGCCTCTTTTAATAATGCAAAACCAAGAATTTTGGAATCCAAATACGATAATAAGGTATACCTTCTTGAGAGCGCATCAGCCACTATATTATCTTTACCTTTCTTGTGCTTGATGACGTATGGGAAGGACTCGAGATATTCAACCCACTTTGCGTGGCGGCGGTTCAATTTATGTTGGCCTTTGATATGCTTCAAGGATTCATGATCGGAGTGTATGACGAACTCCTTTGGCCACAAATAATGTTGCCACGTCTCAAGTGCTCGTATGAGTGCGTACATCTCTTTGTCGTACACCGGATAGTTGAGTACGGCTCCGCTGAGTTTCTCGCTAAAGTAAGCCACAGGTCGGCCCTCTTGTGTCAAAACAGCGCCGATTCCAACACCTAAGGCATCGCACTCGATCTCGAAAGTCTTCGCAAAATTTGGAAACTTTAATTTTATTAAATGAAGTTTCTTGTTCATCACTCCAACAAAAAGAGGAATTCTTTTTTATGACGCTCGTAAGAGGAGCAGCGATAGTGCTAAAGTTTGGTACGAAGCGTCGGTAAAAACTCGCAAGTCCATGAAAACTCCTAACTTGAGTGACACTCGTAGGTCTTGGCCAATCTTGAATGGCCTTAATTTTCTCTTGATCTACCTCGAGACCATTCGCACTAACCACAAAACCTAGAAAGACAACTTTATCAGAACAAAATGAACATTTTTTTAGGTTAGCATATAATGTCTCTTTTCGCAAAACTTCTAAAACAGATTTCAGATGTCTTACATGCTCGTCAATGGATTTGCTATAGATCAATATATCATCAAAATATACAACACAAAACTTACCGATAAAGGACCTTAATACGTAATTCATTAACCTCATAAATGTGCTAGGCGCGTTGGTAAAACCAAAAGGCATAACCAACCACTCGTATAACCCGTATTTGGTCTTGAATGCCGTTTTCCATTCATCGCCCTCTCGCATTCGAATTTGGTGGTAGCCGCTTTTCAAGTCTATTTTTGAGAAAACCGTGGCTCCACTAAGTTCGTCTAACATGTCATCTAAGCGAGGAACGGGATGACGATAGTTGATTATAATTTTATTGACGGCTCGACAATCAACGCACATCCGCCATGTCCCATCTTTCTTCGGCACCAACAGTACAGGAACAGCGCAGGGGCTAAGGCTCTCGCGTATGTAGCCTTTTTCTATCAACTCTTGGATTTGCCATTGAAATTCTTTAGTTTCCTCCAGATTGGCTCGGTAGGCAGGTCGGTTTGGGATTACAGCTCCCGGCATAGAATCTATTTGATGCTCGATCCCACGAAGTGGTGGGAGACCACTTGGGACTTCTTTCGGGAAAACGTCTTTGAAATCCTGCAACAAAGAAAGAACAGGAGAGGGAAGGGTGTCGGGCAAATCATTAGTAGTAATCAAAGTTTCCTTGTACAGAAGTACAAGAACAGGTTGTCTCATCATCAAAGCTTTTCTCACATCACTAGCTTTTGCAAAAACACTGATTTTCTCAATTTTCTTTCTTTTTCTTCTTTTTCTTTGTTGTTTTTCTTTTCACTCTCTTTTGTTTTCTTTTTCTTATTTTTTTCTTCTTTTGTTTTTTTTACAATCTTCCTTTTCTTTCTCTCTCATTTGTTCGACAGAAACTTTTAATTTCAATTGGTCTTCATACACTTGTTTGGGAGATAATGGTGCCAAGGTTACGTTCTTTCCCATGAACCTGAAGGTATATCGATTAGTGTACCCGTCATGTAGCACCCGCCGGTCAAATTTCCACGGCAACCAAGAAGTAGATGCCCCGCATGCATCGGTACAATGTCTGTAATATCCCGAATTAGGGCCTAATCGGAATAGTGGTTTCGTGACCACAAATCCGAGATAGAAATAATTATTTTATAATTATTTTGAGGTTTATGATATGATTGCATGATTGTGTGAAAATTTTGTGAAGAAATTTTATGCATAAAGTGCTTAAATTGAAATTAGGGACTAAATCGAAAAAGTTGCAAAACTTGCATTCTAGAAGTTTTTAGTATAAAATTGCTTTGAAATAAGGAGGTCTTAAATAGCAATTTGACCAATTTTTAAATTTTTGGACAAAAATGGGCTTGTATATGAAAATTTTCAAAGAAAGGTATTAAGGGCATTTTGGTCATTTGGATATTAAATGAAATAAAATGGGAAAAATAACACAAAATAGTCATCTTCCCCATTTAGTTGCTGCTGAAACTTCACTCTCACCATAGCTAGGGTTTCTTCAACTTTCAAGCTTCATAGTAAGTGATTCTAAGCCCCGTTTTTAATGATTTTTACGTTTTTGAGATCCCGGTAGCTCGATTAAGCTTATGTTAGCAATAATTTAACCTAGGGTTTATATTTGGAAAAATACCCATAGGTGAAATTTGTGTATTTTGATGTTTTATGATAGAATATGAAGTTTTAAATTATGTTAGACAACTTGTACTACTCGATTTTAAGCAAAAACGAGTAAAAGGGCTTAATCGGTAAAAATACCTAATAGTCACAAGTACATGTTAGAGTGAGAATTTGATGTTGCCATAGAAGAGAAAAGTGATCAGCATGTTATAAAACATAAGAATAAGGAATAAAGTTTAATCTCGAGCCTAGGGGCAAAAATGTAAATATGCAAAACTTTAGGGGTAAAATTGTAATTTTGCCAAAATTTGAATTAAGGATTAATTTGATAATGTGAGTATTAAATGAGCTAAATGTGTTATTTTAGATCAAGAAAGACGTGGAAACGACCCCAATCGAGGAAAAGAAAAGATTGTGGACTAAATTGCAAAATCTTTGTATTTTGGTACCAAGGTAAGTTCATGTGTAAATAATGTAGCATAATTGTTATTTTTAAGTTATTGATGTTAATTATATGTTATGCTGAATTTTTATTATGAAATGTATGCTTTGTGGTTAATTTCAAATAATATGTAAATTATGTAAGCTACTTGTTAAGTACAAATTGTTACCGAGTATTGATTTCGGCATTCTACGGAAGACGGCAAGGATATATGTTCTAGGAAAATCCCGTTTGAACCTTAGGAATAGATTATGATACAAGTGACATGTCACTAGGATGGTTGAGCATCCGAACTCGTTGAGTTGAGTCCGAGTTCACTTATGGATGCAAATGTCCGAACTCGTTGAGTTGAGTCCGAGTTCGTGAGATGTAACTAGGCATCCGAGCTCGTTGAGTTGAGTCCGAGTTCACTTATGGATGCGAACGCCCGAGCTCGTTGAGTTGAGTCCGAGTTCGCTTATGGGCGGGTTACATAGTAGCTTGGCTACATATGTGGCACTTATGTGCGAAGTTTCCATGTATCCGAATTATATTCCGATGTGTTCAACGGGTAAAGTTCTACTCAAATGGAGGAATATTCGAGATGTAAAGAGACGTATTGGTAAGTGATGTGAAATGAATATTTTGGACAGGTATGTATTTAACTCTCAGGTTGAGTATTGATACAATCAGATAAGGTAACAAGATGATGAAAAATGGTTAGAAATGTGATATGTGTTTTGGTGATGCATGCTAATGTTGTTTGGTATGATTGCTTTGTTATGTTACTTATTATTTGCATATGAACTTACTAAGCATTTATGCTTACTCCCTCCTTCTTACTCATTGTAGTTTTGGACAAGCCAGCTCAGGAGTCGGGATAGGTCGAAGGATCAGTCACACTATCTGGAAGAACTTTTCGGTAAATGGCTTGTAAATTTAAGTATGGCATGTATAGCAATATACCTATTTTGTGTAAATGATCTTATGGTATGGTGATGGAATGGTTAAGAAAATGCTTGATAATGATAAGTTATGGAAATGGTTAGTTTAGATTATGTTTGATGTTATGGAAAATTATTAAGACATTAGTGCATGAAAACTCATAAAAAGGGGATGAAATTTGCCATAAACAGAATATTGCAGCAACACTGATGTGAGTTTGAAAATTTATTAAAAATCATAGAAATTGAATTTAGTGATGGATTAAATATCAAATTTAAGCTTAATATGTCTATTTTCACATAAAACAAATGAAACAGGTAAAGGAATTATATGTTAGAAGAGATTTGAATTTTAGTGAAATAGGGTCAGAGCAGTTTCTGGATCCCCTGTTTCAACTTTATAAATTAACCATAAATTGTACAGATATAACTGGGTGGTGTATTTTATATCCTCAGAATCCTTATTGAGTCTAGTTTCAGTAGAAACAAACCTCATAGTTATATGAATTTTATACAGAGAGAAATATGGTTCGTAGTAAACAGAGGTCAGACCAGTCAAGTCCTGAAATAGGGGTAACTTTAACTAATAAACTGTACTAATTGGGCCAACCAAAAATTCTAGAAAAAAATGAGTAGATAGGTATATGAGTTTAGATTCAGGGAAAATTTATGGATCTTGATTTCGAGTTTCGTAACTCGATATATGATTTTTCTTGTGACTGTGACGCAAGTAGCTTGAAAGCTGTGAATGTAGAAACAAATATTTCAAAATTCTAAAAATGTTAAATTAAGCTTAGTAACACCTCATACTCGACTCCGGCGACGGTCTCAGGCATGGGGGCGTTAGTGGTATCAGAGCAGGTTTAGTCGGTTCTCAGACTACGTGTTGTATGTACGAATTTTGCTATACATGCCATATGTATAAATTGTGATAGTGTGACGACTTCTGACCTTTTTAAATGATTTTTTTATATAGTAAATGGATCCCGATCCAGCTGTGGTAGATGAAGTAGAGAGTAATGCGCCACTCTGATCAAGGAGCAAATACGACTGAAAATCCACCTCCTACTGTTGGTCAGGGAGGAGGAGAAAGGGGTCGGGAAGCCTTTCTCCAAATGATGAGTGCATGGTACACTGAGTTCGTTCGTACGAACCCAAATGTACAACCTCCCCCACCTCCCCCAATTCCTCAACCTGTACCCCGATGCCTCAAGGTATGGATCTGATGAAATTTCATAGAACTCCAGTTGATAGAATCCGCAAGCAAGGGGCCGAAGAATTTAAGGCAAATATTGATGATGATGCCGAGAAAGCAGAGTTCTGGCTTGAAAATTCTATCCGGGTATTTGATGAATTATCTTGTACACCTGAAGAATGTTTGAAATGCGCTATATCTTTGTTGAGGATTCAGCTTATAATTGGTGGAAGACTTTGATTTCTGGTGGTACTGCTGAAGAAAGAATAACTGAGAATTCTTTCAAGAAGAGTTTCAAAAAGAAATATATTAGTGAAAGATTTATTGATCGAAGCGTAAAGAATTTCTTGAGTGAAGCAAGGTAATATGACTGATTCTGAGAATATGAAAGAGAGTTTGTTCGATTAAGTAAGTATGTCAGAGAGTATGTTCCTACAGAGGCCAAGATGTGTTGACGATTTGAAGACGGACTTAATGAAGACATCAAGGTATTTGTTGGAATTCTTGAATTAAAAGAAATGGTAGTATTGGTTGATCGAGCTTACAAGGCTGAAGAACTACTTAAAGAGAAGAAAAAGGTAGAGGTTTGACTAGAAATTGAAAGAAAAGACCGATGAGCAGTTCATTTTCACAGCAACCTGGAAAATCAAGAAATATGAATCCTCGTTCCCAAGCTTCAGCTGGGCAATCATATGGGAATTATAAGAAGCAAAATGTGGGTCCTAAGTCTCAGACTACTTTGGCAGCCAGTGTAGGGAACTCGAGATTTGTTAAACTCAGAGCCAGTGTGTGTAGAAATCATTTTGGTCCGTGCGAGCAAATGAATGTTTTCAATGTGGTTCTCCTGATCATTTTATTAGAGATCGCCAGAGAGAGCTGAAAAAGAAAAATTTCAGAATACAAAAATAAGTGGGGCGGATTCGAGAGGAAGATATCCAAGAAAAGCCGGAAGTGAAACAAGCGATAAGAATGTAGCCGAGGATGCACCAGATTAGACTGAAGGAAGGGCTCGGCTAGAACTTATGCTATTAAAGCGCGCGAAGATGCTTCCTCGCTTTGATGTGATTCTTGGTACATTTTCTCTTTATAATGTTAATGTTATTGCTTTGATTGATCCCGGTTCTACTTATTCATATGTGTGCATGAAATTGGTGTCCGATATGAATATACCGTTGAGAACACGAATTTATGATTAGAGTGTCAAATCCGTTAGGCAAATGTGTGATTGTTGATAAAGTATGTAAGAAATGTCCTTTAATGATTCGGTCATTACTTTCCTGACTTGATGTTGTTGCCGTTTGATGAGTTTGATGTTATTTTGGGTATGGATTGGTTGACATTGCATGATGCTAAAATAAATTGCAAAGAAAAGGTTATAGAATTAAAGTGTGAAAGTGGTGAAATTTGCGGGTTTGAATCGGACAAATCGGAGGCATTATCTAGCGTGATTTCTTCAATGTCGGCTCAAAGATATTTGAGAAAGGGTTATGAAGCTTATTTGGCGTATGTAATTAATACAAAAGAAGTTGAAAAGAAAGTTGAATCGATTGCGGTTGTGTGTGAATTTGCGGACGTATTTCCGTAAGAATTGCCGGGTTTGCCTCCAGTCAGGGAAGTAGAATTTGGTATTAATTTGATACCGGGAACAATTCCGATTTCGATTGCTCCATATAGAATGGCACCAACAGAGTTGAAAGAATTAAAGTCGCAGTTGCAAGAGTTGACTGATAAAGGCTTTGTGAGACTGAGTTTTTCACCTTGGGGTGCTCCCGTGTTATTTGTGAAAAAGAAGGATGGTTCTATGAGGTTGTGTGTTGATTATCGGCAATTAAACAAGGTGACAATCAAAAACAAGTATCCGTTGCCAAGAATTGATGATTTGTTTGATCAGCTAAAAGGAGCGACATGGTTTTCAAAGATTGACTTGAGATCTGGGTATTACCAACTGCGGGTAAAAGAGTCGGATGTGCCTAAAACTGCTTTTAGAACAAGGTATGGTCATTATGAATTTTTAGTTATACCATTCGGGTTGACAAATGCTCCTGCTGTGTTTATGGATTTAATGAATCGCATATTCCGACCATATTTGGACGAATTTGTTGTGGTGTTTATAGATGATATTTTAATTTATTCCAAAGATGAGACAGAGCATGCTGAGCATTTGAAGATAGTTTTGCAAACTTTGATAGATAAGCAGCTGTATGCTAAGTTTAGTAAAAGTGAATTTTGGCTCCGGGAAGTTGGATTTTTGGGTCATATTGTTTCAGGTGATGGTATACGTGTTGATCCTAGTAAAATTTCAGCCATTGTTGATTGGAAACCACCGAAAAATGTAACTGAAGTTAGAAGTTTCTTGGGGTTAGCTGGGTATTATCGGCGGTTTGTAAATGGATTTTCTATAATTGCTGCTCCTATAACTAGACTACTCCGAAAGGATGTTAAATTTGAATGGATGGAAGAATGTCAACAGAGCTTTGAAGAATTGAAAAAGTTATTAACAGAGGCACCAAGTGTTAGTACAAATTAATCGTAAAAGAATTTGTGGTGTATAGTAATGCTTCATTAAATGGTTTGGGGTGTGTGCTCATGAAAGAAGGAAAAGTGGTGGCTTATGCTTGAGGCGATTAAAACCTCATGAGAGGAATTATCCTACTCACGATTTGGAATTGGCTGCGGTGGTGTTTGCTTTGAAGATTTGGCCATTATTTGTATGGTGAAAATCACGGGTATATACCGACCATAAAAGTCTTAAGTACTTGATGTCACAAAAAGACTTGAATTTAAGACAGCGAAGATGGTTGGAGTTATTGAAAGATTATGAGCTTGTTATTGATTATCATCCGGGAAAAGCGAATGTGGTTGCCGATGCTTTAAGCAGAAAGTTGTTGTTTGCTTTGAGAGTTATGAACACTCAGTCGAAAGTGTCGGATGATGGTTCGATTCTAGCAGAGCTAAGATTAAATCGATGTTTTTACAAGAAATTTCTTAAGCTCCAGAAAGATGATCAAGATTTACAAGCCAAGAGAAAGCAGTGTGAAGTTGATACAGAGTCAGATTTCAGAATCGGTTCTGATGGATGCTTAATGTTTAAAGATCGGATTTGTGTACCGAAGAATGAGGAATTGATTCAAAAGATCCTAGAGGAAGCACATAGTAGTTGTTTCTCAATTCATCCAGGTAGTACGAAAATGTATAATGACTTGAAGAAAATGTATTGGTGGAATGGAATGAAAAGAGATATATCGAGTTTGTGTCCAAATGCTTAATTTGTCAACAGTGAAAGTTTGAACACCAAGTGCCATCGGGATTACTTCACCTATTATGGTTCCTGAATGGAAATGGGATCGGATTACTATGGATTTTGTTTCAGGATTGCCATTGACTCTAGGAAAGAAAGATGCCATCTGGGTAATAGTTGACAGATTAACTAAGTCGGCTCATTTTATCCCGGTACGTACGGATTATTCTCTTAACAAGTTGGCTGAATTGTATATTAGAGAAATTGTTAGACTACATGGAATACCATTGTCGATTATTTCAGATAGAGATCCAAGGTTTACCTCGCGGTTTTGGCAAAAGTTGCAAGACGCGTTAGGTACGGTTAAATTTCACAATACTGCTTTTCATCCACAAACTGATGGACAATCAGAGAGAGTAATTCAGATTCTTGAAGATATGCTCAGATGTTGTGTATTGGAATTTTAAGGAAGTTGGGAAAAATATTTATCGTTGGTAGAATTTTCTTACAATAATAGTTATCAGACGAGCTTGAAAATGGCACCTTAAGAAGCATTGTATGGTTGTAAGTGTCGAACGCCTTTGTATTGGACTGAACTCAAGGAAAATTAAATTTATGGAGTTGATCTAATAAAAGAAACTGAAGAAAAAGTGAAGGTAATTCGAGACTGTTTGAAAGTTGCTTCAGATAGACAGAAATCTTATGCAGATTTAAAACGAAGGGACATTGAATTTCAAGTTGGTGATAAAGTATTTTTAAAGGTGTCTCCGTGGAAGAAAGTTCTCAGATTTGGATGGAAGGGCAAATTAAGTCCGCGTTTTATCGGGCCGTATGAAGTAATTGAAAAAGTTGGACCCAGTAGCATATCGGCTAGCATTACCACCTGAATTAGAAAAGATTCATGATGTGTTCCACGTATCTATGTTACGTCGGTATCGTTCGGATCCTTCACATGTAGTTTCACCGACAGAAATTGAACTACAACCAGATATGACCTACGAAGAAGAACCGATTAAGATTTTAGCTCGAGAGGTCAAACAACTAAGGAATAAAAAGATTGCACTTGTGAAGGTGTTGTGGCAAAGGCACGGAGTAGAAGAAGCTACATGGGAATCCGAAGAAACTATGAGAAATCAATACCCACATCTGTTTACCGGTAAGATTTTCGAGGACGAAAATCCTTAAAGGGGGGAGAGTTGTAATATCCCGAATTAGGGCCTAATCAGAATAGTGGTTTCGTGACCACAAATCCGAGATAGAAATAATTATTTTATAATTATTTTGAGGTTTATGATGTGATTGCATGATTGTGTGAAAATTTTGTGAAGAAATTTTATGCATAAAGTGCTTAAATTGAAATTAGGGACTAAATCGAAAAAGTTGCAAAACTTGCATTCTAGAAGTTTTTAGTATGAAATTGCTTTGAAATATTAATTAGGAGGTCTTAAATAGCAATTTGACCAATTTTTAAATTTTTGGACAAAAATGGGCTTGTATATGAAAATTTTCAAAGAAAGGTATTAAGGGCATTTTGGTCATTTGGATATTAAATGAAATAAAATGGGAAAAATAACACAAAATAGTCATCTTCCCCATTTAGTTGCTGCTGAAACTTCACTCTCACCATAGCTAGGGTTTCTTCAACTTTCAAGCTTCATAGTAAGTGATTCTAAGCCCCGTTTTTAATGATTTTTATGTTTTTGAGATCCCGGTAGCTCGATTAAGCTTATGTTAGCAATAATTTAACCTAGGGTTTATATTTGGAAAAATACCCATAGGTGAAATTTGTGTATTTTGATGTTTTATGATAGAATATGAAGTTTTAAATTATGTTAGACAACTTGTACTACTCGATTTTAAGCAAAAACGAGTAAAAGGGCTTAATCGGTAAAAATACCTAATAGTCACAAGTACATGTTAGAGTGAGAATTTGATGTTTCCATAGAAGAGAAAAGTGATCAGCATGTTATAAAACATAAGAATAAGGAATAAAGTTTAATCTCGAGCCTAGGGGCAAAAATGTAAATATGCAAAACTTTAGGGGTAAAATTGTAATTTTGCCAAAATTTGAATTAAGGATTAATTTGATAATGTGAGTATTAAATGAGCTAAATGTGTTATTTTAAATCAAGAAAGACGTGGAAACGACCCCAATCGAGGAAAAGAAAAGATTGTGGACTAAATTGCAAAATCTTTGTATTTTGGTACCAAGGTAAGTTCATGTGTAAATAATGTAGCATAATTGTTATTTTTAAGTTATTGATGTTAATTATATGTTATGCTGAATTTTTATTATGAAATGTATGCTTTGTGGTTAATTTCAAATAATATGTAAATTATGTAAGCTACTTGTTAAGTACAAATTGTTACCGAGTATTAATTTCGGCATTCTACGGAAGACGGCAAGGATATATGTTCGAGGAAAATCCCGTTTGAACCTTAGGAATAGATTATGATACAAGTGACATGTCACTAGGATGGTTGAGCATCCGAACTCGTTGAGTTGAGTCCGAGTTCACTTATGGATACAAATGTCCGAACTCGTTGAGTTGAGTCCGAGTTCGTGAGATGTAACTAGGCATCCGAGCTCGTTGAGTTGAGTCCGAGTTCACTTATGGATGCGAACGCCCGAGCTCGTTGAGTTGAGTCCGAGTTCGCTTATGGGCGGGTTACATAGTAGCTTGGCTACATATGTGGCACTTATGTGCGAAGTTTCCATGTATCCGAATTATATTCCGATGTGTTCAACGGGTAAAGTTCTACTCAAATGGAGGAATATTCGAGATGTAAAGAGACGTATTGGTAAGTGATGTGAAATGAATATTTTGGACAGGTATGTATTTAACCCTCGGGTTGAGTATTGATACAATCACGATAAGGTAACAGGATGATGAAAAATGGTTAGAAATGTGATATGTGTTTCGGTGATGCATGCTAATGTTGTTTGGTATGATTGCTTTGTTATGTTACTTATTATTTGCATATGAACTTACTAAGCATTTATGCTTACTCCCTCCTTCTTACTCATTGTACTTTTGGACAAGCCAGCTCAGGAGTCAGGATAGGTCGAAGGATCAGTCACACTATCTGGAAGAACTTTTCGGTAAATGGCTTGTAAATTTAAGTATGGCATGTATAGCAATATACCTATTTTGTGTAAATGATCTTATGGTATGGTGATGGAATGGTTAAGAAAATGCTTGATAATGATAAGTTATAGAAATGGTTAGTTTAGATTATGTTTGATGTTATGGAAAGTTATTAAGATACTTAGTGCATGAAAACTCATAAAAAGGGGATGAAATTTGCCATAAACAGAATATTGCAGCAACACTGATGTGAGTTTGAAAATTTATTAAAAATCATAGAAATTGAATTTGGTGATGGATTAAATATAAAATTGAAGATTAATATGTCTAGTTTCACATAAAACAAATGAAACAGGTAAAGGAATCATATGTTAGAAGAGATTTGAATTTTAGTGAAACAGGGTCAGAGCAGTTTCTGGATCCCCTGTTTCAACTTTATAAATTCACCATAAATTGTACAGATATAACTAGGTAGTGTATTTTATATCCTCAAAATCCTTATTGAGTCTAGTTTCAGGAGAAATAAATCTCATAGTCATATGAATTTTATACAGAGAGAAATGTGGTTCGTAGTAAACAGAGGTCAGACCAGTCAAGTCCTGAAACAGGGGTAACTTTAACTAATAAACTGTACTAATTGGCCCAACTAAAAATTCTAGAAAAAAATTAGTAGATAGGTATATGAGTCTAGATTCAAGGAAAATTTACGGATCTTGATTTTGTGTTTCGTAACTCAAGATATGATTTTTCTTGTGACATTGTGACACAAGTAGCTTGAAAGCTGTGAATGTAGAAACAAATATTTCAAAATTCTAAAAATGTTAAATTAAGCTTAGTAACACCTCATACTCGACTCCGGCGATGGTCTCGGGCGTGGGGGCGTTACAATGTCGCAAAGTACTTTGTCCGTATACTTACCAATGGTGAATGAGACTAGTACTTGCTTTGTTACCTTAAATTCTCTGCCATCATTGAGCCATTGAAGTTTGTAGGGGCTCGGATGCTTGGTAGTAGGCAAAACAAGTTTTTTGACCATCATGGTACTTGCTACATTGGTACAGCTGCCTCCGTCAATAATGATGCTACAGACTTTGCCTCTGATTTGACAACGAGTATGAAATATATTTTCTCGTTGGAGATCATTTTCCATGCCTTGGAGACTTAGTGATGCGATCCGCCTAGGGGTGAGTCGGGTCGTATGCGAGTTTGCCCGATCGTAGTCGAGAAGGGTTGTTCGTGCCTCGTTAAAAGAAGATGTTTTTAGGTTAAATAATGTGGAAGTTATTTAAGGGGTTCAAAGGTAGGGTTTTAAATATGAATATTAAAGGTTCAGTTTTTAAAAAAAAACAAAAGAATGAAAATAGATTGAAGGTAGTTTAATAAATGATGGATATGGAAGATGGTGAACTTAAAAGCAAGTAAGAACCAATATTAGGAAATATTGACCCAAGTACTTATACGCTTTCAAGGTGAAAATGAAAATGATAGAACCGCGACCCACTATCTATGATGATAGGAACCTTGGTATAGGCTTGAAAGAAACAGGGTTGATGCCACTACTAAGTAGATAAGTCAACAAAGTCTTAAACAAAGTTTAGAGAAGAGAATTCTCACAAGATTAAATTCAATAAAAATTTGGCAAAAGTCTAAAAAAAGTTTTTTCACAAAGAAAAATAACACGTATTTATAGCCTAAAGACTAGCTAGCCGAATGGACACTTTACATACTTAATAATTAAGTAAAAGCCTCATGAATGCATCTTGAAAATTCTAGAAAGAAGTCCTTTGATGTTTATGACCAGATTCGGCTATGGTGGAGATGTCTTGAAGGTTCTTCATGCTTAAGGAAATGAATCATGAGTGAAAGACTCCCTTGGACATTAGCTAGGTTCGGCCAACTTGAGTAATTGAGGCAATCAATTCATGTTACTTGGTGAAGAGTTGGGAATTAATTGAGGAGACTTCATGAGCCAAATTAAGTGTGAATGCCAATCCTTGAAGAGTCCATAGGTGTGAACACTTTGAATTGAAAGGCCATGCCATGTGAACATAATGTGATCGAAATTTTAAGGTTCATGGAGGGAGATATTCGGCCACATGTATGAAGTAATGGGAAGCCTTCTTTTTAGCCGAATAGTCACCTGGAAAATGAAGGAGTAGCACACCATACATGAATGGAAACATTCATGAACCTTGAACACATTGAATGTGGCCATACATGCACTTAGCCGAACATGCACCTAGGAGATTCAAAGCTCTTAACCGTCTATGCACCTCTAAAAAGACATGTTGCTTCATGCTCCATATGTCCATTAAGTTTCTACAAGAAAATGTGAACAGAATTAATTCAAGCTAATGTGAACACAATGTAAACATTAAATTCGGCTATGTGAACATAATCAATTTACATAATGACTATGACATATTAATAACAAATATTAATATAAGACAAGTTTAATGCTTAAATAAATATGGGCAAATTTTTATTTAATGCATTAAAGACAAAACCGAGTTTAAAATAAAATGAGCTAAGCTTTAGCTCGTGAGCTAAAGTTGAGCTGAAGCTAAACTTCTAAGCTGAAGTTGAGCTAAGGTTTAGCTCATGAGTTGAAAATGAGCTAGGAGTGAGCTCGGTTTAGCTCAGGCAATTTGGATTGAGCTCGAATAAGCTGGATTTGAGCTGGATGGAACTCTTGGAGCTGGAAACGGGTTGGGCTCAGCTTGCCAACATGTCAATGCTTGGCTTGACAAACTTGTTCGATGAAGTTCGCGGGGCGTGCTCGTATCACTTAGACTTCGCTTCACAACAAGTAATTCACCTTCCATGGGCTGTTCTAAATCCCCCTCGACTTCAGAAGTCGATTCGAATTCTTTCTCTTCTTCATCCTCCGTTTCAACTTCGCCATCGGCTCATAACACCATGGTTCTTCGATTTGGACACTGACTGGCTATGTGTCCTCTTCCGAGACACTTGAAACATTTGATGTCCCGATTTTGATTGAGCGATGTTTTCGGTGCCTTGCCTTTGTTAATTTTAGTATTCGGTTTGTTGGTTTTCAGAGGGGCAGTGGATTCTTTCCCTCGAAAGGCTAGAAGGCCTTTACTCGAACTTTGGCTCCACTTTAAAGGGTTGGAAGTGGGAAACCTTCGACTTGGGCATTTTCTCTTGAGTTGTCTTTCCACCTTGATAGCCATATGGACCATATCAACCACTTCAATGTAGTGTTGTAATTCCACTACGTTTGCTATATCTCGATTTAGACCGGCCAGGAATCGCGCCATCGTTGCTTCGGGATCTTCTTAAACATCCGCCCGAATCATCGCGATTTCCATCTCTTTGTAGTATCCTCGACGCTTTTGGACCTTTGCGTGAGATTTTGGAGTTTTTGGTGCAACTCCCGGTGGTAGTACGCAGGGATAAATCATCGTCTCATCACCGCCTTCATTTCGGTCCATGTAAAGATAGGACGTTCACCGTTACGCCTCCGACTAGTGGTTAGTTGTTCCCACCAAATCATGGCGTAGTCCGAAAATTCTATTGCTGCTAGTTTCACCTTTTTATTTTCAGAGTAATTATGGCAATCGAACAACAGCTCTATCTTTTTTCCCACTCAAGATAGGCCTCCGGATCTGATCTACCTTGAAACGGTGGAATTGATAGCTTGATGTTCTTGAGATCATCATCTTCACGCCTTCGATCTCGTTGCCGTGGTTCCCTCTGACAAAAAATAGCAATGGATTCTTGTTCACTCTCAAGATCACTAAGGTTGTTTGCTTCATCGTTTTGAACCCTTCGTCTTCCCTGATTTTGATTTGGCCTCTCCCGTCTTGGTCTAACCCCCTCGGGTGTTCTTTCACGTTGGCCATTTGTTTCAACTTGGAACAAACAGTCTTCGATGGGATTGAGCCTTCGATCTAAGAGTCGCTCCATTTCTCGTAATAAGGCTTGCATGTTTAAGTCGGGGACATTGTGAACGGGTTGTCTTGCTGGATGATCTTCCATGTTGTGATCTGACTCTTGTGACATTAAAACTTTGTTAAAGTAAACCTCACCACAAAACCTCACAATCTCTCAAAAAGGAAAAGTAGATGATTCTCTCACACTCGTGTTTACACTCGAAATTAGGCTTTTACCTCCACTCTATTACACTCACAGCTCTCGTGCCTTTTACCTCTCTTAACCTTTTCTCGTGATTTCGTAAACAGATTCGTTAAGGCTTAGTCCTTGGTCTAGGTGGTCGGTTCCAAAAGGGGTAACAAGAGATTGATGTATTCAGTTTTTGGGTAGGCTGAAAGAGTAGGGAATTAGGTTAAAAGTGTGGCGTATTAGGGAGAGTAGAATAGAAGATGGAACGGGAACTATATCAACTCAAAGCTTGACGTTCAAATAACAATCGAATTGCATAACATCTCTCTCCTTTTTTTTTCGATTTTTCTTGAAATTTTTTTATATACTTTTTTTTAACTACTAAATTGATAATTACAATGTAATACTTGAATTTCACAAAGTAATTTATATATATATATTTTGTTTATAAACTACTAAAATGGTAAATACAATATAATACTTGAATTTCTCGAAGCAAAATTTATTTTTTTACTCTTTTTTACTTACTCGAGTACACTTGGACTATCCCGGGGATGATTTCGTTGCACAAACTTCTCATTTTACTAGCTCTGATACCAGATGATACGATCCGTCTCGGGAGAGTCGAGTCGTATTCGTAGTTGCCCGATCGTCGACAAGAAGTTACGTAAAGTTTAGTTGAAGGAGTTGGATAGTTGAAGAAAGGCTAAGAAAGAAAGGATAAGAAAGGTTCAATTAGGTAAGATGGATTGAGTAAAGAAAAGGTCGGTATGGTAAGAAATGGACGATTTTGTCGATTTGGTACAAACTGGTTTCGAAAGATATATGGATTGAACAAAAAGTGCAAACAAGAACCAATACCGATATGGTATCGACCCGTTGTTTATAGGCCCTTTGAGTTCGGTTTAGGTTTGGTGAAGTTGACCTCGACCCGCTATCTATCAAGATAGGAACCTCGGTATGGTGAACGCCACACTACGAATAGTGATAAGTTCAATTTCGACAAAGAAAATGGTTGACACAACTAGAACACTAGGAAAGCCAATCGAATCTTTGAACGAAATGGAGAAAAAATTGCCTCACAATTTTGGCAGCATAACATTAACAAAGAGTCAAAAGTTTTTTTTTTACAATGAAAGTGAACAACTATTTATACTAGTAGCCTATGCTAGCCGAATAGTCAAGTTCATAGGCTTGACAACTAAGCAATGTAACTAATAATGGCTATGAAAATTCTAGAAATGATCCTTCAATGTGCATGTCCATGTTCGGCCGAATGGGAGGTGGATGGGAGACTTCATGGCTAAGCATTGATGCACTTGGATAAATAGTCTTCACGCATGCTTGGGTAGGTTCAGCCAACACTTTAATTGAAGCATTAAATTCATGTGGTTTCATCCAAGGGTGATGTCTTAAATGGGCTTCATGAAGAGACAAAATAGGTGTGAACATAGGAGCATGAATAGCCTTTGAGGTGTGAACACAAGTAATCAAATGGTTGCATGTGTGAACTCTCGTGTGAATGCTTTGATGTTACCATGGGGAAGATATTCGGCCACTTTAGAGAATTGAAGGATAAAGTGACTCTTGGCTGAATGGTTACTTTGGAGAACCCAAAAATCATCATACCAACTTAATTCATCCATGCATCTTGCCGTCCAAGGAGTGATGTACCTGCAACATTAAAATCAAACATTAATCACCAATGTGAACACATTAAGGTGGCAGCAAATATGAACATATTAAACACACTCATAAATTCGGCTAACACAATAAATAATTGTAGTAATTTGGACACATTAAATCCTAGTTCAACCAAGACATATTAATAACATGTAATAACCTAATTAAATTCGGCACACCTATTTAAAATGTCCAGAATTAATCAAATTAATTATTTGAATAAATATGTTCAAATTTATTTAATGCATCAATCTTATTTAATAGCTAGGGACGAATAGACTTATTGAGCTTGATATAGGTGCATGAGCTAGTGATGAGCTGGGGGTAAGCTCGTGAGCTAAATCCGAGCTAGGTTTAAACTCGTAAGTTGGACTCGAGCTGGGGAGCTAGACATGAGCTGAATCTGAACTAGTAGCAAGTTACAAGGTGAACTGGAAGAGTTAATATAAGCTTCCTCGCTGCGGCTGGGCTGAGTTTCATCCCAAATTCGAGCTACAAGAGCTGAAATAGAATCTTTGAAAGCCTTAGCTCGAGCTCGGGTGATAGGGCCTTATGGTAGCGTCAGATGATCTTTACTTAAACTAGCTGAACCGTTGGGCGCGCTCGCATCAGGGGCCCTCGAGCTTAGGCCATGCTCGATGTTGCCGAGTTGATTTGTAACATGACGCGGCTAGGTTCGTATCATGAGGTGTTTATTTCTATTTTGTTTTAACAATCTTCTTTTCAGCAACTAATCATGTCTCGAGAAGAGATTTTTGAATTTGAACTTCAAGATTTCGTGAAAGAAATGGATTGCTTGTTTGATAGGAAACTAAAACCCATCCAAGAACGATTGGTTCGTGTCGAAGAGCAATACCATCAAGCAAGAGCCCAACGGAAGCAAACTTCGCTAAGTCAAAACATGGAGTTAAGATCATCACTGCAACACCCTTCCCATGACTACTCGAGAAAAGATTCATATCGTGATCCCTATTCGTCAAGGACTTTGAGACAAAGAGCCCTATACTGTGACTCCTACTCAATGAGAAATTCGATTAGAAAGTGAGAAAGCTTTGAGTCCGAGGTCATTCAAGATGACCAAAGAGAAGATAGATATATTTCTTCAAGAACTTTAAAGAAAACATCCCCAGAGAATCCATCACGAAGAGATGATCAATTTTCTTTTGTAAATACTTTTCCTTTTGCCCTTAAAAAAATTTGCCATCCTGATTCTTCCTTGTTATCTTCCTTTTGTAATGAAAAAAATGAAAGAAAAAGAGTGTGAACAAAAGCAAGAAGAGAATGAGAAAAAAAAAAATGAAATTGAAAAAGAAAGTAACAAAGAAAAAGAGAAAGAAAAAGAAAAAGGGATCGAGAGTGAAAAACAATGTGAGAAGACAAAGAAAATTAAAAAAAAAAGAGAAAAAAAGATGCAAGAGAGCAAGAAAAAGTGAGTGTTCCTACTAACCTACACGTGAGATTTTCTCGTGTTGTTCCATTTCAGGTTTCTAAAGATCCGAGAAAAGAATTTTAACTTCAATACCTTTCTGAGTGGAAAAAGTTTACATTGATTGAAAGAGGTAACATTTTCAACTATCCTCGTTCACCTTTGCCAAAAGGTAAGCAAGGTATGAGTTTTGAAGTTTTTAAAACATATCAGCAAGGTATGAGTTTTGAATTTTTTAAAACACATCAGCCTCATTCGATTGTTGACAGAAACTTTGTTAATGTTTTGGGTTTTGAAAAGCACTTGTACCATGGCATGGTTGATTATTATTTCTTGATTAGTAATGATTTGTTTGTTTCAAGTGTTGATAACAAAAGCGTTACTCATAAAGAATGTGTTGTTGACGAGTATGTTGGTGAAGTAATCATTAATCGGCAATCGCAAGGTTTGGTTATGCAAGATAATGAGCTATATAAACCTTTCTGTTTGCTTGATTGTGGAGAAAATGTGTGGACGAGATTTGAAGCATATGAATTTTTGAAAGCATGCATGTCTAATTTGCAAATGATTCGAATGTTTGATAACTTGTCGAAGTGTAAAATGCCTAGTTCATTTGATTTTAATGGTGGTTGTTTAATGCTATGGTCCAAGGGATTCGAACATAATTTGCATACTCATAACTTTAGTTTGCTTCATGTTCCTACCATGTTGACAGCCAATAAATATTCAAGTCAACGTGAAATGGTAAGCAAAAACTTCATTTTTGATCCTGGTGATTATTATTCTTTATTGATGATTAAGGGATTTGATTCAAAGATTTTTTATTTTTGAGATTCTAACTGTCGAAAGCTTTGTTACTCTGGATCAATATTAATTGAAATCAAGCCTTCTAAATTTCTTGTGAATGGATGTGTAAACCATTTGTGCTTATTTGATGTTTTGTCTTTAAATCTAAACACAAAGTTGTGGATTTGTAAAAAGTTGCAAATGTTAAATCAAAGTTTTGGTTTTATATCGTTGTTCACAGAATTTGAGTCGCGAACTTTTGTTGTTCAAAATTTTGAGTCAGGAATGGTTCATGGATCTAGTTTACTTTCAACAATGAACAAGGTACGATCCACTTTTATTTTTGATCTTGGCATTGGTTTACGTGCTCTAGTTTGGACTAAGGATTTAGCGCGAGTTTGTAAGTTCATAATTCGATATGTCCCTAATACGTTTATTTATTATTGCAATGATATTTTGAAATGGCTCATTATTAAAAGATAGGGCTTTGTGACTAATATCTTATCTTTTTGAGTCTTGTGTGACTTTCAGGCTATTGTGAGCCATTCTATCCCATTCGACAACCAAGGGCCTTATGACGACGAATGCTTTTTTGTGAGCAAGTGGCCCGACTTGAGGACAAGTTGCTTTAAAGATGGGGGAAATGATATATGCACACCCGGGGCATCCTCAAGTGCATATCAAGATCCTATCGAGCTTCCAAAAGGTTCCTTGACTCAAGCTCGTACCAAGCAACTTCAAGGAGCTTTATCAGCTTTAGTGATGTGCATTTGGGAAGAGAACAAGGCCCTAGACATTGGAGAAGCTGTGGATATCCCTTTGAGGACTCAATGCACTCTTTTGCAAATCGACTTCAGCTCCTCTCCAGCTCCCCCAGCTCAATTCAGCTCCAACCAGCTCACTTGAGCTTGTTTCAGCTCGTTTGAGCTCGTTTTAGCTTCTTTCTAGCTCATTTCTTTTTTAGTTTCAATAAACTAATTTTTAGTTTTGTTTTAACTTAATTTGCTATAGCTCATGCCGATTTCCCTAGCTCAAATTAGTTCATTAAGTGTTTTTTGATTATTTGAGCTAGCCGAATTTAATATGCTAGTTGAATTTTAATTAATATGTCCGAATTTAGTTAGTGTCATTTAAGTTGTCTAGTTGTTGTTTAAAATTATGATTATATGAATATTTATATTTTATTTAATTATGTGTTTATTCCTTTGTAGGTTCAGCCGTATGTGGAGGTACATTAATGGCTAGGTGTATGTACGGGTTGTTCAATGAATGAGAAGATTCATGCACGGCATAGTTCAATGCTTGGAGGGAATTAAGTTCATGTGCATGGATGGTAAATTACATGCATTTGAATTAATGAAGATACTTCTCCTTTGGATGACACACATGCATGTATGAAGGGCATTTATTGCATGTTCATGTACGGCCAGATTCAAGACCCCTTTTTGTTCCATGCATGACCGAATGAATGTGGGTGATCTATTGAGTTTCCTAAGTACTTATTCATCCAAGGAGTAGCTGCATAATCAATTTCCAACTTCAATTCATGAATGAAGATTAAGAGAAGATGCATGGACAACAAGTTTCATCGAATGGGAGAATGCATCCATAACTTGATACATGAATTGTTGGCTGATCAAATGACTTCCCTAGGTGCCTATTCAGCAAAGAGACACTTCATGAATGCTCCATTCATTCCATGGCCGAATCTAGACAAGTCCAATGAGCTCCCAAGTCTTCACATCCATCCAAGTCATTTTTGCTTAACCATGAAGCTGCCCATTGGAGTTCCCATCAGCTGAACCAAGACTTAGCAAATTAATGACTTTGTTCTAGATCATTCTAGTCTCTTCTTTATCGAATTGCTTAGCTTCTAATTTAGTCAATTTGTCCATTCGGCTACTACATGTTAAACTATAAATAGTTTACTCATTTCTTTGTAAAAGGACTTTTGCCATTTTGTTAATGAAACTCTGTTTTTGTGAGGTTGCTTCCTCTCATATCTCGTACAAGTTTCGAAGACTTATCTAGTTTATGCTAGTGGCGTCTACCGATCTTGTTTGAACTTATCACCATTTCTGGTGTGGCATTCACCTATCCTTCTATCCATCCTTTCCACCTTAACAATATAGGAATCAGGGTGACACTTTTTAGTGTTGAATCATTCCTGACGTTAAGTTTGTTAATTTCATCCCCACCTTATATTATCTATTTCTTGTTGTTTCCAAACTGAACCATCCATTCACCCTTCTTCTCGTTACCTTAGTCGAACCTATCACTTCCCTTTACTTATCTTTTGAAACCCTTCCGCTTATTTGGACCTATCCATCAACTTTTACTTCTGACACCAAGACACGAACGATTCTTCTCGTCTACGATCGGGCAACTACGTGAATTCGACTCAATCACCCGAGCCAGATCACATCAGGGTTGTTACAAAGAGGCTTTATATATCATTAAGAAGTTGTTTTATCAATTAAAGGAGAGCATTATTCTTCTTTAAATTGGGCAGCAACTTTTTTTCATCTTTTATAATCGTTTGCTTCATGAGTAATCACTACATGCATTCAATTCTCCATCAAAGAAGCTAGTGTCTTTTCGGTTGGTCATGGAAACTTCAAAAGACTTTGAAAGCAACTTAAATTGAAGAAGTAAATCACATTGAAGGTTGGAGTTACTTGGGTTAGAATTTCGAAAGTTGTGATTTTTCATTAGAGCTCATTATTAGCTTCATTAAAATGACCATTCAGCTAGCCTTTTTTGATATTATAAATATATGTAATCAGCTTATTGAATAGAGAACTTTTGGATGTTTTGTTAATGTTATGCTGCCAAATTTGTGAGGCAAACTTTTCTCTATTTTTGTTCAAGGATTCATTGGCTACCTAATGTTCTAGTTGTGTCATCCGTTTTCTTCGTTAGAAACCAAACTTATCACTACTTGTAGTGTGGCGTTCAAACATACCGAGGTTTTTCCCCCTCCTTCGAAATGACTTGTCCTCAAGTTAAAATCTATGTCAAAAGGGGTTAAATCTGACACGTTAAAAGTCGCACTAACGTTAAATTCACTAGGCAAATCGAGTTTATAAGAGTTTTCATTGATGTGCTCAAGAATTTGGAAAGGACCGTCTCCGCGAGGTAACAATTTTGATTTTCGTTGAGCCAAAAAATGCTCCTTGCGCATGTGAACCCAAATCCACTCTCCAGGTTTGAAGACCACTCATTTTTGTCCTTTGTTAGTGTTACGCACGTAAGTCTCAGTTCTTGCCTCAATGTTAGTTCGCACCTTTTGATGTAATTCTTTGACAAAGTCAGCCTTTTTCTTTGCATCTGCATGAACCAATCGATCAGTAGGCGAAGGTAATAAATCTAAAGGTGTCAATGGATTGAAACCGTATACAATTTCAAAAGGAGAATATTTGGTAGCAGAATGGACGGAGCGGTTGTAGGCAAACTCGATAAGTCGTAAGCAATCCCAAGACTTCAAGTTTTTACGGATGATGGCCCAAAGTAATGTGGACAATACTAATGTGAGCACACCCGGGGCATCCTCGAATGCACACCAAGAATCAATCTAGCTTCCAAAAGGCCCCATGACTCGAGCTCAAACCAAGCAAATTCAAGATGCTATATCAGCCTTTGTGTTGCGCATTTGGGATGATAACAAGGTCCATGACGTTGGAGGAGCTAATGACAACTCCTTGAAGACTCCATGCACCATTTTGCAATCTGATCTCAGCTTCTCTCTAGCTCCCCATGCACCATTCAGCTCACATCAGCTCACTTGAGCTCGTTTTAGCTTGTTTGAGCTTGATTTTAGCTCGTTTCAGCTCATTCCTTTTTCATTTCAATAGAATAAGTTTTAATTTAGCTCTTAACTAAGTTTGCTACAGCTCATGTCGAATTCCCTAGCTTAACTTAGCTCACTAAGTGTTTTTGACTATTTGAGCTAGCCGAATTTAATATGATAGTTGACTTATAATTATTATGTCCAAATTTAGTTAGTGTCATTAAGTTGTTTAGTTACTATTTTAAATTATAATTATATGAATAGTTGTGTGTTATTTAATTATTTTATTTAATTATGTAGGTTAGCAGAATGTGGAAGATTCATTCATGACAAGGTGCATGAGCGGAAATGTTCAGTAAACGGGAAGATACATGCATGGATCGGTTCAATGTTTGGAGGACCTATATTCATGTACATGGAGGATTAATTGCATGCAATGAATGTTGAAGAATACATCTCCCTTGGACGGCACACATGCATGTATGCATGGCATTTAATGCAAGTTCATGTATGGCCAAATTCAAGCTCCCTTCCAAGTTCTATGTATAGCCGAATGTATGTGGGAGGGCTTTTGGAATTTCTAAGCACCTATTCAGCCAAGAGACACCTTTTGGAAGCTACATGCATCCCATGGCCGAACCTAGACAATCTCTTTGGCTTCCAAAGCTTCACATTCATCCAAGTGTTTATGCTCATACATGAAGCTGCCCAATACACTTTCATCAGCCGAATCAAGACCTAGTCAATTAATGTTTTTATTCTAGAACATTCTAGCTAATTCATGACCGAATTTGCTTAGTCTTTAAGCTAGCTAGTTTGTCCATTCGGTTACTACATGATAGCTTATAAATAGTTTGCTCATTTCATTGTAAAAGGACTTTTGCCAAATTTGTTAATGAACATTGTTCTTGTGAGGTTGCTTCCTCTCATATCTCGTACAAGTTTCGAACGACTTATCTGGCTTGTGCTAGTGGCGTCAATCGTCTTGTTTTGAACTTATCACCAATCTTGGTGTGGCGTTCACCTATCCATCTACCCATATTTTTCACCTTAACAATATAGGAATCGGGGTGACACTTCTTAGTGTTGAATCATTCCTGACGTTGAGTTCATTTTTCTATTCCCATCTTTTAAATTTCTTTCTTGTTAACCCAAACCGAACCTTCTATCCTTCATCCATTTTTGCTACCCTTAACCGAACCTATTACTAAACTTACCCTTCTTGAAACCTTCCGCTTATCCTATTCTATCCTTTTACTTTTATTACTAAATTCGAGGCACGAACAACTCTCTCGAACTACGATCGGGCAACTACGTGAATTTGACTCATCTACCCGGGTCGGATCACATCATTTGGTATCAGAGCTTGTAAATTGAGAGGTGCCAACGGTCGTATCAAGATCGAAATAGGTTTGTAGTAAAAAAAATTCGAAAAAAAAAAAATTTCAAGTTGTAATTTTCGTACTCTCTATGGTAATAGTGGTATTGAGAAGTATTCAAAAAAAAAAGAAATACAAAATTTCAAAAAAAAAAGAAATACGAAATTATTAAAAAAAAAAAGAAAAGAAGAAGTGAAGTGAGCAAGTTCTTTCTACTGTTTACATTTTCTTCCGATTGTCTTATATTCTTTTCATCAATTTTAACCCCCCCAAATCGCCACACTACACCAAAGAAAAATTTTCTTTTAGCTTACCCATAACCTATACATCTTATCCCTTGGAACCGATTTTGAAGCCGACCCCAAAGCACCTAGATAAGTCAAGAGAAACAAAATACGAGGTTACGAGAGTAAGCTTGAGTGGTAAAAGGCTAGTGTGTGTGAGAGCATTTGAGAGTTTGAAAAAGCCTAAAAACGAGTGCAAACACGAGTGGAGTGTTCATCAATATTTCTTTGCAAGTGAAATAGTGAGGTTTGTGGTGAGGATTTAATCATTTGGTTCTATTTTAATCATTTTTTTCTCTAAATCATGTTGCAAGAAGAATTTTCAAAATTTGAATTTTAGTATTTGTTAAAAGAGATGGAGTGCATGCTCAACGAAGAATTGAGCCGATCCAAGAAAAATTAGATCATCGAGCCAGAACCCAACGAGAGCAAATTAGTCCAAGTGAAAGGGCAGAAATGAGAGTACCAAGGAGATGAACATCCAATGAATGTTCGAGAAGAGATTCTTATCGTGAATCTTATTCCTCGAGGAATCCAAGACAAAAAGTAGCAAACTTTGAGTTTGAGATCTTTCAAGATGACGAACGAGAAAGTATAAGTTATTCAACATATGCCTCGAACAAATCATCCGCGAAGGAGTCCTTACGAAGGAGTGAACATGAATCCTATGTAAATCATTCCATTCATACCCAACAAAACTCATCTCATTTTGATTCTTTTGTTTTATCTTCATTTTGTAGAGAAAGGAAGCGAGAAAACGAAATAAAAAGAAGAGAGAGACAAGAAAATATTATGAGAGAAAATGAGAGAATTTTGAATGAAATTGAGAAAAGAAAAAAAGAAACAAAAAAATGAGTGTGAAAGAAAAGAAAATGAGAGGAAAAAGAAAAATGAAATTGAAAAAGAAAGTGAAAAAGAAAAAGAGATCGAGAGTGAAAAAGAATGTGAGAAGAAAAAGAAAATTGAAAAAGAAATTGAGTCTGAAGAGAGAAAAGATATTGAGCAAGAAACGAGTGTTGTCGATGAAAAAGAAATGAGAAAAAGTGATGCAAGAGAGCAAGAAAAAGTGAGGAGTGTTCCTACTAACCTACATGTGGGATTTCCTCGTGCTGTTCCTTTTCAGGTTTCTGAAGATCCGAGCAAAGAATTTCGACTTCAATACCTGTCCGAGGAGAAAAGGTTTACGTTGATTGAAAGAGGTAACATTCTTAACGATCCTCGTTTGCCTTTGCCAAAAGGTAAGCAAGGTATGAGTTTTAAAGTTTTTAAAACACATCAGCCTCATTCAATTGTTGACAGAAACTTTATTAATGTATTGGGTTTTGAAAAGCACTTGTACCATGACATGGTTGATTATTCTTTCTTGATTAGTAATGATTTGATTGTTTCAAGTGTTGATAACAAAAATGTTGCTCATAAAGTATGTGTTGTTGACGAGTATGTTGGTGAAGTAATCATTAATCGGCAATCGCAAGGTTTCGTTATGCAAGATAATGAGTTATATAAACCTTTGTGTTTGCTTGATTGTGGAGAAAATGTGTGGATGAGATTTGAAACATATGAATGTTTAAAAACTTGCATGTTTAATTTTCCTTTGATTCGTTTGTGTGATAAAACGTTGACTTGTAAAATGCCTAGTTCATTTGATTTTGATGATGGTTGTTTAATGCTATAGTCTAAGGGATTCGAACATCATTTGCATACTCATAACTTTAGTTTGTTTCATGTTCCTACCATGTTGACAGCCAATAAATATTCAAGTCAATGTGAAATGGTAAGCAAAAACTTCATTTTTGATCCCGGTGATTTTTATTCTTTATTGATGATTAACGGACTTGATTCAAGGATTTTTTATTTTCGAGATTCTAACTGTCAAAAGTTTTGTTACTCTGGATCAATATTACTTGAAATCAAGCCTTTTGAATTTCGTGTGAATGGATGTGTAAACCATTTGTGTTTATTTGATGTTTTGTCTTTAAATCTAAACATAAAGTTGTGGATTTGTGAAAAGTTGCAAATGTTAAATCAAAGTTTTGGTTTTATATCATTGTTCATAGAATTTGAGTCGTGGACTTTTGATGTTCAAAATTTTGAGTCACGAATGCTTCATGGATCTAGTTTGTTTTCAACAAAGAACAAGGTAAGATCCACTTTTACTTTTGATCCCAACATCGGTTTATTTGCCCAAGTTTGGCTTAAGAAGCGGAGCGAGATTGTATGTTCTTAATTCGGTGTTTCCCTAAACTTTTTCTTTATTTTGTTGTTGAAACTTTGAAATGGCTTATCCAAAAAGAAGAAGGACATGTGACCAATATTTTGTCTTTTCGAGTCTTGTGTGACTTTCAGGTTATTGTGACCCATTCTACCCCATTCGACAACCAAGGGCCTAGTGACGACAAATGCTTTTTCACAAGCAAATGGCCCGACTTGAGGACAAGTCACTTTGAAGAAAGGGGGAATGATGTGAGCACACCCGGGGCATCCTCAAATGCACACCAAGAATCAATCGAGCTTCCAAAAGGCCCCATGACTCGAGCTCGAACCAAGCAAATTCAAGATGCTATATCAGCCTTTGTGTTGCGCACTTGGGATGATAACAAGGTCCATGACGTTGGAGGAGCTAAGGACAACTACTTGAAGACTCCATGCACCACTTTGCAATCCGATCTCAGCTCCTCTCCAGCTCCCCATGCGCCATTCAGCTCACATCAGCTTACTTGAGTTCGTTTTAGCTTGTTTGAGCTTGATTTTAGCTCGTTTCAGCTCATTCCTTTTTCATTTCAATAAACTAAGTTTGCTACAGCTCATGTCGAATTCCCTAGCTCAACTTAGCTCACTAAGTGTTTTTGACTATTTGAGCTAGCCGAATTTAATATGATAGTTGACTTATAATTATTATGTCCAAATTTAGTTAGTGTCATTAAGTTGTTTAGTTACTATTTTAAATTATAATTATATGAATATTTGTGTGTTATTTAATTATTTTATTTAATTATGTAGGTTAGCCGAATGTGGAAGATTCATTCATGACAAGGTGCATGAACGGAAATGTTCATTGAACGGGAAGATACATGCATGGATCGGTTCAATGTTTGGAGGACCTATATTCATGTACATGGAGGATTAATTGCATGCAATGAATGTTGAAGAATACATCTCCCTTGGACGGCACACATGCATGTATGCATGGCATTTAATGCAAGTTCATGTATGGCCAAATTCAAGCTCCCTTCCAAGTTCCATGTATAGCCGAATGTATGTGGGAGGGCTTTTGGAATTTCTAAGCACCTATTCAGCCAAGAGACACCTTTTGGAAGCTACATGCATCCCATGGCCGAACCTAGACAATCCCTTTGGCTTCCAAAGCTTCACATTCATCCAAGTGTTTATGCTCATACATGAAGCTGCCCAATACACTTCCATCAGCCGAATCAAGACCTAGTCAATTAATGTTTTTATTCTAGAACATTCTAGCTAATTCATGACCGAATTTGCTTAGTCTTTAAGCTAGCTAGTTTGTCCATTCGGTTACTACATGATAGCTTATAAATAGTTTGCTCATTTTATTGTAAAAGGACTTTTGCCAAATTTGTTAATGAACATTGTTGTTGTGAGGTTGCTTCCTCTCATATCTCGTACAAGTTTCGAACAACTTATCTGGCTTGTGCTAGTGGCGTCAATCGTCTTGTTTTGAACTTATCACCAATCTTGGTGTGGCGTTCACCTATCCATCTACCCATATTTTTCACCTTAACAATATAGGAATCGGGGTGACACTTCTTAGTGTTGAATCATTCCTGACGTTGAGTTCGTTTTTCCATTCCCATCTTTTAAATTTCTTTCTTGTTAACCCAAACCGAACCTTCTATCATTCATCCATCTTTGCTACCCTTAACCGAACCTATTACTAAACTTACCCTTCTTGAAACCTTCCGCTTATCCTATTCCATTCTTTTACTTTTATTACTAAATTCGAGGCACGAACGACTCTCTCGAACTATGATCGGGCAACTACGTGAATTCGACTCATCTACCCGAGCCAGATCACATCAAATACCCTATTGACGACTTCTGTTTGGCCATCGGTTTGGGGGTGGCTGGTGGTCGAGAATAATAATTTGGTTCCTAATTTTCCCCACAAGGATCTCTAGAAGTGGCTAAAAAATTTTGCGTCACGATCCGATTCAATGGTACGAGGAATGCTGTGAAGTCGGACGATGTCTCTAAAGAACAAATTTGCAACATGAACAGCGTCATCAGTTTTAGTGCAAGCAATAAAATGAGACATTTTCAAAAAATGATCGACAACCACAAAGATAAAATCCTTCCCCGTTTTTATGCGCGGTAGTCCAAGAGCAAAGTCCATGGAGATATCGACCCACAGAGCTTCAGGAATAGGTAATGGCATATATAAACCATGTGGATGAACCTTCGATTTAGCCTTTTTACAAGCTATACACCTCTCAAAAACTTGTTCCACATATTTGCGCATTCGCGGCCAATAGAAGTGTTCTTGAAGGGTTGCAAGTGTCTTGTTGACTCTAAAGTGTCCCATAAGTCCACTACTATGGGCCTCGTGCACTAATAAATCTCTAACAAAACCACAAGGAATACAAAGTTTACCTTCTTTAAAAAGAAAGCCTTCATACCTATAAAAGTTTTCAAACACACCATTCTCGCACGTAACAAAGATCTCACTAAAATCAGAATCGTTAGCGTAAGAGTCTTTTAAGAAAGAAAAACCAAGAATTTTGGAGTCTAAATATGACAATAGAGTGTACCTTCTTGAAAGCGCATCAGCCACTATGTTATCTTTACCTTTTTTGTATTTTATAACATAGGGAAACGATTCAAGAAACTTCACCCATTTTGCGTGACATCGATTCAATTTGTGCTGGCCTTTAATGTGCTTTAAAGCTTCATGATCGGAGTGTATAACGAACTCCTTTGGCCATAAATAATGTTGCCACGTCTCAAGGGCTCGTATGAGCGCATACATCTCTTTATCATATACCGAATAGTTGAGTACAACTTCACTAATCTTTTCACTAAAATAGGCCACAGGTCATCCTTCTTGTGTCAAAACATCTTCGATTCCAATGCCTGAGGCATTACACTCAACCTTAAAGGTTTTCAAGAAGTCTGGAAGAGCAAGTAAAGGAGCGTTAGTAAGAAAATCCTTAATTTTAACAAATGATTTTTCTTGCTCATCATTCCAATAGAAAGCAGAGTTCTTTTTAATGACGCTCTTAAGAGGGGCAGCAATGGTGCTGAAATTAGGAATAAAACATCAATAGAAACTCGCTAGGCCATGAAAACTCTAGACTTGCGTGATACTCGTTGGCCTTGGCCAATCTTGAATGGCCTTGATCTTTTCTTGGTCTACCTCGAGACCTTCTGCGCTAACCACAAATCCTAAAAAACAACTTTATCAGGACAGAAAAAACACTTTTTGAGGTTAGCATATAATGTTTCTTTATGTAAAACTTCCAAAACAGATTTAAGGTACCTTACATGGTTTTCAATCGACTTGCTATATATCAATATATCGTCGAAATAAACAACACAGAACTTACCAATAAAGGACCTTAACTCATAATTCATTAACCTCATGAAAGGGCTGGGAGCGTTGGTTAGGCCAAATGGCATGACCAACAATTCGCATAGCCCATGCTTGGTCTTGAATGCCATTTTCCACTCGTCTCATTCTCGCATCCTAATCTGGTGGTAGCCACTTTTTAAGTCGATTTTCAAAAATATTTTGACTCCACTGAGTTCATCAAGCATGTCATCAAGGCGAGGAATTGGATGACGGTATTTGATGGTGATCTTATTTACAGCTTGGCAATCTATGCAAATTCACTATGTTCCGTCTTTTTTTGGTACTAGCAAAACAGGTACAGCACAAGGACTAAGACTTTCGCGAATGTAACCTTTTTCCAACAGATCATTAACTTGCTGTTGCAATTCTTTTGTCTCTTTCGGATTGGCTCGATAAGCAGGACGGTTTGGAATAGTAGCTCCTGGAAAAAATTCTATTTGATGTTCTATTCCATGAAGTGGTGGTAGACCATTTGGGACTTCCTCTGGGAAAACATCTGTAACGCCCCCACGCCCGAGACCATCGCCGGAGTCGAGTATGAGGTGTTACTAAGCTTAATTTAACATTTTTAGAACTCTGGATTATTTGTTTCTACATTCACAGCTTTCAAGCTACTTGCATCACAGTCACAAGAAAAATAATATCTTGAGTTATGAAACTCAAAATCAAGATCCGTAAATTTTTCCTGAATCTAGAATCATATACCTATTTGCTAATTTTTTTCCAGAATTTTTGGTTGGACCAATTAGTACAGTTTATTAGTTAAAGTTACCCCTGTTTCGGGACTTGACTGGACTGACCTCTGTTTACTACGAACCATATTTCTCTCTGTTAAAAATTCATATGACTATGAGGTTTGTTTCTCCTGAAACTAGACTCAACAAGGATTCTTATTATATAAAATAAACCACCTAATTATATATGTACAATTTATAGTGAATTTTTAAAGTTGAAACAGGGGATTTAGAAATCACTCTGGCCCTGTTTCACAAAAATTCAAATATCTTCTAACATATAATTCCTTTACCTGTTTCATTTGTTTTATTGAAACTAGACATATTAAGCTTCAATTTAATATTTAATCCATCACCTAATTCGATTTCTATGATTTTTAGTAAATTTTCAAACTCACGTCAGTGTTGTTGCAATGTTCTATTTATGGCAAATTTCATCCCTTTTTATGAGTTTTCATGCACTAAGTTTCTTAATAACTTTCCATAACATCAAACATAAGCTAAACTAACCATTTCCATAACTTATCATTATCAAACATTTTCTCAACCATTTCATCACCATATCATAAGATCATTTACACGAGATAAATATATTGCTATACATGCCATACTTAAATTTACAAGCCATTTACCAAAAAGTCTTCCGGATAGTGTGACTGAGCCTTCGACCTATCCCGACTCCTGAGCTGGCTTTTCCAAAACTACAATGAGTAAGAAGGAGGGAGTAAGCATAAATGCTTAGTAAGTTCATATGCAAATAATAAGTAACATAACAAACAATCAAACTAATCAACATTAGCATATATCACCAAAACACATATCTCATTTCAAATCATTTTTCATCATCTTATTACCTTATCGTGGTTGTATCAATACTCAACCCGAAGGTTAAATACATACCTGTCCAAAATATCCATTTCACATCACTTACCAATACGTCTCTTTACATCTCGAGTATTCCTCCATTTGAGTAAAACTTTACCCGTTGAACACATCGGAATATAATTCGGATACATGTAAACTTTGCACATAAGTGCCACATATGTAGCCAAGCTACTATGTAACCTGCCCATAAGCGAACTCGGACTCAACTCAACGAGCTCGGGCGTTCGCATCCATAAGTGAACTCGAACTCAACTCAACGAGCTCGGATGCCTAGTTACATCTCACGAACTCGGACTCAACTCAACGAGTTCGGACATTCGCATCCATAAGTGAACTCGGACTCAACTCAACGAGTTCGGATGCTCAACCATCCTAGTGACATGTCACTTGTATCCTAATCTATTCCTAAGGTTCAAACGGGATTTTCCTCGAACATATATCCTTGCCGTCTTCCGTAGAATACCGAAACCAATACTCGGTAATAATTATATTTAGCAAGTAGCACACATGATTTGCATTTTGTTCGAAAATAACCACAAAGCATATATTTCATGATAAAAATCAGCATATCACATAATTGACATCAATGACTTAAAAATAGCAATTATGCTACATTATTTACACATGAACTTACCTTGGTACCAAAATATAAAGATTTTGCAATTTAGTCCACAATCTTTTCTTTTCCTCGATTGGGGTCGATTCCACGTCTTTCTTGATCTAAAATAACACATTTAGCTTATTTAATACTCACATTATCAAATTAATCCTTAATTCAAATTTTGGCAAAATTATAATTTTACCCCTAAACTTTTGCATATTTACACTTTTGCCCCTAGGCTCGGGTTTAAATTTTATTCCTTATTCTTATGTTTTATAAATGCTGATCACTTTTCTCTTCTATGGAAACATCAAATTCTCACTCTAACATGTACTTGTGACTATTAGGTATTTTTACCGATTAAGCCCTTTTACTCGTTTTTGCTTAAAATCGAGTAGTATAAGTTGTCTAACATAATTTAAAACTTCATATTCTATCATAAAACATCAAAATACACAAATTTCACCTATGAGTATTTTTCCAAATATAAACCCTAGATTAAATTATTGCTAACATAAGCTTAATCGAGTTATCGGGATCTCAAAAACATAAAAATCATTAAAAACGGGGCTTAGAATCACTTACTATGAAGCTTGAAAGTTGAAGAAACCCTAGCTATGGTGAGAGTGAAGTTTCGGCAGCAACTAAATGGGGAAGATGACTATTTTGTGTTATTTTTCCCATTTTATTTCATTTAATATCCAAATGACCAAAATGCCCTTAATACCTTTCTTTGAAAATTTTTATGTACAAGCCCATTTTTGTCCAAAATTTTAGAAATTGGTCAAATTGCTATTTAAGACCTCCTAATTAATATTTCAAAGCAATTTCATACTAAAAACTTCTAGAATGCAAGTTTTGCAACTTATTCGATTTAGTCCCTAACTTCAAATTAAGCATTTTATGCATAGAATTTCTTCACAAAATTTTCACACAATCATGCAATCATATCATAAACCTCAAAATAATTATAAAATATTTATTTCTATCTCAGATTTGTGGTCACGAAACCACTATTCTGATTAGGCCCTAATTCGGGATATTACAACTCTCCCCCCTTTAAGGATTTTCGTCCTCGAAAATCTTACCGGTAAATAGATGTGGGTATTGATTTCTCATATTTTCTTCGGATTCTCATGTAGCTTCTTCTACTCCATGCTTTTGCCACAACCTTCACAAGTGCAATCTTTTTATTCCTTAGTTGTTTGACCTCTCGAGCTAAAATCTTAATCGGTTCTTCTTCATAGGTCATATCTGGTTGTAGTTCAATTTCTGTCGGTGAAACTACATGTGAAGGATCCTAACGATACCGACGTAACATAGATACGTGGAACACATCATGAATCTTCTCTAATTCAGGTGGTAATGCTAGCCGATATGCTACCGGTCCAACTTTTTCAATTACTTCATACGGCCCAATAAAACGCGGACTTAATTTGCCCTTCCGTCCAAATCTAAGGACTTTCTTCCACGGAGACACCTTTAAAAATACTTTATCACCAACTTGAAATTCAATGTCCTTTCGTTTTAAATCTGCATAAGATTTCTATCTATCCGAAGCAGCTTTCAAACAATCTCGAATTACCTTCACTTTTTCTTCAGTTTCTTTTATTAGATCAACTCCATAAATCTGATTTTCCTTGAGTTCAGTCCAATATAGAGGCGTTCGACACTTACAACCATACAATGCTTCATAAGGTGCCATTTTCAAGCTCGTCTGATAACTATTATTGTAAGCAAATTTTACCAACGGTAAATATTTTTCCCAACTTCCTTGAAATTCCAATACACAACATCTGAGCATATCTTCAAGAATCTGAATTACTCTCTCTGATTGTCCATCAGTTTGTGGATGAAAAGCTGTACTAAAATTTAACTTTGTACCTAATGCGTCTTGCAACTTTTGCCAAAACCGCGAGGTAAACCTCGGATCTCTATCCGAAATAATTGACAATGGTATTCCGTGTAATCTAACAATTTCTCTAATATACAGTTCAGCCAACTTGTTAAGAGAATAATCCGTGCGTCATCGGGATAAAATGAGCCGACTTAGTTAATCATCAACTATTACCCGGATGGCATCTTTCTTTCCTGAGTCAATGGCAATCCGATACAAAATCCATAGTAATCCGATCCCATTTCCATTCAGAAACCATAATAGGTGAAGTAATCCCAAGGCACTTGGTGTTCAGCTTTCACCTGTTGACAAATTAAGCATTTGGACACAAACTCTGATATATTCTTTTTCATTCCATTCCACCAATACATTTTCTTCAAGTCATTATACATTTTCGTACTACCCGGATGAATCGAGAAACAACTACTATGTGCTTCCTGTAGGATCTTTTGAATCAATTCCTCATTCTTCGGTACACAAATCCGATCTTTAAACATTAAGCATCCATCGAACCAATTCTCAAAATCGACTCAGATCAATTTCACACTGCTTTCTTTTGGCTTGCAAATCTTGATCATCTTTCTGAGCTTCAAAAATTTCTTGTAAAAACATCAGTTTTGCTCTTAATTCTGCTAGAATCGAACCATCATCTGACATTTTCAACTGAGTATCCATAACTCTCAAAGCAAACAACAACTTTCTGCTCAAAGCATCAGCAACCACATTCGCTTTTCCCAGATGATAATCAATAACAAGCTCGTAATCTTTCAATAACTCCAACCATCTTCGCTGTATTAAATTCAAGTCTTTTTGTGACATCAAGTACTTAAGACTTTTATGGTCGGTATATACCCGGCACTTTTCACCATATAAATAATGTCGCCATATTTTCAAAGCAAACACCATTGCAGCCAATTCCAAATCGTGAGTAGGATAATTCCTCTCATGAGGTTTTAACTGTCTCGAAGCATAAGCCACCACTTTTCCTTCTTGCATGAGTACACACCCCAAACCGTTTAGAGAAGCATCACTATACACAACAAATTCTTTACTGATTCGGGCTGTACTAATATCGGTGCTTCATTAATAACTTTTTCAATTCTTCAAAACTCATTGACATTCTTCCATCCATTCAAATTTAACATCCTTTCTGAGTAGTCTAGTTATAGGAGCAGCAATTATAGAAAATCCATTTACAAACTGCCGATAATACCCTGCTAGCCCCAAGAAACTTCTAAGTTCGCCACATTTTTCTGGTTTCCAATCAACAATGGCTGAAATTTTACTAGGATCAACTCGTATACCATCACCAAACAATATGACCTTTAAAATCCAACTTCCCGAGCCAAAATTCACTTTTACTAAACTTAGCATATAGTCGCTTATCTCTCGAGTTTGCAAAACTATCCTCAAATGCTCAAAGACGCTCTGTCTCATCTTTTGAATAAATTAAAATATCATCTATAAACACCACAACAAATTTGTCCAAGTATGGTCGGAATATGCGATTCATTAAATCCATAAACACAGTAGGAGCATTTGTCAACCGGAATGGCTTAACTAAAAATTCATAATGACCATACCTTGTTCTAAAAGTAGTTTTAGGCACATCTGACTCTTTTACCCGCAGTTGGTAATACCCAGATCTCAAGTCAATCTTTGAAAACCATGTCGCTCCTTTTAGCTGATCAAACAAATCATCAATTCTTGGTAACGGATACTTGTTTTTGATTGTCACCTTGTTTAACTGCCGATAATCAACACACAACCTCATAGAACCATCCTTCTTTTTCACAAATAACACGGGAGCACCCCAAGGTGAAAAACTCGGTCTCACAAAGCCTTTATCACCAACTCTTGCAATCACGACTTTAATTCCTTCAACTCTGCTGGTGCCATTCTATACGGAGCAATCGAAATCGGAGTTGTTCCTGTATCAAATCAATACCAAATTCTACTTCCTCGATCGAGGCAAACCAAACGGCATTCTTCCGAAATACGTCCGCAAATTCACACACAACCTAAGACTCGATTCAACTTTCTTTTCAACTTCTTTTGTATTAATTACATACGCCAAATAAGCTTCATAACCCTTTCTCAGATATCTTTGAGCCGACATTGAAGAAATTACACTAGGCAATGCCTCTGATTTATCTGATTCAACCCACAAAGTTTCACCATTTTCACACTTTAATTCTATAATCTTTTCTTTGCAATTTATTTTAGCATCGTGCAATGTCAACCAATCCATACCCAAAATAACATCAAACTCATCAAACGACAACAACATCAAGTCGGCCGGAAAGTAATGATCCCGAATCATTAAAGGACATTTCTTACATACTTTATCAACAATCACACATTTGCCTAACGGATTCGACACTCTAATCATAAATTTTGTGTTCTCAACAGGTATATTCATACTAGACACCAATTTCATGCACACATATGAATGAGTAGAACCGAGATCAATCAAAGCAATAACATTAACATTATAGAGAGAAAATGTACCGTAAATCACATCGGTGAAGAAGCATCTTCGCGCTTTTAATAGCATAAGTCCTAGCCGAGCCCTTCCTTCAGTCTAATTGGTGCATCCTCGGCTACATTATTACCGCTTGCTTCGCTCCCCACTTTTCTTCTTGATATCTTCCTCTCGAATCCGCCCCACTTGTTTTTGTATTCTGAAATTTTTCTTTTCACTCTCTCTGCAGCGATCTCTAATAAAATGATCCAGAGAACCACATCGAAAACATTCATTTGCTCTGCACGGACCAAAATAATTTCTACCACACCGCTAGCACTCAGGTTTAACAAATCTCGAGTTCCCTACACTGGCTGCCGAAGTAGTCTGGGACTTAGGACCCACATTTTGCTTCTTATAATTCCCATATGATTGTCCAGCTGAAGCTTGGGAACGAGGGTTCATATTTCTTGACTTTCCAGGTTGCTGTGAAAATGAACTGCTCATCGGTCTTTTCTTCCAGTTTCTAGTCTCAGCCTCTACCTTTTTCTTCTCTTTAAGTAGCTCTTCAGCCTTGCAAGCTCGATCAACCAATACTACCATTTCTTTTAATTCAAGAATTCCAACAAATACCTTGATGTCTACGTTGAGCCCGTCTTCAAATCGTCGGCACATCTTGGCCTTTGTAGGAACATACTCTCTGGCATACTTACTTAATCGAACAAACTCTCTTTCATATTCTCAGAATCACTATATATACCTTGCTTCACTCAAGAAATTCTTTACACTTCGATCAATAAATCTTTCTCTAATATATTTCTTCCGAAACTCTTCTTGAAAGAATTCCTGTGTTATTCTCTCTTTCGGTACCACCAAATCAAAGTCTTCCACCAATTATAGGCTGAATCCTCAACAAAGATATAGCGCATTTCAAACATTCTTCAGTGTACAAGATAATTCATCAAATACCGGATAGAATTTTCAAGCCGTAACTCTACTTTCTCGGCATCATCATCAATATTTGCCTTAAATTCTTCAGCCCCTTGCTTACGGATTCTGTCAACTAGAGTTCTATGAAATTTCATCAGATCCATACCTTGAGGCATCGAGGGTACAGGTTGAGGAATTGGGGAGGTGGGGAGGTTGTACATTTGGGTTCGTGCATTTAACGAACTCAGTGTACCATGCACTCATCATTTGGAGAAAGGCTTCCCGACCCCTTTCTCCTCCTCCCTGACCAAAAGTAGGAGGTGGATTTTCAGTCGGCGCTGCTCCTTCAGCCGAAGCTGGCGCATTACTCTCTACTTCATCTGCCACAGCTGGATCGAGATCCATTTACTATAAAAAAATCATTTAAAAAGGTCAGAAGTCGTCACACTATCACAATTTATACATATGGCATGTACAGCAAAATCCGTACATACAATACGTAGTCTGAGAACTGACTAAACCTACTCTGATACCAATAAATGTAACGCCCCCACGCCCGAGACCATCGCCGGAGTCGAGTATGAGGTGTTACTAAGCTTAATTTAACATTTTTAGAACTCTGGATTATTTGTTTCTACATTCATAGCTTTCAAGCTACTTGCGTCACAGTCACAATAAAAATCATATCTCGAGCTACGAAACTCGAAATCAAGATCCGTAAATTTTCCCTGAATCTAGAATCATATACCTATTTGCTAATTTTTTTTCCAGAATTTTTGGTTGGGCCAATTAGTACAGTTTATTAGTTAAAGTTACCCCTGTTTCAGGACTTGACTGGACTGATCTCTGTTTACTACGAACCATATTTCTCTCTGTTAAAAATTCATATGACTATGAGGTTTGTTTCTCCTGAAACTAGACTCAGAAAGTATTCTGAGGATATAAAATACACCACCTAATTATATCTGTACAATTTATAGTGAATTTTTAAAGTTGGAACAGGGGATCCAGAAATCACTCTGGCCCTGTTTCACAAAAATTCAAATATCTTCTAACATATAATTCCTTTACCTGTTTCATTTGTTTTATGTGAAACTAGACATATTAAGCTTCAATTTCATATTTAATCCATCACCTAATTCGATTTCTATGATTTTTAGTAAATTTTCAAACTCACGTCAGTGTTGCTGCAATGTTCTATTTATGGCAAATTTCATCCCTTTTTATGAGTTTTCATGCACTAAGTTTCTTAATAACTTTCCATAACATCAAACATAAGCTAAACTAACCATTTCCATAACTTATCATTATCAAACATTTTCTCAACCATTTCATCACCATATCATAAGATCATTTACACGAGATAAATATATTGCTATACATGCCATACTTAAATTTACAAGCCATTTACCAAAAAGTCTTCCGGATAGTGTGACTGAGCCTTCGACCTATCCCGACTCCTGAGCTGGCTTTTCCAAAACTACAATGAGTAAGAAGGAGGGAGTAAGCATAAATGCTTAGTAAGTTCATATGCAAATAATAAGTAACATAACAAACAATCAAACTAATCAACATTAGCATATATCACCAAAACACATATCTCATTTCAAATCATTTTTCATCATCTTATTACCTTATCGTGGTTGTATCAATACTCAACCCGAAGGTTAAATACATACCTGTCCAAAATATCCATTTCACATCACTTACCAATACGTCTCTTTACATCTCGAGTATTCCTCCATTTGAGTAAAACTTTACCCGTTGAACACATCAGAATATAATTCGGATACATGGAAACTTTGCACATAAGTGCCACATATGTAGCCAAGCTACTATGTAACCCGCCCATAAGCGAACTCGGACTCAACTCAACGAGCTCGAGCGTTCGCATCCATAAGTGAACTCGGACTCAACTCAACGAGCTCGGATGCCTAGTTACATCTCACAAACTCGGACTCAACTCAACGAGTTCGGACATTCGCATCCATAAGTGAACTCAGACTCAACTCAACGAGTTCGGATGCTCAACCATCCTAGTGACATGTCACTTGTATCCTAATCTATTCCTAAGGTTCAAACGGGATTTTCCTCGAACATATATCCTTGCCGTCTTCCGTAGAATACCGAAACCAATACTCGGTAATAATTATATTTAGCAAGTAGCACACATGATTTGCATTTTGTTCGAAAATAACCACAAAGCATATATTTCATGATAAAAATCAGCATATCACATAATTGACATCAATGACTTAAAAATAACAATTATGCTACATTATTTACACATGAACTTACCTTGGTACCAAAATATAAAGATTTTGCAATTTAGTCCACAATCTTTTCTTTTCCTCGATTGGGGTCGATTCCACGTCTTTCTTGATCTAAAATAAACATTTAGCTTATTTAATACTCACATTATCAAATTAATTCTTAATTCAAATTTTGGCAAAATTATAATTTTACCCCTAAACTTTTGCATATTTACACTTTTGCCCCTAGGCTCGGGATTAAATTTCATTCCTTATTCTTATGTTTTATAAATGCTGATCACTTTTCTCTTCTATGGCAACATCAAATTCTCACTCTAACATGTACTTGTGACTATTAGGCATTTTTACCGATTAAGCCCTTTTACTCGTTTTTGCTTAAAATCGAGTAGTACAAGTTGTCTAACATAATTTAAAACTTCATATTATATCATAAAACATCAAAATACACAAATTTTACCTATGGGTATTTTTCCAAATATAAACCCTAGGTTAAATTATTGCTAACATAAGCTTAATCGAGTTATCGGGATCTCAAAAACGTAAAAATCATTAAAAACGGGGCTTAGAATCACTTACTATGAAGCTTGAAAGTTGAAGAAACCCTAGCTATGGTGAGAGTGAAGTTTCGGCAGCAACTAAATGGGGAAGATGACTATTTTGTGTTATTTTTCCCATTTTATTTCATTTAATATCCAAATGACCAAAATGCCCTTAATACCTTTCTTTGAAAATTTTCATGTACAAGCCCATTTTTGTCCAAAATTTTAGAAATTGGTCAAATTCCTATTTAAGACCTTCTAATTAATATTTCAAAGCAATTTCATACTAAAAACTTCTAGAATGCAAGTTTTGCAACTTATTCGATTTAGTCCCTAACTTCAAATTAAGCATTTTATGCATAGAATTTCTTCACAAAATTTTCACACAATCATGCAATCATATCATAAACCTCAAAATAATTATAAAATAATTATTTCTATCTCGGATTTGTGGTCACAAAACTACTATTCCGATTAGGCCCTAATTCGGGATATTACAACATCTTTAAAATCCTACAACAAAGACAAAACAGAAGAAGGTAGGGTATCGGGTATTTCGTTAGTAGAAAACAAGGTTTCCTTGTACATGAGTATTAGAACAAGGCGATTCATTACTAACGCTTTTCAAATATCACTAACTTTTGCAAAGGCATTCATTTTTTCAATTTCCTTCTCTTTTTCTTCTTTTTCTTTGCTTATTTTCTTTTCGCTCTCTTTTGTTTTCTTTTTCTTATTTTTTTCTTCTTTTATTTTTTTACAATCTTCTTTTTCTTTCTCTCTCATTTGTTCAAGGGATGCCTTCAACTTCAATTGATAATTGTAAACTAGTTTGGGAGTTAACGGTGCTAACGTAACATTCTTTCCCATAAACTTAAAAGTATATCGATTGGTATACCGTCGTGTAGCACTCGCCGATCAAACTGCCACGGACGACCAAGGAGTAGATGGCCCGTGTGCATCAAAACATTGTCACATAATACTTCTTCTGAGTACTTTCCAATGGTGAAAGAAATGAGTACTTGCTTGGTCACTTTAAGTTCTCAGCCATCATTGAGCCACTGAAGTTTATAAGGGCTCGGATACTTGGTAGTTGGCAAACCAAGTTTTTCAACCATCATCGTACTTGCTACGTTTGTACAACTGCCACCGTCGATGATGACACAATAAACTTTTCCTCCTACTTGACATCCGGTATGAAATATGTTCTCCTGTTGTAGCTTGTTATACAGGCCTTGAAGACTAAGACTCCTTTTGACAACGAGTAGTTTGACTTCCACTGGTTGTTCTAAGTCCTCCTCAATTTTAGAAGCCGATTCAGACTCCTTTTCTTCTTCATCCTCCGTCTCGACTTCGCCATCGGCACGAATCACCATGTCCTTCGATTTGGGCACTGACTGGTTATGTGACCTCTCCTGAGACATTTGAAACATTTGACGACTTGATTACGATTGAAAGAAACCTCGACTGCCTTGCCTTTATTTACTTCGGTGTTAGGCTTGTTGATTTTCGGAGCTGCTATGGTATCCTTTCCTCGAAATGTTAGAAAACCTTTACTCGAACTTTTGCCTCACTTGGATGTGTTAGAAGTGGTAAAACCTCGGCTTGAGCCTTTACGCTTGAGTTGCTTTTCTACCTTGATGGCCATATGAACCATGTCCACCACTTCAAGGTATTGTTGAAGCTCGATGACATTCACTATGTCTCGATTTAATTCATCTAGAAATCGTGCCATTGTCACTTTGAGATCCTCTTGGACATCCATCCGAATCATCACAATTTCCATCTCCTTGTAGTAGTCTTTGACGCTTTTGGTCCCTCGTGTAAAATTTTGAAGTTTTTGGTGCAACTCTCGGTGGTAGTAAGAAGGGATAAATTGTCGCCTCAGAACTACTTTCATCTCAGTCCATGTAGAGATTGGTCGTTCTCTGTTACATCTTCGACTAGTAGTTAATTGATCCCACTAGATCATGGCGTAATTCGAGAATTCGATTGCTGCTAGTTTCACCTTTTTATTTTCAGAGTAGTTGTGACAATCAAACACCAACTCGATCTTCTTTTCCCACTCAAGATAGGCCTTCAGATCCGATCTACCTTGAAACAGTGGCATTGAAAGCTTGATGTTCTTAAGATCATCATTTTCACGTCTCCTATCTCAATGTCGTGGTTCCCTCTAGCGATTACTTGCATTCGACTCTTGATCGCTTTCAAGATCACTAGGATCATTTACATCATCTTCTTGAACTCTTTGTCTTTCCCATTGTTGGTTTAGTCTCTCCCGTCTAGACAGACTACTTGAAGAGGTCTTTCGACTACTTCAAGAGGTCTTTCACATTGCGAATAGGTTGTCGTGCGGGACAATCTTCCATGTTAGGATAGGATTCTTGTGACATTGAGTTTATTAAGGAACCTCACACAAAACCTCACGATCACTCGGAAAGAAAGAGGAATTTCACTCACGCTCATGTTTTACGCTCAAAAATAGGCTTTTATCTCTACTCTATTGCGCTCACAACTCTCGTGCCTTTTACCTCTCTTTACCTTTCTCGTGATTTCGTAAGCAGATTCACCAAGGCTTAACCTTAGTCTAGGTGGTCAGTTTCAATTGGGTAACAAGGGATGATGTGATTTAAGACAAGGTAGGCTTACAAAAAAGAAAATAATTGGGTATAGTGTGGTGAAAAAGGTCAAAGATAGAAGTGGATGAGAGAGTAAGAGTTTCAGGATCGAAGAAAAAATTGAAGAATAAGTAAAAACCATGTTCTAGTTTCAAATTTTTTTTCAAATTTTTTTACTTACAAACTAGTTTTTTGTTGTGTTCTTCGATCTTCGGAGCTTCTCGATTCCAGCTTTGATACCAAATGATATGATCTGACTTCGTGATGAATCGAATTGTATGTAAAAATGCCCGATCATCTACAATAAGCAATGATAATTTAGTTTAGTGAAATTGGTATGGAATGAAGTTGTTTTGACAAATTAGTAGCTGGCTTAAGAATATGGTATGAAAAAGGTGATGTGATCCGGCTCAGGTGATTGAGTCAAATTCACGTAGTTGCCCAATCGTGGACGAGAAGTGTCGTTCGTGTCTTGGTTTTGGAAGTAAAAGTTAGATGGATAGGTTCAAACTAAGCGGAAGGGTTTCAAAAGATAAGTAAAAGGGAAGTGATAGGTTCGGCTAAGGAAACAAAAATAATGTTGAATGGATAGTTCGGTTTGGAAACAATAAGAAGGAGATAATATAAGGTGGGGATGTGATACGATCCACCTCGGGTGAGTCGAGTCGTATTAGTGATTGCCCGATCGTCGACAAGAAGTTACGTTAGGTTTAGTTGGATTGATGGAATGGTCGAAATGGTATGAACAAAATGGTATGAGTGAAATGGTATGAACGAAGGGGTATGAACGAATTGGTCGATTTAGGTTCGATTTGGTAAGGAAGAAAAGGATTTGAACTAATAAAGGTGCTTACAAGAACCAATACCGAAATGGTATTGACCCATTGTTTTTAAACCCTTTAAGTTCGGTTTAGGATTGGTGAAGGAAACCTCGACCCACTATCTAACAAGATAGGAACCTTGGTATGTTCGAACGCCACACTACAGGTAGTGATAAGTTCGGGTTTGACAAAGGAAACGGTTGACACAACTAGAACACTAGGAAAGCCAATCGAATCTTTGAACAAAATGGAGAAAAAGTTGCCTCACAATTTTGGCAGCATAACATTAACAAAAGAGTCAAAAAAGTCCTTTTACATGCAAAATTAACAAGTATTTATAGGCCTAAAGTCTAGGTAGCTGAATGGCCTTTTATACTTACAAATTAAGTAAAAGAAAATTCTAGAAAATTAACCCTTAATGTGCATGACTAGATTCGGCTATGGAACTTGAATTATGAATGCTTTATGCTTAAGAAATAATAAGTGAATGAATGAAGCTCCAAGGGACACTTGCTAGGTTCGTCCTCCCTTGTTTAATGAAGCAATTAAGTGACAACCTTTAGCCAAAAGAGACGAATTAAATGATGTAACTCCAAGGGCCAAAATAGGTGTGAACATGGTGAACCAAAAGGACTTGTTGTGTGAACACAATGTGAACAGAATGTAGAGGTTCATGGAGGAAGACATTCGGCCAACCATCTTATGCATGTATTATGTCCCTTTGACCGAATAGTCACTTGTGTAGATGAAGAGGTAGCACAACATCCATGGCCCTTGGTCATTCATGAACCTTTGGAATCATTGCACCTTGCCATTCATGCATTTAACCGATTCATGCATCTTGAGTGTCCATGCACCTTAGCCGTCCATGCACCCTCCAAGAGTGATGTCTCTTCAAACCTCAGGTGTCCATTGGTGTCCCTACACAAGACAAGTGAATATTTCGGTTAATGTGAACACAAGCAAAAGAATTAAATTCGACTGTGACTAAACTTAATTATCATCATTTAAGCATTTTAAGACATAATTAAACTACTAATATGAACACTATTTATTTTATAGCATATTAAATAACTTTAAATAGGCTTATTAAATTTAAGTCAATAGAAAATAAATGAAGTCAAAGTTGGACTTCATGAGCTGAAGTTTAGCTCATGAGCTAAAATCGAGCTGGGCTTAGACTCGTGAGCTGGTAGTGAGCTAGACCCGAGCTGAGGAACTGGAAGTGAGCTAAATTCCAAGCTAGTGAGCTGGTTTTGAGCTGAATGTGAGCTGACTTGAGCTGGTGGTGAGCTTGGTGAGCTGAACTGGACTTGTAGGCAATTGTACGGTGAATTCAAAGAGCTGGGATAAGCTTTCTCGGAACGTCCTAATAGTGTTTCATCCCAAAGTTGAGCCACAAAAGCTGCGATAGACTCTTTAAACACCTTGGCTCGAGCTCAAGTGATAGGACCTTGAGGTAGCACCATGGAATCCTTGCTCAAGCTAGCGGTTGCATGGGGCATGCTCGCATCATTCCCCCCTCTTTAAAATGACTTGTCCTCAAGTCAAAATCTGCATCAAAAGGGGTTAAATCTGAAATGTTGAAAGTAGCGCTAATATTATAATCGCCGGGTAAATCAATTTTATATGAATTTTCATTTATTCGCTCTAGTATCTGAAAAGGGCCATCTCCACGAGGCAGTAGCTTAGATTTATGTTAGGCTAGAAAGCGCTCCTTGCGCATATGAACCCAAACCCATTCTTTGGGTTCAAAAACTACTCATTTTCGGCCTTTGTTCGCATTACAGGCATAGGACTCGGTCCTAGCCTCAATATTCGCCCGCACATTCTTATGTAAGTCCTTGACAAAGTCCGCCTTTTGCTTAGCATCTGCATGGACAAACTGATCAGTAGGCAAAGGCAATAAATCTAAAGGTGTCAAGGGATTAAAACCGTAGACAACTTCAAAAGGTGAAAATTTCGTCGCAGAATGGACAGAACAATTATACGCAAATTCAATATGTGGTAGACAGTCCTCCACGACTTCAAATTCTTTTGAATGATGGCTCGAACAAAGTAGATAGAACTCTATTGACAACTTCCGTTTGGCCATCGGTTTGGGGGTGGCAGGTGGTCAAAAATAAAAGTTTGGTCCCTAGTTTTCCCCATAAGGACCTCCAAAAGTGACTTAGAAATTTAGCATCTCGGTCTGACACAATCGTACGGGGAATGCCATAGAGTCTGACGATGTCCCTAAAAAACAAATTTGCAACATGAACAGCATCATCAGTCTTAGTACAAGCAATAAAATAAGACATTTTTGAAAATCTATCAACAATGACAAAGATAGAGTCCTTCCCCGTTTTTGTGCACGGAAGGCCAAGGACAAAGTCCATGGAAATGTCAATTCGTGGTGCTTCCGGAATTGGCAATGGTGTGTATAAGCCATGGGGTTGGACCTTCAACTTAGCCTTTTTACAGGCTATACACCTTTCACAAGCTTGCTTCACGTCTTTTCGCATCCGCGGCCAATAAAAATGTTCGTGGAGAGTGGCTAGCGTCTTGTTGACCCCGAAGTGTCCCATGAGACCACCGCTATGTGCTTCGTGCACTAAGAGGTCTCGAACAGATCCATAGGGAATGCAAAGTTTGCCTTCTCGAAATAGATAGCCCTCGTACCTATAAAAATTTTCAAAAGAACCTTTCTCACAAGCAACAAATATCTCACCAAAATCATAATCGTTAACATAAGCCTCTTTTAATAATGCAAAACCAAGAATTTTGGAATCCAAATATGATAATAAGGTATAGCTTCTTGAGTGCGCATCAGCCACTATATTATCTTTACCTTTCTTGTATTTAGTGACATATGGAAACGATTCAAGAAATTCGACCCATTTTGCGTGGCGGCGGTTCAATTAATGCTGGCCTTTAATGTGTTTCAAGGCTTCATGATCGGAGTGAATAACAAACTCTTTTGGCCACAAGTAATGTTGCCACATCTCAAGGGCCCGTATAAGTGCGTACATCTCTTTATCGTACACCGGGTAGTTGAGTACGGCTCCACTGATTTTCTCGCTAAAGTAAGCCACAGGGCGACCATCTTGTGTTAAAATAGCCCCGATTCCAACGCCCGAAGCATCAGTCTCGATCTCAAAAGTCTTCGAAAAATCTGGAAGGGCAAGCAAAGGTGCATTAGTAAGACAATTTTTAATTTTAATAAATGAACTCTCTTGCTCGTCATTCCAAATGAAAGAAGAATTTTTCTTAATAACACTCGTAAGTGGAGCAGCAATAGTGTTGAAATTCAGAACAAATCGTCGGTAGAAGCTTGCTAGGCCATGGAAACTTCAGACTTGCGAAACGCTCGTAGGCCTTGGCCAATCTTGTATGGCCTTAATCTTCTCTTGGTCTACCTCGAGACCATCCGCACTAACTACAAAACCTAGAAAGACAGTTTTGTTAGAACAAAAAGAACATTTCTTCAAATTAGCATATAAGGTCTCTTTTCGCAGAACTTCCAAAATAGACTTGAGATGCCTTACATGATCTTCCATGGATTTGGTATAGATCAAAATATTGTAAAAATACACCACGCAAAACTTACCGATGAAAGACCTTAATACATAGTTCATTAGTCTCATGAACATACTTGGAGCGTTGGTAAGGCCAAAAGGCATAACCAACCATTCGTATAACCCGTGCTTGGTCTTGAACGCCGTTTTCCATTCGTCTCCCTCTCGCATCCGGATTTGGTGGTAGCCACTTTTCAAGTCGATTTTTGAGAATACTTTGGCTCCACTAAGTTCATCTTACATGTCATCTAAGAAGAAATGGGATGACGGTATTTGATCGTTATTTTGTTAACGGCTCGGCAATCCTCGCACATGCGCAATGTTCCATCCTTCTTCGACACCAATAGTATGAGAACAGCACATGGACTTAGGCTCTCGCGGATGTAGCCTTTTTCTATCAACTCATTGACTTTTCTTTGCGATTCTTTGGTTTCCTCTGGATTGGCTCGGTAAGCAGGTCAATTTGGAATAACTGCTCCCGGCACAAAATCAATTTGATGCTCGATTCCACGAAGTGATGGAAGTCTACTAGGAAATTCTTCTGGAAAGACGTTTTTAAATTCCTGCAACAAGGACAAAATAGGAGAGGGTAGGGTATCGAGTAGTTCGTTAGTAGAAAATAATGTTTCCTTGTACAAAAGTATAAGAATAGTTCGATTCATTGTTAATGCTTTTCTCACTTCACTTGTTTTTGCATATACACTCATTCTTTCAATTTTCTCTTCTTTTTCTTCTTTTTCTTTATTGATTTTCTTTTCACTCTCTTTTGTTTTCTTTTTCTTATTTTTCTCTTCTTTTATTTTTTTGCAGTTTTCTTTTGCTTTTTCTCTCATTTGCTCGACAGAAGCTTTTAGCTTGAGTTGGTCTTCATACACTTGTTTGGGAGTCAACGGCGCCAAAGTCACGTTCTTTCCCGTAAATTTGAAAGTATACCGGTTGGTATACCCGTCGTGTTGAACTCGCCTATCAAACTGCCATGGTCGACCAAGTAGTAGATGTCCCGCATGCATCGGTATGACGTCACAAAGAACTTCATCCGAGTACTTAACAATAATGAAAGAGACAAGTACTTGCTTTGTTACCTTAAGTTCTCCTCCATCATTGAGCCATTGGAGTTTGTATGGGCTCGGATGCTTGGTTGAGGGCAGACCAAGTCTTTCAACCATCATCGTACTTGCCACGTTGGTACAGCTGCCTCCGTCGATGATGACACTACAGACTTTACCTCCGACTTGGCATCGAGTGTGCAAGATATTCTCTTGTTGGAGATCATTCTCCGCGCCTTGGAGACTTAGACTTCGCTTTACAACAAGTCCTTTTACAAAAAAGGGCTTTTACAAAAGTCCTTTTACAAAAAAGTCCTTTTACAAAAAAATGAGTAAACTATTTATAGACTAGCATGTAGTAGCCGATTGGACACATTGACTAACTTAAGGGCTAAGTATTTTAGCTATGAATGCACTAGAACATTCTAGAACAAATCTTTAATTTGCCAGGGCTAAATTCGGCTGATGGGAGCTCCATGGGACAGCTTCATGTATAAGCAAAACACCTTGAATGAATGTGAAGCCTTGGAAGCTCAACAGGTTGTCTAGGTTTGGCCATGAGGTGTATGAAGCTTCCAAGAGGTGTCTCTTGGTCGAATAGGTGCATATAAACTCCAACAGTCCTCCCACATACATTCGACTATGCATGGAACTAGGAAGGGAGCTTGAATCTGGCCGTACATGAACTTGCAATAAATACCATGCATACATGCATGTGTGCCGTCCAAAGGAGATGTATTCTTCATAATCCAATGCATGTAATTAATCTTCCATGTACTTGAACTTAATTCCTCCAAACATTGAACCATGCCATGCATGAATCTTCTCATTCATTGAACAAACTCGTACATGCACCTAGCCTTTAATGTATCTCCACATTCGGCTGAACCTACAAAGAAATAAACACATAATTAAATAAAATATAAATATTCATATAATCATAATTTTAAACAGCAACTAGACAACTTAAATGACACTAACTAAGTTCGGACACATTAATTAAAATTCAACTAGCATATTAAATTCGGCTAGCTCAAATAATAAAAAACACTTAATGAACTAATTTGAGCTAGGGAAATTGGCATGAGCTATAGAAAATTAAGTTAAAATAAAGCTAAAGGATAGTTTATTGAAATGGGAAAAGAAATGAGCTAGAAAGAAGCTAAAACGAGCTAAAACGAGCTGAAACAAGCTCAAGTGAGCTGGTTGGAGTTGAGTTGAGCTAGGGGAGCTGGAGAGGAGCTGAATTCAGTTTGCAAAAGAGTGCATTGAGTCCTAAAAGGGGTATCCATAGCTTCTCCAACGTCTAGGGCCTTGTTCTCTTCCCAAATGCGCATCACTAAAGCTGATAAAGCTTCTTGAAGTCGCTTGGTACGAGCTCGAGTCATGGGACCTTTTCGAAGCTCGATAGGATCTTGATATGTACCTGAGGATGCCTCGAGCGTGCATACATCAAAAGGTTAGGTAAAAAAGAAGGAATTTGTTTTGGTTTGAAATAGTAAGATGTGAAAAGAAAGAATTAGTTTTGGAACCAAATGGTTAAGAAAGAAAAAATGGATTGAAGAAAAGTGCAAACAAGAACCAATACCGATTTGGTATCAACCCATTGCTTATAAGCCCTTTAGTTCAGTTTAAGAGTGATTAAGGTGACCTCGACCCACTATCTAGCAAGATAGGAACCTCGGTATGTTTGAACACCACACTACGAGTAGTGATAAGTTCGGTTCCTGACAAAGAAAATGGATGACACAACTAGAACACTAGGTAGCCAACGAATCCTTGAACGAAAATAGAGAAAAGTTTGCCTCACAAATTTGGTAGCATAACATTAACAAAATGTCCAAAAGTTCTCATTCAATAAGCTGATTACATATATTTATAATGTCAAAAAAGGCTAGCTGAATGGTTACTTTTAATGAAGCTAATAATGAGCTCTAATAAAAAATCACAACTTTTGAAATTCTAACCCAAGTAACTCCAACCTTCAATGTGATTTACTTCTTCAATTTAAGTTTCTTTCAAAGTCTTTTGAAGTTTCCATGACCAACCAAAAAGACACCAGCTTCTTTGATGGAGAATTGAATGCATGTAGTGATTACTCATGAAGCAAACAGTTATGGAAGATGAAACAAAGTTGCTGCCCATTTTAAAGAAGAATAATGCTCTACTTTAATTGATAAAAACAACTTTTTAATGATATATAAAGCCTCTTTGTAATAGCTCCCTCTTTTGTAACTGAAATCTCTTGAAAAGTCACCTTATTGAATGCATAACTGCCTTTAAATGTAATGGATGTGAGCTGAAAAGTCACCTGTAATTAACACATGTAACCGCCACATTTATTCAATTATTAAGCTTAAAACAAATTAACAACTAACTTAAATAAATGAACTATCACTTATGCAGCATTTATTCCAGCAACTAGTTTAATAAAGAGAAGCATTATTAAATGAACTTTAACTCGTGCATCAATAAATTATCCTAGTAGCTAGATTATTTAAAGAAACAACTATTAAATTAAGTTCATAAAAACTCAATTAATTAAACTAAAATGAGTTGACTTAATAACCAGTAACTCATTTATTAAACTAAGATGCTTAAATGCAAGGATTAAAAATGCAACTAAATGCAAAGCTGAAAAATAAAAAAGTTCAATTTAGTTGGAACGGGTTCAAAGAGCTAGAATTGAGCTGAAATCGGTTTGCAATGTGTTGCAAGGAATCTTTATTGAACTGGTCTCAACTTATTCTATTTCTCCAACCAAAGCCTCGCCCCACAATTAGTTAACTAAGGCCAAAATGGCCTCTTTAAATTGCTTAGCTCGAGCTTGCGTAATTGGTCCTTGGGGTAGCACTGTTGAATCCTTGCTAGAACTTGGTGCACTCTGGGACATGATCGTATCAATTCCAGTTGAACAAGTGCCTCTAAAAGCCATCCATTGATGTTCTCCATGGCTAAGAAGCTTTAAGGAACTTTCCTAAAAATATTCTGGAATTTTCTAACTTAATTAGGCTGAAATCAAAAGGCTGTTCAGCTATCTAAGGTTGCCTATTCGGCTAGCCATGAAAAGGCTATAAATTTGAAGCTCATTTCACTTGTAAAGAACTTTTGGTCAATTTGAATGAACTTATATCAATTTGTGAGATTTCTCTTCTCTCAAATTTTGTTTATAGACTTGTTGGCTTATCTGTTGTCAGTGGCGTCAACCTAGTCTTTCTTTCTCGAACTTATCACTCGAAACGAGTGTGGCGTTCGATCCAACTATACCTTTGGTTCTTAACTTTGATAGGTAATAGGTCAAGGTATTTTCCTTCTTTCATCAAACCCCCTTAGGCCCTATAAGTCCCGGGTCAACACTTCCCTTTAGTGTTGGTTTGATCTTGAGCTTAAGATTGTTTTGCCATTTCCATCTTTCTTTCACGAGTCTATTTTAATTCCTTTGAGAGCCGATCCTATAATTATCCATTCTTATCTTTTTGAACCCTTCTTTGATAACCAATTCTGGCCTTAGCCCGTTTTCAACTAAACTCCACAAATCGAACGATACTTCCTCGTTAGACGATCGGGCATCATATCGACTCAACTCACTAAATCGAGGAGAGATCACATCATTTTGGTATCAGAGCTGGTTAAAATGAGAAGTATAGACGTTCGAAAACACCCCAGAATAGGTTTGTAAAAGAATTCAAAAAAAATATTTTAGCATTATTTCCTGTAATACAAGTCTATTTTAGCTGGTTAAAAAGAGATTGAAAGTTTGTTCTTCATTGTTTGTATTTTCGATCTACAATTCCTTTCCTATTCACCTGACTACCCAAACGCCACACTTCTTCCTAACTATATTTCTTTTCAGCCTCCCTTACACCTAATCATCAATCCCTTGCAAACCATTTGAAACTGACCCCAAGACTTCAATAAAGCCTCGACAAGTCTCTTTACGAAATCACGTGAGAAGAAATGAGAGGAAAAAGGCACGAGTGAGTTAGCACATTAGAGAGGAGGTAAAAGCCAAAAAGTGTGCAAACACAAGTGGAGTGTCATCTATTTCTTTCTTTCTGAGTGATCATGAGGCTTTTTTGTAAGGATTTAAATTTTCTATGTTTAGGAGTCCTAATCGAAATATGGAGGAAAGAGTTGAAAGGCAACCTGTCCAAAATATTCCGAATTTAAATCTCCAAGCCTTGTTGTGTGAAGTGGAGCATTTATTCAATCAAAAGCTCGAGCCTATCCAAGAAAGGCTTGATCAAGTAGAGGAAAGAGCCCAACGGGGGAGATCACCCCAAAGTTTACCAAGAAACTGAGGTCGACAATGACTTAACGAGGATGATCTGTTCGACCCTAGCGAAGCCAAGAGTGACCAAGGGTCCAACTTGAGTGTTTGGTAGAGGGGGCAATGAAATCGAGGCCAAAGAGACTGGGGCTGAGGAGATGATGACTTAAAGAATATGAAACTTTCAATTCCTCCATTTCAAGGCAAGTCTGATCTCGAAGCCTATCTAGAGTGGGAGAAGAAAATTGAATTGGTATTTGATTGCCATAATTACTCCAAAAATAAGAAAGTTCAGTTTGCCGCAATTGAGTTTTCAGACTGTGCAATGATCTGGTGGGATCAATTAACCACTAGCCATAGACACAACAAAGAGCGACCCATCACTACTTGGGCTGAGATGAAAGCGACCATGCGACGACGATTTATCCCTTCTTACTACCACCGAGAGCTTAATTAAAAACATCAAAATCTCACTCAAGGGACGAGGAGTGTTGAAGATTATTACAAGGAAATGGAAATCGCAATGATTCGCGTAGATGTGGAGGAAGACTGCAAAGCAATGATGGCTCGTCTTCTAGCTGGTCTCAATCGAGACATAGCTAATGTTGTAGAACTGCAACACTACATCGAGGTGGTGGACATGGTACACTTGGCCATCAAGGTGGAGAAACAATTAAAACAAAAAGAAGCTACCTGAGGCTATTCCACTGCAAACACCTCAAAATGAGGCCAAGGCGTTTGCAAGAACACTCCAACCAACCACGCCAAGGAACCGTCGATGCCAGCTAAGGCAAATAAACCTGTAGCTGAATCAAGTAAAGGCAAGGCCATCGAGAATAATTCCAACCGCACAAGGGATATTAAGTGCTTCAAATGTCTCAGAAAAGGACATATCGCAAGCCAGTGCCCTAATCGAAGCATTATGGTGTTGCGTGCAGATGGTAAGATTGAATTGGAGTCCAAAGTGAAAAATGTGCCTGAAGTGACATCCGATGAAGAGGACTTGGAGCACGCTGTTGATGGTGAGTTGCTTGTTGTCAAATGGAGTTTAAGTCTTCAAGGTGTGGAGAACAAGCAACAACGCGAAAACATCTTCCATACGTGATGCCAAGTCCAAGGGAAAGTTTGTAGTGTCATCGTTGATGGCGGAAGTTGTACGAACATGGCCAGCACACTTATGGTAGAGAAGCTCAGCTTACCCACTACAAAGCACCCGAGCTCCTATAAGCTTCAATCGCTCAACGACGGGGGTGAACTAAAGGTAATAAAGCAAGTGCTTGTTTCTTTTTCCATTGGCTAATATGTGGATGAGGTGCTTTGAGATGTTGTGCCTATGCACGCGGGGCACTTATTGTTAGGAAGACTGTGGCAGTTCGATCGGAGATTTATCCACGACGTGTATACCAATAGGTATACATTCAAGCATTTGGGAAAGAATGTCACCCTAGCCCCATTGACGCCCAAGCAAGTTTACAACGATCAAATGAAGCTGAAAACCTCTGTAGAACAAATGAGAGAAAAAGAAAAGAATGTAAAAGTGAAAGTCAAAAAAAATGAGAAAAAGAAAGAAAATATAACAAAAGAGAGTGAAAATAAAATGAGAAAAGAAAAAGATGAAAAAGAAAAAGAAAGTGAGAAAATGAGTGTATTTGTAAAAGCGAGCGAAATTTAGAAGGCTTTAGTGATGAAACGTTCTGTTCTTGTACTCATGTACAAGGAAACTTTGTTTAACACTAACAAGTTGCCCGAGGACCTACCCTCATCTATTTTTTCTCTTTTACAGGATTTTCAATACGTGTTCCCTGACGAAACTCCGAGCAAGTTAACCACCTCTTCGCGGAATCGAGCACCAAATCGATTTCATACCCGGAGTTGTTATTCTAAATCGACCTACCTATAGGACCAATCTCGAAGAGACTAAAGAATTACAACGGTAAGTTAACAAGTTAATGGAGAAAGGCTATATTCGAGAGAGCCTTAGTCCTTGTGCCGTACCTATTTTGTTGGTACCGAAGAAAGATGGGATGTGGCGAATGTGTGTAGACTGTCGAGCCGTGAATAAGATCACAATTAAGTACCGACATCCCATACCTCATTTGAACGACATCCTTGACAAACTAAGTGGTGCCAAACTTTTCTAAAGATTAACTTGAAGAGTGGTTACCATCAAATCCAAATGCGAGAAGGCGACGGGTGGAAGACAGCCGTCAAAACTAAACATGGTTTGTATGAGTGGTTGGTCATGCAGTTTGGCCTAACCAACGCACTTAGCACATTCATGAGGTTAATGAATTATGTCTTAAGGTCTTTTATCGGTAAGTTTTGTGTCGTTTACTTTGATGATATTCTTATATACAGCAAAACTTTGAAAGAACATGTGAAGCATCTTAAGTCTGTCTTGGAAGTTTTACGAAAGGAAACCCTTTATGCTAACCTCAAGAAATGTTCCTTTTGTTCTAATAAAGTTGTCTTTCTAGGCTTCGTAGTTAGCTCGGAAGGTCTAGAAGTGGACCAAGAAAAGATCAAGACCATACAAGATTGGCCAAGGCCTACGAGTGTCAGCGAAGTACGAAGCTTCCATGGCTTGACGAGTTTCTATTGACAATTTGTGCCAAATTTTAGCACAATTGTCACACCATTGATGAGTGTCATAAAAAAGAACTCAGCTTTTCAATGGATCGATGAACAAGAGAAGTCTTTTATTAAAATTAAAAATTGCCTTACTAATGCCTCTTTGCTTGCATTACTCGATTTCACTAAAACCTTTGAAATTGAGTGTGATGCTTTAGGTGTTGGAATTGGGGCCATTCTAACACAAGACGGAAGGCCTATGGCATACTTTAGTGAGAAACTCAATGGACCTGTGCTTAATTACCCTATCTACGACAAAGAGATGTACGCGCTAATCCGAGCCTTGGAGACGTGGCAACATTATTTATGGCCAAAAGAGTTCGTGATTCACTCCGATCACAAAGCCTTGAAACACATCAAGGGCCAGAACAAGTTAAATAAACGTCATGCCAAGTGGGTTGAGTACCTCGAGTCATTCCCTCACGTAATTAAGTACAAAAAAGGTAAAGATAATATTGCATTCCTTAAGGTTCTATTCGGGACTTACTCACGCACGAGGCGCATAGCGGAGGCCTCATAGGACATTTTGGAGTAAGCAAGACTTTGGCAACGCTCCAAGAACACTTTTATTGGCCCAAAATGAGGAAAGATGTCGAGCGAATTTGTGAGCGGTGCGTAACGTGTAAGAAGGCTAAGTCCAATGTTCAACCTCACAGACTATGCACCCCTTTGCCCATTCCCAAAGCGCCTTAGATGGACATCTCCATGGACTTCATCCTTGGATTAATGTGAACGAAAATGGGAAAGGATCCTATATTTGTCGTTGTTGACCGATTTTTGAAAATGTCTCATTTTATTGCATGCAAAAAAACTGACGATGCTGTTCATGTTGCTAACCTTTTCTTTAGGGATATTGTTCGGTTGCACGACATCCCGTGAACCATTGTGTCTGATTGAGATGCGAAGTTCTTAAGTCATTTTTGGAGATCATTGTGGGGAAATTAGGAACTAAGTTACTGTTTTCAACCACCTGCCACCCCCAAACAGATGGCCAAACAGAAGTGGTCAACCGCGTACTATCTACACTACTTCGAGCCATCATCTGAAAGAATTTAAAAATGTGAGAGGATTGTTTTCAGCATATAGAGTTCGCCTCTAATCAATCTGTCCATTCGATGACAAAATACTCACCTTTTAAAATAGTTTGCGGTTTTAATCCTTTAACACCCTTAGACATAGTGCCTTTGCCTAATGATCAACTTATCCATGCAGATGATAGGAAAAAGGCCGATTATATCAAAGACCAACATCAAAAGGTGCAGGCCAACATTGAGGCTAGGACCGAGACTTATCCATGCACATGAGTTTGTGTGCTCATTCAACGAGCTAATTCAGCTCAAATAAGCTCGTTTGAGCTTATCTTTAAATTTTAATTCTTGCATTTTATTAAGCTGGAATAAAATTAGTTAATTCATTTTAACTAAGTTAGTTAATTAGTTACGGACTTGATTTATTTATTTTAGTTAATTTAGTCTTTAATTATGTTTTGTTTAATTAAATACATCTTTAGTTAATGTCATGCATTATTGATCTTCATATTTTAATTATGACTTGCATTATGTGTTCTGCATTTAATTAGGTCATGCATTAAGTAATTCATTTGTTCATTTATTTTGCATTTTAAACCATGCATTTAAGCATCTTAGTTTAATAAATGAGTTGTTGGACATTAATTCAACTCATCTTAGTTTAATTAATTGAATTTTTGTTGAACTTTATTTAATAGTTCCTTCTTTAATTAAACTAGTTGCTGGAATAATTGATGCATATGTTATAGTTCATTTACTTAAGTTAAGTATTAATGTTTGTTATGTTTAATAAGTATTTACATGTGTTTAATAAGTTTATTTTATTGTGTTTATTGCAGGAGTCTTTTCAAGTCATAACAGTTACAAATAAAGGTTGTTACAAATTAAATAAACAGGCTTTCCAAGTTATTTTCTATTACAAAGCAAGAGGGCTGTTATAAAGAAGGTTTATACATCATTTAAAGGAGGTTTAAGGAGCATTTAATCATCCGAATTAATTTTGGCAGCAACCTTTCCACTACCAGTCGTTATTGCCATTTCAAAGGTTTTTTTCAAGCATTCAAACATCATTAAGAAGCTGATTAAGAAGATGGTGTCCATTCGGCTGACCAAGGGCTAACTCAAGAGTCATTTTTCAAGCACTTAAAGTCATTCATTCAGTTGAATTAAAGTGAATTCAAGGATGGAGTTATTTGGCTCAAGAATGTGAAAAGACTTGAGTTTAATTTTAGCTTTTAATTGGCACAATAAGTTGAATGTTTGTGACCATTCAGATAGCCTATTTTAGCACTATAAATAGGTGAAATCAGCCTTTGTAAAGGGATCTTTTTTCTTAGTTTAAAACATTATTGAACTTATATGAAATTTGTGAGATTTCTTCCTTTCATATTTCGTTGAAGAACTCGTTGGCTTATCTAGGTTACTAGTGGTGTCAACCTGCCTTCTTCCTTATCCCAAACTTATCACTATCAAATAGTGTGGCGTTCACCCTTATACCAAGGTTCCTACTTTGCTAAGTAGCGGGTTGAGGTTCTCCTATCCTCCATCCAACCACCTTGAAAACTTATAAGCATTTGGGTCGATATTTTCTAATATTGGTTCGTGTTTGTTTTTGAGATCATTTTCATTCCATTCCATTTTTTTGTTTCATCGTAATTGAACCATCAATTCGCTTCACATCCATTGTTGGTTATCCAATTACTATATTTATTTCCATCTTTTATTATTTTTCTATAACCGAACCTACATAAACTTCATAACCATAAACCCATCTTTGAACCCTTTTTACATAGCTTCTGCTATTATTCACTTAAAACATCCTTTGAACAAACCGAACGATACTTCTTTGTAGACGATCAGGCAAACTCGCATACGACTCGACTCACCCCGAGGTAGATCGTATCATTTGGTATCAGAGCTATTAAAACGAGGAGTATCAATATTCATAGCATCACTGGAAGTTAGTTCGTAAGTAAGAAAAAAAACAAGTTAAAAAAAATTCAATTTTTTTTTGAAATTATAAAAAAAAATGTGTTCAATTTTATTCTCTTTGTATTGATACTTTTCTTGTCATCCCGATCAGGTACGTTTGTTTTCTACCATTCACCCCCTACCCTAACACTGCACTACAAAACCATTTCCATCTTCCAGCCAACCCTTAATCCCTCATCATAATCCTTTGTTAAACCATTTGAAACCGACCCCTAAGCCTATGATAAGGCCTTGGCGAGTCCATATATGAAGTTGTGAGAGAAAAGTTTGAGAGGTAAAAGGCACGAGTGTGTGAGAATATTAGAGTGAAGAAAAGCCTGTAAAGAGTGAAAACATGAGCGTGAGTGAAACCCATCAATTTTCCTTTCTGAGTGAATAGTAAGATTTTGTTGTGAGGAATTTACTTTTGGTTTTGTCTAACAAATTTTCTTTCTAGCAATAACATCATGTCTCACAAAGAATTTACTGAATCAGAGTTCCAATATTTGGTGCAAGAAATGCGAAGAATGGTGAATTCTAAATCCGATACATTGCACAAGAGATTAGATCGTCTGAAGAAAAGAGACCAATGGGAAGGAATGTCTTCAAGTCAAAAAGTGGAATCAAGAATATCACGAAGACATACATTCAATGATCATTCGAGAAAAGATTTCCATTGTGATTCCTATTCGTCATCGACTTCGAGACCGAGAGATTTCAATCGAGATTTCTTTTCGTCAAGGAATTCAAGACGACAAGAGTCTGATCTCGATTTTGAACCCGTCCAAGATGACATTTGAAGAGATAGGCATACCTCTTTCCGATCTTCAAATCAATTCTACTTAGAGTATTTTTCACGAAGCATTGATCAAGATTCTTATGCAAATAATTTTCCCTCTTTTGAACAAAATCATTGTTTTCATCTTCTTGTAAAAGGAAAATGAGAAAAGCAAAAGAAGAAAAAGAAAAAGAAAAAGAAATAAAAGAGAGGCAAGAGGCGAGTAAGAGAGAAAATGAGAGATTCTTGAAAGAGCTCGAGAAAGTCATTAGAAAAGCCGATGAAAAAGAAAAAAGAACAAAAAGAGAGTGAAAATGAGATTGAAAAAGAAATTGAAAAAGAGAATGAAAAAGAGTTTGAGAGAGAATAAGAAGTTGAGCAAGAACAACGAGTGGAAAAGGAGATTGAGGAAAAAGAAATGAGAGATCTCGAGAAAAAAGAATCAAGTGAAAAAGAAAGTGAGCAAGTAAGGATTATTTCCACTAACCCACCTGTTCGATCTTCTTGTGATGTAACTTTTCAGGTTCCTAAAGTCTCGTACATTTAATTGTGTCATTTCCTTGCATAATTAAATACATATATACAACCTCCTTACAGACCAATACTCAAGGCCTAATACTTCTAGGCCCAAATTCAGGGTGTTACAGTTACACGTTCAAAGATCTTGGAAAGAATGTAACACCCCTTACCCGTGTTTGACGTCGGAACAGGGTACGAGGCATTACCGGACTTAATCACTAATCATCGTATAAAAACTGATTCATAATTTCACTCTAATTTAAAACTTTTTCAAAAACATTCAATATGTCCCTTAAAAAGAGCTTACAAGGCCCATATCAAGCTTTAATTCAACCACACACATAGGCAAGCATGCACATTCATAAATTGCATCATTTAATTAATAACATAATCAAGACTATCTACATTAAATGACTTTATACAATAGAGACCTTCAAATAACATATGTCAGTATTTTAGGCCAATTCCTAGCAACTTAGTAAAAATTAAACGAGTCTCCATACATGCCAAAGACTTAAAAATACTTTAAAACCTTTATATATCGATCAATAGTTTGATAGTGTGATTTAACCTCCGGCGACCTCCAACTCGAGCTAACATCTGAGACACTATAGGAAAAAGGAGAGGAAGGGAGTAAGCATTATAGCTTAGTAAGTAAGTATGTAAATACTAATAAACAATACATTATTATACTTTAAATGAAGTCACAATATGTTCCCAGAATATTACCATCACGAACACACACATACTTTCACTACTACAATCATAAACAGGTTCAAAATAAGCTGTCTAGCAGAGTACCAGAAGCTAAATTATTTATTTATCAAGCTAAAGAACTCCAAATTACAAACCGTTAATTTTTCTTGAAACTATATTCATGTATATTATTACCATAAAATTTTTAGAATTTTTGATCTAGCCAATTAGTACAGTTTATTCATTGAAGTTACCCCTGTTTCACTGCTCAACTATTCTGACCACTCTTCACTACGAATCAATTTTATCCTCGTAAAGAATTAAAAGGATGTTCTTATTTGTTTAGTTTGAAACTAGACTAATTAAGGATTTCAAGCATATAAATTATATCCCATAATTATTTTTGTACAATTTTAAATGATTTTTCCAAGTCAAAACAGGGGATCACGTAGTCATTCTGAACCAGTCTTTCAAAAACTTAAATATCTCATAATATAGAATTTCTTTGCTTGCTATGTTTCTGTTATATGAAAATAAACTCATTAAGCTTTAATTTGATATCTCATTCAGTCTCTGATTCAATTTCTACTTTTTTGGTAAATTTTTAGATTCACGTCACTGCAACTATCCATAACAGTTTTATTGTCAATTTTGATCTTTCACACTTCAATTGTATTCATCACTTACCCATAACAATCTTTCCAATTTCCAATCACATATCGAGCATATTTCTTATAAGTTACATACATATATACTTACACTTATCATCACAAAGTCATACACAATTTCATTTAATCAATTTCCCAGTTGAACGCTTCAGAATAATAACAGATACGCAATGGTATCGCACACAGCCCACCTTTAAAATCGAAGCTCTCTTGTACACATAGTGGCTTTCACTTAGACCACTCATGTGACCTAGCTCGATTGTACACATAATTTTGGCTCTCTTGTACACATGGTGAACACTTAGTACCACCCATGTGACCTAGCCAGTTTATCTCGTAGCTTTTTTGTCTACATGGTCTCCTTCACCTGGAACCACGCATGTGACCTAGCTACCTATATCCCATAGCTCTCTTGTCTACATGGTGTCCTTCACCTAGAACCACGCATGCGACCTAGCTACATATATCCCATATCTCTCTTGTCTACATACCATCTGTATCATCCAATCTTTCTGAAGGTTCAACCGGGATTTCTCTCTCTTTCTAATACTTGATTCCATACTTCCAATAGTCAATTATGATTAAAAAATCAGCTACAATACATAAAATATGCTGAAATATAAAAACACAATAAAGATAATTTATTATTTACGTACAAACTTACATACTTTCTCATTTCCATGTCGAATTAATATTGAACATTTAAATCATCATAATTATACTTACTTTAACACCTTGACAATCATAGTAAATATATCAGTTTTACATTGAAACATGCATAAATTAATGCTTATTATACATATGAACTTACTTCGATACTAAAACGGCCATTTTACCAACTTTCTCGATTTTCAATTTTTCTCCCATTCTAGGTTCAAATCTCATTTTTCGGGATCTAAAACATCATATTTTACTTATTTAATTAATGTACTATTCAAAACAGTCCTTAACTCAAACTTTGGAAAAATTACAATTTTGCCCCTAAACTTTTGCATATTTACACTTTTGCCCCTAGGCTCGGGAATTAAAATTCATCCCTTATTCTTATGTTTTATGACATGCTGATCATTTTTCCCTTCTATGGAAACATCAAATTCTCACTCTAACACATAGTTATGAATAATAACAACTTTTACCGATTAAGCCATTTTACTCATTTTTGCTTAAAACCGCTTAGCAATAGTTGTTTAACATAAATTCAACCTTCATATTCTACCATAAAACATCAAAATAAACACATTTTACCTATGGGTATTTTTCCAAATATGAATCCTAGCTTAAATTATTGCTAGAATAAGCTTAATCAAGTTACCGGGATTCTAAAAATGTAAAGAACTTAAAAAACGAGGCTAGAACGGACTTACTATTGAGCTTGAAAAGCTTGAAAACCCTAGCCATGGCTTTCCTCATGCAAATTTTGGCCTCCATGAAAAAGATGAGTCAATTTTGGCTTTATTTTCCCTTTTTTATTTCTTTTAATTACCAAATGACTAAAATGCCCTGGTCTTTCTTTAAAATTTTGTCCTATTCATGCCCATTTTTGTCCAAAAAAATATAATGGTATAATTACCTTTTAAGGACCTCCTCTTTAAACCCGCATTTCAATCAAGTACTTATGAATTAGAACACATATTTTGCAACTTTTGCAATTTAGTCCTAAAAGTCCAATTAAGCACTTTATCAGTAAAATTACTTAACGATATTTTTACACAATATTTTAATCAATAAATAAACCTTAAAACTTAATCAGAATAAATTTTTTGACTTCAAATTCGTGGTTCTAAAACCACCGCTCATTTAGGCCCCTAAATCGGGTCATTATAAAGAACTTCTGCAAATAAGCCCTAATAGGCAAATTGAACATACAATCTATAAAATTTCTTATCAATACTCTAACACATGCATCTAATCACTCGGTAAATCATAAAAATTAATCGAAATAAACTTTTCTATCTCAGATTTGTGGTTTCGCAACCACTATTCCATTTAGGCCCTATTTTGAGATGTTACAAAGAACGTGACGTTGGCTCCTTTAACACCAAAACAAGTGTACGAGGATCAATTGAGATTGAAAAACTCCGTTGAGCAACTGAAGGAAAAAGAACAAAAAGAAAAGAGTGAAAAAGAAAAAAAAAGAAATTTGAAAAAATGAGAAAAGAAAAAGAAAGTAAAGATGAAAAAGAGGTTGAAAAATAAAGTGTTTATGCAAAAGAGAGAGAGATTCAAAAATCACATTTGCTAAAACAACCGCTTCTTGTACTCATGTACAAGGAGAATTTTCTCAATACTAATGAATTAGATGTCAACCTTCCTTCTTCATTTATTTCTTTACTACAGGATTTTGACGACGTATTTCTAGAGAAAGTCCCTAGTGGGTTCCCACCTATTTGGGGGATGGAGCATCAAATTGACTTCATACCCAGAGCTACGATTCTGAACTGACCGACTTACTGAAGTAATCTCGAAGAGACCAAAGAGCTTCAAAGACAAGTATTCGAGTTAATGGAGAAGGGATATATTCGAGAGAGCCTTAGCCCTTGCACCGTGCCTGTGCTTTTGGTGCCAAAGAAAGATAGAACCTGGCGCATGTGCGTGGATTTTTGAGTGGTTAATAAGATTACAATCAAGTATCGACATCCCATACCGTGCCTTAACAACATGTTGGACAAATTAAGTGGTCCACAAATTTTCTCAAAAATCGATCTTAAGAGTGGATATCATCATATTCAAATGCACAAAGGAGATGAATGGAAAACTATTTTTATGACGAAACATGGTTTGTATGAGTGGTTGGTTATGCCTTTTGGCTTAACTAACGCACCCAGCACCTTCATGCGTTTAATGAACTATGTGTTGCGTGCTTTTATCGGTAAATTCTGTGTAGTTTATTTCAATGATATCTTACTTTACAGTAAGTCCTTAGAAGACCATTTATTTCACTTGAAATCTGTTTTGGAAGTTTTACGAAAAGAGACCTTGTACTCAAATCGTATTATCCCCTCCCTCTTCGAAGTGATTTGTCCTCAAATCGTCACCTGCATCATAAGGAGATAGGTCAGATACATTAAAACTTGCACTTACATTGTACTCACCTAAAAGGTCGAGTTTGTATGAATTATCGTTGATCCTTTCCAAAACTTGAAAAGGACCATTGCCTCTTGGTAGCAATTTGGACCTTCGTTGGGCTGAAAACCTTTCTTTTCTCATATGCACCCAAACCCAATCTCCGGGTTCAAAAACTACACATTTTCTTCCCTCGTTGGCTTTGTGCGCATATTGTTCGATTCTCACTTCTATATTTTTCCTCACCTTTTGATGTAGTTGTTTCACGTATTCAGCCTTCCGTTTGGTGTCTACATTCACAAGTTGATCATTAGGTAAAGGAATCAAATCAAGAGGTGTTAAAGGATTAAAACCATAAATGACTTCAAATGGAGAATGCTTAGTCACCGAATGAATAGATCAGTTATAGGCAAACTCAATGTGTGGCAAGCATTCCTCCCATGTCTTGAGATTCTTTCTTATAATTGCCTTCAACAATGTTGACAAGACTCGGTTCACCACTTTGGTTTGTCCGTCTGTTTGTGGGTGGCACGTCGTAGAAAATAATAGTTTTGTGCCAAGCTTTCCCCATAATGTTCTCCAAAAGTGGCTGAATAACTTCGCATCTTGATCGGACACTGTAGTCCTCAAAACTCCATACAAACACACGACTTCTTTGAAAAACAATTTTCAACATGTAAAGCATCATTAGTTAAATACAAGCAATAAAATGTGCCATTTTGGAGAATCAGTCAACCACTACAAATATTGAATTTTTTTCCAGTTTTATAGGATGAAATCCATCGAGATATCAACCCAAGGCTCCTCAGGGATAGGCAAGGGTGTGTACAATCCATGTGGTTTGATTAGTGACTTAGCCTTTTTACAAGATATGCATCGATTGCACACTCTTTCCACATCACGTTTCATCTTTGGCCAAAAAAATGCTCGTGGACCATGGCCAATGTCTTCATAACTCTAAAATGTCCCATTAGGCCTCTGCTATGCACGTCATTTATGAGAATCTCCCGAACAGACCCTTGAGGAATGCAAAGCTTACCTTTTCAGAAAAGGTAACCATCATGCCTATAAAATCTTTCAAAAGCTCCATGTTTACAAGCCTTATATAATTTAGGAAAATCAGAATCATTTTTATAAAGTTCTTTCAAATAGGCGAAACCAAGTAGTTTCGAATCTAAATGGTTAAGATGGGCATACCTTCTCGATAATGCATCTGCTACGACATTTTCTTTACCTTTTTTATATTGTATTACATACGAAAATGACTCAAGGAATTCTATCCACTTGGTGTGTCTCTTGTTTAACTTGTTTTGGCCCTTGAGGTGTTTTAGCGCCTTGTGATTACTAGGGATAACAAATTTTTTAGGCCACAAGTAATGCTGCCACATTTCCAATGCCTGGATTAGAGCATACATTTCCTTGTTGTAGGTTGGGTAATTAAGGGTGGCACTATTCAGCTTCTCGCTGAAATAAGCTATCGGACGCCCATCTTGAGTTAGCATACCTATACCTGAGGCATCACACTCAATCTCGAATGTTTTGTTAAAATCAGGCAAAGAAAGTAAAGGAGCATTTGTCAAACAATCTTTAATTAAATTAAAAGACTTTTCTTGTTCCTCACTCCAATGAAAATTAGAATTTTTCTTGATGATACATGTTAATGGAGCAGCCAAAGTGTTGAAGTTAGGAACAAACCATTTATAAATGCTTTCCAAGCCATGGAAGCTTCTTACTTGGCATATACTCGTAGGTTGTGGCCATTCTTGAATCGTTTTTATTTTATTTTGATCAACGTCGAGTCTGATATGATCCACTTTGGGGAAAGTCGAGTCGTATGCTAATTTGCCTGATCGTCTACGAGAAGGTTTCATTTGGCTTGTTTAGAGATGATACTTTTAAGTTAATGTGTAACACCCCAAACCCAGCCCAGACGTTATGGCCGGATCTGGCGTGTCACATTGAAGCGTTTCTATAAAAGTCATGTTTTAACTAATATCTTCCGTAGTGTTTAAAGAGTATTTTGTTATAGATTAAAGTGAATGGAAGCTGTGCACCAGGTAGGATGCCGAAAAAGAGGAGGTGAGTCAATTAGACTGCTTAAGTACCAAGCTCTCCATGAATCCACTCCTAGACATGCACACCACCATTGCCACACTTTAACTGAGCGATTATTCAGTGAAAACCATTCCATTTTAAACCATTTGAAATCACTTATTATATTTTGAAAATGTTTTTGTTGCGGAAGCTTTGTCTTGATTCACGATGTTTTAAAATCAGGCAATCTTTTTAAAACGTGCCCTAGAGCTATTCAATTCCAAACATTTAAAACAATATCATAAATAAGCTATCAAAACCTATTAAAAGCAATTAAAAATAATTAAAGCGGCCTTATTACAACTTAAAACCCAAAGCAATTAGAGTAAAGAAAAATTGATCAAAACACAAGTAGAAAACTGAGTTTGCAGAACATGTGGCCACTCTGAATCCCTCCCAGCTCCAAGTCCACTATGGTTGGGGGTTACCTATATGGATAAAGTTGAGGGGTGAGTTTGGAAAACTCAGTGTGTAAAATAGCCCAACCATAGTCCAGATCAGTTCAAACCACAGAAACAGATTAAGTTGGGCCTTAGCCCTATACAGAATTCAGAATAAAGCCCATAGGCCCATAACAGATACAGAATAGATATATCATTATGCAGAAGACCCAACCCATATCCATCTGTATACACCCCCGTGCTAACCTTACACCATGTGGGCTGACTACTCGACCCACCCATTCGCTACGTCGTCACGAAATTTGCGGCATGGCTGCTGAATCGAATATTGTGACAGAGTCACGGATCTGAGATATTTGTGGCGAGCCACTGTATCAGATATTTGTGGCAGTGCCACCAGAAACAGATAATTGTGGCAAAGCCACCAGAATGCTTCCTCCATCAAAATAACCCTTATCCCATACAAAAGATATACATGTCATGGCATATCACAAACAGAATTAGAATATCATGCAATTCAGTCAAAATTAACCCTAGGGGTAAAACGGTCATTTTGCACCTAGGGTATAATGGTAATTTTCATACTTTAGGGGTATTCTAGTAAATTTACTATTTTAGGGTTTTCATGCATATTACAACCCTTAGCATATTAACAGAAACACTTATTGAGTATTTTTACCGAATTGGGCTCGTTAGCCCATTAACCCGATTTCGGCCCATTAAGCCCAAATATACCGAAGTGCATGAAATTGCGTACTTTACAATCTTACTGCTTGAGATTATCAGGATTAATAAACAAACTATCTCACGAGCGCTTGCACGCATGCAAGTTCACAAAATACAGTGTTTCGGCATTTCGGCTTTTCAGCTATTGCCGATCTAGTCCATGAGTGGGTGTCGTTTACACACCTGATCTGTAACGAAATGTTGGCGAGATCCACACATGAGTTGCCTACAATCGAGTTACTAAAACATCAGTCTACATATCAAAACAACTACATACTAGCCCCTTACCATATTCGGCCAACATTGCCTTAGACCCTAAAGTTCTTACCTTTCTGCCAAAATATGGACTAGATCTAGATGTCCAACCGAGTTAACCTTCAAGCCATTCGCTGTATGCCCCCTTGTCCATGCTAGTGCATACAAAACCAAAAGAAAGAGGCAACAATGCCCTTAGTCCCAACGTTAGCCACCCTTAAGGGGTTTCGGCTTTTCCTTAAAACATAAGTAACTAGCGAAAGTTGTTCGAATACTTACCAATCGTTGTTCTACCCAAAAGAGTGCTCCTATCTATGATATTAATCCCGATCTACCGTAGTTAGAAGAAACAAGTTCAAGTAGCCAAAGATTTAGCTTCTTAAACCACAGGTATAAAGGTTTCGGCTTTTTAAAGAAAAAGGGAAAGGGGTTCGGCTATAGCAAGGTTCGGCCTCCTAGATGTGAAGAAAACAAATGAAGAGGAGAAGAGAAGAAAAGGGATGGTAGATTCGGCCACTTGAGGAATCAATGGAGAAAAGAAATTTACGCAAGAAGCAAAAGAGGGGAGAATATAGGTTTGGCTATGAGAGAAAAAGAAAAAGAAAAGATGAATGAAAGAGAGGGGAGAAGGGAAATAATATTCGGCAAGGGAAAAAAAATGGCACATTGACCTAGCCGAATTACCTATATACTAAAGACCCTTGGCCGACCAACTCTTGCCCCTCAAGAGTCCAACATTCGGCCAACACCAAGCTCCTTGATCAGCTCCTGAATTTCCTCCCTAATCTCATCTTTTCCACCGACTAGCAGCATCCTTATCCACCCCTTGCACCGCTTCAGCATGCTGCCAGGAGAGTCCAGATTAGACTCCAACTCCTTCCCCACACGAGCAATAAAACCCAAGCCTTCCGTGCGCGAGGTGAGGCTCAAACCCCAGACCTTCGTCTGCCCTTGCGCCCTCGCCCGTGCTGTTGGCCACCGCACCACGCTTCTTTCTTTACTAATATAGGGTCACAATTAATCTTAAAGCTTATCTGCGGCAGTCCCAGTTCGTTTAAAGATAAAACAAAAACATCGCTCCTTACCAGACTCGAACCTCTACCCTTCAGCTACACTACCCACACCTTACCACCACGCCACTTGCTCGATTGTGTCATCTTTCCTCCCGAGGTAATTATAAGGACTCCTTGCGATAATCCCTGGTTGTTAAAAGAAAATCCACATTTGCACATACTGGGAATTGAACCCCAGCTTCCCCTCCTACTGCCTAGCATCTCTAACCACTGGGCCAGGTACTTCCTTTAACCCTAGTTTCTGCCCAACTTATTTATAAGGCCTTACCTGCTGAAGCTCCGGTCCGCTTAAAAAATGAAAGAGAAATTTGCCTTCGCAAGGACTCGAACCTGCGCCCTCTCCGCGTGCCCAGCACGCTGCTGCCACTGCTCTACGGAGCTCCTTGTGCTGGATTATGCTCGCAACTCCTCTTAAGCCCTATTTTAACTGCAACTTGAATACTTAAAAAAAACAACCATTTGCGCGCACCATGCCTTGAACCCAGGCACCTCCCACGCCCTCCTAGCGTGCTTAGCCACTGGGCCAGGTGCTTGTTTGTGCTAAAACTCAGCCCAACTTATTAATAAGGCCTACTGCCCAGATTCCCTTAAGAGGCAAAATTTAAGAATTTTGCTAAAGCTATGGGCCAAGCCTGGACCTTTTTCCCCACACTATAAACCCTTCATAATTTATTTAATTACTAAACTAAACATACTAAATAATAATAATAATTAAAACATCCAAATTATTCAGGCCGTCTTCCCAAACTCGGACTCCAAACCCAATATTTCTAGGCCCAATTTTTGGGGCACTACAACTCTACCCTCCTTAAAGAAATTTTGTCCTCGAAATTTACCTGATTCAAACAGATGAGGGTATTGTTGTCGCATTGCCTCTTCTGGCTCCCAAGTAGCTTCCTCTCTGCCATGATTTCTCCAAAGCACATTTACCAAGGGAACTAACTTGCTTCTTAGAACCTTAACATCACGATCCAGTATCTACACAGGCTCTTCCTTGAAAGTCAAATCAGGCCGCACTTCAATCTCTGCAACTGACACGACATGAATAGGGTCAGAATGATATCGCCTTAACATGGAGACGTGGAAAACATCGTGAATCCTGTCTAACTCTGGAGGTAATTCGAATTGGTAAGCCACAGGACCCACTCACTTAAGAACCCGATAAGGGCCAATGAACTGTGAACTCAACTTACCTCTCTTACCAAACCTTAATATCTTCTTCCAAGGTGAAACCTTCAAGAAGACCATCTCACCCACTGAGTACTCAATCTCCTTGCGCTTCAAATCTGCATACGACTTTTGCCTATCAGATGCTTCCTTTAACCGATCTCTGATTATTCTGACGTTATCTTCAGCATTCGCTACCAACTCAGGTCCAAGAACCTATCGTTCTCCTAGCTCAGTCTAACAACTAGGTGTACAACACCTACGTCCATACAGTGCTTCATAGGGTGCAATTCAGATACTCGCTTGGTAATTGTTATTGTAAGCAAACTCTGCCAACGACAAGTAATCCTCCCAACTACCTCGAAAGTCGATAACGCATCCCCTCAACATGTCTTCCAAAATCTGAATAACCCTTTCTGATTGACCATTCGTCTGAGGATGAAAAGCCATACTAAAGTTCAACCGCATTCCCAACGCCCCATGCAACCTTTGCCAGAACCAAGATGTGAACCTAGGATCTCGATCAGAAATAATCAATACTGGTACTCCATGAAGTCGCACAATCTCTGCCATGTACAGTTTATCTAACTTCTGCAGTGAATAGTCAGTGCGGATAGGTATGAAATGAGCAGACTTGGTCAACCTATCTACAATCACCCAAACCGAGTCCTTCTTCGTCGGTGTCCAGGGTAGCCCACTCACAAAGTCCATGGTTACCTTCTCCCACTTCCAAAGCGGTATCTTCATTGGCTGCAAAAGTCCGGAAGGTAGTTGATGCTCAGCTTTTACTTGCTGGCACGTCAAACATTTCCCCACAAACTCCGTTACTTCTCGTTTAAGCCTAGGCCACCAATACAATTCTCGCAAGTCGTGATACAACTTATTCCCTCCAGGATGCATAGCACAAAGTCCTCCATGAGCTTCTTCCAGTATTGACTGCCTCATATTAGAGTCCTTCGAAATGCAAACTCTCCCTCGAAAACACAGAAGTCCTTCACTATTCAACCCAAACTCAAAAGTTTCCCCTTTCTTAACTTGCTGGAATCGAGCAACCAAGGACTCATCCCTCAACTACTTTTCCTTAATCTGATCCACCCAGGTTGGCCTTACTTGCAACTCAGCCAATAGACTACCATCATCATACAGACTCAAATGAGCAAACATTGCTCTCAGATCAGATACAACTCTAAGGCTTAGGGCATCGGCTACCATATTAGCCTTGCCTGGGTGATACTCAATCGAACAGTCATAATCATTAAGTAACTTTATCCATCTTCGTTGCCTAAGGTTCAACTCCTTCTGAGTCAGCAAGTACTTGAGACTCTTATGATCTATGTATATAACACACATTTCTCCGTACAAGTAGTGTGTCCAAATCTTAAGTGCAAAGATTACTGCTGCCAATTCTAAATCATGAGCAAGATAGTTTACTTCGTGAGACTTAAGTTGTCGTGATGCATAAGCAACCACCTTAGTCTCTTGCATTAACACACAGCCCAAACCCACATGTGGTGCATCACTGTACACGGTAAAATCCTTCCCAGACTCCGGCTAAATTAATACAGGTGCCTCGGTCAGAACTTCCTTCAATTTCTTAAAAGCCTCTTGCTGCTTCTCAGTCCAAAAAAATGGTGTTCCTTTCCTTATAAGCTTTGTCAATGGTGCTGCCAACATAGAAAAACCTTCCACAAACCTTCTGTAGTACCCTGCCAAACCTAAGAAACTCCGAATTTCTGACACTGACCTAGGTGGCTTCCACTCCAAAATCGATTCAATCTTTCGAAGGTCCACCTTAATCCCCTCAGCAGAGACAACATGACCTAAGAAGGTTACCTCCCTCAACCAGAATTCACACTTACTGAACTTCACATAAATTTCCTTCTCCCTCAACACTTGCAGTACAATGCGGAGATGCTCATCATGCTTCTCTTCGATTTCAGAATAAACCAAAATATCGTCAATAAAAATGACTACGAATCGATCCAAAAATTGTTGGAATACACGATTCATTAGATCCATGAATGCTGCAGGAGCATTCGTCAGTCCAAACGGCATAACCAGAAACTCGTAATGACCATACCGAGTCCTGAATGCCGTCTTATGAATATCTACCTCCTTGACCCTTAATTGATGATATCTAGATCGAAGATCAATCTTGGAAAATACTGAAGCTCCTCTAAGTTGGTCAAACAGATCGTCGATTCTTGGCAGAGGGTACTTATTCTTAATCGTTAGTTTGTTCAACTGTCGATAATCGATGCACATCCGCATCGTCCCATCCTTCTTTCTCACAAATAATACCGGTGCTCCCATAGAGACACACTCGGCCTAATAAAGCCTCTATCCAACAACTCTTGAATCTGTGCTTTCAGCTCCACTACCTCCTTCTGTGCCATCCAGTATGGTGCAATGGACACTGGTGCCGTTCCAGGCAACAAGTCAATTCCAAACTCGACTTCTCAGTTCGGAGGCAATCCCGAAAGCACCTCTGAAAAAACATCTGGAAACTCCTTAACGGTTCTAACCTTATCCACTGTCAGACCCTCAGTCTCCGACTAACTTACAAATTCCAAATACGCCTCACAGCCCTTACAAATCCACTTCTCGGCTCTCAATGCCAACATCACATTGGACAAATAATCCCCTCGCTCACCTATCATCATAACTTCCTCACCTTCAGCGGTCTTTAACACCATACGCTTAGCTGTACAGTCCAGAGTTGCCCTATGCTTAACCAGCCAATCCATTCCCAGAATGACGTCGAATTCTCCAAACGGTAACTCCATCAAGTCTCCAGAGAAAATCTTCCCTTAAGTTTCTAAAGGCACGTCTCTATACAGTTTGTCTACCCTAACCGAGTGGCCTAAAGGACTTAGTACAGATATCCCACTCACAATCTCCTCAGAGCGCACACCCAACGACCCAGATATGGCACATGCAATATACGAATGAGTAGATCCAATATCTATCAAAGTAGTGTACGACATGCTAGAAATCAAGAACGTACCAGTTATGGCGTCGGGTGCATCACCCTCCTCTCAACGATGAGCTGCATACACCAATGCTGGCTGACGAGCCTCAGCATTTTCGGCACCCCTGCCAGGTGCTCCTCGACCCCGACCATTTCCATTACCGCCCTTACCTTGTCACGTCCTCTCAGTGGTTGTGGTCCACCTCTCATTGGTTGAGCAATCCTCTGTTCTTCAACTTAAACCTAAGCTATTTTCTGAGGATAGTCCTTGACCTTATGCTCCATAGATCCGCACCGAAAACAAGCACCAGAACGTTTCCTACACTTGCCCAGATGTACCTTACCACAGTCCCCATAAACTTGTGGTCTAACAACATTCATCGAAATCGCTCGAACTGGCTCTTCTACCCTTGCCCTTTTAGCACTCCTATTTGCACCACCCAAGGGTCTTGAATCCCTCCAAAAATGATTTCTATCCTTCTCACGATTCTGTCTTTCAGTACGCTTCACCTCTTCAGCTATCTTAGCTTTCTCCACCAAAGCAGCAAAGTCACGCTCCCTCTGCGGAGCAATTAGCACCCTAAGTTCATCTCTAAGACCATCCTCAAAGCGCACACTATGTTCGTACTCCATAGTGACTATCCCCACGGCATACCGGCTCAGCCTCAGAAACTCAGCCTCGTACTCAACAACTGTCTTATCCCCTTGTACCAGATTCAGAAATTCCTTCCTGTGGGCATCCACGTAACTCGCCCCAACATACTTTCCCTTGAAGACCGTCTTAAATAGCTCCCAAGTCACCTTGTCAGCAGGGGTCCCATCTCTTACAGTGAGCCACCACTGATAAGCCTCATCCTGTAGCAATGATATGGCTCCCTTCAGCTTCTGCTCTACGGAACAGTCCAAATCATCCATAATCCGTTCCGTAGCCTTTAACCAATACTCAGCCATATTCGGGGCTACTCCAGATACGCCCCTAAAGATCTCTGCTCCATTAGCACGGAGTCGCTCGAAAATGGACCCCCGAATTTTGTTACCCGTACTTGGCCTGGCAACCCTTTCCAGAACACGAAGCATTGCCTGAGATAGAGCGTCATCCCCGACACCTCGATCATGAGACTCCACTTCTGTTGTCAGTGGTACCGGTGCATCTGCCGTCGGTATATATCCTGAAGACGAAGTTCCAGCCCATGTACTACCTCGACCACGTCCACGGCCTCTTCCACGAGCTGCTCTCGTACTCATGTCGTATTATCTGATTACAAATTTTATGTATCAATTAAATATTTCAGTGTTTATTACCGATGTTTTATGAACAGACAGTAATTCAGAGTTTGGTTTTTGCGGAATCGTAGCCTAGCTACAGTCTCGGTCTAGTTATCAAAAATTCCTACAGTTCTAATATCACCTTAATTGGAGTATCATAATAGGGTTTTAGTACAGGTATATAGCTAATAATTTCAGAAACATTCAAAAAATTCAGAATGATACTTACAGACTTGGGTCGGAGATTCGGTGTGCCACCTTCTCAAAATCCAAATTTTAGAATAATGGATGTGTAATCTTTGAAATCATTTATTATTAGGAAGAAAAATCTTAAAAATGAATTCCCAAAGCAATCTTTCGAAATTTTTTAACCCATTCCACAGCCGAGTTGTTGCAACCTGGCTCTGATACCACTAAATGTAACACCCCAAACCTAGCCCAGATGTTATGGCCAAATTCAGCATGTCACATTGAAGCATTTCTGTAAAAGTCATGTTTTAACTAACATCTTCCTTAGTGTTTAAAGACTATTTTGTTATAGATTAAAGTGAATGGAAGCTGTGCACCAGATAGGATGTTGGAAAAGAGGAGGTGAGTCAATTAGACTGCTTAAGTACCAAGCTAGACATGCACACCACCATTACCACACTTTAACTGAGCGATTATTCAGTGAAAACCATTCCGTTTTAAACCATTTGAAATCACTTATTATATTTTGAAAACATTTTCGTTGCGGAAGCTTTGCCTTGATTCGCGATGTTTTAAAATCAGGTAATCTTTTTAAAACGTGCCCTAGAACTATTCAATTCCAAACATTTAAAACAATATCATAAATAAGCTATCAAAACCTATTAAAAGCAATTAAAAATAATTAAAGCGGCCTTATTACAACTTAAAACCCAAAGCAATTAGAGTAAAGAAAAACTGATCAAAACACAAGTAGAAAACCGAGTTTGCAGAACATGTGGCCACTCCGAATCCCTCCACGCTCCAAGTCCACTATGGTTGGGGGTTACCTGCATGGATAAAGTTGAGGGGTGAGTTTGGAAAACTCAGTGTGTAAAATAGCCCAACCATAGTCCAGATCAGTTCAAACCACAGAAACAGATTAAGTTGGGCCTTAGCCCTATACAGAATTCAGAATAAAGCCCATAGGCCCATAACAGATACAAAACAGATATATCATGTATGCAGAAGACCCAACCCATATCCATCCGTATACACCCCCGTGCCAACCTTACACCATGTGGGGAGACTACTCGACCCACCCATCCGCTACATGTCATAGAATTTGCAGCGTGGCTGTTAGAACAGATATTGTGACAGAGTCACCAGATACAGATATTTGTGGCAGAGCCACCAGAACAGATATTTGTGGCAGTGCCACCAGAAATAGCTAATTGTGGCAAAGCCACCAGAACGCTTCCTCCATCAAAATAACCCTTATCCCATACAATAGATATACATGTCATGGCATATCACAAACAGAATTCGAATATCATGCAATTCAGTCAAAATTAACCCTAGGGGTAAAACTGTCATTTTGCACCTAGGGTATAATGGTAATTTTCATACTTTAGGGGTATCTTAGTAAATTTACTATTTAGGGTTTCCATGCATATCACAGCCCTTAGCGTATTAACAGAAACACTTACCGAGCGTTTTTACCAATTTGGGCCCGTTGGCCCATTAACCCAATTTCGGCCCATTAAGCCCAAATATACCGAAGTGCACGAAATTGCGCACTCTGCAATCTTACTACTTGAGATTACCGGGATTAACAAACAAACTATCTCACAAGCGCTTGCACGCTCGCAAGTTCACAAAATACCGGTGTTTCGGCATTTTGGCTTTTCGACTATTACCGATCTAGTCCATGAGTGGGTGTCGTTTACACACCTGATCTGTAATGATACATTGGCGAGATCCACACATGAGTTGCCTACAATCGAGTTACTAAAACATCAGTCTACATATCAAAACAACTACATACTAGCCCCTTACCATATTCGGCCAACATTGCCTTAGACCCTAAAGTTCTTACCTTTCTGCCGAAATATGGACTAGATCTAGATGTCCAACCGAGTTAACCTTTAAGCCCTTCGCTGTACGCCCCCTTGTCCATGCTAGTGCATACAAAACCAAAAGAAAGAGGCAACAATGCCCTTAGTCCCAACGTTAGCCACCCTTAAGGGGTTTCGGCTTTTCCTTAAAACATAAGTAACTAGCGAAAGTTGTTCGAATACTTACCAATCGTTGTTCTACCCAAAAGAGTGCTCCTATCTATGATATTAATCCCGATCTACCGTAGTTAGAAGAAACAGGTTCAAGTAGCCAAAGATTCGGCTTCTTAAACCACAGGTATGAAGGTTTTGACTTTTTAAAGAAAAAGGGAAAGGGGTTCAGCTATAGCAAGGTTCAGCCTCCTAGATGTAAAGAAAATAAATGAAGAGGAGAAGAGAAGAAAAGGGATGGTAGATTCGGCCACTTGAGGAATCAATGGAGAAAAGAAATTTACGCAAGAAGCAAAAGAGGGGAGAATATAGGTTCAGCTATGAGAGAAAAAGAAAAAGAAAAGATGAATGAAAGAGAGGGGAGAAGGGAGATAATATTCGGCAAGGGAAAAAAATGGTACATTGACCTAGCCGAATTACCTATACTAAAAACCCTTGGCCAGCCAACTTTTGCCCCTCAAGAGTCCAACATTCGGCCAACACCAAGCTCCTTGATCAGCTCCTAAATTTCCTCCCTTATCTCATCCTTACCCAATCCCCTGATCAGCTCAAACTCTTCCACCGACTAGCAGCATCCTTATCCACCCCTTGAATCGCTTCAGCATGCTGCTAGTAGAGTCCGGATCAGACTCCAACTCCTTCCCCACGCAAGCAGCAAAACCGCTGCTGGACCTCCGTCTGCCCTTACGCCCTCTCTCGTGCTGCTGGACATTGCACCACGCTTCTTTCTTTACTAATATAGGGTCACAATTAATCTTAAAGCTTATCTATGGTAGTCTCGGTTTGTTTAAAGATAAAATAAAAACATCGCTCCTTACCAGACTCGAACCTCTACCGTTCAGCTACACTACCCGTACCTTACCACCACGCCACTTGCTCGATTGTGTCATCTTTCCTCCCGAGGTAATTATAAGGACTCCTTGCGACAATCCCTGGTTGTTAAAAGAAAATTCACATTTGCGCATACTGGGAATTGAACCCCAGCTTCCCCTCCTACTGCCTAGCGTCTCTAACCACTAGGTTAGGTACTTCCTTTGAGCCTAGTGTCTATCCAACTTATTTATAAGGCCTTACCTGCTGAAGCTCCGGTCCGCTTAAAAAATGAAAGAGAAATTCGCCTTCGCAAGGACTCGAACCTGCGCCCTCTCCGCATGCCCAGCACGCTCTGCCACTGCGCCACGGAGCTCCTTGTGCTGGATTATGCTCGCAACTCCTCTTAAGCCCTATTTTAACCGCAACCTGAATACTTAAAATAAAACAACCATTTGCGCGTGCCATGCCTTGAACCCAGGCACCTCCCACGCCCTCCTAGCGTGCTTAGCCACTGGGCCAAGTACTTGTTTGTGCTAAAACTCAGCTCAACTTATTAATAAGGCCTACTGCCCAGATTCCCTTAAGAGGCAAAATTTAAGAATTTTGCTAAAGCTATGGGCCGAGCCTGGACCTTTTTCCCCATACTATAAACCCTTCATAATTTATTTAATTACTAAACTAAACAACTAAATAATAATAATTAAAACATCCAAATTATTCAGGCCGTCTTCTACCCGAACTCGAACTTCAAACCCAATATTTCTAGGCCCAATTTTTGGGGCGCTACATAATGAATGCAGAAGATATTGAAAAGGGTTTCTAAGATAGGTTATTTTAAAGAAAATAAGGCAGAAATGCATATGGAATAGGAATGAAATGGATTTTATGTTCAAGAAAGGAATGGAAAATTTGGCTAACAATAAAATAAAGGATAGTGATGGAATGGAGTGAAACGAACTTAAAAGCAAGTAAGAACCAATACTAAAGAGTATTGACCCAAATACTTCTAGGCTTTCAAGGTGGAAGGATGAAAGTGATAAAACCTCGACCCACTACTTAGAGAAGTAAGAACCTCGATATAAAAGGTGAACACCACACAATGAAGTAGTGATAAGTTCAGATAGAGAAGAAAACAAGTTGACGCCACTAGGCTTTCTAGATAAGCCAACAAGTATTCAACGAAATATGAGAGAAAGATTTCTCACAAAATGATGTAAATTTTCATTAAAGTGTCAAAAGTCCAAAAATTCTCCTTGAAACGGCTGGTTACACTTATTTATAGGTATAGAAAAGCTAGCTGAAAAGTCACAACTTAATGTGCTAATTAAATCTGAAATTAAACTCAAGACTTTTGCAATTCTTGTAACTAATAACTCCTCGCTTGAATTCATTTAAATTCAACTAAATGAATATCCATGAATGCTTGAAAAATGTCTCTTGAGTTTTCCCTTGGCTAGTCGAAAAGACACCAGTAACTAAATGATGTTTTGAATGCTTGTTTTCATCTTTGAATGAGCAAAAACTGTTGGTAGCTAAAAGGGATTACTGCCAAATTTAAGAGCCTTTAAAACTCCTTAATTGATGTATAAAACATCCCTTGTAACAGCCACTTCATTTGTAATCGAAAATGACTTAAAAGTCACTTTATTTAATGTGTAACAACCCTTGTAATGTAACGGTTATGACTTGAAAAGACTTCTGCAATAAACACATTAAAATGAGCTTATTAAACACAAGTAACACTTAATAAAATTAAACACACTAAACACTTGACTTCAATAAATAAACTAAAAGCAAAGGCATCAATTAATGCAGCAACTAATTTAATTAAAGAAGCAAAGTTAAATAAAATTATCTCATGAATCAATAAATAATCCTAGGAACTAGATTAATTAAGAGTAACACTTATTAAAGGAACTAAGATGAGTTGAATAAAGTCCAACAACTCATTTATTAAACTAAGATGCTTAAATGCATGGTTTAAAATGCAAAGTAAATGAACAAATGAGTTACTTAATGCAAGACTTAATTTAATGAAGCTGACGTAAACTAACATGGGAGTTACTTAATGCATGACTTTATTAAATGCAGAACACATAATGCATGTCATAATTAAAATATGTATTTAATAATCAAGACATAATTAAAGACTAAAGTAACTAAAATAAATCAAGTCCTTATTCCAACAGCATAAATGAACTTAAAAGTCTCATTTTGCACTTGGACCCCTCAAGTTTAGGCCAACCTCGATGTCGTCAAAGTGTATCGAAACATGATGCGACTGGGTTCGTATCATACCCCCTCTTGAAATTGACTTGTCCTCAAGTCGAGCCATTTGTCCATTTGAAAAATGTTCCCTCTTACGCGGCTTTCCTCGGTCGAATGAAATAATGGATATAATACAAACCTGAAAATGGTTTATCAATGGACAAGTAAGCACTTCACCATCATAGATAAGTAACAGAGGATTAAGACAACAAAAACCTAAAGTTAAGCCAAATGCTAAGTAAAAGAAAGATTTTATCTTGCCAAAATGACTTACCAATTTTGACAAAGACAAGTACAAAGTGTTCAAATCCAAATAGCTCTTATAGAATGTAGTGCAAAGATCATTTGGCAATAATCTCAATTGGGCAAAGTAAACATACTTCAATTTATTGAAAATTTTCATTATTCCATCATTACAAACATGTGGATTAAATTGGATAAAAGGGTACTTAGTCGTGAATATTTGCAAAAAGTTAAGCATACTAATCACATCCAAAACTTTTCAATATGTTTATTCAAAAATAGAAATTCATGTGATTGTACACGCAAAGTGCACCATGGCCACCATCTTTCAATCATTTGCTTATTATCATGATTTATGTTAACATTACGTCTATTGTCACAATCCAACACAAACGAATCAATACTAGACCAAAAAATACAATCAAACACATCATGATTCAAATAATTTCCAAACATCCAATCAACAAAATTTTCATATTCATTTGAATGAAGCAAACGTATTTAAAAATTTGCAGAGACTTTACCTTGATGGCCTTTAAGAGAGGGAATCTTATAAATAGTTTTATCTTTTTCAATCAGAACAAATCTTCTCTCCTCAGAAATGTAATGTAAAACAAACCTCTTATCTCGATCAACTAGGATGGGTGATGAAACTCCAAGGCAGCTCGTGCTTCTCAAAGGGTGTCGTTCACAATAACGAAAAAGATTAGTATCAACAGAAATGATGGACTTAGAAAAAATTAAATCATGTTTGTAATTCAATTCAAGTCCATATACATATGTCGACCTTACCTTTTCAAAATCGAACAAGTATTTTAAATGTGGCCAAGCAAAATGATTAAGGTTCAAAACAACATTGAAACCAAAGTCATTAAGTTTCATTGCCTTAATTAAAGTACGAATATCAAACAAACTTAAATAAGATTCACAACAAGCAAGTTGCTTGAAGTTTCTATAAAACAAATCAAAGTATTTGAACACACGAACTTGATCATTCATTCCAACATGCAACATATTTTGAATAAATTCCAATGTCCATAACATGTTAGAAAATGATGTAATCAACTCACTATAGGACTTAAATTCCACTCGATCAAGCAAGCATGCAAAGTTGACAAAACCAAGCAGATCAAGATATGGGAATCTCATATAAAAATTCAAAGTTTTATCTTGAAGGCCAAAATCAAACGGTTTGAACATTGCATGCGAAAGCCTTTTAACATGTATGTCAAACAAAGACATGGTGAACATACAACTATTCAAAGGTTCAAATCTATCACAAACCAAATGAACAGGTATGTTTAAACAGGCATATTTAACACATGAATTCAAAGAGTTTATATAACCAAAATTTGTACATGCAAAGCTTTTATCAAACACATGTCAAATTCAATTAGGGTGAGCCAATCCAATAGAAGGATCAAACGTGTCATAAGACAGAATTTTCACGGCACCTTTCAAAGTACGGTCATCAAGAGATGAACAAGGACTAATCAAATCAAATGATGGAGGCATGTTAGAAATCGACCCATTAAAATCTTTATGAGTAATTTTTAAATCGAACAACCTTGATTTGATAAACATAGAAGCCTTACCTTTCTTACCTTCAATCACAAATGGGTGGTCGTCATTTGCGTACTTACCTTTCTCGAATAATTGAAAACATCTCTCGTTTGGAAGGTAGTGAAGCTGGAATTGGTCGTACAAGAATTTAGGAGCCTAAAAAGTTACATCACAAGAAAATCAAACAGGTGGGTTAATGGAAACAATGGAAACAATCCTTGCTTGCTCACTTTCTTTTTCACTTGATTCTTTTTTCTCGAGATCTCTCGTTTCTTTTTCCTTAATCTCTTTTTCCACTTATTGTTCTTATTCAAGTTCTTTTTCTCTCTCAAACTCTTTTCCATTCTCTTTTTCAATTTCTTTTTCAATCTCATTTTTAATGACTTTCTCAAACTCTTTCAAGAATCTCTCATTTTCTCTCTTACTCGCCTCTTACCTCTCTTTTATTTCTTTTTATTTTTCTTCTTTTACTTTTCTCATTTTTTTTTACAAGAATATACAAAAGAATCATGAAGACAATGATTTTGTTCAAAAGAAGGAAAATTATTTGCATAAGAATCTTGATCAATGCTTCGTGAAAAATACTCCGAGTAGGATTTTTTTGAAGATCGGATAGAGGTATGCCTATCTCTTCGGATGTCATCTTGTACGGGTTCAAAATTGAGGTTAGACTCTCGTTGTCTTGAATTCTTTGATGAAAAGAAATCTCGATTGATATCTCTTGGTCTTGAAGTTGATGACGAATAGGAATCACAATGGAAATCTTTTCTCAAATGATCATTGAATGTATGTCTTCGTGATATTCTTGATTCTTCTTTCCGACTTGAAGACATTCGTTCCTGTTGGTCTCTTTTCTTCACACGGTCTAATCTCTCGTGCAATGTATCGAATTTAGAATTCACCATTCTTCGCATTTCTTGCACCAAATATTGGAACTCTGATTCAGTAAATTCTTCGCGAGACATGATGTTATTGCTGTAAAGAAAATTTGTTAGACAAAACCAAAAGTAAATTCCTCACAACAAAATCTTACTATTCACTCGAAAAGGAAAATTGATGGGTTTCACTCACGCTCGTGTTTTCACTCTTTACAGGCTTTTTCTTCACTCTAATATTCTCACATGCTCGTGCCTTTTACCTTTCAAACTTTTCTCTTGTAACTTCATATTCAGACTTGCCAAGGCCTTATAGTAGGCTTAGGGGTCGGTTGCAAATTGGAAAACAAGGGAAATAATGATGAGGGATAGGGTAGGCTGAAAGAAAGATGAAAAGGGCTTTAAGTGTGGCGTGAAAGGTACATAGAGATGATAGAAATGGAATGTGATAATTGAGAAAGCAAGAAGATGAACACAAACCTCTTTGATCACTCTTTTTTTTTTCAATTTCAATTTTTTTCAATACATATAAACTCAATACAACTTGAATTACACTAAATTTTTTATTTTTATTTTTTTGTTCTTACTACAGCACTTCATGAACTATTCCGAGATAGTCACGAATGTCCATATTTCTCATTTTTGTAGCTCTGATACCAAATGATACGATCCAGTTTGGAAGAGTTGAGTCGTATGCTAATTTGCCCAATCGTCTATGAGAAGGTTTCGTTTGGCTTGTTTAGAGATGATACTTTTAAGTTAATAAATGTGGAAGCTATTGAAAAGGATATATATTCGATTAAAGAAAATAAGGCAGAAAGGCATATGGAATAGGAATGAAATGGATTTTAGGTTCAAGAAAGGAATGGAAAATTTGGCTAACAATGAAATAAAGGATAGTGATGGAATGGAGTGAAACAAACTCAAAAGCATGTAAGAACCAATACTAAAGAGTATTGACCCAAATACTTATAGGCTTTCAAGGTGGAAGGATGAAAGTGATAAAACCTCGACCCACTACTTAGAGAAGTAGGAACCTCAGTATAAAAGGTGAACGCCACACTATGATGTAGTGATAAGTTCAGATAGAGAAGAAAACAAGTTGACGCCACTAGGCTTCCTAGATAAGCCAACAAGTATTCAACGAAATATGAGAGAAAGATTTCTCACAAAATGATGTAAATTTTCATTAAAGTGTCAAAAGTCCAAAAATTCTCCTTGAAATGGCTGGTTACACTTATTTATAGGTATAGAAAAGCTAGCTGAAAAGTCACAACTTAATGTGCTAATTAAATCTGAAATTGAGCTAGCTGAAAAGTCACAACTTAATGTGCTAATTAAACCTGAAATTAAACTCAAGACTTTTGCAATTCTTGTAACTAATAACTCCTCGCTTGAATTCATTTAAATTCAGCTAAATTAATATCCATGAATGCTTGAAAAATGTCTCTTGAGTTGTCCCTTGGCTAGTTGAAAAGACACCAGCAACTAAATGATGTTTTGAATGCTTGTTTTCATCTTTTAATGAGCAAAAATTATTGGTAGATCAAAGGGATTGCCGCCAAATTTCAGAGGAGTTAAAATGACCTTTAAAACTCCTTAATTGATGTATAAAACATCCCTTGTAACAACCATTTCATTTGTAATAGAAAATGACTTAAAAGTCACTTTATTTAATATGTAACAGTCCTTGTAATGTAATGGTTATGACTTGAAAAGACTTCTGCAATAAACACATTAAAATGAGCTTATTAAACACAAGTAACACTTACTAATATTAAACATACTAAACACTTGACTTCAATAAATAAACTAAAAGCAAAGGCATCAATTAATGCAGCAACTAATTTAATTAATGAATTAAAATTAAATAAACTTATCTCATGAATCAATAAATAATCCTAGGAACTAGATTAATTAAGAGCAACACTTATTAAAAGAACTAAGATGAGTTGAATAAAGTCCAACAACTCATTTATTAAACTAATATGCTTAAATGCATGGTTTAAAATGCAAAGTAAATGAACAAATGAGTTACTTAATGCAAGACTTAATTTAATGAAGCTGACTTAAACTAACATGGGAGTTACTTAATGCATGACTTTATTAAATGATGAACACATAATGCATGTCATAATTAAAATATGTATTTAATAAAAAAGATATAATTAAAGACTAAAGTAACTAAAATAAATCAAGTCCTTATTCCAACAGCATAAATGAACTTAAAAGTCTCATTTTGCACTTGGACCCCCTCGAGTTTAAGCCAATCTCGATGTCATCAAAGTGTATCGAAACATGATGCGATCGGGTTCGCATCAGAGTCTTTCGGAGCTTACCACGAATCCTAAGAAAACAACGTTGTTAGTACAAAATGAGCATTTCTTAAGGTTAGCATACAAAGTTTACGCAATACTTCCAAAATAGATTTCAAGTGATGTATGTGGTCTTCCAAAAACTTACTATAGATTAGTATGTCATCAAAATAAACTACGTAAAATTTACCAATGAAAGCACACAACACATAATTCATCAAGCGCATAATAGTGCTTGGTGTGTTAAGCCGAAAGGCATAACCAACCACTCGTACAAACCGTGCTTTGTTTTAAATGTTGTTTTCCACTCATCTCCTTCTTGCACTTGGATTTGATGATATCTACTTTTAAGATCAATTTTGGAGAAGAGTTGTGCGCCACTTTATGTTGTCAAGATGCGGGATTGGATGTCTATACTTGATTGTGATCTTGTTGATGGATCGGTAGTCCAAGCACATGCGCCAAGTTCCATCTTTTTTGGGCACCAAAAGCACAAGCACGGCGCAAGGACTTAAGCTCTCTTGAATGTACCCCTTCTCCATCAACTCGGCTACTTGCCTTTGAAGTTCCTTGGTTTCTTCAGGGTTACTTTGGTAGGCTGGGAGGTTTGGAATTGTTGCGCCAGGTATAAAATTGATTTGGTGCTCGATCCCTCGAATAGGTGGTAACCCACTAGGGACGTCCTCCGAAAATATATCTTTGAAATCCTGCAACAAAGTCACAATCGAAGAAGGAAGGTTGTCATCCAAATAGTTAGTATTGAATAAATTTTCCTTGTACATAAGTACAAGCATTGGCTGTTTCAACAATAAGGACTTCCGAATTTCCCTCTCTTTTGCATAACACTTAATTTTATCTCTTTTTCGTCTTTTCTTTCTTTTTCTTCTCTCATTTTTATTTCAATCTCTTTATTCTTTTATCTTGTTTTTACCTCGTACTTTCCTTTTTTTTCAATTTTCTTTTCTTTTTCTTTTTCACTCTATTTTTTTTGTTCTTTTGCTCTCAAAATTTCAGCAGAGTCTTTCAATTTAAATTGATCCTCGTACACTTGCTTAGGAGTCAATGGCACCAGGGTTACATTCCTTCTAAGGTGCTTAAATGTATATTAATTGGTGTAATCGTCATGGGTCACTCTTCAATCGAACTGCCATGGTCTTCCCAAAAGCAAATGGCTAGCATGCATTGGCACAACGTCGCACACGACTTCATCACTATATTTGCTGATTGAAAAGGCAACAATAGCTTGCTTGGTGACTTTGAGTTCTCCTCCATCATGTTAAGCCATTGCAATTTGTACAAGTGCAGATGTTTGGTCGTTGATAGGCCAAGCTTCTCCACCAACATGTTGCTAGCAACATTTGTGCAGCTTCCTCCATCGATGTTTACACTACACACTTTGCCTTGAGCATGGCATCGCAAGTGAAAAATATTCTCGCGTTGCTGTTCATTCTCCATACTTTGAAGGCTCAAACTCCGCCTGATGATGAGTATTTCACCTTCAACAACATACTCGAGATCTTCTTCCTTTTCAGTGAGTGCTTCGAGTTCATCTTCTTTCTCTTCTTCAGACTCAATCTCACCGTTGGGTCTTATGACCATTACACTTCTATTGGGGCATTGACTCGTGATGTGACCCCTCCCAAGGCACTTGAAGCATTTGATGTCACGAGTGAAGTTGGGATTGGCTTCACTTTTGCCTTTGCTAGTCTCTCCACTTAGCTTGTTGGGCTTTGTGGATACGACGGGTTCTTTAGCTTGAAAGGAGGTGTCTTTCTTGCTGGTTCCTTGACCCCATTTTAATGTGGAAGTGGAGTTAGGGTAGGCTCGAACAGCACTTTTTCATTTGAGTTGTTTCTCCATTTTAATGTGGAAGTGGAGTTGGGGTAGGCTCGGATCATGGTAATTTCCATTTTCTTGTAATAGTCTTCTACACTCTGATTGCCTTAAGTAAGGTTTCATAACTTTTGATATAGTTTGCAATGGTAATAAGTAGGAATAAACCTTTTTTTCCATGATGGCTTTCATCTCAGCCCATGTGGACACGGGTCGTTCTCTATTTCTCCTTCGGCTCATGGTTAATTGATCCTACCAAATGAGGTTGCATAGTTAGAGAACTCGATGGCAGCAAGTTTGACTTTCTTACTCTCTGAGTAGTTATGGCACTCGAAGACAAGCTTAATCTTTTTCTCCCATTCAAGATACGTCTTTGGGTCAGTCTTTCGTTGGAATGGTGGAATAGCCATTTTGATATTCTTGAGGTTATCATCTACTCATTCATGCTCCCTAAGGCCCCGGTTTCTATGGCCTTGTAGTCTTTCACTTCGATTAGATGCTTGGTCACTCTCCATATTGCTAAGATCGTAGAGATCATCTTGATGGAGTCTCGGTCGGCCTCACACCCTCATCGAATTTTGTGGAGTTCTTTTTCACTGGACCCGTTCTTCTAATTGTTCTAATTGCTCTTGCATGGGTTCTAGTCATCTTTGGAGAATCCAATCCATATCACAGACAAGGGTTTGATAGGTTAGATCAGGTACAGCACCATCACCGACTACATTGCGTATGGGCCACAAACCACCACCATCAGAAGCATTTCTTTCAGGACTTCACGACATGGTGTTTTTAATCCTCACTACAAACCTCACCTATTCACTTGAAAAGAAAGAAAATAGAGGAACTCTCCACTCATGTTTTCACTCAAACTTTTTTGGCTTTTTAACTCTCTATTGCTGTCATCACTCTCTTGCCTTTTTCCACCCGTATTCATCGCTCTAAGTTCGTAAGTGACTGCCTTAGACTTATCAGCAAATCTTTATGGGTTAGCTTCAAAAAAGGTTGTAACAGTGTGAGTTGATAACGGTTGTAAGGTAGGCTGAAAGAAAAGGAAATAAGGGACTTGAAGTGTGGCGAAAATGTTTGTAAAATGAAATTTTAGAACTTGGGAAATAATTCACTTTTGAGACTAGCTTTTCTCTCTCTCTTTTTATTTATAATTTTGAATCCCTTTTTTACATATATATTTCACACCTTGCACTTCAATTTTCTATATATTCTTTTTTATTATAGTTTTTTTAATTTTTTTCAAAATCTCAACCCTAGGATGGTAGAATATTGATACTTTCCAATTTTAACCAGCTTTGATACCAAATGATGTGATCTCGTACTCATTGGGGAATCCGAGTCGCTTGTGTTCCCGATCATAAATTGAGGTAGTATCCGGTCTAATTTTGTCAAAGGGCTGAATTTGGACATTATAGGTTTAACAATGGCTTATTTGGTTGTTTAGGAATTGGACGGATGAAAGATAGGCTTAAAAGCTGAAGAATAAACTAATATTAAAAAAGAATATTGACAGATTCTTATGATGCTTCTAAGGGGGAAATAGTTGTTAGATTGCATTGCGACCCACTGTCTATTGGAGATAGGAACCAAACGGTATAATTGGAACACCGTACTTGTTAAGTGATAAGTTCGTTAAGGAAATCCAATTGACGCCACTAGATTTAGCTAGATAAGTCAATTTGAGTCTCCAAAAGAACAAAGAGAGTTGAATAACTCACAAATTGATATATAATTCATAAAAGGTTCAAAAATTCTGAAATACAAAGTTTGAGCTTAGTATTTATAGCTCTACAAAGGTCTAGCCGAATGGACTTAATTAATTCAGCCTAATTGAGCTGAATAACCATTAAGCTACCCCATAAGACTCTTGAAGACTCCCATGCATTGGTGACGCCAATAGCCATGACATTTGCACTCTCCAAATAGCCAAAAACGTGTAGCCTTTAATGTGAGCTGATGGTTCAAGTACATGATCAGTTTTTGGTGGGTGTGAACATGAATGGTGCCTTCTTAGGAAGCCAAATAAGTAATCTTCCTTTTGAATGTGCATAGGGTACACGAACAGCCTTCAAGGTGTGAAAACTCAAAATTGGATGGTCACTTGGTGTGAGCATAGCATCTAGCTAATTGGACAAGTGTGAAAACACTTGATGCTTTGCTGAGCACGAAATGGCTCTTGGGAGGTTGTGTTCATCTAACGACTCGAAAGTCAATGGAATAAAAAATGGTGGTTTTAGAAATTGAGGTATTGGGATCTCGTTTTCCTAAACAAGAATCGTAAATATTTTATTTAATATTTACAGATTTATATTAGATGTGAATTAAATTTTTAATTATGTAATTTTGAAGAAAGAGTGTTTAAATTAAATAAAGGGACTAAATCAAATAAGTGATAAAAGTAAGAATTAATACTAAATTATAAGGTGAATCTACAGTGAAGGACTTATTAAATAAATAGAGCATTGTTTTTATAGATTTTGATAGGGATGTTTATGACGATAACTATTATATGTAAAAGAAAGAAATTAAAAAAGAAAAGAAAAGAGGAGAGTCTTCTTCAACTTAGATGATTTTTTTCGAAAGAGAGGACACTTAAAAATAAAATTTTCTTGTTTTTCTAGCTAAAATTCGATTAGAGAGGGAGAAGAGAATCGTTGCATGCTAAATTTTGAGCTCAATTAGGAGCTGATTTTCCTCAAGAAAACTGCAAAAAGGGGAAGGAGAAGGCAGCAACAAGAGGGGAAGAGATCTTACTCAAGGTTATGCTCAACTTCGAGTTTTTGTGAGTCCTCTATACGTTTTTCTTTCCTGATTTCTTTGTTACAGTTTCATGCTGGTATGAAGGTATAAATCCAAGGAAAATTTTTGTGGAATGCATGTTGTCGAGGGAGCTGATTATGCATGCAGTTTTTCTTTAAGAAGTAATTCGAATCGTATTCTTAGTTGATGTATTTTGACATGTAACTTTCCATACTATATTGTATTTATTCATTTTGTTAAGTTAGACATACATAAATTATATTTTATTCAAATATTAGGTATAAAAATACCACTAAGTTATACTAAGCATATGGTTTATGCACATGTTAGGTACTTAGTGATTCAATCATTGAATCAACTTCCAACAAAAAATCTCGTATTCATCGGATTGGTGAAACTTTTGGTAATTTGGTTGGCATTATAGAATTTTATGTTATACTCTACTTAGTTGGAGAATTAATTCATACTTTGAGATGTTTTATAAATAGGCATATATGATAGTTGTTAATGGTTCGTACCATGTATATGTTTGGTGTTGATAAGGCTATGCGAGTTTTTAAATGTGATTATAATGCTTTGGATGTGAATTAATATATATAATTGGAAAATAGGATGCATGAAATGCAACGAATAAATAGGTTAATAGTTGAGATACTGATATATATATTAATCATGACCTAGTCTTTGGTTTAAATGTATGATTTTTTTAATTTATATTGTAATGAATGTTTTCATCTGCTCTGGCAACGAATGTGATATCCCATTGCCCGGACCTGGTGATTGGGTCGGTAATTGGGGTGTTACATTTAGTGGTATCAGAACTATAGGTTTAGCCGATTCTTTGACTAAATTGAGCTTGAATTTGAGTCTAAAGGTACATGCCATCATCAAATCGAGTCAGAGTCGAGATTTGGATGCTAATGGTTCATTATTTTGTTTTATATTCAAAAACACTAATGAGTTGAACTATGCTATAGAACAGAAAGTAGCAAAATAATTGTTTTGTAAGAAGTGAAGTTTGGACAAAAATAGGAGAATGATACCGGTGTGGATTCTTATAACATTTAGCTCGAGCTAAAGATCGAGGAATCATTACTGGTGAACCAATAGCACACAGATTCGTTCGGCACATACGATATTGTCGATTTCCCCGACTAGTTCTAGGTGCAAAACTTTACTATGGACTTATCCATTAGGCACTGAGTGCCAAAGAGATCCAGAAATGAGTAGATCGGTTGTTAATTGTGGGAAAGAGAAGGTCGTTGAGAAATCATTTTTTATCATTGGTAGCTATCGTAAATTGGTAAGTTCGTTCGATTTAATCTTAGTTTATATTTAAGTGAAATATATGAACCTAATTGCATAATTTTAGATTATATTGATGTGTGTAAAATGAAAACAAAAATAATGAATTGATATTACGTTGATCAATGATTGAAAAACTCAAAGCCATTACTGCAAATTAGCTTTGTAAGTTCATTAATATGAACTCAATTATATTTCTAAGTGTTTGTGAATACGAAAGTTTAATGATGTAAAATTAATGATGTTAAATTGATCATTAATAGAACAGGAATTGTAAAAAGTTACGAAAATGATAATTTCTGATATCAATGGAGACAGGTTGCATTCGCACGTAAGACCATAACGAGGCTATGGCAATTATTCAAACGTAAGACCATGGTTGGACCATTGCAGTGTTTATATGTAAGACCATAGCTAGGCTATGGCATTCTGATGACAAGACCATAACTGGGCTATGGCACTATGGATGTAAGACCATGGTTGGACCATGGCAGTGTTTATATGTAAGACCATAGTTGGGCTATGGCATTCTGATGATAAAACCATAATTGGGTTATAGCACTACGAAAGTAAAACCATGGCAGGGCCATGACAATGCATATGTAAGACCATATTTGGACTATGGCACAAAGGAAACGTGTACCAGGGTTTTGATCGTCTTCACAATATTCATTGATTATAGAAAAGGGATGGTTTCGACCATCATTTAGCACACTTTGTGTGACCTCCGATAAGGGTTCTGATTGACTTCACTACGAAAAATATGGAAAGGTGCCAATGATTAAAGTATGAATATTCATGAATATGAAAGGTATGATTTAAGAGATGCTATGTTTATGTACTATATCTTACCATGTGATGATATCTCTAAGTTATGTGTTTAATAATTAGTTTGTGGCTATGGTAAGTGTTTAATATGAACTAAGGCATGTGTGTATGAAATTTATTGAAATGGTGATACATGGAAAACATGATATGTTATGAAAGATGATAAATCCAATTGAATCATGCTTAAGTATAATGGTTGATTATGTGGTTGATTCCAAAAGAGCTATGTTTAAATGCACTAGCTTGTAGTCATGGTTGATGTTATGCTTATAACTTGTGTGTTATGCATATGAAATGGATGAAGAAAGGTAATGAAATGATAAATTCATAGTTGAAATGAAAATAATTAGTTTGAATGATGTATTATATGTAAAAAAAATAGACATCTGAAATGAATACTTAAAAAAAATGGAAATGTGAGTTGTTAAATGAACAAATGTTAAAGGAATGATATATCAAATGTGTTTACTTGTATATGTTTTATGAGCAATACATTATAAAGTTGAAATACTTGATATGTTACATGCCATGCTTTTATTTGAATTACACGTGAATGATACACTTATGTGACAATATGGTTATTTTAGTTTTATACGATGATGGAATTACGATGCTAGATTGGGATACAAGTTAGTTAATCCATGTATTTGACTTGAGTTCCTGCTATTGTTCATAAATATATCCCTTCAGCTAGAGGTCGAGGAATTATTAAATGATGGAATATTACTTGTGATATAAATGGTAGATTTAATTATCTATATAATAAATAAAAAAGCAGTACGATTTAACCGATACGTGCTACTCGATGTTTAATTGAGTTGAAATATGTTATGTGCTGTATTGGGATAGTGAATTGATGAAATTAAGATTGATAGAATATGGATTAAGCTTATAATGAAATATGATTGGGTTAGTTCCGTGATTGATTATTTGAAGGCAAAATACAATATATGAATATCGATAATATACGAAAGACCATACGATGTAATTAAACTATCTTGAGGACTGATAAGGAAAGATAGGAAATGAATTGATTCGATTTGGAAATGAAAATTTTCGTACTCCACCTCTTTCCAAGTGAATTTCGAGGACAAAATTTCTTAAAGGTGGGGAGAATTGTAACGACCCAAAAGTCAATGGGGTCGAAAATGATGGTTTTGGAAATTGAGGTATTGGGATCTCGTTTCCCTAAACCAGAATCATAAATATTTTATTTAATATTTATAGATTTATATTAGATGTGAATTAAATTTTTAGTTATGTAATTTTGAAGAAAGAGTGTTTAATTAAAATAAAGAGACTAAATCAAATAAGTGATAAAAGTAAGAATTAATACTAAATTATAAGGTGAATCTACATTGAAGGACTTATTAAATAAATAGACCATTATTTTTATAGATTTTGATAGTGGATGTTTATGAGGATAACTATTATATGTAAGAGAAAGAAATTAAAAAAAAGAGGAGAGTCTTCTTCAACCTTAAAAAAAAAAAGAGGAGAGTCTTCTTCAACCTAGAGGAATTTTTTTGAAAGAGAGGACACTTAAAAATAAAATCTGCTTGTTTTTCTGGCTACAATTCGATTAGAGAGGGAGAAAAAAATTGTTGCATACTAAATTTTGAGCTCGTTTAGGAGCTGATTTTCCTCAAGAAAATTGCAAAAAGGGGAAGGAGAAGCCAACAGTAAGAGGGGAAGAGATCTTACTCAAGGTTATGCTCGACTTCGAGTGTTTGTAAGTCCTCTATACATTTTTCTTTCCTGATTACTTTGTTACACTTTCATGCTGGTATGAATGTATAAATCCAAGGAAAATTTTTGTGGAATGCATGTTGCCGAATGCATGCAGTTTTTCTTTAAGTAGGCTATTAAATTTCTTTGCCAGAAAAAGGTGGTTCGATTGGTGGTGATCTATGCTATCCAAAGTCATTTTTTTTGAATGTTATTCAATTGAGCATATATAAATGAGGTCAGAATAATGGAAATTAAGTGGTTTAAATGTCAGTTATAATGTCCATAAAAGATGTAAATTTATGATGTCTAGAATTTACAATTTAAGGTGTTTAAATGCTGCCATTTACAAAGTCTGTAGGCTGTAATTTGGGACGGTTAAATGATGCTAATCATGATGTTGGGAGGTAAAGATTGAAGGTGTCCAAAGGCCATAACTTTAGTTTGTCTAAATGAGCTTGAAATTTATTTAATACATGATATTATGAGTGTTTGTTGCTGTCCAGAGCAAGACAAAAAAAAATTAATTGTACAATTGTTGATTAATGCCCTCTTTTATGGATTCATTATTACTGTCCATGTAAGAGTAATTAAATATTGGTACCAATTGAAATGAAATGTTCTACTTGTGTATAGTACTAACCAATTTAAAGAGAAATTAAAAGTGCATGGCAAGTAAAAAGTTTAATTATGTTAGCTGCATGTTTGTTGCCCGAGCCAGGCCTTGTCTATGTGAGAATTGAAGTAAATTTAATAAAACTTCCCAAACTAATGAAGGAGGACCGAATTTGAAGAGGTAGTGAAAATTGTGGAGAATTGAATATGTTTAAATTTGTTGAGTAGTTGAATTGCTATAGGCTAAAATATGGAGAAATTATTGGAGGTTAAAGGCCAATTTTGGCCACTATCCGAATTCTAGATTGCAATATTTAATTTCCATGTTTAAAGACTTGTAAAATTGTTGGACATTTGGAGTGGTAGATGTTGTATTTTATGTTGTAAAGTGCTAAAATTTAAGGCATTTAAATGCTGCAAATTATGAGGTTTGGAAGTTGGAAATTGAGGTAATTAGATGCTACAATTTACCATGTCTAAAAGCTAATTATATGTTGTAACTATTAATGCCTTAGGTTGAAATTAAAATAAAAATGTAATAGCTACAATTATGATGTTCCGATGCTGTGATTAGACTAAATATTAATGTCGTAAGCTGAAATTAAAAAAGGTAGTAGCTATAATTGAGATGTTATGCTATTGCGTCTAGATTAAAATGTAAGTAATTATGTTGTCTTAAACATTATCTGAAGGGGATTAATTATTGTATATTAAACTGTCTTTACAATGAAATTGTGATATCTTAACACTACAAGTTGAAAAGAGTTTATAGCTGTGATTTATTGTGCTTTGGTGTTGTGAATAAAAATGTATAACTTTGGGTTTGATATTGATTATGTGTCGTTATTACGTCAATTGAGTGTAATTGCATGTCCAAAGTTGGATAATTCCATGTAATTTGGTTGGACTAATATTTATACCTTAATTGAGTTTAAATTTATGTCTCAAGCTAGTAAATTTCATTTTATATGTTTAGAATTAATATATGCTATAATCGAAGTTTAGTTGTGATCCAAAATTGGACAACTTCATATTATTCGGTTGGACTAAATAAACGATTTGGTTTAAATTTGGTTGCTATTCAAGAGTTAGAGTTTTTCATGTTATTCAGTGGTGGTGAAGTACATTGTCACGACTTGAATTTCTCAAAAAGAAAGGAAAGACAGAGCCATGGAAGAATGGCTCAGAATGTATGGTTTGTGTTCTAAATTTGAATTACTTCATTTGTTGCATTTATGAGTTGTATCGAAAGGTAAGATCTTAAGGAGAGCTGAAAATGATTAAAAAGTGGCTAAATTTTTGATACAGAATGGTTACTTACGATGAGGACTAAATTGAATAATTATGGAAATATTGTACATTGATATAAGTATGAAATATGATCTGTTCTAAAATGTGGGATTTTTTTAGGTATATTTATTGATGGATAATAGTTGAATTAATGGTATTAATTTGGAAAATTGTTTATAAAGCAGATTGAAATGTGGATGAATAAAAGATATCGTAATTAAATCTAGAAATACGAATCTATTATGTAATGATTAAATTATTTCAATTGTAATATAAAGAGATGTATATGGTACAAATATAACAAATTGATCTATAAGAAGTAAATCGAATCGTATTCTTAGTTGATGTATTATGACATGTAACTTTCCATACTAAATTGTATTTATTCATGTTGTTAAGTTAGGCATACATAAATTATATTTTATTCAAATATTAGATATAGAAATACCACTGAGTTATACTAAGCATATGGTTTTGTTTCTCGTGCACAGGTTAGGTACTTAGTGATTCAATCATTGAATTAGCATCCAACAGAAAATCTCATATTCATCGAGTTGGTGGAACTTTTGTTAATTTGGTTGGCATTATAGAATTTTATGTTATACTCTACTTAGTTGGAGAATTAATTCATACTTTGAGATGTTTTATAAATAGGCATATATGATAGTTGTTAATGGTTCGTACCATGTATATGTTTGGCGTTGATGATGCTATGCGAGTTTTTAAATGTGATTATAATGCTTTGGATGTGAATTAATATATATAATTGGAAAATAGGATGCATGAAATGCAACGAATAAATAGGTTAATAGTTGAGATACTGATATATATATATTTGTAACGCCCTAAAAATTGGGCCTAGAAATATTGGGTTTGGAGTCTGAGTTCGGATAGAAGATGGCCCGAGATAGAATTATTGATGTTTTAACTTTTTACAGGAAATTATTATCAATATTGTTATTAATTATTTAGTGTAGGATCTAAGTGAATTACGATGGATTTATAGTGTGCGAAAAGGCTTGGGTTCGATTCAAGACTCTAGCAAAAAAAAAAAATTTAATTTTATGCTACCTTAGGGAATCTGGGCAGTAGGCCTTATTAATAATTTGGGCTGAGTTTTAGTATAAACAAGCACCTGGCCCAGTGGCTAAGCACGCTAGGAGGGCGTGGGCGGTGCCTGGGTTCAAGGCACGGCACGCGTAAATGGTTGTTTTTTTTAGTATTTAGGATGCGGTTAAAATAGGGGTTAAGAGGAGTTGCGAGCATAATCCAGCACAAGGAGTGCCCGTGGGGCGGCAGTAGCGTGCTAGGCACGTGGAGAGGTCGCAGGTTCAAGTCCTTACGCGGGCGAATTCTGTTTTATTTTTAAAGTAGGCCAGAACTGAAGCAGGTAAGGGTTATAAATTATTGTGGCAGTATTATATCGAAAACAAGGTTGCGTCCCTGTGGCTAGCAGCGTGGGGGTGTGCCTGGAAGACCCAGGTTCGAGCTGCTGTGCTCACGAAGGACTCTCTTTTTGCTGCATGTGTGAGGGAGAGTAGTAGAGTTGGACCGAAACTCTTCTTAGCAGCATGATGAAGCGTTGGATAAGGCTACTGATCGGTTAGGAGTTTGAATGAAATTCAAACATTGAACTTGGCCAAGAATTAAGGAGAAAAACATGGAATTGGAATTTAGGAAGAATTTTTATGTCGAAATGCACTCATTCGGCCATAGCAAATAAGTGCCATTTATTTTTGGCCTGTATGATTCATTTTTCTTTTTGGGTTAGTTGAGGTATTTTAATTTGGCCGATCTTGCTTCCCTTTCAATCGGTTCTTGTTTTGTTTTATTTCAAATTTATATTTTTGTTCTTTTTGCTCATTTTCTCTTCTTTCATTCTCTTGCTCTCTTAGTTCTTCAAGCCGAGGCCATTAACCCATTCCTCTCCTTTCTTTTATCGTCATCTTCCCATCTTCTTTGCTTCGCCAATCATAAAGAAAAAAACCTTTCCCATTCAATCACCTTAGCCGATCACTCACAAAAGCTGAAACTCATCCTTTGCTCGTGTTAGGGGTAGGAAAGTATTGGAAACGTTATTCATCGAATAGATCTCATGGTAAGTATTCATAACCCTCTTTCCATTCGTATCTTGTGGTTCTGGAAAAAGCTGAGTAATCCCTAATCGCTTAGGGAGGCTATCGTTTGGACTAAAGGGTTTATTGGGTTTATTTATCGTTCTATTATGAGTAAGGTGGAGTAAAGGCTGTCGATCAAGGAGCAGTGGGAAGCGAGGACATCAAAACGACTGGATCTAGACTTAGTCATTATTTGCAACAAAGGCAGATCGTGTGTGGATCTCGCCAACGTATCGTTACAGATCAGGTGTGTAAACGACACCCACTTATAGTCTAGATCGGCAAAAGCCGAAACGCCAAAATGCCGAAGAGTCGACATTTTGTGAACTTGCGAGCGTGCGAGTGCTCATGAGATAGTTTGTTTGTTAATCCTGGTAATCTCAAGCGGTAAGATTGCAGAGTGCGCAATTTCGTGCACTTCAGTATATTTGGGCTTAATGGGCCAAAATCGGGTTAATGGGCCAACGGGCCCAATTCGGTAAAAACGCTCGGTAAGTGTTTCTGTTAATATGTTAATGGCTGTAATATGCATGAAAACCCTAAAATTGTAAATTTACTAGAATACCCCTAAGTATGAAAATTACCATTATACCCCTAGGTGCAAAATGACCATTATACCCCTTGGGTTAATTCTGTTTGAAACGCATGATATTCTGTTTTTGTATGCTATATGCCATGACATGCATATCTGTTGCATGGGATTTGGGATCTATTGATGGAGGAAGCATTCTGGTGGCTATGCCACAAATATCTGTTTCTGGTGGCTATGCCACAAATATCTATTCTGGTGGCTCTGCCACAATATCTGTATCTGGTGACTCTGTCACAATATCTGTTCTGGCAGCCATGCTGTAAATTTTATGGTGTGTAGTGGATGGGTGGGTCGAGTTGTCTCCCCACATGGTGTAAGGTTGGTACGGGGGTGTATACGGATGGATATGGGTTGGGTTTCTGCATACATGCATAATATATGTTCTGTTACTGTAATGGGCTTAAGGGCCACACTGATTTCTAAATAGGGCTGAGGCCCAGTTAATTCTATTTTTGATAGGGCTTAGGCCCAGTAAAGCTTGAACCGATTTAGGCTCTAGTTGGGTTTACTTTACACACTGAGTTTTCCAAACTCACCCCTTAATTTCATCCATGCAGGAAATCCCCAACTATAGTGGACTTGGAGCCGTGAGGGATTCGTAGTGGCCACATGTTCTGCAAATTCGCTTTTCTTCATGTGTGATACGATCGCGTCTCGGAGTGCATCAAGTTCGAGCAAGGATCCAATGGTGCTGCCCCAAGGACCAATCACGCGAGCTCGAGCTAAACAATTCAAAGAGGCCATTTCGGCCTTAATTTTTCAGTTGTGGGACGAGACTTTGGTTGGGGGAATAGAACGAGTTGGGACCAGTTCAATAAAGTTTCCTTGCAACATATTGCAAACCAATTTCAGCTCAATTTCAACTCTTTGAACCGTTCCAACTAAATTGAATTTTTTAATTTTTTAATTTTATTTTTTATTTTATTAGCATTGCATTTAGTTGCATTTAAATCCTTGCATTTAAGCATCTTAGTTTAATAATGAGTTGATGGTCATTAATTCAATTCATCTTAGTTTAATTAATTGAGTTTTTTATGAACTTGATTTAATAGATGCTTCTTTAAATAAACTAGTTACTAGGATAATTTAGTGATGCATGAGTTAAAGTTCATTTAATAATGCTTCTATTAATTAAACTAGTTGCTGGATTAAATGATGCATAAGTGTTAGTTCATTCATTTAAGTTAGTTGTTAATTTGTTTTAAGTTTTAATAAATGAATAAATGTGACGGTTACATGTGTTAATTGCAGGTGACTTTTTAGCTCCCATTTATTATTATTGGCTGTTAAGCATTCAATAAGGTGACTTTTGAAGAGATTTCAGTTACAAAGGAGAGGGCTGTTACAAAGAGGCTTTATACATCATTAAGAAGTTGTTTTAATCAATTAATGAAGTTGGTGTCTTTTCGGTTGATCATGGAGACTTCAAAAGACTTTGCAAGCCATTTAATTGAAGAACTAAATCATATTGAAGGCCAACAGCTAAATTTAATGGACAAAAAGAGTTACCAGGAGTTATTTTCACAAACCAATAAGCTTCCAAATGTTTTCTTCATAATGGTGGCTATTCATTTACACTTTTGGTTGTTTAAATTCAGCATTTACACAAGAAGGACCGTTCATGTGCCAAAAGATACTCATTCTAGGCTGATGGCCATTCGGCTATCCAAAGGGGAATTAAAAGGGCTGTTACGACCTTTTAAATGATCAAGCATTAAAACTAAATTTATTCAGCTCATTAGAGCTCATTATTAGCTTCATTAAAAGTGACCATTCAGCTAGCCTTCCTTTGGTCACTATAAATTCATGTAACCAGCCTTTTTATGGAGACTTTTTGGAATATTTTTGTTAATGATATACTGCCAAATTAGCGAGGCAAACTTTTCTCTGTTTTCGTTCAAAGATTTGTTGGCTACCTAGTGTTCTAGTTGTGTCATCCATTTTCTTTGTTGAAAACCGAACTTATCAAGGTTCCTATCTTGCTAGATAGTGGGTCGAGGTCACCTTAACCATTCTTAAACCGAACTAAAGGGCTTATAAGCAATGGGTCATTACCAAATCGGTATTGGTTCTTGTTTGCACTTTTGGTTCAATCCATTTTCTTTTCTTACCATTTCGAACTAAAATAAATTCCTTCTTTCACATGTTACCCTTTTTCATACATATTCTTAAACCAACTACTAATTTGTCAAACAACTTCAATCTATACCAATTTCACTAAACTAAATTGTCAATTACTTCTCGTAGACGATCGGGCATTTTTTTTCATACGACTCGACTCACCCTGAGATGGATCGTATCAATTTGTTTTGATCAGCACTTACTTACTTTAATTATTTTGGGTTTTTAAGTTGTAACAAGTCCGCTTTATTTATCTTTAATTGTTCTTAGTATGTTTTGTTAGCTTGGATGTGATATTGTTTTGATCGTTTGAAATTGAATAGCTCTAGGCCGACTTTTAAAAAGGTTACTTGATTTTAAAATATCGCGTTAACAAAGCAAAGCTTCCGCAATGAAAACATTTTCAAAATTAACAACCTTTTCAAATGGTTTTAAACGAATTGGTTTTCCCTGAACAATCACTCAGTTAAAGTGTGGCAATGGTTGTGTGCATGTCTAGGATTGGATCCGTGGAGAGCTGGGTACTTAAGCAGTCTAATTGACTCACCTCCTCTTTTCTGGCATCTTACTTGGTGCACAGCTTCCATTCACTTTAATCTATAACGAGGATATTCTTTAACCACTAAGAAAGACTTTAGATAAAACGTGACTTTTCTAGTAACGCTACAATGTAACACGCCAGATTCGGGCATAACGTCTGGGCCGGGTTTGGGGTGTTACAATATTAATCATGACTTAGTCTTTGGTTTAAATGTATGATTTTTATGTATGATTTTTTTTAATTTATATTGTAATGAATGTTTTCATTTGCTCCAACAACGAATGTGATATTCCATTGCCCAGACCTGGTGATTGGGTCAGTAATTGGGGTGTTACAGTTCAACTCCTTAATTGTGCCATACGAACAGCCTGAAGGAAGCTTCCTAGCTGTAGCCAATGTGAATAACCTGCTACACATTAAAGAAACGGTTAAATGCCACATTAAACAAAGTTTGACAGACTTTTAATTTGTAGGAAATTAAATAAACATACTTAAAGACATGTATTAAAGATGTCCAAACTATGACATAATTAAAAACTCTTATTAATGATGTTTAGATTATGACATAATTAAAAAATCTTATTAATGATGTTCAGATTATGACATAATTAAAACTCATATTAATGATGTTCAAATTATGATATAATTAAAGACGTAATCTAAATTAACTAAATAACTAAAGTTGAATTAATTTCTTTATTCTAGTAAATAAATTCACAAACTAAAAGAGCTAAAATGGAGCTTGAAGTAAGTTACATGGCATGCATGGTTTGCTTGTCCATGATTGATCAATAAACCCTGCAACGGCTTCACCCCAAATTCGATCAATAGGGCCCACAACAGCTTCCTTGAACCTCTTAGCTTGAGCTCGGGTAATCGGCCTCATTGATAGCTCTATGGGTTTTTCAGCAGCTTTGGAAGGGTCTTGGACCATGATCGTATCGGTAATATTCAAGCTTCAAACCCTGAGGCAAGTAACAGTACACCTATTCCCCAATCTGATGTATGCATGCCCGGGGCTCCCTCAAGTGCATATCAAGATTCAATTGAGCTTCCAAAAGCACCCATAACTCGAGCTTGTGTTAAGCATTTTCTAGAAGCTGTTTTAGCTTCTAATGCAAAACCTTGGTTTGGAACAAGGAACAATGCTCACAAAATCAGCTCGAAGCAACTATCCAAAGAACCCGTGCATTGTTGGCAAGCTGATCCTAGCTCATTTCCAGCTCCTCGAGCTCTGTCCAGCTCAACTCAGCTCATTTGAGCTCGTTTCAGCTCGTTTGAGCTCAACCGAGCTTACTTTTAGCTTGTTCTTTATTTCAATAAATTAAACTAAGTTTTAGTTTTATACTAATTAGCTTGTTACAGCTCAATAACGAAAATCCTAGCTCAAATAAGTTCATTAAATGTTTTCACTTAGTTTGAGCTAGCCGAACTTAATGCTACTAGCTAGTCTTTAATTAATGTGTTTAGTTTAGTTTAACATGATATTTATGATGTCTAGTTCATGCTCTTAACATGTTTAGCCGAATATACATTGGGATTTAATGATTTCATGTTTCTTGTAGGTTCAACCGAATGTATTAAGTACATTAAATGAGATTCATGCACGGCCAGGTACATGGATTATGAGAGTTCATGCATGAACGATTTTATACATGGTGGGCTGGCTATTGGTGATCCTTAAGCAACCTTTTAGCCAAGAGTTAAGTTCCACAAAGTGACCGAATACATGAAGGAGCCATTAATGCAAGTACATGCATGGCTTAATACATCGTATGGAAGGACGCATGCACAACTAGTGTTCAATGGATGGCATTTGAAGGAATTCATGTATTGGGGACGTTCATGCAAGTGGGGGATATTTTATGTACATGTATTTGAAGATTCATGGACTGTAATTAAGGAAGAACATGCATTGGGACGTTTCATGCATGTATCATGCATATCCAAGATGTCCATTCAAGTACTCAAGGTACATTCAAGCCTCATTCGGCCAAGGGAGATGTAGGAGTATTAAAGGGATGCACATTCATAAAATATGGCTTTTCTTCAAGGCTAAGTATGCATGAATGCATCAGGTGAAGCAACATGATGGTTCGGCCAATTCATGCACCATCTCCAAGCATGAACCGAATTTTAATGCTTTTGTGTGAACATGTTAAATACAAATGTGAACAGAATTTAAGTTAGTGTGAACATCATAGATGCCGAATATCAATAGGCATCTTAGGCTTATAAATAGTTTGCTCATTTCATGTAAAAAGGACTTTTTTTGCTAATTTGTTAATGAACATTGTTCTTGTGAGGTTGCTTCCTCTCATATCTCGTACAAGTTTCGAAAGACTTATCTAGTTTGTGCTAGTGGCGTCAATCGACCTTGTTTGAACTTATCACCATTCTTGGTGTGGCGTTCACCTATCTTTTATTCCATCTTTCCACCTTAACAATATAGGAACTGGGGTGACACTTTTTAGTGTTGAATCATTCCTGACGTTAAGTTCGTTTTCCATCCCCATCTTTCGAATTTCTTTCTTGTTATCACCAAACTGAGCCATCTATCCAACATCCTTTCTTGTTTCCTTAGCCAAACCTATCATTACCCTTTTGCATAACTTTTGAAAACCTTTCGCTATCCAAACCTATCCATTCACTTCTATTTCTAAAATTTGAGGCATAAATGACCCTTCTCGTCTACGATCGGGCAATTACATGAATTTGACTCAACTATCCGAGCTAGATCATATCACAATCTATTGGTGATGAGATGAAAAATATGTTTATGGGAATAATTAACCAATGGTTCAATGAGTTTAAGCAAGCAAATCGTGCAACCCTGCCTCTTTTACCCCCTATTGTGCCTCCTTTGGCACCCCTGAATACTACCAACCCTATACCTGTAACGGTTACTTGGGTATCCGTATATAAAATTTAGAAATGTGGAGTGAAAGAGTTTAGAGGTACAAAAGATGATGATCCATCAAAAGCCGAGTATTGGCTATTAAACACAAAGAGAGTTTTTGTAGAGTTATTGTGCACCCCTGAAGATTGCTTGAGATGTGCAGTGTCCTTGCTGAAAGATGAGGCCTATCTTTTGTGGGATACTTTGAGCACGATAGTACTTGATGATTGGGTTAATTGGGATTTCTTCCAGAATGAATTCAAGAAAAAGTATGTAAGTCGATTGTTTATCGACCCAAAAAATAAAGAATTTCTCAAGTTAAAACAAGGAAACCGGACGGCAGCTAAGTGTGAACGAGAATTTGTGTAACGCACCAATTTTCGAAAATTCTGTGAATGTTGGCAAATTTTAATTTTTTGGTGTTCTATCTGCTTGGCGTGGATTTACTTAGGTTAGTGGGCCTCTAGAAGGCCCAAGCTTAGGTTAAAAATCCGGTAGTTTTAATTAATTTTAATTCCATAAGAAAAGGGGTTCTGGTTGGTTGGGCTTTTAAGTATTAATTGGGTAAAATAAAACACAAGGAAGCATGTGGCAAGGTGGCATGTGACGCCATAGGGAAGGCTATTAAAGTGGTGTGTGTATGAACAAGGAGAACTAAGGTTCGAGTCGCAAGGTAAGCAAATTAGTGATATTAATTTTTATGCACAGAAAAGGTAAGTAATGGAACTGAAGTGAAAGTCTGTCAGGAGGAGTTTAAAGTGCTTAAGGGATTGAGTAAGGAGGGGATAAGGGAGAGGATCTAGGAGCTGATTAGGGAGAGTAGTGTTGGCCGAATGGTGGTCTCTTGAGGAGCAAGAGTTGGCCGGCCAAGGGGTGCTTTAGGGGGGAAAAATTCAGCTAGGTTAAGTGCCAGTATAAATTCGGCATTAGGGGAAAATTGTGTTATTTCCTGACCATTCTCCTCTTCTTTCTTTTCTCCTCTCTTCATCAACTTTTTCTTTTTCTTCTCTTCCTCTATAGCTGAATCTCTCTATCCACCTGTGCATCTCCATCTTTTTCTTCAGACGTTTCTAAAACCTTCATAGCCATTTGCCTTAAAAAGCCGAAATCCCGAAAACTATACTTTCTTCTGTGCCGATTTCTTCTAGCCAATTCTCTTATCCTTTTCATCATTCTTGACCGACTCTCTAGTTCTCTCAACCTTAAGTTTCTATCGACTGGACCACAGCAAAACCCTCCTGTTTCATCTTTCTTTACACAGTTCTAGCAAAAGCTGAAAACCCCACACTTTTAGGGACTTAGCCGAATATTGAGATCACTGAAGGCTCGACTTTTGTTATCATTTGAGGGCTTAGATCGGCATCAAAATTGAGTAGAGATTAATTGGAATCATTGACCAAAGGAACCGGTGGTAAGTCTTTTCAATCTAGTCTTTATTTTGTATTTCAGAAAAGCTGAAACCCCTAAAGGTTAGGGAGGCTGTCGACTTGGACTTGTAGCCCTAAGGGGTTGTGATAACTGTTTTGTCTTGTTAGTAAGGTGATCTAGAGGCTGCTGATCAAGGGCTTGAACAGGTGGAGCAATGGGATCTAAGTCTAGTTGCAAACTTCGGCAAAGGTAGGATTGCTAGTGCCTAAGGTGTTATGGCCGAATAAGGTAAGGAGTTATTATGTAGTTCGTTTCGGTAGTTAGATTAACATGGTAGTAATATAATTGTAGGTAGTTTGGGCATGGATCTCCTCAGCGAATCGTCATAAAATAGGTGTGTAACTGACACCCCTTCTTAGTCTAGATCGACAAAAGCTGAAAAGCCGAAATGCCAAAAAATTGGTATTTTGTGGACTTGTGAGTGTGCGAATGCTCGTGAGGTAAATCGATTAACGTTTCTGGTAAACTATAGTGTTTAGACTGCAGAGTGCAAGATTTCTGTGCCTTCAATATTTTTGGGCTTGATGGGCCAAAATTGGGATAATGAGCCAGCGGGACCAATTCGGTAAGAACCCTCGGTAAATGTTTTTGTTAATAAGTGAAAAGTGAGTATATGCATGGAAACCCTAAAATAATACCTTTATAGGTGGAAAATTTACAGATTTATCCCTAGGAGTGGAATTACTGAAATACCCCTAGGGTTAAGGTTGATCGAAATGCATGTTTGACTGTTGTTATTTACTGCATGCCATGTTATTATTATCTGATGCATGGGACTGGGATATTGATGGAGGAAGTACTGAAAGTGGCTTGTCCACGTACTGGAGGCTTTGCCTCAATTTATCGATAATCGGCGCAATGCCGCAACTGTGGAGTGTAAAATGGGTGGGTTGAGCTATTCCCCACATGGAGTGTAGGGCTGGTTCGAGTGGAGTTAGCAGTTGGTTATAGGCTGGGTTGGGCTTTCATACATGAATATGACTGCTCTATTCTAGAATGGGCCTATGGGCCATACTGTTATCTGAAAAGGGGCTATGGCCCAGTTTACTATATTCTGAAAAGGGCTTCAGCCCAGTACCCACTGTTAATTGAATGGGCTTAGGCCCAACGGGCTTGAGCTGACTTGGGCTTTGGATGGGTTTTTCTTACACACTGAGTTTCCAAACTCATCCCCCTTTCTTAACCTTGCAGTTGGGCCTTGATGTGGGTGACTTGGAGCCGGAGGGGATTTAGAGTGGCCATGGTGATCGCTTTTGGGCTTTGAAATAAGTGACTGATTTTCCTTAATTTATTTTATTTACTATTTAATCTTGGGTTGTAATAAGGCCATTTTAACTAAATTTTCTTCTTTGTTTTTTCGGGGATTATTTTTATTTCCAATAACTTTAAACTGGTTGATAATAATGCAAATGGGATAGACATAGGGCGCGTTTTCAAAACGATATTTGTTTTTAAAATAACACGACATCACGATTATTCGATTTAACAAAGATAATAACTACTCAAAGAAATTTCAACTCGATACAACCAAAGTGTGGCAATGGTTGTGGGCATGTCTAGAATTGGATCCAATCGAAGAGCTTGGTACTTAAGCAACCTTCATGGCTCACCTCCTCTGTTGTGGATACCTACCTGGTACCCAGCTTCCATTCACCTTAGCTTAACAAAAGACGGTTTTTAACACTAAAATGAAACATGGGTTTTTAACTTCAATGTGTGATGTGAGCACACTCGGGGCGTCCTTGAATGCACACCAAGAATCAATTGAGCTTCCAAAAGGTCCCATGACCCGAGCTCGAACCAAGCAAAATCAAGATGCTATATCAGCCTTTATGTTGCGCATTTGGGAAGATAACCAGCTCCATGACGTTGGAGGAGCTAAGGACAACTCCTTGAAGACTCCATGCACTATTTTGCAATCTGATCTCAGCTCCTCTCCAGCTCCCCTATCTGCCATTCAGCTCACATCAGCTCACTTAAGCTCGTTTTAGCTCGATTCAGCTCATTCCTTTTTCATTTCAATAAATTAAGTTTTAATCTAGCTTATAACTAAGTTTGTTACAGCTCATACCGAATTCCCTAGCTCAATTTAGCTCACTAGGTGTTTTTGACTATTTGAGCTAGCCGAATTTATTATAGGTTGACTTATAATTATTGTGTCCAAATTTAGTTAGTGATATTAAGTTATTTAGTTATTATTTTAATTTATAATTATATGAATAGTTGTGTGTTATTTAATTTTGTTATTTAATTTTGTAGGTTAGCCGAATTTGGAAGATACATTCATGGCATTTAATGCAAGGTGCATGAACGGGAATGTTCATTGAACGGGAAGATTCATGCATGGTTCAGTTCAATGTTTGGAGGACATACATTCATGTACTTGGAAGGTTAATGCATATTGAAAGGTGCATCTCCCTTGGACGGCACACATGTATGAATGGAGGGTAATTAATGCAAGTGCATGTACGACTAGGTTCAAGCCCCCTTCCTAGTTCCATGTACAACCGATGCATGTGGGAGGACCCTTGGAGTTTCCTAAGCACCTATTCGGCCAAGAGACACCCTTTGGGAGTTTCATGCATCCCATGGTCAAACCTAGACAATCCAATTGGCTTCCAAAGCTTGCTCATACATGAAGCTGCCCACTCACCTTCCATTCGGCCGAACATGGACAAGGACACCATTGGTCATTTTTCTAGAAAGTTTATGTCTTAATTAGGTTCATTACTTAATCGTTAAGGCCATGAATAGTCTATTCGGCTAGCATAAGAAACTAGTATAAATAGTTTGTTGATTTCATTTGTAAAGGACTTTTGCCAAATTTGTTAATAAACTTTTGTTCTTGTGAGGTTGCTTCCTCTCATATCTCGTACAAGTTTCAAAGGCTTATCTAGTTTGTGCTACTGGCGTCCACCGATCTTGTTTGAACTTATCACCAATCTTGGTGTGGCGTTCACCTATCCTTCTATCCATCTTTTCACCTTAACAATATAGGAATCGGGGTGACACTTCTTAGTGTTGAATCATTCTTGATGTTGAATTCATTTTTTTCCATCCCCCATCTTTCAACTTTCCTTCTTGTTAACCAAACCGAACCATTTATCCATCACCCATCTTTGCTACACATAACCGAACCTATTACTAAACTTACCCTTCTTGAAACCTTCCGCTTATTCTATTCCATTATTTTACTTTTATTATTAAAATTCGAGGCACGAACGACTCTCTCGAACTACGATCGGGCAACTACGTGAATTCGACTCATCTACCCGGGCTGGATCACATCGTTTGGTATCAGAGCTTGTAAATCGAGAGGCGTCGACGTTCGTATCAAGATCAAAATAGGTTCGTGGTGAAAAAAATTCGAAAAAAATATTCGAACAAAAAAAAATTGTATTTTCGTTTTTATTATTGTAAAGTGCTATATTGAAAGTTGTAAAAATATATATATATACGAAAATTATTAAAAAAAAGAAAGAAAAAAAAAGGTTAAGTGATCAAGTTCTTCTTTTGTTTATATTTTGACCCGATCGACAAAGTGTTCTTTTCATCAACTTTGCACCCCATTTCCCAAAACGCCACACTATACCAAAAAAATTTTTCTTTTAGCCTACCCATAACCTATACATTTTATCCTTTGTAACCATTTTTGAAGCCAACCCCAAAGCACCAAAGACGAGTCAAAAGAAACAAAATACGAGGTTACGAGAGTAAGCTTGAATGGTAAAAGGCTAGAGTGTGTGAGATCATTCGAGAGTTTGAAAAAGCCTAAAAACGAGTGCAAACACGAGTGGAGTGTTCATCAATATTTCTTTGCGAGTGAAATTGTGAGGTTTGTGGTGAGGTACTTAATTTTTTATTTTGTTTTGTAATCTAACATTTTCTTTTCAGCAACATTAATCATGTCACGTGAAGAGTTCACCGAATCGGAATACCAATACTTGGTACAAGAAATGCGAAAAATGATGGAGTCCAACACTAAGAACATACACGAGAGATTAAATCATTTGGAAAAACAAGATCAAAGTGATAGAGTTTCATCGAGTCGAAAAATGGAGACAAGAACCCCATGGAGATATACCCCCTACTACTACTTGAGAAAAAGTTCCTATCGTGATTCCTTTTCGCCATCTACTTCGAGACAAAGAGATTCATACTATGACTCATATTCATCAGCGAATTCGAGAAGTGACTTCGATCGAAAGTCCTTTTTTTCAAGAAATTCAAGAAGACGAGAAGCCAATTACGATTTTGATTTGCTCCAAGATGGCGTTCGGAGAGAAAGACATACTCCTACTAGATCGTCAACGAAATCTTACTCGAAGTATTCTTCAAGAAGTCTTGATTGTGAATCATATGCAAATAGTTCTTCATCTTTCGAACAAGATTTGTATTCTCATCGTTCTTTTGTACATTCTTGTAAAGAGAAAACAAAGAAAAGAAAAGAAAAAGCAAAGGAAGAAAAAGAAAATGAAATAAAAAGAAAAGAGAGGCAAGAGGCAAGTAAGAGAGAAAATGAGCGAATCATGAGAGAACTTGAAAAAGCCTTTGAAAAAGCCTTTGAAAAGCAAAAAGAAAATGAAAAAGAAAATGAGATTGAAAAAGAGAATGAAAAGAAATTTGAGAGAGAAAAAGAAGTTGAAAAAGAAATTGAAAAAGAGATTAAAGAGAAAGAAATTGAAATAAAAGAAACGAGTGATTCAGAAGAAAAAGAATCGAGTGGGAAAACAAGTGAGCAAGTGAGAATTATTTCTACTAACCCACATTTCGATCTTTTTGTGATTTAACTTTTCAGGTTCCTAGAAGTTTGTGTGACCCATTCCATCTACATTACCTTCCAAACGAGAGGTGTTTTAGGTTGTTCGAAAAAGGTGAGTTCGCGAATGACAACCACCCACTTGCGATCGAAGGTAAGGAAGGTAAAAATTCTTTGTTTATCGAATCAAAGTCACTTGATTTGGTTAATTACTGTTCACATATTAATGTTAACGATGTTGTTTCAAAAGATGCCATGAAGATTCCATCTTATGACATGTTTTATAACAACAACTCTGTTGATTCTGTTGGATTGGTTCATCCTGTGCAAATTATGAATGTGTGTGATAACAGTTTTTCACATTTTGATTTGTTTGATTATAAAAATTCTTTGTTTGGCATCCATGTTAAAAGATCTTCTTCTAATATGTTGCTTGTTGGAATTCCTAATCAAGTTCGTGTGTTCAAGCCTGGTATTTGCTACATGAATTCATTTTATGGAAACATTAAGCACTTGGCATCATTTGCGTTCAAACTATGTTTGCTTGATGTTCGAACTTTTGATAAGAAGGTGAAATTCAATGATTTGGGTTTCAATTTTGATTCTTTTACTAATCACCTTGCTTGGCCACATCTGGAATTTTCGTTTCATTTCGAGAAGGTAAGACCAACCTATGTTTTTGGAATTGAATCAAATCTCCATGGTAACTTTCCTTTTCCATTTAAGTCCATAGTTTTCGTTAATACTAACCATTCTTATTTTTGTGAATTCCACCCCTTGAGGAGCAAGACATGTCATGGTGCGTCACCACCTATTCAAATTTATCGGAGTAATAGGTTTGTCTTACGCTATCTATCCAAAGAGAGAAGATTCATTTTGACCGAGAAAGGTAAACCCAATCCTCAATTGTCTTCTCTTCATATTGGTCAAGGTAAGTCATCTGAAAATTTTCAAACATCTTTGCTCAATTCGGTTGAAGTTGAAAATTCCATTGATTTGTTGTTTGGAAATTATTTATACTTTGATGTGATGGATTTTTCCTTTTGGCATTGTAATAATGTGATTATTATGCTGGAATTTGGAGACACCCCTCATGTTGTTCAAAAATGAAAGAAAGAGTTAGCATACCGTTGGCCATGGCATACCTTGCACGAACAAGACAAGGGACCAAATGAGTTGCTATATTCGGTTAAAGAAATTAAAATGTTTTGGATGAGGAATAATGTGTTTAAGTGCCTGCCATCATTTACAACCAATTATCCCTTGATCCAACTTAGTTTTCATGTTTGCAACGATGGTCTAATGGAACTCTTTGATAAATTTACGTATGCTTGCTTTGCCCAATTGAGATTTTTGGCATATGTTCGATTGAATGAATTTTTAATGAACTATCGAATACATTTGAATTTGACTCCTTTGAGTTTCTTTTTACCAGCTGTAGTAAGAATTTTTCAGGTTTGTGTGACATCTTCCATCCCATTTGATCGAGGAAAACCATGCACGAGTCAAAGTTCTCCCATGGACAAATGGCTCGACTTGAGGACAAGTCGCTTTGAAGACGGGGGGAATGATGTGAGCACACCCGGGGCGTCCTTGAATGCACACCAAGAATCAATTGATCTTCCAAAAGATCCCATGACCCAAGCTCGAACCAAGCAAAATCAAGATGCTATATCAGCCTTTGTGTTGCGCATTTGGAAAGATAACCAGCTCCATGACGTTGGAGGAGCTAAGGACAACTCCTTGAAGACTCCATGCACTATTTTGCAATCCGATCTCAGCTCCTATCCAGCTCCCCTATCCGCCATTCAGCTCACATCAGCTCACTTGAGCTCGTTTTAGCTCGTTTGAGCTCGAACTTAGCTCGATTCAGCTTATTCCTTTTTCAATTCAATAAATTAAGTTTTAATTTAGCTTATAACTAAGTTTGTTACAGCTCATACCGAATTCCCTAGCTCAATTTAGCTCACTAGGTGTTTTTGACTATTTGAGCTAGCCGAATTTATTATAGGTTGACTTATAATTATTGTGTCCAAATTTAGTTAGTGATATTAAGTTATTTAGTTATTATTTTAATTTATAATTATATGAATAGTTGTGTGTTATTTAATTTTGTTATTTAATTTTGTAGGTTAGTCGAATTTGGAAGATACATTCATGGCATTTAATGCAAGGTGCATGAACAGGAATGTTCATTGAACGAGAAGATTCATGCATGGTTCAGTTCAATGTTTGGAGGACATACATTCATGTACATGGAAGGTTAATGCATATTGAAAGGTGCATCTCCCTTGGACGGCACACATGCATGAATGGAGGGTAATTAATGCAAGTGCATGTACGGCTAGGTTCAAGCCCCCTTCTAGGTTCCATGTACAACCGATGCATGTGGGAGGACCTTTGGAGTTTCCTAAGCACCTATTCAGCCAAGAGACACCCTTTGGGAGTTTCATGCATCCCATGGCCGAACCTAGACAATCCCATTGGCTTCCAAAGCTTGCTCATACATGAAGCTGCCCACTCACCTGCCATTCGGCCGAACATGGACAAGGACACCATTGGTCATTTTTCTAGAAGGTTCATGTCTTAATTTGGTTCATTACTTAATCATTAAGTTCATGAATAGTCTATTCGGCTAGCATAAGAAACTAGTATAAATAGTTTGTTGATTTCATTTGTAAAGGACTTTTGCCAAATTTGTTAATGAACTTTTGTTCTTGTGAGGTTGCTTCCTCTCATATCTCGTACAAGTTTCGAAGGCTTAACTAGTTTGTGCTAGAGGCGTCTACCAATCTTGTTTGAACTTATCACCAATCTTGGTGTGGCGTTCACCTATCCTTCTATCCATCTTTTCACCTTAACAATATAGGAATCGGGGTGACACTTCTTAGCGTTGAATCATTCCTGACGTTGAGTTCGTTTTTTCCATCCCCCATCTTTCAACTTTCCTTCTTGTTAACCAAACCGAACCATTTATCCATCACCCATCTTTGCTACACATAACCGAACCTATTACTAAACTTACCCTTCTTGAAACCTTCCGCTTATTCTATTCCATTATTTTACTTTTATTATTAAAATCCGAGGCACGAACGACTCTCTCGAACTATGATCGGGCAACTACGTGAATTCGACTCATCTACCAGGGCCAGATCACATCAATGTGGCACGTCAAATTCGGCCATAACGTCCGGGCCGGGTTTAGGGTGTTACAATTTGTGCAATTAAGCAAGTATGCTTGTAGCATCGTATCAAATGTGGAGGAAATGTGTATCATATTTTAAGATGGGTTGAACAATGAAATTCGTTTGGCTATAGTAGCATTAAAGTTACGGGAATTTGTAGAACTTTCCGAGTGGGGTCAAAAGGTTAAAGAGATTTGTGAAAGAAAACGACAGTTAGATACGAGATTCAGATATTATAGCAAGAAAGGGCCATTCAAGTCTACTCAATCATATCCCTCAAAAAAATTTAGAAATGACACAAGTCGGTCAGTTACTCCTTCAGAGTTTGTTAACTGAGAGAAACTGAGATAAAGCAATTTCCAGTCAGTCAATACTCCGGCGGCGAGTGTTGGGAGTGTGAGAAATATGGAGAGAATAGTTTCGGTGTGTGATGAATGCAATAAAAGACATTTTGGAAAGTCTCAATTAAGATCAGGAGCTTGTTTCTGTTGTGGGTCTACTGACCACTTTCTTTGTAATTTTCCTAAAAAGCAAAGTGATTTCAGGAATCAACTGAAGTAACTTCACAGAGGGGTAGACGGTTTGGAAATGCTAGAAATACTACTCTTGGTCGAGGAAAGAATAGTGAGATGAATGAATGGTCAAAAATGAGAAAACTAGCTAGAGCTTATCCAATCTAGGCTTGAGAGGAAGTTATTGCTTTAGATGTTATTACGGGTACTTTTTCTGTAACACCCCTTACCTGTATCTGATGCCGGGATAGGGTATGAGGCATTATCGGACTTAAACATAATCAATCATACAAAACCAGGCCATAAAATTTCATCCAATTTAAAACCATTCATGCTGATGCATATCATTCCTATTACGGACTTACGAGGCCCAAAACATATATTGGAGGTGGTTCGGGACTGAACCGAGAACTTTGGAAAACTCAAAAAATTTCATCAAAACAGAGGTCACACGCCCATGTGGTTTGGGACACGCCCGTGTGGTCACACACCCCCATGTCCTCAGCCCGTGTAACTCTCTATTTATGACATTATGCACAATTTGGGGTCACACGGCCAAGTCACATGCCCGTGTCCCGAGGCTGTGTCTTTCACACGACTGAGACACACGACCGTGTCTCTGTCTGTGTGGCCAAGAAAATGGCTATTTACCAAGCCATTTGCCACCCTCATTTGCACACTCACATACACATTTTCAATTGCACTTAACATGGCACAATTAAGCTACCAACACAACCATAATCAAGGCTTAAACATATCAAAACAATTATTTATTATTCATAACAAAACTATCTACTTGAGTCATTGTCACTAAATCATTTATATCATGAGCTGAAAAACTCTAAATTAAGATCCGCTTGATTTTTCCATGACTAGACTCAAATATATTTCTACCATAAAGTTTTCAAAATTTATGGTTAAGCCAATAAGTACAGTCAATTCTTCAAATTCATCCATGTTCTACTATTTGACAATTTGACCTTTCTTTACTAAAAATTAATCATCTCTTAGTACGGGATTCAGATGATGTTCTTATTTGTTTCTCTTGAAAATAGACTCATTAAGAATTTAAAAATATAAATTTTAACTCCCAAGTATCTTTATAAAATTTTTAATGACTTTCCAAAGTCAGAACAGGGGAACCCAAAATCATTCTAACCATGTTTCATAAAAATTCAAATATCTCATAAAATGAAATTTTTTTTCTTGCACCGTTTCTTCTATGTAAAACTAGACTCAATAGGCTTTAATTTCATGTTTTATTCAACATATAATTTGATTTCCAAAATTTTTGGTGATTTTTCAAATTTATACTACTGCTATCCAAAACTGTTTTAATGCTAATTTTACTCTTTCATGATTCCCTTATACTAACTTTCATTAACATACCATTATAAACCACATCACACAATGAAATTGGCATAGGCATATGAGTAATTAATATACTTGTAACCTATTAGCCAATATAAGCCAATTTATATGACTACATACCAAATTAAATCCTTATTCATTACAAGCCAATACATTTGGCCATATCATAATGACACATACACAAAATGACTAAGTCCCTCTACATGCCATAGACTTAACATACTTACATTCACTTATACCCCAAATGATAGCTTGATAGTGTGATAGAATCTCTGACGATCTTCAACTCGAGCTAGCTGAATAAACCTATAAGAGGTGGGAAAGAAAAGGGGTAAGCTATATAGTTTAGTAAGTTCTCATGCAAAAAGAATGCAATTTAAACAAGCATTAATCATACATTTAACTTAATGAACATAAACTTGCACTTCATTATCAAATCACTTAAACTTGTATATATGCTTGTTCTTACCATAAGACCATCATATCTCATGTCATTCTCATGAGTTAGATGTACATACCTATGCCCACTTGCACATAATAACTTACTTTCTTGTCTTGATGAAATCATTAAGATTGCTTATTGAACTTCTCTTTGGACTACACGTTGAACACTCAGAATACTATCGGATACATCAAAAACTTGCACCTAAGTGCCTCATATGTAGCCAATGCTACTCCATATCTCAGACCACATGTTACTCACTTACGAGCTACTCATGGGACTACTCATGCAGGCCGTCAGGTATCTGCAACACATGCCAGACTACCTCGCTATTAATAGCATATACGAGGCCAGTACCTGAACGCCAAAACATGTGTCATACATATCACGAACTTAGACCACAACTCAATGAGTTCTGATGTCACATATATCATGAGCTCAGACACAACTCAATGAGTTCAGATTACATAATTCCTAGTGACATGTCACTTGTATCCTAAACTATTCCTAAGGTTCAAATGGGATTCTTTGATACCACATTTCTGTAGAACTTGCTCGTAACATCGATTTCAATGCTCATAGCACCAAATCACATATTCATGGAGAAATCAAAGCATAATTCATGATACAATTTAGGCAATAAACACATGATACAACATCATATTAAATATGTATGTACTTACCATACATGCAATATTAAAGCATTTAAAGTATGGTACATGTTGCATAATTTGCAAATGAACTTACCTCGACACTAAAATGGCAAAAAGGGACCTAATAGTCAATTTCTCATTTTTGATCTATAATATCACATTTAGTCTATTTATTAGTCACATTAGTCAATGTGATCCAAAAATCATACTATGGCAAAATCATATTTTTTCCCCTAAACTTTGTCATATTTACACTTTTTCCCCTAGGCTCGTAAAACGATTTTCATTCAATTTCTTTAATATACAAGCCTAGTAGCATCATTTTCATAACTATAGCAGCCCACAATTTCCACAAAATCACACTTTTATGGCAAATTTTATAACTTTTACAAATTAGTCCTTTTTAGCATTTTTACCGAAAACTACTTAGTAAAAGTCATTTAACACACAACAAACATTCATATTCCTCCATTAAACATCAAACTACACACATGTCACACATGGGTAAATTTTTAAACATGAACCCTACTTCAAATCAAGGGTAGAAATAGGTAAATCTTGTTACAAGGATTTCAAAACGTGAAAATCATTAAAAACGGGGCAAGAACGGACTTGCTATGGAGCTTGGAAAGCTTGAAAAAAACCCTAGCCATAGTGGTATTCAAAATTTCGACCAAGGGGTTGACGACGACCAAAATTTGGCTTTTATTTTGTTTATTTAATCATTTAATTACTAAATGACCAAAATGCCTCTATCTTAAAAATATTCTATTTCACCTATTTCATGTCCATTTTTGTCCAACAAATTAAACAATGGTCTAATTACCATTTAAGGACCTCAAATTTAAAATTTCATAACAATTGGACACCTCTAACATGTAGAACTCAACTTTTGCAATTTTTACAATTTAATCCTTTTGACTAAATTGAGTGCCCGAACGTCAAAATTTTTAAACAAAATTTTCACGAAATCATTTTGGGAAATCGTAGACCATAAAAACATAATAAAAATAAATTTTCTTACATCGAATTTGTGGTCTCGAAACCACTATTTCGACTAGGCCCAAAATCAGGCTGTTACATTTTCTCTCTTTGATATTAATGTATATGCATTGATTGATCCTGGATTAACTCATTCGTATATATGCACTACATTAGTAGTCAAAAAGAAAATACCTATTGAATTCAATGATTATAACTATTAAAGTTACGAACCCTTTGGATCAGTATGTTCTACTTAATCAGTTATGTAGATCATGCTTACTAAAAATTAGGGGTTATGATTTCCCCGCTAGTTTGATGTTATTACCTTTTGATAAGTTTGATGTGATTTTGGGTATGGAATGGTTGATTGTAACACCCTAAACTCGGCCTAGACGTTATGGTCGAATCTGTGATGCCACATTGAAGTGTGATTTGAAAAGCATCATTTTGTTGAAAACTCTTATCATGTTCGTTGTTAAAAACTGAAGTGGGTTTAGCAAAAAGTTTAATCATTATAGTTTTTTATTGCACTTTTTTAAAAAATAATGTTTATTGCAGAAGCTTTCGAAATATGTTGCAATAGCATGGTGTTTTGAAAACAATTATCCTTTTGGAAAGTTCGCGTCCTACTGCTAGCAGATATAATTCAAAATAAGTAAACCCAAAATTAAATTTAAATCTATAAAGGCCTTATTATATAACCAATACCCAAATTAAATAGCTTAAAGATTATAGATTTAAAATAGTAGCAAAAGCAGTTGTGTGGCCCTAATCGAGTCCCTCGCAGCACTGACCCGCCTAAGCATTACCTGCACAGGAGAGTAGAAGGGTGAGTTTATGAAAACTCAGTGTGTAATCCCTTACAACAATCAATCCTACAGTGGTAATTATAGTCTGGGCCTAAGCCCATTTTAGTAACAGTTCAGTAATAGTTAGGGCCTTAGCCCATTACAGTGACAGTATTAGTATCAATGTGAGCCTTTAGCCCATTTCAGTAACATTACAGAAATGCAAATAGAAATCCTACCCATCCATCTTCTACACTACACTCCGTCTAGCCCTACACTCTATGTGGGGATAAAATCGACCCACCCATCCCTACACTCCAAAATATAACATCAGTTGCGGCACTAAACAATATTTGGAGCAAAGCTGCCAGTACAGTACACTTCCTCCAAATATAATAACCCATCCCCATGCAATGTGTCATGTCATAAAATCATACGTGTATGCAAATCATGTCATGCTCGATTATAGTCATACATATCATAGGGACATATCAGTCATTTTACCTCGTAGGGGTACAACAGTCATTTCATCAGATTAGGGTCTAGATATACTTATCGACCTAACAGTAGGTCCACAGTCGTCTCGGGCGACCTGTGCAACCTTAGCAGTCAAACAGTGAAAAAGGGCCCAAGCCCATAATGCGGCCCATGTAGGCCCACACGCCCGTGTGGCCCATAAAGCCCAAGAATGACCTTGGCCGTGTGAACTACATAGCCTGACCCAATAATCTCCACACGTCTGTATGGTTTACCCGTGTGGGGCCCACGAGCTCGTGGGGCCCACACGGCCTATTTTGGCCCAACGTGGCCCATAATGATTTAGGCCCATCATGATGGCCTCAACGATCAAACGCACACATTCTATGCATTTAGATTACAACACGAGCGAGTGTACGCTCGTGTAGCGTCAATAGTCATACTTTTTTGACTTTTGTCGATTTACATTTATAGCAGTGTGGTTACACACCTGTTTGCGAAAAGAGCACACACACCACGAACACCAACCTAGATTCAATCATGACCAAAAGTCAGTCCTTAAATCATTAGGGTTAAACACCCTCTTATTAGCACTTAATCCCCAATAAGGTACATGTTACCCTTCTTGATTGAACAAGTACGTTTTAATCCCCCTTAAACTAGTGATCACAATTAACTTCCAAATCCTTGACAAAATATGCATTGCATCCTAATTTTATTAATTATCACCAAGAATGAAAATAATTAGAACCAAATGAACAACAACTTACCACCACGTATGATACGAGCACGCCCTGCGAACTTCATTGAACAAGTCTGTCAAGCCGGGCATTGACATGTTGGCAAGCTGATCCCAGCTCGTTTCCAGCTCAACGAGATCAATCCAACTTGCTTAAGCTAAACCGAGCTCACTCTTAGCTCATATTCAGCTCACGAGCTAAACCTTAGCTCAACTTCAGCTTAGGAGTTTAGCCTCAGCTCAACTTTAGCTCACGAGCTAAAGCTTAGCTCATTTTAGTTTAAACTCGATTTTGTCTTTAATACATTAAATAAAAATTTGCACATATTCATTTAAGCATTAAACTTGTCTTATATTAATATTTGTTATTAATATGTCATTGTCATTATATAAATTGATTATGTTCACATAGCTGAATTAATGCATGACATTAATGTGTTCACATCATGCCGAATTTATAAGTGTTCATGAGATGTCTTAATGACTTGTTTATTTCATGTAGGTACATCCCTTTGGACGGTACAATGTATGGATGAAGAAACATCTCTTTTGGGCATTCCACACTTATGAATGAAGAAGTATTAAATGCTGGTGCAGGTACGGCTAGATGCAATGTTTCTACAAATTCATGCATGTGTCGAATGCATGTATGGACATTAAAGGCTAGTCCATGAATGGATCAAATGCATGGGATGATAGAATGCATGAATGGCTTAAGTTCATGTATGGTGGCTGTCTCCTAACTTTCCAAGGCACTTATTCAGCCAAGAAGTAGCTGCCAACTAATTGTATGTTGACCATAGAGCTCCTTGAACATGTTCACACTTTGAATTGACCTATAGGCTACTACACATGCATGGATGGGTTCAAGAACGTCCAAGGGAAGGAATTAACTCAATAATTCAACACATTGATTGAATTAAGTGCATGCACAAAGGGGAGAACGAATTTACTAGGTTCATGCTGCCATTTATGAACCTACATGCCATTAAAGTGTTTAATTATGAAGATACATGTTCCATACAAGTGCATGAACGTCCCAAGGAGATGAATGCAACCTTTGGTGCACATACAAGTCACTTGAAGCCTTTCTTTATGACTAAGCATTCATGCACAAACCAAGGGGGAAGAAAGTGTCCATTCAGCTAGTGCATGAATCTGTCGAATTTATGAACTATTTTAATACATTAGTGTGAACGTTTTTATTATTGCGTGAACACCTAGATGCTGAATTTTAATGGTCATCTATGTGCCTATAAATATTTGTTTTCTTTCATTTGTAAGGGACTTTTGCCAAATTTGTTAATGAACATTGTTCTTGTGAGGTTGCTTCCTCTCATATCTCGTACAAGTTTCGAACGACTTATCTGGCTTGTGCTAGTGGCATCAATCGTCTTGTTTTGAACTTATCACCAATCTTGGTGTGGCGTTCACCTATCCATCTATCTATATTTTTCACCTTAACAATATAGGAATCAGGGTGACACTTCTTAATGTTGAATCATTCCTGACGTTGAGTTCGTTTTCCATTTCCATCTTTTAAATCTTTTTTTTCTTGTTAACCCAAACCGAGCCTTTTATCCTTCATCCATCTTTGCTACCCTTAACCGAACCTATACTAAACTTACCCTTCTTGAAACCTTCCGCTTATCCTATTCTAATTCTCTTACTACTATTACTAAAATTCGAGGCACGAAAGATTTCTCGAACTACAATCGGGCAACTACATGAATTCGACTCATCTACCTGGGCCGGATCACATCATTTGGTATCAGAGCTTGTAAATCGAGAGGCGCCGACGTTCGTATCAAGATCGAACTAGGTTCGTAGTAAAAAAATTCGAAAAAAATAAGTTATATTTTCGTTTTATCTTTGTAAAAGTGATATGTTGAAGTTGTAAAAAAAAAAGGTACGAAAATTATTAAAAAAAGAGAAAAAAAATGTGAAGTGATCAAGTTCTTCTTTTGTTTATATTTTGACCCGATCGACAAAGTGTTCTTTTCATCAACTTTGCACCCCATTTCCAAAACGCCACACTACACCAAAAAAAAAATTTCTTTTAGCCTACCCATAACCTATACATCTTATCCCTTGTAACCGATTTTGAAGCTGACCCCAAAGCACCAAGACGAGTCAAAAGAAACAAAATGCGAGGTTACGAGAGTAAGTTTGAGTGGTAAAAGGCTAGAGTGTGTGAGAACATTTGAGAGTTTGAAAAAGCCTAAAAACGAGTGCAAACACAAGTGGAGTGTTCATCAATATTTCTTTGCGAGTGAAATAGTGAGATTTGTGGTGAGGTACTTGATTTTTTTTTATTTTGTGTTGTAATCTAACATTTTCTTTTCAGCAACAAAAATCATGTCACCCGAAGAGTTCACCGAATCGGAATACCAATACTTGGTACAAGAAATGCAAAAAATGATGGAGTCCAACACTAAGAACATACACGAGAGATTAAATCATTTGGAAAAACAAGATCAAACTGATAGAGTTTCTTCGAGTCGAAAAATGGAGACAAGAACCCCACGGAGATATACCCCCGACTACTACTTGAGAAAAAGTTCCTATCGTGATTCCTTTTCGCCATCTACTTCGAGGCAAAGAGATTCATACTATGACTCATATTCATCAGTGAATTCGAGAAGTGATTTCGATCGAAAGTCCTTTTTATCAAGAAATTCGAGAAGACGAGAAGCCGATTACAATTTTGATTCGTTCCAAGATGGCGTTCGGAGAGAAAGACATACTCCTACTAGATCATCAACAAAATCTTACTCGGAGTATTCTTCACGAAGTTTTGATTGTGAATCATATGCAAATAGTTCTTCATCTTTCGAGCAAGATTTGTATTCTCATCGTTCTTCTGTACATTCTTGTAAAGAGAAAACAAAGAAAAGAAAAGAAAAAGTAAAGGAAGAAAAAGAAAATGAAATAAAAAGAAAAGAGAGGCAAGAGGCAAGTAAGAGAGAAAATGAGCGAATCTTGAGAGAACTTGAAAAAGCCTTTGAAAAAGCCTTTGAAAAGAAAAAAGAAAATGAGATTGAAAAAGAGAATAAAAAGAAATTTGAGAGTGAAAAAGAAATTGAAACAAAAGAAACGAGTGATTCAGAAGAAAAAGAATCGAGTGAGAAAACAAGTGAGCAAGTGAGGATTATTTCTACTAACCCACATGTTCGATCTTCTTGTGAATTAACTTTTCAGGTTCCTAGAAGTTTGTGCGACCAATTCCATCTACATTACCTTCCAAACGAGAGGTGTTTTAGGTTGTTCGAAAAAGGTGAGTTTATGAATGACAACCACCCACTTGCGATCGAAGGTAAGGAAGGTAAGGATTCCTTGTTTATCGAATTAAAGTCACTTGATTTGGCTAATTTTTGTTCACTTACCATTGTTAACGATTTTGTTTTAAAAGGTGCCGTATACAGCTTTTCTTATGACGATTACTACATTGGCAAATTTGTTGACAACATTGGATTAGTTTTCTCTAAGCGAATTTTGAATGTGTTTGATCAAAGTCTGTCACTTAAAAATCCTGATGTGTTTGACCATGCAAACTTTTTGAATTCATGTGTTAAATCTTTATGTTTAAATATGCCTGCTCAATTGATTTGTGATAAATCACTGCTTAAAAAAAGTGCATGTTGTCTAAAAATTCTTTGTTTGGCATCCATTTAAAAGATCTTCACATGATATGTGCAATTGTGTTCTTCATGAACAATCTTTAAGTTTTTGTACGAAATTTCCATGTAGTGATTTGCATTCCTGATTGATACTCTTGAAGCATGAACCTTTGCATATTGTTATGCTCAATTTTGTCAATTCAACATGTGTGTTTAAACTAGTGAAATATAATTCGTGTGGTGAGTTGATTATATCTTCTTCTAATATGTTGCTTGTTGGAATTCCTAATCAAGTTCATGTGTTCAAGCCTGGTATTTGCTACACGAATTCATTTTATGGAAACATTAAGCACTTTGCATCATTTGCATTCAAATTATGTTTGCTTGATGTTCGAACTTTTGATAAGAAGGTGAAATTCAAAGATTTGGGTTTCAATTTTGATTCATTTACTAATCACCTTGTTTGGCCACATCTGAAATTTTCGTTCCATTTTGAGAAGGTAAGGTCGACTTATGCTTTGGGACTTGAATCAAATTTCAACGATGATTTATTTTTTTCTTTTCAGTCCATACCTCCTATTGAAACTAACCTTTTATATTTTTGTGAATGTAACCCTTTAAAAAAGCACGAGTTGTCATGGTGCTTCGTCACCCACCCAAGTTGATCGAGGTAAAAGGTTTGTTTTACATTATCTGTCTGAAGAGAGAAGATTCATCTTGATTGAAAAAGGTAAAACCGATCTTAAATTTTCTTCTCTTCAAGATCGACAAGGTAAAGTTTATGAAAATTTTCAAATACCTTTACTCTATTCGAATGTTGTTGAAAATCTTTTTGATGGTTTGATGTTTGGAAATTGTTTGTACCTTGTTGTGATTGATTGTTTTCTTTGGCCTAGTAGTGATCCGTTTGTGTTGGAAAGTGATTACACAAATCATGTTGTTAATAAGCGAAAGAGTGATTTAGTTTCCAATTGGCCATGGTACACTTTGCGTGTACATTCCCATGAATTGTTATTTTTGAATAAACATATTGAAATGTTTTGGAAGAGGAATAATGTGTTTAAGTGCCTGCCATCGTTTACAACCAATTATCCCTTGATCCAACTTAGTCTTCATGTTTGCAACGATGGTCTAACAAAACTCTTTGATAAATTTACGTATACTTGCTTTGTCCAATTGAGATTTTTGGCATATGTTCGATTGAATGAATTTTTTATGAACTATCGAACACATTTGAATCTGACTCCTTTGAGTTTCTTTTTATTGGCTGTGGTAAGAATTTTTCAGGTTTGTGTGACATCTTCCATCCCATTTGACCGAGGAAAACCATGCATGAGTCAAAGTTCTCCCATGGACAAACGGCTCGACTTGAGGACAAGTCGCCTAAAAGAGGGGGGAATGATATGAGCACGCCCCGCGAACTTCATCGAACAAGTCTGTCAAGCCGAGCATTGACATGTTGGCAAGCTGATCCCAACTCGTTTCCAGCTCCACGAGCTCCGTCCAGCTCAAATCCAGCTTATTCGAGCTCAATCCAACTTGCCTAAGCTAAACCGAGCTCACTCCTAGCTCATATTCAGCTCACGAGCTAAACCTTAGCTCAACTTCAGCTTAGGAGTTTAGCCTCAGCTCAACTTTAGCTCATGAGCTAAAGCTTAGCTCATTTTAGTTTAAACTCAGTTTTGTCTTTAATACATTAAATAAAAATTTGCACATATTCATTTAAGCATTAAACTTGTCTTATATTAATATTTGTTATTAATATGTCATTGTCATTATATAAATTGATTATGTTCACATAGCCGAATTAATACATGACATTAATGTGTTCACATCATGCCGAATTTATGAGTGTTCATGAGATGTCTTAATGACTTGTTTATTTCATGTAGGTACATCCCTCTGGACGGTACAATGTATGGATGAAGAAACATCTCTTTTGGGCATTCCACACTCATGAATGAAGAAGCATTAAATGCTGGTGCATGTACGGCTAGATGAAATGTTTCTACAAATTCATGCATGTGTCGAATGCATGTATGGACATTAAAGGCTAGTCCATGAATGGATCAAATGCATGGGAGGATAGAATGCATGAATGGCTTAAGGTCATGTATGGTGGCTGTCTCCTAACTTTCCAAGGCACTTATTTGGCCAAGAAGTAGCTGCCAACTAATTCTATGTTGACCATAGAGCTCCTTGAACATGTTCACACTTTGAATTGACCTATAGGCTACTACACATGCATGGATGGGTTCAAGAACGTCCAAGGGAAGGAATTAACTCAATAATTCAACACATTGATTGAATTAAGTGCATGCACAAAGGGGAGAATGAATTTACTAGGTTCATGCTGCCATTTATGAACCTACATGCCATTAAAGTGTTTAATTATGAAGATACATGTTCCATAAAAGTTCATGAACGTCCCAAGGAGATGAATGCAACCTTTGGTGCACATACAAGTCACTTGAAGCCTTTCTTTATGACTAAGCATTCATGCACAAACCAAGGGGGAAGAAAGTGTCCATTCAAATAGTGCATGAATCATCGAATTTATGAACTATTTTAATACATTAGTGTGAACGTTTTTATTATTGTGTGAACACCTAGATGCTGAATTTGAATGGTCATCTATGTGCCTATAAATATTTGTTTTCTTTCATTTGTAAGGGACTTTTGCCAAATTTGTTAATGAACATTGTTCTTGTGAGGTTGCTTCCTCTCATATCTCGTACAAGTTTCGAACGACTTATCTGCTTGTGCTAGTGGCGTCCAATCGTCTTGTTTTGAACTTATCACCAATCTTGGTATGGCGTTCACCTATCCATCTATCCATATTTTTCACCTTAACAATATAGGAATCGGGGTGACACTTCTTAGTGTTGAATCATTCCTGACGTTGAGTTTAATTTCCATTTTCATCTTTTATATCTTTTTCTTGTTAACCAAAACCGAGCCTCCTATCCTTCATCCATCTTTGCTACCCTTAACCGAACCTATACTAAACTTACCCTTCTTGAAAACTTCCGCTATCCTATTCTAATTCTTTTACTACTATTACAAAAATCCGAGGCACGAATGACTCTCTCGAACTACGATCGGGCAACTACATGAATTTGACTCATCTACCCAGGCCAGATCACATCATTTGGTATCAGAGCTATTGAAAAGAGATATCGGGCCGGATCACATCATTTGGGATGATAGAATGCATGAATGGCTTAAGTTCATGTATGGGATGATAGAATGTTAATGAACATTGTTCTTGTGAGGTTGCTTCCTCTCATATCTCGTACAAGTTTTGAACGACTTATCTGGCTTGTGCTAACCATTTAGCTACCTCAAGAGCCTATTCGGCTATCCCTTGTATTCACTATAAATTTTGGCTTGTGTTACTTTGTAAAGGACTTTTGCCAAATTTATAGCCGAACTTTTGTTCTTGTGAGAATTTTCTTCTCTAAGTCTCGTTTAAGATTTTTCGTTGGCTTATCTACCTAGTAGTGGCGTCAACCTATTTCTTTTACGAAACTGAACTTATCACTAGTTTTAGTGTGGCATTCAAAACACTTTATACCGAGGTTCCTATCTGCCTAGATAGTGGGTCAAGGTCCATTTTGTTTCAACCATCCCTTCTTAAGAACTAATAAGTCTCGGGTCGATATTTGCTAATATCGGTTCAACTTGTTCTTAGGATCAACCTTACCATACTTTTGTCTATTTTCCCAAATATTCCAATCAATCATATTTCATTCCTTTTCCGAACCAAAACCAAATTACCAATATCCTAACTTCTTTTCTTTCTTAAACCTAAGATTAATTAACCGTCTTTGAACCCAAACTTAAACAACCAAATTATCTTCAGTTCAATTATCTATTTCCTTCTATTTCTGACGACACTTTCTCTTAGACGATCGGGCATCTATCATACGACTCAATTCAAGCCGAGGCGAGCTCGTATCACCTAAGTTAAGTATTAATGTGTGTTATGTTTAATAAGTGTTTACATGTGTTTAATAAGCTCATTTTAATGTGTTTATTGCAGGAGTCTTTTCAAGTCATAACCGTTACAATTAAAGGTTGTTACAAATTAAATAAAGTGGCTTTTCAAGTCATTTTTAGTTACAAAGCAAGGGGGCTATTATAAGAAGGGTTATACATCATTTAAAGGTGGTTTAAGGAGCATTATATCATCCAAATTAATTTTAAAAGCAACATTTTTCACTACCAACCATTTAAGCCACTTCAAAGGTCATTTCAAGCATTCAAACACCAATTAAGAAGCTGGTTAAGAGTTGGTGTCCCTTCGGCTGACCAAGGGCTAACTCAAGAGTCATTTTTCAAGCAATTAAAGTCATTAATTCAGCTGAATTGAAGTGAATTCAAGGATGGAGTTATTTGTCTCAAGAATGTGAAAAGACTTGAGTTTAATTTTAGCTTTTAATTGGCATATTAAGTTGAATGTTTATGACTATTCAGCTAGCCTATTCTAGCACTATAAATAGGTGAAATCAGCCTTTGTAAAGGGACTTCTGTTGAATATATACGAAATATTTGAATTGTGAGTTATCAATTCTCCTTGTTCTCATGAAATTGATTTGACTTATCAAGCTTAGCTTGTGGCGTTTATCCTGTCCTTGTTATTGAACTTATCACTTTCAAAGTGTGGCGTTCATTTATACTGAGGTTCCTATCATTCTTGATAGTAGGTCGAGGTTTATCATATACCAAGGTTCCTATCATTTTTGATAGTGGGTCGAGGCCTTTTCTTTGCTGTTTTCCTTAAAACTGAAATCATCTAAGAGCCATTTGAGATTCGGGTCAACAATCAAGTATTGTTGGTTCATTTTCTGCCTTAATAAATTTTCCCATCATTTTTGTTTTGTTAACCTCTTCGCTGTTTGTTTTAAAACCTTTTTCTTTCTTTTTTCAAGCCTTTCATTTGTTTAAACCTTGTTTGTTTTGAAACATTCAACTCTTACTCAAATTCATGATTTGGCAACATTATGACTCGAATCATTTTGAGGTGAATTTGTATCATTTTATGTTGTAAATAGTCCATTTTAGTTGGTAATGGCCGGTTATGTCCTTGATTAATACATTTTAATATTAAATAGTAAAGGTTAATAAGGTAAAATAATGATAAGTTAATATATATGATATAATATATGATAATTAAAATAGGTGTTCATATTATTATATCATTGCTGAAACTAAAACAAGAAAGAAAAAGAAAAGAAAACCTAGGTTCGGTTTCTTTTCAAGCTCAATCAAGGTAAAAGTTTAGCTCAGTTTTTGACAATTTTTATGTTTTTGAGATTGTTGCTTCGAGTACTACAAAACCCATGTTTGAATTTTTGAGTTTGATGAATATTTTGAGTTGTGCCATTGTTGAGAGCTTGTGATTTTTGTTGTTTGATGATGAAATATGAAAGATATGTTTTAGATTAACATGTTTTGTATTAGAGTTTTTAATGATTTTGAGTAATTAGGACTAAATTGCAAAAATAATAATTTGGGGGACTAAAATGTGAAATAAATGAAATATATGGATTTTTTTGAGAGTGGATAAAATTTGGCTCAACATGGGTATGCTAAAATTTTGTGTATTTTGTGTTTTGTACAATAGGGACTAAATTGTAAAAAGTGTTAGTGTTAGGGGTAAAATGGTCCCATTTATGTGTTTTTGGACTAAATTGAATAAAAATATGTTTGAATAAGCTTAATTTGAATATGTTTAGATCAAGAACCAAAGAAATCGGATTTGGATCGGGGGAAAGCGAAAATTGACGACTAGCTACCGTATTTCATTTTGTAACGTCTGAGATTTTGGATTCAAGTTACGAGCTAGGGGATCGTCAGCAAATTCTATCACACTATCGACCGCTTTCGATATTTTATAAGTTGCATTTTGAAACTATGGCATGTATAAGCTAGATTATGTTTAGAAATATTGAACTTTAGTTATGTATAAAAGCCATGCGAAAAAGGCTTAATTCCTATGTTTACATTCGGTTATGCTTGGTTGTGGCTTGAGTTTGTTTTAATAATATTGTTTAGTGCTATGAAGGAAATGATGATTATGATAAGTGTTTAATGTTTTAGTATTGATTAATGATTTTTGGTTGAACATAAGATTGATACGGCTAAGTATACAAGCAGTAAAATATATGTGATTGTGGTGAGTATATTTGGCCATTGTATTAAATGTGATTTGGGATCATAGACATGGCTAAGTCCAAACATAGCTTAAATTAATTTAATATGGTCATTACATGGCAGGTAAAATTTGTGATTTGATTGTATGCCTATTTGAAGTTAATGCCTTATTTTTGAAAGGTATAAATTGTAATACAAGTTGGTTTGATAATAATATGATAATGCATTACAAATATTTATGCGTATGATAAGGTGATTTGATTTGTTTGTATATGATATGTATGCTTTGAGTTTTGGGTATGTTTATATATATGTGGATTGCATTTTACAATGATAGAAATAATTACTCTTAGTTGATAAGTATTTTCATTCAAACATAATGGATTATGGTTGCATGTTTAGACTTGGTTATTATGATTATGCTATTAAAGTTGAGTCTTAAATGTCAATGAGTAAAGCAAAGCTTAAGTTGACCGAATGTTAATAGTTAATTGACTTTTGAGTATGTAATCTCAAACATATTGATTGACATAAATAATTAGTGTACTTTTGGATAGTATGTGTACTCAAAGAATGATTAAATTTACTAAGGTTAATTGAGCATGTTTTAATGACCTGGAGTAAATACGTATAGTCTTTTATGATTAATATTTTAAAATAAGTATATGGTAGTATTTGGTTAATGCCAAATGGATGTTTAATTTTTTTATAATTGAGTGCAAAGCATGCAAATTCAAAATTGACCTTAACCCTAGTTGCATATGTAAGTAATTTTTATTTATGTGTATTTGGCTTATTAAATTATAAGAACATGTATGTGATATTTAGTGACTTAAGCATAATTTCATAAGTGACTTAATAAATATGTTAAATCATGTATTCAATGATTAATGCCTTATATATGTATATATATATGCATTATATGCAGTGAGTTTTAAGTTGAAATTTGACATGATCTGTGTTTACAATGAGCAAAACAGAATATGTTCTGAAATGTTAGTTAATTATATTTTATTTATAAATAAGTTTGACTTGGGTGAAAATTTATTAATGATCGGATTTGTGCTTTTAATCGGTAATGCCTCATAACCCTAGTCTGGCGACGGATACGAGTTAGGGGTGTTACAACTAACTTCACAAAACTCATAGTTTCATCAATGGCACATTTCAAAATCATCAACAAAATCAAAAATTAAGACATGGGCTTGATAGTATTCGAAGAAACGATTATTAAAACATAGAAATTATCAAAAACCGATCAAAACACATACCTTAATCAAAGATTACAAGTGCTGAACCCTGAAAAAACTTTTCTCTTTTCTTTTCTTGTATTTTCGGCCAAGGATGAACATAAAATGATCCATTTTCATGCATTTGTTTTATTATTATTAACATATTAATTAAATTCCCATTTTACCCTTTGTTATAAAACTATTAAAACATGAATATCAAGGTCATAAATGTTTATTAACCATATAAATGGCATATTAACCACATAAGGACCTCTCAAATAATAAGCCAAATCAAATAGGCACTTTTAACAAACAGCAGGCAACTTTTACATTTTATGGGATTAGGTCCTTTTATCAAATTAAGCACACAATTGATCAAATTCTCGTATGAAACTTTCACACATGCTAATTCATATAACATAAGCACGAAAAATAATATTAAAATATTTTTCTAATTCAGATTTGTGGTCCCAAAACTACTATTTCGACTAGGGTTTAAACCGGACTGTTACAGGTGTGATGATTCCTGACATTTGAAAATGTGTTTTCGTATAGTAAATGGATCCCGACCAAGCCATAGTTGATGATGTCAAGAGTATAGCGCCTGCTCCCAGGCTAGGGACAACGCCAGTTGATTCTCAACCGACTTCGAGTAACCAAGAAGGAGAGGCTATGTAACAGCCCGATTAAACCCTATTCGGAACGGTAGTTTTGGGACCACAAATCCAAGTCAAAAAATATTTAAAAATTATTTTATCTGTTTACTATGTGTGAATTTATATCCATAAAATTTTTCGTGTTTTAATTTTATCGTTTGAGTGTCGATTTAATAAAAAGGGTTTAATCACGTAAAATGAAAATTTGATGGTTAAATGTGAAAGGGTTGAATTATTGTTGTCTTTTTAATTGAGGCATTTACAATGCAGTATTACCATTGTTAAAGTGATGGATAGTTTAAGACATGAATTATAATGGTTATATATTTTATAATAAAGGTTAAAAATGTAAATGATAATAATGTTATATATGTTAATCATTAAATGATGAGCATAAGTTGATTGATTTATAAGTAGATTTGTTCATGTTTTAGTCATTTCAAATCATATGTAGTAATGTACATATGCCATGAATGATTTGGTTCAATTTGATATATCCTTATTTTGTCAATTATGATATGGTCAAAATGATATGTGTTTTGATTTGTTTGATTTATATGATTTATGTATAAAATAATGGAATGAAGTAATTATATGAGCTTGGATATGCACACATGCTTATGTGGTAAAATGATATAAATGATATTTTTGCTTATGAATTATGTGATTACATATATGTTCGTTATATGATATGAAATGATTTGTAAAGAGATTATGTTAGCTATAAGATTTTAAAATTTAATGGTTTAAGTGATTTGATAAGAATAACATATTAAGTATGAAATGAAATGCATGTAAATTTCTAGTTGTATTTTGTCAAGTAATACCTCATAACCCCATTCCGGCACGGATACGGGTTAGGGTGTTATAGGCTAAACAAGCCTTTTACCAAATGATGAATGATTGGTTTACTCAGTATATCCGAATGAATCTGGCTGCAACAACCTCCACCCCCAACTAATCCTCCTCCGATACCTGTTATACCTCAAGTGATTGATCCGTTGAGATTACATAAGCCCCCTGTTGATAAAATCAGAAAACACGGGGCTAAGGAATTCAGAGCCACTGATGATGATGATGCTGAGCGAGCTGAATTCTGGCTTAATAATACTATTCGTGTGTTTGATGAATTATCCTGTAACCCTGATGAGTGTTTAAAATGTGCCATATCCTTGCTACGAGACATATCACTGGTAAAATACACTAGTATTGGTGGTTCCGAAAGAACGGGTGACTTGGGAGTTCTTTCAGATTGAGTTCCATAAGAAATACATCAGCCAGAGATTTATTAACTAGAAACACAAAGAATTTCTAGACTTGAAACAAGGTCGTATGACCATGATAGAATATGAGCGAAAATTGTGAGACTCAGCAGATATGCCCATGAATGTGTATCGACTGAAGCTATAATGTGTAAAAGATTCGAAGACGGGTTAAATGAAGACATTAAACTGTTAGTTGGCATTCTTGAAATAAAAGAGTTCGTAGTACTGGTTGACCGAGCATGCAAAGCCTAAGAGCTCGGGAAAGAGAAAAGAAAAGCTGACTTTGAAGCTAGAGATTCTCGTAAGAGATCATCGAGTAAGTCATTTCAGTCAACATCAAAGAGATTCTGAGATGATTCTAACCGTTCAAAAGCTACTGCGGGTTATACTAGACGTGATCGGGATAGACCACCTGTGAATTCGAAAGTTACCTCTATAACTAGTGTTGGTAATGTTAGATCAAATCAATCGAAGTGCAAATGTAACACCCCTTACCCGTTACCGTCGCTGGAACAGGGTACGAGATATTACTAGAACATAATACATACCATTAAACAAAACCGAGATAGAAATATGTCATCCAATTTGATAGTGCATCGTTATAACATATGTTTTGAACAATATTAATCAACTTCTATGGCTTGTACAAAGTAGTTGGTCGAGTCTCAGAACCAATATTTTAAACCTAGGCAATTATGACACGTAACAAAATAATTAAGCCTACTATACATGCCATAATTCAAAATGTTTAGTTCGAATACCCTAAAGTATTGATAGTGCGGGCAGATCTTCACGATCCTTAACTCCTGAGCAAGTTGGAGGATACTACAAGACAAAAGAGAGAAAATAAAGTAAGCTTATAGCTTAGTAAGTAAGTATGTAAATAATAATTAGAGAATTTAATGTGTTTACACAACAACTCAATTATATCTACTTTAATTTCAACATTCACTCCACTTTGATTAAGCTGTCTTTCCTGCATTATGTTCACTAAATAAATCATAACTCGAGTTACAAAACTCAAAATTCAAATCCGTAAAATTTCCCGGAATCTAGACTCATAAATATTCTTGCTAATTTTTTTCTAGAATTTTTGGTTCAGCCGATTAGTACAGTTTATTAGTTAAAGTTTCCCCTGTTACACAGCTCGACTAGTCTGACCTCCGTTCACTACGAATTGAATTTCTCTCAGTACACAATTCAAATAACCCTGAAATTTGTTTCATTTAAAACTAGACTCAACAAGGAATTTAGGTATGTAAACTATATTTCTTAATTTGCTTTTTAAAATTTTTAATGATTTTTCAAAGTTGAAACAGGGGATCACATATTCATCCTGAGCAAGTCACACACAATTGTAAATATCTCAAAATATAAAATTCCTTTGCCTGTTATGATTCTTTTATATAAAAGTAGACTCATTAAAATTTAATTTCACATCTCATTAAACCTCTAATTATGTTCCTCCTATTTTTGGTGATTTTTCAAAATCACGTCACTGCTACCGTCCAAAACAGTTTTAATGCTAATTTCACTCTTTCACACATTCTTTATGCTAACCTCATTTTATCTTACATATATAGATATACCACAAATCATTTTCACCACAATTCATTCATCACAAGTATAGGTCCATAACCACAACGTCACCACAAAACCATCCCGTTGAACAATTCGGATCAATCCTCGATATTTAATGGTTTTAGCACACAGCCCCACCATCATACTTCATTTAGTTCGGCTCTCTTGTACACATGGTGAACACTTAGTACCACTCATGCGACCTAGCCGATTTGTCTCGTAGCTCTCTTGTCTACATGGTGTCCTTCACTCGGAATCACGCATGCGACCTAGCTACATTTATCTATTACGTAGCTCTCTTGTCTACATGGGATACATCCCGTATCACACATGTGACCTAGCTACTACATGGTATTTCGTAGCTTTCTTGTATACATGATGTGCACTCAGCATCATCATACATGTGACCTAGCTACGCTCCTCTATTTTATTCGATCTCTCCAGAATGTTCAACCGGATCTCTCTCTATTATTTATTTCCATTCTTCCAATAGTCGATTTATATTTTAACATCAGCTAGTATATTTATATAATAGGCTGAAATATAAGAATGTAAATGAAAATAATGTAATGTTTACATACAAACTTACCTTGATGCAAAATGTGGAAATTTTGCGATTTAGTCCAAAACTTTTTCCTTCCCTCGTTCGAGGTCAATTCCACGCCTTTCTTGATCTATAACAACACATTTAGCTCATTTAGCACTCATACTATTTATTTCAATCCAAAGATCACATTATGGAAAAATTACATTTTTGCCCCTAACTTTTACAAAATTACAATTTTGCCCCTAGGCTTGGAAATTTAATTTCAGCCCTTATTCTTATGTTTTATGACATGCTGAACATTTTTATCTTCTACGACCACATCAAATTCTCACTCTAACACATAGTTGTGAACAATAGGTATTTTTACCGATTATGCCGTTTTACTCGTTTTCACTTAAAACCGAGTAGCACAAGTTGTCTAACATAATTTAAAACCTCATATTCTATCATAAAACATCAAAATACACAAATTTCACCAATGGGTATTTTTCCAAATATGAACCCTAGGTTGAATTATTGTTAGCATAAGCTTAATCGAGCTACCGGGAATCCAAAAACGTAAAGAACATTAAAAACGAGACTTGAAATCACTTACTATGGAGCTTGAAAGTTTAAGAAACCCTAGCTATGGAGAGAGGGAGAATTTGGCAGCAACTAAGGAGGATGATGACCAGTTTTGTGTTATTTTTCCCATTTTATTTCATTTAATATCCAAATGACCAAAATGCCCCTCCTTACTAAACTTTCAAAAATTCCTTCCATGTCCTAATTTTGTCCATGAACTTAAAATTGGTCAAATTACTATTTAAGACCTCCTAATTAATATTTTAAAGCAATTTCATACTAAAAACTTCTAAAATGTAAATTTTGCAACTTATTCGATTTAATCCCTATTTTCAATTTAAGCACTTTAGGCATAGAATTTCATCACGAAATTTTCACACAATCATGCAATCATATCATAAACCCCAAAATAATTATAAAACAATTATTTTTATCTCGAATTTGTGGTCACGAAACCACTATTCTGATTAGGCCTTAATTCGGGTTGTCACAGCAAACATTGTGGTAAACGACATCCCGGTAGCTGTAGATTGCATGATCGGGCTAGTTTTAAATGTGGATTGATGGATCATTTCATTCGTGAATGCCCTAAGTTAGCTAAACAAAACATAGTACAAAATGCAAGACCGAGTAACATGTCAGCTTGAGGTAGACCACCTAGAAATACAGGTAATGTGAGTAGCAGTTAGAGAGGAATTAAAGACATAGCAGTTCGATCTGAAGCTCTCGCACCTGCCAGAGCTTATGCCATTCACGCTCGCGAGGAGGCTTCATCCCCCGATATTAGTACTGGTACATTCACTCTCTATGATACTAGTCTAATTGCATTGATTGATCCTGGTTTGACTCAATCTTATCTGTGTGAGACCTTAATATTCAATAAGACTTTTCCTGTTGAGTCTATTGAGTTTGTGATTAAAGTATTGAACCCCTTGGGCCGGTGTGTTCTGGTTGACAAAGTGTGTAAGAATTCTCCTTTGATGATTTGAGATTCGTATTTTTTGGCTTATTTGATGTTGTTGCCATTTGACGAGTTTGATATAATTCTAGGTATGGACTGGTTGACTTTGCATGATGCTATCGTAAACTGCAAAAAAAGGACTATTGATTTACGGATGAGATTATTCAGATTGAATCTAACGATCTGAATGGTTTACTGGCAGTGATATCTTCGATGTTAGCTCAGAAGTATGTGAGAAAGGGTTCTAAAGCTTACTTTTCATATGTGCTTGATAGTAAAGTGACCGAAAGAAAGATTGAATCAGTACCAGTTGTGTGCGAGTATCCAGATGTGTTTCCTAAAGAATTGTCGGGTTTGCCACCTATTCGAGAAGTAGAGTTTGGTATTGAGTTAATGCTGGGAATGACTCCTATATCGATAGCTCCATACAGAATGACACCTACTGAATTAAAAGAATTGAAAGCTCAATTGCAAGTGTTGATAGATAGAGTTTTCGTGCAACCAAGTTTCTCTCCCTGGGGTGCACCAGTTTTGTTTGTGAAAAAGAAAGATAGAACTATGAGAATATGCATTGATTACCAACAGCTCAATAAGGTGACCATAAAGAATAAATATCCGTTGGCACAGATTGACAACCTGTTTGATTAGTTAAAAGGGGCTATAGTGTTTTCGAAAATAGATTTGAGATCAGGCTACTATTAGTTGCGAGTTAAAGACTCCGATTTGCCGAAAACTACTTTCTGAATACGGACACTATGAGTTTCTGGTTATGCCTTTCAGACTTACTAATGCACCTGCTATTTTCATGGATTTAATAAACTAGATATTTAGACAGTATTTAGATTGGTTTGTGGTTGTGTTTATAGATGACATTTTGATCTATTCTCGTGATGAAACTGAGCATATCGAGCATCTGAGACTTGTGTTATAGACTTTGCAAGATAAATAGTTGTATGCGAAGTTCAGTAAATGTGAGTTTTGGTTATGCAAAGTCAGTTTTCTGGGACATGTTGTATTAGCATCGGGTATTTGGGTTGATCCGAGTAAAATTTTAGCTATACTTGATTGGAATCCTCCGAGAAATATTTTTGAAGTCTGAAGTTTTCTAGGACTTGTTGGTTACTATAGATGGTTCGTGAAAGGTTTCTCTATGATTGCAACCCCGATGACGAAGCTATTACAGAAAGATGTTAAGTTCGAGTGGTCAGAAAAGTGCCAAAAAAGTTTTGATCAGTTGAAAGCCCTTTTGACCGAAGCTCCATTGCCAGTTCAGCCAGAATCGGGTAAAGAATTTTTTATCTATAGTGATGCATCTTTAAATGGTTTGGGTTGTGTGTTAATGAAGGAAGGCAAAGTCATAGCTTATGTCTCAAGACAGTTAAAAACGCACGATCTAGAATTGGCAGCTATTGTGTTTGCTTTGAAAATATGGCGCCACTACCTGTTCGGTGAGAGATGTCATGTTTATTCTAATCACAAAAGTCTAAAATATTTGATGACTTAGAAAGATCTGAATTTGAGACTGCGTTGATGGTTAGAGCTACTAAAAAGACTACGAGCTTGTGATTGACTACCATCTGAGAAAGGCTAATATTGTTGCTGATGCTCTAAACTAAAAATCACTATTTGCTTTGCTTGCAATGAATGTGTATATGGCTATGTCTGATGATGGTTCGATTATAGCTGAGTTAAAAGCAAGACCATTATATATTCAATAGATTTGTGATGCTCAAAAAGTTGATAATGATTTATTGCAAAGCGGGGCCAATTTGACTTGAATGTTGATTCAGAATTTCGAGTTGATGCTGAGGGTTTTCTTAGGTTCAGAAACCGAATATGTGTTCTAAGAAATCCAGAGTTGATTCAGATGATTTTGAATGAAGCTCATAATAGTCGATTAACTGTTCACCCGAGTAGTATGAAAATGTATAATGATCTAAAACAACTTTACTGGTGGCATGGTATGAAACGAGACATTTCTGACTTTGTTTCGAAATGTTTAGTCTGTCAGTAAGTAAAAGTCGAGCATCAGGTACCTTTTGGATTGCTTCAGCCGATCATGATACCTGAGTGGAAATGGGATAGAGTCACGATGGATTTTGTATCCAGTTTGCCGTTGACACTGAGCAAGAAAGATGCGATTTAGGTTATTGTGGATAGATTGACTAAATCGGCTCATTTTGTTCTGATTCGCACAGGTTACTTGCTTGATAAGCTAGCTAAATTGTATGTTTCTCAAATTGTGAGATTATAAGGAGTACCTATTTCTATTGTTTCGATAGGGATCCAAGGTTTACTGCGGTTTTGGAAGAAACTGCAAGATGCACTAGGTACGAAATTATATTTCAGCACTGCTTTCCATCCGCAAACAGATGGTCAGTCCGAACAAATCATTCAAATACTTGAGGATATGTTGAGATGTTGCATTCTTGAGTTTGAAGGTATGTGGGAATAATACTTACCTCTGATTGAATTTGCATACAATAATAGCTTTAAATCGAGTATCAAAATGGCACCCTACGAGGCTTTGTACGGCCGTAAATGTCAAACACCATTATATTAGATTGAGCTCAGTGAAAACAAGATACACGGGTCGATTTGTTCAGAAAGACTGAAAAAAAGTGAAATTGATCCACGAAAGTCTGAAATCAGCGTCAGATTGTTAGAAATTGTATGCGGACTTAAAACAAAAAGATATAGAATTTCAGATCGGGGACAAAGTGTTTTTAAAAGTCTCGCCGTGGAAGAAAATTCTCAAATTCAGTTGTAAAGGCAAATTGAGTCCGAGATTTATTGGACCATATGAGATTATTGAGTGTATCAGGCCAGTTGTGTAACGCCCCCACGCCCGAGACCGTCGCCGGAGTCGAGCTTGAGGTGTTACCGAACATAATTTATCAAATTAAGAACTTCGAATCATTTGTTTCTACATTCACAGCTTTCTAGCTACCTGCGTAATAGTTACAAGAAAAATCATATCTCGAGTTATGAAACTCGAAATCAAGATCTGTAAATTTTTCCTAAATCTAGACTCATATATCTATTCACTAAATTTTTTTAGAATTTTTGGTTGGGCCAATTAGTACAATTTATTAGTTAAAGTTACCCCTGTTTCAAGACTTGATTGGACTGACCTCTGTTTACTACAAACCATATTTCTCTCTGTGAAAAATTTATATGACTATGCCGTTTATTTATCCTGAAACTAAACTCAATAAGGATTCCAAGAATATAAAATACACTACCTAATTATTTTTGTACAATTTATGGTGAATTTCTAAAGTTGGAACAGGGGATCCAGAAATCGCTCTAGCCCTATTTCACTAAAATTCAAATATCTTCTAACATATAATTCCTTTACCTGTTTCGTTTGTTTTATGTGAAACTAGACATATTAGGCTTCAATTTCATATTTAATCCATCACCAAATTCGATTTCTATGATTTTTAGTAAATTTTCAAACTCACATCAGTGTTGCTGTAATGTTCTGTTTAAGGCAAATTTCATCTTTTCATGAGTTCTTATGGACTAGATAACCTATTAACCTTCCATGACATCAAACATGATCTAAATTAGCCATTTCCATGACTTATCATTATCAAGCATTTTCTCAACCAAATCACCGCCATAACACAAAATTATTTACACAAAGTAAGTATATTGCTATACATGCCATACTTAAGTTTTACAAGCCATTTACCAAAATAAAAGTCCTTCGGATAGTGTGATCAAACCTTCGACCTGTCCCGATTCCCGAGCCAGCTTGTTCAAAACTACAGTGAATAAAAAGGAGGGAGTAAGCATAAATGCTTAGTAAGTTCATATGCAAGTAACAAGTAACATAACAATACATTTATACCAAACAACCTTAGCATGGTATCACCAAAACATATATCACATTTCTAAACATCATTCATCATCTTACCACCTTATCATTGTAGTATCTATTTTCAACCCAAGGGTTAAGTACATACCTGTCCAAAGTGTCCATTTCACAACACTTACCAAAACGTCACTTGCATTTTAAGTGTTCTTCCATTTCACTAGAGATTTTACTCGTTGAACACATCGGAATATAACTCGGATACATGGATAATTTGCACATAAGTGCCACATATGTAATCAAGCAATCATGTAACCCGCCCCTAAGTGAACTCGGACTCAACTCAACGAGCTCGGGCGTTCGCATCCATAAGTGAACTCGGACTCAACTCAACGAGTTCGGATGCCCAACCATCCTAGTGACATGTCACTTGTATCCTAATCTATTCCTAAGGTTCAAACGGGATTTTCCTTGGACACATATCCTTGCCATCTTCCGTAAAATACTGAAACCAATACTCGGTAGCACTTTATATAAATAATACACATAATTTGCATTTTATTCGAAAATAACCACAAAGCATATATTTCATGATAAAAATCAGCATATCATATAATTAACATCAATAACTTAAAAATAACAATTATGCTACATTATTTACACATGAACTTACCTTGGTACCAAAATATAAAGATTTTGCAATTTAGTCCACAATCTTTTCTTTTCCTCAATTGGGGTCGATTCCACGTCTTTCTTGATCTAAAATAACACATTTAGCTTATTTAATACTCACATTTTCAAATTAGTCTTTAATTCAAATTTTAGCAAAATTACAATTTTACCCCTAAACTTTTGCATATTTACACTTTTGCCCCTAATCTCGAGATTAAACTTAATTCCTTATTCTTATGTTTTATAACATGCTGATCACTTTTCCCTTCTATGGAAACATCAAATTCTCACTCTAACATGTACTTATGACTATTAGGTATTTTTGCCGATTAAGCCCTTTTACTCGTTTTTGCTTAAAACCGAGTAGCACAAGTTGTCTAACTTAATTTAAAACCTCATATTCTATCATAAAACAACAAAATTCACAAATTTCACCTATGGGTATTTTTCCAAATATGAACTCTAACTCAAAATATTACTATCATAAGCTATACCGAGTTACTGGGATTTCAAAAACGTAAAAATCATTAAAAACAGGGCTTGGAATCACTTACTATGAAGCTTGAAAGTTTAAGAAACCCTAGCTATGGAGAGAGGGATCATTTGGCGGCAACTAAGGAAGATGATGACCAATTTTGTGTTATTTTTCCCTTTTTATTTCATTTAATATCCAAATGACCAAAATGCCCCTCCTTACTAAACTTTCAAAAATTCCTTCCATGTCCTAATTTTTTCCATGAACTTAAAATTGGTCAAAGTACCATTTAAGACCTCCTAATTAATATTTCAAAGTAATTTCATACTAAAAACTTCTAGAATGCAAGTTTTGCAACTTATTCGATTTAATCCCTAACTTTAAATTAAACTCGTTATGCCAAAAATTTCTTCACGAAATCTTTACACAATTATAGAATCATATCATAAACCTCAAAATAATTATAAAATAATTATTTTTATCTTAGATTTGTGGTCACAAAACCACTATTCTGATTAGGCCTTAATTCGAGATATTACAAGTTGCGTATAGACTATTGTTGCCACCGGATTAGAAAAGATTCATAATGTGTTTCATGTGTCAATGCTTCGTAAATATCGATCTGATCCCTCATATGTGATTAATCCGTTAGAGATTGAGATTAAGTCTGATATGACATATGAGGAAGAACTGATTCATATTCTGGCTCGCGAAGTTAAAGAATTACGAAATAAGAAAATTCCATTAGTGAAACTATTGTGGATAAACATGGAGTTGAAGAGGCAACATGAGAGCCAGAAGATGCAATGAAATAACGTTATCCGAACCTATTTACAGATAAGATTTTCAGGGACGAAAATCACTAAGGGGAGAGTTGTAACATCCCGATTTAGACCTTATTCGGAATGGTGGTTTCAAGACCATGAATCTGAGTCAAAAAAATATTTAAAAATTATTTTCTGTGTTTATTATGTGTGAATTTATGTGTGTGAAAAATTCATTCGAAAATTTTATCATTTGAGTGCCCAATTTAATAAAAGGGCTTAATCACGTAAAATGAAAATTTGATGTTTTAGTTTGTAAGGGCCGAATTATTGTTGTCTTTAAAAATGGAGGTATTTATAATGTAATTATACCCTTTAGTTTTAGCATGGACAAATTTAGGCATTAGTTAGTGGAATGGGAATAATTTTATAAAGGTTATATATGTAAAATGATTAATAAGTTATAATAATATAAAGCATAAAATCAAAACCTAAGTGCTCATCTTCTTGGTTTGATTGAATAAAAAATAAAGAAACAAAGATAAAGCATTTAAGGGTTCGGCCAAAGACTAGCTTGATTAAGATCAAGAACCAAATAAATCAGATTTAGATCGGGGAAAAACCAAAGTTGTTGAATAGTTGTCTCGTCTCGATTATCGTTGATCGAGGTAAGTTTATAAGCAAATAGACGTTATTAATTTTAAATAAATACGAGTTTTATATGCTGAAATAAACTATGTGAAAATATATATGTGGTAGCCAAATATGAATATGTTTGGGAGCTATGTTTACAAATTCGATTCGACCGAGTTATGACATCTGAAAGCCCCGTACGAACCTTAGGAATAGCTAGGATACATATGTCATGACATAGTATTTTTGATATATGTTCTCGTGACATTGGCATCGATGTGTGATTACGTGTAAGACCATGTCTGGGACATTGGCATCATATTTGATTTGTGTAAGACCCTGTCTGGGACAGTGGCATCGATATGTGATTACATGTAAGACCATGTCTGGGACGTTGGCATTGTACGATATGTGTGATTATCTGAGTATCCTATTTAATTCCAAATGGTTCAACGGGCAATGATAAGTTGTGATCAAATGTGTAAATCGAGCTAAATTGATCAGGCATGTGATAGTTGATTACTTATTTGAAAATAAGGTAAGTTAGTTATTTGATTGATGCAAATTATACATGATGCTAATGTAAATAAATGTGTATTTGTAAAGTATATTCGGCCACACGTTACATATAAGTATGTGATATTAAAGTTTGATTCATGAGTATATGCATATGAGTGTATATATATTCGGTTGTATAATGATATTATGGCTTTGAAATTGAATAATACTTTGATAATAGATATATGTATATTCGGCCAAGATAAAGTTTATATATGAAAGTATATGTTGTATATGAAACTGTAAGCTTGAAATTAAATGTGATTATAATAGCATAATTTGGTTTGGTTAAATTGAGTTGATTATGTCATTAAGTTGTTTATTTGCTTATGACTTACTAAGCTGTGAAAGCTTATTGTGTGTTTGCTCTATGTTTTATAGATTGTGGAAGCTAGTTACGAGCTTGGGGATCATCAAAGAATTCTATCACACTATTGACTATTACGGTACGTTTATAAGTTTGAACTTGAACCTATGGCATGTATAGGCTAGTTTATATATTTGATTTTGGGGTATGTAAATATGAGCCATGCGAAAATGGCTTATTATTTTGTTAAGCTTGGATTTTATGCTTTGATCAAATTATGGTTATGTTTGGTTTTGGTGTTTTGGCTATGGCTTATATATATAAGTATATATATGTGAATCTTGTTTGATATGCTTTGTTAAGGTTTTGTTATGTGAGTTGGTATTAAGGTAAATTCGGTTATGGTATATAGAGGAAGTGAAGATGATATGGTTTATTAATATTTGAGGTTTAGTATAATTAATTATGGATGAGTTTATTTTGGTAAAAATGTTAAAGATATACTTGTTGATGAATGTATTCAGCTAATGATAGATAAATTAAATACATATGCATATGACATGTTTGTTTGTGGTATGATATTTAAAGGTCAAGTTGATTAGTTTAATGTTTGGTTTTTTGTTATGTGCATAAAGTGTTAACGGCAAATTATAGAAGTAAAATGGCTACTTTGATTCGGTTACTTATTAGTAAATAATGACTATGTATTAAGTATGTTTTTTTAGCTAAATGGATAGTCATAAAGTGACAAGTTGACATTTGTATTCGGTTATGCAATGGTAAATTTAGCTTAAGATTGAATGGTGGAATTGGTATGACTTTAGTGGTTAATTTTGATAACCGAATAGGTGAGAAATGAATTGGTTGTGTACTTGTAATTTTGTTATGGTGCTAGCATATAAATTTTGGTATGTTTTGATTTGGTAATTAAGCTTAGAAATGGTTCATAGGTTGGTTGAATATATGATGGTTAGACATGTTATTTAGCTTGTGAATTAGGTATGATATGACTTGACATTTGTATTTAAAAAAATGGTCCATATTGATATGGTAATATGCGCATGAATTTGAAATGCAAAAGAAGTATATTTGGCCATGTTGTAATGCTAGCTACTATCTTTTATGCTAATGAATATTATGCAGTGTGACATGGGGTGATATGGTACAATATGCGAATGTACATAGATATGTAAAATGGTATGTTTAGTATTTAGTCAAAGAAGTGAATTTGCACTAGTGGATGTCTTGTTGTAAGCTCGATTTATGAATTGAAATATGATTAATTATGACTTAGGTATTCGAATGTTATAGAATTGATGGCCATATAGTTCGAACTTTGTAATTTTGAAACATATGCAAATTTTGGTTTTGATGTATAATATATTGGTTCGAATACTTGAATAGGCTAACGATATTGATGTAATAGAATTATAAAGCATGATTAATTTTAATTGGTTAAATGGTTTACATGTGCACATTTGATTTATATGAATTAGTAAATGGTTGCTATTCGATTTTGAGAATTATTGGAAAGAAGTTGATATATTTTTGTACATGTAATGTATTATATGAACGTACTGAGCTGTGTTTTGTCCAGTAATGCGCCGTAACCCTAATTTGGGGACGGATACGGGTTAGGGGTGTTACAATGCCTATTTATGTGTTTTTGGGTAAAATTGAATGAATATGTGATTAAATAAGTTAAATTTTAATTTATTTAGATCAAGAAAGAAAGAAATTAGATTTGGATCGGGGGAAGTCAAAAGTTGTTGAATAGTTGTTCCGATCCATTCATTTTCGTACGAGGTAAGTTCATATGCAAATAAATGTTTTTAAATTTAAATGTATATATTGCCTAATTGAATTGTATATTTATATATGTTGCCGAATTGAATTGAGCATTGGAGAACTTATTTCGAGCATGAATTGATTGAGTTACAAAGTTGAAAGCCCCATATGAACCTTAGGAATAGTATAGGATATAAATGTCGTGACATTAGGACTTCTGAGGTGTGATTTCATGTAAGACCATGTCTAGGGCATTGGCATCGATATGAGATTACGTGAAAGACCTTGTCTGGGATAGAAGCATCGATATGTGATAACATGTAAGACCATATCTGGGATATGGCATTGTATGTGATATATGTGTTTCCGAATATCCTTAACAATTTTGAATGGTACAATGGTTAATGTTAAAATGAGACCGAATGTGAATTTGAGCTAAATGATTTAGGTACGTATGAAGTCTATATGTTCATTGAAAAATAAGGTAAGTGAAGTTACTTAACATGGTAGTATCGATTATATGAGAAAAGTGATTATATATGTGTATGAGATTAGTTAAATGTGGCCTATTTGAATTGAATTATTAATGTTCTTGTGATTATTTATTTGCTTATGGCTTACTAAGCTTTCAAAGCTTACCTTGTGTGTTCTTTCATTGTTTTATAGATATATAAAGCTAACTCGAGCTCGGGGATCGTCAAGGAGCATTGTCACACTATCAATCGCTATTTCGGTACTTTGAAAGCTTGTACTTATGACATATGGCATGTATAGGCTAGTTTTGATACGGTTAGTTTTGAATTGTGTATAAATAGCCATGCGACAATGGCTTGATAATGATATTAATGTTTGTGAATAATCGGCCTTGTTAATTAGCTCGTTTTGGGAAGTTTGTTTGATGGTATATTTTGTATTTGTGGATAGTTACAATTTGGTTTGAGTGATGGTAATGTGGTTAATTATTCGATTAGATGTTAATGTTGGTATGTGTTCATATTTGCTATGTAATGACTATGCTATGCCATGTGAATTTGGCTATTTGGTGTGGCTTATTAATGACCTATGTTTTGATATATAAATTGCCTTGTAAATTGGTTTGTGAATGATGAAAATTACTTTGGTCATTTTGTGAGATAAATTATGATATATGATATATATTTACATTTGGCTAATGATAGGTAAAATAAATACATATATGCCTATGACATGTTTGTTTATGGTTCGATATTTAAAGGTCAAGTTGTTGGTTTAATGCTTGATTACAAAATGTGTTATATATATGGTTGTATATTTAGTTATGGTATTTGGCTCATTTTGATAAGTATGAGATTTTGGTATATGGTACGTATATATATGTTTTGTGATGTCATATGCATTTGGCCAAATTATTAGGGATGTCTTGTTGATTATATGATTGATTATGTGAAGAATGAAATTGGTATAATTGGAATAAGATTTAGTTGTGGTTTTGGTATGATTCGATTTGACATTTGTGTTTAGTATTAGTAGTTGCTAATTTGGCCGTAAAGGCAAATTGAGCCCGAAATTTCTCGGACCATACGAAATTACAGAACGGATTGGGCCGGTTGCTTATAGACTACTTTTGCCACTTGAACTTGAAAAGATTCACGATGTTTTTCATGTTTCGATGCTCCGTCGGTACAGATCTGATCCTTCTCATGTGATTAATCCATCAGGGATTGAAATTCAGTCTGATTTGAGTTATGAAGAAGAATCGGTTCGTATTTTGGCTCGCGAAGTAAAGAACTACGAAATAAGAAAATCTCATTAGTGAAAGTACTCTGGCTCAAACACGGGGTTGAAAAAGTGACTTGGGAACCAGAGGACTCAATGAAAGAACGTTATCCTAACCTTTTTACTGGTAAGATTTTCGGGGACGAAAATCCCTATGGGGGGAGAGTTGTGACAGCCCTAATTTGACCCTAGTCGGAAAGTGATTTTGGAACCACAAAATCGAGTTATGAAAATAATTAGACGTTATATTCTGTGCTTATTGTATGTGGAATTTGTATGTGTGAATATTTCGTGCCTTGATTTTATCAATTAGGTGTTAATTTATAAGAAAGGACTCATGTGATAAGACTTGAAAATGTGATAGGTGAATTTTAAAGTGGCCAAATAATGCATGAATTATTGACATGGGGGACTTGCATGTCAAATAGACCACTTTTAATATAGTGGCCGGCCATAATGATGGTTGATAGATAATATATGCATTTTATTTTAGCATTATAATAGTTAATGGCTTTACATTATGAAATAAAGAATAATTAAAATAAGAAAAGAGTGATAAAAACAATGTATGTTCATCTTTTTTTTCCCATTGCCGTAACTAGTGAAAGAAAAATAGAAGAAGAAGCCAAGGCATTTGGCCATGGTTATTTCATAAATCAAAGGTATGTTAATGTGATTTTTATGTAATTGTTTATGAAATTAAATTGATGAGTGCATTGTATAGTTAACCCATGGTTTAAATTCATGAATTATTGAACATATGTGCATTCGGCAATTTGTTAAACTGTGATAATTTGATAGCTTTTTGAAGGTGTTGTTTAGATGTTAAATTTGCTTATATTATGGCCGAATGAGTGTAATGTTAATGAATGATTAAGTTGAATTCATTGTTGAGAGGTATGAAGTTGAAGTTGCCGTATATACATGCTTTTAGGAAAGGAAATTTGTTTTTTTCATTTAAATTAAGCATGTTCTTATTAAATTGAGCTTTGAATTGATGTAATTAAATGGAAAATGAATTGATGGAGTTGTGAGTGTATAAATTTCCTTAGTTGGGGCAAAGCATGTATTCGGCCATGTGGGTAAAATGTTAGATTTCGAATGTTTGAAGTTTTAAATTATAAATGGTTATTAGATGAGCTCTAAGCTTGTTAATCTTTGTTTGTGAAGTTGTCAATTGATATCTTAATTAGGGAATTGAATATTGTTTATAATTTGAGGTTATTGAAAGTTGAATTAGATGATAAATAACAATCGGCTATTGTGTTTATGTGAATATATATATGCTAAATGTAGTCTTGGATAAGTAAATTTTGATGTATTAGATTGGTAACATGGTTATGCCGATTGTGAAAATGTGATAAAGGTGCCAAGAAATAATTTAGTTGTTGGTGTTTTAAAGTGAATTTAAATGAAGTTTTGCCGAATGTGTTTATTGGTGTGTGAAAATTTGAATTGTAACGTTAAATCGTTAGTATGTGTTCTATGATTTCCGAATGTGAATTAAGGTAAATAATTTGGAGAAGGATGAGTTGAGTTGTAAAAATTTATGTATATGAATTAGTGGTTAATGGACAATCGATCAAGGTGGTTAATATGCATTGGTATATGTTATAATGGCCGATTGTAATCAAGAATAAAGATGTGAATGAATGGTTGTTAATGAGTTGTCGTATGTTTCTTATTAAGAAAAATTGTTAATGTTTGAATCTAAATAAATTAGTTAAGTAATTAAACAAACTGATTTATTTTACCTAGCTCAAGACAAAAGGAACTTAACTCGGAAAAGGGAAAAGCAAAACAAATGGAATAGTCGATTCGTAGTTGTCTGACAACATTTAAGGTAAGTTTTTAAGTGTTTAATTTGATTTCATATACTTATTGATTAAACGAAAATAGCTAAGAGGATGTTGTTTTTATTTAGCTAATATGCCGGGTGAGAATGAATTAATACTATAAACCAAAGATAGGTAGTATAGCTAAGTTGAATTGGATATGGAATTATAACATGTTAAATGAGATTTATGATCAATGTACCATGTTGCATGAGTGATGAAAGAGGTTTCACTATTTGTGATTATTAGAACCTAAGGGTAACCATGTTTGGATGTGATATTATTAATGATGTGTGATTGCCGAACGTAATTGAGGTATGGAATTCAAGTATAATACCTTATATCAAACGTGTACTTTATTCGAATGATGAAAGTCTTTGTACAAATGTATATGTGTTTCGGCCATAATTGAAGTTGAAGCATAAGTTGTGAAAGTATGAAAGAACATGTGAATTGATTTTTTTTTTGTAATGTGACATTCGGGCTTTGAGCCTAGCAGGCTATAATGCCGGTGAGATGATATCGGGCTTCAGGCCTAGCAGGCTATAATGCCAGTGAGATGATATCGGGCTTCAAGCCTAGCAGGCGAAATGCCGGTGAATTAGTTCAAACTTAAAGTCTAGCAGGCTTCGTGTCGGTGATGAATTCGAGTTTAAAACCTAGAAGGCTTAATGCCGGTGATTTGATAAAAGTCTAAGACTATAATACTTCGTGTTAGAATGACAATTGAATACATTCAATATATTAAGTTGGCTAGGTACGTATCATGTACTTATATATGAGTTTGATTTGAATTGAATCATAAGTGTATAATGTGATGCATATGTGAATAAGTGTTATAACTATATCTATGATCATGATACATTCAGCCAAAGTGTGAAGTTATGTGAAAATATTAGATTTACTTATGTTATATGAATTCAGATTCAAGTGAAGTTAATATGCTAAATATGCGTTAAATGTTTGTATATATTCGGCCAAATGGCAATATACCTAAGAAATGTCACTTGAGAATTTGATTAATCGATTTACAATTGAATTTAATTGTTTGCATTGCTTAAAACTTACTAAGCTTATGGAAGCTTACTCTGTTTGTTATGTTTCTATGTTTTTAGATCGTTGACTCCAGCCACTTGCTCGGGGATTGTCAGCAACTCGTCACACTATCTATTGTTTTGGTACTATTATGTTTTGGAATTTGTATGGCATGTATAGAATAGACTTAAGTGAATGATATTTTGAGATGTTGTTGTATATAAGCCATGTGAATATGGTAACTTTTGAATGTCGGTATAAGTCTGAATTTCGATCTTTGGTTTTGTTTGGCTATGCATATAATTGCTAATGAACTTATGTAAATGTGAATGTAACACCCCAAACCCGGCCTGGAAGTTTGGCTTGAATCTAGCGTGCGACATTGAAGTGTTTTTCGAAAACCATGTTTCCATTAAAAACCCTTCTTAATAATAAAAATCTTATACCCTTTTTAAAACTTGTTAGAAAACCTCAGCTGAATAACATTCTTAGCAACTTTGTAAAAATCTTGGTAGTTGCAGAAGCTTAATTTAAAAACAATTGCGGATACGTGATGTTTTGAACAACAGTAGTTGCTTTGGAAAACCGTGTTCTAATACTAGCAATTATAAGATCAATAAATAAAATTCCAAATTTGAAATCCAAAAAATTACAATGGTTTTACTACAACCAACATAAAAACATTTAAAAGTAATAATCAAAATCAGAACATAAACAAAGGTGTGTGGCTTCCTCCGAGCCCTCGCCAGTTCGGATCCGTCAAAGGCTGGAAATTACCTGAAAGGTTAATAAACTTGGTGAGTTTACGAAAACTCAGTGTGAAATCCCCTACTATATAAAAGGAACGATCGGTCATATAAAAGAATTAAAAGTCCGCCCCACCCTACTTACGCTTTCAAAGATCAATTGGGCCTTAGCCCATTATAACGACGATGCACTGATGGGCCTTAGCTCATTACTGGAATAAGAAACATTATCGAACTAGAATCAAAATGAGAATCGAATCGAGAATCGGTGACGTAATCGAATCGAATCGAATTAGAATTAGGTGACAAAATCAAAATCGTGATCGTGTAATGTAATCGAAATCGAAATGTGAATGCAATCCCAACCTATATCCATCCGTATACACCCCGTACCAACCTTACACCATGTGGGGAGATAACTTGACTCACCCATTCGCTACACCACGTAATTTGCGCATGGTCGCTGAGATCGAATATTGTGACAGAGTCACCAGATATAGATATTGTGCCAGAGCCACCAGAACAGATATTTGTGGCATAGCCACCAGAACGCTTCCTCTATCAATATAACCCAACCCATGCAACATGTCATGTATGCAGAATTTCATGCCCATATTTGAATCAAACAATCACAGTCAAGTCATTCATATCACCAACATGTATTCACAATCAAATCCGTCAACCACACAGTCCAAGTCAGTCACTTGCCCACAAGGGCAAAACAGTCATTTAACACCTTAGGGGCAAAATGGTAATTTTACCCCACAAGGGTATTTCAGTAATTCTACCCTACAGGGGTATCTCGGTAATTTTACCCTACAAGGGTATTTCAGTAATTCTACCCTACAGGGGTATTTCAATAATTGTACCCTATAGGGGTATTTTAGTAATTCTACCCTACAGGGGTATTTCGGTAATTCTACCCTACAGGGGTATTTTAGTAATTCTACCCTACAGGGATATTTTAGTAATTCTACCCTACAGGGGTATTTCGATAATTCTACCCTACAGGGGTATTTTAGTAATTCTACCCTACAAGGGTATTTCGGTATTTCTACCCTACAAGGGTATTTCGGTAATTCTACCCTACCAGGGTATTTTGATAATTCTAACCTACAGGTGTATTTCGATAATTCTACCCTACAGGGGTATTTCGGTATTTCTATCCTACAAGGGTATTTCGGTAATTCTAGCCTACAAGGGTATTTCGGTAATTCTACCCTATAAGGGTATTTCGGTAATTCTACCCTACAGGGGTATTTCAGTAATTCTACCCTACAGGGGTATTTCAGTAATTCTACCCTATAGGGGTATTTCAGTAATTCTACCCTATAGGGGTATTTCGGTAATTCTACCCTACAAGGGTATTTCGGTAATTCTACCCTACAAGGGTATTTAAGTAATTCTACCCTACAGGGGTATTTTAGTAATTCTACTCTACAGGGGTATTTTAATAAACTAAAGTATTCTAAACAGGGATAACAATACGAATGGGCCTAAAGCCTATTCTCGGCCCAAACGGCCCACACGCTCCTGTGGCCCTTTTAGCCTAAATCTAGCCACAGATATGAGATTCACCTAGCCTAGTCCAATATTTACTATACAATCAAACAACTTATCCAATGGGCCCGTAGGCCCATTGGGCCAACAGGCCCATTTCGGCCCATTGCAGCCCGAAGTAGCCATCCTACAGCTAGAGTAGTGAGAAATACACACCTGATAGGAGGCTAGAGTTAATCCGCGCTCTGAGAACTCTTAGCCGACGCCCAACCCAAACGAGCACGCCATAAAGCGAAAGGGATCAGCCAAGAAAGATACCTTTACTCTCCTCATGGTTCTCTCTATTTAAAGCCAGCTTCGCATCCACTCTTATGTTAGCTTTACGATGTGGGATCCCTCCATCATTAGAGTTTAAATTCAACACCAACTCTTACCGCCCCCTGTTAGCAAAATAAATGCTCTTTGATTGTCATGAGTTTCGAACCTTGAACCTCCTTGCCAACTCTATGACGCCACCTTTCTGCCTCTTATGTGGCGCTACTTTGCCACTAGACCACAAGGCTTTTTGTGGCACAATTTCTCCAACAATATTCTTAAGGCCTACCTACTACACCCAGGGTTTGATTCACCTTAAACCAAAATTTCTGCTAGAGTCCAGGTTTGAACCTAGGACTTCTCCAACACTTCTCAGCACACTTAACCACTAGAACAAGCCTTCATTAACGAAATTTACATGCACAACAAAATATTATAAGCTGCCTTCAACCGCTCCCATGCTCAAGGCCCAAAACTTCTAGGCCCAAATTCAGGGTGTTACAGTGAATGTACAAATGTAGTGTTTTGGATTGATAACTCTTCATAACCCACTTCGACGATTGATACGGGTTATAGGGGTGTTACATTTTATTGGTATCAGAGCTATGATTTTTCGATTCTAGGACTAACGTAGTGTGTGTGAGTCTAGCTATACATGCCATAAAGTGTTAATACGATAGTGTGATGATTTCTGACAGTTGAAATGTGTTTTTCATATAGTAATGAATTCTGATCCCGATCGAGCAGTAGCTAATGATGTAGAGAGCGTAGCGTCTGCTCCCGCGCACAGGACAGCGCCGTTGGACTCTCAACCAAATGCTAGTAATCAGAATGATGAAGCCAAGCAAACCTTCTATGCTATGATGAACGATTGGTTTACCTAATATGTTTGAACTAGTCCAGTTGTTTCACATCCCCCACCCCCGACTAATACAACCCCTGCACCTGTCGTACCTCCAGTAGTCGACCCGTTGAGATTGAGCAAACCCCCAGTTGATAGAATTCGAAAGCACGGGGCTACTGAGTTCAAGGCTATTGACAGTGATGATGCCGAGCAAGCTGAGTTTTGGCTCGATAATACTATTCATGTGTTTGATGAATTATCGTGCACACCCGATGAGTGCTTAAAATGTGCTATATCTCTGTTACGTGATTTTGCCTACTATTGGTGGAATACCTTGATTTCAGTTGTGCCGAGAGAACGGGTTACTTGGGAATTCTTTCAAACTGAGTTTCGCAAGAAATATATCAGTCAAAGATTCATCGATTAGAAATGGAAGAAATTTCTCGAGCTCAAACAGGGCTCTATGACAGTTACTGATTACGAGCAAAAGTTTGTCAGACTTAGTAGATATGCTCAGGAATGTGTTTCGTCTGAGGCTATCATGTGTAAACGCTTGGAGGACGGGTTGAATGAAGACATCAAACTGTTGGTGGGTGTTTTGGAAATCAAAGAGTTTGTAGTGCTTGTTGAGCGAGCTTGTAAAGCCGAAGAGCTCGATAAAAAGAAAAGAAAAGCTGATGATGGAGCTAAAGAGTTCCGTAAAAGATCTTCAGGAAAATCCTTTCATCAGTCATCAAAGAAATTTAGAGATGACTCAGGCTGATCTAATAATACTTTGGGTTTTTCCAGACGGGACAGCGATCGACCCCCTGTGAGTACGCGAGCCACCTCTGTTGCCAGTGTCAGCAATGATTGTTAGGACAGATTGAGTGCAAGCATTGTGGTAAATGGCATTCAGGAAGCTGTAGATTTCATGACCACTCTTGTTTCAAGTGTGGATCAGCTGATCACTTTATCAGAGACTGTTCGAAATTTGCTGAATAGAATACTGATCCGAATGGGAGACCTACTAACACTACAACACGAGGTAGACCACCTAAACATGCGGGTAATGCTAGTGGAAATCAGAAAGGGACCAAAGATACTGCTGTACGTTGTGAGGCTCGTGCTCCTGCCAGAGCCTATGCTATACGAGCGCGCGAGGACGCTTCTTCGCCAGATGTTATTACCGGTACTTTCACTCTTTTTTATACTAATGTTATTACTTTGATTGACCCCGGTTCTACTCATTCGTATGTGTGTGAAGCTTTGGCATCTAGTAAGACTCTACCTGTTGAGTCTACTGAGTTTGTGATTCGAGTGTCGAATCATTTGGGCCGTTATGTGCTAGTTGATAAAGTGTGTAAGAAATGTCCCCTGATGATCCGAGATTCTTGCTTTCCAGCTGATCTAATGCTATTATCGTTTGACGAGTTTGATATCATTCTCGGTATGGATTGGTTAACTATGCATGATGTGGTAGTGAATTGCAAGCGAAAGACAATTGACTTGAGATGTTCAAATGATGAGATAATCTGAGTTGAGTCTACTAATTTAAATGGATTACCGGCAGTAATATCTTCGATGTTAGCTCAGAAATATGTGAAAAAAAGGGTGTGAAGCTTATCTTGCGTATGTACTGGATAGTAAAGAGTCAGAAAAGAAACTTGAGACAGTGCTAGTGGTTTGTGAGTTTCTGGATGTATTCCCTGAGGAATTACCTGGATTACCACCTGTTTGGGAGGTAGAGTTTGGTATTGAACTAGTACCAGGGGCTACACCTATTTCGATAACTCCGTATCGTATGGCACCAACTGAACAAAAAGAATTGAAATCTCAGTTGCAAGAGTTGACAGATAGAGGTTTTGCTCGACCGAGTTTTTCTCCTTGGGGTGCACCAGTGCTGTTTGTGAAAAAGAAAGATGGAACCATGAGAATGTGCATTGATTATCGTCAGCTTAATAAGGTATGATAAAGAATAAATATCCATTGCCACGAATCGATGATTTGTTTGATCAACTGAAAGGAGCCTCAGTATTTTCGAAGATAGACTTGAGATCGGGTTATTATCAGTTGCGAGTTAGAGACTCTGATGTGCCTAACACTACTTTCAGAACGAGGTACGGACACTACGAGTTCTTAGTGATGCCGTTTGGGCTTACTAATGCCCTGCAGTTTTTATGGATCTAATGAATCAGATTTTCAAATAGTATTTGGATCAGTTTGTAGTCGTGTTTATAGATGACATTTTGATCTATTCACGCGACGAAACCGAGCATACCGAACACTTGAAGTTAGTGATGCGAGCGCGCCCAGCGAACCTCTTCGAACAAGTCTCCCTAGTCAAGCTGTGACGTGTTGGCAAGCTGATCCCAGCTCGTTTTCAGCTCCATGAGCTCCATCCAGCTCAAATCCAGCACATTCAAGAACAATCTAGTTGCCTGAGCTAAACCGAGCTTACTTCTAGCTAATTTTCAACTCACGAGCTAAACCTTAGCTCAACTTCAGCTTAGGAGTTTAACCTCAGCTCAACTTTAGCTCAAGGGCTTAAGCTTAGCTCATTTTAGCTCAAACCCAATTTTTGACTTTAATGGATTAAATAAAATTTGAATATATTTATTTAAGCATTAAATTTGTTTTATATTAATATTTGTTATTAATATGTCATAGATATCACATATCTTAAATGTGTTGACATTGTGCTAAATTTATGTGTGTTCACATGATGTCTTATGAACTGTTTTATTTCTTGTAGGTGCAATGCTTATGGACGGCGCAATGAATGCTTGAAGAAACATCTCTTTTGGACATCCCACATGCATGAATGAACAACATTTAATTAGGTGCATGCATGACCAGATTCAAGGTCTTTACAAGTTCATGTATTTGTCAAATACATGAATGCACAAAATACATGAATGTTTGGGTTCAAATGCACATTCGGTTACATGAATGATGAAGATTCATGCATGAATGTATCTAGAAGATCCAATCCCTTTGGACGGCACACATTCATGCATGGAAGGAAATTAATGCAAATTCATGTAAGGCTTAGTGCAATGTATGAAGAGGTGCATGTAGAATTGAGGTTCAATGGACGACATTTAAGAGAGTACATGTATTGGAGACGTTCATGCAAGTAGGGGCTATTTAATGTTCATGTTTTTGAAGGTTCATGGACCGAATTTATGGAGGAACATACATTGGGACGTTTCATGCATGATCCATGCATTTTCAAGCTAACCATTCAAGTATTCAAGGTGCATTAAAGCTTCATTCGGCCAAGGGGGATGATGGAACATCAAAGGGCTACACATTCATGGATATTCATGATTTTTCTTCTAGAATTATCTTGGTGTTTATGGCCAAATTTCTTAGCTTCTAAGCTTGTCCATTCGACTACTTTTATTTAGGCTATAAATATATGTTATTTCATTTGTAAGTGGTTAGACTTTTCACTTAATGAAACTTTGTTAAACTTTCATGGAATTTGTGAGATTTCTTTCTCTCATATTTCGATGAGGACTTCGTTGGCTTATTTAGGAAGCCTAGTGGCGTCAACCCTGTTCTTCACTATCCCAAACTTATCGCTATCAAATAGTGTGGCGTTCACCCATATACCGAGGTTCTTACTTTGTTAAGTAGTGGGTTGAGGTTCTATCATTTTCATTTTCACCTTGAAAGCATATAAGTACTTGGGTCAATATTTCCTAATATTGGTTCTTACTTGCTTTTAAGTTCACCATCTTCCATAACCATCATATTTAAACTACCTTCAATCTATTTTCATTCTTTTGTTTCTTTTAAAACCGAACCTTTAATATTCATATTTTAAACCCTACCTTTGAACCCCTTAAATAGCTTCCGCATTATTTAACCTAAAAACATCTTCTTTAAAAGAGCCGAATGATACTTTCTTGTAGACGATCGGGCAAACTCGCATACGACCCGACTCACCCCGAGGCGAATCGCATCAGTTAGTATTGCAGATTTTGCGAGACAAGCAGTTATATGCGAAGTTCAGTAAATGTGAGTTCTGGTTGAGGGAAGTCAGCTTTTTAGGGCATGTTGTATCTGCATCGGGTATCCGAGTTGATCCGAGTAAAATTTTAGCTACACTCGATTGGAAGCCTCCGAGAAATGTTTCGGAAGTTCAAAGTTTTTTGGGACTTTCCGGGTACTACAGACGGTTTGTGAAAGGTTTCTCGATGATAGCAACACCGATGACAAAGTTGCTTTAGAAAGACATCAAATTTGAGTGGTCAGAAAAGTGCCAGAAAAGTTTTGATCAATTGAAAACTCTTTTGACCGAAGCTCAAGTGTTAGTTCAGCCAGAATCCGGTAAAGAATTTGTGATCTACAGTGATGCGTCTCTGAATGGTTTGGGTTGTGTGTTAATGCAAGAGGGTAGAGTTGTAGCGTACGCTTCGAGACAATTAAAGCCACATGAGAAAAACTATCCGACTCATGATCTCGAGTTAGTTGCTATTGTTTTCGCTTTGAAAATTTGGCGCCACTACTTGTTCAGGAAAAAAATGTCATGTGTATTCCGATCACAAAAGCCTCAAATGCTTGATGACTCAAAGAGATTTGAATTTGAGACAAAGACGTTGGCTAGAATTATTGAAAGATTATGAGCTTGTCATTGATTACCATCCGAGAAAGGCTAACGTGGTTGCTGATGCTTTAAGCCGTAAATCACTATTTGTTTTGCGAGCAATGAATGTGCACCTGTCTGTGTCCACTGATGATGTGTTAGTAGTGGAGTTAAAAGCAAAACCGTTATTGATGCAACAAATCCATGAAGCTCAAAAAGGTGATGATGATTTAATTGCAAAACGAGCACTATGTGTTTCGAAAGAGAATTTAGAGTTTTTGATTGATAGCAATGATTGTTTGAGGTTTAGAAATTGATTATGTGTTTCGAGAAATTTAGAGCTTATTTCGATGATTTTGAACGAGGCTCATAGTAGCCGAATGTCAGTTCACCAGGGTAGCACGAAAATGTACAACGATCTGAAATGTCAGTATTGGAGGCACGGTATGAAACAAGACATTTCTGACTTTGTTTCAAAGTGTTTGATATGTTAACAAGTGAAAGCGGAACATCAAGTGCCTTCGGGATTACTTCAGCCGATCATGATACCCGAGTGGAAGTAGGAACGAGTCACGATGGATTTTGTATCTGGGTTGCCATTGTCTTCGAGCAAGAAAGATTGAATCTGGGTTATTGTTGATAGATTGACTAAGTTAGCCCATTTCATTCCCGTTTGCACCAATTATTCACTCGAAAAGCTAGCCGAATTATACATTTCTCAGATTGTGAGATAACACGGGGTGCCCATTTCTATTGTGTCGGATAGATATCCGAGATTCACATCGCGGTTTTGGAAGAAATTTCAAGAAGTATTGGGTACTAAGTTGCATTTTAGCACCGCTTTTCATCCCCAGACCGTTGGTCAATCCGAGCGAATTATTCAGATACTCAAAGATATGTTGAGATGTTGCATCCTTGAGTTTAGTGCCTCGTGGGAACGATACTTGCCTTTGGTTGAATTTGCATATAATAATAGTTTTCAATCGAGTATCAAGATGGCACCTTACGAAGCTTTGTACGGTCATAAATGTCATACACCTTTGTTTTGGACCGAACTCAGTGAGAATAAGATTTATGAAGTTGATTTGATTAAAGAGGCCGAACAGAAAGTAAAAGTGATCCGTGAAAGTCTAAAAGCAGCATCAGATCGTTAGAAATCGTATGCAGACTTGGAACGGAAAGATATAGAGTATCAAGTCAGAGACAAAGTGTTTCTTAAAGTTTTACCGTGGAAAAGGTACTCAGATTTGGCCGTAAAGGTAAATTGAGCCCGAGATTTATCGGACCATATGAAATTACAGAACGAATTGGGTCGGTTGCTTATAGACTACTTTTGCCACCTGAACTTGAAAATATTCACGACATTTTTCATGTTTCGATGCTCCGTCGGTACAGATCTGATCCTTCTCATGTGATTAATCCATCAAGGATTGAAATTCAGTCTGATTTGAGTTATGAAGAAGAACCGGTTCGTATTTTGGCTCACGAAGTAAAAGAACTACGAAATAAGAAAATCTCATTAGTGAAAGTACTGTGGCTCAAACACGGGGTTGGAGAAGCGACTTGGGAGCCAGAGGACTCAATGAAAGAACGTTATCCTAACCTTTTCACTGGTAAGATTTTCGGGGATGAAAATCCCTATGGGGGGAGAATTGTGACAGCCTTAATTTGACCCTAGTTGGGAAGTGGTTTCAGAACCACAAAATCGAGTTATGAAAATAATTAGATGTTATATTTTGTGCTTATTGTATGTGGAATTTGTATGTGTGAATATTTCGTGCCTTGATTTTATCAATTAGGTGTTAATTTATAAGAAAGGACTCATGTGATAAGACTTGAAAATGAGATAGGTGAATTTTAAAGTGGCCAAATAATGCATGAATTATTGACATGGGGGACTTGCATGTCAAATGGACCACTTTTAATATAGTGGCCGGCCATAATGATGGTTGATACATAATATATGCATTTTATTTTAGCATTATAATAGTTAATGGCTTTATATTATGAAATAAAGAATAATTAAAATAAGAAAAGAGTGATAAAAACAATGCATGTTCATCTTTTTTTTTCCCATTGTCGTAACTAGTGAAAGAAAAATAGAAGAAGAAGCCAAGGCATTCGGCCATGGTTATTTCATAAATCAAAGCCAAGGCATTCGGCCATGGTTATTTCATAAATCAAAGGTATGTTAATGTGATTTTTATGTAATTGTTTATGAAATTAAATTGATGAGTGCATTGTATAGTTAACCCATGGTTTAAATTCATGAATTATTGAACATATGTGCATTCGGCAATTTGTTAAATTGTGATAATTTGATAGCTTTTGGAAGGTGTTGTTTAGATGTTAAATTTGCTTATATTATGGCCGAATGAGTGTAATGTTAATGAATGATTAAGTTGAATTCATTGTTGAGAGGTATGAAGTTGAAGTTGCCGTATATACATGCTTTTGGGAAAGGAAATTTGTTTTTTTTTATTTACATTAAGCATGTTCTTATTAAATTGAGCTTTGAATTGATGTAATTAAATGTAAAATGAATTGATGGAGTTGTGAGTGTATAAATTTCCTTAGTTGGGGCAAAGCATGTATTCGGCCATGTGGGTAAAATGTTAGATTTTGAACGTTTGAAGTTTTAAATTATGAATGGTTATTAGATGAGCCCTAAGCTTGTTAATCTTTGTTTGTGAAGTTGTCAATTAATATCTTAATTAGGGAATTGAATATTGTTTATAATTTGAGGTTATTGAAAGCCGAATTAGATGATAAATAACAATAGGCTATTGTGTTTATGTGAATATATATATGCTGAATGCAGTCTTGGATAAGTAAATTTTGATGTATTAGATTGGTAACATGGTTATGCTGATTGTGAAAATGTGATAAAGGTGCCAAGAAATAATTTAGTTGTTGGTGTTTTAAAGTGAATTGAAATGAAGTTTTGCTTTAATGTGTTTATTGGTGTGTGAAAATTTGAATTGTAACGTTAAATCGTTAGTATGTGTTCTATGATTTCCGAATGTGAATTAAGGTAAATAATTTGGAGAAGGATGAGTTGAATTGTAAAAAATTATGTATATGAATTAGTGGTTAATAGACAATCGGTCAAAGTGGTTAATATGCATTGGTATATGTTATAATGGCCGATTGTAATCAAGAATAAATATGTGAATGAATGGTTGTTAATGAGTTGTCGTATGTTTCTTATTAAGAAAAATCGTTAATGTTTGAATCTAAATAAATTAGTTAAGTAATTAAACAAACCGATTTATTTTACCTAGCTCAAGAGCAAAAGGAACTTAACTCGGAAAAGGGAAAAACGAAACAAATGGAATAGTCGATTCGTAGTTGTCCGACGACATTTAAGGTAAGTTCTTAAGTGTTTAATTTGCTTTCATATACTTATTGATTAAACGAAAATAGCTAAGAGGATGTTGTTTTTATTTAGCTAATATGCCGAGTGAGAATGAATTAATACTATAAACCATAGGTAGTATAGCTAAGTTGAATTGGATATGGAATTATAACATGTTAAATGAGATTTATGATCAATGTACCATGTTGCATGAGTGATGAAAGAGGTTTCACCATTTGTGATTATTAGAACCTAAGGGTAACCATGTTTGGATGTGATATTATTAATGATGTGTGATTGCCGAACGTAATTGAGGTATGGAATTCGAGTATAATACCTTATATCAAACGTGTACTTTATTCGAATGATGAAAGTCTTTGTACAAATGTATATGTGTTTCGGCCATAATTGAAGTTGAAGCATAAGTTGTGAAAGTATGAAAGAACATGTGAATTGATTTTTTTTTTGTAATGTGACATTCGGGCTTTGAGCCTAGCAGGCTATAATGTCAGTGAGATGATATCGGGCTTCGAGCCTAGCAGACTATAATGCCAGTGAGATTATATCAGGCTTCGGGCCTAGTAGGCTATAATGCCAGTGAGATGATAAAAGTCTAAGACTATAATACTTCGTGTTAGAACGACAATTGAATACATTCAATATATTATGTTGGCCAGGTACGTATCATGTACTTATATATGAGTTTGATTTGAATTGAATCATAAGTGTATAATGTGATGCATATGTGAATAAGTGTTATAACTATATCTATGATCATGATACATTCAGCCAAAGTGTGAAGTTATGTGAAAATATTAGATTTACTTATGTTATATGAATTCAGATTCAAGTGAAGTTAATATGCTAAATATGCGTTAAATGTTTGTATATATTCGGCCAAATGGCAATATACCTAAGAAATGTCACTTGAGAATTTGATTAATCGATTTATAATTGAATTTAATTGTTTGCATTGCTTAAAACTTACTAAGCTTATGGAAGCTTACTCTATTTGTTATGTTTCTCTATTTTTAGATCGTTGACTCCAGCCACTTGCTCAGGGATCGTCAGCAACTCGTCACACTATCTATCATTTTTTGTACTATTATGTTTTGGAATTCGTATGGCATGTATAGAATAGACTTAAGTGAATGATATTTTGAGATGTTGTTGTATATAAGCCATGTGAATATGGTAACTTTTGAATGTCGGTATAAGTCTAAATTTCGATCTTTGATTTTGTTTGGCTATGCATATAAATTCTAATGAACTTATGTAAATGTGAATGTACAAATGTAGTGTTTTGGATTGGTAACTCTTCATAACCCACTCCGGCGACGGATACGGGTTATAGGGGTGTTACACAAACTCCTTTTCTTCTTCATCCTCCGTCTCGATTTCGCCACCGACACGAATCACCATGGTCCTTCGATTTGGGCATTGACTGGCTATGTGACCTCTCCCGAGACATTTGAAACATTTGACGTCTCGATTACGATTGAAAGATACTTTGGGTGCCTTGCCTTTGTTTACTTCGGTGTTAGGCTTGTTGGTTTTCGGAGGTGCTATGGTATCCTTTCCTCGAAATGTTGGAAAACCTTTACTTAAACTTTAGCCCCACTTGGATGTGTTAGAAGTGGTAAAACCTCGACTTGGGCCTTTATGCTTGAGTTGCTTTTCTACCTTGATTGCCATATGAACCATGTCCACCACTTCAAGGTATTGTTGAAGCTCAACGACATTCGTTATGTCTCGGTTTAATACAGCTAGAAATCGCGCCATTGTGGCTTCAGGATCCTCTTGGACATTCGCCCTAATCATCGCAATTTGCATCTCCTTGTAGTAGTCTTCGATGCTTTTTGTCTCTTGTGTAAGATTTTGAAGTTTTTGGTGCAACTCCCGGTGGTAGTAAGAAGGGATAAATCATCGCCTCAGAGCTGCTTTCATCTCGGTCCATGTAGAGATTGGTCGTTCACCGTTACGTCTTCGACTAGTAGTTAATTGATCCCACCAGATCATGGCATAATCCGAGAATTCAATTGTTGCTAGTTTCACCTTTTTATTTTCAGAGTAGTTATGACAATCAAACACCAACTGAATCTTCTTTTCCCACTCAAGATAGGCCTCCAGATCCGATCTACCTTGGAACGGTGGTATTGAAAGCTTGATGTTCTTAAGATCATCATCTTCACATCTCCTATCTTGATGTCGTGGTTCCCTCCGACGATTACTTGCATTTGAATCTTGATCGCTTTCAAGATCACTAGGATCATTTACATCATCTTCTTGAACTCTTTGTCTTTCCCGTTGTTGGTTTGGTCTCCCCCGTCTAGGTTGGACTACTTCAGGAGGTCTTTCACGTTTCTCTCTCGCTTTTGTCCAGTGATAGTGTGAGCGTGCCTCCGACCGTCCCGATCTCTAAATTGACTTGTCAAAACTACAAAGAATGAAAAGGAGGGAGTAAGCATGGATGCTTAGTAAGTCCACATGCAAATAACAAATAACTTAACAAAGCAATTATACCAACCAACATTAGCATAATATCACCAAAACATATGTCACATTTCTATTCATCATTCATCATCTTACCATATTATTGTTGTCGTACCAAGTCTCAACCCGAGGGTTAAGTACATACCTATCCTAAGTGCCCATTCCACAACACTTACCAATACGTCACTTGCATCTTGAGTATTCTTCCATTTTACTAGAATTTTACCCGTTGAACACATCAGAATATAACTCGGATACATGGAAAGTTTGCACATAAGTGCCACATATGTAGCCAAGCTACCATGTAACCCGCCCATAAGCAAACTCGGACTCAACTCAACGAGCTCGGATGCCTAGTTACATCTCACGAACTCAGACTCAACTCAACGAGTTCGGACATTTGCATCCTTAAGTGAACTCGGACTCAACTCAATGAGCTCAGATGCCCAAGTATCCTAATATATTTCTAAGGTTCAACGAGACTTTCCTCATTCGTACTCCTTTACCATTCTCTTTGGAATACCAATGATGATACTTCGGTAGTCTTTCACATTTTTCACATAATTCATAAAATTTTTGCATGTTGTCCAACAATTACCACAAAGCATAGAATTGCATGATAACAAATCATAATATCGTATAAATAGCATTAAATGATTTAAAATAACGGTTATATTACAATATTTACATATGAACTTACCTCGATACAAAATGAGAATAGTCGAACCTATTCCTCGTAAACTTTATTTTTCCCCCAATCTCGACTCGAATCTCTTTTCTCTTGATAATCAAGGCTTAAAAGTGTTGAAACCCTAGCTATGGTGGAGAGCAAAATTCGGCAGCAACATATGGAGAAGAAGATGATCATTTTTGTGTTATTTTCCCATTTTATTTCATTTAATATCTAAATGACCAAAATGCCCTTCCTTACTAAACTTTCAAAAATTCCATCCATGTCCAATTTTTGTCCATAAACTTAGAAATTGGTCAAATTGCTATTTAAAACCTCCTAATTAATATTTCAAAGCAATTTCATACTAGAAACTTCTAGAATGCAAGTTTTGCAACTTATTCAATTTAATCCCTAACTTCAAATTAAGCACTTTATGCATAGAATTTCTTCACGAAATTTCACACAATCATGCAATCATATCATAGACCTCAAAATATCATAAAATAATTATTTCTATCTCAAATTTGTGGTCTCGAAACCACTATTCCGATTAGGCCCTAATTCGGGATATCACAACTTTCCCCCCTTTTGAGATTTTTGTCCCCGAAAATCTTACCAGTAAACAGGTGTGGGTATTGATTCCTCATAGTTTCCTCGGGCTCCCATGTAGCCTCTTCTACCCCATGTTTTTGCCACAATACTTTCACGAGATCGATACTTTTGTTTCTTAGTTGTTTGACCTCTCGAGCTAAAATTTTAACCGGTTTTTCATTGTAAGTCATATCTGGTTGTAACTCGATTTCTGTCAGTGAAATCACATGTGAAGGATTCGAATGATACCGATGTAACATAGATACATGGAATACATCATGAATCTTCTCTAATTCTGGTGGTAATGCTAACCGATACGCTACCGAGCCAATTCTTTCAATTACCTCATACGGTCCAATAAAACGTGGACTCAACTTGCCTTATCGACCGAATCTAAGAACTTTCTTCCACAGAGACACTTTTAAAAACACTTTATCACCAACTTGAAACTTGATCTCTTTTCGCTTCAAATCTGCGTAAGATTTTTGCCTATCCGAAGCAACTTTCAAACAGTCTCGAATCACTTTCACTTTTTCTTCAGTTTCCTTGATTAAATCAACTCCATAAATCTGGTTTTCTTTGAGTTCGGTCCAATACAGCGGTGTCCGACACTTGCGACCATACAAAACTTTATAAGGTGCCATTTTCAAACTCGTCTTATAACTGTTATTGTAAGCAAATTCCACCAACAATAAGTACCTTTCCCAACTTCCTTGGAACTCCAACACGCAACATATGAGCATGTCTTCAAGAATCTAAATTACTCTCTCTGATTGTCCATCAGTCTGTAGATGGAAGGCAGTGCTGAAATTTAACTTAGTACCTAATGCTTCTTGCAGCTTTTACAAAAATTGCAAAGTAAACCTCGAATCTCTATCCGAAATAATCGACAAGGGTACTCCGTGAAGTCTAACAATCTCACTGATATATAATTCAGCCAACTTATCAAGAGAATAATCAGTGCGTACCGGAATAAAATGGGCTGATTTAGTCAATCTGTACATCTTTCTTCTTCGGAGTTAATGGCAATCATGATACAAAATCCATAGTAATTCGATCCCATTTCCATTCGGGAATCATGATAGGCTGAAGTTGACCTGAAGGCACCTGATGTTCAGCTTTTACTTGCTGACAAATCTTACATTTCGATACAAACTCAGAAATATCTCTTTTCATTCCGTTCCACCAATACATTTTCTTCAAATCATTGTACATTTTTGTACTGCCCGGATGCATTGACAAACAACCACTATGTGCTTCGTGCAAGATCTTCTGAATCAACTTATCATTCTTTAGTACAAAAATTCGATCTTTAAACATCAAGTAACCATTAGAACCGATTCTGAAATCTGATCCCGTATCAGCCTCACATTGCTTCCTCTTAGTTTGCAAATCTTGATCATTTTTCTGAGCTTCACAAATCTCTTGTAAAAACATCGGTCTTGCTCTCAACTTTACTAGAATCGAACCATCATCAGATACTGTCAACTGAGTATTCATAGCTCTCAAAGCAAATAACGACTTTCTACTCAAGGCATCGGCAACCACATTCGCTTTCCCCGGATGATAGTCAATAACAAGCTCATAATCTTTCAATAATTCTAACCATCTCCGCTGTCTCAAATTCAAGTCTTTTTTGTGGCATCAAGTACTTGAGACATTTGTGGTCGGTATATACTCGACACTTTTCACCATACAGATAATGTTGCCAAATCTTCAAAGCAAACACTACAGCAGCCAGTTCTAAATCATGAGTCGGATAATTCCTTTCATGAGGTTTTAATTGCCTCGAAGCATAAGCCACAACCTTTCCCTCTTGCATAAGTACACATCCCAAGCCATTTAGAGAGGCATCACTATAAACTACAAATTCTTAACCTGGCTCGGGTTGTACCAACACCGGTGCTTCAGTCAGTAACTTCTTTAATTTCTCAAAACTCTGTTGGCATTCTTCCGTCCACTCGAATTTAACATCCTTTTGGAGTAGTCTAGTCATAGGAGTAGCAATCATAGAGAATCCATTTACAAATCGTCGGTAATAATCAGCCAAACCCAAGAAACTTCTGACCTCAGTCACGTTCTTCGGCGACTTCCACTCAACAATAGCTAAAATTTTACTGGGATCAACCCGTATACCATCACCTGAAACAATATGACCTAAGAATCTGACTTCTCAAAGCCAAAACTCACTTTTACTAAACTTGGCATACAACTGTTTATCTCTCAAAGTTTGCAAAACTATTCTCAAGTGCTCAACATGCTCTGTCTCATCCTTCGAATAGATCAAGATATCATCAATAAATACCACAACAAACTTGTCCAAGTATGGCCAGAATATTCGATTCATCAAATCTATAAACACAGCAGGAGCATTTGTCAACCCGAATGGCATAACTAAGAATTCATAATGGCCGTACCTTGTTCTAAAAGCAGTTTTAGGCACATCTGATTCTTTCACCCGCAACTGGTAGTACCCAGACCTCAAATCGATCTTTGAAAACCATGTCACTCCTTTCAACTGATCGAACAAGTCGTCAATTCTCGGCAACGGATACTTGTTCTTGACTGTCACCTTATTCAACTGCCGATAGTCTACACAGAATCTCATAGAACCATCCTTCTTTTTCACAAATAATACGAGAGCACCCCAAGGAGAAAAACTCGGTCTCATAAAACCTTTGTCAGTCAACTCTTGCAACTGTCTTTAATTCTTTCAACTCTGTTGGTGCCATTCTATATAAAGCAATCGAAATTGGAGTTGTTCCTGGTATCAACTCAATACCAAATTCTACTTCTCTGATAGGAGGCAAACCCGACAACTTTTCTGGAAATACATCCGCGAATTCACACACAATCGGCACTAATTCCACTTTCTTCTTAGATTCTTTTGTATTCAATACATATGCCAAATAAGCTTCATAACCTTTTTTCAAATATCTCTGAGCCGACATCGAAGTAATCACACTAGGCAATGCCTCTGATTCGTCCAGTTCAACCCGCAAAATTTCACCATTTTCACATTTCAATTCAATAACTTTCTGTCTACAATTCACTATAGCATCATGCAATGTTAACCAATCCATACCTAAAATGACATCGAATTCATAAAATGGCAACAACATCAAGTCAGCCAGAAAATAATGACCTCTAATCATCAAAGGACATTTCTTGCATACTTTATCAACTATGACACATTTGCCTAACGGGTTCGATACTTTAACCATAAATTCCGTAGACTCAACAGGTATGTTCAATTAGACACCAATTTCATGCACATATAAGAATGAGTAGAACCAAGGTCGATCAAAGCAATTACATTAATATCATAAAGAGAGAAAGTACCGGTAATCACGTCGGGAGACGAAGCATCTTCACGCTCCCTTATGGCATAAGCTCTAGCCGAAGCTCTAGTTTCAGATTTTGGTGCTGATTCTCTGACTACATTCTTGCTGCTTGCCTTATTCCCAGCATTTCTCGAAGTTCTTCCTCTCAAAACAGTACCACTTGGCTTTGCACTCTGAAATTTTTCTTTCTCAATCCTCTCTGGACAATCTCTAATAAAATGATCTGGAGACCCACACTAGTAACATTCATTAGTTCTACAAGGACCAAAGTGACTTCTACCACATCGTTGGCACTTGGGTCTAGCAATTCTCGAATTTCCCACACTAGCCACCGAAGTAGTCTGAGATCTGGAACCCACATTTTTCTTCTTACAATCCCCATATGAATGTCCCGCTGATGCCTGAGAATGAGAATACACATCTCTGGACTTTCTAGACTGCGGTGGAAGTGTACTGCTCATCGGTCTTTTCTTCCAATTTTTTATCTCAGCCTCTGTCTTTTTCTTCTCTTTAATTAGTTCTTCAGCCTTGCAAGCCCGATCAACAAGTACTACAAATTCTTTCAACTCACGAATACCCACAAATACTTTGATGTCTTCATTAAGTCCATCTTCAAATCGTCTGCACATTTTAACCTCTGAAGGGATATATTCTCGAGCATACTTGCTCAATTGAAAGAACTCTCTTTCATACTCAGTAACTATCATGTTGCCTTGCTTCAACTCGAGAAACTCTTTACGCTTCTGGTCTACAAATCTTTCGCTGATATATTTCTTCCGAAATTCTTCTTAAAAGAATTCCCAGGTCACCTTCTCTTTCGGCACCACTGAAATTAATGTTTTCCACCAATGATAAGACGAATACCTCAGCAATGATATAGCACACTTCAAGCACTCTTCAGGTGTACAAGATAACTCATCAAATGCCCGAATAGAATTTTCGAGCCAAAATTCTGCTTTTTCAGCGTCATCATCATATTTGTCCTAAATTCTTCGGCCCCTTGCTCGCAGATTCGGTCAACTGGAGATCTATGGAATTTCATCAAATCCATACCTGAAGGCATCTGGGGTATAGGTTGAGGAATTGAGGGTGGTGGGGGAGATTGTTAAGCAGTAGGTTCCGTACGAACGAACTCTGTATACCAAGCATTCATCTTTTGGAGAAAGGCTTCCCGAGCCCTATCTCCTCCTCCTTGACCAACAGTAGGAGGTCGACTTTCAGTTGGCACCACCCCTTCAGCAAGAGCTGGCGCATTGCTCTCTACATCATCAGCCACAGTTGGATCGGTATCCATTTACTATAAAAATCATTTAAAAAAAATCAGGAGTCGTCACACTATCACAATATATAAATATGGCATGTATAGCAAAATCTGTACTTACACCACATTAGCCCGAGAACCGACTAAACCTACTCTGATACCACTAAATGTAACACCCCCTTACCCGAGACCATCGCTGGAGTCGAGTATGAGACATTACTAAACTTATTTTAGCATTTAAACAAGTTCAAACAATTTATTTTAAAATTTCCAGACAAGTTGGCTAACAGCATCATAGTCGCTAAAAATTCATATCTCGAGTTACGAAACTCGAAATATAATCTCGTAAATTTTTCCTGAACTAGACTCATATGTCTACTTACTAATTGTTTTCTAGAATTTTTAGTCGGGCCAATTAGTACAGTTTATTAGTTAAAGTCTCCTTTGTTTCAGGGTTCGGCTACTCTGACCCCTGTGTATTATGAATTAGATATCTCCCTATACAGAGTTTCAATTACCATGCCGTTTGTTTCTCATAAAACTAGACTCAATAAGGATTTCATACATGTAAGTTAAAACTCATAATTGTTTTTGTACAATTTATGGTGAATTTTTAAAGTCAGAACAGGGGATTCAGAGATCGCTCTGACCCTATTTCACTAAAACTTAAATCTCTCATAAAATATAACTCATTTACCTGTTTCGTTTCTTCCATAAGCTTTGATTCCAAAACTTATTCATCATTTAATTCTATTTCTACTATTTTTAGTGATTTTTCAAATTCACGTTACTGCTGTTGTCTGATTCTATTTTGTGGTCAATTTTACCTTTCCAAGGATTTTCATGGTTTAGTTAAGACATAAAGCATACAGGTTATCATATATAAACTTGATTAGCCATTCCAATAGCTAATCATTCTCAAACATTTCCATTCCATCCATGGGCCATATCGTAAGATTATACACACAAAATGAATGAAATGCTATACATGCCATATTTCCAAAAATTACAAGTCATTATACCGCAATTGTCCAGTGATAGTGTGAGCGTGCCTCTGACCATCCCGATCTCCAAATTGACTTGTCAAAACTAAAAAGAATGAAAAGGAGGGAGTAAGCATGGATGCTTAGTAAGTCCACATGCAAATAACAAATAACTTAACAAAGCAATTATACCAACCAACATTAGCATAATATCACCAAAACATATATCACATTTCTATTCATCATTCATCATCTTACCATATTATTGTTGTCGTACCAAGTCTCAACCCGAGGGTTAAGTACATACCTATCCAAAGTGCCCATTCCACAACACTTACCAATACGTCACTTGCATCTTGAGTATTCTTCCATTTTACTAGAATTTTACCCATTGAACACATCGGAATATAACTCGAATACATGGAAAGTTTGCACATAAGTGCCACATATGTAGCCAAGCTACCATGTAACCTGCCCATAAGCGAACTCAGACTCAACTCAACGAGCTTGGATGCCTAGTTACATCTCACGAACTCAGACTCAACTCAACGAGTTCAGACATTTGTATCCATAAGTGAACTCGGACTCGACTCAACGAGCTCGGATGCCCAAGTATCCTAATCTATTCCTAAGGTTCAACGGGAATTTCCTCATTCGTACTCTTTTACCATTCTCCTTGGAATACCAATGACGATACTTCGGTAGTCTTTCACATTTTTCACATAATTCATAAAATTTTTGCATGTTGTCCAACAATTACCACAAAGCATAGAATTGCATGATAACAAATCATAATATCGTATAAATAGCATTAAATGATTTAAAATAACAGTTATATTACAATATTTACATATGAACTTACCTCGATACAAAATGAGAATAGTCGAGCCTATTCCTCGTAAACTTTATTTTTCCCCCGATCTCGACTCGAATCTTTTTTCTCTTGATAATCAAGGCTTAAAAGTGTTGAAACCCTAGCTATGGTGGAGAGAAAAATTCGGCAGAAACTTATGAAGAAGATGATCATTTTTGTGTTATTTTCCCATTTTATTTCATTTAATATCCAAATGACCAAAATGTCCATCCTTACTAAACTTTCAAAAATTCCATCCATGTCCAATTTTTGTCCATAAACTTAGAAATTGGTCAAATTGCTATTTAAAACCTCCTAATTATTATTTCAAAGCAATTTCATACTAGAAACTTCTAGAATGCAAGTTTTGCAACTTATTCAATTTAGTCCCTAACTTCAAATTAAGCACTTTATGCATAGAATTTCTTCACGAAATTTTCACACAATCATGCAATCATATCATAGACCTCAAAATAATCATAAAATAATTATTTCTATCTCAGATTTGTGGTCCTGAAACCACTATTCTGATTAGACCCTAATTCGGGATATCACATTCTACTCTTGAATCAAAGCTTCTTGGGTTTTCTTTCTTAAAAGAATTGTATGATAACGATGCTGATTTTGGAGAAATCTATTCTGCTTGTGAGCATGTTGCATCTGAGAAATTTTATAGGTTTGATGGGTTTCTGTTCAAGGAAGGCAAACTCTGTGTTCCACAAAGTTCTGTTCGAGACTTGCTTATGCAAGAAGCACATAGTGGAGGACTTATGGGACACTTTAGAGTTAACAAGATGTTAGCCACACTTAATGAACATTTTTATTGGCCTAGGATGAGGCGAGACGTGGAGCGGGTTTGCGAGCGATGTGTGGCGTGCAAATGAGCAAAATCCAAGATTCAACCTCATGGACTTTACACGTCATTGCCTATACCTAAAACTCCTTGGACGGACATATCCATAGATTTCATCCTCGGTTTGCCCCGAACAAAAACGGGAAAGGATTCCATCTTTGTAGTTGTAGATCAATTTTCTAAAATGTCACATTTTGTTGCCTGTGCAAAAACTGATGATGCCGTACACATTTCTAACCTTTTCTTTAGGGATTGTTTGTTTAAATGGAGTGCCGCGGACTATCGTGTCAGATCGAGACGCGAAATTCCTTAGCCATTTTTAGAGGTCTCTATGGGGTAAACTCGGAACCAAATTATTGTTCTCAACTACTTGTCATCCTCAAACGGATGGATAAACTGAAGTAGTCAACTGAGTACTTTCCACACTTCTACGGGCCATCATTCGTAAGAATTTGAAATCATGGGAAGACTGTTTGCCCCATATTGAGTTTGTTTATAATAGATCAGCCCATACAGCAACCAAAAATTCACCTTTTGAGGTTTAATCTGATAACTCCTTTAGATTTAGTTCCCTTACCTAATAACCAATTGATTCATTCTGATGCTAGGAAAAAGGCCGATTACGTGAAGAGGCTACATCAACAAGTTTGAGCTAATATAGAGGTGAGGACTAAGTCTTATGTGCAGCAAGCAAACAAGGGGCAAAAGAGAGTCATATTTGAACTCGGTGATTGGGTTTGGGTCCATATGGGCAAGGAGCGATTTCCAGCCCAACGACATTCTAAGCTACTTCAACGAGGAGATGGACCCTTCCAAGTGCTTGAACGCATTGATGAGAACTCATATAAACTTGACTTACTGGGTGAATACAATATAAGTGCTAATTTTAACGTTTCAGATTTATCCCTTTTTGATGCAGATTCTGACTTAGGGACAAGTCGCTTTGAAGACAGGGGGAATGATGTATGCATGCCCGGGGCATCCTCAAATGCATATGATGCGAATCCGGTCGCATCATGTTTTGACACAACTTGCCGACCTCAGAATTGGCCTAAACTTGAAGGGTCCAATTGCAAGATGAGACATCTCATAGGCCTGATTGATTATTGGGCGAATGTTTTAAGGATTTTTTTAATTTAATGTAGTTTTATTTAGATTAATAAGTTTGCATGTTTTTAATTTTAGACTTGCACTTTATGTGTTCTACATTTAATAAAGTTATGCATTATGTAACTTCCATGCTAGTTAAGTATGCATCATAAATAATGACATGCATTATGTAACTACCATGTTAGTTTAAGTCTGCATCATTAAATTAAGTCTTGCATTAAGTACTCATTTGTGCATTTAGTTCACATTTCAAACCATGCATTTAAGCATCTTAGTTTAATAAATGAGTTGCTGGACATTTATTCAACTCATTTTAGTTTAATTAATTGAGTTTTTATGAACTTAATTTAATAGTTGTTTCTTTAAATAATCTAGCTACTAGGATAATTTATTGATGCATAAGTTAAAGTTCATTTAATAATGATTTTCTTAATTAAACTAGTTGCTGGAATAAATGTTGCATAAGTGATAGTTCATTTATTTAAGTTAGTTGTTAATTTGTTTTAAGCTTAATAATTGAATAAATGTGACGGTTACATGTGTTAATTGCAGGTGACTTTTTAGCTCACATCCATTACATTTAAAGGCTGTTATGCATTCAATAAGGTGACTTTTCAAGAGATTTCGGTTACAAAAGAGGGGGCTATTACAAAGAGGCTTTTTATATCATTAAGAAGTTATTTTATCAATTAAAGGAGAGTATTATTCTTCTTTAAATTGGGTAGCAACTTTGTTTCATCTTCCATAACCGTTTGCTTCATGAGTAATCACTACATGCATTTAATTCTCCATCAAAGAAGCTGGTGTCTTTTCGGTTGGTCATGGAGACTTTAAAGGACTTTGAAAGCAACTTAATTGAAGAAGTAAATCATATTGAAGGTTGGAGATACTTGGATTAGAATTTCAAAAGTTGTGACTTTTCATTGGAGCTCTTTATTAGCTTCATTAAAAGTGACCATTCAGCTAGTCTTTTCTGACACTATAAATATATGTAATCAGCTTATTGAAGAAAAAGACTTTTTGGACATTTTGTTAATGATATGCTGCCAAATTTGTGAGGCAAACTTTTCTCTATTTTCGTTCAAGGATTCGTTGGCTACCTAGTGTTCTAGTTGTGTCATTCGTATTCTTTGTCAAAAACCGAACTTATCACTACTCGTAGTGTGGCGTTCAAACATACCAAGGTTCCTACTTTACTAAGTAGCGGGTCGAGGTTCTCCTATTCTCCATCCAACCACCTTGAAAACTTATAAGCATTTGGGTCAATATTTTTTTTAATATTGGTTCATGTTTGTTTTTGAGATCATTTTCATTTCATTTCATTCCATCTTTTTATTTCATCATAATCGAACCATCAATTCACTTCACATCCGTTATTGGTTATCCAATTACTATATTTATTTCTATCTTTTATTATTTTTCTATAACCGAACCTACATAAACTTCATAACCACCCTTTTTACATAGCTTCCGCCATTATTCACTTAAAACATCCTTTGAACAAACTGAACGATACTTCTTCGTAGACGATCGAGCAAACTCGCATACGACTCGACTCACCCTGAGGCAGATCGTATCATTTAGTATCAGAGCTACAAAATGAGGAGTACAAGCATTCAAAATTACTCCCGGGATAGTCTGTGACTCATCAAGTAAGTGAAAAAAAGTTTAAAAATTCGAAAAAAAGTTCAAAAAAATTTGAAAAAAATTTGGAAAAAAATTCAGAAATTTTTTTTGAAACTAGAACATTATTTTTACTTTTTCTCCATTTTTCGATCCCGAAACTCTTACTTTCTCATCCACTTCCATCCTTGACCTTTTCACCACACTAGACCCAAATTATTATTATTATTATTTTCTTGTAAGCCTACCCTGTATTAAATCACATCATCCCTTATTACCCATTTGAAATCGACCACCTAGACTAAGGTTAAGCCTTGGTGAATCTGCTTACGAAATCACGAGAAAGGTAAAGAGAGGTAAAAGACACGAGAGTTGTAAGCGCAATAGAGTGGAGATAAAAGCCTATTCTCGAGCGTAAAACACGAGTGTGAGTGCCAATCAAATTTTCTTGTGAGTGACTAGTGAGGTTTGTGGTGAGGTATTCATTTTCTGTATTGTTTTATTCACTTTTCTTTTCATCTATTAATCATGTCTTGAGAAGATTTTTCAGCCTTTGAATTTCAATATTTGTTGAAAGAGATGGAGTGCATGCTCGATCAAAAAATCAAGCCTATCCAAGAAAAGCTAGACCATCGAGTAAGAGCTCAATGGAAGCAAAATTCACCAAGTCAGAAAACAGAGTCAAGAACATCACGGAGACACACATCCGATGATTACTCGAGAAGAGATTTCTATCGTGATACCTATTCGACAAGAAATTCAAGTAGAAAGAAAGAAAGCTTAGAGTCTAAGGTCTTTCAAGATAACGAACGAGGGAGCCCAAGTAACTCTTCGTATGCATTTACGAAGACTCATTCACGAAGAATTGATCGTGAACTCTACCTAAATGATTTCTCATCTTTCGAACAAAATATTTATCATGCTGATTCACTTGTATTATCTTCAAGTTGTAAAGAAATAAAAGAGAGGCAAGAGGTGAGTAAAAGAGAAAATGAGAGATTCTTGAAAGAGCTCGAGAAAGACATTGAAAAAGTCGTTGAAAAAGAAAAAGAACAAAAAGAGAGTGAAAATGAGATTGAAAAATAAATTCGAAAAGAGAATGAAAAAGAGTTTGAGAGAGAAAAAGAAGTTGAACAAGAACAATGAGTGGAAAAAGAGATTGAGAAAAAAGAAACGAGAGATCTCGAGAAAAAAGAATCAAGTGAAAAAGAGAGTGTTGTTTCCACTAACCAATCTGTGAGTTCTTCTTGTCTTATTTCTTCTTTTCAGGTTCCTAACAATCCGTGTGACGAACTTCAACTTCAATACTTTCTCGATGAGAGATGCTTTTGTATGATCAAAAAAGGAAAGGTTGAAGATAAAATCCAATCGCAAGTGTTCAAAGATAAGGAATTTTTAGAAATCGAGCCACGACAAACACGTTTGAAAGTTGTCGGTAAAATTTTTGATGGCTTAATTTATTAAAGATCCCCTCATTTTGATTTAATTAACCCTTATTCTTTGTTTGTGGTGATACGACCACACCTCCCGAGTTGCCAGCTGCCAATGTAGATCCTCTTGAGTTTCCCGTAGGACCAATTACCCGAGCCCGAGCCAAGAGTTTCAAAGACGCAATCTCAGCTCTAGTTGATTGAGCTTGGGCTGAATCTATCACTAGCTTACTCGAGAGTTCGTGGACTAGTTCATTGAGTCATCCTCGTAACTTATTCCTAGTTTGTCCAGCTCACAACCAGCTCAGCAAGCTCAGTTCCAGCTCAACAAGTTCACATCCAGCTCAATTCCATCTCATGAGCTTGTTCTCAGCTCAACTTCAGCTCCCGAGTTCGGACTTAGCTCGAATTTAGCTCACGAGTTTAATCTTAGCTCATGAAGTTATTTATAGCTTATTATACTAGTGTTGACTCTTTACTTGAATAAGTTCATTTATTAGCTACTATAAATTACCTATGTTTTTAATTAAGTTCACATTAGTAATTAAGTTATATTTTATATTACATGTTTTAATTATGTAATAACCAAATTAATGTTTGGAATGTTTATTCACATTTGTGCCGAATTTAAGGTGTTCACATGAGATTTAATGAATTGATTTTAATTCATGTATGTGCATGCACGGCTTGGTTCAATGGATGGGAGGATACATGCACGACCAGATTCAAGGCCTTAGAGGATTCATGCATGTCTTGTTACATGCATGGTGGCTGATTGTTAAGTTTCTCTAAGCAACTATTCGGCCAAGGAAGAGTTTCCTTTTTAATTCCCCAAGTTGGCTGAATATCTTCTCAAGGCATCCATCAAGGCGTTCACACTAGTCAAGCTTCCTTTCACACTTGTTGTCCATTCGGTTTGATGCATTCACATTCAAGAGACCTTTCAACCATGATGTTCACACCTTTAAAGGCTTCCAAACTACCCCATTAATACTCACACCTATTCGGCCAAGCATTGCAAATTGAATGACTCCATTAAGATGATGGTCGAACCTAGACATGTCCAATCAACTCCTCATGCATCCCAAATACATTCAGCCGAATTCCTTCATTAAAAAGCTAACTTGTGGCGTTCCAAAGGCTGTACATGGACATGGAAGACTTATGGTTTTTGTTCTAGATCATTCTAGTCTCTTCATAGCCAAATTTGTTTAATTCTTAAGCTAGTCTTTTGTCCATTCGGGTAGTACAAGTTAGGCTATAAATAGTTTGTTTATTTCTTTGTAAAAGAACTTTTGCCAAATTATATAGTCGAACCTTTGCTCTTGAGAGAATTTTCTTCTCTAAGTCTCGTTTAATATTTTGTTGGCTTATCTACCTAGTAGTGGCGTCAACCTATTTCTTTTACGAAACTGAACTTATCACTAGTTTTAGTGTGGTATTCAAAACATTTTATACCGAGGTTCCTATCTGCCTAGATAGTGGGTCGAGGTCCATTTTCATTCAACCATTCCATCTTAAGAACTAATAAGTCTCGGGTCAGTATTTGCTAATATTGGTTCAACTTGTTTTTAGGACCAACCTTACCATATTTCGTCCATTTCCCAAATATTCCAATTCAACCGAATTTCGTTTCTTTCTCGAACCATAAACAACCTCCCAACTATCCTAACTTCTTTCTTTCTTATACCTAAACTTAATCACCATTCTCGGACCTAAACTTTGACATCCAAGTCTCCTTCAAACACAAAATCACTTTTCCATTCCATTCTCATCAACACCTTCTCGTAGACGATCGGGCAATCTACATACGACTCAACTCAAGTCAAGGCGAGCTCATATTATGTGGTTGATAAGTCCATTCTAAGTGGAAGTATGAGGCAGTGTTCTCTTGACTTGTTTTGTGGTGAAAGACTTGTTGATGATGTTCGATTAAATCGACAAGCACATAATATCATCTTACATAGTAACGGTTCTTCACGAAAGACATTTAAGTTGTTTGATTGTGGTGATTATTTGAATCAACTACTGCCTTGTGCGAAATCTTTAAATTTGTGCCCATCTGTCCTGATGAATGTAAGGAATTTTGATTATTTGTTTTCGTATATGCACAAATTCTTTTGGATCAGTATGTTTGAAATCTTGACACGCATGAAACCTTTGTTGCATTTTCTAGCATGTAACATCCTGAACTAGGGCCTAAACAGAATAGTGGTTGCGAAACCACAAATTCGAGGTAGAAAAATTTATTTTATTATCATTTTAAGGTCTATGGCATGATTGCATGATTGTGTGAAAATTTCGTTTAGAAATTTTATCGATAGAGAGTCCAATTTGATATTTAGGGACTAAATCGAATAATTTGCAAAACTTGCATTCTAAAAGTTTTTAGTATGAAATTACTTTGGAATATTAATGAGGAGGTCTTAAATAGAAATTTGACCAATTTCTAAAATTTTAGACAAAAATAGGCTTGTACATGAAAATTTTCAAAGAAAGGTATTAGGGGTATTTTGATCATTTGGTAATTAAAAGATTAAAAAAAGGAAAAAGATGGAAAAATATGTCCATCCATCTTCTTCATTAGGACGAAAATTAAAGAGTTCTTCATAGCTAGGGTTTGTTTCAAGCTTCCAAGCTCCATAGTAAGTGATTCCAAGCCTCGTTTTTAATGTTCTTTACGTTTTTGAAATCCCGGTAGCTCGATTTAGCTTATGCTAGCAATAATTCAACCTAGGATTCATATTTGGAAAAATACCCATAGGTGAAATTTGTGTATTTTGATGTTTTATGATAGAATATGAGGTTTTAAATTATGTTAGACAACTTGTGCTACTCGGTTTTAAGTGAAAATGAGTAAAAGGGCTTAATCGGTAAAAATACCTAATCGTCATAAGTACATGTTAGAGTGAGAATTTGATGTTGTCATAGAAGGGAAAAATGATCAGCATGTCATAAAACATAAGAAAATAGGATGAAGTTTAATTTCTGAGCCTTGGGGAAAAAGTGTAAATATGTAAAAGTTTAGGGGCAAAAATGTAATTTTTCCAAAGTTTGGGTCAAGGACTGTTTTAATAAATGTGAGTATTAAATAAGCTAAATTTTTTTTATTATAGATCAAGAAGAATAAAATCCGAAGTTAGACTGGGGAAAGAAAAAGATAGTGGACTAAATCGATATAGTTGATTGTATTTTGTTTCGAGGTAAGTTTGCGGTAAATAAATGCAATATTTTGTTATTTTATGTTAATGTTGTTAATTTCCAGCATGTGTATATTTATTTTATGAAATTATTCAAAGAAGACTTAAGCATGAATTGACGGAGAAGTAATTTCAGAAAGTCCTAGTTGAACCTTAGGAATGTGTGGGATACAAATGTCATGACATTAGGGTTTAAGGATACCATGTAAGACCATGCCAAGGCATGGCAATTGGTAAGGTTTCTAAGGCAAGGAAGTCATGTAAGACCATGTCAAGACATGGCATTGATAAGTTACTATAAGGCAAAGGTCCCATGTAAGACCACGCCAAGGCATGGCATTGGTGAGTTCAAAAGGTAAGGATACCATGTAGGACCATGTCGAGACATGGCAATGGTAAGTTTCAAAAGGATACCACGTAAGACCATGACAAGTCATGGCAATGGTAAGGTACCCGTGTATCCTTAGTATTCCAAGTGGTTCAACGGGAAAATTTAAAGAGAATATCAAGGTAAGGTAAGGTAAGACGAGTTATACTAAAAAGGTAAGACAAGTTCATGCTAGAAGAGCAAAGGTAAGTACATAATGTTCATGTATGCTTGATAAGGAAAAAGGTAAGTAAAATGTATTAATAAATTTGATTAAGTAAGTAAGTATTTAAGTAAGTGAGTAAGTGAAGAAGTTTAAAATATGTCCATGACAATTAATGAAGTTGCATTAAGTAGTATCATGCAAAGTAGTAAGATAATTCTTATGAATGTTGTTATTTATTTGCATGCAAACTTACTAAGCTTAATGCTTACCCCCTTTATTTTCCTTCTTTTTATAGTTTTGTCAAGATAACTCGGGGATCGTAAAGTACGTTGGAGGTCCGGGCACACTATCACGAGGATTATTTTGGTATAGCTAGACGTTTCATTTTGAGTATGGCATGTATAACATCGAAGCCATTTTGTGTGTATGATCTTATGATATGGTTGATGAATGGTATGTAAACTCTTGATAATGATTAGCTGTTGGAATGGCTAATCAAGGACATGTTTGGTGTTATGTATGCCTAAATGCTAGTTATTCCATGGAAATCATGAAAAAGGTGAAATTAGCTTTAAAACAGTATCGGACAGCAATAATGATGTGAATTTGGAAAATCAATAAAAATAGTAGAAATGGATTTAGATAGTGAATGAGATATAGAATTAAATTTTGATGAGTCTATTTTCATATGGATGGAACAAAACATGTATATGAGTTATATTTTATGAGATGTTTAAATTTTTGTGAAACAGGGCCAGATCGATTTCTGGATCCCCTGTTCTGACTTTGGAAATTCACAAAAATTTATGAAAAGATAATTACAAGTCACGCTTTATATGTACAGATTTCTTATTGAGTCTAGTTTTATGAGAAACAAATGGCATAATAATTCAAACTCTGTACAGGAAGATATTTGATTCGTAATACACAGGGGTCAGAGTAGTTGAACCCTGAAATAGGGGAGAATTTAACTAATAAACTGTACTATTTGGCACGGCCAAAAATTCTAGAAAAATATTACTTGATAGATATATGAGTCTAGTTTTAGAGAAAATTTATGGAATTGGATTTCAAGTTTTGTAACTCGAGATATAAATTTTTAAGCGACTGTGATGCAGTTAGCTAGCTTGTTTGGAAGTTCTAAAATAAATTGTTTGAGGTGTTTAATTAATGAATTAAGTCCGTTAACACCTCGTGCTTGACTCTGGCGACAGTCTCGGGTTTAGGGCTTTCATTTATTGTTACCAGAGCAAAGTTTTAGTTGATTCTCAGAATATTTAGTATGAGTAAGAGTCTAGCTATACATGCCATACTTATGTGTTGATAGTGTGACGACTCCTGACGATTTTAGAATGTTTTCTTTTATAGTTATGGATCCCGAACAAGCTGGTGCAGATGATGTAGAGAGTAACGTGCCCGCTCCTGCAGAAGGGACGGTGCCACCAAATAGTAGTGAAAGGCCCGTTACAGTTAGTCAGGTAGGAGGGGCTCGAGAAGCCTTCTTCCAAGCTATGAATGAATGGTTTGCCGAGTTCGTTCGAACGAATTCGGCTGTTAGACCTCCACCTCCTCATGATCATCCGACCATCCATGTAGCTCCCCCAGTCACAGGTACGGTTATAAGAGAAAAACCACCAGTTGATAAAATCAGAAAACAAGGAGCCGAAGAGTTTCGAGCTACAAAAGATGATGATGCAGAAAAGGCAGAATTTTGGCTCGAGAATACTATCAGAGTCTTTGATGAGTTATCCTGCACACTTGAGGAATGTATGAAATGTGTTGTATCACTCCTTAGAGATTCGGCCTACCATTGGTGGAAGACACTTGTATCAATTGTACCAAAAGAGAGAGTCACTTGGGACTTCTTTCAGGAGGAATTCCGTAAAAAGTACATCAGTCAGAGGTTTGTTGACCAGAAAAGAAAAGAGTTTCTAGAGTTGAAACAGGGCACTATGACAGTGACTGAATATGAGTGCGAGTTTGTTAGACTCAGCAATTATGTTCGAGAGTGTGTGTCTACAGAGGCTATTATGTGCAAAAGATTTGAGGATGGGCTTAATGATGATATCTGATTGTCTGTTGGTTGCCTAGAAATAAAAGAGTTTGTTATCCTAGTTGAGAGAGCCTGTAAGGCAGAGGAGCTGTTAAAAAGAAAGAGCAAAGTTGAAATTGAGACGCAAGACATGAAGAAAAGACTAATGAGCAAGTCATTTCAGTCTACATCCAAGAGGCCTAGAGAGTTCTCCACTAGATCTAATTTTTCAACTGGATATTCTAGCTGAAACAGAGGCAGAAGATTTATGAGTCCGAAAGCTCAGTTGCAGGAATTAACAAATAAAGTTTTTGTAAGACCCAGTAGTTCACCATGGGGTGCACCAGTGCTATTTGTGAAAAAGAAAGACGGATAGATGAGATTGTGCATAGATTATCGGCAACTTAACAAGGTAACAGTAAAGAACAAGTATCCATTGCCTAGAATTGATGATCTGTTTGATCAATTGAAGGGAGCCACTGTGTTCTTCAAGATAGATTTGAGATCCGGATACTATCAGTTGTGAGTTAAAGAGTCAGATGTTCTGAAGACTGCTTTTCGGACTAGGTATGGTCATTATAAGTTCCTTGTGATGCCATTTGGCTTAACTAATGCTCTTGCCATTTTCATGGACTTAATGAACCGAATTTTTAGACCGTACTTGGATAATTTTGTAGTTGTGTTCATTGATAATATCTTGATTTATTCTCATGATGAGACTGAGCATGTAGAGCATTTGAGAACAGTTTTACAAATTCTGAGAGATAATCAGTTGTATGCCAAGTTCAGCAAAAGTGAGTTCTGGTTACGAGAAGTTGGTTTTCTTGGACATATTGTCTCAGGTGAAGGTATCAAGGTTGATCCGAGCAAGATTTCAGCCATTGTTGATTGGAAGCCTTCTAGAAATGTATAAGAAGTTAGAAGTTTTCTTGGTCTTACCGGATATTATAGACGATTTGTAGAGGGATTTTCCATGATAGCTACCCCGCTGACAAGATTGCTGCGAAAGGATGTCAAGTTTGAATGGACTGAGAAGTGTCAATAGAGTTTTGACAAGTTAAAAGCATTGTTGACTAAAGCTCTTGTTTTAGTACAACCAGAACCAGGTAAGGAGTTTGTGATTTACAGTGATACGTCCATGAATGGACTTGGTTGTGTACTTATGCAGGAAGGGAAGGTAATTGCTTATGCCTCTAGACAACTAAAGCCACATGAGAAGAACTATCCGACACATGATTTAGAACTAACTGCCATTGTTTTTGCACTGAAGATTTGGAGACATCATTTGTACAGTGAGAAGTGCCACATATTCACTGATCACAAAAGTTTGAAATATTTGATGACTCAAAAAGATTTGAATTTGAGGCAAAGAAGATGGTTAGAGTTAATTAAAGATTATGAGCTAGTGATCGATTATCACCCAGGTAAGGCAAACGTTGTTGCTGATGCTTTGAGTAGGAAATCTTTGTTTGCATTAAGAGCTTTGAACACTAGTCTAGCCTTATCAGATGATGGTTTTATCTTAGCTGAGTTGAGAGCTAAACTGATGTTTCTTGAAGAAATTTGTGAAGCTCAGAAAAATGACAGTGAGTTGTTAGCCAAAAGAGATCAGTGTGAGTCGGATATAGAGTCAGATTTTCAGATCAGTTCTGATGGTTGTTTGATGTTCAGAGACAGGGTATGCGTACCAAAGAATGATGAGCTTATTCGAAAGATCTTACAGGAAGCACATAGTAGTTCTTTATCTATTCATCCAGGTAGTACAAAGATGTATAATGATTTGAAGAAAATGTACTGGTGGGTAGGAATGAAAAGGGACATTTCAGAGTTTGTTTCTAGATGCTTGATCTGTTAGTAGGTAAAGGCCAAACATCAGGTACCTTCAGGTTTATTGCAGCCTGTGCTAGTCCCTGAGTGGAAATGGGATTGAGTTACTATGGATTTTGTGACAAGATTACCATTGACACCGAGAAAGAAAGATGCAGTATGGGTTGTGATTGATAAGTTAACGAAGTCGGCTCATTTTATCCTAGTTCGTATGGATTATTCACTAGACAAGTTGGCCGAGTTGTATATTTCAGAGATAGTCAGACTACACGGGGTACCATTATCGATCATTTCAGACAGAGATCCAAGATTTACTTTATGGTTTTGGAAGAAATTATAGGAGGCTTTGGGCACAAAGTTGAGTTTTATTACAGCTTTCCATCCTCAAACCGACGGTCAGTCAGAGAGAGTTATTCAGGTACTTGAAGATATGCTTAGATGATGTGTACTGGAATTTCAAGGCAGTTGGGAAAAATATTTACCATTAGTAGAGTTTGCCTACAATAATAGTTATCAGTCGAGTTTGAAGATGGCACCTTATAAAGCTTTGTATAGACGTAAATGTCGCACACCTTTGTATTGGATGAGCTTAAGGAAAATCAGATTCTGAGGGTTGATCTAGTTAAGGAAACAGAAGAGAAAGTAAAAGTCATCAGAGATTGCTTGAAAGTAGCTTCAGACAAACAAAAGTCGTATGCAGATTTGAAGAGAAAAGAGATTGGGTATCAAGTTGGTGACAAAGTGTTTTTGAAAGTATCCCCGTGGAAGAAAGTTCTCAGATTTGGCAAGAAAGGCAAACTAAGTCCACGTTTTATTGGACCGTTTGAAGTGATTGAGAGAGTCGGACCGTTAGCATATCGGTTAGCTTTGCTGATTGAGTTAGAGAAGATTCATAATGTATTTCATGTGTCTATGCTATGTCATTATCGTTCAGATCCGTCACATGTGATTTCTCAGACAGAGGTTGAGATTCAGCCAGACATGACTTACGGTGAAGAACCGATAAAGATTCTAGCTCGAGAGGTAAAGCAATTAAGGAACAAAAGTATTGCACTTATGAAAGTACTATGGAATAGACATGGGGTAGACGAGGCTACATGGGAGCCCAAAGAGGCTATGCGAAAACAGTACCCAAATCTCTTCACAGGTAAGATTTTCGGGGACGAAAATCCCTAAAGGGGGGAGAAATGTAACATCCTGAAATAGGGCCTAAACGGAATAATGGTTGCGAAACCACAAATCCGAGGTAGAAAAATTTCTTTTATTATCATTTTAAGGTCTATGGCATGATTGCATGATTGTGTGAAAATTTCGTTTAGAAATTTTATCGATAGAGGGTCCAATTTGATATTTAGGGGCTAAATCGAATAATTTGCAAAACTTGCATTCTAGAAGTTTTTAGTATGAAATTACTTTGGAATATTAATGAGGAGGTCTTAAATATAAATTTGACCAATTTCTAAAATTTTGGACAAAAATAGGCTTGTACATGAAAATTTTCAAAGAAAGGTATTAAGGGTATTTTGGTCATTTGGTAATTAAAAGATTAAAAAAAGGAAAAAGATGGAAAAATATGTCCATCTTCTTCATTAGGACGAAAATTAAAGGGTTCTCCATAGCTAGGGTTTGTTTCAAGCTTTCAAGCTCCATAGTAAGTGATTCCAAGCCTCGTTTTTAATGTTCTTTAAGTTTTTGAAATCCCAGTAGCTCGATTTAGCTTATGCTAGCAATAATTCAACCTAGGGTTCATATTTGGAAAAATACCCATAGGTGAAATTTGTGTATTTTGGTGTTTTATGATAGAATATGAGGTTTTAAATTATGTTAGACAACTTGTGCTACTCGGTTTTAAGTGAAAACAAGTAAAAGGGCTTAATCGGTAAAAATACCTAATCGTCGTAAGTACATGTTACAGTGAGAATTTGATGTTGTCATAGAAGGGAAAAATGATCAGCATGTCATAAAACATAAGAAAATAGGATGAAGTTTAATTTCTGAGCCTTGGGGAAAAAGTGTAAATATGTAAAAGTTTAGGGGCAAAAATGTAATTTTTCCAAAGTTTGGGTCAAGGACTGTTTTAATAAATGTGAGTATTAAATAAGCTAAAATTTTTTGTTATAGATCAAGAAGAATAAAATTCGAAGTTAGACTGGGGAAAGAAAAAGATAGTGGACTAAATCGATATAGTTGATTGTATTTTGTTTCGAGGTAAGTTTGCGGTAAATAAATGCAATATTTTGTTATTTTATGTTAATGTTGTTAATTTCCAGCATGTGTATATTTATTTTATGAAATTATTCAAAGAAGACTTAAGCATGAATTGACGGAGAAGTAATTTCAGAAAGTCCTAGTTGAACCTTAGGAATGTGTGGGATACAAATGTCATGACATTAGGGTTTAAGGATACCATGTAAGACCATGCCAAGGCATGGCAATTGGTAAGGTTTCTAAGGCAAGGAAATCATGTAAGACCATGTCAAGACATGGCATTGATAAGTTACTATAAGGCAAAGGTCCCATGTAAGACCACGCCAAGGCATGGCATTGGTGAGTTCAAAAGGTAAGGTACCATGTAGGACCATGTCGAGACATGGCAATGATAAGTTTCAAAAGGATACCACGTAAGACCATGACAAGTCATGACAATGGTAAGGTACCCGTGTATCCTTAGTATTCCAAGTGGTTCAACGGGAAAATTTAAAGAGAATATCAAGGTAAGGTAAGGTAAGACGAGTTATTACTAAAAGGTAAGACAAGTTCATGCTAGAAGAGCAAAGGTAAGTACATAATGTTCATGTATGCTTGATAAGGAAAAAGGTAAGTAAAATGTATTAATAAATTTGATTAAGTAAGTAAGTATTTAAGTAAGTGAGTAAGTGAAGAAGTTTAAAATATGTCCATGACAATTAATGAAGTTGCATTAAGTAGTATCATGCCAAGTAGTAAGATAATTCTTATGAATGTTGTTATTTATTTGCATGCAAACTTACTAAGATTAATGCTTACACCCTTTATTTTCCTTCTTTTTATAGTTTTTTCAAGCTAACTCGGGGATCGTAAAGTACGTCGGAGGTCCGGGCACACTATCACGAGGATTATTTTGGTATAGCTAGACATTTCATTTTGAGTATAGCATGTATAGCATCGTAGCCATTTTGTGTGTATGATCTTATGATATGGTTGATGAATGGTATGTAAATGCTTGATAATGATTAGCTGTTGGAATGGCTAATCAAGGACATGTTTGGTGTTATGTATGCCTAAATGCTTGTTATTCCATGGAAATCATGAAAAAGGTGAAATTAGCTTTAAAACAGTATCAGACAGCAATAATGACGTGAATTTGGAAAATCACTAAAAATAGTAGAAATGGATTTAGATAGTGAATGAGAAATAGAATTAAATCTTGATGAGTCTATCTTCATATAGATGGAACAAAACAGGTATATGAGTTATATTTTATGAGATGTTTAAATTTTTTTGAAACAGGGCCAGAGCGATTTCTGGATCCCCTGTTTTGACTTTGGAAATTCACAAAAAATTGTACAAAGATAATTAGAAGTCATGCTTTATATGTACAGATTCCTTATTGAGTCTAGTTTTATTAGAATTAAACGGCATAATAATTGAAACTCTTTACAGGGAGATATTTGATTCGTAATACACAGGGGTCAGAGTAGTCGAACCCTGAAATAGGGAAGACTTTAACTAATAAACTGTACTATTTGGCCCGACCAAAAATTCTAGAGAAAAATTAGTTGATAGATATATGAGTCTAGTTTCAGGGAAAATTTACAGAATTGGATTTTGAGTTTCGTAACTCGAGATATGAATTTTTAAGAGACTGTGATGCAGTTAGCTAGCTTGTCTGGAAGTTCTAAAATAAATTGTTTGAGCTGTTTAATTAATGAATTAAGTCCGTTAACACCTCGTGCTCGACTCTGGCGACGGTCTCGGGTTCGGGGCGTTACATAGCAAGTGAACAAACTTATGTGTTTAAACCTGGAATTTGCTATTTTGGTTCGATATGTGGAAAAATCAAGCATTTCAAATTTTGTACGACCAATTTTTGTTTGATTGACGCTTGGCTTTTGACTAAGGGAAGGAAATTTAAAAATTCTGAATACAATATAAAATTGTTCCTTGATCATTTTATTTGACTGTCCATAAATTTCCTGTGTCATCTCAAAAAGGTAAGGCCAACTCATATTTTTTATCCTGGCATTGATTCTGCATGTCCCTTAAAGTTCAACATCTATGGTGTCACTAACCCCTTTACTTTTCATGATGGTGACATTTTGAGAAGCGCAAGTTGTCCTTGTATTTCTCCTACATTTCAGGTTAGTTTGAGTAAAGAGCTACGACTTTACTATCTCTCCAAAGAGAGGAGGTTTACATTGATTGAAAAAGGTATTGTTCAAACCGATCCACATTCATCCTTTCATGTGGGAAAACAAGGTGAGTTCTCTGAATCTTTTAAGACTCAACCACCCCCTTTGATCGTCGATGGAAACATTGTTGATGTTTTGGTTTCTGAAATGCATTCGTACCTTGATGAGGTTTATTGTTCTTTTTTTATTAGTAACGGATGGTTTGAAGATGATGAGAACATTACTAACAAAGTTTGTGTCGTTGATGTGCATTCTTTGATCTATGGAAAAACCACATGTTTAAACAAGGCTATGCACATAAAACTTGTGATGTATGAGTGTTTTATTTATATGCATGCCCTATTACTGAATTTGGATATCCAACTTGCAAAGGTAAAACTTGTCAATTATTTTGAATTCGGCAATCGATCAAGTGCTCGAGTATGCACCAAGACTTTGAAAAGGAATTGTTCATTATTGATTCATCATTTTATTACTCCTTGTCTTTATGACGATGACAATATTTTCTTATGTCAAGCTATGAATAAAATCTTGAAAAGTTCCTCCTGGTTTAACCTTTATTGTGTCACTAATTTGTTTTATTCTTTTGTAGGTGACAATGTGAGGTGGTACCCTCTTAAAGAGGGAGGGCTGATTTGTGATCCTGAGAATTTTTTTCGAGCAAATGGCCCAATTTGAGGACAAATCGTCTTCAAGAGGGAGGGTATGATGCGAATCCGGTCGCATCATGTTTCGACACAACTTGCCGACCTCAGAATTGGCCTAAACTTGAAGGGCCCCAGTGCAGGATGAGACATCTCATAAGCCTGATTGATTATTGGGCCAATGTTTTAAGGATTTTTTTTAATTTAATGTAGTTTTATTTAAATTAATAAGTTTGAATATTATTAATTTTAGACTTGCACTCTGTGTGTTTTGTATTTAATAAAGATATGCATTATGTAACTTCCATGCTAGTTAAGTATGCATCATAAATAATGACATGCATTATGTAACTACCATGTTAGTTTAAGTCTGCATTATTAAATTAAGTCTTGCATTAAGTACTCATTTGTGCATTTAATTTGCATTTCAAACCATGCATTTAAGCATCTTAGTTTAATAAATGAGTTGCTGGACATTTATTCAACTCATTTTAGTTTAATTAATTTAGTTTTTATGAAGTTAATTTAATAGTTGTTTCTTTAAATAATCTAGCTACTAGGATAATTTATTGATGCATGAGTTAAAGTTCATTTAATAATGCTTCTCTTAATTAAACTAGTTGCTGGAATAAATGTTGCATAAGTGATAGTTCATTTACTTAAGTTAGTTGTTAATTTGTTTTAAGCTTAATAATTGAATAAATGTGACGGTTACATGTGTTAATTGCAGGTGACTTTTTAGCTCACATCCATTACATTTAAAGACTGTTATGCATTCAATAAGGTGACTTTTCAAGAGATTTTGGTTACAAAAGAGGGGGCTGTTACAAAGAGGCTTTATATATCATTAAGAAGTTGTTTTATCAATTAAAGGAGAGCATTATTCTTCTTTAAATTGGGCAGCAACTTTGTTTCATCTTCCATAACCATTTGCTTCATGAAAAGTGATCATTCAGCTAGTCTTTTCTGACACTATAAATATATGTAATTAGCTTATTGAAGAAAAAGACTTTTTGGACATTTTGTTAATGATATGCTGCCAAATTTGTGAGGCGAACTTTTCTCTATTTTCGTTCAAGGATTTGTTGGCTACCTAGTGTTCTAGTTGTATCATTCGTATTCTTTGTCGAAAATCGAACTTATCACTACTCGTCGTGTGGCGTTCAAACATACCAAGGTTCCTACTTTGCTAAGTAGCGGGTCAAGGTTCTCCTATTCTCCATCCAACCACCTTGAAAACTTATAAGCATTTGGGTCAATATTTTTTTAATATTGGTTCGTGTTTGTTTTTGAGATCATTTTTATTTCATTCCATTCCATCTTTTTGTTTCATCATAATCGAATCATCAATTCACTTTACATCCGTTGTTGGTTATCCAATTACTATATTTATTTCTATCTTTTATTATTTTTCTATAACCGAACCTACATAAACTTCATAACCATAAACCCATCTTTGAACCCTTTTTACATAGCTTCCGCCATTATTCACTTAAAACATCCTTTGAACAAACTGAACGATACTTCTTTGTAGACGATCGGGCAAACTCGCATACGACTCGACTCACCCCGAGGCAGATCATATTAGCATATCAAGATCCTATCGAGCTTTCAAAAGGTCCCACGACTCGAGCTCGTACCAAGCGACTTCAAGAAGCTTTATCAGCTCTAGTGATGCGCATTTGGGAACAGAACAAGGCCCTAGACGTTGGAGAAGCTGTGGATACCCCTTTGAGGACTCAATGCACTCTTTTGCAAACCGACTTCAGCTCCTCTCCAGCTCCCCCAGCTCAATTCAGCTCCGACCAACTCACTTGAGCTTGTTTCAGCTCGTTTGACTCGTTTTAGCTTCTTTCTATCTCGTTTCTTTTCCCATTTCAATAAACGAATTTTTAATTTGCTACAGCTTATGCCGATTTCCCTAGCCCAAATTAGTTCATTAAGTGTTTTTGATTATTTGAGCTAGCCGAATTTAATATGCTAGTTGAATTTTAATTAATGTGTCCGAATTTAGTTAGTGTCATTTAAGTTGTCTAGTTGCTAGTTAAAATTATGATTATATGAATATTTATATTTTATTTAATTATGTGTTTATTTCTTTGTAGGTTCAGCCGAATGTGGAGATACATTAAAGGCTAGGTGCATGTACGGGTTTGTTCAATGAATGAGAAGATTCATGCATGGCATGGTTCAATGTTTGGAGGAATTAAGTTCAAGTACATGGAAGATTAATTACATGCATTGGATTATGAAGAATACATCTCCTTTGGACAGCACACATGCATGTATGCATGGTATTTATTGCAAGTTCATGTACGGCCAGATTCAAGCTCCTTTCCAAGTTCCATACATAGCTGAATGTATGTGGGAGGACTGTTGGAGTTTCTATGCACCTATTCGGCCAAGAGACACATCTTGGAAGCTTCATGCACCTCATGGCCGAACCTAGACAACCCATTGAGCTTCCAAGGCTTCACATTCATTCAAGGTGTTTTACTTATACATGAAGCTGTCCAATGGAGCTCCCATCAGCCGAATCTAGCCTAGCAAATTAAAGATTTGTTCTAGAATGTTCTAGTGCATTCATAGCCAAAATACTTAGCCCTTAAGTTAGTCAATGTGTCCAATTGGCTACTACATGTTAGTCTATAAATAGTTTACTCATTTCTTTATAAAAGGAATTTTGCCAAATTATTGAATGAACATAGTTCTTGTGAGGTTGCTTCCTCTCATATCTCTTACAAGTTTCGAAGACTTATCTAGTTTGTGCTAGTGGCATCTACCGATCTTGTTTGAACTTATCACCATTTTTGGTGTGGCGTTCACCTATCCTTCTATCCATATTTTTCACCTTAACAATATAGGAACCAGGGTGACACTTTTTTTAGTGTTGAATTGCTCCTGACATTAAGTTCCCTATTCCATCCCCACCTTACATTATCTCCTTCTTATTGTTTCCAAACCGAACTATCCATTCACATTCTTTTTGTTTCCTTAGCCGAACCTATCACTTCCCTTTTACTTATCTTTTGAAACCCTTCCGCTTATTTTGAACCTATCCATCTAACTTTTACTTCTAAAACCAAGACATGAACGACACTTCTCGTCTACGATCGGGCAACTACATGAATTCGACTCAATCACCTGAGTCGGATCACATCACACGGCCAGGGTACATGCCCATGTGGGTAGGCCGTGTCTCTCACATGGCCAAGACACATACCCGTGTCTTAGCCCGTGTGTTTACTACTGAGCATACTGACTTACAAAATTAAGGTGCAGGGGACACACGACCATTCAACACGCTCATGGGGCAAATCATGTGTCACACACGGTCTAGACACATACCCATATGTCTGCCCGTGTGGACCATTTAAAGGCTACTTTTCCAAGTCATTGGTCACCCTTTTACGTCCATACACACTCATATATTTCATGGACACTTATCATGGTATATAATTACACTTGCTCAAGTTACACTTCTTGTATTGGGGTTATCATTAGCACATTCTGTAACACCCCTAACCCATATCCGTCGCTGAACTAGGGTAACGAGGCATTACTGAACATAAATACAGTTCTGAACATTCTCATGCTAACACATGTCATATTCGTATATATATATATAAACATATTTGTTACTTATTAAATATACATAAATACAATTCCATTACAACCAAATCATAATGACCATCATCATTCAATAACACATACATACAAATGCACATATAAATATAATCAACACCTTACTCATCTATTAGCCAAATTACAAAATCTTTACAATATTCGAACTTATATATATATATATCATCAAATGCCCATTTACATTAGCACCTATATCAAACTTATCAATCAATTTCATCTGTATACTTTATCTATAAACAATTAAAACCGAATCATTTAACTATACTTATGAAAATTTTTATACACATGGCCAACTTATTAACCATAATCAAATTCACCAACCATTAACAATCCATTTCTAAAACATATAATACAAATCACATATACCATTCGTTTGTAATATATAACATATTAATCACATACATTAACCATAAATATCACACATAAATCAAACCACAAGTTCACTTTATGCCATTTATAAATATATATACCTTGACCGAACTTCATCACCTTTAATACTTATATTTCTATCATCTAAATTAATCAAATAACCAAATCACCAAAGTCATATTCAATTCACTCCATCATTATTCATGCATAGCACACTTAAAAATTATACCTGAAATAACATAATTTCATAAATCAACTTAGCCATTTTCGCATGGCTCTCATTAAACACAAAACAAAATACAATATTCCAAAATAGAATCTAGCTTATACATGCCATAGGTTTGAAAGTTTGCTTATTAAAATACCGAAGAAAGTCGATAATGTGATAGACTTGACTGACGATGCCCGAGCTCGTAACTTGAATCCAAAATCTATAAAACAGATACACACATATACACAGAGTAAGCTTTTATAGCTTAGTAAGTCATAAGCAATTATCAACTCAATAATATATATCAACTTCTTAAAAATCCAAAATAAACTAATTTACTAAATCAATGTATTATTAAATTTTAACTTAATCAATCCAAAACCACACATGATTAACACAACTACCACTTTAGTCGAATACTTATAAGGTTAACATTTTGCAAGTTTTCATTCAACTTTCAAAGCCAAATATCATTGTAAATTCAAATATACTTCCACACATTTATACAAGCTCACAAAACCAAATTTAACTTCATATACCATCATCTCTCATTTGGCCGAATATGCAAGATCAAATATAATATCACATATGTACATACCTATATGGTTGAATATACAAGGTTCAATATATCATCACATAAGTACATACCTATATGGCCGAATATACAAGATCCAATATATCATCACATATAGACTTACCTATGTGGCCGAATGTACAAGTTAAATTATAACACCACATAAATACTTACCTATATGGTCGAATATACAAGATCCAATATATCATCACATATATACATACCTATGTGGCCGAATATACAAGGTTCATTTAGCTCAGTTTACTTACTCAATTACCACATCAACATGAAATCTTATAGGTATAGAATTGAAAATAAATCACCGGCATAAAACCTGCTAGGCATAAGCCTGAATCACACACCGGCACAAGGCCTGCTAGACTCAAGGTCTGATTTTTATTCACTGGCAATAAGCCTGCTAGGCATAAAGCCCGATTACATTCACCAGCATAAAGCTTGCTAGGCTCAAAGCCCGAATATCACTATTATAAAGTTGTCTCGTACACAATTCATATAACAAAAAAACTCCAGATATTCCATATAGATCAAACAGACTTTTAAATGATATAACTCACTCGAATTAACCTCAAATTTAGTATTTCTTTGCTTAAACACATTCGGCTAGCTCTTTTACGAATCTATAGATTCCAAAACAGCATATTAAACTAAGTTACATTCAAGATAAATGATGTTTAATTGCTTAAAGACTTACCTCGGATAAAGACGAACGTCATAAATCGGCTATTCGACTATTTTTTCTTTTCCCCGATCCAAGTTCGATTTCTTTTGTTCTTGATCTATATAATTTTAAATTAACCTCATTTAAACACAATTTCATTCAATTTAATCCAATAACACATAAATTTTAATGACCCGAATTTTACAGTTACCGAAAAAGTGTATTTTCGGGTCTCCGTTTCTGAAAAATGGATTCAAAGATATTTATGAAAAATATTTACGAAGTTAATAGAGTGGTTAATTAGAGTTTAATTAAGTGAATTAGCTTAAATTAAGGATAATTGGATAAAAGGATTAAATTGAATGAAGTGTGAAAGTTTAATTATAGAATAAAGAAAATTGAAAGGACTAAATAAGTAAATAAGCCAAAAAGAGTGCCAAGTATATGGCAAAAATAAAATACAAGTGTAATAAATATAATACACACATTTGTAATACATGTAGGTATTTTCTTATTATTTAAGTAAATATTAATGTATTTATTATTATTAAATTGATATTATATGATAAATAAATAAATGTAAGACAAATGTGTGGTAATGATTGGGTACAAGTGTATTAAAAAAAATACATACACTTGTAATGCTTGTATTTAAGTATTAATAGATATTTATTATTTATAAAAGGTATTTATTAATTAAATAATTATATTATAAGATTTTTATGTGAAAAATAAATGAAAAGTTGACAAATTATGGTATGTATAATGACATGTGTAATATTAGTATATGTACATTTGTAAAATACATGTATATTTACTTATTATATAAGCATATTATTAAATTATATATTATTATTAAGTAAAAGATATTTATATAAGAAATAGATTAGAGAAAAACAAGTGTAATAATATAAATGGATACAAATGTTAAAAGAATATTTGTTATTAAATAGATTTTTATAATAGATATTTATTAAGTTATTATAATATATATAATGGTTTAATGAAATAAAGAAACAAAGAAAAAATAGAAATAGAAACAGAAAGCCAAATGAAACAGAGAGCAGGGGAAGGAAAGAAAAGAAAGAAAGGGAGAAAAGGAAAAATTGAGATTTCAAGGTTTGAAAGTTTAATTGGTAAGTCAATTTAACCCTTTTTACTAAATTTTGATGTTTTAGAAGCTTTGGAACAAGGTTTGATTGAATTAAGTTGGTGGTTTAGAAGTTCTTAGGTTTTTAAACAAAGTTCATGTTGAATAAAATGATGAAATAGAGGTTTAATTGAATGAAAATTAAGTTAGAATAGATAAAGGGATTAAAATTGTAAATCATGAGATATTATAACTTTTGTGAGACAAGGTCAGAATGAATTTGGGTTTCTCTGTTCTGACTTTGAAAAATCATTAAAAATGATATAAAAATAATTAGAGTTGTAATTTATATGTTTAAAATCCTTAATGAATTTATTTTCAATATAATTAAACGGGAACATCATCTGAATCTTGTACAAGGAGATAATTAATTTTGAGTGAAGAATGGTCGGAACTGTTTGACAGCAGAACAGGAGCAACTTTAAAGAATAAACTGTACTTATTGGCCAAACTTCTGTTTTCGACCACCTGCCACCCCCAAACCGATGGCCAAACAGAAGTTGTCAATAGAGTTCTATCTACTTTGCTTCGGGCCATCGTTCGGAAGAATTTGAAGACGTGGGAGGATTGTCTACCCCATATTGAGTTTGCGTATAATCGTTCTGTCCATTCTGCGACTAAATTCTCCCCATTTGAAATTGTTTACGGTTTTAATCCCTTGACTCCTTTAGATTTATTTCCTTTACCTACTGATCAGTTTGTCCATGCAGATACGAAGAAAAAGGCAGATTTTGTCAAGGATTTACATAGCAAGGTGCGAGCCAATATCGAGGCTAGGACTGAGTCCTATGTGCGTAATGCGAACAAAGGCCGAAAATGAGTAGTTTTTGAACCCGGAGAATGGGTTTGGATTCATATGCGCAAGGAGCATTTTTCGGCCCAACGGAAATCTAAACTACTGCCTCGCGGAGACGGTCCTTTTCAAGTTTTAGAGCGAATAAATGAAAATTCTTATAAAATTGACTTGCCAGGAGATTATAATGTCAAAACTACTTTTAATGTGTCAGATTTAACCCCTTTTGATGCAGATTTCGACTTAAGGACAAATCGTTTCGAAGAGGGGGAATGATACGATCGCACCCTATGGTTCAGCTAGCTCGAGCAAGGATTTTATGGTGCTACCACAAGGTCCTGTTACTCGAGCTCGAGCCAAGAAGTTTAAGGAGTCTATCACAGCTTTTGTAGCTCAACTTTGGAATGAAACACTAATAGGATACTCCGAGAAAGTTGATTCCAGCTCTCCTTGAACTCACATTGCAATTACACAAAGTCCAAATTTCAGCTCATCGAGCTCACCACCGTCAAGCAAGTTTCCATTCAACTCAAAACCAGCTCACTAGCTTGGAGTCACTCACTTCAGGTCCCCGGCTCGGGTCCACTCACTACCACTCATGAGTCCAAGCCCAAATCGGTTTTAGCTCATAAGTTGAATTCTAGCTCATGAAGACTACTCTGACTTCATTTGACTACTATTAAATTTTTATTTAATAAGTTCATTAATTAGTTAATTAATAAACCACATATTAAATTTAGTTCATATTAGTTTTATTAAATATGTCTTAAAAGTGTTTATAGATGTTAATTAATTTGTCATAACCGAATTTAATGTTTACATTGTGTTCACATTAGCTTGAATTAATTCTGTTCACATTTTCTTGTAGAAACTCAATGGACATATAGAGCATGAAGCAACATGTCTTTCTTGGAGGTGCATGGACGGTTAAGAGCTTTGAATCTCCTAGGCGCATGTTCGGCTAAGTGCATGTATGGCCACATTCAATGTGTTCAAGGTTCATGAATGTTTCCATTCATGTATGGTGTGCTACTCCTTCATTTTCCAAATGACTATTCGGCTAAAAGAAGGCTTCCCATTACTTCATACATGTGGCCGAACATCTCCCTCCATGAACCTTAAAATTCCGTTCACATTATGTTCACATGGCATGGCCTTTCAATTCAAAGTGTTCACACCTATGGACTCTTCAAGAGTTGGCATTCACACTTAATTTGGCTCATAAAGTCTCCTCAATTAATTCCCAACTCTTCACCAAGTAACATGAATTGATTGCCTCAATTACTCAAGTTGGCCGAACCTAGCTAATGTCCAAGGGAGTCTCTCATTCATGATTCATTTCCTTAAGCATGAAAAACCTTCAAGACATCTCCACCATAGTCGAATCTGGTCATGAACATCAAAGGACTTCTTTCTAGAATTTTCAAGATGCATTCATGAGACTTTTACTTAATTATTAAGTATGTAAAGTGTCCATTCGGCTAGCTAGTCTTTAGGCTATAAATACTTGTTATTTTTCTTTGTAAAATAACTTTTTGGACTTTTGTTAATGTTATGCTGCCAAAATTGTGAGGCAAAACTTTTCTCAAATTTTGTTCAAAGATTCGATTGGCTTCCTAGTGTTCTAGTTGTGTCAACCGTTGTTCTTTGTCGAAACCGAACTTATCACTACTCGTAGTGTGGCGTTCAAACATACCGAGGATCCTATCTTGTTAGATAGTGGGTCGAGGTTTCCCTTTACCAAACCCAAACCGAACTAAAGAGAGCCTATAAACAATGGGTCGATACCAAATCGGTATTGGTTCTTGTTTGCACTTTTTGTTCAACCCCATTTCTTCATTTACCAAATTGTACCTAAACCGGCCATTCTGTTCGTACCATTTCATAATACCATTTTGTTCTTACCCTTCATACCATTACGTCCATTTCTTCAACTCCCCTTACCTAAATCTGAACTTTCAATTCTTCTTACCTATCCCAATCCAAACCAAAACCAATATCCCTCCTTCCTTTCCGTACTAATTCAATAAACCAACTTCCAAACCCAATCTAATTCTTCCATCTTCTTTAAACTTCTTTCTCGCCCTTCTTTCTCTTATCTGACCTTTCAATTAAAGCTAACGTAACTTCTTGTCGACGGTCGGGCACACTATTACGACTCGACCTTTTTGAGGTGGATCGTATCATCTGGTATCAGAGCTATTAAAACGAGAAGTTTGTACGACGAAATCATCTCTGAGCTAGTCCGAGTGTACGCAAGTAAGTAAGATCCAAAAAAAAGAGTATAAAAAAAATTTCGTATACCGAAGTTTTCTCATTTTGATTAGTGTGTTACTGTTGCTATAAAAACAAAAATCTGTGCAGCCGAAAAAAAGTGGTTGAAAGTGGACATTGTTTCATCATTATTCATTCCCGATCCTGAAATAGCTATTCCACCCTTTTCTTTCCTTCTATTTGACTAGCCACACTAAAACCCAAACTTTTATTTACTTGTTAGCCTACCCTAAACCGAGTTCATCAATCCTTTGTTACCCTTTTGAACCGACCAACTAGGCCAAGGTCTAAGCCTTACGAATCTACTATGAAATCACGAGAAAAGTTACGAGAGGTAAAGGCACGAGAGTTGTGAGCGTAATAGAGCGGAGGTAAAAGCCTATCCTCGAGCGTAAACACGAGTGTGAGAGAATCATCTTTCTTTTCCTTTCCGAGTGATTGTGAGGTTTTGTGGTGAGGTTTATTTGACTATAGTTTAAATGTCACAAGAGTCAGATCACAATATGGAAGACCGTCCAGCAAGACAACCCGTTCGCAACATCCCCGACTTAAATATGCAAGCCTTATTACGAGAAATGGAGTGACTCCTAGATCAAAGGCTCAACCCAATTGAAGATCAATTACTCCAAGTTGAAACAATTGGCCAACGTGAAAGAACTCCTAAGGCGGCTAGACAAAGGCGGGAGAGGCCAAATAAAAATTGGGGAAGACGAAGGTTCCAAGACGATGAAGAAACGACCTTAGTAATCTTGAAAGCGGACAAGAGTCTAATGCTAGTGATTGACGTAGGCAACACCGACAGCGAGATCGAAGACGCGAAGATGATGATCGCAAGAACATTAAACTGTCTATTCCACCGTTTCAAGGTAGACCGGATCCGGAGGCCTATCTTGAATGGGAGAAAAAGATAGAGTTGGTGTTCGAATGTCACAACTATTCTGAGAAAAAGAAGGTGAAACTAGCGGCGATAAAGTTCTCAGACTATGCCATGATTTGGTGGGATCAAGTAACTACTAACCGAAGGCGTAACAGAGAACGTCCTATTTCCACATGGGCCGAAATGAAGGCGACCATGAGGCGACGCTTTATTCCCACATATTACCACCGGGAGTTACACCAAAAACTCCAAAATCTAACGCAAGGGACTAAAAGCGTCGAGGACTACTTTAAAGAGATGGAAATCGCGATGATTCGCGGGGACGTGCAAGACCCTAAAGCAACGATGGCGCGTTTCTTGGCTGGTTTGAACCGCGATATTGCCAATGTTGTCGAATTACAACACTACCTTGAAGTGGTTGACATGGTCCATATGGCCATCAAAGTAGAAAAGCAACTCAAACGAAAGGGTCCGAGTCGAGGATTTACCACTTCCAACACTCTCAAATGGGGCCAAGGAACGAGTAAAGGTGTTTCCAATCCCCGAGGAAAGGAGTTCACGGCTCCCCCAAAAACCAATAAGTCTACCACCGAAGTGAACAATGGCAAGGCACCCGAATTGTCCTTCAATCAAAATCGAGACATCAAGTGCTTTAAGTGCCTCGAGAGGGGCCACATAGCAAGTCAATGTCCTAATCGAAGGACCATGGTGTCGAGGGCTGATGGTGAGATCAAAACGGAGGACGAGGAAGAGAAGGAGTCTGAATCAACTTCCGAAGTCGAGGAGGACTTAGAACCACCAATGGAAGGAGAACTATTAGTGGTAAAGTGAAGTCTAAGTCTTCAAGGTACGGACAATGATCTCCAACGCGAGAACATCTTCCACACCCGATGTCAAGTCGGAGGCAAAGTATGTAGTGTAATCATCGATGGAGGTAGTTGCACCAATGTAGCAAGTACGATGATGGTTGAAAAGCTTGGTCTGCCCACAACTAAGCATCCGAGTCCTTACAAACTTCAATGGCTCAATGACGGAGGAGAGCTTAAGGTAACGAAGCAAGTACTTGTCTCTTTCAACATCGGCAAGTATTCGGATGAAGTTCTTTGTGACGTTGTACCGATGCATGCGGGGCATTTGTTACTTGGCCGACCGTGGCAATTTGATAGGAGAGTTCAACACGACGGTTATACCAACTGGTATACATTCAAATTTATGGGAAAGAATGTGACGTTGGCGCCGTTGACTCCCAAACAAGTGTATGAAGACCAAATCAAGCTAAAAGCTTTTGTTGAGCAAATGAGAGACAAAGAAAAAGAAAGTTGTAAAAAAATAAAAGAAGAGAAAAATAAGAAAAAGAAAACAAAAGAGAGTGACAAGAAAAATATCCAAGAAAAAGAAGAAAAAGAAAAGAAAATCGAGAAAATGAGTGTTTTTGCAAGAGTTAGCGATGTGAAGAAGGCTTTGGTGATGAATCGAACTGTTCTTGTACTTTTGTACAATGAAGCATTAATTTCTACTAATGATTTACCAATACCCTACCTCCTCCTATTTTGTTCTTGTTGCAGGATTTCCAAGACATTTTTCCGGAAGAAGCCCCGAGTGGTCTTCCACCACTTCGTGGAATCGAGCATCAAATTGATTTCGTGCCAGGAGCGGTTATTCCAAATCGACCTGCTTACCGAGCCAATCCGGAGGAGACCAAAGAGTTGCAAAGACAAGTCAATAAACTGATGGAAAAAGGCTATATTCACGAGAGCCTAAGTCCTTGTGCTATTCTCGTACTATTGGTACCGAAAAAGGACGAAACATGGCGCATGTGCGTGGATTGCCGAGCCGTTAACAAGATAACGATCAAATACCGTAATCTCATTCCTTGCTTAGATGACATGTTAGGTGAGCTTAGTGGGGCCAAAGTGTTCTCAAAAATCGATTTGAAGAGTGGCTACCACCAAATTCGAATGCGAGAAGGAGACGAATGGAAAACGGCATTCAAGACCAAGCACGGACTATACAAATGGTTGGTTATGCCTTTTGGCCTTACCAACGCTCCAAGTACGTTCATGAGACTAATGAACCATGTCTTAAAGCCTTTCATCGGTAAGCTTTGTGTGGTATATTTTGATGATATATTGATTTACAGCAAATCTATGGAAGAACATGTAAGTCATCTCAAATCTGTTTTAGAAGTTTTGCGAAAAGAGACCTTATATGCTAATTTAAAGAAATGTTCTTTTTGTTCTAACAAAACTGTTTTTCTAGGATTTGTAGTTAGTGCGGATGGTCTCGAGGTAGACCAAGAGAAGATTAAGGCCATACAAGATTGGCCAAGGCCTACGAGCATTACGCAAGTTCGAAGTTTTCATGGCCTAGCAAGTTTCTACCGACGATTCATTTCGAATTTTAGCACTATTGCTGCTCCACTTACGAGTGTTATTAAGAAAAATTCTTCTTTTATTTGGAACGATGAACAAGAGAAATCATTTATAAAAATCAAAGATTGTCTCACTAACGTTCCTTTGCTTGCCCTTCCAGATTTCTCGAAGACTTTTGAGATTGAGTGTGAGGCTTCGGGCATTGGAATCGGGGCCGTGTTGACACAAGACGGACGTCCTGTGGCTTACTTTAGTGAAAAACTCAATAGAGCCGTACTCAACTATCCGGTGTATGATAAAGAAATGTACGTGCTCATACGAGCCCTTGAGACATGGCAACACTACTTGTGGTTTAAGGAATTCGTTATTCACTCAGATCACGAAGCCTTGAAACACATCAAAGGCCAAAACAAGTTGAACTGACGCCAGGCGAAGTGGGTTGAGTACCTTGAGTCGTTTTCGTATGTCATCAAATATAAGAAAGGTAAAGATAATATCGTGGCTGATGCGCTCTCAAGAAGGTATACTCTGTTATCATATTTGGATTCTAAGATTCTTGGTTTTGCATTATTAAACGATTCTTATGTAAACGATTCCAATTTTGGAGAGATATTTGTTTCCTGTGAGAAAGGTCCTTTTGAAAACTTTTATAGGTACGAGGGCTATCTTTTTCGAGAAGGTAAATTATACATTCCTTGTGGATCTGTTCGAGACCTATTAGTGCATGAGACACATAGTGGCGGGCTTATGGGACACTTCGGAGTCAATAAGACACTTGCCACTCTCTATGAACATTTTTATTGGCCGCGGATGCGAAAAGACGTGGAGTGAGTTTGCGAAAGGTGTATAGCCTGCAAAAAGGCTAAATCAAAGGTTCAACCCCATGGCTTGTACACACCATTGCCCATCCCTGAAGCACCGTGGATTGACATCTTCATGGACTTTGTTCTCGGACTTTCGCGCACAAAAACGGGGAAGGATTCTATTTTCGTTGTTGTTGATAGATTTTCTAAAATGTCTCATTTTATTGCCTGTACTAAGACTGACGATGCCGTTCATGTTGCGAACTTGTTTTTCAGGGATATCGTTAGACTACATGGCATTCCTCGAACGATCGTGTCGGACCGAGATGCAAAATTTTTAAGTCACTTTTGGAGAACTTTGTGGGGTAAATTAGGGACCAAACTTCTGTTTTTGACCACCTGCCACCCCCAAACCGATGGCCAAATAGAAGTTGTCAATAGAGTTCTATCTACTTTGCTTCGGGCCATCGTTCGGAAGAATTTGAAGATGTGGGAGGATTGTCTACCCCATATTGAGTTTGTGTATAATCGTTCTGTCCATTCTGTGACTAAATTCTCCCCATTTGAAATTGTTTACGATTTTAATCCCTTGACTCCTTTAGATTTATTGCCTTTACCTACTGATCAGTTTGTCCATACAGATGCGAAGAAAAAGGCAGATTTTGTCAAGGATTTACATAGCAAGGTGCGAGCCAATATCGAGGCTAGGACTCAGTCCTATGTGCGTAATGCGAACAAAGGCCGAAAATGAGTAGTTTTTGAACCCGGAGAATGGGTTTGGATTCATATGCGCAAGGAGCATTTTTCGGCCCAACGGAAATCTAAACTACTGCCTCGTGGAGACGGTCCTTTTCAAGTTTTAGAGCGAATAAATGAAAATTCTTATAAAATTGACTTGTCAGGAGATTATAATGTCAGCACTACTTTTAATGTGTCAGATTTAACCCTTTTTTATGCAGATTTCGACTTGAGGACAAGTCATTTTGAAGAGGGGGAATGATGCGATCGCGCCCCATGGTTCAACTAGCTCGAGCAAGGATTCTATGGTGCTACCACAAGGTCCTGTTACTCGAGCTCGAGCCAAGAAGTTTAAGGAGTCTATCACAACTTTTGTAGCTCAACTTTGGAATGAAATGCTAATAGGATACTTCGAGAAAGTTGATTCCAGCTCCTTGAACTACCTTACAATTACCTGCAAGTCCAGCTCAGCTCATCGAGCTCACCACCAGCTCAAGCAAGTTTCCATTCAACTCAAAACCAGCTCACTAGCTTGGAGTCAGCTCACTTCCAGTTCCCCAGCTCGGGTCAGCTCACTACCAGCTCATGAGTCCAAGCCCAGCTCGGTTTTAGCTCATGAGTTGAATTCTAGCTTATGAAGACTACTCTGACTTCATTTGACTACTATTAAATTTTTATTTAATAAGTTCATTAATTAGTTAATTAATAAACCACATATTAAATTTAGTTCATATTAGTTTTATTAAATATGTCTTAAAAGTATTTATAGATGTTAATTAATTTGTCATAACCGAATTTAATGTTTACATTGTGTTCACATTAGCTTGAATTAATTCTATTCACATTTTCTTGTAGAAACTCAATGGACATATGGAGCATGAAGCAACATGTCTTTCTTGGAGGTGCATGGACGGTTAAGAGCTTTGAATCTCCTAGGTGCATGTTCGGCTAAGTGCATGTATGGCCACATTCAATGTGTTCAAGGTTCATGAATGTTTCCATTCATGTATGGTGTGCTACTCCTTCATTTTCCAAGTGACTATTCGGCTAAAAGGAGGCTTCCCATTACTTTATACATGTGGCCGAACATCTCCCTCCATGAACCTTAAAATTCCGTTCACATTATGTTCACATGGCATGGCCTTTCAATTCAAAGTGTTCACACCTATGGACTCTTCGAGAGTTGGCATTCACATTTAATTTGGCTCATGAAGTCTCCTCAATTAGTTCCCAACTCTTCACCAAGTAACATGAATTGATTGCCTCAATTACTCAAGTTGGCCAAACCTAGCTAATGTCCAAGGGAGTCTCTCATTCATGATTCATTTCCTTAAGCATGAAGAACCTTAAAGACATCTCCACCATAGCCGAATCTGGTCATGAACATCAAAGGACTTCTTTCTAGAATTTTCAAGATGCATTCATGAGACTTTTACTTAATTATTAAGTATGTAAAGTGTCCATTCGGCTAGCTAGTCTTTAGGCTATAAATACTTGTTATTTTTCTTTGTAAAATAACTTTTTGGACTTTTTTTAATGTTATGCTACCAAAATTGTGAGGCAAAACTTTTCTCAAATTTCGTTCAAAGATGCGATTGGCTTCCTAGTGTTCTAGTTGTGTCAACCGTTGTTCTTTGTCGAAACCGAACTTATCACTACTCGTAGTGTGGCGTTCAAACATACCGAGGTTCCTATCTTGTTAGATAGTGGGTCGAGGTTTCCCTTTACCAAACCCAAACCGAACTAAAGAGAGCCTATAAACAACGGGTTGATACCAAATCGGTATTGGTTCTTGTTTGCACTTTTTGTTCAACCCCATTTCTTCATTTACCAAATTGTACCTAAACCGGCCATTCCGTTCGTACCATTTCATAATACCATTTCGTTCTTACCCTTCATACCATTACGTCCATTTCTTCAACTCCCCTTACCTAAATTCAAACTTTCAATTCTTCTTACCTATCCCAATCCGAACCAAAACCAATATCCCTCTTTCCTTTCCGACTAATTCAATAAACCAACTTCCAAACCCAATCTAATTCTTCCATCTTCTTTAAACTTCTTTCTCGCCCTTCTTTCTCTTATCCGACCTTTCAATTAAAGCTAACGTAACTTCTTGTCGACGATTGGGCACACTATTACGACTCGACTTTTTTGAGGCGGATCATATCAGGTTGTTATTTGAGTTTGAAAATTTTATAAAGGAAATGATATTACATTGTGCATAAATTATAATAAATGACTATTCGGAAGTGTGTTTTGATCAGTAATGCCTCGTAACCCTAATCTGGTGACAGATACGGGTTAAGGGTGTTACTAAGCTTTATAGCTTACTTTGTTTACTTTTTAGTGTTTTATAGTGATTTCGAAGTCTGCTCGGATAGGGAGTTGTGAGAGATCTCATCAGACTATCCAACTGTCATTTTGGTACTTTTGAACTTGTGTATTTGGTTATATGGCATGTATAGAAGTTGTGATTAATATGGTCTATATGTTGGTTATGTATTTAGCCAATTTATTTGGCTTGTCAATGATAAATATTTAGTTATGTGTATAGCCATGTGATTGGGCTTATTTTGGTAAACTTGGTTATGTATATATATGGGCAAATGGCCTTTTAATATATTGTGTATAATTGATTTGGGAATGCCTTGTTATGGATTGGTATTTTGTATAAAAAATGGTTGGAATTGAGATGAGCATGTATGCTAAGTTAAGCACAAAGCCTAAAATAGGTAATTGACAATTTAGGTATACTTTGGAAGCATTTTTGGTATGTTTAAAAGTGGTCAAATGAATTTTCTTGTGGATCTTATGTTGCATGTGTGTTTAGTGCATGATATAAACTTGTTATTGGTTGGTTTTGAGGTCCCATTTATGCTATGGTTATATGCATGTTGAGGTGTGTAGGTTGGAACCTCTTTGGGTGGGAAAGTTGGCTTAAAAAATAGCCTATATTTTTTTTCCACACGGGTGTGTGTCTCGGCTGTGTGTGACACATGATTAGGTGACACGATCGTGTGTCCCCTGATACTTAATTAGAAATCAAGTCAGTAGCTCCACACAGGCTAGTACACGGGTGTGTGACTTGGCCGTGTCGTATAAGTCAGTATACCCTACAGTTTTAGCATGGCCTGGCACATGGGTGTGTGAGGCCATTTCGAAGGGTACACGGGCTAGTCACACGGGCGTGTGGTTGGCCGTGTGACCCAAGTCAGGGATTTATATGGGCTAGGATGTAACGCCTCGATTTTTGGGCCTATGAGTAATGGGCCTTGAGTCTAGGTTCGGGTAGAAGACGGCCCGAACAATTTGGATGTTTTAATTATTATTATTATTAGTATTATTTAGTATGTAATTAAATAAATTACGAAGGGTTATGGTGTGGGAAAAAGGCCCAAGAGTAAATTTAATTCAAGGCAATTCCTGAATTTTCAATTTTGGAGAAAGAGGGTTCTGACGATATGGGCTTTTAAAATTGAGGTGGTAAATTATGATACAAATAAGGCCTTGGTAAAGTGGCAAGGTGGCGCCACTAAGTTCCTAAAAAATGGCGTTTGGGAAGGAATTAAAGGTCCAGGGTTCAAGTTGCAAGGTAGGCATACTGTTACTTTTTAATTTTAGGCATGTGCCGGGCATGTGATCACTTAAGTGAATTTTGGCAAGGGCCTTAGGGAGGTTGGGCCGATTGTTCTAGTTGATATTAGGGTTAGGTTCTTTTCTTTTTCTGTCTTGGAGAATTAGGGTTAGCCACCTGAAAGCTTTCACTGTCATTCATCCTTTCTGAGTTCTCATAAAAGCCGAAAATGCAAATTCCTTCTCCTTGGTGCCGAGTTCTTCTTCCTCTTTTTTTCCTCCATTTTCTTTCTTCCTTTTTGCTGTTTCTTCTAGCCGAAACATTCTGACCACCTTACTCACCTTCTCTATCGATCCCATCCTCCAGAAAACCTTCATAGCCGATCGCCACAAAAGCTGAAATCCCGAAAACTCACTTCTTGTGCCGATTTCTCCAAGCCAAAATCCTTCAGTTATTTTTGTTTCTTTTGATTAACTTTCATCTTCTCTAAACCCTTAGTATCTGTCGGCAACATTACTTCAAAGTTATAGCCTCAAATCGTCATCTTCTTCATCACTTAAAAAGCTGAAGTACCATAGATTTAGGGACTTATAGTCGAAACTTCAGATCTCCTGGATTCGAGTTCTACTATCGTTTAGAGGATAGATCTGCATCAGATCTGCGTAGAAATCAAAGAGGAATAGGTGGTAAGTGCTCATCACCTCAGATCTAGTCTTATTTTACAATTTAGAAAAAGCCGAAGTCCCTAAAATCTAGGGAGGCTGTCGATTTGGGCATAGGGCTTTAAGGGTCTTTAACCGACGATTTCTTTTGGTGTTTGGTGTATTCTAGAGGTTGGATCGAAGGGTTGGATCTTTGGAACAACTAGACTTAGATCTAGTCATCGGTTTTCGGCAAAAAGGTAAGATTCTAAAGGCTTTAAGGGCATGGTTCGAATATGGTAGGTGAATATTTGGATTGGTTATTTTGGTTTGCAATCTAAGAATTGTGGTAATCAATTGTAGGACATCGTAAGGGATCTCAGTGGCAGTCGTCACAAAACAGGTGTGTAACAACCCTCGTGATAGCTTAGGCTAATATTCGCAGAAAAGCCGAAATGCCAAAATCCTGGCATTTCGAGAACTTGAGATTTTGCATGTGGTTTTAGATGTGATAAAAACGATATGATCGATGTTTGGATCGATGGAACAGGTAAGAGCGCAATTCTGTGCACGACGGTAAGTTGGGCCTCAATGGGCTGAAATTGGGTCCAATGGGCTTCCGGGCCCATTTAGGTAAAATTGATAGAAAATGGAACTTGGATAAATTGCATGTTAACACAGTTAGATCTATTGTAAAAATTGGGTTAAGTGGGCTAAAAGGGCTAAATCAGCATTCGTAGGACCCATTAGGGGTTTTGGGCCCAAAAGCCCTAATTTGATAAAGTGCGTTAAAATCACTGTTTAAACACTTGAGAATGTTGATAATTGTTAATGATCATGGAAAACCCATAATATTTGGTAAATTTACAAAATTACCCCTAAAATATGGAAAATGACTGTTGTGCCCTAGGTAAAAATGACCATTATACCCTTAGGGTTTAATTATGAATATGATGCATGTGATTTTGATATACATGATATGACATGATATGCACATGATATGTTATGAGATGCACATGATATACTCATTATATGCATGGTTTGGGTTTGATATAAATGGAGGAAGTGCAAAAAGTGCTTTGCCCCAGTTTATCAAAAAGGGGCTTTGCCCTAGTTATTAAAGAGGCTAGGCCTCCAGTTATATGATAAAGCAGCTATGCTGCCAGTGGAGAGTTTGGTTGGGTGGGTTGAGTTATTCCCCACATGGAGAGCTTGGTTGGTACGGGTGGAGAGTAGCGGATGGTGGGTTGAGTAGTCTCCCCAAATGGGCTTGCATACACTCATTGGTATTATATGTGATATTGAAATGGGCCTATGGGCCATACCGATTACAGTAAAGGCTTTGGCCCAGTGATATGATTTATGAAAAGGCTTCGGCCCAGTAACCGTTAAACGAAAGGCTTCGGCCCAGTATGCTGGTATTAGTTTGGGCTCTGAAAGGGGCTTGTTGCACACTGAGTTTCCAAACTCACCCCCTTTCCTTATCTTTGCGGTGAGACTTGATGTGGAGACTTGGAGCCGAGAGGGATTCAGAGTGGCCATGTGGACTGTTTAAAGTAAGTGTTTATGCCTTCACTTTTATTCTAGATTACTTCCTTTATGTTTTCAGGTTTTAAGTTGTAATAAGGCCGCTTTAATTATTTTTAATTGATTTAGTATGATTATTAGCTTAGGCATGATATGGATTTAAAGGTTTCAGATTGAATAGCTCTAGGGCGCGTTTTTAAAAGAAATTATCTGATTTCAAAATATCGTGAAACAAGACAAAGCTTCCGCAACGAAAACGTTTTAAAAAAAATTAACAAGTGCTTTCAATGGCTTAAAACAAAATGCTTTTTCCTAAACAATCATTCAGTTAAAGTGTGGCAATGGTTGTGTGCATGTATGGGAGTGGATCCATGAAGAGCTTGGTACTTAAGCAGTCTAATTGACTCACCTCCTCTTTTCCGGCATCCTACCTGGTGCACAACTTCCATTCACTTTAATCTATAACAAAAATACTCTTTAAACGCTAAGAAAAATGTTAGTTAAAACATGACTTTTACAGTAACGCTTCAATGTGACACGCCGAATTTGGGCCTAACTCCTAGGCCGGGTTTGGGGTGTTACATGGGACACGGCCATGTGATCCCATTTCGAATGTCCACACGGCCTGTAACACGGGTGTGTCTTCGACCGTGTGTCGGGCCACATGGGCGTGTGTATCCTGTATTTTGAAAAAAAATTCTATGTTTTCAAAAAATTTCTTGAGTTCTCGATTTAGTCCTGAACCACTTCTAATGCTTGCTTTTGCCCGAAGAGGGCTCGTGTTAGGAACTATATGATTGTATTTGTATGGTTTTTAATTGATTTGAGAATTGTAATTCGAATTATACGATTGTTTATGAGATTATTTCGGTAATGCTTTGTAACCCTATTTTGGCGACGGATACGGGTTAGGGGTGTTACAATAATAATAAGGAATGACGTAGATGAATGCAGAAGAGGATAGAAAAGTTTGTTCAAGTCGTGGATTTATACTAGATTTCTAGACGAACGTAAACTGAAACGAGGAGCAATGAAAACAGATTAGTTGTCACAAAGGAGAGTCAAACGGAATTAAAATAAAAGAAAGATGAATCAGCTGGTAAAGAGTCTAAAAGAGAATGAATTAGAGTTTCTTGGATGGAAAGAAACGGTCCTTGGACCTCAAGAAAATGCCCCAACCAGATCTAGAAAAACAAAACACAAACAAATTTGTTAGAAGTGATTTTATAAACAAAAGCAAACTAATTTGTGCAAGAATGTTTGAAACAATAAGAAAAGATTAAAACACCTTATTTTGATGTGTTTCTTGATAGAACAAGATAGGAGAACATCTTTCTTGAAAAAATTTTAACCTAGAACGAAAATTAATAAAATCAGCAAGCCAAAACAACAAGAACTAACTTAAATAACCAAGAAACGATAAATTAAGGATAGAAAAGAGAAGATGGCATCCTAAGAAGCCTTAGAAACATTAAGAATCCACAACTCCTTTCAATGGCTTTAATTCCCCCTCCAAGAAAGAGATCTTGGCAAGAAAAAGTTTGAAGATGATTCCCACAACCTGAAAGATTATTAAAATAACTTCTAAAAGAATATCAAGAGTAATTCTTGAAGAAAACCTTAAAGAGAACTATTATTTACTCAAAAAAAAAAGATATCAATTGTGTGTGTATAAGGGTGAACGTCCATGCTACTTATAAGCCCCCAAAATAAGTTTTCATAATCCTAATGGAATAACTAACAAGACAACTCATTAAATAATAAAAAAATAATTCCAAGTGTGGACTTTTAATGGGAATTCATCCAAATGAATTAAATGGGCTCCTTGGGCTAAATTCTTACATGATGATCCACCTATTAAAATAAAATTAGACCTAAAGTTTAAATATTTTACAATTTGGGCCACTTTGATAATTTGGTCTGATATTCAATTAAATTACTTTCCAAGCTTTAGGATAGGCTTGTAGACATCTTAATGAGCTATTTTGTAACACCCCAACATCCGAGTCGATTACTAAAATAGAGACATATAACATAACCTGCTCAACTTTAATAGTGAAACCTTAAACCTAACGAATAATATTACCAGATTAAAACCCTTCTATTCGTTTAATGATTTATCCCCTATTGACCGAATACACATACATAATGTAAAAATATATGAATCAATCCTATCACAATTATGAAGTTCTAAATCAAGTTAATTTACGTTTTGAGATTTGTAACCAAACATTTTTAGTTTCATACATAGAAATTTAGCCATATTCGTATGGCTTTATATACAATTATACCAAAATAGCAACCTCCCAAAAATTTCTATCCTATACATGCCGTAATGTCTACTAAAGTTTAAAACAAAAGTACCAAAAGGGTTGACAAAAGTTGTGATGACTTCGTGATGGTTCCCAAGCTCTCCTTGATAAGATGATCTATGTAAAAACAAAACAAAAAAAAAATACACCGAGTGAGTTATTAACTCAGTAAGTCCTAAGAAAATTTAATACTATAATAACTCAATCATCTATAAACTAAATAATTAACTCCATATTATCCAAATTTAACCATGATATCACAAGGAAACATTAGGTCACAAACGTACCTTATGCATTTGGTACATGCCTACCCGAATTCACCATGTACTCCTAATCTAAATATACATAATTAAAATACCATGGCAATTGTCATATACTACCATTGACGTATATATATATGTATATATATATATAATATACAAACCAAAAATTTAAAGCGTAAGCCAAGTCACTCCATCTATCAATCAAATTTCCAATTAAATTTCCAAGTGCATTTTAGATTTCCACAAATAATACTCCATAATCAACATTGCACACTTAGTGCTCGATTTGAAGGCCCGCACACATAGTGCTCTTACTTATTCGCACACATAGTGCAATGTTTTCTTGCACACATAGTGCCACATAATCTAGCACACATAGTGCTATATTTTCTTACCTTTAATCATCCCATTGACATAGATTAATCAAAAATTTCACATTCTATTCCCAATAACTCATACATACTATGATATCTTATCTAACTTAATTTGCCTAAGGACTTACCTTTTTAATCGGATGAACAACTTCGATCGGCTACTCCACCGCTTTCGCTTTCCCTTTGAACGAACTTGGCTCCCTCTGATCTTGAACTTCAACTCCAGCTAAACACATAAAATAACGCAATCATCATAACCCCAATTTATACTTCTTTCTCATAGTCACACACACCGAGATTCGGTATTTGCCCATACATAATTTAAAATTTAACTTTTAAACTTAATGCATATCCAAACATACTTTCATCTATTCTAACAATTCGACACATTACAAGATCAACTTCGGTAACTCACGTTTTCATATTTTAGTAGCTAAGTTCATTTTCGGTTAGCAATCATCTAAAATCTATCAAGCTCATAAACTTCTAATTTCATGAATTCGACATCTTAATGCCCATTTTAATTAATCAAACAAAATTTCAAATACAAAAATTTGGTCACTCAATTATCTTGATAAACAAAATAATCGGCAAACACATATATATCAAGCTATTTTAACCAAATTCTACTTAACATTTAAATTAAAATATGCATTTAAATTTACTATATCTTCATTAGACCTTTCACTCTCCAAACATAAGAATATCAATTTATTCCTTCTTTCATGTCTCGGTCAACTACTTAAATTATCACATAACATAAATTTTGTACTCTCGTATCCATCCTAACTCATTCGACTTTAACAATTACCCATTTCTCATAAAAAAAATTAACAAATAAAATAAACATTCCATTAACCCATATGGCCGAATGTACCAAGCATTACTTAACTACAATTCCACAAATTTCAACCTCAAAATAATCTCTATTTATTCAATACAACATGAAACAACCTCTACTCCTAACCTCTTGATATACGACTTAATGCCCAAACCACCATAAAAGTTTGATTTTTCATGACATTGCCGAAATGCATTTTAACAATTAGCTCAACATACAAAGGAAGTTAAAACCAACATTTCAAAACTTACCTCCAACTAGAAAAAGGGTTGCCGAATTGCCTTAATGAAAAGTTCCCTATTTCCTTCCTTTTTGTTTCGATTTTGGCAAGGTGGAGAAGAAGATGAACACCCCTCTTCTATTTTCTCTTTTATTAATCTTTATTTTTCATCTATTTTAAATTACTTACCAATATTTAATTATAAATAATATAAACTTAGTGGAGAAAATCATTACATGGTCGGCCACTTTGTATAAACTTGGCATTTTGACATGCAAACCCAAACTTTCCTATTTTAATACTATTTGGTCCTTACATATTCACCTATCATATTTTCTTAAGTTCTCAACTAAGTCAATCAAATGAAATTCACATTCATGAGACTAAATTAACAATCTCAAATTTTCACACATGCACTACCACACATAAAGATATGCAAATTAAAATTTTAAAATCACTTTTGACTCGGTTTTGTGGTCCCGAAACCACATTCTGTCTAAGGTCAAATTAGGGCTGTCACATATTTTTTCAAGAAACTTGGTCTTGTGATCCGTTTGCTCTCGAAATTGGTTGGTTTTAGGGATGAGTATTCGATTGAATCGAGTCGAATCGAGTTAAAAAATTTTGAGTTAGTCAAGTTGACGAATCTTATTTTAGCAACTGAATTAAATTTGAATTTTTTCGAATTGAGTCGAATCGAATAAAGAAATTTCGAGTCGAGTCGAGTTAAATTAACGAATCTTATTATTTATACTCGATGTTCCATTTACATGGACTGGTTATTTTACAAGTAGACGAAGTACAAGCTTTTAGATTAATTTTGAGTAAAGGAAAAAAGGAGAGTGGGGCAATTCGGGAAGGAAAGTAAGACTAATGGGTAAACATTTATCAAAACAACATAGTTTTGACTTTTAACTTTAGAAAAGGTAAAAATTTATCAAAAGGACATAGTTTCATCTTTTTTTATTTGGGTTTTTGGATAACTCAAATTAGGGGTGAGTGTTCGATTGAATCGAATGAAACCGTTTGAGTTAAATTAGAAAAAAATAATGTTAAATTAAAATCTTGTACAATATAACTATTTCCATGTTAGATCACAAAAATTTGAAACAATATATATTTGAAAACTTTTTTTAAGCAAAATAATAAAAAAATAAGATATTTTAATATGATAAACTTGAATCATTAATCACTATTTAGATTCCAAAATTATTATTTTATTAAATTTTTTGATATATTTTTTAGTTTTTTTAATTTATAATTTTTTTAAAAATATAGATATTAGAATTTCTATAAATATTTTGAAATTTAAAAATTATTTTCAAATTTTGAAAATTACTTTGATTTTTTTTGTAATTTTTGTTAAGAGAGAGACCATTTGCTTATTTTAAAAATTGATAGGGATCAAAATAGTATTTATATTAATCTGTTATTCGAATTGAAAAAATTCAACTCGACATGAACTCGAAATCCAAAATTTCTTATTCGAGTTGACTCAAATAATTCGAATAACTTGAATAACTAGATTCGATTAACTCGAAATTTGAAATTTTTTCGATTTTTTCGAATCGAATCGAATTTTGGTCACCCCTAGTTGGTTTAAGCTCGTACATGAAATCCAATGTGCCTTGGCTGCAAGATTCGATTTCTTGGACCAAGGTTTCCAAGATTTGAAATATTGATTTTCTTGATTCTTGAAATTGTTCGAAACAAAAAAATTTGGACCATGATTCGATTTCTTGATTTTCTTGAAAACAAGAAAGTGAATCTTGATTTTCTTTTTTCGTCACGTGCCCACAATTTGATTTCTTGATTTTCTTGAAAACAAGAAAGTGAATCTTGATTTTCTTTTTCCGTCATGTGCGCATCTAGGGCCTTCGTAATGAAGTCTTGGATAGTCCCATTTAATCTTGCTTGGATATTTGCTTGGCCTTTAACCTTGTTATTGGGCCTTGAGAAAATTTGATCCCATCATGTTCATGAGCCTTATTTTGGACCTTGTGACTCGTATCATTCACCTCTTCCTCAAAAAGGTTTATCCTCGAATATGAAACATCAAAGGGAGATAAATCAACAATATTAAAAGTAGAACTTACATTGTACTCACCGGGTAGATCTATTTGATAGGCATTTTCATTAATCCACTTGAGTACTTGAAAAAGCCCATTGCCTCTAGGGTCCAATTTAGTTCTCATTTTACTTGGAAATCGCTCTCTAGGGTCCAATTTAGTTCTCATTTTACTTGGAAATCGCTCTTTGCGTAGATCCATACCCAGTCACTGTGTTTAAGGATAACTTGTTTGCGCCCCTTGTTAGCTTTTTTTTTTTGGCATTTGTGTCATTTGTTTCTCAATTCATTGTTTTGCCTTTTCGTGCATTGATTTCACCAACTCAGCTTTCATTTAGCCATCTAAACTAGAAAGATTTTCTATAGCAAATGGCATAAGATCAAGTACAGTTAGTGGGTTAAAACCATAAACAAGTTTAAATGGTGAATAACCAGCTGTAGAGTGAATAGATCGATTGTTTGCAAATTCAAAAAATGGTAAACATTCTTCCTAATTCTTAAGGTTCTTACCCACAATAGCTCGTAGTAAAGCACCTAAAACTCGATTTACTACCTCAATTTGGCCATCGGTTTGGGGGTGATATGTAGTGGAATATAATAATTTAGTACCAAGCTTACCCCATAATACCTTCCAAAAGTGGCTTAGAAACTTTACGTCTCTAGTGCAAGGTATTCCATGTAGTCACACCACCTCTTTAAAGAATAAGTCTACCACATGTGTAGTATCATCCGTTTTGTGACAAGGAATAAAGTGTGCCATTTTTTAAAACCTATCAACAATAACAAATATACTATCTCAACCCTTTTTAGTTCGCAACAAACCAAGAATGAAATCCATGGATAAATCTACCCATGGTGAAGAAGGAATCGACAAAGGAGTATAGAGTCCATGAGGCATTACCTTATATTTTGCTTGTTTTCAAGCAATACACTTAGAACATACTTTTTCAACAACCTTCTTCATTTGTGGCCAATACAAGTATTCTTGTAGAATATCTAGTGTTTTGGCAACATCAAAGTGTCCCATTAAGCCTCCACTATGTGTCTGTCAGTTAGTAACTCTCTCATGGAGCAATATGGTACACATAACTTGTTTAGGCGAAAAAGAAACCTATCTACGAGATAAAATTTTCAAAGGCACTATTCCCACAATTAGCAAAGATTTGTGCAAAATCAATAGCATTTGTGTACAAATATTTTATAAGCTCAAATCCTAAGACTTTAGTATTTAAAGTAGTTATCAAAGAATATCTATGAGATAAGGCGTCAGCAACTACATTTTCTTTACTTGTTTTGTACTTAATTTTATATGGGAATGTTTCTATAAATTCTACCCATCGGTCGTATCTTTTGCTCAACTTACCTTGTCTGATCGTATCCATTTAAGGAACTCATGATCTGTATGTTGATACGATCCACCTCGGGATGAGTCGAGTCACATGTGAGATGCCCGATCGTCTACGAAGAAGTATCATTCGATTTGTTCAAAATGATATTTTTAAATAAATAATGCGAAAGCTATTCAAGGGGTTTAAAGATAGGGTTTAAAATATTAATATTAAAGGTTCAATTTCAAGGAAATAAAAGAATGGAAAAAGGTGATAGTTTGGTTTGGATAAGATGAAATGTGAGTATGGAGAGAAAGGAACTCAAAAGCAAGCACAAACCAATACTAGAGAGTATCGACCCAATTGCTTATAGGCTTTTAAGGTGTCGGATGAAAGAAGGTAAACCTTGACCCACTACTGAGCAAAGTAGGAACCTTGGTATAGTTTCGAACACCATACTATGAATAGTGATAAGTTCGGGATAGAAGAAAAATAGGTTGACGCCACTAGGCTTCCTAGATAAGCCAACAAGTCTTCAACAAAATTAGGGAGAAAAGAATCTCACCAAATAGTTTCATTAACAAAGAAACAATAATCAAAGTTTAACAACCTCTACAAAATAAAAGTAAACAACTATTTATAGCCTAGTTTGGAGAAGCCGAATGGACAATGCATAGACTTAAAAGCTAATTAAATTCGACTAGAAAATTCTAGAATGAACTAGAAGAAAACCATTAAAAGACAAGGTCCAAATTCGGCTGAATGGAGCTTTAATAGTCAGCTTCATGAACAAGAAAAAGTGCTTGGAAGATGATGAATGAATGGCCAAACCATCATGTTGTTTCCTTGATGCATTCATGCATGCTTAGTAATAAAGGATAGCCATAGTTCATGAATGTGCAGCCCTTTGATGCTCTTACATCTTCCTTGGTCGAATGAAGCTTGAATGTACCTTGAATACTTGAATGGACATCTTGGATATGCATGAAACATGCATGAAACGTCCCAATGTATGTTCTTCCTTAATTATGGTCCATGAATCTTCAAATACATGTACATGAAATAGCCCCCACTTGCATGAACGTCTCCAATACATGAATTCCTTCAAATGCCATCTATTGAACATTAGTTGTGCATGCATCCTTCCATACGATGTATTAAGCCATGCATGTACTTGCATTAATGGCTCCTTCATACATTTGGTCACCTTGAGGAACTTAACTCTTGGCCAAAAGGTTGCTTAGGTATCACCAATAGCCAGCCCACCATGCATAAATTCGTTCATGCATGAACTCTTATAATCCATATACCTAGCCGTGCATGAATCTCATTAAATGTACTCAATACATTCGGTTGAACCTACAAGAAACATGAACACATTAAATCCCAATGTATATTCAGCTGAACATGTTAAGAGCATGAACTAGACATCATAAATATCATGCTAAGCTAAACTAAACACATTAATTAAAGACTAGCTAGTAGCATTAAGTTTGGCTAACTCAAACTAAGTGAAAACATTTAATAAACCTATTTGAGCTAGGATTTTCGTTAATAAGCTGTAGAAAACTAATTAATATAAAACTAAAACTTAGTTTAATTTATTGAAATAAAGAACGAGCTGAAAGTAAGCTTGGTTGAGCTCAAACGAGCTGAAACGAACTCAAATGAGCTGAATTGAGCTGGACAGAGCTCGAGGAGTTGGAAATGAGCTAGGATCAGCTTACCAACAATGTATGGGTTCTTTGGATAGTTGCTTCGAGCTGATTTTGTGAGCATTGGCTCTTGTTTCGAACCAAGGTTTTGCATTAGAAGCCAAAACAATTCCTAGGAAACGTTTATATTGCAATTGGCTCATTAGAACTTCAAATAGCTTGAAGAGCTCATTGTCAGAGCTTAATGAGCTCTAGGGCGTGCTCGTATCATATGTCTAACGAACTCATTGGGCAGCAAGTAATGTTGCCACACTTGGAGATCTCGCACCAATGCCAATAACTATTTATCATAAGTTGAGTAGTTCAATTGTGCCCCATTTAGTTTTTCACTAAAATAAGCTATTGGCCTTATATCTTGCATCAACACAACACCAATTCCAATACCTGAAGCATCACATAAAAGTTCAAAAGTATTAGAAAAATCAGGTAATTTAAGAATTGGAGAAGAACATATCTTATCCTTTAAGACTTGAAAAGCCTTTTATTGAGCTTCACCCCACTTGAAAACCATTGTTTATTTTTTTATAACTGCAGTTAATGGGGCAGTAATAGTAGAGATATCCTTCACAAAACGTCTATAAAAACTTGCTAAACCATGGAAAGATCTCACCTTGGTAATCAATTTAGGAGTGGGCCACTCCCTTATTACCTTTACTTTATCCTCATCAACATGAATACCTTAAGCACTTACTATAAACCCTAAAAAAATTAGTTTATCACAACAAAAAGTGCATTTATCAAGGTTGGAAAGTAATTTAATTGAATATCAAGCTAAATTATCAAAGTGGCCCAAATTGTAAAATATATAAACTTTAGGTCTAATTTTATTTTAATAGGTGGATCATCATGTAAAAAATCAGTCCAATGAGCCCATTTAATTCATTTGCACGAAATTCCATTAAAAGTCCACACTTAGAATTATTTGTTTCTTTTATTTGATGAGTTGTCATGTTAGTTATTCCATTAGGGTTAGGAAAACTTATTTTGGGGGCCTATAAGTAGCATGGACATTCACCCTTATACACACATAATTGATTTCTATTTTTTAAGTTAATAATAATTCTCTTTAAGTTTTTCTTCAAGAATTACTCTCAAATTTCTTTTAGAATTTGTTTTAACAATCTTTCAGGTTGTGGGAATCATCTTCAAGCTTTTTCTTACCAAGATCTCTTTCTTGGAGGGGAAATTAGAGCCATTGAAAGGAGTTGTGGATTCTTAATGTTTTCGAGGCTTCTTAGGACGTCATCTTCTTTTTTCTATCCTTAATTTATCGTTTCTTGCTTATTTAAGTTAGTTCTTGTTGTTTTTGGCTTGCTGATTTTATTGATTTTCGTTCTAGGTTAAAGTTATTTCAAGAGAGACGTTCTCTTATCTTGTTCTATTAAGAAACGCGTCAAAATTAGGAATTTTAATCTTTTCTTGTTGTTTCAAACATTCTTGCACAAAATAGTTTGCTTTTATCTTTAAAATCACTTTTAACAAATTTGTTTGTGTTTTTTTTTCTAGATCTGGTTAGGGCATTTTTTTGAGGTCTAAGCACGATTTCTTTCCATCCAAGAAAGTTTAATTCATTCTCTTTGGACTCTTTACCAGCCGGTTCATCTTTCTTTTGTTTTAATTTTGTTTGACTCTCCTTTGTGACAACTAATCTATTTTCGTTGTTTGTCGTTTTAGTTTACATTCATCTAGAGATTTAGGATAAGTCTGTGACTTGAACAAACTTTTCAATCCTCTTTTTCTTTCATCCGCATCATTCCTTATCATTATGTTTCATATTATAAGTATTTTTTGGATTATAGAAATACCATTGAGTTATACTTAGTGTACGATTTTGTTTTCGTGTGCATGTTAGGTACTATTTGGTTCATAAGTCAACTCTGCATCCAGAAACAATCCCGAACTCAAGTTTTTTTTATGCTCTTAATTTGGTTTTGGCATGCACCTAGGAAGACTTTTGTTTGAAATGTTGATTTTGTAATTGATGGAATTTTGAATCTTGTTGGCTTAGTAGGTTATGTAAATATGTATACAAATAGAAATGGTCACTTTGTTGATAGCTTGATGGCTGCTTTGGTTACTTGTTAAATGTTTTCATGGATGAAATGGTTATAAGTTAGGTATTATGTTTGATATATTTTGATATATATATTGATGTTGAAACATGAAGTTGTTATAAAGGTTAGTTATGCTTAAGTAAGTGATTGAGAAAATGTCATACAGTGTTAATGATTTGGTATGTTTGAGCCTTTTCATTTTGGTTGTTTTCAATTGTAAATTGAGGTGCCTTTGCGGGCATATTGGTTAGGTACTTAGGTTGAATGGTATATGGCATTTTTTGAGATGGGTATGTATAGGTGCAAATGGTATGGCTTGGTAACCAAGTAATGCTAGGTGAAATGACTTGATTTTGAAGTTACTTTAGGTGCACACGGCTTGGGACACGGTCTACCACACGGTTGTGTGTCCCACACGGTCACTTCACATGGCTATGTGGCCTATTTAATTTTGGTACAGGTTTGTTCACATGGTCTTAGAAAGTTACATGATCTGGTGACATAGCCATGTGACCCTATATTCAAATTGTACACGGTCTGGCCACACAACCATGTTCTTGTGCCACATGCGCTGAGCTTTATCACATGGCCTGACGACACGACCGTGTGACCCCAATTTCACATGGCATCAAGTTGTTACATAGTTTACTCACACGACCATGTGGCCTATCCACACGGCCTCAACCCTTCCACACGGCCTCGAGACATGATTGTGTGTCCCCTGTTTTCATATTTTTCTCATCTTTTTAAATTTGTTTCAAATTGATCCAAAATTATTTTCTACTTAGTTTTAACCTTTCGTAAGTTTGATATTAACCCGTAACTGATTGAATCACATGTTAATTTAGTTAATTATGATTTTTTTTATATTTAATTGAGATTTTTAGATTATAAATTGTTTATAATTGTTGGGTATTTAGTTGTAGCATCCTATTGCTTGGGTTCGGCGACAAGACCGGGTGAGGGATGTTATAGATCATTCCTTTCCTTACATCCTACCATTGCCTATTCATCTTACTGGTGCGCAAGAAATGTTATCTTGGTGGATAAGACCGTGCCCATCAGATTTTCCTTTGGGGCACTCCTCCAGACTTAAGACTCGCCACATTTGGGTGTTACAAGCTTGTATAAGTTTCTTTCTTTAAGTTGTATGCTGGTAAATTCTTAAATCTTTCTTTAAGTTTACCAAATAGAAAAGATGTAACACCCTAAACCCGGCTTGGACGTTATGGTCGAATCTGTGATGTCACATTGGAGTGTTTTTCCAAAACACAAATTTGGAGAAAATTCATTCTTCATAAAACTGCTTTAGGTTCTTAACAAAAGTTTAGAATGCCTGGCTCATTGTGAAAATTCAAGTTGTCTTGTAAAAATATTATTTATATTAGTTTGTTATTAAACTTTAAAATAGTGTTTGTAACGGAAGCTTTTCAAAATATGATGTGTAAACGTGGTGTTTTCAGTAAAACATTTGTTTATATTTTCTTGAAAACTCGAGACCTACTACTACCAGATTAAAATTCAAGTAACTAAATCCCCAAATTAAAATAAAATTAAAGAGGCCTTATTACATAACAAAAACCCAAAATAAAATCTTTATTATAGTATAAAAGGAAAAACTATGTCGAGTGGCCACCTTGGAGTCCTCCGTCGCCTCGATCCGTTTAAGCCTGGGGATTTCCTGCACAAATAACAGATGGGTGAGTTTACAAAAACTCAGTGTGTGAAATCCCAAAATAACAAGCAATCAGAGTAATGCAATCTGGGCCTAGGCCCGTTATTTCCAGTTAGGGGCTTTATCCCCTTTTTCACTAACAGTAGCAGTTTGGGCCTGAGCCTATTTCAGTAATAGAGGCAGTCTGGACCTTAGCCCATTTTAGTTCAGTATGCAGACAAAGAATCCTACCCAAACCATCCGCTACACAACATCTCTATACCAGCCCTACATGTAACACCCCTTACCCGTACTAGAGACCGAGATAAGGTATGAGGCATTACCGGACAAACATAAGAACCTCCGACTAAAATGCGAGCGATAAAAGTTCATTTCAAACCAATTCCATTATTTTGTCCCTTATATGGGCTTACGAGGCCCGAAACATACATTTGAAGTGGTCTGGGACTGAACCGAGAACATATGAAAACCTTAAAAAATTTTTGAGTTTGGCCTCACACGCCCTTGTGGACTTCTGAATTATTTTTTCTAGTTCAAGGTGCAGTGGTTTTCACACGGCCTAGACACATACCCGTGTCCTTGGCCCGTGTCCCTCACACAGCCTAGACACGCCCGTGTTGTCGCCCGTGTTCGAAAACCTGGACATTTTGTTTATGATGTCATCATTCATTTAGGGGCACACGGGCAAAGTACACGTCCGTGTGTTAGGCCGTGTACTCCACACAGTTGAGACACACAGCCGTCTTCAACCCGTGTGGTTACTACAAAGCATGCAATATGAAAATTTTGGAATGCAGTGGACACACGGCTGAACAACACACCCGTGTCCCTAGCTCGTGTGGAATTCTGAATTGTTTTTTTCCAGTTCAAGGTGCAGTGGTTTTCACACGGCCTAGACACATACCCGTGTCCTTGGCCCGTGTCCCTCACACAGCCTAGACACACCCGTGTTGTCGCCCGTGTTCGAAAACCTAGACATTCTGTTTATGATGTCATCATTCATTTAGGGGCACACGAGCAAAGCACACACCCGTGTGTTAGGCCGTGTACTCCACACAGTTGAGACACACAGCCGTCTTCAACCCGTGTGGTTACTACAAAGCATGCAATATGAAAATTTTGGAATACAGTGGACACACGGCTGAACAACACGCCCGTGTGGGCTACCCGTGTGTCACACACGGTCTAGACACCTACTCATGTGTCCATCCATATGGACCATTTGGAGGCTATTTTCCAAGCCATTGGTCACCTAAGATCTCTCTTACACTCCAACATGCATATCTTCCTACCATCTAGCACAAACCACAAGCACATACACAATTCGGCATGCATTCAATGGTATAATTATAAGAAGACATCTCAATTAATTATATGGACCAAATCACTTGGCCATATACAAAATAATCATACCAAAAAGGGGAACTATTACCTTGGGCTAGCCACATGACACAAATACAAAATAATATTCACCTATACATGCCATGACTCAAAATAATTAAATCTATTATACCCAAGGTTTGGTTGATAGTGTGACCCGAGCTCGGACGTTCCCAATCCTTTGAACTAGCTTGACTAATCTAAAAGGAATGAAAAAAGGAACGGGTAAGCTACAAAGCTTATTACGTACACATACAAATAAAGTAAATCTTAATTAGGCCTTAGAACATTATTTACATCTTTGTTGCTATTTCATACCTTTCATCAAAACATATGATCTAAATTTTCAAGCATAATACACAAAGACATGCATTGCCATTAATCATCATAGTCATAAGAGTATACAAGTTTAAACACATACCTTTGCTTCCTTGCACACATATATACTTTATTTAACTTGCATTCGAACTTCGTATACATTATCCGTTGAACATTTGGAATAATGGATAGGATACTAGAATACGAACGCACCCAAGTGCCATAACCATAACATAGCACGCCTCTCAACAAGGCTACATACGAGCACCTGGACCTAGCATGCATCACATACCCACGCCTCTCAACAGGGCTACATACGCTCCCGGACCTAGTGTGTACCACAAAATTACATGCCTCTCAACAGGGCTACACAAGCTCCCAGACCTAGCATGTATCATGTCATCAAATGAGCTCATACATACATAGCTATCCTAGTGACATGTCACTTGTATCCTTACCTATTCCTAAGTTCAAACGGGATTTTTGAACTTTCGTCTCTTTGTCGAACATTCTCGGAATGTTGGCCTCATAACATATGACATTATCATATACAAATGCTAACATGGCAACACTTGTAACATAAGCATAAAACATCAAAATATATTATAACAAAAAAGTAACCAAATAACATATTAATTAACTAAATGTCATTTAAACATTTAAAACATCAATTAAGATATTTATTTGTACATGTACTTACCTCGGTACAAAATATTCGAAATAGTGCCTAAGCCTCGTACACTTTGTTTTTGCCTTTATCAACGTTCGGTTCTCGTCTTTCTTGATCTATAATAGCAAATTTAGCTCATTAACTTCATACCTTACTCAAACCGACCCCAAATTCATGCTTTGATAAAATTACCATTTTACTCTTAAACTTTCACTTATTCACAATTTAGTCCCTAGGCTCGCATGATGAAATGCAAGTGATTTCTTGGTTACCCAAGCCTAGCCGAATACTTCTTGTACTTATAGCAGCCCATATTTTTCCTTCATTTCACACTTTCTACTCATTTTCATAACCTTTACAAATAAGTCCTTTTTAAGGTTTCCATGCAAAATCACTTAACAATAGTTGTTCTCCATATTTTAAACTATCATATTCCTCCATAATCCATCAAAATAAACCCAAATCATGCATGGGTAATTTTCTAAACATGAATCCTAGCATGAAATATGGGTAGAAATGAAGAGAGCAAGCTACTGAGATTCCAAAAATACGAAGAACATTAAAAATGAGGCTTGGGTTGACTTACTTTGAGCTTGGAAAAGATGAATAAACCCTAGTTATGGTCTCTTGATTTTTCGCCAGCAAGGGGAAGAAGACAAGCTGATTTTTGGCTCTTTTTTCCCTTTTTAATTCATTTAATATCCAAATGACCAAAATACCCTTACTCACTAAACTTATAAAAATTTCCATAGATGTCCATAATTGTCCAAAAATTTAGAAATTGGGCAAATTGCTCTTTAAGACCTTCTAATTCATATTCCAAAACAATTTCACACAAATTACACCTAAAACCCAAGTTTTGCATCTTATTCAATTTAGTCCTTATTTTCTAATTGGACACTTTATTCTCAAAATTTCCTCATGAAACTTTACCAAATGCATATTCTTATACTTTAAATCTCATAATAATCATAATATAAATATTTTAACGCCGGATTTATGGTCTCGAAACCATTATTCTAACTAGGCCATATTTCGGGATGTTACACTACACACCATGTGGAGATAAAATCGACCCACCCAACCCTACACACCAAATTGTACTGATTTCGATACTAAAACAGTATTTGCAATAGAGCTGCCAATAATAGGCTTATAGCCTTTCAGTACACTTCCTCCAAAATCATATATATCCCACCCCATGTAATGCAACATAATATCAAATGTGTATGCAGAAATGTCATGCTCAAAACAGTCATACATAATACAGGGTATTTCAGTCATTTTACCTCACAGAGGTATAATGGCCATTTCATCAGTACGGGGTCTAATTATACTTACCGACCCAATGGTAGGTCCACAATCGTCTTAGGCGATCCGTGCAACCTTAACAGTCAATCAGTGATAATGGGCCTACAGCCCATATTATGGGCCCATGTGGACCAATACTCTCATATGACCCACATAAGCAGAAATGGCCTTAGCCGTGTAGTTTACACAGCCTGGCCCACCATTTACACAACTTTGTGTGATTTTTTCATGTGGGGTCCACAAGGCCCAGTTTGGCCCAAAATGGCCCAATATCATTTCGGCCCATGGAATCGCTCATGGCCATTTTTCCAACAACACGGCCTCGTTTTACTACTTGGCCTGCCACATGGGTAGTCACATGCCTGTGTGGAGTCGACGGTGCACTCTTCAATTTTTCGGCTTTTGCCGTTCAACAGCGTTTGCAGTGTGATTACACACTTGGTTGCGAAAACGAGCAAAATAGCCTACATGCACTCCAACCTAATATCACAGCAACTTCAGTTAAAAACTTAACCCATGAGTTAAAAGAAACCCTAACCAAAACTTGTTCCAAAAGATTACTTACTATCGTCTTGCTTGAACAAACGTGGTTTAAGTCCGCCTAAAACGCTGACGAAAGTTGATATCTGACATCTTGGTGATTATACCCAAGGGTTGAACATCGCATACCAACCCAAAGATTAATGGAACGTGGTATGCGACTATGATCAAACAATCCCCAAACCAAAGTGCCTTAGTTCAATCAAATGCCACGAATATTGTTACCTTAGAACGAAAGACAAGAGGCTGATTTTGATCGCTCTAGAATCCTGGCGAACTCCCTCACTCTACGAGGAATGCTAAAACCCGAAACAAAAGTACCACAATCAACGAGAGAAGAGATGGTAATCGGCATTAGGGACAAGGAGAGGGAATAACCGAAAGAGCAAAGATAACAGAGACTTACCAATCAGTATTCGGCCAACCACCAGCAAATAGGGAAGGAGTTGAGAGAGAGCAGAGAAACGAAAGGAAAGGAGAGAAGAAGTGCCAAGGTAATCGGCCTAGAAACCACAACCGATTGTTTCAAAGAAGTATAGCAAGAGTTGACACAATCAGAAAGTGAGCAAGTAGAAGTCAACCCCAAGTATTTGAATGGAAGAAGGAAAAGAAGGTGCAATCGGTTAGGGGGAGATTGGTTGAGAAAAAGGGATAAGAGAGGGGGAAGTGAAAGTTCGGTTAATACCAAGAACACTAGGAGAAGAAGAGTGATGGAGAGAGGAAAGTTTTGATCAATCCAAGTACTCTACTGTAGGATAAAACCAAGGTAAGTTAATACGAATCGTACCTGAATGGTCACAAGTAACTTTTGGCTACTACACGAGCAGAAACAATAGAGAGAGAAGAGCAAAAGGAAGAAAAGCCATCGATAAATAGCAAGAACTGAACATAGAGAACCTCATTTTCAGCTAACAACTCCCCACTCCCACACTCCACGATCCACTCCCCAAATCTTTCCTCAAAACTCTCATTTGATCGATTCAAATTCCTTTCCCTCTCCTCCTGAAATTCGACCATACACTCCCCTCCCCTTCAAACACTCCAACCACCTACTAGATCAGAGTTCCACTGCCATTCAAACTCTTACATGGCACAGTAGCAAAAAGAACTCCCTTTGCGTGCCACAGGACTCGAACTCAGGTCTCCTAGCAGAAGCAACACGCCATTTGCCACTAGACTAGCAGGCGTTTTATGTCATGCAACCCTCGCATAAATTTAAAAATCTACTAGCTAAAGACAAAGGTTTATTCAAATAGAACCAAAATTTGCTCAAGCCAAGGCTTGAACCCATGACTTCCCAGACACTCCCGGAGCATTAAACAACTATAGCAGACATACATCCATGCCGCAACACACAAAAATAATTTAATAGGGGTTTTCGGGATTTGGGGCGTTACAAAAGAGTTGTTGTAAGGGTTGTTCAGCAAGGTTTCCATTTGATTATTTGATAGGAAGAAAACTTTTTACCTGGAAATGTTTGCATGCTTACAGATTCTTGTTATCTTATTGAGTTTTGGTTATTTTTATATTTAAAAGAATTATTTTATTATTAAAGGAAAAGAACTCATTGAGTAGAAAGCTTTGTGTGAAGGCTTCTGGTGAGCTCCTTTGTACTATGAGTCTATTATATGTCTTAATACTTTTAATCTTTCTTGCTATATATCCAAGTAAGTCTGTAACACCCCAAACCCGGCCCAAATATTATGGCTGAATCTGACCTTGATTTCTTCAATCGTCACGACATGTGAAGGATCCGAGCGATACCGTCTTAGCATGGAAACATGAAACACGTCGTGGATTTGGCTTAGTTCAGGAGGTAACTCCAGCTGGTATGTGACTGGCCCAATCCGCCTTACAACCCAATATGGCCCAATGAACCTTGGGCTTAGCTTACCCTTTCGTCCAAACCTTAACACTTTCTTCCACGGAGAGACCTTCAGAAAAACTAAGTCTCCCACTGCATACTCTATTTTTCGACGCTTAAGGTCAGCATACAACTTTTGCCTATCCGAGGCCTCCTTCAACCGATCCCGAATCAATTTTACCTTATCCTCAGTATCGGCTACTAACTCAGGGCCTAAAACTCTCCGTTCGCCCAACTCTGTCCAAACAAATAGTACCCCCTTCCTCAACAACTTAGTTAAGGGTGCAGCAATTACTGAAAAGCCCTCAATAAACCGCCTATAGTATCCTGTCAAGCCCAGAAAACTTCAGATTTTTTATACCGACTTGGGTATCTTCCTGTCTAACACCGCTTTAATTTTTCAGGGATTCACCTTAATCCCCTCAGCTGACACCATATGTCCTATAAAAGTAACCTCCCTTAGCCAGAATTCACACTTACTGAATTTGGCATACAACTGCTTCTCCCTCAAAGTCTACAACACAATCCTTAAGTGTGCATCTTGCTCATCCTCATCTTTTGAGTACACCAAAATTTGATCTATAAAGACTACTATGAACCGATCCAAGTAGGGTTGGAAAATCGATTCATGAGATCCATGAAAGCGGCAAGTGCGTTCGTCAGCCCAAATGGCATCACCAAGAACTCGTAGTGCCCATAACGAGTTCTAAAAGCTATCTTATGAACATCTGCCTCCTTAACCCTTAATTGGTGATATCTCGGACGCAGGTCAATCTTCAAGAAAATAGAAGCTCCCCTAAACTGATCAACAAGATCATCGATTCTCGGTAGAGGGTACTTGTTTTTAATAGTTAACTTGTTTAACTGTCGATAGTCGATGCACATTCGCAAGATTCCATCCTTCTTCTTCACGAATAGCACCGGTGCTCCCCATGAAGACACACTTGGTCGTATGAATCCTCGATTCAACAATTCCTGAATCTGTGCCTTAAGTTTCACCAACTCCTTTGGTGCCATCCAATAAGGAGCGATAGACATCGGAGCCGTCCCAGGTAACAACTCGATTCCAAATTCTACTTCCCTGTTGGGTGGCAACCTAGGCAACTCCTCGGGAAAGACATCCAGAAATTCCCTAACTGTTCTCAACTCCATAACAGCAAGGCTCTTAGCCTCCGTATTACTAATATAAGCCAAATAGGCTTTGCATCCCTTTCGTACTAACTTCTCAGCCTTCAACGCCAAAATCACATTCAACAGGTAATTCCGGCATTCACCAATCACCACTACTTCCTTATCCTCTGCTATTCTTAACACCATTGTTTTGCAGCACAATCTAAGGTGGCTCGGTGCTTCACCAGCCAATCTATACCTAAGATTAAGTCAAATTCGCTAAACGACAGCTCCATCAAATCCGTTGAAAATGTAACTCCTTGGACTACTAAGGGTACCTCCCTAAACAACTTATTCACTCCTACTGACTGCCCTAACGAACTGATCACAGTCATCTCATTCGTAGTAATTTCAAACATATCACCCAAAGATTTAGTCCTATTGCATGCAACATATGAATGCGTCGATCCAATATCAATCAATGTTGTGTAAGGTAACTCATATATAAAGAACATACCCGTTATCACATTCGAGGCATCCCTGTCTTCTTGGCGACGAGCAGCATAAACCAAAGCTGGTTGTCTCGCCTCAGCAGGGCCTGCATTTTCGGCTGGTGCTCCACCTCCACGCCTATTGCCGTTACCACCCCTGGCCTGCCTACGACCCCTTGGGGGCATTGACCTTCCCTTGGTGGCTGAGCACCACCTTGGCCCACTACTGGCACTCGACCTAGCATTCGGGGGGCAATCCCTGATCCTATGCTCCATAGACCCACAAGTGAAGCAAGCTCCCATCCTCTTCCAACACTCGCCTCTATGGCTTCTCCCACAATTAGCACATGGTGGCACCCCTAGATTAGTAGTAAGGGGCCCTACTCTAACTGGCCCATTATTTCTGGTGCTAGCCCTAGGCCTCTGTCCAACACCGGGAGCCTCAGCCTCCCTCTTATTCCTACCCTTTTCTTTTTCCCGATTTAAGCGCTCAGCGCGCTTTACCTCCTCCGCTATCTTCGTTTTTTCCACCAATTCCAAGAAAACTCGCTCCCTTTGTGGAGCTATCAATACCCTAAGGCTATCTCTTAGTCCATCCTCAAACCTAACACAACGCTCATATTCCGTTGCCACCATTACTCTTGCATACCTACTAAGGCATAGAAACTCCGCTTCATACTCTGCCACCGATTTGTTTCCTTGGGTCAAGTTCAAGAACTCATTCCTTCTAACAACCACATAGCTTGCACCCACATAATTCCCTTGGAATGTAGCTTTGAAAAACTCCCAAGTGGCCCACTCCGGTTGGGTGCCCTCTTTCACCGTCAACCACCACTTGTAGGCTTCTTCCCCAAGCAGTGACACTGCTCCTTTTAAATTTTGTTCCGGTAAGCAGTCCAGGTCCTCCATTATCCTTTCAGTGGCCTCCAACCAATATTCTGCCACGTTAGGAGCCATGCCAGCCACGCCCTTAAAGATCTCAGCCCCATTCGAACGAAGTCACTCCAGAATGGACCCCTGATTTTTAGTGCCATTTTGGGCCCAGCGACCCTTTCCAAAATCCTTAGTATTGCCTGTGACAATGCATCTTCTCTCACGACCCAATCATATGGTTCATTCCCAGCCACACGTGAGGCCGGAGCCTCTTCTACTCCAACATCTAGTATATGGCCCGATGCTGGCGATTCAGCCCTAACACTTCTGCGGCCTCGGCCACGACCCCTTGTACCTCTTCTAGCACTCATCGTCGATTCGCGTATTACCTAGATTAGAAATTTTTATAAAGTTTTAGTTAGTTTAATAATTAAACCGATGTTTTATAGAAATATTTAAAGAGAATATTGTTTTTGAAAATCCTCTACAGTTTCCAGATCCTACGGCCTTCAGTTTCAATCTAAAAAAGTTTAGTATAATCATCTAAAGTAGCCCTCTATCTATCTACTGTATAACAATTTAAACAAGCTTAAGAACAGAAGAACTTATTTGGTTCGATGTCGGAGGCTCGGTGTGCAGCTCAGCAAGATTTCCCCTTTTTTCAAAACATTGTGATCCAATATATATATTTTTTTAAAAATAGAAAAAGAAACCAAATAATAATAAGGCCCACTTCACAGCCTGAGTTTTGCAACCTGGGCTCTGATACCACTAAATGTAACACCCTAAACCCAGCCAGTATGTTATGGTCGAATCTGGCGCATCACATTGAAGCGTTTTAGTGAAAATCATGTTTTCATTTAAAACCCTTCTTAAAATAAAATAAACCTTAATTAACAAAAAAACTCCTTTCAACCACTTGTTTAACACATATGATTTATGAAAACCTGTCACGGCAAAATTTAGTTGCAGAAACGTAGAAAAATATACTATAGTTTAAGAAACCATGTTCAACTTCTCATAATTACATCGCATAAAAATAACAATCCAAGTAATAACAAAATGGAAGCCCTATTACAATCTGATTTGAAAAGTACTGAATAAAATAGAAACTTATATGCCTTAAAAAGAAAAACAAGTCCAAACTGTCTTACTAGCTGGCCACCCAGAGTCCCTCCAAACATCGAACCTTCTACTGAGCATCACCTGAAAATAAAATAAAAGAGGGGGTGAGTTTTCGCAAACTCAATGTGTACAACCCTCGACAAGTAACAAGCATTCATCAATCACCACACATCAAACATGCAATGCAATGCAGAGCAATTCCATCCCGATAATCCATCTACTGCACACCAGCTCCATCCTTCGACACATCATGTGGGGATATAAATATCGACTTACCCAACCAACACATCCGTGGTAGCCCGGTTGCGAAACTATCTTCATTTACACATAGGGCTTAAAAGCTGTCAGTGGATCCACGATTGTTAAGCAACCATGCGATCCTCATATACTTCCTCCGTTCCATAATTCCCAACCCATATGCAACCTAAGCAGAATATCATATGTATGCATGTTACATCCATAAAACTTACATTCAACACTTAGAGATATTTTGGTCATTTTCGCCCTTAGGGGCATTTCGGTAGTTTTCCCTTTCTTTATGGTTTTCACTTACCTTGGCCCGTGAACAAATCCTGTGAGCTAAGATGAACGAATACTATGCACCAGGTAGGATTCCAGAGAAGAGGAGGTGAGTCATTAAGACCGCTTAAGTACCAAGCTCTCCTTATATCCAATCCTAGACATGCATGCCACACCTTAACCCTTTGACTTGTCCACGGTCGTAATAGACTAATTAAGTTTTATGTAGTCATCATATACTAGGCCCAAAACCCCTTTACAAAGTCTAGTCAAATTCATATACCTACATATGGCCCACTAGGCCCAATCACATTCGTATGGCCCATTAGGCCCAAATCACATTTATATGGCCCATTAGGCCCAAATCACATTATACACATGCTCACATACGAATTTCTATCACATAGCATCAATTATCAATTTTTGCCTATTATGGGCCCAATAGCCCGTCAGGCCCATTAAACCTATTCTAGCTTGGTTGGCCAATTCACAGCCCAAGTCCATGGAATCGCCTATGGGACCTCAGACAACCTATCGGTTTCATTCTCACGAGTGTTTGCGTACTCGTAAGACTACTGTAGCCCAACTTTTGGCTTTTTAGCATTTCAGCTTTTCGGCTTTTCGGCATTTCGGCTTTTGCCAATTCATTGTGTGTGTGCAGTGTATGTACACACCTGGAAAGCAAGCGTGCTACAATTCCCTTGGTCACCAACCTACAAACGATATCACCCTTCCATTATCACATGCTTAATACATATCTTTGCTAAAATCGAAACCTCACCTTAACCTTACCTTGCTCGATAAGTATAACAACCCCTTCTTAAATCACTAACCACGATCAACTCCTAGATCTGCACCAATCTTAACTATTAAAGCCAGAATAATTGGTGACTCGTATCCAACACAAGTCCCCTTACCTTAACTATGAACATTTGGCCACATTAGCCAATGGAAGAGGAATACTTACTAGAATCACAAACATCTAAGGAGTAATTTCGGCAGAGAGCTAAGATCTGAGATTCGATACTAATTCCCTACCACAGTTGATTGGAAAGAGTGAGGAAAAAATAGTGAAATAGATTCTTAGCAAAATCGATTGGAAGAACAACACTTACACTAGATTTGACCGAAGTAGAAGGAGTAGTAATTGCACCAAAGGTATTCAGCGAAAGAGTATTCGGCTTTCAAGCTTAGTATGGTGAATAAGGTTTATTTGGCACAGATTAAAGAAGAAGATTAGAAGAAGAATAGAAAATCGGCACAAGAAAAGAAAGAAAGAAAGAAGCAAAGGTTTTTGGCTTTTTGGATCTTGAAGAGAAAAGGGTTTCCAATAACAAAGTAAGAGAGATTTCGGCATTAGCCTGGCAACCTTGCATTTGGCACCTATTTATAGCCCCTATAGCCGAATTACCTGACCCTTAATTCCCCATTCAGCTCCATCACTTCCCCCTTCTTATTTCTTCATTTTTCTCCCTGATAACCCCTTGATCCTTTCCTCAATTTTCTCTTTTGAACACTCCCTTGGAGTCCATCTTCACGCCACTTCCAATCTTCTAGAAGGCCAAAATTAAACTTCTAAAAATACTAAGCTAGGATTTGAACCTTAGATCTCCTTGCTAGCCACTAACGCCACCTCCCTACACTCTAAGTGGCGTCACTTAGCCACTCATCCACAAGGCTTTTTGATGCCATTTTCCCCTATCTTTATTTAAAACCCCAGCTACTTGCCAACAAGGTCCTTTTAATTATTAATGCATAACTTTCTTTTCCCCTAAGTTCGAACTTAAACTTTAGCCAAGACCTACTATTACCTACTTAATCAAAAATACCTAGCACATTTTTTATCAGAACCAAAAAAAAGAAAATTCAAGATTTTGGGATTTTTGGGGCGTTACAAAGTCACCTTAACTTTTGGTTTTGGTATGTATGTCAAAGGGATGGGGTAAGGAGTCAATGTATGTACTGTTAAAGTCAAGAAATCATAGACAAAAGTCTTGCGTGTGCATTGGTATAAATACTCCTTCCTTGGTGCACAAGCTCCATATCTAGAATGGTGTAAGGAGGTACTGGAGGGATGATATGTATGATGATGAAAAAAAGATACAGTAAATAAAGTTTTGCCTCCGGTATGGCACTTTGGTGCAAACCGTGACTGGTGAATACATGATGGAGGTATGAAGGTTATGACTAGTCTATTGGCTCTACGGAGTGGAATTAAGAAATAAGAATATCGATTCTTTGGAACTAGGATCAGAAGCTATCACAAAGGAGTATACTAATAAAAAGGTGTATATTGTGTTAGACAACATATGGGCATTGCATGAAGTGTAAAAAGTACAAGAAATGGTCATAAAGGAGTAGTCCATAATGCGGGATACAAATAGAGCAGTTGTGACTTGTGTTCATCATATGCGGGTCTCTAATAACCGATAGTGTCCTAGGTTGTGTTTGCCTGCGGAAGTATCTACCAGCGGATACTTCGAAAAAAGGTAATTATTTCCACCAAAAGTGGCATGTCATTTAGTCAGTCCTAGTCTTAGCCATATTGTGAGGTTAAGTTACCATGGAACTCACTAAGTTCTTATGAACTTATTTAGCTTTCTTCTTCTTATTTTCAGGCTTTTAGGTTGGACGAGTTGCCAAAGAGATTCAGCCAGATTTGCATCATATTTGCGAGCCATCTCTTATTTCGGTTATAACATGAAATCGCTAGGGGATAGGATGTCTGTTAGTTTCTGCCAGTTCGAACTTGAAAACTTGTATTTGATATGTTGATTTGTGTTACCAGATTCTTATGACCAGTTTGGTTAGGCTATAGGTCGACTGTTTTAAATGATGTTAATTTGTCAGTAGTGAATTTTAAACTTTTGCATGTGTGTCGACCCATTTTGCATTTTATAGCAACCTGTCAATGTTTATAGGGCTTCCACCAAATGATTTCTACTCATAGCTTGCTTATAAGTGGTGTATTACTGTTTTAAATTTCTTTTAAAAAATATTACATGTTATTTGATATTTTAGGTTAACATCCCAGTACGCAGAGTATCTGCCAAATTAAAGTACGTAGAGTATCTGCCAAATTAAAGTGTTGGAATTTTGATTTTTTTTCATTAGTCTGTGATGCTCAATGCATGGATCTAGTGTTCAGGTCGGGTGTAAGATGTTACAGATACTAATTTTTTCTCTTTCTCTCATTGTTTGATTAAATTGAGATAAGAAGTGACATTCTTTAAAATTACATGCATGTTTTGGATTATGATATATATGGATGAATGCATGATTTATTTTATTTATGTAATAAAGTAATTTTGTCAAAAGTTGTGATTCATAAAAATTAGATTGGGTGCGATTCAGGTTTTTCATAAATTTTGGGTTATGTAATTAACTTGTGGACTATCATCTCTACACATGCTTTATTTCAATTTTACATTTGTTGTAAAAACTAGGAAAATTTATGTTAGTCGGAAACATACTAGGAATTTATGTAAACCTAACTTTTTTCGGCAAAACCTAGAGAAATGAAGTGACCAATGTAACACCCTAAACTCGGCCTGGATGTTATGGCCGAATCTGGTGATGTTACATTGAAGTGTTTTTCGTAAAGTGTGATATCATTGAAAAACCCATTCTCTATTTAACCTTTTTGTGTGATCTTTAAGATGATTTTAAGATGTGTCGTTCATTTTCAAAATGTGAGTCATTTGTCAAAAAGTTAATCATATTAAAAAGTCATTAATTTTTAAAACGTTATTTCTTGCGGAAGCTCTTAAAACAGGTTGCGTATTCGGGGTATCTTTGAAAAACATTTATCTTTTTGAAATCCCGCGTTTTTTCCTACTGCTAGCAGTTATAAATCAAAACAAATAAAAATCCCAAATTAAAGTAAAAATCCATAAAGGCCTTATTACAGCAAAATACCCAAAATGAAATTACTTATAATCTAAATCAAATATGAAAATTTATGCGGTTGTGTGGCCACCTTTGAGTCCCTTGCAACATCGGTCTGACTAAGTTTGGGGATTACCTGCACAGATAAACAGAAGTGTGAGTTTACGAAAACCCAATGTGTAATCCCATTTCAAACAACCATATAGTGAGCAAATATAGTCTGGGCCTACGCCCATGTTAGTAATGGTTCAATTTCAGTTAGGGCCTTAGCCCATTACAGTATCAGTATCAGTTTGGGCCTGAGCCCATCTTAGTGACAGTAACAGTATAGATATGCAATCAAGAAATCCTACCAACCAGCCTCTACAATCCATCTTCGCCCAACCCTACACTCCATGTAGGGATATAATCAACCCACCCATCCCTACACTCCAAGTAGTATCGATTGCGGCACTAAACAGTATTTACAGCAGAGCTGCCAGTACAGTACACTTCCTCCAATCATATTAAACCCAACCCCAGGCAACGCATCATGCAACATGTCATGTCATATCATAATATCTCACATGTACTCAATGTAGTTAAAATAGCATGCGAAAATATAGTTATACATGAATATAGATCCATACATCACATAGGGGCAAAACAGTTATTTTATCAAATAGAGGGTCTAGGTAAATTTACCAACCAAACGGCCCATAATGGCCTTGGACATATGTATTACACAACCTGGCCCAATAATTTCCACACGTCTGTGTGGTTTACCCGTGAGGGGCCCACATGCCCGTGAGGCCCACATGGCCCAATTTGGCCCAACCCATGAATTCGTACATGGTCAGCCTCGTCAATCATATGCCCATGTTTAGTCACACGAGCTACCACATAGCTGCACACCCATGTGGTGTCGACTATACACACTTTTCGACTTTTTGCCGATTTATGATTAGGAACAGTGTAACAGCCCGATTTTAGGCCTAGTCGAAACAGTGGTTTTGGAAACACTATTCCAAGGTTAGAGAAATTATTTTTAATGATATGTTATGTGTTATAGCATGATTATATGTGTGCATGAAAATTTTGGTGAAATAATTTTAGCGATTTCATGCCTAATTGCAAAAAAGGACTAAATCGCATAAAGGGCAAAAGTCTTATTTTATTAGATAGATATACAGAATAGCTAGAGAACCAACATTAGGGGTCTTTAAAGTGAAAATAGGCCTTTAAATGAGTGATGTCTGGCCATGAGACAAGGAATTAAAATAGTCAAAATGGTTAGGTGAATTTTGGTAACCAAATTGACTAGAAATAAAATAAAATAAACAAATAATGATATCATCTCTTTCTCATCTTTTTCTTCACCAAAATTTTTAGCAAAATTAGGGGTTTTTAAGCTTTAAAATTTCGGCCAAGCTATCTTCTTGCAAGTAAGTGATTTAGATGCCTATTTTTGATAATTTTTGTACTTTTGGAACCCTTATAGCATGAACGAGCTAATGGGGGGATTATTTTGCAAAATGGTTGAGAGTCTAGGGTTTTTCCATGAAATAATATGTATTGTTAACTAAAATTTTATGGAAGAATATGAGTTATGGTTGTGACATAAACAACTTTTGAAAAGTGATTTTCATGGAAAACACCTAAAAATGTCATTTTGTAAAAGTTATAAAATAGGTTGTAATTGTGTGAAATAGTGGAAATTTAGGGTTGTCATAAGAGTAATAAATGGTTGGTTAGGCTTTTATAATAAGGAAATTCGATAAAAATCGATTTTCGAGCCTAGGGGTAAAATGGTCATTTTGTGAAAGTCTAGGGGCAAAATGGTCATTTTATAAAAATTGTGAATTCTGATTGTCCAAATTTATTTAGTGATAAAATGAGTGAATTTCATCATGTTAAATCAAGAAAAATTGTAACATCCTAATTTTCGGGTTTTCGAAATTTCCGAGAATTTGGTAAGTTTTTAAAATTTGGTATTTGGTAGTGAAAATTCATAGTTGGTGTAACAGCCTGATTTAGGGCCAAAATGGAATAGTGGTTTCAAAACCACGAATCCGAGGTTAAAAAAAATTTATTTTGATTAAGTTTTAGTGTTTATATTATGATTGCATAATTGTGTGAAAATTTCGTTGCGAAATTTTATCGATTGGGTGTTTAATTTGACGTTTAGGACTAAATTGAAATAGGTGAAAAATGTGTGTGTTCTACTTCATAAGTACTTGATTGAAATGGGGGTTTTAAGTAGAGGTCCTTAAATGACAATTAGACCATTATACTTTATATGGACAAAAATTTGGACATGGAGGGAATTTTTAGAAAGTTTAGTAGTAAGGGCATTTTGGTCATTTGTGTATTAAATGAAATAAAATGGGAAAAATAACACAAAAACGTGTTCATCTTCATTAAGCTTGGCCGACACTTGCATGTTCTCCATAGCTAGGGTTTTTCCCAAGCTTTCAAGCTCAATAGTAAGTGCATTCAAGCCCCGTTTTTAATGTTCTTTACATTTTTGAAATCCTCGTAGCTCGGTCTACCTATTTCTACCATTATTTCGAGTTAGGGTTTATGTTTAAAAATTTACCCATGAATGATATGCATGTATTTTGATGTTTGATGGTAGAATATGAATGTTTGAAGTTAGGAGAACGATCTTTTCTAAGCGATTTTTAGCGAAAACGAGCAAAACGACATAATCGGTAAAAATACCTATTGTTCATAACTATGTGTTAGAGTGAGAATTTGATGTTTCCATAGAAGGGAAAAATGATCAGCATGTCATAAAACATAAGAATAAGGGCTGAAATTAAATTTCTGAGCCTAGGGGCAAAATCATAATTTTGTAAAAGTTTGGGGGCAAAAATGTAATTTTTCCATAATGTGATTTTTGGATTGAAATAAATAGTATGAGTGTTAAATGAGCTAAATGTGTTGTTATAGATCAAGAAAGGCGTGGAATCAACCTCGAACGGGGGAAGGAAAAGATTTTGGACTAAATTGCAAAATTTCCATATTTTGCACCGAGGTAAGTTTGTATGTAAATAATACATTAACTTCATTTACATTCTTATATTTCAGCCTATTATATATATTTTAGCTGATTTTGAAGCATAAATCGACTATTGAAAGAATGGAAATAAGTAATAGAGAGAGAAATCCCGGTTGAACATTCGGAAAGATTTAATAATATAGATGGAATGTAGCTAGGTCACATGTATGGTGCTGAGTGCACATCATGTGTACAAGAGAGCTACGAGATACTATGTAGTAGCTAGGTCACATGTGTGATACGAGATGTATCCCATATAGACAAGAGAGCTACGGGAGAGATAAATGCAGCTAGGTCGCATGTGTGATTCCAAGTGAAGGACACCATGTAGACAAGAGAGCTACGAGATAAATTGGCTAGGTTACATGGGTGGTACTAAGTGTTCACCATGTGTACAAGAGAGCCGAATTATATGAATTATGATGGGTGGAGCTGTGTGCTGAAACCACCAAGTATCGAGAATTGATCCGAAGTGTTCAACGGGATGATTTTATATTGACATTTTAATAATGAACCTATACTTGTGATGTATGAAATATGGTGAAAATGAATTGTGACATGTACGTTAAAATGAGGTTAATACAAAGAAAGTGTAAAAGAGGGAATTTGCAATAATACTGTTTTTGGACAGTCGCAGTGACATGAATTTGAAAAATCACCAAAAATAGTAGGAATTTAATTAGAGGTTGAATGAGATATTAAATTAAAGCTTAGTAAGTCTATCCTCATTTAAGAGAAACAGAGCAAGTAAAGAAACTCTATATTTTGAGATATTTATATTTGTGTGTGACTTGTTTAGAATGACTATGTGATCCTCTGTTCTGACTTTGAAAAATCATTAAAAATTGTACAAAAATAATTAAGAAATATAATTTACATGCATAGATTCCTTGTTAAGTCTAGTTAAATGAAACAAATTTCATGGCTATTTGATTTTTTTTACTTGGATAAAATCAATTCGTAGTGAACAGAGGTCAGATCAGTTGAGCTGTATAACAGGGGAAACTTTAACTAATAAACTGTACTAATTGGCTGGACCAAAAATTCCAGAAAAAAATTAGTAAGAAGTAATATGAGTCTAGTTTCAGGAAAAATTTACGTATTTGAATTTTGAGTTTTGTAACTCGAGTTATGATTTATTTAGTGAACGTGACACAGGAGAGACAGCTTAATCAAAGTGGAGTGAATAGAAAAATTAAAGTAGATATACTTGAGTTATTGTGTATATATATTAGATTCTTTAATTATTATTTATATACTTACTTACTAAGCTATAAGCTTACTTTGTTTTCTCTTTTGTCTTATAGTGTCGTCCCAAACTTGCTCGGGGAGTTAAGGATCGTGAAGATCTGCCCGCACTATCAATACTTTAGGTATTCGAACTAAACATTTTGAATTATGGCATGTATAATAGGCTTAGTTATTTTGTTACGTGTCATAATTTCCTAGGTTTAAAATATTGGTTCTGATGATTTGACCAATCATTTTGTACAAAGCCATTGAAGTTGGCTAATATTGTTCAAGACATATGTTATAACGATGCATTATCTAATTGGATGACATATTTCTATCTCAGTTTTGTTTAATGGTATGTGTTATGTTCCGGTAATACCTCGTACCCTGTTTCGGTGTTGAACATGGGTAAGGGGTGTTACATTTAGTGGTATCAGAGCTATGGTTTAGTCGATTCTCGAACTAATATAGTGTGTGTAAAAGTCTAGCTATACATGCCATAAATATACTGTGATAGCGTGGTGACTCCTGATTATTCTAAACTGTGTTTTATTTTAATATAGTAATGGATCCTGATGGAACTGCGGCTGATGATGCTGCTAATAATGCGTTGGCTCCCGCGTAAGGGACCGCGCTTGTAGAAAGTAGACCTGAGACATCGAGACAAGGAGATGAGGCTCGGGATGCCTTTCTCCAAATGATGAAAAATTGGTATACTGAGTTTATTCGAGCAAACCCAAATGCTCAACCTCCTCCACCCCCTCCCGTACCTCAGACGGTTTCTGTATCTGCTCAAGGCATAGATTTGGTAAGAATGAACAAGCCTCCGGTCGATAAGATTCGAAAACAAGGGGCCGAAGAGTTTAGAGCAAAGATCGACGATGATCCCGAGAAAGCGGAGTTCTGCCTTGAAAATTCTACCCGTGTATTTGATGAGTACACTCGATGAGTGCTTAAAGTGTGCCGTATCACTTTTGAGAGATTCGGCTTACCATTGGTGGAAGACTTTGGTAGCAGTGGTGCCAAAAGAAAGGGTTACTTGGGATTTCTTCCAGGAAGAATTCAGAAAGAAATACATAAGTCAGCGATTTATTGATCAAAAACGGAAGGAGTTCCTTGAATTGAAGTAGGGCAAGATGTCTGTGGCAGAGTATGAACGCGAATTTGTAAGACTCAGTAAGTATGCCCAGGAATGTGTGTCCACTGAGGCTATTATGTGTAAAAGGTTTGAGGATGGACTTAATGAGGACATTAAAGTGCTTGTAGGAATTCTGGAGCTGAAAGAATTTGTAGTATTGGTTGATCGAGCTCTTAAAGCTGAAGAATTAAACAAAGAAAGAAGAAAAGCTGCTATTGAGGCCAGAGATGCCAGAAAGAGGCCGATAAGCAAGTCATTTCAATCTCAATCAAAGAGGTCCAAAGAGACAAAGCCTCAAATGATAGTTTCAGCTGGGGATTCACACAGAGGTCGTGGTAAGGCATATTCGGGGTCTAAAGCTCAAGCTACTTCAGTGACAAGTGTGGGTAATGTGCGGTCTAGAAAGCCCGAATGTCAACAATGTGGCAGGCAACATTTTGGTGAGTGTTGGGGAAATGAGCGAGCTTGTTTCAGGTGTGGTTCTCGCGAGCATTTTATCAGAGACTGTCTGGAGAAAGTTAAAGAAGAAAAATTTCAGAGTGCTAGATAAAGTACTACCGCTAACAGAGGTAGACCACCGAGAAATACTGGAAGTGGAGCTAGCAGTAAAACTGTAATGAAAGATTCAGCGGCGAGATTAGAAGTTAGAGCGCCTGCTAGAGCTTATGCCATACGTGCCCGAGAGGATGCATCATCTCCCGATGTGATTACTGGTACATTTTCTATCTATGATACTATTGTTATTGCATTGATTGATCCCGGGTCTACTCATTCCTATATTTGTATGAATTTAGTATCTAATAAGAAGTTGCCTGTTGAGTTTACTGAGTTTACGATTAAAGTGTCGAACCCTTTAGGCCAATATGTGCTAGTTGATAAGGTTTGCAAGAATTGTCCATTAATGATTCAAGATCACTGTTTTCCGGCTAATCTGATGCTGTTACCATTTGATGAGTTTGATGTTATTTTGGGGATGGACTGGTTGACATTGTATGATGCCAAGGTAGATTGTAAACAGAAAACACTAGAGTTGAAATGTGAAAATGGTGAAATTCTGTGGGTTGAAACAGATGAATCAAATAAATTGCCTATGGCGATTTCGCACATGTATACACAGAAATACATGAGGAAAGGGTGTGAAGCTTATCTGGCCTATGTAATGAATATTGAGCTATCTAAATTGAAGCTTGAATCAGTACCGATAGTATGTGAATTTCCCGATGTATTTCCAGATGAATTGCCTGGATTGCCTCCGAACAGAGAGATAGAGTTTGCCATTGATTTGTTGCAGGGGACTGCACCGATCTCGATTGCTCCATATAGAATGGCTCCGACTGAATTAAAAGAATTGAAGGCTCAGTTGCAAGAGTTAATAGACAAGGGATTTGTGAGATCGAGTTTCTCTCCCTAGGGTGCTCCTGTATTGTTCGTAAAGAAGAAGGATGGCTCAATGAGGCTTTGCATTGATTACCGTCAGCTCAATAAGGTGACTATAAAGAACAAGTACCCGTTACCGAGGATTGATGATTTATTCGATCAGTTAAAGGGGGCAATAGTGTTTTCAAAGATCGATTTGAGGTCCGATTACTACCAGTTGAGAGTTAAGGAGTCAGATGTGCCGAAAACCCCCTTTCGGATAAGGTATGGACATTATGAGTTCCTTGTGATGCCTTTTGGCTTAACAAATGCTCTGGCTATATTTATGGACTTGATGAACTGAATCTTTCGGCCATATTTAGATAAGTTTGTAGTGGTGTTCATAGATGACATTTTAATTTATTCTCGGGATGAGTCTGAGCACGCCGAACACTTGAGAACCATAATGCAGATCTTGAGAGAAAAGAGACTGTTTGCTAAGTTTAGTAAAAGTGAGTTCTGGCTTCGTGAAGTGGGATTTTTGGGACATATAGTCTAAGGTGATGGTATTCGGGTGGATCCGAGCAAGATTTCCGCGATCGTTGATTGGAAACAGCCAAAGAATGTATCCGAGGTTAGAAGCTTTTTAGGCTTGGCCGGGTATTATAGACGTTTTGTCGAGGGATTTTCGATGATTGCCTCTCCTATGACTAAGTTGCTGCAAAAGAATGTTAAGTTTGAATGGATTGATAAATGTCAGCAGAGTTTTGAAAAGCTGAATGCACGATTGACTGAAGCACCAATTTTAGTACAGCCCGAGCTAGGGAAGGAGTTCGTAATTTATAGTGATGCATCATTGATAGGCCTTGGATGTGTGCTAATGCAAGAGGGTAAAGTGGTGGCTTATGCCTCGAGATAGTTAAAACCACATGAGAAGAACTATCCTACACATGATTTGGAATTGGCCGCTATTGTCTTTGCCTTGAAGATCTGGCGACATTATTTGTATGGTGAAAAATGCTGAATTTTTACTGATCACAAAAGTCTGAAGTATTTAACGAATCAAAAGGATTTGAATCTGCGACAGCGAAGATGGTTTGAATTATTGAAGGATTATGAGCTAGTGATTGATTATCATCCAAGAAAAGTGAATGTAATTGCTGACGCCTTGAGCAGGAAATCTCTTTTTACTTTGAGAGCCATGAATACGAGGTTAGCATTGTCTGATGATGGGTCAATCTTGGTAGAGATGAGGGTTAAACCATTATTTCTCCAGCTAATTTGTGATGCTCAAAAGAACGATAGTGAGTTGCGAACCAAGAGAACTCAGTGCGAATCGGGTTACGACTCAGATTTTTGAGTTGGACTAGATGAGTGTTTGATGTTTCGAGATAGGATTTTTGTACTGAAAAATGATGAATTGATTCAGAAAATTTTACATGAGGCACACAGTGGTTGTTTGTCAGTTCACCCTGGTAGCACAAAAATGTATAATGATTTAAAGAAGTTGTATTGGTGGCCAGGTATGAAAAGGGACATTTCTGAATTTGTAACCAAGTGTTTGATCTGTCAACAAGTAAAAGCTGAGCATCAAGTGCCTTCAGAATTACTCCCACCAGTAATGGTACCTGAGTGGAAATGGGATAGGATTACTATGGATTTTGTAACCGGTTTGCCTTTGACTCCTAAAAAGAAGGATGATGTTTGGGTAGTGGTTGATAGGTTAACAAAGTCAGCTCACTTTATACCGGTACGTACCGATTACTCACTTGATAAATTAGCTGAATTATATATTGCTGAAATTGTGAGGTTGCATGGGGTACCTATGTCTATAATATCAGATAGAGATCTGAGGTTTACCTCGAGATTCTGGAAAAAGTTACAAGAAGCTTTAGGTACAAAATTGAATTTTAGTACCACGTTTCATCCACAAACAGATGGTCAGTCAGAAAGAGTAATCCAGATACTCAAAGATATGCTTAGATGCTGTGTTTTAGAATTTGAAGGCAGTTGGGAGAAATTTCTATCTTTGGTTGAATTTGCCTACAATAATATGATTTTTGATCAAGTATACAGATGGCACCGCATCTGAAGCCTTGTATGGTCGCAAGTGTCGACTCCTTTATATTGGACCGAACTTAGTGAGAAACAGATTCACGGAGTTGATTTAGTTAAAGAAACCGAAGAGAAAGTAAAATAATTCGTGATTGCTTGAAAGCTGCTTCAGATCGACAAAAGTCATATGCAGATTTAAAAAGAAAAGAGATTGAATTTCAGGTGGGTGATAAAGTGTTCTTGAAGGTGTCACCATGGAAGAAGATTCTGAGATTTAGCCAAAAAGGCAAGTTGAGTCCGTGTTTTATTGGGCGTGATTTAGATTATTGAGAGGATTGGACCAGTGGCATATCGGTTGGCCTTACCGGCAGAGTTAGAAAGAATTCATAACGTGTTTCATGTATCAATGTTGCGACGTTATTGTTCTGATCCTTCACATGTGATTTCTCCAACAGAAATTGAGATTCGATCGGACTTGATCTATGATGAGGAACCGATTAAGATTTTGGCTCGAGAAGTAAAACAGTTGAGAAAGAAAAGTATAGCTTTAGTGAAAGTGTTATGGCAAAGACAAGGAGTAGAAGAAGCTACGTGGGAACCGAAGGAAGCCATGAGAAAATAGTACCCAAATCTCTTTACCGGTAAGATTTTCAGGGACGAAAATCCCTAAAGGGGGGAGAGTTGTAACAGCCCGATTTAGGGCCAAAATGGAATAATGGTTTCGAAACCACGAATTCGAGGTTAAAAAAAATTTTATTTTGATTAAGTTTTAGTGTTTATATTATGATTGCATAATTGTGTGAAAATTTCGTTGCGAAATTTTATCGATTGGGTGTTTAATTTGACGTTTAGGACTAAATTGAAATAGGTGAAAAATGTGTGTGTTCTACTTCATAAGTACTTGATTGAAATGGGGGTTTTAAGTAGAGGTCCTTAAATGAAAATTAGACCATTATACTTTATATGGACAAAAATTTGGACATGGAGGGAATTTTTAGAAAGTTTAGTAGTAAGGGCATTTTGGTCATTTGTGTATTAAATGAAATAAAATGGGAAAAATAACACAAAAATGTGTTCATCTTCATTAAGCTTGGCCGAAACTTGCATGTTCTCCATAGCTAGGGTTTTTCCCAAGCTTTCAAGCTCAATAGTAAGTGCATTCAAGCCTCGTTTTTAATGTTCTTTACATTTTTGAAATCCTCGTAGCTCGGTCTACCTATTTCTACCATTATTTCGAGTTAGGGTTTATGTTTAAAAATTTACCCATGAATGATATGAATGTATTTTGATGTTTTATGGTAGAATATGAATGTTTGAAGTTAGGATAACGATCTTTTCTAAGCGATTTTTAGCGAAAACGAGCAAAACGGCATAATCGGTAAAAATACCTATTGTTCATAACTATGTGTTAGAGTGAGAATTTGATGTTGCCATAGAAGGAAAAAATGATCAGCATGTCATAAAACATAATAATAAGGGCTGAAATTAAATTTCCGAGCCTAGGGGAAAAATCATAATTTTGTAAAAGTTAGGGGGCAAAAATGTAATTTTTCCATAATGTGATTTTTGGATTGAAATAAATAGTATGAGTGTTAAATGAGCTAAATGTGTTGTTATAGATCAAGAAAGGCGTGGAATCAACCTCGAACAGGGGAAGGAAAAGATTTTGGACTAAATTGCAAAATTTTCATATTTTGCACCAAGGTAAGTTTGTATGTAAATAATACATTAACTTCATTTACGTTCTTATATTTCAGCCTATTATATATATATATATATATATATAAACTGATTTTGAAGCATAAATCGACTATTGGAAGAAGGGAAATAAGTAATAGAGAGAGAAATCCCGGTTGAACATTCGAAAAGATTTAATAATATAGATGGAACGTAGCTAGGTCACATGTATGGTGCTGAGTGCACATCATGTGTACAAGAGAGCTACGAGATACTATGTAGTAGCTAGGTCACATGTGTGATACGGGATGTATCCCATGTAGACAAGAGAGCTACGGGAGAGATAAATGTAGCTAGGTCGCATGTGTGATTCCAAGTGAAGGACACCATGTAGACAAGAGAGCTACAAGATAAATTGGCTAGGTCACATGGGTGGTACTAAGTGTTCACCATGTGTACAAGAGAGCCGAATTATATGAATTATGATGGGTGGAGCTGTGTGCTGAAACCACCAAGTATCGAGAATTGATCCGAAGTGTTCAACGGGATGATTTTATAGTGACATTTTAATCATGAACCTATACTTGTGATGTATGAAATGTGGTGAAAATGAATTGTGACATGTACGTTAAAATGAGGTTAATACAAAGAAAGTGTAAAAGAGGGAATTTGCAATAATACTGTTTTTGGACAGTCGCAGTGACATGAATTTGAAAAATAACCAGAAATAGTAGAAATTTAATTAGAGGCTCAATGATATATTAAATTAAAGCTTAGTAAGTCTATTCTCATGTAAGAGAAACAGAGCAAGTAAAGGAACTCTATATTTTGAGATATTTATATTTGTGTGTGACTTGTTCAGAATGACTATGTGATCCCCTGTTCTGACTTTGAAAAATCATTAAAAATTGTACAAAAATAATTAAGAAATATAAGTTACATGCATAGATTCCTTGTTGAGTCTAGTTTTAAATGAAACAAATTTCGTGGCTATTTAATCTTTTTACTGGGAGAAAATCAATTCGTAGTGAATAGAGGTCAAATCAGTCGAGCTGTATAACAGGGGAAACTTTAACTAATAAACTGTACTAATTGGCTGGACCAAAAATTCCAGAAAAAAATTAGTAAGAAGTAATATGAGTCTAGTTTCAGGAAAAATTTACGGATTTGAATTTTGAGTTTTGTAACTCGAGTTATGATTTATTTAGTGAACGTGATGCAGGAGAGACAGCTTAATCAAAGTGGAGTGAATAGAAAAATTAAAGTAGATATACTTGAGTTATTGTGTATATATATTAGATTCTTTAATTATTATTTATATACTTACTTACTAAGCTATAAGCTTACTTTGTTTTCTCTTTTTGTCTTATAGTGTCGTCCAGACTTGCTCGGGGAGTTAAGGATCGTGAAGATCTGCCCGCACTATCAATACTTTAGGGTATTTGAACTAAACATTTTGAATTATGGCATGTATAATAGGCTTAGTTATTTTGTTACGTGTCATAATTGCCTAGGTTTAAAATATTGGTTACAGTATTTGACCAATCATTTTGTACAAAGCCATTGAAGTTGGCTAATATTGTTCAAGACATATGCTATAACGATGCATTATCTAATTGGATGACATATTTCTATCTCGGTTTTGTTTAATGGTATGTGTTATGTTCCGGTAATACCTCGTACCCTGTTTCAGTGTTGAACACGGGTAAGGGACGTTACAGTTGGAATACGTAAATGGGCCTATGGAAGGCCCACGTGCTGGCCAAAACCCGGAAGAATTTTTGAATTTTGGACTTAAGGAGTTAGGGGCATTGGATAGGTGGCCTTATTAATAGACGAGGGTAAAATGTAGCACAAAAGAGCCCTTGGCAAGGTGGCTAAGTGACGCCACTAAGGAGCTAAAAAAAGTGGCGTGTAAGTGGTTGAGGAGAGCCAAGGTTCGATTCTCTAAGCTGGCAATTGTGGTGTTCTTTTTATGTCTTGAGCGGGCAGGAGTTGGAAGTTGAATGAAACTCTGTTGGAGAGAGTTTGAATCAGTCAAATGCATGGATTAAGGAGTGATAAGGGGGAGATTTTGGGGATTTGGAGAGAAGCTAAGAGTTGGCCGAATAGTGGGAATTGGAGAGGGGATTTCGGCAGAGGAGTATTTGGCTAGTATTTCGGCATTTAGGGACTTAGTTGTGTTGTTTTCTTCTGTGTAAACACCATAGGATTATTCTTTTCTTCTCTTTTTCTTCTCTAGCCGAAACTACAACCCTTTCCATCCATTTTTTTTCTTTCCTTTTCTTTTCCGAAACCAGCCTACTATTCCCTTCTTTTCAACTACTACTTCCTTTTTATTTTCACCTTTGCCGAATAGCCAAGAGCCGAAACTTTTTGAAGGTTGGTGGTGTCGATTTCTTTGAGACCAGTATCCTACTGTTCTCTTCAATTGTTGTGGTCGATTTCTTCTTCTACTAAACTCTAAACAGTACACAAGGAAGACTGTGGTAAGTATTCATACTCCAACCGATTCAGTAGTAAATATTAAGAAAAGCCGAAACCCCCTATAGTTTAGGAGGGCTATTGTTTTGAGGTATAGGCCTTACTGGGCCTTTTTCATTTGATTTTTATAGTTTGTGTAGTGAAATAGACAACTTTGGAGGAGCAGCAAGGCTTGGAGTATCGGTTTGGATAAGCTTGGATCGAATCATCGGACCCTGTGAAGGTAAGTGATCTATGGCCATTAGGGGTTCTTTGGCTGAATAAGGTAAGGTGGATTTTGGGTTTGATAAGCATGACTTGTGCGCTAAGAATGGTGACAATTAATTGTAGGTTGTCGTGGGAGACTCTGTTAGGAAACGTCACAAAATAGGTATGTAACAACCCTCGTAGTAGCTTAGGCTAATATTCGCAGAAAAGCCGAAATGCCAAAATTCCAGCATTTCGAGAACTTGAGATTTTGCATGTGGTTTTAGATGCGATAAAAACGATATGAACGGTGTTTGGTTCGATGGAACAGGTAAGAGTGCAATTCTGTGCACGCCGATAGGTTGGGCCTCAATGGGCTAAAATTGGGCCCAATGGGCTTTCAGGCCCATTTGGGTAAAATTGATAGAAAATGGAATTTGGAAAGATTGCATGTTAACGCGGTTAGTACTGTTGTAAAATTTGGATTATGTGGGCTTAATGGGCTAAATCGGCATTCGTAGGACCCATTAGGGGTTTTGGGCCCAAAAGCCCGAATTTGATAAAGTGGGTTAAAGATCATTGTTTAAACACTCAGAAATATTGATAATTGTTAATGAACATGGAAAACCCTGATAATTGGTAAAGTTACGAAATTACCCTTATAATATAAAAAATGACTATTTTGCCCCTAGGTAAAAATGACCATTATACCCCCTATGGTTTAATTATGAATATGATGCATGAGATATTGTTATACATGATATGACATGATATGCACATGATATGCACATGATATGATATGGGATGCACTTGATATGCTGTGATATACTCATTATATGCATGGGTTGGGTTTTATATAAACGGAGGAAGTGCTTAAAGGGCTTTGCCCTAGTTTACCGAAAAGGGCTTTTCCCCAATTTATCAAAAAAGGGCTTTGCCCCAGTTATTAAAAGAGGCTAGGCCTCCAGTTATATGATAAAGCAGCTATGCTGCCAGTGGAGAGTTTGGTTAGGTGGGTTGAGTTATTCCCCACATGGAGAGCTTGGTTGGTACGGGTGGAGAGTAGCGGATGGTGGGTTGAGTAGTCTCCCCAAATGGGCTTGCATACATTCATTGGTATTACATGTGATATTGAAATGGGCCTATGGGCCATACTGTTACAGTAAAGGCTTCGACCCAGTGATATGATTTATGAAAAGGCTTCGGCCCAATAACCGTTAAACGAAAGGCTTCGGCCCAGTATATGTCGAGACTGAATTAGAGCTTAGGCCCAGTATGCTGATATTAGTTTGGCCTCTGAAAGGGGCTTGTTGCACACTGAGTTTCCAAACTCACCCCTTTTCCTTAACCTTGTAGGTGAGCCTTGATGTGGAAACTTGGAGCCGGAGGGGATTCAGAGTGGTCGTGGTGATCGCTTTCAAAATTTGCAATAAGTAACCGGTTTTTTTCTTTTTATATAAATTTTATCTTAATTATTATTATTATTATTATTTGGTTTTGGGTTGTAATAAGGCCATTTTAATTATCTTTCTGGGATTATTTTATTTTATACTCTATATTTTACTAATAATAATCCAAAATGGGTTAGACTTAGGGCGCGTTTTCAAAATGATACTTGTTTTCAAAATAGCGCAACGATACAGTTAATCGGTTTATCAAAAATATCTACTTAAATGAAAGCCAACTCGTTTTTCAAAAACTAACCTCGCACCAAAGTGTGGCAATGGTTGTGGGCATGTCTAGGATTGGATCCAGTGAAGAGCTTGGTACTTAAGCAGCCTTCATGGCTCACCTCCTCTGTTTCGGATACCTACCTGGTGCACAGCTTCCATTCACTTTATGAACTTAGCAAAGACTATCTTTTAAAACACTAAGAAGGACGTTGAAAGAGGCATGGGTTTTCTTAAAAACTTTAATGTGATACATCAGATCCGGCCATAACGTCTAGGCCGAGTTTGGGGTGTTACAAAAATCGAGATTCAGGCTTAAATTGAGAAAGTATGTGGTTAAGGACAAAAAGAGAATAATTAGCCGAAATTGCATTTGAGGTAAGTCCATGTTGTAACACCCCCTACCCGTACCCAAGACTAGGATGAGGTATGAGGTGTTACCAAATACATACATGGACACTTTCAAAAAATATGGATTATGAAATTTCATTCCAATTTAAAACCGATCAAACAACATCAAGATGTCCTAGTTATGAGCCTACAAGGTCCAAAACATACATTAAAAGCGATTCGGGACTAAACTGAGAACTATAGAAATTTTTTGTAAAATTACTAGGGTTATGCCTCACACGCCCGTGTGGAGGCAAGGCACATGCCCGTGTGCTTGGGGACACTCCCATGTTGTGATATCCCGAATTAGGGCCTAATTGGAATAGTGGTTTCGAGACCATAAATCTGAGATAGAAATAATTATTTTATAACTATTTTGAGGTCTATGATATGATTGCATGATTGTGTGAAAGTTTCGTGAAGAAATTCTATGCATAAAGTGCTTAAGTTGAAATTAGGGACCAAATTGAATAAGTTGCAAAACTTGCATTCTAGAAGTTTTTAGTATGAAATTGTTTTGGAATATTAATTAAGAGACCTTAAATAGAAATTTGACCAATTTCTAAGTTTTGGACAAAAATTGGACATGGATGGAAATTTTGAAAGTTTAGTAAGGAAGGGCATTTTGGTCATTTGGATTTTAATGAATTAAAATGGGAAAAATCAAGCCAAAAATCCATTCATCTTCTTCATGTTGTTGTCGAATTCTACCTGCTACCATAGCTAGGGTTTCTTCAACTTCTAAGCTCAATAGTAAGTCAATTCTAGCCCCGTTTTTAATGTTTTTTACGTTTTTGGAGTCCTGATAACTTGATTTAGCTTATCCTAGCAATACTTTAACCTTGGGTTTATATTTGGAAAAATAATCATAGGTGAAATGTGTTTATTTTGATGTTTTATGGTAGAATATGAAGCTTGAGATTGTGTTAAACAACTTTTGCTAAGTGATTTTACGTAAAAACGACTAAAATGACGTAATCGGTAAAAATACCTAATGTTCATAAATACATGATAGAGTGTGAATTTGATGTTGCTATAAAAGGGGAAAATGATAAGCATGTCATAAAACATAAAAAAATAGGAAGAATTTTAATTTCCGAACTTTGGGGCAAAAGTGTAAATATGCAAAAGTTTGGGGACAAAATTGTAATTTTTCTAAAGTGAGTTAAGGACTAATTTGATAAATATGAGTATTAAATCAGCTAAATGTGTTATTTTAGATCAAGAAAGACATGGAATTGACCTTGATCGGGGAAAAGAAAAGATTTCAAGTTAAATTGCAATCTTTATACATTTTGTACCGAGGTAAGTTCATGAGTAAATAGGATAACATAATTGTCGTTTTAAGCAATTTAATGTTGTTTATATGATATGATGCTTATTGTCATGAAATGTTATGTTTTGTGGTTATTGTTGGAAAATATGTAATTATGTGAATTACTTGATAAGTATGAACTGCCATCGAAGTATCGATTTCGACATTTCGTGAAAAATGGCAAAGGAGTATGATCGAGGAAAATCCCGTTTGAACATTAAGAATAGATTAGGATACAAGTGACATGTCACTAGGAAATTGAGATCCGAACTCGTTGAGTTGCGTTCCAAGTTCGTGAGAATTATGAGGCATCCGAACTCGTTGAGTTACGTTCCGAGTTCACTTATGGATGCAAGCATCCAAACTCGTTGAGTTATGTTCCGAGTTCATTATGGATACGAACACCCGAGCTCGTTGAGTTGTGTTCCGAGTTCATTATGGGTGAAATTATGGTAGCTTGATTTCGTGTATCCGAGTTCATTCTGTATATATACATGTGATCACTCATGGGGTTGCTCGTAATTATGGGTGAAATTACGAGCGTGTGATCACTCATGGGGTAAACCTGAGCCCACAAATTCAGGACGATAGACTGTAGAGGCTGCCACGAGTGTTTTCTTGAGCTTGGGCTGTTATGGGCCTCGTTGGGCCGAGATGGGCTGTGTGAGCCCAATGGGCTCATGGGCCCATACAGACAAAGTATATGATAAGTGGGAAAATAATGGCATGGACTATGGGGTCCGCATAGTCGTGACTGAAAATGGGGCTGTTTGGGCCATACGAGCGTGTGGGCTTACTTGGGCTGAGTAATGGGCCCTGGGCCCATTTACACTGTTTTGGCCATACAGGTTATCTGAGTAATTGGAGATGACTGTATACCTTTTAAAGGGTCGTTATCTGTATCGAGACCTGAAATTAGTTAAATGACCAAAATACCCCTGAGGGGTAAAATTACTATTTTACCCCTAATGGGTGGAAATAACCATTATACCTTAGAGGTAGGTTGATTGATGAGTGTATGATATATGCATGACTGTATCTGAGTATGAAACCTTGCATACATGAAATATTATGACATGACATTCCGTATTGGGGTTGGGATTCGGATTCGAAGGAAGTAATGTGCTAGTGGCTTTGCCACGTTTTACCGTTCTAGTGGCTTTGCCACGTATTCTGATATTAGTGGCTATGCCACATTTATTGTTACTAGCAGTTTTGTTGTGTTATTGTTAGCAGCTTCACTACAATATTAGTGTGTAGGCTGGGTGGGTTGATTTAATCCCCACATGGTGAGTTGGTTGGTACGGGTGGTGAGTTGGTTGGATTGGGTTGGGTTGCATATTTGAATTGTAATTATACTATTTTAGGCATAGGCCCACACTGTCACTGTATAGGGCTTAGGTCCGCATCGCATTTGTTATTGGATAGGGCTCGTGCCCGCACACGCTTCAGATATGCAATGCATCGCTTTGACCGTAGTAGTGGATTACACACTGAGTTTTCGTAAACTCGCCCTTCTTTTTAACTGTGCAGGTAATCCCTAGCCTTAGGCGATTTGGAGCCGCGAGGGACTCAGTGGTGGCCACACATCTGCAGATTGTTTGTTAATGTCTCAATTTATTCAAGTTTTCATATTCGGGTTTTAATTATGTAATAAGGCCATTTGGGGGATTTCTTTTTAACTTTATTGGGCTTATGATTTCGTATTTAAACTGCTAGAGTAGGAACATTGAGTTTTCAAAATAACAACATTTTCAAATAAAAACCTACATTTTAACCTTAAGGTTTTCAACTAGAGAAGCTTCTGTGGTTTTACTTGGGGAAGGTAATCAAAGATAACAAACGTGTTGATAATTCAATTTTAGATGTGACATGGAATTTTACTTAGGCATTAAAAACAAAATGGGTTTAACTTATAAACGGTTTTAAACAACAAGTACAAACTTTCGCAAAGCACTCAGATGTGACACACCAGATTTGGCCGTAACGTCTAGGCCGGGTTTGGGGTGTTACATGGAGAAGAAGAATGGCTGATTTTAGCTTGATTTTTCCATTTTTATTTCATTTATTACCAAATAACCAAAATGCCCTTCCTTACTAAGCTTTCCAAAATTTTCATGTATGCCCATTTTTGTCCAAAAACTTAAAAATTGGGAAAATTACTCTTTAAGGACCTTTAATTAATATTCCAAAGCAATTTCATACAAATTGCTTCTAGAACCCAAGTTTTGCAATTTATTCAATTTGGTCCCTAATTTCCAATTAGACACCTTACACATAGAATTTCTTCATGACACTTTAACACAGGCATGTTTTCATATCCTATGCCTCATAATGATCATAAAATAATTATTTTAACATCAGATTTGTGGTCCCAAAACCACTATTCTAACTAGGCCCTATTTCAGGATGTTACACGTGTGACTAAATAAACATGTTATCCATGTTATTGTTAATTTACTTGAAATCTATTTTTTTATGATTGTATTTAATTATATGTTGATGGAATATGACATTCCATTGAAACAAGTAAGTTGTATGTTAATAATGCAACTATATTGTTATGATGTGTGATTGAATTCATATTGCATAAATTGCTTTGATTGTGAATATGAGGATGCACGTTGAGAGATTAATGCAATAAAGACTCTCGGTTGAACATTAGGAATAGATTTTGATATTCATGCCATAACATTAGGTGATATGTGTGCTAGTGTAAGACATGTCTAGGACATGCATCGGCCATATTATGAGAGCTAGTGTAAGACATGTCTGGGACATGCATCGGTATTGAGACGAGAGCCAGTGTAAGACATGTCTAGGACATGCATCGACCTCGAGATATGCAAGCTAGTGTAAGACCTGTCTAGGACATGGCATCAGCTTGTTGTGTGTCAGTGTAAGACCTATCTAGGACATGGCATTGACACCAATAAATAAGAGCCAGTGTAAGACCTGTCTGGGACACGGCATCCGCCTCGATATATGAAAGTCAGAGTAAGACCTGTCTGGGACACAGCATCGACTTTAATGTGCTAGCCAGTGTAAGACCATGTCTGGGACATGGCGTCGGCATCTTATCACATGTTTAGGGCTAGTGAATATCCTGACATATTCCAAATGGTTCAATGGGAGATTTATGGTTTATATCAAAATGATAGAGCTTATGGCTATGTTATGAGTGGTATAGGTACTTACATGAAATTGATGAGATGTGAATTCAATTCATGTTGTATGATTAATAAGGAAGGAATATGAGTAAGTATATGAGCATGTTCAGTAACACAAGTATGTATGCCAAACTCATGAGAAATTATTTCGGTTTATAATGTACATTTGGTGAGGATGTAAATAGGAAAGTCATGCCTATGAGAATGATTTTTTGATGACCTTGTGATTATAGGTCTATACTTATGATATATAAGCAGTAGTCCAAATTTTAAAATCCACCAAAAATTGTGGAAATTGAGTTAGAGGCTGAATAAAATGTCAAATTAAATCTTAATGAACATAGTTTCACATAGAAGAAACGGTGTAAACAAATGAGTTTCATGTTATGAGATATTTAAATTATTGTGAGAGTGAGTCAGAATGATTTCAAAATCCCCTGTTCTGATTTGAGAAAATCATTGAACATTGTACAAAAATATTTATAGGTTATAATTTATATGTTTAGAATTCTTAATAAGTCTATTTTCAAGAGAAATAGACAGAAATGTCATCTGAGTTCCGTATCATGAGATAATTAATTTTTAGTGAAGAGAGGTCAAAACTACTAGACAGTGAAAAAGGGATAAATTTATGGAATAAACTGTACTTATTGGCTAGACCAAAAATTCTAAAAATTTTATGGTAAAAAGATATGTGAGTCTAGTTTCAGGGAAAATTAGCAGATCTTAATTTGGAATTTTTTAGCTCTAGATATAAATAATTTAGTAACCATGACTCAAGAAAATAGCTTGACTAGAACATAAGTAAAAATGCAAATACGGTTATATTACCTTGAGAAGCAAGTTGATAAATTGCTTATTATTTTCATACGGTCTTACTAAGCTATAAAGCTTATTCTCTCCTTTTCATTTCTTTAGTGTTGTCAGGTTAGCTCGGGGTTGGAGATCGCAGCATCACACTATCAATCCATCACCTTTGGAATAAGGAAGCATATATTAGAAATTTCAAGTTAGTGGCATGTATAGGGATCTAGTTTATTGACATGTATTATTATGCTTCGGCCAAATGTATTCACTTATATGGAGTTATATGTATATAGCCATGAGGTGTGGCTCATATTGATTATTGCTTGTAAACCTAGTTATGCTTGTCATGTCTAATGTTTATGATGTGATTATGTTTGTTTTCCATGCATGGTTGATAACATGACATGTGTGTTTTGGATGTATGCTCTATGACCAATCGAGTTGGTCATAGCCGTGTAGTAATTGCACGTTATGAAGGCAATGTGATAATGGTTGAACATGAATGCTTGATGGATGAGTTGGTAACCATAGTATAATGGTAAAAGCGGTCGTCAAAATGACAAGTCTTATGAACGTGAATTAAGGAATCTAGACTTGATATTGCATGAGTAGATGCATTACTTGCAAAAGGACATGTTAATGTTATGAATATGTCTTAATAAAGAGTGTTTAATCACTAAAATGATGCCATGATTTGTGGTTTTAATATGTATAAGGTTGTAAGGGTTTATGGGTAACATGAAGGCTTGGAAAATAGCCTAAGTGTTGACTACACGGGCCGAGACATGGTCGTGTGCCTCAACTATGTGGGGGAACACGACCTTAGCACACGAGCATGTGGCTTGGCCGTATGGTTCAAATTATTCGCTGACGTCATAGTCAGAGAATTACACGGGCATGTCCCTTTGTCCACATGGACGTGTGATCTTGTTTCATGGAAAGAAATTTTCTAAATTTCCCAAAACTATCTAAGGTCTCGGTTTAGTCCCAAATTATTCCCGATGTATGTTTTGGGCTTCGTAGACCCAAATAAGGGACGATATGCATGTGTTTGAAAAGTTCTGAATTAAAATAAATTTTATGGCCCAGTTTTTGCATGTATGTGTATGTTTAAGTCCGGTAATGCCTCGTACCTTGTCCCGGTGTCAGACACGGGTAAGGGGTGTTACATTTAGTGGTATTAGAGCTATGATTTAGTCAGTTCTCAAACTAACCCAGCACGTGTAAGAGTCTAGCTACGCATGCCACAGATTCGTGATAGTGTGATGTCTCCTGACGCGAATGAGAACTATTTCGTGTAGACAAGGTATTCTCCAACCGAGTTACACCCGATCACGTAGATAGAGATATGAAGGTATTCTAATAAAGTGCAGTTATGATGAATTGAAACTCGGAAAGGTACGAATAAGAATTCATGAAATGTATATATACATGTTTGTGATATGAGAAACATGAAATAGAATATGTACATGGCATAATAAGCTTATCTATGGTTGATTGACAGTCCCATGGTGTATATGATTGATTTGTTCGAGTGAATGCATGTGTTTAGATAACTTACTGAAAATACAGGTAGAACGAATGTTCATGTATAATTATTTGAATGATTAGGATTGGCAAGCTCGTATAGCTTAAGTAAATGTGTTAAATTGTTTGAATAGATTTATATGATTGTAATAACATGCATATGATGATGTGTGAAATCAAAGTTTCGATTGGAATATACTTATCCATGTTTGTTGGCTTTCGTATGATGTTATGTACATGACTTGTTTGATTAAGTGAATGTGACGAGAAAAGTTATCCAGAATTCATAGAATGTGTGCATAAGTGAACTTGAGTGAATTACGAAATACTAATATGAACGATAATTTTTCCTGAAATGAATGACATGATTGTGATGGTGTCGCTATGATGATGAAGGTTGTGTCATATGCATATGTATATGAGAGTCGAGTTAGAGGCCTTACGACCTCACCTCCTTACCAAAGTGGTGTTTTATAATGGAATTTCATGAGATTTGTGCTGAATAAACTCACAAGTGTGACCAAAGAGTTCAGTGGAGAAATATCTATAAACACGATTAGAGATTGAGAGTGAGTTGATAAATAAAGCTAGAGCTAGAAAGGTATCAGGTTGACATAAAGATTATGTGAATTATGCACTGTCACAGTTAGAGAAGAAATTTACTTTGGTAAATCGAATTGCCTAGATACGAGGTTGAGAGAATGTAATGATTGTGACCTTCTTAAAATTGATCTTCTTTAGTGAAAGGAATAATATGAGATTTGTGATTACATAAATAGTTGGAGAAATAATATTTGAAATATAAGATGTCTGAGTATGGAAATTATAGTGAGCAGATGATGACTGTCTCTCTTGATATATTTTTAGAGATCATTGTTCTCGGAAGTATGTTAGTGGCTATCTATCTTCTGATGAAATTCTTGTTATATGGGAGTGTTATCTAATCTTAATGATAGACAAAGGCATTGTCAGTCTGATTAGTACATAATCTACATGATCCTATTTCTTTCTGGTATTCCGTTACCTTTCGTCTTTTGGGAATTGATGAGAAAGTGCATATGATGCTATGATTCAATTTCTTCTAATGGTTGCCTTGTCCGATATATATATGGAAAGGTATATTATTTTTGTTGCATCTATCCTTAGTGTTCTAAGTGATGTTTTCTTTTGAACTCCTTTTATCGGAGGGACCATTGAAATTTTCCATATCTTATTATAAGCTTTATTCTCGGTCTTTCAATACGATATCGTATCTTGGATTTCTCTATCTTAGATCTCTTTATTTTGGGTATTTTTATTCTGGGTTTCTCCGTTTTGGATTTCTTTATCTTGGTTTTCTTACCATCTCTATTACGAAATTTGTCAATTATGGCTCATATCTAAAATATGATCTTTAGTTTGTGATATATATATCAAGCATGACTAAGTTTCTGATTTGATTATGGTAATGCAGTGATTTTAGTATTTGGATTTCTCTAATTTCCATGTAAGGATTTGACATCAGCAAAGGCATAAGTGGTGAAGTTTTGAATTTCAATTGGTATGATAGATCTCTTTTCTCAAGTAAGTTAATCAAAGCTAATGTCTTCAGTTGAGATATATTGGTTATCTGAGCTAATGCAAGTGAAATGGTATTTGATTAGCATAGTGAGTGAATTCCGAATGATTGTATGATAAAATTTTTGTCTTATGAAAGTCGAATGGCTTATGCCGAGTTAGCAAAATTTGGATAGAAGAGAATATTGTTAACTGAAGCATTTGAACTGGTCTAGTCTGCATTTGGGCAGGGACTTCTTAATTTTCAGTGATGCACTATTGTATGAATTGCAATGTGTTTTAAGACAATAAGATAATGTGATAGTTTAGAGCATTCGATACCACAAAAAGATTTGAGTTGTTAACGGGGTTAGAGCCGAGCATCATGTTTTACTGGAGCAATCTTCTCCAGTGCTGATATTAAAATAGAAATGAGAACGGATTATTCTCGAGGCCATATCAGAAGTATTCCCGTCTGGAAAGTGGAAAAATGTGATGTAGTTTATTGCTAGATGTTTGAAGAGATCTGTGAATCATGCTGGTATGTACTGAGTCCCCGCTCATCAGATTAATGAAATTTCGAGTCTATATGATTGTTGGATTTCTTAGAATACTAGTCTCCACTAATCGGATTGAGATCTGGGTTATATATTGTGGTTTCTTAGGAAAGCAAAAGGAGGCTTTGAAATTTAAAGGCAACTGAGAGTTGATTTGGTAATCAATCGAACTATGTGAAATTATAGAGAGTGTAAGGCCAAGATGAACTGGCTAGTTTTATTATTCGAATTTGAAAAGATTAAAGTATGTGTGTATATGTGACATGATGGCATAGATCGGACCATTGTGTATATGAACTCTCAGATGGAGGTTGAAATTCAGCCGAGGTGTAGTATAGCAATGAATCGCTTATGAGACTTATATGAGAAAGTAAAGAGATAAGTATTAGAGACACAGTCGAGTGAAAGTTCTTTATCAACGATTATGGAAAAGAAAAGTTTATGTGAATACCAAAACCAGTTTTCTGGTAAGATTTTTAGGGACGAAAATCCCTAAGGGGGAGAATTGTAGCAGCCCGATTTTGGGCCTAGTCAGAATAGTGGTTTCGAAAACACTATTCAGGGGAAAGAGAAATTATTTTTAATGATATTTTATGTGTTATAGCATGATTTTATGAGTGCATGAAAATTTTGGTGAAATAATTTTAGCGATTTCATGCCTAATTGCGAAAAAGAACTAAATCGCATAAAGGACAAAAGTCTTATTTTATTAGATAGATATACCAAATAGCTAGAGAACCAAAATTAGGGGTATTTAAAGTGAAAATAGGCCTTTAAATGAGTGATGGCTGGCCATGAGACAAGGAATTAATGTAACACCCCGCACCCGAGTCCGACGCCAGGACGGGATACGAGGCATTGCCTCATTTAAACACATGTATTCCAACATTTTCGAATCGTCAAGACTTGACCAAATTTAAAAATTTTTCCAAAATTTTTCCAAAATTCTTAACATGAGCCTATGAGGCCTCAAACAACCTTCAGAATTCTTTCGAGACCAGCTCGGGTCCTTAACTTATTTTAGAAAAAAAAATAACCTTTGAAATAGGGGGCAACACGCCCTTGTGGTCATTATGACATGGCCGTGTTGATGACCCATGTGACACGCACGGCCTAAGCATCTAGGGACATGCCCGTGTCCCATACCCATGTGAATTAAATTCCAAATTAGAACCTACAAGGGTTTTCACACGGCCTGACACACACCCGTGTCTATGGCCCGTGTCCCCTACACGGCCATGACACGCCCGTGTCCTAGCCCGTGTCTAAAAACCTTGACATTCTATTTTTGATGTCAGCAATCCTTAAGGGTCACATAGCCAAGGCCCACGCCCGTGTGCTAGGCCGTGCTCTTCACACGGCTGAGACACACAGCCGTGTCTCTGCCTATGTGTTTACTACCATGCATACTGACTTGCAATATTTACGTGCAGGGGACACACGACCTATCAACACACCCATAGGGCAGACCGTGTGTCACACACGGCCTAGACACACGCCCATGGGTCTACCCATGTGGACAAAAAGGTAACACCCCTTACCCAAGACCGTCGCCAAAGTCGAGTAAGAGGCGTTACCTGACTTAACTTACTAATTCAGGGCATAAAATTTACTTTTAAAATTAATTTATTTACATTCATCAATATTTCCCTAAAAAGGGCCCTCGAGACCCTAAAACATGCAATTGAAACGATTCGGGACCAAACCAGAAACATTAAAAATTTTTCGAATACTTAGACAAATCAAAACAATTTATTTCATTATTCCTTATAAAACTACCCACTTGCATCATAGTCACTAAATAAATCATAAATCGAGTCACAAAACTCAAAATTTAAATTTGTAAATTTTCTCTAAAACTAGACTCATATATCTTATTACTAAATTTTTTCCAGAATTTTTGGTCTAGCCAATTAGTACAGTTTATTTGTTAAAGTTTCCCCTGTTGCACTGTTCGACTACTCTGACCTCTCCTCACTACGAATCAATTTTATCCCTGTGACGTTTGTTTCTCTTGAAATTATATTCACTAATGAGTCTAGAAATATAAACTATAACTCCTAATTCTTTTGTACAATTTTTAGTGAATTTATAAAGTCAGAACAGGGGATTCAGAAATCGCTCTGACCCTGTCTCACTAAAATTCAAATATCTCTTAATATACACTTCTTTTGCTTACTCTGTTTCTTTCGTATGAAAAGAGACTCAATAAAATTTAATTCTATATCTCATTCATCACCTAATTTCATTTCTACTATTCTTGGTGATTTTCAAGTTCACGTCACTGCTGCTGTTCAATACTGTTTTAATGCTAATTTCACTTTTTCATGATTTCTTTGTATTAACTACCATTTAGGCATACATAACATCGAAACATGTTCTTCATCATTATCAAATATTTACATACCATTCTTTAGCCATATCATAAGGACATACACACAAAATGGCTAAGTCCCTATACACACCATAAACTAGAACGTTTGTAAACGAATATACCCATTTGGTAACTTGATAGTCGATAGTGTGAAGTGATATCCGATGACCTCCAACCCGAGCTTGCTTTTAAGTACTCTGAAACATGGGAAAGTGAAAGAAGTAAGCTTATAAAGCTTAGTAAGTTCACATGTAAAATAATAAGCATTAGCAATCAATTTATTTAGCTTACTACTATGCTGTCATAATTTGCTTAAATAATGTTTAGTTCTTACTTTCCCATCTTACTCATCGGTAACCTTAACAAAGGCTCAGAATATAAAAGGCACCTTACTTAATAGCTTGCTTACATACCCGCAACATCTCACTTAACAAATGAGTACTCTTTCATAATATAGGCATATTGCCAATCATGTCATAAAGTGTCACAAGCATAACTGAAAACTCATCACTTACTCAATACTTGATAATCTCAATTACTTACAATCTCAATATTAAATAAGCCTTAAATGCATACCTGTACTCTTTCTTCATGTTCTCACCTTGTCGTTTCTTTGACTTACTCTTTGGATTACTCGGGAGCCTTTTCTTTTTTGAACTTATTGCCATGTCTTGACATGGTTTTACGTGGTATCCTTGCCTTATGAACTCACCAATGTCATGCCTTGGCATGGTTTTACATGATTTCCTTGCCTTATAGAACTTATCAATGCCATGCCTTGGCATGGTCTTACATGACATCCTTATCTTATAGAACTTATCAATGCCATGCCTTGGCATGGTCTTACATGATATCCTTATCTTACCAAATGTCTTGTTCCAAACTTGGTCTTACATGGTATCCTTATCTTAGTGCCAATGCCACATCTTGATGTGGTCTTACATGGAGTCCTTAATCAATGCCGATGCCATGTCTTGACATGGTCTTACACGGGATCTTGCCTTACCAATGCCATGTCTTTACATGATATCCTTAACTGTCAATTCCTCCTTAAATGCCATGTTATGAACATGGACTTTTTCATCAATTCTTCCTTAATTTCCATGGTACAACCATGGACTTTAAGATATCAATGCCTTGTCAAGTCATAGCTAAAACATACTTGCTCAAATTCTCAAGGTTAGTCGCATAACTCAATAATAGCAATACTAATAACAATAATTGCATAATAATAAAATGCTACTCAACTTACATACTTACATTCTCAATCTCATCATATCATCAACTTAACTTATTCTCATCAAACTATGCTAGTCACTACTTTCTTGTTATCATACAAAGCCATAATACAAAATATGGTCTTACATATAAATTATACAAGTTTTCTTTCCAATATCGAATTATTATTGAACATTAATCATTATATCTGAAACTCAATACTAAATTATTTATGGCCAAAATATCAATTTATCATTCAAATATGCATAATTAAATGCTTATTAAACATATGAACTTACCTCGATACCAAAATGACCATTTTACCAACTTTCTCAATTTTTGGTTTTTCTCTCTTTCTAGGTCCAAATCTCACTTTTTGGGATCTAAAACATCATATTTCACTTATTTAATTAATGTACTATTCAAAAAATTCCCTAACTCAAACTTTGGAAAAATTACAATTTTGCCCCTAAACCTTTGCAGAATTACGATTTTGCCCCTAGGCTCGGAAATTAAAATTTATCCATTTTTATTATGTTTTATGACACTCTGTACATTTTTCCCTTCTATGGAAACATTAAATTCCCACTCTATCATGTACTTATGAACACTAGGTATTTTTACCGACTATGTCGTTTTACTTGTTTTCACTTAAAATCACTTAGCAAAAGTTGTTTAACATAATTTCAAGCTTCATATTCTACCATAAAACATCAAAATAAACACATTTAACCTATGGGTATTTTTCCAAATATGAACCCTAGCATGAATTATTGCTAGAATAAGCTAAATCAAGTTATCGGGACTCAAAAAACGTAAAGAACATTAAAAATGAGGCTAGAACGAACTTACTATTGAGCTTGGAAAGCTTGGAAACTCTAACCATGGCTTCCCCCATGCTATATTCGGCCTCCATGAAGAAGATGGACCAATTTTGGCTTTATTTTCCCTTTTTAATTCTTTTAATTACTAAATGACCAAAATGCCTTTAAAGGCTTTTCTTTGAAATTTGTCCTATTCTTGCCCATTTTTGTCCAAAATTAAATATAATGGTCTAATTACTAAATAAGGACCTCCACTTTAAGAACCCATTTCAATTAAATACCCTTTATCATCTAGAACACACATTTTGCTAATTTTACAATTTAGTCCTAATTATCAAATTAGGCACTTATACATAAAATTTCTTCACGAAATTTTCACACAATTATTCAATCAATGAATAAACCTTAAAACTTAATCGGAATAATTTTTTTTACCTCAAATTCATGGTTTTGCAACCACTATTTCATTTAGGCCCTATTTCGGGATGTTACATTTCTCCCCCTTTAGGGATTTTCGTCCCCAAAAATCTTACCGACAAATGGATTCGAAATTGATTTCCAACAACACTTTCAAGTTCCCATTCAGCCTTGGCATACCCAACATTTTACTTCTTAAACTAAGGCTCTGAATTGGAATATCTACTGATAAATAACTAACCTTATTTTTTCATTAACCTCATACTCTCTGATGAAAGACAACTAACTCTTCTTTTCTTACCAAAATGGAAATTCTCTACCACTAAGGTACTTTCAAAAAAAAATACTTGTTTCTCTTTTGAGTGTCAATATTCTTACCTTTCGATTCTGTATACAATTTTTGATAATCTATCTTTGATTCCTGTAATTAATTTTCACTTTCCTCTAATCCTTTCTGCTCAATTTAATTCTGCGAATTTCTCTTCCTCAATTCAACAATCAGTACAAAGGTAACATGCAATAACATTTAGCAATCTCATGGTCAAAACTTACTGTAGCTTTCTTCTGAAGTCACGGTGCTACCTTGGATTTCCAACCATAACAACTAAAATTTACACTCTTAATAAATTGACAACCTCAAAATGAAAAACTCATATAATCGTTCAGTAGAAAAACTCATTTGTGCTGACAAGAATATACAAACTTCTTCGAGCAATCAACCATAGCTCATTTAAACTTTCGGTGATAATGCTAATTCTGTTGTACAATTCGTCGAAATACCCTCACATTTTCACACAAACATCAATACTAATTGTAATAGCTTCTCAAATACTAGAAAATCAACTTTAACTCTCTAAAAGTTCAGGTATCGGATTCAAAGTCTGGTACATAACATTTCACACTCTTACTAGTATAACTAGCTCAAGTTATCATCCATCTCTGTACTTCTCAAATAATCAAATAATTATCACTATGCTAGGCATCATAACTGTTGCAAAATCTCTTGATAATGGATACTTCAATTGTCAATATCTTCAACTGTTTATACTTTATTAGCATGAATTCAAGCCAAACTAAACTTCATACAATGAGAACTTTAACAATCAGACAACTTGGATTTGCAAAAATATACCTCTGGTGCAACCATTCTGATATTCGAATACAACTCTGTACCATAACCTCTAGAACATGTACTATTTACTCGGGTCATTTATCTATTTATACATGAAAAATCAACATTTATCTCTGAAGCCATGAATAATTCAAACATACATATAACTCAATCAACTACTCAACTGAATCAGTCTCAACTAAAAGATAATAACTTTTCAAAAATTGTTCTTCTCTATGCTGTCATGATATCTCAAACATACATTCTGTCGTGATTTCTTCAAAGAGCTAATCACAAATCATTATTACTGCATAACTCGAAAGAACATAGTATTCGGTCTTTAACTCACTGATATATATATATATATCAAGATTATGCGAAAAATGAAAATCAATACACATGTCTGAACTGAACTACATTGAGGCCACAATACTCATACTACTCAAAAATTATAATGCCATAATAAGACTGACTTCTCAATTACTTTAATAAATAATGTCTCGGGTGAAAATAAAACAACCTGATCATTTGAGAGATTTAAACACAAATTTCAATAACAGCCAGTGCAAAAGCAGAATCTCTATTCCTCTGATAACTATACCTCTGTACTTTCATTATCAGGCTCGAACTCGTAATCATCATAAACATACTCATAATAAGAAGAAACCATTTTCATCAATAGAGCATTTTCTGCTAATGTCTCATGGCTAATACTTTGAACAGTAATTTATTAATAAAACCGAGATAATAAAATCTCAGAACATAGAGCTACACAGAATTCCTGGTAACCACATCTCATGTAGAACAGTTAAGGTTTCAATAGCATCTTAGAAAATTTCCAAAAGGAAAGGATAATACTCACAAGCACTAGGAACAACTATGACAAAAGCCATAAAATTTTCCTTTACTTTCATTAAGCAATAGTTAACAATACAAATCACTAACATCATACAGATCTTACTGTCAACCTTCCATCTGCAAGCTGAAGTAGAAAACTGGAATAGATAAAACAATATCAATCACAGCTCAAACAAACTATAATGCTTTCATCTGTCTGTAAATTTAACTAACATTCTCATACTGCAGGAATTACATCTACGATCTTGCATATATTTATATATCTCTAAAAGTAAATGTACACATATAATAGTCGGAAAAGATTTTTCTATAATTTCTCAACTATAAACTCTACATTCAACTATTAATAAGGCTCAATTATTATTCATCTGTCTAATTCTGTCGTTATTGAATTCACATTATCCCATTCACAATTGGAATTTATTTGGAAGAAAACCTGGCATCCTTTCTGCAACTGTGTTCATTTGTTAAATCTTTCTCGACTCTGATTACATCGTCAATAAATCTGTCACTGAACTCTTTAGTTTTCCACTTTAGCCTATTCAATCTGAATTTCATGAAATCTCATTCTGAATTACCTTGTGATAAAAGGGGTGAGGTTGTAACACCTCTGACTTACCTCTTACATACTCATGCATATAACTTAACACTCATCATATTAAAATATTATCACAATTGTACAATTTGCTTCAAGCAACTTAACATGCACGTTCATAATACAATGACTTCATGATCATCTTATGCAAATTAGTGCACTTATACATGCATTCATAAATCTCGAGTAAAATTACTCATAGCATTCACTTAACTTCTCTAGTTATACATATAGTATCATACAAATGCCAATTTAACATGAACACTTATCTCAATATAAAGTTTCCTTTCATCTTATCTCATATTTCATATTTCCCGAACAATTCTTATTCACAATTTATTCATTATCACATAAACATCATGAACCATTATTCTTACATTTTATGAGCCTCAAATTATCATAAACGTATTGTCTATACTATCAAACTTAGCTCGGTTGGAGTGCGCATCTGTTTGACAAAACATTTTATATCTAGGTCGGGAGTCGTCACACTATCATAGTTTAATATGGCATGTATAGCTAGACTCTTACTCATATGTCCCTAAAAATTGCCCTTGAGACCCTAAAATATGCAAATGAAACGGTTCAGGACCAAACCAGAAACATTAAAAAAATTTTGAATACTTAGACAAATCAAAATAATTTATTTCATTATTCCTTATAAAACTGCCCACCTGCGTCATAGTCCCTAAATAAATCATAACTAGAGTCACAAAACTCAAAATTTAAATTCTTTAAATTTTCCATAAAACTAGATTCATTATCTTCTTACCAAATTTTTTCCAAAATTTTTGGTCAATCCAATTAGTACAATTTATTAATTAAAGTTTCCCTTGTTGCACTGTTCAACTACTCTGACCTCTCCTCACTACGAATCAATTTTCTCCCTGTACAGAATTCAAATTACCATGACATTTGTTTCTCTTGAAATTATATTCACTAATGAATCTATAAATATAAACTATAATTCCTAATTTATTTTTTACAATTTTTAGTGAATTTATAAAGTTAGAATAGGGGATTCAGAAATCGCTCTGACCCTATCTTACTAAAATTCAAATATCTCTTAATATACACTTCTTTTGCTTACTTTGTTTCTTTCATATGAAAATAGACTCAATAAGATTTAATTATATATCTCATTCATCACCTAATTTCATTTCTACTATTCTTGGTGATTTTTCAAGTTCACTTCACTGCTGCTGTTCAATACTGTTTTAATGCTAATTTCACTTTTTCATGATTTCTTTGTATTAACTACCATTTAGGCATACATAACACCGAAACATGTTCTTCATCATTATCAAATATTTACATACCATTCTTTAGCCATATCATAAGGACATACACACAAAATGGCTAAGTCCCTATACACGCCATAAACTAGAACGTTTGTAAACAAAGATACCCATTTGGTAAATTGATAGTCGACAGTGTGAAGTGATCTCTGCCAACCTCCAACCCGAGCTTGCTTTTAAGTACTTTGAAACATGGGAAAGTGAAAGAAGTAAGCTTATAATGTAATGCCCCAAAAATCCCGAAACCCAAAAATCCTGAAATCTCAAAAAAAAATTCTTCTTTTTGTGCTTAGAAATTTCGGTTAAGTGTTAATTACGCGATGGTAGGTCTTGGTCAAGGTTTGAGTTCGAATCTAGGGGTAAAAGAAATTATAGTTTAATTATTAAAGGAACCCTGATGGCAAGTGGTTGGGCTTTTAAATAAATATAGGGGAAAATAGCATCAAAAAGCCCTATGGAGGAGTGGCTAAGTGACGCCACTTAGGGTGTAGGGAGGTGGCGTTAATAACTAGCAAGAAGGTCCTAGGTTCGAATCCTAGCTTAGTGTTTTTAAAAGTTTAATTTTAGCCTTCTAGAAGGATGGAAGTGGCGTGAAAGTGGACTCCAAGGGAAGTGTTCAGAAGAGAAATTTGAGGAAGGGATTAAGGGGTTATCAGGGAGAAAAACGATGTGATGAGAAGGGAGAAGTGATGGAGCTGAATGGGGAATTGGGCATGGGAAAATTCAGCTATAAGGCTTATAAATGGGTGCCGAATGCTAAGGTATGAAGCTAATATCAAATATCCTCCACCCTGTTGCCAGAAACTCTTTTCTCTAAAAGCCGAAAACTCTCTGCCTTATTTTCTTTTTCTTCTTCCTTATGCCGAATTATGTTTCTCCTCTACTCAATATTTTCTTTGCTTTAGCCGATTCTTCTTCCTCTCTTCTTTGGTGCCGAGTAATCAATTGTTTCCATTCAAATCTCTAAGAGCCGAATATCCTTTAGCCGAATACCCTTGGTGCCGCCACTACTCCTTCCACCCAGTCGATTCTAGTGGAATTAGTGTCATATCTCGGTTTTAGATTCCTGCCGATTTGCTCTTCAGATCTAAGAGATATACATAATTAGTGACCAAAGTAGAAGCTAGTAAAGGCTTAGCATTCAGGTTTTTGGGCTACGAAAATCATAGCACGCTTGCTTACCAGGTGTGTACATACACTGCACACACACAATGAATCGGCAAAAGCCGAAAAGCCTAAAAGCCAAAATGCCGAAAGTTTGGCTACGGTAGTCTTGCGAGTGCGCGAACACTCATAAGAGGGAAACTGATAGGTTTTCTAAGGCCCACGAGCGATTTCGTGGACTTGGGTTGTGATTTGGCCATATAGGCCGGAATGGGCTAAATGGGCCCGATGGGCTGTTGGGCCCATAATAGGCAAAATTTGAATATTGATGCGTTGAGATAGGAATTTGTATGTGAGCATGAATATGAATGTGACTGGGCCTAACGGGCCATATAAATGTGATTTGGGCCTAATGGGCCATATACAAGTGATTTGGGCCTAATGGGTCATACGAATATGATTAGGCTTAATGGGCCAGATACAAGTATGTGAAATAGTTTAGGCTTTGTAAGGGGTTTTGGGCCTAGTATATGATATCCACATAAGACTTAATTAATATATTGCGACCGTGGATAAGTCAAAGGGTTAAGGTGTGGCAACGGGTATATGCGTGTCTAGGATTTGATCTAGGAAGAGCTTGGTACTTAAGCGGTCTTAATGACCCACCTCCTCTTCTCTAGAATCCTACCTGGTGCATAGTATTCATTCATATTAGCTCACGGGACTTGTTAACGGGCCAAGATAAGTGAAAACTATAATTAAGGGAAAATTATAGAAATGCCCCTAAGGGCAAAAATGACCAAAATACCCTTAGGTGTTGAATGTAAGTTTTGTGGATGCGACATGCATACATATGATATTCTGCTTAGGTTGCATATGGATTGGGAATTATGGAATGGAGGAAGTATATGAGGATCGCATGGTTGCTGGACAATCGTGGATCCACTGACGGCTTTTAAAGCCCAATATGTAAATGAAGGTAGTTCCGCAACCGGGCTACCATGGTGTATGGATTGGGTAGGTCGATATTTATATCCCCACATGGTGTGACGGGGGACGGAGCCGATGTGTAGCGGATGGATAATTTGGATGGGATTGCATTGCATGAATGATGAATGTTGTTTTTTTTTAATGCTTATTTTCTTCGAGGGTTGTACACACTGAGTTTGCGAAAACTCACCCCCTCTTTTGTTTTATTTTCAGGTGATGCTCAGTAGAAGGTTCGATGTTTAGAGGGACTCTGGGTGGCCAGCTAGCAAGATGATTTGGACTTAGGTTTTTTTTTTAAGCATTTAAGTTTTTACTTCTTTTTAAGTATGTTCCAGACCAGATTATAATAAGGTTTCCATTGTGTTATTATTACTTGAATTATTATTATTTTCAATGTAATTGGGAGAAGTTGAACATGAATTTCTTAAATTATAGTATGTTTTCAACGTTTCCGTAACTAAGTTTTTTTAATCAAATGTTTTAAACAAGGCTTTCGTAACTGAAGGTGTTCTTTTTAAGTTAATTAGGGTTTCTTTTATTTTAAGAAGGATTTTCAATGAAAACACGATTTTCGCTAAAACACTTCAATGTGACACACCAAATTCGGCCATAGCGTCTAGGCCGGGTTTGGGGTGTTACATATAAAGCTTAGTAAGTTCACATGTAAAATAATAAGCATTAGCAATCAATTTATCTTATTACTGTGCTATCATAATTTGCTTAAATAATGTTTAGTTCTTACTTTCCCATCTTACTCATTGGTAACCTTACCAAAGGCTCAGAATACAAAAGGCACCCTGCTTAATAGCTTGCTTACATACCTGCAACATCTCACTTTACACATGAGTACTCTTTCATAATATAGGCATATTTCCAATCATGTCATAAAGTGTCACAAGCATAACTAAAAGCTCATCACTTACTTAATACTTGATAATCTCAATTACTTACAACCTCTATAACATCCCGAAATAGGGCCTAGTCGGAACAGTGGTTTTGGGACCACAAATTCGACATCAAAATATTTATTTTATGATTATTATGAGACCTAGAATATGATAATATGCATGTGTTAAAGTTTCATGAAGAAATTCCTTGAGTAAGGTGTCAAATTGGAAATTAGGGACTAAATTGAATAAATTGCAAAACTTGGATTCTAGAAGCAATTTTTATGAAATTGCTTTAGATTATAAATTAAAAGGTCATAAAGAGTAATTTTCTCAATTTCTAAAGGTCTTAAAGAGCAATTTTCCCAATTTCTAAGTTTTTGGACAAAAATGGGCTTGCATGGATGAAATTTTAAAGAAAAGGGCATAAGGGCATTTTGGTCATTTGGCTTTTTAATGAAATAAAATGGGAAAAATCAAGCCAAAATCAGCCATCTTCTTCCCCATAGCTGCCGAAATTCTCTTGTCACCATATCTAGGGTTTTCAAACATTTCAAGCTCAATAGTAAGTGCTCCCAAGCCCTGTTTTTAATGTTCTTTGTATTTTTGAAATCCCAGTAGCTTGATCTTTCCATTTCTACCCATATTTCATGCTAGGGTTCATGTTTAAAAATTTACCCATGCATGAGTTGCTTGTATTTTTGTGGATTATGGAGGGGTATAAAAGTTGAAGGTAGGGGTAAGCGTTCGATCGAATCGAATCGAATCGAATGAAAAAATTTCGAGTTAATCGAGTTGACGAAGCATATTTTATCATCCTAATTTGATTTAAAATTTTCTCGAATCGAGTTGAGTGAGATGGAATTTGAACCGAATCGAATCGAATATATTTTTTGAGTTAAATTTTAAAAAATAATTTTGGGTCCTTATAACCATTGTCACCTACCATAATAAAATTTGTCCACCTTAATCAAATTTTTTATTAACTTTCATCACCTCATAATTTATTTATTAATCTTTTATATACGGGTTAGCTTCTTTGTTTGCTTAGTTGTTTCAAATATCTTCAGATTCTTGTCACTATGTATTTTGGAATTAAAAAATATATTAAATGTAAAAATGTGTTTTTTTAATAAAAGTTATTTTAAAGATAAAATGTGAAATTGATATCAATATAAAATTTTAACACGAATATCTTATGGCATAATTAATAATTCAATTTTAATATAAATATTCAATATGACTAAACAATTCAATAATATAAATAATTTAAAATGTGAAATTTAATTTAATAATATAAATAGTATATATAAATAAAATTATTACTATTTATGTCTAGTAGTTTTTTTGGATAATTTTGATTTTTTATTTGAGAGTAAAGGGTGAGAGTAAAAGTTTAGGGAGAAAATAAAAAGTTTTGGGGAATAAAATTTTGAGGGAAAGTAAATGGGATAGTAAAATTTTGGAGTTAAAAATAATTTTGGGGGGGTGGGATGGGTTTGGGGTAGATGGGAGGTGGGATGGGAAGGGAGTAAAAATTTTAGGGGGAAAGTAGGAGGTAGTAAAAATTTTGGGGAAAAATAAAAAGTTTTGGGGGTTTTTGGGAGTAAAATTTTGAGAAAAAGTAAATGGGAGAGTAAAATTTTGGTAAGAAATGAATTTTGGGTAGATTAGGGGGTTAGGATGGGAGGGAAATAAAAGTTTTGGGGGGAAAGTGGAAGGAGTAAAAGTTTTGGGGGGAAAGTGGAAAGAGTAAAAGTTTTGAGAGAAAAGTAAAAAGGTTTGGGAGTTTGGGGTAAAAATGTAAAATATTATAGTTTGATATTCGAATAATTTGAATTATTCGAGTTATTCGAATTCAAAAACTCAACTCGATTCAAACTTGAAATTCGAAAAAGAAATTCGAGTTGACTCGAATAACTCGATTCGTTTAACTCGAAATTTGAGTTTTTTTTTTTACTTTTTCGAGTCGAATCGAATTTTGCTCACCCCTAGTTGAAGGTGTGTTAAACATCTTTTCTTAGGTGGTTTTCATGAAAAACCCCTAAAGGGACCTTTTTGCAAAAGTTGTTAAATATGTGGTAGAAATGTGAAAATAATGGAAAATGTGGGCTGCCATATGAGGGAAAATGTTCATATAGGCTTGGGTAAGATAGAAATTGCATGTGTTTCATTAGACGAGCCTAGGGACTAAATCATAAAAATGTCTAAGGTTAGGGGCAAAACGGTCATTTGGACCGGGGTAGAAATTAAACTTGAAAAGTGTAATGTAGTGAATTAATGATACAATCTTGTTGTTATAGACCCGGAGGAACAAATTCTGAAGGTTGATCGAGGTAAACGCAAAGTTTTGAAATAACCGAAACACAGCTCCGAAACGAATACCATGTAAGTTCGGATAACTCAAAGTAAACCTATAACATGCATATTTGTATGTTTTTTGAATGCATGATAATTGCATTGTTGATGGCATGAAAATGCATGAATTGCATCTTTAATAATGAATTGTTGAATAATGTCTCGGTTGAGGTTGAAAAGGGAATTCGATGGATAAACCATGATTTACATGAGACTTGAGATCCTGCATGTGCTGCAGAAAAGGATTTAGCCTGGACCGTAATCCAAGATCTCAAGTATAAAAAGGATCTAGCCTGGACTGGTGTTCCTTAAGTGATCGAGCCTCCCAAAGAATATGTGTGCATTGTGGATTTAGCCCGGACGGGTAATCCGATTAGGGTCTGAATTTAGCCTGGACTGGTAATTCAGATCCGAGCTCATTAAGGTTGTTTGTCACGTAAGGGATTTAGCCTGGACTGGTAATCCTGACATCACCTTATGAGTTTATATTACGGGGGATTTAGCCTGGACTGGTAATCCCGCAGTAAGATGTGAGGTTCGCGGGAGTGCATACTGAAACGATCATTCGTACGAATTGATGGTAAATGGATAATCCATTGAGATTTCTTAAAAACTCAATGGGACTATCATAAGGTATATGTACGAATGACATGTAAAATGATGAGCCTATCTAAGATAAAAATGTTCATGGTATTTGTTATATGACTAACTCATTGATTGGGTATATGTGTTAGGGAAACCATTTCATGCTTGTTGGTTTCATTGCTTTATATGGTTGCATGCTAAATAATCGGTAAGTTTACCTTCCAGTTATACGGGATTACTAAGCATGTAAATGCTTACTCCTCTCTTTTCCCTGCTTTTCAAAGCTCAAGGACTCATAAGAATTGGAAGACAATTGGAGAGTCAACACACTATCAACTAGACAAGCTTTGGTATAAAGACATTTCTATTTTGTCCAATGGCATGTATAGGATTTTTGAGTATTTTGTTATGTATGTCATTTGGTTTGCCTAGTGAAGGCATGTAAAATTATGTTTATCCTTTTTGTATTTGGCCATGGGAATTGGCTCATTTTGAAGTAGGCTATGCCCTACAAATCTATGCATGTTTATATTCATATGCGATAGCTTAGTTATAATTGGCAATGAGTTATAATAACAAGCCAATCTTAATATGTCAAACAGACATTTAAATCATTAAATGCAAGATAAAAATTAACTTAGCATGTACGAAACCAATGATACGAGGTTCACATACAATGAGGTTAATCAAAGTTTCATACTTACAAATGGATAATTTGGCCCAAATATGCACTATAGTAATCTATAAGTGTAATTGGCAAGTAGAAGGTGACTTAAGGCTTGGAAAATAGCCTAATAAGATCCACATGGGTAGACACACGGGCGTGTGCCTAGGCCGTGTGTGACACACGGGCTACTTCTATAGGTGTCAGCTATGACCGTGTGTCCCCTAAGGATATGCCACGAGGTATGGCACCGGTAAGAATCGGTAAGGCCCCTGTAGATAAGCTTAGAAAGTATGGGGCTGAGGAATTCAGAGTGAAAGTCGATAATGACGCTGAAAGAGCTGAGTTCTGGCTCGAAAATACTACACGGGTGTTAGATGAATTGTCATGCACACCCGAGGAGTGCTTGAAGTGTACCGTGTCCCTCTTGAAGGATACTGCATACCACTGGTGGAAGACCATATCCTCGGTAGTAGCGAAGGAAAATATTACTTAGGATTTCTTCCAAACAGAGTTTAGGAAGAAATTTATTAGCCAACGGTTTTTAGACTCGAAGCGAAAGGAGTTCCTGGAACTCAAACAAGGGAACAAGACTATAGCGGAATATGAGAGAGAGTTCGTACGGCTAAGTCAGTACGCAACTGAATGGGTCCAAACTGAATTAGAAATGTGTAAACGCTTCGAGGAGGGTCTTAATGAGGACATCAAATTGTTGATCGAAATTCTAGAAATACGAGAATTCGCTGCATTGGCTGATCGGGCCAAGAAAGCTGAGGAGCTTAATAACGAAAGAAAGCAAGCAAAGAGAGAGGCTCGAGTTGCGAGCAAGAGGACTAGCTGTAAAACACTCTCTTTCTCCACGAAGAAAGCTAGGAGCCAGCATGAACACTCCACTTCATCAGTAGGATATTCAGGTAAAGCGAAAGGTCCTAGACGACGAAGTCAAAAGTCTTCCTCCCTGATGATGACTAGTGTGGGGAGTGTAGATGATCAAAAGCTGAAGTGTTAGAGCTGCAACAAATTTCACTTCGAAGAGTGCCAAGTAAAAAGCGGTGCATGTGGCAGTCGAGTCACAGCTAAAGATACTGCAAGACCAGAGGCTAGAGCCCCGGCAAGAACGTATGCAATACGCGCTCGAGAGGGAGCCTCTGCTCCTGACATTATTACGGGTAATTTTTCCCTTTTTAATACGAGTATTATTGCTTTAATTGACCCGGGGTCGACGAATTCTTACGTTTGCATGAGATTGGTGTTTAGTATGAATATACCCGTTGAACCTACGAAATTTATTATTAAAGTGTCGAACCCATTAGGCAAATCAGTTCTAGTTGATAAAGTCTGTAAGAATTGTCCTTTGATGATTCAAGGTCATTGTTTTCTGGCTAATCTTATGTTGCTACCATTTGAAGAATTTGATGTAATACTTGGTATGGATTGGTTAGCCCTTCATGATGTAACTGTGAATTGCGGTAGTAAGTATATTAAGTTAAAATGTCTAGATGGTGAGACTCTACGGGTCGAATCAAGAGAATTGGGTTTGCCACCGAATGTAATCACGACAATGATTGCCCAGAGGTACATGAGGAAAGGGTATGAAGCTTATCTTACATTTCTACTGAACACTAAGGAAATAGAGTTGAAAATCGAGTCTGTGCCAATAGTATGTGAGTATTTAGATGTATTCCCGGATGAATTACCAGGATTACCTCCTGAGAGAGAAATTGAGTTTGTTATTGAATTGATGCCAGGGACAACTCCTATTTCTATCGCTCCGTATAGAATGGCACCAACCGAGCTAAAAGAGTTAAAAGCACAATTGCAAGAGTTGACGGATAAAGGATTCACAAGGCCAAGTTTTTCACCTTGGGGTGCCCCCGTGTTGTTTGTAAAGAAGAAAGATGGTTCAATGAGATTATGTATTGATTATCGGCAACTGAATAAGGTAACCATAAAAAATAAGTATCCTTTACCAAGGATTGATGATTTATTCGATCAGCTGAGAGGAACCACTGTGTTCTCTAAGATAAACTTGAGGTCTGGCTACTATCAGTTGCGTGTTAAGGAATCGGATGTGCTAAAGACAGCTTTCAGGACGAGGTATGGTCATTACGGATTTCTTCTTATGCCGTTTGGGCTGACGAATGCACCGGCTGTATTTATGGATCTAATGAATAGAATCTTTCGGCCATATTTGGTAAGTTTGTTGTTGTGTTCATTGACGACATCTTGATTTATTCCAAAAATAAGATAGAACATGTGAAGCACCTAAGAATTGTATTGTAGACTTTTCGAGAAAAACAATTGTATGCTAAGTTTAGCAATAGTGAATTTTGGCTCCAAGAAGTTGGATTTTTGGGTCATGTTGTTTCGGGTGAAGGCATTCGAGTTGATCCAAGTAAAATCTCTGCTATTGTTGATTGGAAATCGCCTAAAAATGTACCAAGGTTAGAAGCTTTTTGGGCTTGGACGGTTACTATCGAAGGTTTGTAAAAGGATTCTCGATGATAGCGACTCCGATGACGAGGTTGCTACAGAAGGATGTTAAGTTTGGATGGACGAAAAAGTGTCAGCAAAGTTTTGAGAAATTAAAGACATTACTGACTAAAGCTCCTATTTTAGTGCTACCCGAACCGGGAAAGGAATTTGTGGTCTACAGTGATGCATCCTTAAATGGATTGGGTTGTGTGCTTATGCAAGATGGCAAGGTGATAGCCTATGCTTCACGGCAATTGAAGCCTCACGAGAAGAATTATTCGACCCATGACCTAGAGCTTGCTGCGATTGTTTTTGCCTTAAAGATTTGGAGGCATTATTTATATGGTGAAATGTGTCGTATCTTTATGGACCACAAGAGTCTGAAGTACTTGATGACTCAAAAAGAATTGAATTTGAGACAAAGGAGATGGTTAGAATTAATTAAGGATTATGATCTGATCATTGACTACCATCTGGGAAAGGCGAATGTGGTCGCCGACGCTCTGAGCAGAAAATCCTTATTTGCTTTGAAAACCATGGATACTCATTTGACATTGCTTGATGATAGTTCAGTCTTGGCAGAGCTAGAGGCTGGGCCGATATTTCTACAGGAAATTCATGATGCTTAGTTTAATGATGGTGCCTTGCAAGAAAAAAGGGCTCAATGCGAGTCAGGGATTGAATCAGATTTCTAGATTAGTCCTGATGGGTGTTTGATGTTCAGAGATAGAGTATGCGTACCTAAAGACGATGAACTTATTCGAAAAATATTGCAAGAAGCACATAGTAGCCGTTTGTCTATTTATCCGGGAAGTACCAAGATGTACAACGATTTGAAGAAAATCTATTGGTGGAACGGTATGAAAAGAGATATTTCTGAGTTTGTGTCAAGATGCCTGGTATGTCAGCAAGTTAAAGCTGAACATCAAGTGCCTTCAGGTTTGTTACAACCTGTGATGGTTCCCAAATGGAAGTGGGACAGAGTTACCATGGACTTCGTGACAGGATTGCCTTTGACTCCAAAAAACAAAAATGCCATATGGGTCGTAGTGGATAAGTTGACCAAGTCGGCTCATTTTATTCCGGCAAGGACAGATTATTCCCTTGATAGACTGGCTGACTTATACGTTTCTGAGATAGTAAGATTGCACGGAGTACCATTATCTATGATTTCAGACAGAGACCCAAATTTCACTTCGAGATTCTGGAAAAAGCTACAGGAAGCCTTGGGGACGAAGTTGAATTTTAGCACAACTTTTCACCCTCAGACCGATGGTCAGTCTGAGAGGACGATTCAGATTCTTGAAGATATGTTGCGGTGTTGCATCCTTGAATTTCAGGATAGCTGGGAAAAATACCTACCATTGGTAGAATTTTCCTACAAAAATAGTTTCCAAACAAGTTTGAAAATGGCACCTTATGAGGCCTTGTATGGCAGGAAGTGCCGAACTCCATTATACTGGACAAAACTTAAGGAAAATTAGATTCATGGAGTGCATTTGATTAGGAAAACTAAAAAAAAAAGTTAAAGTAATACAAGACTGTTTAAAAGTGGCATCGGACAGGCAAAAGTCTTATGCTAATCTGAAAAGAAAAGAGATTGAATTCCAAGTTGGGGACAGAGTATTCTTGAAGGTGTCTCCATGGAAAAAGGTGTTGAGATTTGGTCGGAAAGGTAAACTGAGTCTGTGATTTATCGAACCTTACAAGATCACTGAAAGGATTGGACCATTAGCCTATCGCTTGGCTTTGCCACCCGAATTGGAAATGATTCACGACGTGCTCCATGTATCCATGTTAAGACGATATCGATCAGACCCCTCTCATGTGATTTCACCAAAGGAGATTGAGATTAGACCAGACATGACTTACGGAGAGGAACCAATCAAGATTTTGGCCCGAGAGGTTAAACATGTAACGCCCCCATGCCCGAGACCGTCGCTGGAGTCGAGTATGAGGTGTTACTAAGCTTAATTTAACATTTTTAGAACTTTGGATTATTTGTTTCTACATTCACAGCTTTCTAGCTACTTGCATCACAGTCATAAGAAAAATCATATCTCGAGTTACGAAACTCAAAATTAAGATCTGTAAATTTTCCTTGAATCTAGACTCAAATACCTATCTACTAATTTTTTTCTAGAATTTTTGGTTGGGCCAATTAGTACAGTTTATTAGTTAAAGTTACCCCTATTTCAGGACTTGACTGGACTAACCTCTGTTTACTACGAACCACATTTCTCTCTGTAAAAAATTTATATGATTATGAGGTTTGTTTCTCCTGAAACTAGACTCAATAAGGATTCTGAGGATATAAAATATACCACCTAATTATATCTGTACAATTTATGGTGAATTTCTAAAGTTGGAACAGGGGATCCAGAAATCACTCTGGCCCTGTTTCACTAAAATTCAAATATATTCTAACATATAATTCCTTTACTTGTTTAGTTTATTTTATGTGAAACTAGACATAATAAGCTTCAATTTTATATTTAATCCATCACCAAATTCGATTTCTATGATATTTAGTAAATTTTCAAATGCTCGTCAGTGTTGCTGCAATATTCTGATTATGGCAGATTTCATCCCTTTTTATGAGTTTTCATGCACTAAGTATCTTAATAACTTTCCATAACATCAAACTTAATCTAAACTAACCATTTCCATAACTTATCATTACCAAACATTTTCTCAACCATTCCATCACCATATCATAAGATCATTTACACAAAATAAGTATATTGCTATTCATGCTATACTTAAATCTACAAGCCATTTACCAAAAAGTCTTCCGGATAGTGTGACTGAGCCTTCAACCTATCCCGACTCCTGAGCTGGCTTTTCCAAAACTACAATGAGTAAGAAGAAGGGAGTAAGCATAAATGCTTAGTAAGTTCATATGCAAATAATAAGTAACATAACAAAGCAATCATACCAACCAATATTAGCATGGTATCACCAAAACATATATCACATTTCTAATCATTTTTTCATCATCTTATTACCTTATCGTTGTTGTATCAATACTCAACCCGAGGGTTAAGTACATACCTGTCCAAAGTATACATTTCACATCACTTACCAATACGTCTCTTTATATCTCGAGTTTTCCTCCATTTGAGTAGAACTTTACCCGTTGAACACATCGGAATATAATTCGGATACATGGATAACTTGCACATAAGTGCCACATATGCAATCAAGCAATCATGTAATCCGCCCATAAACGAACTCGGACTCAACTCAACGAGCTCGGGCGTTCGCATCCATAAGTGAACTCGGACTCAACTCAACGAGCTCGGATGCATAGTTACATCTCACGAACTCGGACTCAACTCAACGAGTTCGGACATTCGCATCCATAAGTGAACTCGGACTCAACTCAACGAGTTTGGATGCCCAAATATCCCAGTGACATGTCACTTGTATCCCAATCTATTCCTAAGGTTCAAACGGGATTTTCCTCAAATACATATCCTTGCCGTCCTCCGTAGAATGCCGAAATCAATACTCGGTAATAATTATATTTAGCAAGTAGCACACATGATTTGCATTTTGTTTGAAAATAACCACAAAGCATATATTTCATGATAAAAATCAGCATATCACATAATTGACATCAATGACTTAAAAATAACAATTATGCTACATTATTTACACATGAACTTACCTTGGTACCAAAATACAAAGATTTTGCAATTTAGTCCACAATCTTTTCTTTTCCTCGATTAAATCGGTTCCACGTCTTTCTTGATCTAAAATAACACATTTAGCTTATTTAATACTCATATTATCAAATTAATCCTTAATTCAAATTTTGGCAAAATTATAATTTTACCCCTAAACTTTTGCATATTTACACTTTTGCCCCTAGGCTCGGGATTAAACTTTATTCCTTATTCTTATGTTTTATAACATGCTGATCACTTTTCCCTTCTATGGCAACATCAAATTCTCACTCTAACATGTACTTGTGACTATTAGGTATTTTTACCGATTAAGCCCTTTTACTCGTTTTTGCTTAAAATCGAGTAGTACAAGTTGTCTAACATAATTTAAAACCTCATATTCTATCATAAAACATCAAAATACACAAATTTCACCTATGGGTATTTTTCCAAATATAAACCCTAGGTTAAATTATTGCTAACATAAGCTTTATCGAGTTACCGGGATCTCAAAAACGTAAAAATCATTAAAAACGGGGCTTAGAATCACTTACTATGAAGCTTGAAAGTTGAAGAAACCCTAGCTATGGTGAGAGTGAATTTCGGCAGCAACTAAATGAGGAAGATGACTATTTTGTGTTATTTTCCCATTTTATTTCATTAAATATCCAAATGACCAAAATGCCCTTAATACCTTTCTTTGAAAATTTTCATGTACAAGCCCATTTTTGTCCAAAATTTTAGAAATTGGTAAAATTTCTATTTAAGACCTCCTAATTAATATTTCAAAGCAATTTCATACTAAAAACTTCTAGAATGCAAGTTTTGCAACTTATTCGATTTAGTCCCTAACTTTAAATTAAACTCGTTATGCATAGAATTTCTTCACAAAATTTTCACACAATCATGCAATCATATCATAAACCTCAAAATAATTATAAAATAATTATTTCTATCTCGGATTTGTGGTCACGAAACCACTATTCCGATTAGGCCCTAATTCGGGATATTACAAAACAGTTGAGAAATAAAAGTGTGACTTTAGTAAAGGTTCTATTGCACCGAAATGGTGTGGAAGAAGCTACATGGAAACCAAAAGAAACAATTAGAAACCAATACCCGAACCTGTTTATTGGTAAGACTTTCGGGGACGAAAGTCCCTAAGGGGGGAGAAATGTAACATCCCGAAATAGGGCCTAGTCGGAACAGTGGTTTCGGGACCACAAATACGACATCAAAATATTTATTTTATGATTATTATGATACCTAGAATATGAGATTATGCATGTGTTAAAGTTTCATGAAGAAATTTCTTGAGTAAGGTGTCTAATTGGAAATTAGGGACTAAATTGAATAAATTGCAAAACATGGATTCTAGAAGCAATTTGTATGAAATTGCTTTAGATTATAAATTAGAAGGTCTTAAAGAGAAATTTGCCCAATTTCTAAGTTTTTGGACAAAAATGGGCTTGCATGGATGAAATTTTACAGAAAGGGCATAAGGGCATTTTGGTCATTTGGTCATAAGGGCATTTTGGTCATTTGGCTTTTTAATGAAATAAAATGGGAAAAATCAAGCCAAAATCAGCCATCTTCTTCCCCATAGCTGCCAAAATTCTCTTGTCACCATATCTAGGGTTGTCAAACATTTCAAGCTCAATAGTAAATGCTCCCAAGCCCTGTTTTTAATGTTCTTTGTATTTTTTAAATCCCGGTAGCTTGATCTTTCCATTTCTACCCATATTTCATGCTAGGTTCATGTTTAAAAATTTACCCATGCATGAGCTGCTTGTATTTTGGTGGATTATGGAGGGGTATGAAAGTTGAAGGCGTTTTAAACATCTTTTCTTAAATGATTTTCATGAAAAACCCCTAAAGGGACCTTTTTGCAAAATTTGTTAAATATGTGGTAGAAATGTGAAAATAATGGAAAATGAGGGCTGCCATATGAGGGAAAAATGTTCAAATAGGCTTGGGTAAGATAGAAATTGCATGTGTTTCATTATACAAGCCTAGGGACTAAATCGTAAAAATGTCTAAGGTTAGGGGCAAAACGGTCATTTGGACCGGGTAGAAATTAAACTTGAAAAGTGTAATGTAGTGAATTAATGATATTATTTTGTTGTTATAGACCCCGAGGAACAAATTTCGGAGGTCGATCGAGGTAAACGCAAGGTTTTGGAATAACCGAAACACAGCTCCGAAACAAATACCAAGTAAGTTCAGATAACTCGAAGTAAACCTATAACATGCATATTTGTATGTTTTGTGAATGCATGATAATTGCATTGTTGATGGCATGAAAATGCATGAATTGCATCTTTAATAATGAATTGTTGAATAATGTCTCGGTTGAGGTTGAAAAGGGAATTCGATGGATAAACCATGATTTACATGAGACTTGAGATCCTGCATGTGTTGTAGAAAAGGATTTAGCTTTGGATCGTAATCCAAGATCTCAAGTATAAAAAGGATCTAGCCTGGACTGGTGTTCCTTGAGTGATCGAGCCTCCCGAAGAATATGTGTGCATTGTGGATTTAGCCCGGACGGGTAATCCGAATAGGGTCTGAATTTAGCCTGGGCTGGTAATTTAGATCCGAGCTCATTAAGGGTGTTTGTCACATAAGGGATTTAGCCTGGACTGGTAATCCCGACATCACCTTATGAGTTTATATTACGGGGGATTTAGTTTGGACTGGTAATCCAGCTGTAAGATGTGAGGTTCGCGGGAGTGCATACTAAAACAATCATTCGTACGAATTGATGGTAAATGGATAATCCATCGAGATTTCCTAAAAACTCAACGGGACTATCACAAGGTATATGTACAAATGACATGTAAAATGATGAGCCCATCTAAGATAAAAATGCTCATGGTATTTGTTATGTGATTAACTCATTGATTGAGTATATGTGTTAGGGAAACCATTTCATGCTTGTTGGTTTCATTGCCTTATATGGTTGCATGCTAAATAATCGGTAAGTTTACCTTCCAGTTATACGAGCTTACTAAGCATGTAAATGCTTACTCCTCTCTTTTCCTTGCTTTTTAGAGCTCAAGGACTCATAAGGATTGGAAGACAATTGGAGAGTCAACACACTATCAACTAGACAAGCTTTGGTATAAAGACATTTCTATTTTGTCCAATGGCATGTATAGGATTTTTGAGTATTTTGTTATGTATGTCATTTGGTTTGCCTAGTGATTGCATGTAAAATTATGTTTATCCTTTTTGTATTTGGCCATGGGAATTGGCTCATTTTGAAGTAGGCTATGCCTTACAAATCTATGCATGTTTATATTCATATGCGATGGCTTAGTTATAATTGGCAATGAGTTATATTAACGAGCCAATCTTAATCTGTCAAGCAGACATTTAAATCATTAAATGCAAGATAAGAATTAAATTAGCATGTACGAAACTAATGATACAAGGTTCACATGCAATGAGGTTAATCAAAGTTTCATACTTACAAATGGATAATTTGGCCCAAATATGCACTATAGTAATCTATAAGTGTAATTGGCTAGTAGAGGGTGACTTAAGGCTTGGAAAATAGCCTAACAAGGTCCACATGGGTAGACACAAGGGCGTATGTCTAGGCTGTGTATGACACATGGGATACTCCCATGGGTGTGAGCTATGACCGTGTGTCCCCTGCACCTGAAATTTTAAGTCAGCACAAAGCACGGGCTAAGCACACGGGCGTGTGCCTTGGCCATGTTTATTTAACAGAATGGTGAGGTTGAAGTCAGTGTAGCACATGGGCTAAGCCCACGGACGTGTGCCTTGGCCGTGTTGCATATTGGAAAAAGGACACAGGCGTGTTCTATGCCCCACGGGCGTGTTACACTTCAACTATGTGAAAAATTCCTAAAGTACCCCAAGTTTATCGGACAATTTCGATTTTGTTTCGTACTGCCCCTAGGAGTGTTTTTTTGGCCTCGGAGGCCTGTATAAGAGACAAGTGCACACGTTTGAAAAATTTTAAATTATGAATGAAATTCAATAACCCGATTGTGTAAGTTTGTAAAGATGAATTACCAGTAACGCCTCGAACCCTATCTCGGCGTTGGATACGAGCGAGGGGTGTTATAATCTCAATATTAAATAAGCCTTAAATGCATACCTGTACTCTTTTTTCATGTTCTCACCTTGTCGTTTCTTTGACTTACTCTTTGGATTACTCAAGAACCTTTTCTTTTTTGAACTTACCATTGCCATATCTTGACATGGTCTTACGTGGTATCCTTGCCTTATGAACTCACCAATGCCATGCCTTGGCTTGGTCTTACATGGGATCTTTGCCTTATAGTAACTCATCAATGCCATGTCTTGACATGGTCTTACATGATTTCCTTTCCATATAGAACTTATCAATGCCATGCCTTGGCAAGGTCTTACATGATATCCTTATCTTATAGAACTTATCAATATCATGCCTTGGCATGGTCTTACATGATATCCTTATCTTACCAAATGTCATGTTCCAAACTTGGTCTTACATGGTATCCTTGTCTTAGTGCCAATGTCACATCTTGATGTGGTCTTACATAGAGTCCTTAATCAATGCTGATGCCATGTCTTGACATGGTCTTACACGGGATCCTTGCCTTACCAATGCCATGTCTTGACATGGTCTTACATGATATCCTTAACTGTCAATTCCTCCTTAAATGCCATGTTATGAACATGGACTTTTCTATCAATTCTTCCTTAATTGCCATGGTACAACCATGGACTTTGAGATATCAATGCCTTGTCAAGTCATAGCTAAAACATACTTGCTCAAATTCTCAAGGTTAGTCGCATAACTCAATAATAGCAATACTAATAACAATAATTGCATAATAATAAAATGCTACTAAACTTACATACTTACATTCTCAATCTCATCATATCGTCAACTTAACTTATTCTCATCAAACTATGCTAGTCAATACTTTCTTGTTATTGTACAAAGCTATAATACAAAATATGGTCTTACATATAAATTATACAAGTTCTCTGTCCAATATCGAATTATTATTGACCATTAATCATTATATCTGAAACTCAATACTAAAGTATTTATGGCCAAAATATCAATTTATCATTCAAATATGCATAATTAAATGCTTATTAAACATATGAACTTAGCTTGATACCAAAACGTCCATTTTACCAACTTTCTCGATTTTTGGTTTTTCTCCCGTTCTAGGTCCAAATCTCACTTTTCGGGATCTAAAACATCATATTTCACTTATTTAATTAATGTACTATTCAAAACATTCCCTAACTCAAACTTTGGCAAAATTACAATTTTACCCCTAAAACTTTGTAGAATTACGATTTTGCCCCTATGCTCAGAAATTAAAATTTATCCATTTTTATTATGTTTTATGACACTCTGTATATTTTTCCCTTCTATGGAAACATCAAATTCCCACTCTATCATGTACTTATGAACATTAGGTATTTTTACCGACTATGTCGTTTTACTCGTTTTCACTTAAAATCGCTTAGCAAAAGCTGTTTAACATAATTTCAAGCTTCATATTCTACCACAAAAAATCAAAATAAACACATTTAACTATGGGTATTTTTCCAAATATGAACCCTAGCATGAATTATTGCTAGAATAAGCTAAATCAAGTTACCGGGACTCCAAAAACGTAAAGAACATTAAAAACGAGGCTAGAACGGACTTACTATTGAGCTTGGAAAGCTTGAAAACCCTAACCATGGCTTCCCCCATGCTATATTCGGCCTCCATGAAGAAGATGGACCAATTTTGGCTTTATTTTCCCTTTTTAATTCTTTTAATTACTAAATGACCAAAATGCCCTTAAAGGCTTTTCTTTGAAATTTGTCCTATTCTTGCCCATTTTTGTCCAAAATTAAATATTATGGTCTAATTACTAAATAAGGACCTCCAATTTAAGAACCCATTTAAATTAAATCCCCTTTATTATCTAGAACACACATTTTGCTAATTTTACAATTTAGTCCTAATTATCAAATTAGGCACTTATACATAAAATTTCTTCACGAAATTTTCACACAATTATTCAATCAATGAGTAAACCCTAAAACTTAATCGGAATAATTTTTTTAACCTCAGATTCATGGTTTTGCAACCACTATTCCATTTAGGCCCTATTTCAGGATGTTACTAAAAATAAGGCTATCTACCAAGCCTTTTGCCACCCTGAAATGCAATCTAATGCCAACCAACATATCAAAGTCTAACTAAATATGATTTCTCAACCAAACAACCATAGCTAAGGCCTATACACATTGCATACATATATGACCATGCCAAAAATTTTCACATTCATGAAAGATTTTCTTGCGTCCATAAATCAACTTTCAATATTAGCCATTATTCATGGCCTTATATAAAATGAGTCAAGTACTAGTTTAAGCCAACACATTTGGCCCCAAAACAATGACACAAAACTCAAAAGCCAAGATCTTATACATGCTATAATCAAAATGAGAGATTTAACTATATCTAGCGCTTCAGTTGATAGTGTGACTGGCTTCTCTGACGTAAGTGAAGATCCTCAAGGTACTTTGGAGGCACTATAAGGAAATGGAAAGGAAAGGGAGTAAGCATAAAGCTTAGTAAGTTGAATGCAAATGAATATAACAATAACTTTACCATTCATCATCATTCTCATAATACAAAAGTAGGCATAAGCACAACTTACTTATCACTATCCAATACAATTCAAATGGGTACCTGTACCACTCACAACATGGTTATACTTTTCTCATTTAACTTAAAATATAACTCTTACCGTTGAACCATTTGAAATGCTATCGAATATTCACTAAGCCTCAAACATAGGGTATAATGCCGATGCCATGTCCCAGGCATGGTCTTACACTGGCTTATCCATCAGGTCGATGCCATGTCCCAGACATGGCCTTACACTGACTATCAAAGTCGAGGCCAACGCCATGTCCCAGACATGGTCTTACACTAGCTCTCACATATATGTGTTGATGCCATGTCCCACACATGGTCTTACACTGACACATCTCATAACCGATGCATGTCCCAGACATGTCTTACACTAGCTCTCATATTGTGGCCGATGCATGTCCCAGACATGTCTTACACTAGCACACAAATAACCTGAATGTCGTGGCATGAATATCCGATTTATTTCCTAAGGTTCAAATGGGAGTTCTACTATCTCAATATTCATCATGCATAATCATTTCCGCAAATAATAAATTTATGCTATATCAATTCAAACACATTTAATAGCAATGTAGTTGTATTATTTACATACAACTTACATCGGATTACAAAACGTAGCAGCTAGTTCGGCTTAGTCCACTAGTTTTGCTTTTACTTAGTCTAGGCCCAGATTTTATAATTCTTGATCTAAAATGATAGAAATTAATTCATTTCATTATTGTAATAATCTAGACACTCAAAAATTCATAATTGGGCAAAATAACCATTTTGCCCCTAGACTTTCACAAAATGACCATTTTACTCCTAGGTCCTAAAATCAATTTTTATTGAATTTCCTTATTAACCATGTCTAACCGAATACTTTTTATACTAGGATCAGCCCAAAATTCTCATTATTTCGCACATTTAGCACCTATTTTACAACTTATGCAAAATGACCCTTTTAGGGTTTTTATGAGAAATCTTTTCACAGAAGTTGTTTATTTCACAACCATGATTCATTTTCTTCCATAAAATTTCAGAAAACAACATAAACACTCTCATGGTAAAACCCTGGACTTTCAACTATTTTGCAAAATAGTTCCCTCATTTGAAAGCTCATGTTACCAGGGGTCCAAAAATGCAAAAATCATCAAGAAAACTATCAAAATCACTTACCTATGAGAATAGAGAGTGGATGAAATTTTTGAAGCTTAAAACCCCTCTTTTTCTGGTATGAACGGTGGGAAGAAGATGAGAGAAAATAAAATATCATTCTCTTTTTATTAAATTTTATTTTTAACTAATTTAGTCACCAAAACCCACCTAACCTAGTCAACATGTCTCATTTTTCTCCCTCCCCCATGGACGGTCACCTCTAATTTAAGGGTCTATTTTCCCTTTAAATACCCCCAATTTAAGTTTCAGGGCAATTTAACACCCTTAGCTATCAATTCAAGACATTTGTACTTTATGCGATTTAGTCCCTTTTTTGCAATTAAGCTCACAAATGCTAAAATTACTTCACCAAAATTTTCATGCACTAATATAAACATGTTATAACTCAAAATTAATAATAAAATAATTTCTCTAACTTTGGATTAGTGTTCCCGAAACCATTGTTCCGACTAGACCCAAAATCGGGCTGTTACAATTAAAATAATCAAAATGGTTAGGTGAATTTTGGTAACCAAATTGACTAGAAATAAAATAAAATAAAATAAAGAATGATATCATCTCTTTCTCATCTTTTTCTTCACCAAAATTTTCAACAAAAGTAGGGGATTTGAAGCTTTAAAATTTCAACCAAGCTATCTTCTTGCAAGTAAGTGATTTAGAATCCTATTTTTGATAATTTTTGTACTTTTGGAACCCTTGTAGCATGAACTAGCTAATGGGGGGATTATTTTGCAAAATGGTTGAGAGTCTAAGGTTTTTCCATGAAAGCATACGTGTTGTTAACTGAAATTTTATGCAAGAATATGAGTTATGGATGTGAAATAAACAACTTTTGTAAAGTGATTTTCATGGAAAATACCTGAAAGGGCCATTTTGTAAAAGTTATAAAATAGGTTGTAATTGTGTGAAATAGTGTTGGGGTTATCATAAGAGTAATAAATGGTCAGTTAGGCTTGGCTAATACGGAAATTCAATAAAAATCGATTTTCGGGCCTAGGGGTAAAATGGTCATTTTGTGAAAGTCTAGGGGAAAAATGGTTATTTTGCCAAAAATGTGAATTTTGATTGTCCAAATTTATTTAGTGATTAAATGAGTGAATTTCATCATGTTAGATCAAGAAAAATCGAGATTTGGGCTTAAATCGAGAAAATATGTGGCTAAGGACAAAAAAAGAATAATTAGCTGAAATTGCATTTGAGGTAAGTCCGTGTGACTAAATAAACATGTTATCCATGTTATTTTTAATTTACTTGAAATCTATTTTGTTATGATTGTATTTAATTATAAGTTGATGGAATATGACATTCCATTGAAACAAGTAAGTTGTATGTTAATAATGCAACTACATTGTTATGATGTGTGATTGAATTGATATTGCATAAATTGCTTTGATTGTGAATATGAGGATGCACGTTGAGAGATTAATGTAATAAAGACTCTCGGTTGAACATTAGGAATAGATTTGGATATTCATGCCATGACATTGGGTGATATGTGTGCTAGTGTAAGACATGTTTGGGACATGCATCGGCCACATTATGAGAGCCAATGTAAGACATGTCTGGGACATGCATCGACATTGAGACGAGAGCCAATGTAAGAAATGTCTAGGAAATGTATCGGCCTTGAGATATGCAAGCTAGTGTAAGACCATGGCATCGATACTGATAGATGAGAGCCAGTGTAAGACCTGTCCGGGACACGGCGTCGACCTCGATATATGAAAGTCAGTGTAAGACCTGTCTGGGACACGACATCGACTTTAATGTGCTAGCCAGTGTAAGACCATATCTGGGACATGGCGTCAGCATCTTATCCCATGTTTAGGGATAGTGAATATCTTAACGTATTCCAAATGGTTCAACGGGAGATTTATGGTTTATATTGAAATGATAGATCTTATGGTTATGTTGTGAGTGGTACAGGTACTTACATGAAATTGATGAGATGTGAACTCAATTCATGTTGTATGATTAATAAGGAATGAATATGAGTAAGTATATGAGCATGTTGGGTAACACAGGTATGTATGCCAAACTCATGAGAAATGATTTCGGCTTATGATGTGCATTTGGTGAGGATGTAAATAGGAAAGTCATGCCTATGAGAATGATTTTGTGATGACCTTATGATTATAGGTCTATACTTATAATGTATAAGCATGTATTTTTACCAATGTGGTGAAAATGAATTAATAAGGTGTGATAAACTTAGTATCATTAATTTACACTAAAATAGTTTTGGACAGCAGCAGTAGTCTGAATTTCAAAATCCACCAAAAATTGTGGAAATTGATTTAGAGGCTGAATAAAATATGAAATTAAAGCTTAATGAACCTAGTTTCACATAGAAGAAACATGTAAGCAAAGGAGTTTCATATTATGAGATATTTAAATTGTTGTGAGACAGAGTCAGAATGATTTCAAAATCCCCTATTCTGATTTGATAAAATCATTGAAAATTGTAAAAAAAAATATTTATGGGTTATAATTTATATGCTTAGAATTATTAATAAGTCTATTTTAAATAGAAATAGACGGGAACTTTATCCAAGTCCCGTATCATTAGATAATTAATTTTTAGTGAAGAGGGGTCGGAACTATCAGATAGCGAAAAAAGGGTAACTTTACGGAATAAACTGTACTTATTGGCTAGACCAAGAATTTTGAAAATTTTATGGTAAGAAGATATGTGAGTCTAGTTTTAGGAAAATTTAGCAGATCTTAATTTGAAGTTTCTTAGCTCCAGATTTAAATAATTTAGTAACTATGACTCGAGAAAATAGCTTGACTGGAACATAAGTAAAAATGCAAATACGGTTGTATTACCTTGAGAAGCAAGTTGATAAATTGCTTATTATTTTCATACGGTCTTACTAAGCTATAAATCTTACTCCCTTCTTTTCATTTCTTTAGTGTTGTCAAGTTAGCTCGGGGTTGGAGATCGTTGGAGGCAGCATCACACTATTAAGCCATCACCTTTGGAATAAGGAAGCATATATTAGAAATTTCAAGTGAGTGGCATGTATAGGGATCTAGTTTATTGACATGTATTATTATGCTTCCGCCAAATGTATTGGCTTATATTGAGTTATATGTATATAGCCATAAGATGTGGCTCATATTGATTATGGCTTGTAAACCTAGTTATGCTTGTCATGTCTAATGTTTATGATGTGATTATGTTTGTTTGCCATTCACGGTTGATAACATGACATGACTGTGTTGAGTGTATGCTCTATGACCAATTGAGGTGGTCATAGCCATGTAGTAATTGCACGTTATAAAGACAACATGATAATGGTTGAACATGAATGCTTGATGGATGAGTTGGTAACCATAGTATAATGGTAAAAGTGGTCATCAAAATGACAAGTCTTATGAACGTGAATTAAGGAATCTAGACTTGATATTGCATGAGTAGATGCATTACTTGCAAGAGGACATGTTAATGTTATGAATATGTCTTAATAAAGAGTGTTTAATCACTAAAATGATGCCATGATTTGTGGTTTTAATATGTATAAGGTTGTAAGGGTTTATGGGTAACATGAAGGCTTGAAAAATAACCTAAGTGTTGACTACATAGGCCGAGACACAGTCGTGTGCCTCAACCGTGTGGGGGAACACGACTTTAGCGCACGGGCATGTGGCTTGGTCGTGTGTTCAAATTATTCACTGACGTTATAGTCAGAGAGATATACGGCTTAAAGACAAGGGCGTGTCCCTGTGTCCACACGAACGTGTGACCTTGTTTCATGGAAAGAAATTTTCTAAATTTCCCAAAACTTTCTAAGGTTCTCAGTTTAGTCCTGAATTATTCCTAATGTATGTTTTGGGCTTCGTAGACCCAAATAAGGGATGACATGCATGTGTTTGAAAATTTTTGAATTAAAAGAAATTTTATGGCTCGATTTTTGCATGTATGTGTATATTTAAGTTCAGTAATGCCTCGTACCTTGTCCCGGCGTCGAACATGGGTAAGGGGTGTTACAAGCAGTGTTTTCACACACCTGGTTTCTATTTGCCAAAAGAAAAGACTACCCACACCTTTCAACCCTACACTTAATCAACAATTCCCAATTACTCACTTAAACAAGTACACAATCGAATACACACAAACTACCCCATTCTTTAATCTCTCAACAACATACCTTCGATCAAGTAAAGAGGGTAGTTTCGTCCACCCTAACGCCAACTAAAGATCCTTCACCCTTCAAAAAGTCCCTAAACACTAACCGAAAATAGGTAAGCACTCAATCAACAAGTAATAAGATAACACTATACTATTACACTTAAATCAGCCAATCGACAACCACTTACCTTGATTGAACAATCGAGGCCCTATCCACCTAAACCGTCTAAAAAGAACAATCACTTAAGCCCTCGGTTACAACCTGTAATTCAGCCAACCTCCTATTAACAACTTTTCGAAAGAACAGTTTGAACCAAACCGAAAATTAGACTTACCGAAACGCAAAACCAAAGAATTGTAATGACCACAAAATCGACAGAGAGCAATGAAGGAAAAGTCAGCACAATGAGGGTAGGAGAAGGGGTAGTTTCAGCAATGAAGAGGAAGAAGAGATGGATGGAGAAAAGGGTAGGGTTTGACTACAAGCAAAGAGAGTATACAACCATAACAGCCAAGATGAGAAGAGAGGGGATTGCCAACACCCATTGAGAGAGATGAGAGAAAGTATTCGGCCAAAGCAAAATCGATTGAGAGAGGGAGAGAAGAAGAAGTATTCGGCCAAAGCAAATCCGATTGAGAGAGGGAGAGAAGAAGAAGTGAAAATCGATAAGCAAGAGAATTGTAGGGAAGAGCAAAATCGAAAAAAAAAACAAAACAAAACCGAAAGACACCCTAAGTCCCTAGCAAAATTCAGCCTCCAAGAAGACAAAAACAAAGAAAAAATCGGTGAATGAAGAGCAAAAACCAGAAGCAAAATTTGGCACAATGGGCAAAAGGTGAGCTATGACCGATTTTTTTGACAAAATGAGACTCCCATTTCTGCATGGCCTCTAAACACTCCCTTCACTTGACTCCTCAAAACTCTCCAACCACTCCACTATCCAAATCCCAACATTTCCTCCTAAAATCCCTCCATCATAATCCCCTCAACCACCAAATTCAAACCCCACTCAACTCTGCAATATTTCGGCCAACCTCTACTACCCACACGGCATAGGCAGCAAAATAAACACTCTATTGCACATGCCAGGACTCGAACTTCAGACCTCAGGTAAGAATAACACGCCACTCATCTCCTAGACCAGCAGGCCCTTTCTAACATGTTTATTTAAAAGCCTACTGACTAGAGACAGAGGTTTATTCATATTAAAAACAAAACTTTTGCACAAACCAAGGCTTGAACCCAAGACTTCTCAAACACTTCCTAGAACACATAACCACTGAGGTAGATATATAATTGTGTGTCACAAACATACAAAAATAAACATTAAGGATTTTGGGGGCGTTACAACTGATGATGGCGATGTGACTAAACCAAAATTGAAAGCAATCAAAACAACGCAAACCTGCCAACAATCGATGGCAAGAGGTCAATAGTGTCCGACTAACAATGGTTGGCAATGGTCGAAGTGGTTGTCAATAAACCAACCAACGGGTGGTCGAATGGTAGCCGACGATCATGGTTCGATGGTAGACACCTTGAGTTGATTGTTCAAGTTTTTGGGTTTTGGATTTTTTTGGTGAATTTAGGTAATTTTGGTTTTTGGCGCATTTAAACCATTTGACACAATAAAGGATATTTGACTTTTTACCTAGAAGACTTAAAGAATGCTTTGGTAAAATATTGTAATTTATTATTATTTTATTTTTCTCTAAGATAAAATTATGGAAACTTTTGGCTGGTTAGAGTCAATTGATTTTCTGCAAATTTTATAGCATGCTATATGAAATTTATTTGAAATTAAATTGACAAAACATATTAATGCATATATCATGCCATATAGTTTAGAGGAATGATGTCACTTGTACTTATCGTAGCATATTTAATCATTCATGATTGAAACTAGAATAAAAATCTTGTATGTGTTTTTAAAAAATTGACTAGGTGAAGGTCCTTAAACAAGACCTACAACATCTATCAATGGTCTTTGTGTGATGGCATGATAATGCTTTGAGCTGGTTTTACCTCTTGCCACCAGTTTTATCTACGGTAAGTATTATCATGTCGATTTCAATGGAGAGATTTCATTTAATAGGACATCTAGTCATATATGTTACTCATTGAGGTTATCCCACAACGACTCCTATGTAGTACATATTTATAATAGGTGTTGAGTTGATGGTCGTACATTGAATATCATTCTGGTTAAGTAAACTTCTCACGAAACTATACTTAAGTTAGAATAATAGCCAAAGGTGAAATAATTGTTGATACGTGTGAATGCCTAAAGAATTAGGTTCACATATTAATTGAATGGAAATTCATGTTCTTACTAGTTGATTAAGATTATACATTAACTTAATTCAATGAGTGTAGGAATTATCGTTGTATTGACTTACAAAAATTTCTACACTTTTTTTTGTAAAAAAAAAAAAGAAATCTATCTAGTAATTTTTATTGTGGATTGTCAAAGGTGTTTAAAAAATTAAGTTGCTGAAAATTTTAGTTTTCAATTGCTTAGATTTTTTCAACACTTTATTAAACAAGACCTTAGATTTTTTTGGTTTCCATTATAATTTTTGTTATTTCTTTAGAATTTTGGTAGCCATTATAATTTTTTGTATCTGGGTAGAATTATTTTTGTTGGAAAAAATGGATATTTTAGAAGTTTTGAGGCATATTCTCAATTATTAAAGGTGGATATTTGAATAAAAAAACTATGATTTTATATTCTAAACTATGATTTTATATTCTACTCAATGAGATCTTTACAACGGTATATCATGTGCTCAAAATGGTTGAGTGATGAATGAGAAATTGATACTCAAAGTAAGCCACTTGTGAATTATGTTGAGGAAAATGGAAAGCTTATTCCCACATTGGTTAAATATCAAGAGTCGAATATGTTTATACATGTGAACCAACTTGGTGGTTATTGAATGACTAAACTAATACCCTCTCTCGTGCGCAAGGGGTGCAAATCCAAACTCACCGGGGTTGGGGGCGCACCCGCACAATATGGGCGACGTGAAATGTCCAGACCGATTGGGGACTTTTAAGGCTTGTGGATATTTTAGCCCAATATGTATCCTTAATTTTCCTAAGCTCAATAGAGCTTATCTTTTTTCTTGGAATCAAAAGGAGTTAAAGCCTTTAATTAAAATGTTAATTTAGGTTTAAATGTCTCCTTGATTCACGAACACGTTTTGGCTCCATTAGTCAAAGATTTCCAAAAATTCTTCCCTTGAATTTATTTTAAAAACCAAATAATCTGACAAGGAAGATACCCACTAAAATTTCCAAGTTTTAGAGATACCTTTTCCCTGCTTATTTTCCAACCTGTTTTCCGGTGATAGACGAAGGCAAGGCTACTGTTTGTTGATCACTGTAGCCATGCTACTATCGTGCTCATCTTGTTGCTATATCCTAGGAGACAGTTGACCACCGTTTCTTTAGCACCAAAGGAGTGGCCGAAATTGTCTTAAGAATACTACCTATACAGGCCTCAACTACCTGTATAATATTTCAATTTTATTTTATTTTATGTTCTCCAATTTTATATATATTATTAATAAGAATGACATTGCATGCATGCAGAACATGATTGTAGCTTGTCTAAGTTGCAGATTTATTCTAGATCTCTAGACAAACGCAAAATGAAACGAGAAACAACAAAAATAGATTAGTTGTCTCAAAGGAGGTTAAACGAAATTAAAACAAAAGAAAGATGAACTGGCTGGTAAATAGTACAAAAAAGAACGATATAGTATTTCTTGGATGGAAAGAAACTATCCTTGGACCTCAAGAAAACACCCCAACCAGATATAGAAAAAAAACACAATCAACAAAGTGATTTTAAAGACAAAAGCAAACAGTTTTTTGTAAGAATGTTTGAAACAAAAAGAAAAAACTAAAAACTCCTAATTTTGATGTGTTTCTTAATGGAACAAGATAAGAGAACGTCTTTCTTGAAGCAACTTTAACCTAGAACAAAAATCAATAAAATCAGCAAGCCAAAATAGCAAGAACTAACTTACTAACTTAAATAAGCAAGAAACAATAAATTAAGGATTAAAAAGAGAAGATGACATCCTAAGAAGCCTTAGAAACATTAAGAATCCACAACTCCTTTCAATAACTCTAATTCTCCTTCCAAGAAAAATATATTGGCAAGAAAAAGATCTTGGTAAGAAAAAGCTTGAAGATGATTCCCACAACCTAAAAGATTATTAAAACAGCTTCTAAAAGAAACTCAAGAGCAGTTATTGAAGAAAAACTCAAAGAGAATTATTATTAACTCAAAAAAACATAAACCAACTGTGTGTGTATAGGGGTGAACATCTTTGTAACACCCCAAACCCGTATCCGTCGCTGGACTAGGGTTAAAGGCATTACCGGACAAAACAGAACATTAACATTCAATTTCTTAATCATCATAGCATCAAAGATCAGACATCAATAAAAAGTCCCTTATATAGGTCATCGAGACCTAAAGCATGCATTAGAAAGGGGTCGGGACTAAACCGAGCTTATACAAAAATTTTCAGAACTTAAACAATTTTCAAAGTTGAACAGGTCACACACCCGTGTGAACAGGCCGTGTGCCTTACACGGCATTAGACACGCCCGTGTATCAAGGCTGTGTCAAAACAGGGCATATAAACTGACTTCCTTACACACCACAAGACACGCTCGTGTGCCTTGGCCATGGTCGAAATTGACTTGAGTCACACGGATAGTCACACGCCCGTGTGCCTTGGCCGTGCTCGAGCTTGACTTAAAATCGTAGGGTACCGCAGGGGACACACAGCTGTACAACATGACCGTGTGTCGCACACGGCTGAGACACATACCCATGTCTCTTCCCGTGTGGACAAAAATAAGTCATTTGAAAAGCCAATTTGCCACCCAAATTTGGGTCAAACCTATAAGCACCAAAACCACAATATGTATGCACAATAATTTTAGCCAATTCATAGCCAAATACAATATCAATCATACCATTTTATTATTAATCAATTTTATCCTCAAATCATCAAACAAATCATACCGAATTCATGCCATAAACATACTAAAACATAAGCTCCAACAATTCTAATATCATCATTCAATCTCATGGTTTAAACTTACCAAATACCTGCCAATTTAACCATTTATTTTGCCCAATCAAGAACATGTAATAAACATAATTTCATCACATAACTTAAACCACAATTCATTCATTACATATCCATAATCAAGCCAAATCACATGGCTAGATATATACACATTTCAAAATATATTCAAAGTACTTCTAGCCTATACATGCCATACTCCAATATTTACACTTCCAAAATGTACCAAAATGAAGTTCGATAGTGCGGTGGTGATCCACAATGATCCCCGAGCTTCCAGTAGCGACGATATCTGTAAAACAGTTAAAAGACACATAAAGCAAGCTTATAAAAGCTTAGTAAGCCATATACAAATAAACTTAACACATTAAACATTAAGTCATCATCAAATCACATATACTTCAAGTCATAAACTATCACAACTTCCATATTCATATACATTTCATGTCTTCCAAATTCCATGTCACATATAGCATAAATTCTCATGCTTTTACCATATATAATCTTTTTGTTCATTAAAGAACATATACTTACTTTTCAATATCAAATATGATACTCATATCGAACATACCTGAATCGGATTTATGTTTACATACTGGTTCATTTTTTTCTCAGAATGCCCATTTGAGCCGTTCGAAAACATAAGGATACGCGGATAGCTCGGAGAACATACACAATGCCAACGTCCCAGACGTGGTCTTACATGTAATCAAATATCGATGCCACTATCTTAGACAGGGTCTTACACAAAAATAAATACAATGCCAACGTTCCAAACATGGTCTTACACGTAAAACATAAGTCGATGCCAACGTCCTAGACATGGTCTTACACAAAAAGATATATCGGATCCTATGTCATGACATATGGTATCCTAACTATTCCTAAGGTTCGTACGGGGCTTTTCGAACGTCAGAAATTCGTCGATACTTTTTCAGATGTCTCGAAATCAAAGCATAAAGCCATTCATCATAGTTCAATAACATGTAAGCATAAATAAATCAATTCAAGTGCATTTATTTGTATATAGACTTACCTCGTACAGATTCGGATGGATAGAATCGGTTACTTGACAACTTTCGACTTTCCCCGATCTGATTCCATTTTTTTAACTCTTGATCTATATAAATTCAAATTTAACTTATTCAATCATAAATTCATTCAAAACAACCCATAGATACATATTTAGGGCAATTTGCAAACTAGCCTTCATATTTTCACATTTTGACACTTTAGTCCTTAATTCACAAAATCACAAAATGCACATAATTTGTATATACTTATGCTTGGCCAAATATTCATAGTTCTTATTCAAGTTCACACATTTCATTTATTTCACATTTTAGTCCCTCAATTTACAAATTTCACAATTTAGCCTATTTTACTCAAAATCATCAAAAATCCAAAGACAAAACATATAAACCCAACATCAAACTTTCATATTTCATCATATAACAACATAAAGCTCATGAATTCATCCATGGCACATTTCAAATTCATCATCAAAATCAGAAATTGAGGCATGGGCTTAGTAAAACACAAAGCAAAGATCACAAAAACATAGAAATTATCGAAAACAGAACAAAAACGAACCTTCATTGAGCTTTAGTATGGCCGAACCCTGGCTAACTCTTTTCTTTTCTTTTACTTTGTGTTTTTCGGTCATGAAGGAACAAATGACCAATATTTCATAACTTTATTTTAGTTATAATTCATTTAATAGTTGTTTTACCATTTTGCCCTTTCATTAAAACATATATAAACCATTATAATAAGGCCATATATGTCCACCCATGCTTTTAAGGGTCAAATAACATAATAATGACCTCTCATTTATAAAACCAAATCAAATTAGCACTTTTAACAAGTAGCAAGTAAGTTTTACATTTTATGCGATTAAATCCTTTTTGAAATTTAAGCACACAAACGATCAAATTTTTATACGAAACTTTAACACATACTAATTCACATATCATAAGTATGGAAAATAATATTTAAATATTTTTCTAACTCAGATTTGTGGTCTCGAAACTACTATTTCGACTAGGGTCAAAACCAGACTGTTACAGTATTGGCCCCCAAAATAAGTTTTCCTAACCCTAATGGAATAACTAACATGACAACTTATCAAATAAAAAAAATCTTAAGTGTGGAATTTTAGTGGAAATTCAGCCGAAGGAATTAAATGGGTTGTTTGGGTTGAATTCTTACATGATGATCCACCTATTAAATTAAAATTAGACCTATAGTTTAAATATTTTACAATTTGGGGCACTTTGATAATTTGACATGATATTCAATTAAATTACTTTTCAAAATTCAGGATGGGCTTGTAGACATCTTAATGGGTCATTTCTTCAAGAACTAGATCTTGTGATCCGTTTGCTCTCAAAATTGGCTCGTTCAAGCTTGTACATGAAATTCAATGTGCTTTAGTTGCAAGATTCGGTTTCTTGGACCAAGATTTTCAAGATTTGAAATCTTAAGTTTCTTGATTCTTGAAATTGTCTGAAACAACAAAATTGGACCAAGATTTGGTTTCTTGATTTTCTTGAAAACAAGAAAGTGAATCTTGATTTTCTTTTTTGGTCGTGTGTGCATCTAGGGCTTTGGTAACGAAGTCTTGATTGTCCCATTCAATCTTGCTCAGATTTGCTTAGCTTTCGACTTCGTTATTGGGCCTTGAGAAAATTTGAGTTCATTACGTTCATGAACCTAATTTTGGGCCTTGAGACTCGCATCAATTGTTCTTATTTGATATTGTGATTAATATAAAGCTTTATATTATTATTATTTTACTAATGTTTGTGCAACAATTTTAGGAATTAAAATCTCTAATCTCTTAGCTCTAACCAAATACCAAAATATCTAATGATACCAAAATTTCTAATAAATAACCAAAATCTGTAAATGATACCAAATCTCTAATGTATAACAAAATATCTATCAGAATACCAATTTTTTTTACTCAATTTTCTAATGGTACCAAAATCTCTTACCAAATACAAAAATTTCTAACATATACCAATAAAAAAATGTAACTTTTACCAAAATTTTTAATTATTTTCTTAAAATTTTTTATAATAGTATAAATTAAAAAATTTAATATAAAATACAGATTTTGGTTGAAGTTAAAAATTTGATTCGCTTTTCGAGTGTACATCTTTTTCCTTTCTCATCAAAAGCTTTCACATTCTTTTTTAAGAATAATATATTATTTTGAAGTACTTTCCTTCTTTATTTTTTTTCTTTTCTCTTTTAGTCTCGTAAACTAAAAAAATTAAATACAACTCTGAATCTTTTTTTAGATTTAAAATCAACACCAAAAATAATTTTTTTATAAAACATTTTTAAAATTTTTAACACCAAAATCTCTCTATTCAAAAACAAGAAAAAATGAAAATTTCTTAAAACTATTTGGCAATGAAGATGAGTAAGAACAACTATAATTTGTAAGAGAAGTCAGCAACATAAATCGAGAGGAGTTGTTGACTTTTCATTTATATTTTAGTATTTATTACAAATTTCGATCTTTCAAAATTTCAATACAACTCTCATTTTTTTATTCAAAATCAACACTTAAAATAATTTTTGTTTATAAAAAAATTTCGAAAAATTTTAACACAAAATCTTTTTATTAAAAAAAAACGGAAATTTGAAAACTGTTTGTTAATGAAGATGAGTAAGAACAACATAATTTGTAAGAGAAGTCAGCAACATAAATCAAGAGGAGTTGGTGACTTTTCATTTATTTTTCAGTATTCATTACAGAATTTTGTATCTTTTAAAATTTTTACTATTGCTTTAGAGATTTTATTATTGCTTAGAAAATTTTAAAAACAATAACAGATTACAAGTTCAAGAATTTTCGTCCAAAAATGAATTTAGACTCGTTTAAACTCGGAGGTTTCTGATGGTAAAAAGTTTGTTTCGCCAGAAGTCCGTAAAGTTGGTAAAAACTTTTCTTGGTGGAAGGATAATCAATAGTTTAGAGAAGATTTAACTATAAAAAAAAAACACTATAACCGAAAAGGAAGAAAGATAAAACTAAAATATTATATACGTCATCATCTGGTAGGTCCACGTATATCCTAACAGGACCTACCATTGGCTTGCACTTTTAGGCTTTTGGTTCTCGCTCTTTTTCTCTCACACAGTCTCGCCATCTGCTGCCCAGCACTCCCCAAAAGCTATAAAAATAAAGAAGAAATGTTGCGCCTCTCCTCTCGCAACTCACACGCGTTGTCAAAATAGAAAAATTAGGGTTCTTTGTTTTGCAGGGAAAGATATTCATGGACTCGTCTACGCCTATCCCTTCGTTGCACTTGGCCATGGCGGCGTTACTCGGAGCTTCATTAATGGCCGTATCCGCGTTTTATATCCACAAACGCAGTGTCGACCACGTCATCGATCGGCTTATCGAGATCCGCCGCGAATGTGTGCCGCAGGCAAGGCGGCCTCGAAGTCGCCTTGTCTCCGATGAAGACGAAGAGGATGAAGAAGTGGATTACGAACAAGATAATAGACGACTAGAAATAGAAGAAGTGGATCAGTGCCTCGACCATAAATCGAGCGCGTCTAAATCTTTTGATGAGAAAGTGGAGGTGTCGAGGAGTTCTCGCATTTCCAGTTCGATGCCTAACGTGGCTTTGCGTAATGAGTGGTTCGAGGAGGATGCTAAATTTGATCAGGCGGTGAGAGAAAGAGTTCAAAGTTGCTCTGCTTCGTCGCTTGAGAAGCTTAACTTTATTCCTTCGGGTCTTCCTCCTCTTCAAACATCTCGGAGAGGTAGTTTCTTTATGTTAGGCCTATAATTGCTTTTGCACTAATCTTTTGTTTCTTTTTTCCCGTTGTTACCATAACTGTGGAAAGTGTTTTATGACGATCGAGATAGACTTCTAATCAAATTTTGATGAAATGCGGATCGATATTGATTACATGACAGTTAAATGCCGCATTGCTAAAAGGGAGTTTGAATAGTTTTGCTAACAGTGGGCACAAGGGAAAGTAGAAATTAGAGTTAATGTTGTAAATATATTTTCCTAAAAAATGTTCCTGATAGTTGAATAATGAAAATCGTATAAATTGATTAAAAATGAATAAACAAATAAAATGAAGTATCAATTCTAATAAGATTTTTTTTTTTTTTTTTTGCCTTTGTAGATTAAGCATACATTTCTTTTTTTTAATTCTTTAAAAATTCATTTCCTTTTGTATCCAGAAGTCATTTTGTTCTTTTTTTTCTTTTCCGAGAGCAAAAAGTAAATTGTAAAGTAATTGTAAAATGTGACTTTACGAATCAGCTCTTGGCTTGATGCACATCGAGTGTTTTAGGAAAATGGTTCGGGTTCTGAACTTGTAAGTATTCACGATTTGCTAAATGCAGTTGCCATGTATTCTACATGAAGTATTGTATTATTTTTTTTCTTTTCTTTTGCAGGAGAAAGTCAGACATTTAGTCATGGAGGTTCCACTATGAGGTTGGCTACCTATGGTCGGCTAATGACTCCAAGGTCGCCTGGTGGCAATGCTGCTGGGGATTCAGATGATGAAGGGACAGAGCCTGCGGATGAGGATGAGATTCTTTTTGCTGACAAGAATATTGATGTTTCTGCTGATTTGTTAAAGGTGAGCGGTTTTCTAGTTCTGGTGTTTCCCTTAGTTTCATGCCAATATCATTGCTTATAGTACAAAGCCAAAGTAGTTTCAATAGAATTTGTTTTCGAGCAGATAGGGTTTGCTTTGCCGTTAGGTTTAAGGGTTTATCATTTGTAAAGTAACTATGGTGAATCTTTTAATTACTAATAATGCATCAAAAGCAATTGATTTTTTGTTCATCTGTTATTGGTAAATATATAGGATGTTGCTACAAAAGTTCAAAATTCGTTTCCTCTTCCATTTAGAGGCGATAGTGTTAACCATGCTCGTGACAAGACCTATAAAGCCTCTGGGAATGAGGAAAAATCTTGTGTGAATCTAGTTGGCAAGGGAATCGTTGATTCAGCTTCAGTTGGCATATTTGAGAATGATCCTGTTTTTACCAAGACTAGTTTGCCTCTCAGAAGCACATTGCATGGTATCATAGCTTCTCTAAATCTGAATGCTTTTACTATCTATCTCTGTTGTAAACTTAATTTTATATTTAATAAATTGGAATTTTCTATTACTTTAATTTCTTAATTGCTGTCTTGGGTGTATTAACACATTTTTCCTCTATATAGATATTTATTAAGCAAGACTGACAGGCCAAGTCAGAATTAGTCTTTATTTCTTACTAGAAGTGCTCGAGTAAGAACACTTCAAAGTTGATTGTTGTTCTGCTTTTAACAATCTCTATACAGACTCAACAAATGTTGAAGAGGAGGAAGTAAGAAAGATGGTACGGGACTGCTTGGAATTGCGAGACAATTATGTTTACAGGGAGGAGATTGCTCCATGGACCAAGGAACCTGTGATGGAACCTAGCGCTCCAAAGGCGAGCTGTGATCCATTTCACTTTGAACCTGTTGAAAAAACAGCGGTGTGTTTCGTTTTTCTTTTTTTTTTTTTTCCTTTTTAAATATTGTTTAGAAAAAAAAGGTTACAACATTTCTGCTAAACTCATTGAAGCAACAGTGATAAAAATATTTTCTGTATTTTATTCTGTTTTTTTCCTTTTCATGCAGCATCACTTTAGGATGGAAGATGGAGTCATACATGTTTATGCAAGTGAAAGTGGTATGTACCATTAGTGTATACCATATTATATTGTCAACAATGAATCAGATTTGTCAATTAAGTGTTTTTCTTGAACATGACAAGGTTATATTGTCGGTTTTGGGCTGAAATCTTAATATCTATTTGGAAAATTTGATGCCCCAGGAATAGAGTTTCTAGTGTGTGAGTATGGGGACAGGAGTTCTTTTAGTGTAACACTGTTTAACATGACTGCTCTAAAACATAATCTATTGGAAATGATGCAAAAATTATTTAAACTATAGTTGTACGCTTGATCTGTGTGTTTCCATTACTTAAGGTTATTTCCTTTGATGAACCCTAAAACAGTAAATCATCTGTCTATGAATTTTCAGGCACTGTTGAGCTTTTTCCTGTTGCAAGTTCAACAACATTTTTCACTGATATGCATCACCTCCTAAAAGTCATGTCAGCTGGAAATGTTCGCTCTGCTTGTCATCATCGACTAAGGTTTCTAGAAGAGGTAGGCTTTGAACTCTAAATTGTGTATTTTATCCACTTTGGCTTGTTTACGTAACTTACAACTGGATGCTGCACAGAAGTTCCGCCTTCATCTGTTAGTAAATGCAGATAGGGAGTTTTTGGCTCAGAAGAGTGCACCACACCGGGATTTCTACAATATCCGGAAGGTTGATACACATGTGCATCATTCTGCTTGCATGAACCAGAAACATCTGCTTAGTTTCATCAAATCAAAACTACGAAAAGAACCTGATGAGGTTGTTTTGAATTCCTTTTATTTGCTAATTTAGCATCCTGTGTTTTGTTTGTAAGAATTTAAAATGGATCATAATCAACACAATCCTACATGAAACTGTGCAGGTTGTTATATTTAGGGATGGAAAGTATATGACATTGAAAGAAGTTTTTGAGAGTTTGGACTTGACTGGGTAGGCAAAACCTTGGTTCCATTCACTTCTATGTTTAAGAAAGTGCTTTGATTTATTTCAACTGATGTTTCACCTGCCTTATATTTCAGATATGATCTCAATGTTGATTTGTTGGATGTTCATGCTGATAAGAGCACCTTTCATCGATTTGACAAATTCAATCTTAAATATAATCCTTGTGGGCAAAGCAGACTTAGAGAGATCTTTTTAAAGCAGGACAATCTTATCCAAGGTCTGACAACTACGTCATCACAAAGCAAGCTTAAGTTTTATTTACTATGTTTGGTCAGATAACCTTTTTTTTTATTATTGGAAATGATAGTCACTCATTTTTTATAAGTTTTCTCCAATAGTTCTTGCTTTGTATCTCAAATTCACATTGATATTGGGGTCACAGCTCTATGTTATTGGTAACATATGTTTGGCAAAATTAACTGATTTAGTGGTGTTTACTGTTTTGGTTCTCACATTCTAGGTTGAGACCTTTTTTCTTTTTTTGGATATTGCCATCACTCTTAATATAAATTTGGGCAAGCATTGACAAATTAAGTGGTGCTTGTACAGGACGTTTTCTGGCAGAAGTTACAAAGCAAGTGCTATCAGATCTTGAAACAAGCAAATATCAGGTAGAATAAAGTCATAATGCTCTGCCTTAATCATTACTTGTGCATCCTCCATTTTAGCATGTCCCATATAGAAATATTAATTAAATTCATACTGTTAAGAGATATTTATTTACTCTTTCAACCTCCAAAGTATTTATGGAAGCGTTTCTCTAAAAATGTTTGCATGCTATTTGAAGTTTAGGTCCTTGGGTTAATCTTATGTTTTTTGTTTAGGCATTCAGCATTCTTGGCATTTAGTTTAGTTGGAATTTTAAATTATGATAGATCTGAAACTTTGATATTTTTATGCAATGTGGCTTTTCACCTTGTAAAACCAAATGCTGCTGCAGTGCAAAATTCAACCTTAAAGCTTTATTTGTTGTCTAAATTATTTTATTGAAGCCTAAGAATTGTTGTTATTGTTTCGGCTAATTGACCTTAAAGTATCAACTGCCTTTTTTTGGATGGTCATATTCCTTCCAAGGGCTAAATTACTAAAAGCCCATGAAGTATCCTTCTTTTTCTTAAGTGAGCCTCTGTTTTTATTTTATGCAAATAACCTTTTATTTTCAAACAAAAGATTGACTTCTGTTATGATCAATGCCGCCAAAATTTTCTTTATCCACATGGAAGCTGACCTGGCTTGATGATGTGGTAAAAAAAATGAACAATTTGTATTTTTTGAAAAATATAACACTTAAGAACTTTCTTTCTTCTTGCCTCCCAATTCTCACCACCAATTCCTTAGCCCAAATCAGTTTTGGCCTCCAGCATTGATCATAACAAAAGTAAACTTTCTATTAGAAATCATTTCTTTAGGTGCAAATTAAAGGGTAAGATATTGTTTGGGTACAAAAAAAGCATATGAGCTTACTTTAGAAAAGTGACAACATTGGGCTCTTTTAGTATTCTATCCTCCCACCAACTTTGTCCAATGTTTTTTGCCTTATCACCAGACAGTAAAAGGGCCTTTGACCTTTTCAGCCTAAGCGCCTGCCTGGTGCATGTAGGGGGAAAAGGCCTTCTAATTGAAGTTCTCTTTAATATCTCTTTAATTGTTTCTTAATTGTAACAAAGGGATAATATCGAACTCTCTACTTCTCAATATTTGAGTATTCAACAAGAGGCATGGGATCATATGGAAATATGCATATGGTTGACAAAGAAAGAAAATTTGTCATGTTCTGTAGTTCAAACTGGAGCACTTTTTATAGTTTATTATTATAATTATATATCTTCGGCTTATTTATATACAGACATGGACATACCAAAACACGCATACATGTGCCTTAACATAAGCAAGTGTTTTTTTTTTTTTTTGTGCGCCATGTGCCTTATACAATAAAAGGATTCTAGCACCTAGAGTGCTCCTTGCGGCTCTGACACACTGAATAATATATATATTTCTAGATGGCAGAGTACAGGGTGTCCATATATGGAAGGAAACAAAGTGAATGGGACCAGTTGGCAAGTTGGTTTATTAACAACGAAATTTATAGTGAGACTACTGTTTGGTTAATCCAGGTATAGTGCCAATATTATTTCTCTTCATTCTAGTGATTCTCCTGCTATCTAGCTTTGCAGTTGGATTCTTTCTTCTTTACATCTCCATTTGATAATGTTTATTTAACTGCTGGTTTTCTTGGATGCTTTCTTGTTAATGAGTCAAATGATCGTATCTTGTTTGGACATTTTTATTTAAGAATTGCCCCCAAGTAGTTTCTTGAATCATCTAAAATTGGAAAAATTAGTCTTATGGTAACTCTAATGAAAAGTATTTGAAAGTATGCACAAGCTAATAACATTTTAGAAATTAAAATTTAAGATCGGTTTTTAGGGTATCATGTCCATATCAAGCATCATCTTTCCAGATTACTGTTCTCTCTCTCTCTCTCTCTCTCTCTGTGATATATTTCTCAAGTCAAAGGTAACCTTCTTCACTTGATTTTGACTTAATTTTGCAGTTACCACGATTGTATAATGTGTACAAGCAAATGGGAATTGTAAAATCTTTTCAGAATATTCTGGACAATGTTTTCATTCCACTATTTGAAGTTACAGTTGATCCGAATTCTCATCCTCAACTCCACGTGTTCCTAAAAATGGTGAGTTCTATATTCACCGGAGAACATACTGTGCTATAATAAGAGATTTCATTGTTATTGGGGTAACGGAAAATACAGTTAAAAAATGCTTTTTTATTGGAATGACCTGCATTATAGCAAGCTGAATAAATGATGCCTTAACTTTATTCATTGTGTTCTCATAATTCTTTAAAACCATTCGAAAATTCTCTTGAGCCACATTATATGGTCAATTTTTGGGTCTGTACTGCATATTGAACATGGGTACATCCTTGCGATTTTAGATGGATGGAGTTGGACAGCAAAGCAATTGAATATCTGATATTATAGAATCTGTCTGCTGCAAATTTGGTAACTTTCAGATTCAGATATTAGATTTACTATCTGCTGCGGATTTGGATAAACCCTTGGATATTTGTTATCCCACTTCACTTTAGTTTTCATGCTGATTGTCAGATCCTCACATCTGTTATCCAAATTCTTTTTTTTTATATGGATAAATTTATTTTTAAAAGGACTGGCTTAAAAATTTTGGATGCTTAGCCGAATTGGATATCCAACAGATTGTTTGTTACAGTGGGTGCGGACTCAAATAGTAGTATTTGGATAGTAAGTTAATATTTTAAGATTTAGATATTGGACAAACTAAGCGGATTTGGAGATTTCAAAGATTGCAGTGTGATATTGGATCGATTGCCATCCCTAATTTAGGTTGTTTTGTTTGTTGAACCGCCATTCGTTTAGTCTTGTCATATAATGCATTATTTTGTAGAACTTTCCTCAATTGTTGTAATAATCAATTTGTCAGGGAAAATGTTTGTAGCCTTTTACTTGTGAATGCTGCAAAGAAATGCTAATGTCTCTTAATACAGGTGGTTGGCTTTGATTTAGTTGATGATGAGAGTAAACCAGAGAGGCGTCCTACAAAGCACATGCCAACTCCTGCTGAATGGACTAATGAATTTAATCCTGCATATTCTTATTATGCTTACTACTTTTATGCAAACCTTTATACACTCAACAAGGTTTGTATTATTTTCTAATCTTATCATAGTTATTTTACATACCATTATTGCTTTTTACACAGCAATTGAGCTTTTGGTCTTTTGAATGTTAGGGGAAGATTTAGTTGGCTTTTATGATTTTATGTAATCATCCCCTGATTCAGTAATATCTGGAATATACTTTAAGACTAATCATTGAAGTCAATGTTGCTGAATAAAAGTTTGTCAGAAGGATATGGGGGAATGAAACATCATGTGATCCTTTACAATACTTGAGCTGGTTAGGTGCCTGGGGTAAAGAGGAAGATTATTTTATCCTTGATCGTTTTGTTATAGATGTTATGTTGAAACATTTCATAATTTTTATTTTTTCCTTTTTCCAGCTTCGTGAGTCAAAAGGAATGCAGACAATAAAACTCCGACCTCACTGTGGGGAGGTTAAAGTCAATTTCTCTCTGTTTTAGTGTTTCTGCAGGTATTTAAATTGCTTTTGACACTTGAAAATTTATGCAGGCTGGTGATATTGACCATTTAGCTGCTGCTTTCCTTCTGTGCAACAATATATCTCACGGGATTAATCTCCGGAAATCCCCTGTTTTGCAGTACTTGTATTACCTTGCTCAGGTTGTCTTGCAGGATTTTCCATAAACAAGTTTTTTTCTAGCAGATGGGTTTTAGCCTTTTTTGTGTTGTAAAAATAGAGCATGAAAAATGGCATATGCATGGGCAGTTTTTCAGTTGTATTATGCGCTTATTCCAAAACCAATCAGTGGGGATGTCATCACATCTCGTTCCCATCTGTTGGAATTTGCAGAATCTGCATCTGCAGCCCATGTATTATTCTGCATAAACAGTTTACGAGTGACTTTTGGAATGAACTCCCCCTTTAAAATAGTACAATTGATTCAATTACTAATGTTGATCATCTTACTGTTCTTTTATCAGATCGGATTGGCCATGTCTCCTCTGAGCAATAATTCCCTTTTCCTGGACTATCATCGCAACCCATTTCCCTCATTCTTTCAGCGTGGGCTAAATGTTTCTCTTTCATCTGATGACCCTTTACAAATTCATTTGACGAAGGAAGCTCTTGTGGAAGAGTACAGTGTTGCAGCACAGGTTTGTTGCTTTTGACGTCTTCCTGGTACTATATCTATAATACTGTGGAAAACCAAAAGGCCAGATCTCTCTCTCTCTCTGTATATATTTATATATATATCCTTTTCCAATATTCCTGAAAATGTCAAAGGGAAAAAAAATTCCATCCAACTGTTCCCCCAACACAGTCTAAAGGAACTAGTAAATTAAAAGACACATGGTAAGGTGCTTAACCATAATGCTTGATGTCTGTCATCATCTTAAATCGGTACTTTGCAGGTTTGGAAGCTCAGTGCTTGTGACTTATGTGAGATTGCTAGAAATTCTGTATATCAGTCTGGGTTTTTGCATATGTCAAAGGTGAGAGATATCTCTGAAACTTACTTTCTCTGCTTTCTTGGCCCTTCATTTTTTTTTTTTTTTGTGAAGTATGGAAGCAGCTTGCTGGATTCATTCTTTCAAGTACCAAGCAAAGTTTCTCATTCTATTTTTTTACATAAATCCTTTTGAATGACGGGCTCTCTATTGGCGGGTACACTTCAGATAAAAAAATGGGCAACTACTTTATTATCTAATTGAGGAAAAATTGATTGTATTTAGGGTAATTGATATTGCAAATAAAGGAGTGAGAGAGGATGCTTATATTATAAGTGACGTGTTGGCTGAAATTTTTTCTCTTCAATTCTTTCATCTTCAACATCATCGGGCATGTTCATTAACTTACATCCATACTGAGCAGGAAAAATGGTCAATAGGAAGCCTATAACCTGTAATTGTGCTTTTTTTTTTTTTTTTCTGTTTTATTTTTCTATTCACTTGCAGCAGGCCTTGAACAAAGCCTTTCAAAGCTCAAGCCCTATAAAAATAAGATAAAATTGTGTAAAGTTCCAGGTTGCTTGGGAAGGTAAAATGTTATTGATACATTTTTTGGGAAACTCATAATGTGGATTTGAAAATGGTCTTTATAATATTTGGTTGGGAGGAGATACACCAAATTCACTGACATTGACTGACCAACCTTTGATAGTCCTTTTCCATAGTCTAAGTCCTCAGTAGCTCTTGCAAACGGTAAATCTATGAAATAAGCCATAGTTAAAACATTTTCTACATATTATCGTTCCCTTTTTACTGCAGTTGCATTGGCTTGGCAACAAATATTTCCTAAGAGGTCCAGAAGGGAATGACATTCAGAAGACAAATGTTCCAAACATGAGGATTGCCTTTCGACATGAGGTATATTTACATTATTTCTTTATAGAACTTATCATCTCTGATGGTGGCTAATGTTTTGGAATTTGGCAGACATGGATAGATGAGATCCAGTATCTTTACTCAGGGAGAGCAAGAATTCCAGAAGAAATAGATCCTGCGATGTAACTGAATGTAATACTTGAATCATGAAAGCAAGTTTCAAGTAGTGGGAAGATGATGTGAAGATTTGGAGAGCAATGGGTTGGAGGAGGCTGGCTAGCTATTCTTTCAAGCTTAGGCTTATAAGTGGCGGAAGGGATTTTTACCCTTAGCTATTTCCTTACAGATCGGAAATCATTCATTCTTGCTGCAATCATTATAGTTTCTAATATATAGTGTGAATTAACTCTGTTATATTTTTGCTTTCAATAATTTGGGCAATCAAAGTCATGTTCCTTTTAGTTTTAACTTAAATTAAGAATAAAGAAACTATGTAGCTTTGATCGCTGTGAATGATCTGTATGTGCGAGAATTTCTTAATCCATGTGTTGGTTCTTGTTTTATTAGTTCCAAAGAAGGATGGGACTTGGTGGATGTGTGTTGTGCTATAAATAAGATCACGGTAAAGTATTGACATCCTATTCCTCGATTAGATGTGATGTGAGCTTGAAATCGGTTTAGAATTACAAGTCATTTGAATGCCTAACCGTATCTAAACAGGTACTTGAAAACAAAAGAAATAAGATAGGAATCTTGAATCAAAGACTTGTATGAGAAAAGAACCAATGTTATTGAATGTGACCTGTTCTTTATAAGACATAATTGAAAACAAGAATTAGTTTTGAGCATACCTTGACTTATTGTTTATGAAAGAAACAAGAACTGAATGTATAAAAAAAGGAAAGTAAGAATGCCACAAGGCAAAACCCTTGATAAGTTCAGTTTGAATGTTCTTAAGAACTCAAGAGAAAATCTTACAAAATGTATTTTGATTCATCAACCTCCAAATTACAAAATGAGCAACTATTTGTATACTATTCTAGGTATATGGATAGTTAATCCATCCATGTAATTTAAGGACTATGCATGAATGCGTGTAGTACATGAAAAGTCACATAACTCCCAACCGTACATGTAGACTTAATAAAGTGGAAGAACTTCAAAATTCAACCCCCATTTTGGACGGTGGCTTCTTGAATTTTGATTTGGAGATAAAGGTCTTTATGGAAGATGTATGGTCAACAAAGGTACCTGCAATATAATATAAGTAGGACTCATTTCACAATTCATTCATTCCACATGCATAAACTAAAATATTATGAGTGCAATAAAAATATTGAAATAAAACAAAGTAAGAAACATAATAGAAAAAAACCACAAGTTCTTTATTTAAACATGCGAATAAACTTTATTTAAGATGTGAATAAGAAAGACCTATTGAGCAACGAATAAAACATTGCAAGGCTGATGTTCCATATTAAGTCTAGAATGCAATGGGGATTGTTCCAACTCAGCCCAAATGATTTGTATGAGAACATTGAGTGCCTCCTTAAGCTTTCTAGCCCTTGCCCTTATAATTGGCCCCATAGGTACGTGCAATGCATCTCCAAGTAATAGAGCATTCACGTTTGGTCCTAATCTCGTAGCCATGCTTACATCATCCCTTCCCTCTTTGAAAGGATTTGTCCTCAAATCCGAATTTGCATAAAATGGAGATAAATAAAAAAAATGTTAAAACTCACACTAACATTGTACTCACCTGGGAGATCTATCTTATAAGAGTAATCATTAAATTTCTCCAAGACTTGAAAATGGCCATCTCCTCTTGGAAGGAGTTTAGATCTCTGTTGGGCAGGAAACTGTTCCTTTCGCATATGTACCCAAAACAAATCTCCCGGCTCGAATACTACTCTGTCCTCTTTTCAATATTATCCCTAACCTTCTTATGAAGTTGTCGAACAAATTCAACATTTATTTTTCCATCTAAATTGACAAATTCGTTATAAGGCAAAGGAATTAAATCCAAAGGTGTAAGAGGATTGAAACCATACACTATCTCAAAAGGAGAAAATCTAGTGGCAGAATGCACACTTCCGTTTTTTGAAAATTCAACATGTGGTAAACACTCCTCCCACGTCTTTAAATTTCATTGAATGATAGCTCAAAGTAGCGTTGACAACGTACAATTTACAACTTTGATTTCTCCATCAAGTTGGGGATGACATGTAGTGGAGAACAACAATTTAGTGCCTAACTTACCCCATAAGGGCTTCCAAAAGTAGCTCAAAAACTTGGTATCTCGATCAGACACAATGGTTTTTAGGATTTCATGTAATTTGACAATTTCCTTGAAAAAAAAATTAGCAATATACTTATCATCATTAGTTTTTCAACAAGGTATAAAATGAGCCATTTTAAAAAAATGTTCCACCACAACAAAAATAGAATCTTTCCCACTACTGGACCTTGGTAATCCTAACACGAAATCCATTGAAATATCTATCCAAGGTTCCATAAAGTATTGGTAATGGAGTGTAAAAGCCATGGGGGTTTACTCGCGATTTAGCCTTTTTGCAAAATATGCAATTTTGACAAAAACGCTCGACGTCTCATCACATGTGGCCAAAAAAATGTTCATGCAATACATCTAGAGTTTTTGCAACTCTAAAATGTCCCATTAGGCCTCCCCCATGGGCTTCTTTCACAAGTAGCTCCCGAACAAAACTCCTTAGTATACAAAGCTTATTTTCTCGAAAAAGAAATCCATCGTGCTTGAAAAACTTACGAAAAGGTTCTTTTTCACAAGCTGTAAAAATATTGCCAAAATCAAAGTCACGTTCATATAAGTCCTTTATGTGCTCCAATCCAAACAATTTAGCAATACATAGTGTCGAGATAATGTGTCAGCAATTACATTTTCCTTACCTTGCTTGTATTTTATGACATAAGGAAAATTATTATTGCGAGTCTCAAGGCCCAAAATTAGGCTCATGAACGTGATGGACTCAAAATTCCTCAAGGCCTAAAAACAAGGTCGAAGGCCAAGCAAATCCGAGCAAGATTGAACGGGACCATCCAAGACTTCGTTACCAAGGCCTTAGATGCATACACGACCAAAAAAGAAAATCAAGATTTATTTTCTTGTTTTCAAGAAAATCAAGAAACCGAATCTTGGTCCAATTTTGCTGTTTCAGGCAATTTCAAGAATCAAGAAAATCAAGATTCCAAATCTTGGAAATCTTGGTCCAAGAAACCGAATCTTGTAGCCAAGGCGCATTGGATTTCTTGTACTAGCTTGAACGAGCCAATTTCAAGAACAAACAGATCACAAGACCAAGTTCTTTAAAAAATGGCCCATTAAGATGTCTACAAGCCTATCCTGAAGTTTGGAAAGTAATTTAATTGAATATCAGGCCAAATTATCAAAGTGGCCCAAATTGTAAAATATTTAAACTATATGTCGAATTTTATTTTAATAGGTTGATCATCATGTAAGAATTCAACCCAATGAGCCCATTTAACTCATTTGGCTGAATTCCCATTAAAATTCCACACTTGGAATTATTTTGTTTTTTTTTATTTGATGAGTTGTCATGTTAGTTATTCCATTAAGGTTAGGAAAACTTATTTTGGGGGCCTATAAGTAGCATGGTCGTCCACCCTTATACACATACAATTGATTTTTGTTAATAATAATAATTCTCTTTGAGTTTTTCTTAAAGAATTGCTCTTGAGTTTCTTTTAGAAGTTATTTTAACAATCTTTTAGGTTGTGGAAATCATCTTCAAGATCTCATTCTTGTTAGGGGGATTAGAGCCATTGAAAGGAGTTGTGGATTCTTAATGTTTCCAAGGCTTCCTAGGACGTCATCTTCTTTTTTCTAGCTTTAATTTATCATTTCTTATTTATTTTAATTTAGTTCTTGTTGTTTTGGCTTGTTGATTTTATTGATTTTCGTTCTAAGTTAAAATTGTTTCAAAGGAGACGTTCTCTTATCTTGTTCCATCAAGAAACACACCAAAATTAGGAGTTTTAATGTTTTCTTGCACAAAACATTTTGCTTTTGTCTTTAAAATCACTTCTAACAAATCTGTTTTGTGTTTTGTTTTTACGGATCTGGTTGGGCATTTTCTTGAGGTCCAAGGATTGTTTCTTTCCATCCAAGAAACCCTAATTCGTTCTTTATTGGACTCTGTACCAGACGATTCATCTTTCTTTTGTTTTACTTTCTTTTGACTCTCCTTTGTGACAACTAATCTATTTTCGTTGTTTCTTGTTTCATTTTACGTTCGCCTAGAGATATAGGTTTAATCCGCAGCTTAGACAAGCTACGATCCTATTTCGCATGCATGCTGTATCATTCTTTATCATTTGGTATCAGATTTGGGCTTTTTGGGTGTTCATGGTTGATTTCTAAACTGATTTCCATTATAAAATAACCTATAAGCATTTTTTACCCAGTTTGAGTGGGTAAATGTTTTACAATTGATTTGAAATTTTATATACTAATTCTTGGCACTGTATTACAATATAAAAAAATATTTTCCATGAAAAAAAGTGATCAAAAAGTGCAAAAAAAGAAAAATATGAAAAATAAAAAAATATTATATGGGTTGAATTTTTGCGCCGAAACTTTCCAGATCAGATCTTCATTGTTTGAGGAGGCTCCAGTTTAAATTTCATGATTTTTGGAAATTGGGAACACCTCGAACAAATTTTGTCAAGTTGCTTTGTAACTTTTCGGGTTCTCGGGTTTCAACAATTTTTATTGACTCTTAGCCTTAGGTTTCTATTTGTTTTTTTTCTTTTTATTGTTCCTTTACGCATTCTAACACTTTATTGCTTCTTGTGTTAGTAGGTTAAAGCACATTACACATTCCTTCCTCTGTGCAACACAATTCTTTGGTGTCTAGCAACTTTTGGACTCTTAGTGCCATTAGGATATTTGGTAGCTAGATTCTTTAACATTCTGATTCATTGTCATAAATACTCCTAAAGGACTCACAAGATTAATTCTTACCTCATTGAGAATTCAATTTTATTTTTAAGTGCATAACGGTGAGATTTGTTTAATTTTTTTCTTTTTGGGTGCTGTGTTCTTTTTCAAATTTGTCACAATGTTTCGTAGTGGCAAAGGAAGTGATGACCAGAGTGACACACCACTAGTGACCATCAAAAATCTTGCTGGTATCGCAATGAAATTACAACTTGACCTCAATGAAGTCAAATGATAAGTTCGAACACAGGTTTGATAGGTTGCAACAAAATCTAGAGGATCGAAATGCTCGAGATTAGAAATGTGACACTATTATAGACACAATCAGCAAAAAATTGAAATGTCTAAGTACCAAAATTGAGTGTTGAAATCATAATTTGGGAGATAAGGTTGATTAGTATCGTCTTCATGCAAATAATGCTCGATGTGTCTCTCGTGCAAATGATGAGACTTTGGTTAATAATGACCGTGGGCAACATTTTTTTTTAGCTAAATCAAAGTTCTCAATTCCAGAATTTCATGGAAAGAAATGATCAAGAGACTTATTGTGATGGAAAAAGTGATCATAAATTAGTTTGTCAATTTAAGGGGTGATGGCCAAACGAAAGGAGGAATACAATTGAGCTATCACCTTTTGTGCAATGTTATTGGTGTTGTAACAGCCTGGTTTTAGCTAAATCGGAACAACAGTTTTAGCACCACAAATCCGATGTTGAAAATTTATTTTAATATTATTTTATGTGTTTACAGTATGATTGTATGTATGTGTGAATTTCGTGAGTTAATTTTATCGTTTAAAAGTTCAATTTGAGAAAAAGGACTAAATCGCGTAAAATGCAAAAGTTGCATTCTACTTGTTAAAGGTGCCAAATAGTTTTGGCTTTTAAATATGATGGCCTTCAATGGTAATTAGACCATTTTAAAGGTTAACAGACCTGAATGGACATCCATTATATGTTATTATATGTTTATAATAAAGGTTATAATAGTAAAATGGTTAATTAAGTTATAATTTAATTAAAACAAAGCCAAAATTTCATTTTCATTCATCTTTGACAACCGAATTCTAGAGAAGAAAGAAAGAGTTGAAGCTTTTTAGGGTTCAACACCTTACTAGTTTGATTAAGGTACGGTTTTAGCTCTGTTTTTGATGATTTCTATGTTTTTGTAATCGTTACTTTGTATTCTAGCTAGCCTATGCCTTAATTTTTGAAGTTGTTAATGATTTTGTGAAGTGCCATTGATGAATGCTTGAGCTTTTGAATGTTTTATGATGAAAAATGAATATATTTTGATAGTTATTGTAACACCCCTTGCCCGAGTTCAACGCCGGAACAGGATATGTGTAACACCCCAAACCCGGCCTAAAAGTTAGGCCCGAATTCGATGTGTCACATTAAAGCGTTACTGTAAAAGTCATGTTTTAACTAACATCTTTCTTAGTGTTTAAAGAGTATTTTTGTTATAGATTAAAGTAAATGGAAGCTGTGCACCAGGGTAGGATGCTGGAAAAGAGGAGGTGAGTCAATTAGACTGCTTAAGTACCAAACTCTCCATGGATCCACTCCTAGACATGCACACATCCATTGCCACACTTTAAGCTTATTACTTGTCCACGAACAACAAATTAAGTTTAAGTCTATTTAAAACATTTATTTCCTTTAAAAATATTTACGTTGCTCGGTTATCGTGATATTTTGAAAATAAGTAACTTTTATAAAACGTGCCCTAGAGCTAACCAATTTTAAGGAATCAATTTAACTGATGTGAATCTCAAATTGAAAACGATTTAAGTAATTTAAAAACCCAAAATAAAAGTAATAGAGCGGCCTTATTACAAATTAAAAACCCGAAAACATAAAGGAAATAATCTAAAATAAAAGTGAAGGTATAAACACTTATTTTAAACAGTCCACATGGCCACTTTGAATCCCTCCAGCTCCAAGTCCACTGATCTAAGGCTCACCTGCAAAGATGGGAAAAAGGGGGTGAGTTTGGAAAACTCAGTGTGTAAAGTATCTCAACCAGAGCCCAAATCAGTTCAAGCTTTACTAGGCCTAAGCCCTATTCAGAAATCAGTGTTAACTGGGCCTTAGCCCATATCAATATTAATCTGGCCCATAGCCCCTTACAGTATCAGAGTATATTGGGCCTAGCCCATTCAGTATTAATCTAGGCCGTAGCCCTATTACAAGTCGAGATATATTGGGCCTTGCCCATATTAACACAGTTGGGCCCATTTCAATACAGCCTCATATGATTAATGCATGATAAACCCATCCAACCCTGCACTTGCCTCCGTCCATTCCTACACTTCCTGTGGGGATTAAATCACCCACGCCATCCCTACACTTACAATGTTAGCACCGGTTGCGGCACTAACTATAATCTGCAACAAAGCTGCTTATATCAGAATATGTGGTACAGCGGGTTCTTCCTCCATAACATAACCTAGATCCCATGCAACAGATATACATGTCATGGCATACAACAAACAAAATCAGAATATCATGCATTCCAGTCAAAATTAACCCTAGGGGTATAACGGTTATTTTGCACCTAGGGTAAAACAATAATTTTCATACTTAGGGGTAGTTTAATAAAATTTACTATTCTAGAGTTTACATACATATTCTAACCATTAACACATTAACAGAAGCACTTACCGAGCATTTTTACCGAATTGGGCCCGTTGGCCCACTAACCCGTTTTCGGCCCATTAAGCCCAAATATACCGAAGTGCACGAAATTGCGCACTCTACAATCATACTGCTTGTGATTACCAAAATTAACAACCAAACCACCTCATGAGCGCTCGCACGCTCGTAAGTTCACAAATGCCGGCTTTTCAGCTTTTCGACTTTTTCCGATCTAGTCTATGAGTGGGTGTCGTTTACACACCTGATTTAGAACGGTACGTTGGCGAGATCCACACACACGAACTGCCTACAATTGGATTACTACCATGTCAATCTAAATATCAAAAACTACATATTTAACCCCTGACCATATTCGGCCAACGCAGCCTTAGATCCCAAAGTTCTTTACCTTTTGCCGAAATATGGGTTAGATCTGATGAGCCAACCGAATTAGTCTTCAAGCCCTTTGTTGTACGTCCCCCTTACTCATGCTAACACTTACACAACCAAACAGAAAGAGGCACAAAACCCTTAGTCCAAAACGCTAGCCACCCATAAGGGTTTCGGCTTTTCTTAATTCCCGAAATAAAGAAATAGTTTCGAACACTTACCATCGGTTCCTTCAGCCAACGATTCCATTTTAGTTCTTATTTGATTCTGATGTAGATCTAACCCTCAAACCCTAGCAGAAGTCGGCCCTTTTCTGGTCTAAAGATTCGGCTATGCCCCTAAAACTATAGGGTTTTCGGCTTTTTGAAACAGTGAAGAAGATGAGATATGAGAGTTTTGTAATGGCTTTGTCGACAGAACTTTAGAGTTTAGAAGAAGAAAGAATCGGCCACAAGATGGAGAAGAATCAGAGGGTTTGGCTAGAATAAATCGACACAAAAGAAATATAGGCTTTCGGGATTTCGGCTTTTGTGCATAAGGCCTAGGAGCAAATGATAAGAAAGTGGAGATGAGTAAAATAGTAGAAAGATTTGGCTATAGAGGAAAAGAAAAAGACGAACGGAAGTAGATGAAGAGAGGAGAAAAGAAAAGAAAAGGAAATAAAAGAAGAAAAACTGAAACCTAAAGGCCAAAATATACGGCACTTATTAGCTATGGTCAAGTGAGTGTATTTCGGGCATAGGAATTCTTCCTAAATTCCAATTCCCCGAATTACTCCTTGATTTTTGGCCACATACAATGTTTGAATTCCATTCAAACTCTTGACCGATCAGCCCACGTTTGCACCGCTTCAGCATGCTGCCAAGAGTCCTGATCAGACCTCAACTCCTTCCCCACGCATGCAGCATAAATCCCAACTTTGCGTGCGTGAGATGAGGCTCAAACCCCAGACCTCCGTCCGCCTTGTGCCCTCACTCACAATTAATTATAAACCTTACCTGCTTCAGTTCTGGCCCGCTTTAAAAATAAAACAAAATTCGCCTGCGCAAGGACTCGAACCTACGCCCTCTCCGTATGCCCAGCACGCTGCTGCCACTGCGCCACAGGCGCTCCTTGTGGCATAACTCGGTCGCAACTATTCTTAAACCCTACTTTAGTGCGACCTGGCTTCTAAAATAAAAACAAGCCTTTGCATGCGCCAACCCTCGAACCTAGGCACTATACCACACTCCCAGCGCCTCTACCACTGGACCGAACTTCCCTTTGTGTTACCTTTTAACCCCAACTATATATAAGGCTTCCCTGTGTAGTTCCCTGATATAAAGAAAAATAAAACACTTTTGCACATGCTGGGAGTCAAACCCCAACTCTCCTTCCCACTACCTAGCATGCTAACCACTGAGCCAGGTACGCTTCTTCATGCCCAATCTTGCCCAATTTATTTTATAAGCCTTATGCCCAGATTCCCTCTATGAGGCAAAAATTAAAACAATTTTTTTCCTAGAGTTTAAACACCAAAACAACAATACTTTTATAAATATATATATATTTTCCTATCTAATAATAATAATAATAATAATAATAATTTTATAAATATATCTAATAATAAAAATTTCAAATATCAATAATACAGTAAATAATAATAATTTTCATAAAAATTTTTCAAACATATATACAGTAATATTTTTCTAATAATAAAAATTTTATCTCATAATACTAATTAAAATTTCATAAAAATTTAAAATATCCGTAATAATAAATACAGTAAAAATTTTCTAGTAGTAATTTAATTCAAATTTTTTTTCTTAAACGATAATATTTAAAACTTCTTAATTATTCAGGTTTTCTTCTATCCGAATCCCAGACTCAAAGCCCAACTCTTCTAGGCCTTTCGTCCAAATTAAAACTTTTTGAACACCGAACATAAAGTCCCTAATACCAGCCCACCAGGCCCAAAACACACTTTGAAAAAGATTCAGGACTTAACTAAGTACTTTAGAAAACTTTAAAAAAAATTCAAGGTAAACAGGGCACACGCCCATGTGGAAAAGTGACACGCCCATGTGTCATCTTAACATGATCGTGCTGAAGGCCCGTGTAGCTCACACGGCCATGGGCATATCTGGACATGCCCGTGTCCCTAACCCGTGTGGATTTATTTTTTGATTTGAACCTACAGGGGTTTTCACATGGCCTGGCACATGCCCGTGTCCATGGCTCGTGTCCCTCACACGGCCATGACACGCTCGTGTCTCAGCTCGTGTACAAAAACCTTGACATTCTATTTCTGACGTCATCAACCAATTAAGGGCACACGGCCAAGGCACACGCCCGTGTGTTAGGCCGTGTCCTCTACACGATTGAGACACACGGCCATGTCTTTGCCCGTGTGTTTACTACCATGTATATTGACTTGAAAAATTAAGGTGCAAGGAAAACACGACTGGAATACCAACCTACACAACATCAACTAAAATCAATCCAAGCATAACACATAAAACCAAAACAACCACAACCATAAGAAATTTGCATCAAATGCATTTAATAATAATCAATATTAGCCAACATTAATGACCTATACAAAATGAATATCACATCCATCATATGAACTAACTCTTGTGGCTAAACTAACAAGACACTAAACAAAAGATTCAAGTCCCTATACATGCCAAAATAAAAAATATTAAACTAGCTATACCAAAGCTTCAGGTGATAGTGTGATCGATGCCTTCGACGTCCTTTGATCCCCGATACTAGCTTGGTGGCACTATAAGAAAATAGAAAGGAGATGGAGTAAGCATAAATCTTAGTAAGTTGCATATAAATAAGTAACAAAATCAACCATGCATATTATAAATCAACACAACATTCTTGAGTGAACATGGGTAAATATCACTACATGCTTATATATATATCACAAATATAAACCAAAGATTTCAATATTGTCCCAAGATCATTTTCATAGCTAGAAATTACTCATGTCATTCTTACCATCAAGGCAACATAACTAGACTCATATCTCATGAGTTTCGAATAAGAACCTGTACCACTCACAACATGATTATATCATTCCATATCATTGTCATAAGCTTTTAAAATAACCCGTGAAACCATTTGGAATACTAAAGGATATCTGACAAGCTTTACACAAGAGGGTGAGTTACCGATGCCATGTTCCAAACATGGTCTTACACTGGCTCACATGTCGAGGCCGATGCCATGTCCAGACATGGTCTTACACTGTAACGCCCCTACGCCCGAGACCGTCGCCAGAGTCGAGTATGAGGTGTTACTAAGCTTAATTTAACATTTTTAGAACTTTGGATTATTTGTTTCTACATTCACAGCTTTCAAGCTACTTGCGTCACAGTCACAAGAAAAATCATATCTCGAGTTACGAAACTAGAAATCAAGATCCGTAAATTTTCCCTAAATCTAGACTCATATACCTATTTTATAGTTTTTTTTAGTACATTTTATTAGTTAAATTTACCCCTGTTTCAGGACTTGACTAGACTGACCTCTGTTTACTACGAACCATATTTCTCTCTGTATACAATTCATATGATTATGAGATTTGTTTCTCCTGAAACTAGACTCAATAAGGATTCTTAGGATATAAAATAAACCACTTATTTATATCTTTACAATTTATGGTGAATTTATAAACTTGGAACAGGTGATCCAGAAATCACTCTGGCCCTGTTTCACTAAAATTCAAATATCTTCTAACATATAATTCCTTTACCTGTTTAGTTTATTTTATGTGAAACTAGACATAATAAGCTTCAATTTGATATTTATTCCATTACCTAATTCGATTTCTATGATTTTTAGTAAATTTTCAAACTCACATCAGTGTTGCTGCAATATTCTGTTTATGGCAAATTTCATCCCTTTTTATGAGTTTTCATGATCAAAGTATCCTATTAACCTTCCATGACATCAAACATAATCTAAACTAACCATTTCCATAACTTATCATTATCAAGCATTTCCTCAACCATTCCATCACCATATCATAAGATCATTTACACAAAATAGGTATATTGCTATACATGCCATACTTAAATTTACAAGCCATTTACCGAAAAGTTCTTCAGATAGTGTGACTGAGCCTTCGACCTATCCCGACTCCTGAGCTGGCTTTTCCAAAACTACAATGGGTAAGAAGGAGGGAGTAAGCATAAATGCTTAGTAAGTTCATATGCAAATAATAAATAACATAACAAACAATCAAACCAATCAACATTAGCATATATCACCAAAACACATATCACATTTCTAATCATTTTTCATCATCTTATTACCTTATCATGGTTGTATCAATACTCAACCCGAAGGTTAAATACATACCTGTCCAAAATATCCATTTCACATCACTTACCAATACGTCTCTTTACATCTCGAGCATTCCTCCATTTGAGTAAAACTTTACCCATTGAACACATCGGAATATAATTCGGATACATGGATAACTTGCACATAAGTGCCATATATGCAATCAAGCAATCATGTAACTCGCCCATAAGCGAACTCGGACTCAACTCAACGAGCTCGGGCGTTCGCGTCCATAAGTGAACTCGGACTCAACTCAACGAGTTCGGATGCCTAGTTACATCTCACGAACTCGGACTCAACTCAACGAGTTCAGACATTCGCATCCATAAGTGAACTCGGACTCAACTCAACGAGTTCGGATGGTCAACCATCCTAGTGCCATGTCACTTGTATCCTAATCTATTCCTAAGGTTCAAACGGGATTTTCCTCGAACACATATCCTTGCCGTCTTCCGTAGAATGCCGAAACCAATACTCGGTAACAATTTGTACTTAACAAGTAGCTTACATAATTTACATATTATTTGAAATTAACCACAAAGCATACATTTCATAATAAAATTCAGCATAACATATAATTAACATCAATAACTTAAAAATAACAATTATGCTACATTATTTACACATGAACTTACCTTGGTACCAAAATACAAAGATTTTGCAATTTAGTCCACAATCTTTTCTTTTCCTCGATTGGGGTCGATTCTACGTCTTTCTTGATTATGAAGCTTGAAAGTTGAAGAAACCTTAGCTATGGTGAGAGTGAAGTTTCGGCAGCAACTAAATGAGGAAGATGAATATTTTGTGTTATTTTTCCCATTTTATTTCATTAAATATCCAAATGACCAAAATGCCCTTAATACCTTTCTTTGAAAATTTTCATGTACAAGCCCATTTTTGTCCAAAATTTTAGAAATTGGTCAAATTGCTATTTAAGACCTCCTAATTAATATTTCAAAGCAATTTCATACTAAAAACTTCTAGAATGCAAGTTTTGCAACTTATTCGGTTTAGTCCCTAACTTCAAATTAAGCATTTTATGCATAGAATTTCATCACAAAATTTTCACACAATCATGCAATCATATCATAAACCTCAAAATAATTATAAAATAATTATTTTTATTTCAGATTTGTGGTCACGAAACCACTATTCCGATTAGGCCCTAATTCAGGATATTACAACTCTCCCCCCTTTAAGGATTTTCGTCCTCGAAAATCTTACCAAATAAATGATGTGGATATTGATTTCTCATATTTTCTTCTTGATTCCCATGTAGCTTCTTCTACTCCATGCTTTTGCCACAACACCTTCACAAGTGCAATCTTTTTATTCCTTAGTTGTTTGACCTCTCGAGCTAAAATCTTAATCGGTTCTTCTTCATAGGTCATATCTGGTTGTAGTTCAATTTACGTCTGGTGAAACCACATGTGAAGGATCCGAACGATACCGGCGTAACATAGATACGTGGAACACATCATAAATCTTCTCTAATTCAGATGGTAAAGCTAGCCGATATGCTACCGGTCCAACTTTTTCAATTATTTTATACGGCCCGATAAAACGCAGACTTAATTTGACCTTCCGTCCAAATCTAAGAACTTTCTTCCACAGAGACACCTTTAAAAATACTTTATCACCAACTTGAAATTCAATGTCCTTCGTTTTAAATGCGCATAAGATTTACGTCTATCTGAAGCGACTTTCAAACAATCTCGAATTACCTTCACTTTTTCTTGATTTCTTTTATTAGATCAACTCCATAAATCTGATTTTTCTTGAGTTCACTCCAATACAAAGGCGTTCGAAATTTACGACCATATAATGCTTCATAAGGTGCCATTTTCAAGCTCGTCTGATAACTATTATTGTAAGCAAATTCTACCAACGGTAAATATTTTTCCCAACTTCCTTGAAATTCCAATACACAACATCTGAGCATATCTTCAAGAATCTGAATTACTCTCTCTCTCGATTGTCCATCGGTTTGTGGATGAAAAGCGATCTCGAAATTTAACTTTGTACCTAACGCGTCATGCAACTTTTGCCAAAACCGCGAGGTAAACCTTGGGTCTCTATCTGAAATAATCGACAATGGTATTCTATGTAGTCTAACAATTTCTCTAATATACAGTTCAGCCAACTTGTTAAGAGAATAATCCGTACGTACCGAGATAAAATGAGCCGACTTAGTTAATCTGTCAACTATTACCCAAATGGCATCTTTCTTTCCTGAGTCAATGGCAATCCTGATACAAAATCCATAGTAATCCGATCCCATTTCCATTCAGAACCATAATAGTCAAAGTAATCCCGAAGGCACTTGGTGTTCAGCTTTCACACGTTGACAAATTAAGCATTTGGACACAAACTCTGATATATCTCTTTTCATTCCATTCCACCAATACATTTTCTTCAAGTCATTATACATTTTCGTACTACCCGGATGAATCGAGAAACAACTACTATGTGCTTCTGTAGGATCTTTTGAATCAATTCCTCATTCTTTGGTACACAAATCCGATCTTTAAACATTAAGCACCCATCGTAACCAATTCAAATCGACTCAGTATCAACTTCATACACGCTTTCTCTTGGCTTGCAAATCTTGATCATCTTTCTCGAGCTTCGTAAATCTCTTGTAAAAACATCGGTTTTGCTCTTAACTCTCTGCTAGAATCGAACCATCATCCGACATTTTCAACGAGTGTTCATAACTCTCAAAGCAAACAACAACTTTTCTCTGCTCAAAGCATCAGCAACCACATTCGCTTTTCCTGATGATAATCAATAACAAGCTCGTAATCTTTCAATAAATCCAACCATCTTGTTGTCTTAAATTCAAGTCTTTTTGTGACATCAAGTACTTAAGACTTTTGTGGTCGGTATATATACCGACACTTTTCAACATACAAATAATGTCGCCAAATTTTCAAAGCAAACACCACCGCAGCCAATTCCAAATCGTGAGTAAGATAATTCCTCTCATGAGGTTTTAACTGCCTCGAAGCATAAGCCACCACTTTTCCTTCTTGCATGAGTACACACCCCAAACCATTTAGAGAAGCATCACTATACACCACAAATTCTTTACCTGATTCGGGCTGTACTAACACTGGTGCCTCTGTTAATAACTTTTTCAATTCTTCAAAACTCTGTTGACACTCTTCCCTCCATTCAAATTTAACATCCTTTCGGAGTAGTCTAGTTATAGGAGCAGCAATTATAGAAAATCCATTTACAAACCGCTGATAATACCCGACTAGCCCCAAGAAACTTCTAACTTCGGTTACATTTTTTCCAATCAACACTGGCTGAAATTTTACTAGGATCAACCCATATACCATCACCTGAAACAATATGACCCAAAAATCCAACTTCCCGGAGCCAAAATTCACTTTTACTAAACTTAGCATACAGCTGCTTATCTCTCAAAGTTTGCAAAACTATCCTCAAATGCTCAGCATGCTCTGTCTCATCTTTTGAATAAATTAAAATATCATCTATAAACACCACAACAAATTTGTCCAAGTATGGTCGGAATATGCGATTCATTAAATCCATAAACACAGCAGGAGCATTTGTCAACCCGAATGGCATAACTAAAAATTCATAATGACCATACCTTGTTCTAAAAGCAGTTTTAGGCACATCCGACTCTTTTACCCGCAATTGATAATACCCAGATCTCAAGTCAATCTTTGAAAACCATGTCACTCCTTTTAGCTGATCAAACAAATCATCAATTCTTGGCAACGGATACTTGTTTTTGATTGTCACCTTGTTTATCTGCCGATAATCAACACACAACCTCATAGAACCATCCTTCTTTTTCACAAATAACATGGGAGCACCCCAAGGTGAGAAACTCGGTCTCACAAAACCTTTATCAGTCAATTCTTGCAATTGCGACTTTAATTCCTTCAACTATGCTGGTGCCATTCTATACGGAGCAATCGAGATCAGAGTTGTTCCCGGTATCAAATCAATACCAAATTCTACTTCCCTGACTGGAGGCAAACCCGATAATTCTTCTGGAAATACGTCCGCAAATTCACACACAACCGGCACTGATTCAACTTTCTTTTCAACTTCTTTTGTATTAATTACATACGCCAAATAAGCTTCATAACACTTTCTCAAATATCTTTGAGCCGACATTGAAGAAATCACACTAGATAATGCCTCTGATTTGTCTGATTCAACCCGTAAAATTTCACCATTTTCACACTTTAATTCTATAACCTTTTCTTTGCAATTTATTTTAGCATCATGCAATGTCAACCAATCCATACCCAAAATAACATCAAACTCATCAAACGGCAACAACATCAAGTCAGTAGGAAAGTAATGACCCCAATCATTAAAGGACATTTCTTACATACTTTATCAACAATCACACATTTGCCTAACGGATTCGACACTCTAATCATAAATTCTGTGTTCTCAACAGGTATATTCATACTAGACACCAGTTTCATGCACACATATGAATGAGTAGACACAGGATCAATCAAAGCAATAACATTAACATTATAGAGAGAAAATGTACCGGTAATCACATCAGGTGAGGAAGCATCTTCGCGCGCTTTAATAGCATAAGTTCTAGCCGGAGCCCTTCCTTCAGGTCTAATTGGTGCATCCCTGGCTACATTCTTACTGCTTGCTTCGCTCCCAGGTTTTCTTGGATATCTTCCTCTCGAATCCGCCCCACTTGTTTTTATATTCTGAAATTTTTCTTTTTCAGCTCTCTCTGGGCAGTCTCTAATAAAATGATCCGGAGAACCGCATCGAAAACATTCATTTGCTCTGCACGGACCAAAATGATTCCTACCACACTGCTGGCACTCAGGTTTAACAAATCTCGAATTCCCTACACTGGCTGCCGAAGTAGTCTGGGACTTAGAACCCACATTTTGCTTCTTATAATTCCCATATGATTGTCCAGCTGAAGTTTGGGAATGAGGATTCATATTCCTTGATTTTCCAGGTTGCTGTGAGAATGAACTGCTCGTCGGTCTTTTCTTCCAATTTCTAGTCTTAGCCTCTACCTTTTTCTTCTCTTTAAGTAGTTCTTCAGCCTTGCAAGCTCGATCAACCAATACTACCATTTCTTTTAATTCAAGAATTCCAACAAATACCTTGATATCTTCGTTAAGCCCGTCTTCAAATCGTCGGCACATCTTGGCCTCTGTGGAACATACTCTCATATACTTACTTAATCGAACAAACTCTCTTTCATATTCATAGAATCAGTCATATTACCTTGTTTCAACTCAAGAAATTCTTTACGCTTCGATCAATAAATCTTTCACTAATATATTTCTTCCAAACTCTTCTTGAAAGAATTCCCGTTATATTCTCTTTTCGGTACCACCAAAAATCAAAGTCTTCCACCAATTATAGGCTGAATCCCTCAACAAAGATATAGCACATTTTAAACATTCTTCAGGTGTACAAGATAATTCATCAAATACCCAGATAGAATTTTCAAGCCAGAACTCTGCTTTCTCGGCATCATCATCAATATTTGCCTTAAATTCTTCAGCCCCTTGCTTGCGGATTTTGTCAACTGGAGTTCTATGAAATTTCATCAGATCCATACCTTGAGGCATCGGGGGTACAAGTTGAGGAATTGGGGGAGGTGGGGGAGGTTGTACATTTGGGTTCGTACGAACGAACTCAGTATACCATGCACTCATCATTTGAAGAAAGGCTTCCCGACCCCTTTCTCCTCCTCCCTGACCAACAGTAGGAGGTGGATTTTCAGTCGGCGCTGCTCCTTCAGCCAGAGCTGGCGCATTACTCTCTACTTCATCTGCCACAGCTGGATCGGGATCCATTTACTATAAAAAAATCATTTAAAAAGGTCAGAAGTCGTCACACTATCACAATTTATACATATGGCATGTATAGCAAAATCCGTACATACAACACGTAGTCCGAGAACTGACTAAACCTACTCTGATACCACTAAATGTAACGCCCCCACGCCCGAGACCGTCGCCGGAGTCGAGTATGAGGTGTTACTAAGCTTAATTTAACATTTTTAGAACTTTGGATTATTTGTTTCTACATTCACAGCTTTCAAGCTACTTGCGTCACAGTCACAAGAAAAATCATATCTCAATTTACGAAACTCAAAATCAAGATCCGTAAATTTTCCATGAATCTAGACTCATATACCTATTTTATAGTTTTTTTCCAGAATTTTTGTATGGGCCAATTAGTACATTTTATTAGTTAAATTTACCCCTGTTTCAGGACTTGACTGGACTGACCTCTGTTTACTACGAACCATATTTATCTCTGTATAAAATTCATATGATTATGAGATTTGTTTCTCCTGAATCTAGACTCAATAAGGATTCTTAGGATATAAAATACATAACTTAATTATATATTTTCAATTTATGGTGAATTTATAAAGTTGGAACAGGGGATCCAGAAATCACTCTGGCCCTGTTTCACTAAATTTCAAATATCTTCTAACATATAATTCTTTTACCTGTTTATTTTGTTTTATGTGAAACTAGACATAATAAGATTCAATTTTATATTTATTCCATTACCTAATTCGATTTCTATGATTTTTAGTAAATTTTCAAACTCACATCAGTGTTGCTGCAATATTCTGTTTATGGCAAATTTCATCCCTTTTTATGAGTTTTCATGATCAAAGTATCCTATTAACCTTCCATGACATCAAACATAATCTAAACTAACCATTTCCATAACTTATCATTATCAGGCATTTCCTCAACCATTCCATCACCATATCATAAGATCATTTACACAAAATAGGTATATTGCTATACATGCCATACTTAAATTTACAAGCCATTTACCGAAAAGTTCTTCAGATTGTGTGACTGAGCCTTCGACCTATCCCGACTCCTGAGCTGGCTTTTCCAAAACTACAATGGGTAAGAAGGAGGGAGTAAGCATAAATGCTTAGTAAGTTCATATGCAAATAATAAATAACATAACAAACAATCAAACCAATCAACATTAGCATATATCACCAAAACACATATCACATTTCTAATCATTTTTCATCATCTTATTACCTTATCATGGTTGTATCAATACTCAACCCGAAGGTTGAATACATACCTGTCCAAAATATCCATTTCACATCACTTACCAATACGTCTCTTTACATCTCGAGCATTCCTCCATTTGAGTAAAACTTTACCCGTTGAACACATCGGAATATAATTCGGATACATGGATAACTTGCACATAAGTGCCATATATGCAATCAAGCAATCATGTAACCCGCCCATAAGCGAACTCGGACTCAACTCAACGAGCTCGGGCGTTCGCATCCATAAGTGAACTCGAAATCAACTCAACGAGTTCGGATGCCTAGTTACATCTCACGAACTCGGACTCAACTCAATGAGTTCGGACATTCGCATCCATAAGTGAACTCGGACTCAACTCAACGAGTTCGGATGGTCAACCATCCTAGTGTCATGTCACTTGTATCCTAATCTATTCCTAAGGTTCAAACAGGATTTTCCTCGAACACATATCCTTGCCGTCTTCCGTAGAATGCCGAAACCAATACTCGGTAACAATTTGTACTTAACAAGTAGCTTACATAATTTACATATTATTTGAAATTAACCACAAAGCATACATTTCATAATAAAATTCAGCATAACATATAATTAACATCAATAACTTAAAAATAACAATTATGCTACATTATTTACACATGAACTTACCTTGGTACCAAAATACAAAGATTTTGCAATTTAGTCCACAATCTTTTCTTTTCCTCGATTGGGGTCGATTCCACATCTTTCTTGATTATGAAGCTTGAAAGTTGAAGAAACCCTAGCTATGGTGAGAGTGAAGTTTCAGCAGCAACTAAATGAGGAAGATGACCATTTTATGTTATTTTTCCCATTTTATTTCATTAAATATCCAAATGACCAAAATGCCCTTAATACCTTTCTTTGAAAATTTTCATGTACAAGCCCATTTTTGTCCAAAATTTTAGAAATTGGTCAAATTGCTATTTAAGACCTCCTAATTAATATTTCAAAGCAATTTCATACTAAAAACTTCTAGAATGCAAGTTTTGCAACTTATTCGATTTAGTCCCTAACTTCAAATTAAGCATTTTATGCATAGAATTTCATCACAAAATTTTCACACAATCATGCAATCATATCATAAACCTCAAAATAATTATAAAATAATTATTTCTATTTCAGATTTGTGGTCACGAAACCACTATTCCGATTAGGCCCTAATTCAAGATATTACATACACTATCTCTCGTCTCAATGCCGATGCCATGTCCCAGACATGGTCTTACACTTGCTCTCATAATGTGGTCGATGCCATGTTCCCAGACATGGTCTTACACTAGCGCATATATCAATGTCGATGCCATGTCTTAGACATGGTCTTACACTGGCTCTCACAACATCGCCGATGCCATGTTCCAAACATGGTCTTACACTGACTCTCATATCATGGCCGATGCCATGTCCCAAACATGGTCTTACACTAGTGCACATATCAATGCCGATGCCATGTCCCAGACATGGTCTTACACTGGCTCTCACAACATTGCCGATGCCATGTTTCAAACATGGTCTTACACTGGCTCTCATATCGTGGCTGATGCCATGTCCCAGAAGTGGTCTTACACTGGCACACATATCACCCAAATGTCATGTCATGGATATCCAATCTATTCCTAGGTTCAACAGGGAATTTACCGTATTAATTTCATCATACATTATTCATAATCATATTATGCAAAATAAATCATTCAATACATAATAACGATAAAGTTACCTTACTTACGTACAACCTACCTCGGTATACAAAAAGTGGACGACTAATTGGCTTTAGTCTACTAGCTTGGCCTTTCCCCGGTCTAGGTTCAGATTTTGTATTTCTTGATCTAAAATGATAAAAATTCACTAATTTAATCATATTAATTTAATGCATTTCATAAATCATATTTTGGCAAAATGACCATTTTTCCCCTAGACTTCCATAAAATTATGATTTTACCCCTAGGCTCATAAATCGATTTTTATCAAATTTTTTCACTAACCAAGCCTAGCCGAATTCTTTTTATACTAGAAGCAGTGCACAATTCCCATCATTTTACACTTTTACCACATAATTTATAACTTATGCAAAATGGTCCTTAGTTATGGTTTTCATGAAAACTACTTCACAAAAGTTGTTTGTTTAACAACCATGATTCATTTTTTTCCATAAAAATTTAGCAAAAAACATGAACACTCTCATGGAAAAACCCTAGACTTTCAACCATTTTGCAAAATAGTCCCCTCATTAGCTAGATTATGCTACAATTATCCCAAAAGTACAAAAATTATCAAGAAAGACCATCAAAATCACTTACTTGTAAGGGTAAAGAGTGGCTGAAATTTTGAAGCTCCAAAACCCTAAAATGGTTGAAATTTTTGGTGGTGAAAGAAGGGATGAAAAATATAAACTCTTTTGTTTTATTTAATCTTATTTTCTAATCAAAATAGGCTACCAACTTCACCAAATTTGATTTTTTTATTCATATTTGTCCCTATGGCTGACCACCCCTATTGAAATGGGTCTATTTACCCTTTAAATACCCATAATTGTGATTATCTAGCTATTTAACACCATTTGATAGAAAAATAAGACTTTTTCTCTTTATGCAATTTAGTCCTTTTTCGCAATTAAGCATGCAATCGCTAGAATTATTTCACCAAAATTTTCATGTACTCATATAAACATGCTATAACACATAAAATTATATAAAAAATAATTTCTCTAACCTCAGATTAGTGGTTTTGAAACCACTGTTCTGACTAGGCCCAAAATTGGGCTGTTACAGTTATACAAGTTTTGTTAAGTGATTTTGAGTAAAAATGCCTATTAGGGGTTTAATTATGAAAAATGTAAATTGGGTGGATGAAATGTGAAATAAATGAAAGTTTTGAGCTGCTAGGGACCTATATGAAATTTTGCTAGGCTTGGGTTTAATGAAATTTCATGAATTTTGTATATTTGTGAGATAAGGACTAAATTGTAAAAATGTGGAACTTTAGGGGCTAAAGTGTAAAAATGCCCAAATATGTGTTTGTGGACTGAATTGAATGATTTGATGAATAAATGAGTTAATTTTAAATGAATATAGATCAAGAACGAAAGAAATCAGATTTAGATCAGGGAAAATCAAAGGTTATTGAATAGTCGATCTAGTCAGTTTATTCTAAATACAAGGTAAGTTCATATGCAAATAAATGTCTTTAAATTGAATTATATATGTTTAATTGTCATTGCACTGCTATGAGTGTTGAATAATCAAATACGAGCAAGAATCGACAGGATTACAATATCCAAAAGTCCCATACGAACCTTAGGAATAGTATAGGATACGAATGTCATGCCATTAGGATTAATGAGATATGATTATGTATAAGACCATGTTTGGGACATTGGCATCATTATGTGATTACGTGTAAGACCATATCTGGGACATTGGCATCATTATTTGATTTCGTGTAAGACTATAGCTGGGCTATTGGCTTTGATATGTGATAACATGTAAGACCATATCTGGGATATGGCATTGTACGAACTATATTTGAATTTCGAGTATCCTTAACAATTCCAAAAGGTTCAATGGGCCAACTCAAGTCAAGGAAGAATGTGTGAATAAGTTAAGTGATTCAGGTACGTATGGGATTCATACAAGTATTGAAAATGGAAGTATTTGATGAATTCATTTATGATATTGAATATGTATACATTCAGAAAGGTTTGTAAGCTTATATGTGCCTACTCATAGTTTGCTTATTGATTAAAATGATGTTGATTCATGTGGTAATTTTATTTGTATATGGCTTACTAAGCTTTTAAAGCTTACTTTGTGTGTTCTTTCCCTATTTTATAGAAAATTGAAGCTAGCTCGGACTCGGGGATCATCAGGAACACCGTCACACTATCAATCAACTTGTTGGTATTTTTGATGCTTTGTAAATATGGTATATGACATGTATAGGCTAGTGATATGATGATGTGTTTTGAGATGATATTAGCCATGAGATTTGGCTCATAAATGATGTAAATATTGGTGTGTATTTGGCCATTTGGGTTGGCTTATTATATGAGTTTGGTAAGTGAAACATGATGTATATAAATGGCTTTGTGTTTTGGCATGTTTGTCATGGATGTTGTAATGATTAATTGGTACGGTTTGAGGTTTAAAATAGATGATAAGATGATGAGAAAAATGCATAGAGAAGATAGGTGAAATTGTTGGTAATGGCATATTGTTTTAGTATAATTTGGATTATGATTTGAGTAGTGAAATGGATGGATTTTAAATGGCATGATTTGTATATGAAATAGCATGTTTTAGTTTCCTATAAATGTATTGAAATGTTATGAAATGATGTGGTTTTGGTTTGCTTGAGGAGGGTGAGAAATGTGGCTTAAACCAAGCCTATTTGCGCCCCACACGGTTAAACACACGAGAGTGTGACTCGACCCTATGTATGCTGTAACTTAATTAAACAAGTTAGTGAGTTACATGGCTTAGACACACGGTGTAACGCCCCAAAAATCTCAAACTTTTTTTTTTAGTTTTGATAAAAAGTGTGCTTAATATTCCTAGTCAAGTGTTATTTATGTGATAATAGGCCTTGGTTAAGTTTTCAGTTTGAACTTTGGGGTGAAGGAAATTATAGTTTAATAATTAAAAGAACCTTGTTGGCAAGTAGTTTGGTTTTTAAATAAATGAAGGAGGAATTGGACACAAGGAGCCTTGTGTTGGAGTGGCAAGTAGCGTCACATGTGGGGCTTAGAGGTGGCGTCACATGCATGGCAAATAGGTTTGGGGTTCGGATCCCTCCTTACTCAAAAGAAGGATTTATTTTTGCTCAATGAATGGCCAGTGGTGGCGTTGGATGTGAACTCTGAAGGGAGTGATCAAAGGAGAAATTTAAGGAAGGGATTAAGGAGTTATCAGGGAGAAAAGTTAGGAGATGAGGGGTGTAGAGAAGTGGAACCGAATTAGGAATTTGGGGATAGGTAAATTCGACTATAGTATATATAGGTGCCGATTTTAGGGATTCTAGGGTAATGCCGAAATTGCATCTCTTCTTTTAGACGAATTCCTTATTTTTGTGTTGCCGAAACACTTTTTCTCTCTAAGTGCTCAGAAGCCGAATTCCTTGTTCCTTGCTTGCCGATTTTCCATTCTTTCTCTACTCAAATTATCTTTTGATTCACCTTTGGTTTTAGCCGATTCCTTCTTCTCTTCTTCTTGTTTGTGCCGAATAACCCCTTTCACCATACAAATCTCAAAAGCCGAATACCTCTTTGGCTGAAGACCCTCTGTTTCGCCACTACTCCCTCTACTTTGGCTGATTCTTGTGTAAGTGCTTTGCTCTTTCAGTCAGATTTCCTAGTACTGATTTCTTATCTCCTTCACTCTTTCTAAATCGGTTTGGTAGGGGATTAGTATCGAATCTCAGATTTCAGATCTCTGACAAATTGCTTCTTAGGCGTTTTGGGGTTTTGGGTAAGTATTCCTCTTTTATTGGTTAAGGTTGGCTGAATGGTCATGGATGATTTAAGAGTGGCTTAAGATGATTGCGAGTCACTTGTTGTTTAGTTCTTAATCATTAAGATTGATGCAAATTTAAGAAATACTTGTGATTAGTAATCAAGGAAGGGCTGTTAATGCTTGTCGTTCAAGGTAAGGCAAAGGTGAGATTTTCGATTTTTGGTGATCGTATTTGATAAGTGTGTGATTAATCGTTGAGTATCGTTTATAGGTTCGTGGCTAAGGAGATCGCAGCACGTTTTACTACTAGGTGAGTACATACACTGCACACACACAGTAGATCGATAAATCCCGAAATGCCGAAAAGTTGAAATGCCGAAAAGCTGAAAGTTTGGCTACAGTAGTCTTGCGAGTGCGTGAACACTCGTAAGGGGGGAACCGATATGTTATCAGAGGCCCCATGAGCGATCTCATGGTCTTGGGCCGTGTTTCGGGCAACCGAGCCAGAAGGCTAGATGGGCCTGATGGGTTGTGGTCCCATGATAGGCGTAATGGACGATTTGATACTAAGTGTTGTAATAGTCATGTTGGTTGCATGGCTTGGAATTGATTTGGGCCTGATGGGCCATATGAATGTGATTGGGCCTGATGGGCCAAACGAATAGGTGTGGATCTGTTAGTGTTTAGTAAGGGGTTGTGGACCTAGTTTTTGGGTAACTACTCAATCAGACATAAAACTTAAATAATTAATTAATTGTGACCGTGGACAAGTCATAAGTTTAAGGTGTGGCAATGGGTATATGCATGTCTAGGATTGGATCTAGGAATAGCTTTGTACTTAAGCGGTCTTATTGACCCACCTCCTCTTCTTTGGAATCCTACCTGGTGCATAGTATCTATTCACTTTAGCTAATGAGGACTTATTAACGGGCCAAGGTAAGTAATAAACCCATCATAAAGAGAAAGCACCAAAATGCCCCTAAGGGCGAAAATGACTAAAATACCCCTATGTGTTGAATGTCAGATTTATGGATGTTACATGTATACCTGCTGCATTCATATGATATTCTGTTTAGGTTGCATATGGGTTAGGAATTATAGAACGGAGGAAGTATATGAGGACCGCTTGGTTGCTTGACGACCGTAGATCCACCGATGGCTTTTTAAGCCCAATATATGATTAGCAGCTTTACTGCAACGTTAGGTAGTACCGCAACCGGGCTACCATTGGAGTGTATCGGATGGGTGGGTCGATATTTATATCCCCACATGGAGTGTATCGGGGGATAGAGATGGTGTGTAGCGGGTGGATGGGTGGGGTTCGTGCATATTTGATTGATTTACATCTGTGCTGATATTGAATTGGGCTTAGGCCCAAAAAGACTAGCTATTGCATGCTTTTCTATTTGGCGAGGGGTTTACACACTGAGTTTTCGAAAACTCATCCCTCCTCTTTTATTTTTCTCATGTGATCCTCAGTAGGTGGTTCGATGGTTAGAGGGACTCCGAGGTGGCCAGCTAGCAAGACAACTTGGACTTGTTTTCTTAAGCCTATAATTTCTAGTATTTAAAGTTATTGCAGTCCGGATTGTAATAAGGCCTATTCGCTAGATATTATTTCAAACTAGGATTATTATTATTTTTATGCTTTATACTTGGTAGAAGTAGAACATGGTTTTCCTAAACCATAATTGTTTTTAAATACTACGTTTCCGCAACTCAATTTTTAAATGACAAGTTTTCATATATCCTCTGTCTTAAATAAAGCTTCTGCAACTGAAAAGAGATTTTCCAATGTAATCATTGTCATACAAGAAGGAATAGTTTTTTTTAAATGCACCTCGCTTTGAAAGCAACAAAAACAAGCTGGGATTTTACTCAAGATTTTTATTTTAAAAAAGGGTTTTCAATGAGAACAAGGATTTCAAAAAACACTTCAATGTGACACGCTGGATCCGGCCGTAACATCCGGGTCGGGTTTGGGGTGTTACACACGAGCGTGTCTACTGGCCGTGTGTGACACACGGGCTGGCACATGGGCTTGTGGCCGGCCGTGTGACCCAAGTCAGTATACCCTTTAGATTTCACACGGCCAAGGCACACGGGCGTGTCTCCGACCGTGTGATGTAAGTTAGTATGTATGCCCTATTTTCACACAGCTTGTGACACGGGTGTGTCTGTGGCCGTGTGAGGTACATGGCCTGTTCACACAGGCGTGTGATCCCTGTATGCATGAAAATTTTATAAGTTTCCCAAAATTTTCAAATATTATCAGTTTAGTCCCGAACCTCTTCCAGGCATGTTTAAGGTCTCGTAGAGTCTTATAAGGGACAATGTGAATATGTTGGATTGATGTTTATGTATTAATGGATTCTTGGATGAGAAATGTATGTTGTATGTTGTGATTTGATAGGTAATGCCTCGTAACCCTATTTTGGTGATGGATACGGGTTAGGGGTGTTATATTTTATTGGTATCAAAGCTACGGTTTAGTCAATTCTAGGACTAACGTAGCGTGTATGAGAGTCTGGCTATACATACCATATATACTTTGCGATTAGTGTGATGATTCCTAATAGCTTAAATTGTGTTTTCACAGAGTAATTGATCCCGAAATAGCTGTAGCTGATGATGTAAAGAGTAACGCACCCGCTCCTGCTCAAAGGGCAGCGCCATCCGAATCTAGACCTATAACGAGTAGCCATGAGGGAGAGGCTAAACAAGCCTTTTTCTAGATGATGAGTGAGTGGTTCACGAAGTTCGTTCGAACAAATTTGGCTGCTCAACAACCTCCCCCACCTGTTCCTCAACAAAGCCCTACTACTCCTCAAATTTTATATTTGACACAATTGAACAAGCCGCCAGTGGATAAGATTTAGAAATATGGGGATGAAGAGTTTCGGGCTACTGCTGATGATGATGCGGAGAGAGCTGAGTTCTGGCTAAAAAATACAATTAGAGTATTTGATGAATTATCTTATACTCCTGATGAATGTATCAAATGTGTTGTATCTTTGCTGAGAGATAATGCATATCATTGGTGGAAAACATTGATATCTATGGTTCTTAGAGAACGGTTACTTGGGAGTTTTTTGAATCTTAATTTCGAAAGAAGTACATTAGTCAAAGATTCCTTGATCAGAAACATAAAGAGTTTTTAGAGTTAAAACAAGGTCAGATGACTATCACTGAGTATGAAAGAGGATTCATACGGTTAAGCAAGTATGTCCGAGAATATATTTCCACTGAAGAAATCATGTGCAAATGATTTTTAAATGGATTGAATGAAGATATAAAATTACTAGTCGGAATTCTAGAGGTGAAAGAATTTGTCGTTCAAGTTGAGAGGGCTTGTAAAGCCAGGGATCTTAGAAAAGAAAAGAGAAAGGCAGATTTAGAAGCTAAAGATTCAAGAAAAAGATCAATGAGTAAGCGGTGTCATTCTTCATCGAAGAAATTCAAGACTTGTTTAATCGTTCTAATGCATCAGTGGGACATTCAAATAGAGATCGTGAAAGGAAACATTTGAGCTTTAAAGCTCTGACTATCTCGATAGCTAGTGTTGGGAGTGCAAAACCAAATAGACCCGAATGTAGACAGTGTGGAAAATGGCATTTAGGCGATTGTAGATTGAATGATCGGACTTATTTTAAATGTGGATTGTTAGATCATTTAATCAGAGATTGCCCAGAGTTAGCTGAAAAAGATAGTGCTCAGAGTATGAGGCCGAGTAATACTGCAGTTAGAGGGAGAACACCCAAATATTCTGGTAATGTGAGTGCTGGTCAGAGAGTGACAAAAGACTCTACTGTGAGGTCTGAGGCACGAGCATGTAACACCCCTAATCCGTATCCGTCGCCGGAATAGGGTTACAGGCATTACCGATCAATACACATCATTCACAAACATTTATGCATTTCAAAACAAAATATATTCATCTCAATCATAATGTCCCTTCTAAAGTCCTACAAGTCAGTAAAAAATGCTTAGAAGTTGTTCGGGACTAAACTAATAACATTCACAAACTTTGAGAAACTTATAAAATTTTCTTTAAAATAAAGGTTACACGCCCGTGTGAACAAGCCGTTGCCTCATATGGCTACCAGACACGCCCGTGTCACAGACCATGTGAAAGCAGGGCATACATACTGACTTGCACCACACGGCCGAGGACACGCCTGTGTGTCAGGCCGTGTGAAATCTAAGGAGGTTATTGACTTGGGTCACATGGCCGACCACACGCCCATGTGCCGGCCCGTGTGCCACACACGGCCAGTAGACACGCCCTTGTGTTTAGGTTGTGCCAAACTGTAGGGTATACTGACTTTAAATTGAAGGGTACCTTAGGGGACACACGACAGTATAACATGACCGTGTGTCACACACAACTGAGACACACGCTCATGTCTTAACCCGTGTGAACAAAAATAGGCCATTTGTAAAGCCAATTTGCGACCCTATCCATAAGCACACATAGCAACCAAAATAACACCAATTCAATACATCTTTTAGCAACCTAAAACATGCCAATTCATACTCATATCATACCATCTATTTACAACCATTTCACTACATAAATTCTCAATCAAATTCATAACAAAACAATATACCAAAATCATTGATCTTGCATAACTTCTAAATGCATTTCATCATCACCTTATCACCTATTTCATGCCACAAAACTTACCATTTCAATATCACATAATCAAGCCACAACATATCAATATTCCAATCTTAATACACCAATTTACAACTAACTGTAATAGCAACCACATACTAAACCAAAACAAGCCAACACACAAGACATTATATACCTCTCATGTATCACATATTAAACCCATAATTCAAGTCAACTTAAATGACCTTACATATCAACATTTACAACTCAAATCTCATGGCTATAACCATAACTCAAAACATGCCAAAATGACACTAGCCTATACATGCCATATACCATATATACAAAGCTCCGAAAGTACCATCAAATAATTGATAGTGTGATGATGGTTCCCGATGATCCTTGATATCCGAACTAGCTTCGATAATCTATAAAACATGGAAAGAACACACAAAGTAAGCTTTAAAAGCTTAGTAAGCCATATGTAAATAAAGGCATCACATGAATATTTGTATTTCAATTCAAATAAGTTTAACATAGCTAATACCATTCAAATTCACAAACTTTTCCATTGAACATATATTCAATGTCTTAATAAAGTTCATCAAATATTTTCCCTTTTCCATATTCATATAAATTTTGTACGTACCTGAGTCACTTAGCTCATTCACATATTCTTTCTCAACTTGACTTTGCCCATTGAACCATTCGGAATCATTAAAGATACTCAGAAATCACATAAACTCGTATAATGCCATATTCCAGATATGGTCTTACATGTTATCACATATCGATGCCACTGTCCTAGATAGGGTCTTACACGAACTCAATTAATGATGACAATGTCCCAGACATGGTCTTACATGTAATCACATCTCGATAACCTAATGTCATGCCATTCGTATCCTATACTATTCCTAAGGTTCGTACGGGACTTTCGGATGTCGTAACTTCATCAATTCATGCTTGTACTTGCTCATTCGATAGTCATAGCAATTAAATGATAATAAAACATATATAATTCAATTCAAAGACATTTATTTGCATATGAACTTACCTCGTAGTCGAAATAGACAAATCAGATCGATTACTCGATAACTTTCGATTTCCATCGATCTAAATCTGATTTCTTTCATTCTTGATCTATATACACTAAAAATTAACTTATTTAATCACCTATTCATTCAATTTCATCCAAAAACACATATTTGGGCATTTTTACACTTTAGCCCTAAACTTTCACAATTCTTGCAATTTAGTCCTTATTTCACAAATACACAAAATTACACAATTTCATTCAAAAACATACTAGCCGAATTCTCCTAGTGTATATATCAGCCCATATTTATCAATATTTTACACATTTAACCCTTCAATTTACACTTTTCTCAATTTAATCCCTAATTGATATTTTTACTCAAAATCACTTTACAAACCATGTAAATTAAACACCAAGCTTTCATAATTCAAAAACTCAAGCATTCATCAATGGAAACTCACAAATTCATCAACAATTTTAGAAATTAGGGTACGAGCTAGCTAGTACACGAAGTATCGATCACAAAAACGTAAAAATATCAAAAATCGAGCTAAAACTGTACCTTAAGCAAGCCTACTATGTGCCGAACCCTAAGTGTCCATCAATGGCTTCTTTTCTTCTTCAATAATTGGCTAGAAGAAAGAATGATGGACTAAATTCATTTTATTTTTGTTTGTTAACCTTTATTTACACAATTACTAAAATGCCCTTAATTAAAACATTAATCAAACTTATAATGGATGACCATTTATGTCAAATTCCACTACCAAAGGTCTAATTACAACATAAGCACCTTTCATTTAATAATCCATAACAATTAAGCACTTTAAACAAATATAATGTAACTTTTGCATTTTATGCGATTTAGTCATTTTTCTCAAATTGAGCTATTAAACGATAAAATTAGCTGACGAAATTTTCACATATATATTATGTAACACCCCAAACCCAGCCCATACGTTATGGCCGAATCTGGCGTGTTACATTGAAGTGTTTTAGTGAAAATCATGTTTACATTGAAAACCCTTCTTAAAATAAAAGAAACCCTAATTAACTAAAAAAAACACCTTCAGTTACGAAAGCCTTGTTTAATCATCTGATTAAAAAAACTTAGTTGCGGAAACATAGAAAACATACTGTAATTCAAGAAATCCATGTTCAACTTCTCGCAATTACATTGAAAATAATAATAATTCAAGTAATAATAACACAATGAAAACCTTATTACAATCTGATCTGGAACATACTTAAAAAGAAGTAAAAACTTAAATGCCTAAAAAAAACCCAAGTCCAAATCATCTTGCTAGTTGGCCACCCAGAGTCCCTCCAAACATCGAACCTTCTACTAAGCATCACCTGAAAATAAAATAAAAGAGGGGGTGAGTTTTCGGAAACTCAGTCTGTACAACCCTCGAAGAATACAAACATTCAAAAAAAAAACATCATTCATCGTTCATCATTCATGCAATGCAATCCCATCCAATTATCCATCCGCTACACACCGGCTCCATCCCCTGTCACGCCATGTGGGGATATAAATATCAACCCACCCAACCCACACACCATGGTAGCCCGGTTGTGGAACTACCTTCATTTACATATTGGGCTGTAAAAGCCGTCAGTGGATCCACGATTGTCAAGCAACCATGCGATCCTCATATACTTCCTCCGTTCCATAATTCCCAACCCATATGTAACCTAAGCAGAATATCATATGTATGCATGTCGCATCCACAAAACTTACATTCAACACCAAGGGGTATTTTGGTCATTTTCGCCCTTAGGGGCATTTCAGTAATTTTCCCTTAATTATGATTTTCACTTATCTTGGCCCATTAATAAGTCCCGTAAGATAAGATGAACGAATACTATGCACCAGGTAGGATTCCAGAGAAGAGGAGGTGAGTCATTAAGACCGCTTAAGTACCAAGCTCTCCCTAGATCTAATCCTAGACATGCATATATCTGTTGCCACACCTTAACCCTTTGACTTGTCCACCGTCACAATATATTAATTAAGTCTTACATGGATATCTTATACTAGGCCCAAAATCCCTTACAGAGCCCAATCAAATTCACATACCTGTATCTGACCCATTAAGCCCAATCATATTCATATGGCCCATTAGGCCCAAATCACCTGTATATGGCCCATTAGGCCCAAATCACATTTATATGGCCTGTTAGGCCCAATCACATTCATATTCATGCTCACATACAAATTCCTATCACAAAGCAGCAATATTCAATTTTTGCCTATTATGGGCCCAACAACCGATTGGGACAATTTAGCCCATTCTGGCCCATATGGCCAAATCACAACCCAAGTCCACGGAATCGCCCGTGGGCCTCAGGCAACCTATCAATTTCCCTCTTACGAGTGTTCACGCACTCGCAAGACTACTGTAGCCAAACTTTCAACTTTTTGGCATTTCAAAGATTTCGACTTTTTCGGCATTTCAAATTTCACTTTTTCTAAGATTTCAGACTTTTTTTCGATTCATTGTGTGTGTGCAATGTATGTACACACCTGGTAAGCAAGCGTGATGCGATCTCTTTAGCCCAAACCTACAATCGATATCACCCTTCAATTAATCGCATGCTTAATACTTATTTACTTAAAAATCGAAAGCTCACCTTAACCTTACCTTGAGCCCAATCCTTACTCGCTTTTCCTTGATCACGTATTCCCTAGACCTGCACCAATATTAACTATTAAAACCCAAATAATAGGTGACTCGTATCCAACACAAGTCTCCTTACCATAACTATGACCATTCGGCCACCTTAGCCAATGGGAGAAGAATACTTACCAAAACCACAACACCTTAAGGAGCAATTCGGCAGAGAGCTAAAAACCAAGATTCGATACTAATTCCCTACCAAAGTTGATTAGAAAGAGTGAGGGACAATAATTGATACTAAACAAAGAAAATTGATTAGAAGAGCAGCACTTACACTAGATTCGGTCAAAGAGTATTCAGCCCTTGGAAGATTCAATTTTTCGGCTTTTCAAACTAAGTATGGTGAATAAGGTTTATTCGGTACAGATTAAAGAAGAAGAGTAGTAGAAGAAATCGAAAAAGAAAATTGTGTAGAGGAGAATAGAAATAGTAGAAAGAAAAGAAAGTAAAACGAAGGGTTTTCGGCTTTTTGGATCTTGAAGAGAAAAGGGTTTCTGGCAAAAGGTGAAGAAGAATTTCGGCAGTAGCCTAAAAACCTTGTATTTGGCCTCTGTTTATAGCCCTTATAGTTGAATTTTCCATGCCCGATTCCCAATTCGACTCCATCACTTCTCCCTTATCATCTCCTCATTTTTCTCCCTGATAACCCCTTGATCTTTTCCTTAATTTTCTTTTTTGAACACTCCCCTTGGAGTCCATCTTCACGCCACTTCCATCCTTCTAGAAGGCCAAAATTAAACTCTAAAAATTACTAAGCTAGGATTCAAACCTTGGATCTCCTTGCTAGCCACTAACGCCACCTCCCTACACTCTAAGTGGCGTCACTTAGCCTCTCCTCCACAAGGCTTTTTTTTGTGTCAAATTGTTTCTTCATTTATTCAAAAGCCTCCCTACTTGTTAGCCCTGATTATTTTAATAATTAAATTATAATTTCTTCTACCCCTAGATTCGAACTCAAACCTTGACCAAGACCTACCATCACGTAATTAACACTTAACCGAAATTGCTAAGCGCAAAAAGAAAAATTTGAGATTTCGAGATTTTTGGGTTTCGGGACTTTCGGGGTGTTACAACTCTACCCCCTAAAAGAAATTTCATCCTCAAAACTTACTTGATCCAAACAGTTGAGGATATTGGCATCGCATCGCTTAAGTTACACCACTATGCTTCTGCTGCGCACTCTATTTCTAATTTTAAAACAGATAGATCGCACACTATGGATAAAGTACGTACCGGTATTCACTTCTAGAGCATCTTCGTCTTCTCAGTGACGAGCAGCATAAACCAAAGCTGGATGCCTTGCCTCAGCATGACCTGTATTTTTGCCTAGTACTCCATGTCCACGTCCATTGCCGTCACCACCCCTGGCCTTCTCACGGCCCCTTAGTGGCAGCTGACCATGCCTTGGTTGCTAAGCACTAGCTTGGCCCACTACTGGCTCTCGACCTTGCATTCGGGGGCAATCCCTAACCCTATGCTCCATAGACCCACAAGCTAAACAAGCTTCCGTTCTCTTCCAACACTCACCTCCATGTCTTCTCCCGTAATCAACACAAGGTGGAACCCTTGGATTAGTAGCAGGGGCGCCTACTCTAACTGGCCCATCAACTCTGGCCCTAGCCCTAGGCCTCTGATCAACACCAGGAGTCTCAGCCTCCCTCTTAGTCTTACCCCTTTCTTTCTCTCGATTTAAGCGCTCCGTGCGCTTCACCTCCTCTACTATCTTTGCTTTCTCCACCAACTCTGAGAAAATTTGCTCCCTTTATGGAGCTATTAATACCCTGAGGCTATCTCTAAGTCCATCCTCAAACTTAACGCAACTCTCATAGTCCATTGCCACCATAACTCTTGCATACCTACTAAGGCGTAGAAATTCCGCTTCATACTCCGCCACAGATTTGTTTCCTTAGGTCAAGTTCAGGAACTCCTTCCTTCTAGCATCCACATAGCTTGCACCCACATACTTCCCTTAGAATGCAGCTTTGAAAAACTCCCAAGTGCCCCGCTCCAGTTGGGTGCCCTCTTTCACTGTTAACCACCACTGATAGGCTTCTTCCCTAAATAGTGACACTGCTCCTTTCAACTTTTGTTGAGGTGAGCAGTCCAAATCCTCCATTATTCTTTCAGTGGCCTCCAACCAATAATTCGCCACATTAGGAGCCACGCCAGCCACGCCCTTGAAGATCTCAGCCCCGTTCGATCGAAGTCGTTCCTGAATGGACCCCCGATTCGCTTCCATTATTGGGCCCAGCGACACTTTCCAAAATCCTTAGCATTGCCTGCGACAATGCATCTTCTCTCGCATCCCGATCATACGGTTCATTCCCATCCACCAGTGAGGCCGGAGCCTCTTCTACTCCAACATCGGACATATGGCCCGATACCAACAATTCAGCCCTAATACTTCTGCGGCCTCGGCAACGGCCTCGGCCACGGCCTCTTGCACCTCTTCTAGCAGTCATTATCGATTTGCGTATTATCTGGATTAGAAATTTTATGAAGTTTTAGTTAGTTTAATAATTACACTGATGTTTTATGAAAATATTTAAAGAGAAGGTTGTTTTTGAAAATCCTCAACAGTTTCAAGTTCCTGCGGGCTTTGATTACATTCTAACCATCATCTAAAGTAGTCCTCTAACTATCTACTGTATAAAAATTTAAACAAACTTAAAAATAAAAGTACTTACTTGGTTCTACGTTGGAGACTCGGTGTGCCGCTCAGCAAGATTTCTCTTTTTCCAAAGCCTCGTAATCCAAAATATTTTTAAAATCCAAAAAGAAGCCAAATAATAATAAGGCCCACTTCATAGCCCAAGTTTTGCAACCTGGACTCTGATACCACTAAATGTAACACCCTAAACCCGGCCCATACGTTATGCTCGAATCTAACGTGTTACATTAAAGTGTTTTAGCGAAAATTGTGTTTTCATTGAAAACCCTTCTAAAAATAAAAGAAACCCTAATTAACTAAAAAAAACCTTCAGTTACGAAAGCCTTGTTTAAACATCTGATTAAAAAAACTTAGTTGCGAAAACGTAGAAAACATACTGTAATTTAAGAAATCCATGTTCAACTTCTCGCAATTACATTAAAAATAATAATTCAAGTAATAATAACACAATGAAAACCTTATTACAATCTGATCTGGAACATACTTAAAAAGAAGTAAAAACTTAAATGCTTAAAAAAACCCAAGTCCAAATCATCTTGCTAGTTGGCCACCCAGAGTCCCTCTAAACATTGAACCTTCTACTGAGTATCACCTGAAAATAAAATAAAAGAGGGGTGAGTTTTCGCAAACTCAGTGTGTACAACCCTCGAAGAAAACAAGCATTAAAAAAAAAAACATCATTCATTGTTCATCATTCATGCAATGCAATCCCATCAAATTATCCATCCGCTACACACCGGTTCCATCCCCCGTCACACCATGTGGGGATATAAATATCGACCCACCCAACCCATACACCATGGTAGCCCAATTGCGGAACTACCTTCATTTACATATTGGGCTTTAAAAGCCGTCGGTGGATCCACGATTATCAAGCAACTATGCGATCCTCATATACTTCCTCCGTTCCATAATTCCCAACCCATATGCAACCTAAGCAGAATATCATATGTATGCATGTCGCATCCACAAAACTTACATTCAACACCAAGGGGTATTTTGGTCATTTTCGCCCTTAGGGGCATTTCGATAATTTTCCCTTAATTACGATTTTCACTTATCTTGACCCGTTAACAAGTCTCGTGAGATAAGATGAATGAATACTATGCACCAGGTAGGATTCCAGAGAAGAGGAGGTGAGTCATTAAGACCGCTTAAGTACCAAGCTCTTCCTAGATCCAATCCTAGACATGCATATATCCGTTACCACACCTTAACCCTTTGACTTGTGCACGGTCACAATATATTAATTAAGTCTTATATGGATATCATATACTAGGCGCAAAACCCCTTACAGAGCCCAATCAAATTCACATACCTGTATCTGGCCCATTAAGCCCAATCATATTCATATGGCCCATTAGGCCCAAATCACCTGTATATGGCCCATTAGGCCCAAGTCACATTTATATGGCCCGTTAGGCCCAATCACATTCATATTCATGCTCACATACAAATTCCTATCACAAAGTAGCAATATTCAATTTTTGCCTATTTTGGGCCCAACAACCGATTAGGACAATTTAGCCCATTCCGGCCCATATGGCCAAATCACAACCCAAGTCCATAGAATCTCCTGTGGGCCTCAGGTAACCTATCAGTTTCCCCCTTACGAGTGTTCACGCACTCGCAAGACTACTGTAGCCAAACTTTCGACTTTTCGGCATTTCGACATTTCGGCTTTTTGGATTTTCGGCTTTTGCCGATTCATTGTGTGTGTGCAGTGTATGTACACACCTGGTAAGCAAGCGTGATGCGATCTCCTTAGCCCAAACCTACAATCGGTATCACCCTTCAATTAATCATATGCTTAATACTTATTTACTCAAAAACTGAAACCTCACCTTAACCTTACCTTGAGCCCAATCCTTACTCGCTTTTCCTTGATCACGTATTCCCTAGATCTACACCAACATTAACTATTAAAACTCGAATAATAGGTGACTCGTATCCAACACAAGTCTCCTTACCATAACTATGACCATTCGGCCACCTTAGCCAATGGGAGAAAAATACTTACCAAAATTGCAACACCTTAAGGAGCAATTCGGCAGAGAGCTAAAAACCAAGATTCGATACTAATTCCCTACCAAATTTGATTAGAAAGACTGAGGGACAATAATTGATACTAAACAAAGAAAACCAATTGGAAGAGCAACACTTACACTAGATTCGGTCAAAGAGTATTCGGCCCTTGGAAGATTCAGTTTTTCAAGTTTTCAAACTAAGTATGGTGAATAAGGTTTATTTGGTACAGATTAAAGAAGAAGAGTAGTAGAAGAAATCAGAAAATAAGATTGTGTAGAGGAGAATAGAAATCGGCAGAAAGAAAAGAAAGTAAAATAGAGGGTTTTCGGCTTTTTAGATCTTGAAGAGAAAAGGGTTTCTGGCAAAAGGTGAAGAAGAATTTCGGTAGTAGCCTGACAACCTTGTATTTGGCCTCATATTATAGCCCTTATAGCTGATTTTCCATGCCCAACTCCTAATTCGGCTCCATCACTTCTCCCTTCTCATCTCCTCATTTTTCTCCCTGATAACCCCTTTATCTTTTCCTTAATTTTCTCTTCCGGACACTCCCCTTGGAGTCCATCTTCATGCCACTTCCATCATTCTAGAAGGCCAAAATTAAAATCTAAAAATTACTAAGCTAGGATTCGAACCTTGGATCTCCTTGCTAGCTACTAACGCCACCTCCCTACACTCTAAGTGGCGTCACTTAGCCACTCCTCTACAAGGCTTTTTTTATGTCCAATTGTTTCTTCATTTATTCAAAAGCCCACCTACTTGTCAGCCCTAATTCTTTTAATAATTAAATTATAATTTCTTCTACCCCTAGATTAGAACTCAAATCTTGACCAAGACCTACCATTGCATAATTAACACTTAACTGAAATTGCTAAGCGCAAAAAGAAAAATTCGAGATTTCAGGATTTTTGGGTTTTGGGATTTTTGGGGTGTTACATATTATACCCATAAAGTAGCCTTTAGAGCAACCTTAACTCAAGGGCGAAAAAAGACAATGAACTCCATGACCAAAATAAGCACATTTAATGGCATCAAAAAATGCCACTAAACACATGACCCAACACTTGACAAAAAAATGAGATAAAGAACCTTTTATTGTCCAATTATCGAGGATTCTCAACAGGATCACCAAAATTCTCAATGGGTCAGATGTATCGTTACCCCTCCATACCTCCCTCGGGAAGGCTTACCATAAGGAACGTTACCCCCCATACCCCCATACCCCCATACCCCCATACCCCCTTCACATGCTGTAAACACCAATAATAATAATAAAATAATTTCACGACCTCAGATTTGTGGTCCCAAAACTACTGTTTTGATTTAGCTAAAACTGGGCTGTTACAACTCTTTCCTTTTAGGGATTTTTGTCCCTAAAAATCTTACTAAAGAATAGGTTTGAATATTGCTTTCTAATAGCATCCTCGGGTTCCCACGTAGCTTCTTCTACCCCATGTTGCTGCCATAATACTTTTACTAACACTATTTTTTATTTTATTATTCTTTGATCTCACGAGCTAGAATTCAGATCGGTTCTTCGTTATATGATAAATCTGACAGAATCTCGACTTCAGTTAGGGAAATAACATGTGAATGATCGAATCTGTACCTTCGTAGCATCTGTAACAGCCTAAATTAGACCCTAATCAGAATGGTGGTTTCGGGACCACGAATCTGAGTCAGAAAAATATTTTAAAATTATTTTCTGTGTTTATTTTGAGTGAATTTTTATTTGTGAAATTTTTGTGATTTAATTTCGTCGTTTAGGTGTCCGATTAAATAAAAGGATTTAATATATAAAGGGTTAAGTTGTTAGTGGCTTTTAAAAATGAAGGACTTAAGTAGTAAATAGTCCATTGACATATTGAATGGACGGCTATGGACATATATTATGTGAATTTGTTATAATTTAAATAAGGTTAAAAAAGTAAACTAATAATATAACTTAGTATAATATAAAATATATCATAAAAAGAAAGTGTTCATACTTTTATGTCCACCATTGCCGAATATAAACAAAGAAAAGAGAAAAGAAAAACCAAGCTAGGGTTTAGTCAATTTGAAGCTCAATCAAGGTATGAGTTTAGCCCGATTTTTGATAATTTCTACGTTTTTGAGATCATTGCTTCGAGTACTACAAAACCCAAGAATTAATTTTTGATTTTGATGAATATTTTGAGTTGTGCCATTGTTGATAGCTTGTGATTTTTGTTGTTTGATGATGAAAAATGAAAAATATGTTTTAGATTAACATATTTTGTATTGGAGTTTTTGATGATTTTGAGTAATTAGGACTTAATTGCAAAAATAATAATTTGAGGGACCAAACTGTGAAATTGATAAAATATATGGACTTGTATGAGCATGGGTACTATTCGGCCTAACATGGGTGTTGTGAAATTTTGTGCATTTTGTGTTTTGTACAATAGGGATTAAATTGTAAAAATTATAAATGTCAGGGGTAAAATGGTAATTTGCCCATTTATGTGTTTTTTGACTGAATTGAATGAAAATATGTTTGAATAAGCTTACTTTGAATGTGTTTAGATCAAGAACTAAAGAAATCAGATTTGGATCGGGGAAAAACGAAAGTTGTTGACAAGTAGCCCCGTCCCGTTTTACGACGTTCGAGGTAAGTTTATAAGCAAATAGATGTGTTTACTGGTAAATAAATGTTATGTTTACATGCTGTTATATTTTGGCCGAATATGATTAAATGTGGCTACTACACTTCTGAGCTCGATTCGACCGAGTTACGACGTCTGAAAGCCCCGTATGAACCTTTGGAATAGTTAGGATACAAATGTCATGACATAGGATTTTGATATTTGTGTGCGAGTAAGTCCATTTCATCGATTTGTGATTTCGATATGCGTTTACGAGTAAGACCCTGTCTGGGATAGTGGCATCGATATGTGGCTACATGTAAGACCACGTCTGGGACGTTGGCATTGTATGATTTATGTGATTATTCGAGTGTCCTATTCAAATCTGAATGGTTCATTGGGCAAAGGTAAACTGTGTATGGATTGTACATTACGAGCTAAGTGGTCAGGTGTGGGCTAGCTTGATGACTACCTAAGTTAAGGTAAGAAGGTACTGTGGTTATGTACTTTAAATTATGCATAATGCAAATAAGGATTTCATGTGTATTTGAATATACGTATTTGGCTTATGAATGAATAATTTGTGTAGTATTGAAATGTTACTTAACATGTGTGCATATAAATTTTTGTATTCGGCTACCAAGGTATTAATTATACATGAGATAACATTTGGTGTTTCTTAAGTCGATTAAAAGAGTGAATTGATGTGTGGATATTATGACTACTAGCTTGGAAGTTGATTTATATTGAATTAAATGAGAGTATTTGTATTCGGCTTAGGCGGTTAACAATGTTAATACATTTCATTTAGTTAATTTAAATCAAATGTGTTACTGAGTTGTTTATTGCTTGTGACTTACTAAGCTGTGGTAGCTTACTTTGTGTATTACATTACTCTGTTTTATAGATTTTGAAGTCAAGCAGCAAGCTTGGGGATCGTCAACCAAGTTCATCACACTATCTACAACTGTGGTACTTTTGAACTAAACTTGAATTATGGTATGTATAGGTTGGTTTTGGAGTTAAATATTTTGGAAATGAATGTATATACAAGCCATGCAAAAATAGCTAAAGTTCTTAAGTTCGTTTTTTTTTTCTGCTTTGGTTGTGGTCATTTCTCTTCCTGTGTTCGGTCTTAGATTGAGAATGGCTTAAGTTCACTTTGATTAATATGCTGTGTTCTATGGATGGATATAGCATGGGTTATGTGTTGAAATGTTGAATTAGGTTAATGACTTTGCATGAGGTATGGAGAAATATGCCGTAAGTTATAAATATTTATAAGTGATGCTATGTGATTGTGTATCAAAGTTGGTTTATAACTTAGTAAGTGATATGATAAATTTGATCATAAGCTTGTTAGATTAATTTGGATATGTTTGAGTTAAGGAGAAATATACATATGTGAATTTGTTTTTATGCTTTGGTTTAGGTTTGTAAATGCATGGACATAATTCTTAGTAAGCCTAGATTTGAGTACTACCATACGATAATGAATGGTAACAAGTATTAAATACATGTTAAAATTGTTTTGGTTAATTATTTGACATGTGCCCATAAATAAGGTGTGTGCAAGGATTGTTATTTGCAATATATTGACAATTTGATAATTTAATGAATTTTTGCATGATATAATATTAAATTATCATTAGGGTTCTTTGAGAGATTTATGCTAAATGGTAAAATGTGTTTGAACATGGTAATATATGTTGCATTCTTTATATGATGATGATTTATCAATTTGAAATTTTTATTTGCCTTATAGTTTTAATTGGTCATGTTCAGTTGCAACTACTTATATGTTTATAAGTATAAAAAAAAAATGAATTAGTTTGCTTTAATGTATTACTTATGAATAACATAATAATTAATGTAGTAATGCGATATAAATAGATAAAAAAAATAAACAATAAAAAAAGTAATGAAATTTATTTCATTTAATGCAACCTGTGCATACATGTGACATATGTATACAACAAGCCAAATGGTCAATAATGTAGCCATAGACGTGTTCCATGTTTCGTGTATGAAGTAAATGATTAATTTTGTACACACATTTTAGATTATACATTATTTGTGATGTATTGTGTATCTTAAATTTCTTTTAAGATTTGATAATGAATTGAGTTACAAGCTTATATGCGATTTGAATTTTGAATTGAAATTTATAAACAACGTTTGTATGAATATTAGTTTAATCGGTAATACCTCATAACCCTAACCTGGCGATGGATATGGGTTAGGGGTGTTATATTTTATTGGTATTAGAACTACAGTTTAGTCGGTTCTAGGACTACGTAGTGTGTGTGAGTTTAGCTATACATGCCATAATTATATACTTTGATAGTGTGTTGACTTCTGACATTTCAAATGTGTTTTCATATAGTAAATGGATCCCGACAAAGCTGTAGCTGATGACGTCGAGAGTGTGGCGCCTACTCCCGCGCAAGGGACAGCGCAGGCTGATTCTCGACCGACTTCGAGTAATCCAGAAAGTGAGGCTGAACAAGCCTTCTATCAAATGATGAATGACTGGTTCATCCAATATATTCGGACTAACCCGGCTGTACAACAACCTCCACCCCCGATTAATCCATCTTCGATGCGTGCTATACCTCAAGTAAGTGATCCGTTGCAATTGAATAGACCACCTGTCGATAAAATTAAAAAAAGTGGGGTTGAAGAGTTTAAAGCCACTGATGAAGATGATGCTGAGCGGGCTGAGTTCTAGCTTAATAATACCATCTGTGTGTTTGATGAGATGTCCTGTACTCCTAATGAATGTTTAAAATGTGCTATATCCCTACTTCGAGACACATCATACCATTAGTGGAATACCCTAGTATTAGTAGTTCCGAGAGAGTAGGTGACCTGAGAATTCTTTTAGGCTGAGTTCCGTAAGAAATATATTAGCCAGAGATTTATCGACCAGAAGCGTAAAGAATTTCTGGAGCTAAAACAGGGTTAGATGACTGTGACAGAGTACGAGCGAAAATTTGTGAGACTCAGTCGGTATGCTCGGGAGTGTGTTTCTACTGAGCCCATAATGTGTAAAAGATTTGAAGAGGGGCTGAATGAAGATATCAAACTGTTAGTTGGCATACTAGAGATAAAAGAGTTTGTGGTACTTGTTGAGCGAGCCTGTAAAGTTGAGGAGCTCAGGAAAGAGAAAAAGAAAGCTGATTTTGAAGCTAGAGACTCGCGTAAGAGATCATTCAGCAATTCAGTTCAGTCAGCACCAAAGAAGTTTCGAGATGATTTTAGCCATTCTAAAGCTACTTCAGGTTACTCCAGTCAGGATTAGAACAGACCAGCAATGAGTTCGAGAGTTACCTTAGTAGCCAGTGTGGGTAATGTCAGATCAAATCAGCCCAAGTGTAAACATTGTGGTAAACGATATCCCGGCAGTTGCAGGTTGCATGATCGGGCCTATTTTAAGTGTGGATCGACATATATATTTGAGACTGCCCAATGTTAACTGAGGAAAATATAGTACAGAATACGAGATCAAGTAACACTGGAGCTCGAGGTACACTACCCAAAAATGCTGGTAATACGAGTGGCAGTTAGAGAGGGACTAAAGACACGACAATCAGATCTGAGGCTCGTGCACCTGCCAGAGCCTATGCTATACGTGCACGAGAAGAGGCTTCATCCCCGGATGTTATTACTGGTACATTTACTCTTTATGATACTAATGTAATTGCATTGATTGATCCTAGTTCTACTCATTCTTATGTGTGTGAGACATTAGTATTCAACAAGACTCTACTTGTTGAGTCTATTGAGTTTGTGATTAGAGTGTCAAACCCCTTGGGCCGATGTGTTATGGTTGATAAAGTGTGTAAGAATTGTCCCTTAATGGTTCGGGATCTGTACTTTTCGGCTAATTTGATGTTGCTGCCATTTGATGAGTTTGACATAATTCTGGGTATGGATTGGCTGACTTTACATGATGCTGTTGTGAACTGCAAAAGAAAGACTATTGATCTACGGAGCCAGAATGATGAAATTATCCGAATTGAATCTAGTGATTTATATTGTTTATCAGTAGTGATTTCTTTGATGCTAGCTCAAAAATATGTGAGAAAAAGGTGTGAAGCTTATTTTGCCTATGTGCTCGACAATAAAGCGGCTGAAAGAAACATTGAATCAGTACCTGTTGTATGTGAGTATCCGGATGTGTTTCCTGAAGAATTACCGAGTTTGCTGCCTATTCGGGAAGTAGAGTTTGATATTGAGTTAATGCCTGGGACGACTCCGATATCCATAGCTCCGTACAAATTGAACCTACAGAATTAAAAGAATTGAAAGCTCAGTTGCAAGAATTGACAAATAGAGGTTTTGCACGACCAAGTTTCTCTCTGTGAGGTGCACCTGTGTTGTTCGTGAAAAAGAAAGACGGAACTATGAGAATGTGCATCGATTATAGACAGCTTAATAAGGTGACTATAAAGAATAAGTATCTGCTGCCACGGATTGATGATTTGTTTGACCAGCTGAAAGGGGCTACTGTATTTTCGAAGATAGATTTCAGATCCGGCTACTATCAGTTGCGAGTTAAAGAATCAGATGTGCCAAAGACTACTTTCAGAGCGAGGTACGGACATTATGAGTTTTTGGTTATGCCTTTCGGACTCACTAATGCACCCACTGTTTTCAAGGATTTGATGAATCGAATCTTCAGACCGTATCTAGATCGGTTTGTGGTTGTGTTTATAGATGATATTTTGATCTACTCCCATGATGAAGCTGAACATGCTGAACATTTGAGACTTGTGTTGCAGACATTGCGAGATAAGCAGTTGTATGCAAAATTCAGTAAATGCGAGTTCTGGTTAAGTAAAGTTAGTTTTCTGGGCCATGTAGTATCAGCATCAGTTATTCGGTTCGATCTGAGCAAAATTTTAGCTATAGTGGATTGGAAACCTCCAAAGAATGTTTCTGAAGTTTGAAGCTTTCTGGGACTTGCTAGTTATTATAGACGGTTCGTGAAAGGTTTCTCTATGATTGCAGCTCCAATGACAAAGCTACTGCGGAAAGATGTTAAGTTTGAGTGGTCTGAGAAGTGCCATAGAAGTTTTGATCGGTTGAAAGCCCTTTTGATAGAAGCACCAGTGTTAGTTCAGCCAGAATCGAGTAAAGAATTTGTTATTTATAATGATGCATCATTAAATGGTTTGGGCTATGTTCTGATGCAGGAAGGCAGAGTGATAGCTTATGCCTCGAGACAATTAAAGCCACATGAAAAGAATTATCCGACACATGACCTGGAACTGGCAGCCATTGTGTTTGCGTTGAAAATTTGGCGTCACTATTTGTTCAGTGAGAAATGTCATGTTTATTCTGATCATAAAAGCCTGAAATATTTGATGACTCAGAAAGATCTGAATTTGAGACAACGTTGATGGTTAGAATTACGAAAAGACTATGAGCTTGTGATTGATTATCACCCAGGAAAGGCTAACGTTGTTGCTGATGCTTTAAGCCAAAAGTCACTGTTTGCTTTGCATGCAATGAATACACATTTTGCCATGTCTGATGATGGTTCGATAGTGGCTGAATTGAAAGCTAGACCGTTGTTTATTCAACAAATATGTGATGCCCAAAAATTTGATAATGAATTGATTGCGAAACAAGCTCAGTGTGAGATGGATGCTGATTCAGAGTTCAGAGTTGATGCTGATGACTGTTTGAGGTTCAGAGACCGGATTTCCATCCCGAAGAATTTAGAGTTGATTCAGATGATTTTGAATGAAGCTCACAGCAGTCGATTGTCTGTTCACCCTGGTAGTACAAAGATATATAACGATCTGAAATAGCTTTAATGGTGGCCTGGCATGAAAAGGGACATTTCTGACTTTGTTGCAAGATGTTTAGTCTGTCAACAAGTAAAAGCTGAGCACCAGGTGCCTTCAGGATTACTTCAGACTATCATGATACCTGAGTGGAAATGGGATAGAGTCAAGATTGATTTTGTATCTGGTTTACCTGAGTGGAAAGATTCAATCTGGGTTGTTGTTGATAGATTGACTAAATCGGCTCATTTTGTTTCGATATGTACAGACTACTCACTGGATAAGCTGGCTGAATTCTATGTTTCTCAGATTGTGAGATTACATGGTGTGCCTATATCTATTGTTTCGGATAGAGATCCGAGGTTTACATCACGGTTTTGGAAGAAATTGCAAGATGCCCTGGGAACGAAATTACTTTCAGTACTGCTTTCCATCCACAAACAGATGGCCAGTCTGAGTGAATCATTCAGATACTTGAGGATATGTTGAGATGTTGCATTCTCGAGTTCGAAGGTACGTGGGAATGATATCTACCTCTGATTGAATTTGCGTATAATAACAGCTATCAATCGAGTATCAAAATGGCACCTTAAAAAGCTTTGTATGGTCGTAAATGCCATACGCCATTGTACTGGATTGAGCTCAGTGAAAATAAGATACACGGGGTTGACTTGATCAGAGAAACTGAACAGAAAGTGAAAGTGATCCGTGAAAGTTTGAGGGCAGCGCTGGATCGACAGAAATCTTATGCGGACTTGAAACGTAAAGATATAGAATTTTAGATCAGAAACAAAGTTTTCTTGAAAGTCTCACCGTGGAAGAAAATACTCAGATTTGGTCGTAAAGGTAAATTGAGTCCGAGGTTTATTGGGCTGTATGAAGTTATAGAGCGTATCGGGCCAGTTGCTTACAGACTATTGTTGCCATCTGAGTTAGAAAAGATCCACAATGTATTCCATGTTTCGATGCTTCGGAGATTTCGATCTGATCCTTCACATGTGATTAGTTTGTTTGAAATTGAAACTTAGCTTGATATGACCTAAGAAGAAGAACCGATTCGTATTTTGACTCTTGAGATTAAAGAGTTGAGAAATAAGAAGATTCCGTTAGTTAAAGTACTGTGGCATAAACATGGAGTTGAGGAAGCAATGTGGGAACCAGAGGATACAATGAAAGAACGTTATCCGAACCTATTCACTGGTAAGATTTTTGGGGACGAAAATCCTTAAGGGGGGAGAGTTGTAACAACCCAAATTAGACCCTAATCAGAACGGTGGTTTCGGGACCACGAATTCGAGTCAAAAAAATATTTTAAAATTATTTTCTGTGTTTATTTTGTGTGAATTTATATTTGTGAAATTTTCGCGATTTAATTTTGTCGTTTAGGTTTCCGATTAAATAAAAGGATTTAATTGCGTAAATTAAAAATTTGGTAGTTTAATATATAAAGGGTTAAGTTGTTAGTGGCTTTTAAAAATGAAGGATTTAAGTAGTAAATAGTCCATTGACTTATTGAATGGACGGCTATGGACATATATTATGTGAATTTGTTATAATTTAAATAAGGTTAAAAAAGTAAACTAATAATATAACTTAGTATAATATAAAATATATTATAAAAACAAAGTGTTCATAATTTTATGTCGACCATTGCCGAATATAAACAAAGAAAAGAGAAAAGAAAAACCAAGCTAGGGTTCGGTCAATTTGAAGCTCCATCAAGGTATGAGTTTAGCTTGGTTTTTGATAATTTCTACGTTTTTGAGATCGTTGCTTCGAGTACTACAAAACCCAAGCTTTAATTTTTGATTTTGATGAATATTTTGAGTTGTGCCATTGTTGATAGCTTGTGATTTTTTTTGTTTGATGATGAAAAACGAAAGATATGTTTTAGATTAACATATTTTGTATTAGAGTTTTTGATGATTTTGAGTAATTAGGACATAATTACAAAAATAATAATTTGAGGGACCAAAATGTGAAATTGATAAAATATATAGACTTGTATGAGCATGGTACTATTCGGCCTAACATGGGTGTTGTGAAATTTTGTGTATTTTGTGTTTTGTGTAATAGGGACTAAATTGTAAAAATTATAAATGTCAGGGGTAAAATGGTAATTAACCCATTTATGAGTTTTTGGACTAAATTGAATGAAAATATGTTTGAATGAGCTTACTTTGAATGTGTTTAGATCAAGAACTAAAGAAATTAGATTCGGATTGGGGAAAAATGAAAGTTGTCAACTAACAACCCCGTCCCGTTTTACGACGTCCAAGGTAAGTTTATAAGCAAATAGACGTGTTTATTGGTAATTAAATGTTATGTTTACATGCTGTTATGAAATGTTAGAATTTAAGTATATTTTGGCCGAATATCATTAAATGTGGCTACTACACTTCGGAGCTCGATTCGACCGAGTCACAACGTCTGAAAGCCCCGTATGAACCTTAGGAATAGTTAGGATACATATGTCATGACATAAGATTTCGATATTTGTGTGTGAGTATGTCCATGGTATTGATTTGTGATTTTGATATGTGTTTACGAGTAAGACCCTGTTTGGGACAGTGGCATCGATATGTGGCTACATGTAAGACCACGTCTGGGACGTTGGCATTGTACGATTTATGTGATTATCCGAGTGTCCTATTCAATTCCGAATGGTTAATCGGGAAAAGGTAAACTGCGTAAGGATTGTACATTATGAGCTAAGTGGTCAGGTATGGGCTAACTTGATGACTACCTAAGTTAAGGTAAGAAGGTACTATGGTTATGTACTTTAAATTATGCACAATGCAAATAAGGATTTCATGTGTATTTGAATATACGTATTCGTCTTATGAATGAATAATTTGTGTAGTATTGAAATGTTACTTAACATGTGTGTATATAAATTGTGTATTCGGCTTGCTAGGTATTAATTATACATGAGATAACATTTGGTGTTTCTTAAGTCGAATAAAAGAGTGAATTGATGTATGGATATTATGACTACTAGTTTGGAAGTTGATTTATATTGAATTAAATGATAGTATTTGTATTCGACTTAGGTGCTTAACAATGTTAATACATTTCATTTAGTTAATTTAAATCAAATGTGTTACTGAGTTGTTTATTGCTTGTGACTTACTAAGCTGTGGTAGCTTACTTTGTGTATTACGTTACTCTGTTTTATAGATTTTGAAGTCAAGCAGCAAGCTTGGGGATCGTCAACCAAGTTCATCACACTATCTACAGCTGTGGTACTTTTGAACTAAACTTGAATTATGGCATGTATAGGCTGGTTTTGGAGTTAAATATTTTGGAAATGAATTTATATACAAGCCATGCAAAAATGGATAAATTTCTTAAGTTGGTTTTTGATTGTGCTTTGGTTGTGGTCATTTCTCTTCTTGTGTTCAGTCTTAGATTGATAATGATATAAGTTCACTTTGATTAATATGCTGTGTGCTATGGATGGATATAGTATGGGTTATGTGTTGAAATGTTGAATTAGGTTAATGACTTTGCATGAGGTATAGAGAAATATGCCATAAGTTATAAATATTTATAAGTGATGCTATGTGATTGTGTATCAAAGTTGGTTTATAACTTAGTAAGTGATATGATAAATTCGATCATAAACTTGTTAGATTAATTTGGATATGTTTGAGTTAAGGAGAAATATACATATGTGAATTTTTTTTTATGCTTTGGTTTAGGTTCGTAAATGCATGGACATAATTCTTAGTAAGCTTAGATTTGAGTACTACCATAAGGTAATGAATGGTAACAAGTATTAAATACATGTTAAAATTGTATTGGTTAATTACTTGACATGTGCCCATAAATAAGGTGTGTGCAAGGATTGTTATTTGCAATTTATTGACAATTTGATAATTTAATGAATTTTTGCATGATATAATATTAAATTATCATTAGGGTTCTTTGAGAGATTTATGCTAAATGGTAAAATGTGTTTGAACATGGTAATATATGTTGCGTTCTATGATGATGATTTATGAATTTGAAATTTTAATTTGCCTTATAGTTTTAATTGGTCATGTTCAGTTGCAACTACTTATATGTTTATAAGTATAAAAAAAATGAATTAGATTGCCTTAATGTATTACTTATGAATAACATAATAATTAATGTAGTAATGCCATATAAATAGATAAAAAAATAAACAATAAAAAAGTAATGAAATTTATTTCATTTAATGCAACCTGTGCATACATGTGACATATGTATATAACAAGCCAAACGGTCAATAATGTAGCCATAGACGTGTTCCATGTTTCGTGTATGAAGTAAATGATTAATTTTGTACATACATTTTAGATTATACATTTTTTGTGATGTATTGTGTATCTTAAATTTCTTTTAAGATTTGATAATGAATTGAGTTATAAGTTTATATGCGATCTGAATTTTGAATTCAAATTTATAAACAACGTTTGTATGAATATTAGTTTAACCGGTAATACCTCATAACCCTAATCTGGCGAATGATATAAGTTAGGGATGTTACAGCATCGATACATGAAACAGGTTGTGAATCTTCTCTAGCTTAGCCGGTAATGCTAGTCGATAAGCAACTGGCCCAACTCGCTCGATGATTTCATACAGTCCAATGTATCTTGGACTCAACTTCCCTTTTCTGCCGAATCTAAGTATTTTCTTCCATGGTGAAACTTTTAAAAACACTCTATCCCTGATTTGAAACTCAATATCTTTCCGTTTCAAGTCAGGGTAAGATTTCTAAGGATTTGACGCCATTTTCAAACTATCACGTATTACTTTCACTTTTTCTTTTGTTTCTTTAATCAGATCAACACTGTGAATCTTATGCTCGCTAAGTTCAGTCTAGTACAATGGTGTTTAACATTTCCGACCGTATAAAGCTTCATACGGTGCCATTTTGATAATTGATTGTAAACTATTGTTATATGCAAATTCAATGAATGGAAAATACTTTTCCCATGTACCTTCGAACTTAAGAATGCAACATCTAAACATATCCTCGAGTATCTAAATATTCTGTTTGGATTGACCATTTGTCTGCGGGTGAAATGCGGTACTAAAATGTAGCTTTGTACCCAGTGCATCTTTTAGTTTCTTCCAAAACCTTGATGTGAACCTCGGATCTCTATCCTAAATAATAAAAATAGGTACTTCGTGTAATCTCACAATCTCGGAGATATACAACTCAGCAAGCTTGTCAAGCGAATAATCTGTATGCACAGGAATGAAATGATCTGATTTTGTCAACCTGTCAACTACAACCCAAATTGCGTCTTTCTTACTTGGAGATAGGGGTAGACCCAAAACAAAATCCATAGTCACTCTATCCCATTTCCATTCACGAATCATAATCGGTTGCAATAAACTAGACAGCACTTGATGCTCAGCTTCAACTTGCAGACAAATTAAACATTTCGAAACTAACACTGAAATGTCATGTTTGATACCATGCCACCAATAGAGTTGTTTGAAGCCATTATACATTTTTGTGCTTCTCGGATGAACAAATAAATGACTACTATATGCTTCGTTTAAAATCATCTAAATTAACTTTGAATTCCTCGGAACACATATTCGACCTCTGAATATTAAACAATCAACAAAATCAACTTGAAACTCTGAATCAGGGTTCAAATCACATTGAGCTCGTTTTGCTAATATTTTATTATCGATTTTCTGAGCTTCACAAATTTTCTGTAAAAACAACAGTCTCGCTTTCAACTAGCTACAATCGAGCCTCATCAGAAAGAGGTAACTGAGTATTCATTGCACGTAAAGCAAAAAAAAAAAAGATTTTTGGCTTAATGCATCAGCAACAACATTTGCTTTTCTCTGATGGTAGTCAATCACTAGCTCGTAATCTTTTAGCAATTCTAGCCATCTCCGCTGTCGCAAATTCAAATCTTTTTGAGTCATCAGGTATTTTAAACTCTTGTGATCTAAATAAACATGACATTTCTCACCAAACAAATAATGACACTAGATCTTCAATGCAAATACAATGGCTGCTAACACTAAATCATGAGTCAGGTAATTCTTTTCATGCGGCTTCAACTGTCTCGAGGCATAAGCTATGACTTTGCCTTCTTGCATCAAAACACAACCCGGGCCATTCAACAATGCATCACTATAGATCACAAATTCTCTACCCGATTCTGGCTGCACTAACACTAGTGCTTCAGTCAAAAGAACCTTCAGTTGATCAAAACTTTTCTGACATTTCTCGGACCATTCAAACTTTACATCTTTCTGAAGCAATCTCGTTAACAGAGTTGCAATCATCGAAAAGCCTTTCACAAATCATCTATAATAGCCGGTTAGTCCTAGAAAACTGCAGACTTCAGACACATTTCTCAGAGGCTTTCAATCCATTATTGCAGAAATCTTTCTTGAATCGACTCGAATACCTGATGCTGATACAATATGCCCCCAAAAACCAATTTTGCGTAACCAAAACTCACATTTACTGAACTTTGCAAATAACTGCTTATCACGTAGAGTTTGCAATACAACTCTTAAATACTCGACATGCTCAGTTTCATTTCTCGAATATATCAATATATTATCAATGAACACAACAACAAATTGATCTAGGTACGATCAAAAAATCTTGTTCATTAAGTCCATAAAGATAGCAGGTGCATTCGTTAATTCGAAAGGCATTACTAAAAATTCATAGTGACCATACCTTGTTCTGAATGCAGTCTCCGGCACATCTGAGTCTCTAACCTGCAATTGATAATAGCCTGATGTCAAATCTATCTTTGGAAACACTTTAGCCTATTTTAACTGATCAAACAAATCATCTATTCTGGGTAGAGGATATTTATTCTTTATTGTCACTTTGTTAAGCTGCCGGTAGTCTATACACATTCTCATCGTGCCATCTTTCTTTTTCACAAACAACACAGGAGCACCCCAAGGCGAGAAACTCAGTCATGCAAATCCTCTATCGATTAATTCTTGCAACTGAGCTTTTAATTCTTTTAACGCTGTCGGTGCCATTCTGTACGGAGCTATCAATATCGGTGTTGTACCCGACATTAACTCAACACGAAACTCAACCTCTCGTATCAGTGGTAAACCTGATAACTCTTCAGGAAACACATCTAGATACTCACACACAACTGGCACTAATTCAATCTTCTTTTCATTCACTTTAGTACCAAGCACATAGGCCAAGTAAGCTTCACAACCCTTTCTCACATATTTATGAGCTAACATTGATAAAATCACTGTTGGCAAGTCATTCAGATCATCTGACTCAATCCGAATAATTTCATTATTCTGACATCTCAAATCTATCATTTTTCGTTTGCAATTCACAACAACATCATGTAACGTTAACCAATCCATACCCAGAATTATATCAAATTCATCAAATGGTAACAACATCAAATCGGCTGGAAAACAAAAATATCGAATCATCAACGGAAATTTCTTACACACTTTATCAACCAACACACACTAGCCTAAGGGGTTCGATACTCTAATTACAATTTTAGTAGACTCTACAGGCAAAGTCTTACTGGATACTAAATTCACACACATATATATATGAATGAGTTGATCCTGGATCTATCAATGCAATAACTTTAGTATCATAGAGAGTAAAAGTAACGGTAATGACGTCTAGAGATGACGCATCTTCGCGAGCTCGTATAGCATAAACTCGTGTAGGTGCTCTCGTCTCTAACCTCACAACAGAGTCTTTAGTCATTTCTTAGTTACCACTCATATTTCCCGTGTTTCTAGGTGGTCTACTTCTAGCTAAAGTGTTACTCGACCTCATATTCTGTACTATATCTTGCTCAGCCAACTTATGACAATCACGGATAAAATGATCCAATAATCCACATTTAAAATAGGTCTGATCATTTAATCTACAATCACCAGGATGTCGCTTACCACAATGTTTACATTCAAGTTGGTTAGGTCTCACACGACCAATACTAGAAATCGAAGTAGCTAAAGTTTTGAAGCTCGACAGTTGTTGTAACACCCTATCTTGTAACCATCGCCAGAATAGGTTAAGAGGCATTACAAGACTTATAACTCTAATTAGAAAAATCTTACAACAAAAATCATCTCATTAATAATGAAATTCCTTCATTCACATTCAATAATCATATAAAATTTATTATACAATACTTAAACATGCATTTGGGATCCAATTGATAACATATAAAAGTTTCATAACTTATAAAAATTTTCAACTTTTAAAAGGTCACACGCCTGTGTGAACAGGCCGTGTGCCTCACATGGTCGAGACACACTCGTGTGTCAAAGCCGTGGCAAAACAGGGCATAGCTACTGACTTGCTCACACGGCCAGACTACACACCCGTGTGTCCATCTCGTGTGCTATGCACACGCCCGTTTCTAGGTCGTTTTCTAGGCCGTGCATAAAATAAGGGGTATTCTATTTGTGACATCATCATACCAATCAGGGTCACACGGCCAAACCGCACGCCCGTGTGTCTAGCCCGTGTCTGAACCTGATATACAACTGTAGTGTAACCAGGGGACACACGACCGTATAACATGGCTGTGTGTCACACACGGCTGAGACACATGCCCGTGTGGACAAAAATAGGCCATTAGAATAGCCAATTTGCCACCCCAATTTGGTCATCCTACAAGCCAAGGAAACAAGCATATTTATATCGCCATTTCAGCCAATTTCAACACCAAAACATGACTCTTTCATATCATATAATAGTCACCAAAATTCATACTTCTAAACCTTATCAATTCATACCAAACATAAGGTAATATCATACCAAGGCATTTCCTTCCATATATCATTCAATTCTCAAGTTAATCCTACCAAGATTTATCAACTAAAACATACCACAATTTTATATTAACATCACATACTATAAGTCATTATCAACCATAAGTTCAAGCACAACTTAACCAAATCACATGGCTAAGCATAAGTATCTCAAAACACCATTCCACAACTACTAGCCTATACATGCCATACTTCAAAAATATGTATTTTCAAAAGTATCGAATTAAGGTTCGATAGTGTGGTTATGATCCTTGACGGTTCCCGAGCTTGCAGTAGCTTCGATATCTATAAAACAATGCAAACACATAAGTATTTATGAATTCTCAAATCATTTATCAAATCTATACCAACCCAATCCATATGTTCATAAAAAATCAATGTACTTCATCTATAGAAAATCATCTACCACAAAGGTATCGTACATACCTGGATCTTCCCATATTTATTCACTTTCGTTCTCACCTCTTGTTCGAGTATATCAAAACTTCTCGTAAATTATTCATACTTAAACACCCACACACTTAGTGCTGTAAAAGTTAGCCGAAGCTAAAAATAATTCCGCACACTTAGTTCCATTTCAATGAATCGAAGCTCAGTCGGTATCACACACTTAGTGCCTTATATAGCTGAAGCTATTCCAACTCGCACATCTAATGCCATTTATAGCCAAAGCTATATATATTAAACCGCACACTTAGTGCTAAGCATAGTCAAATATCATCATACTCAAACTGTAATCAAATATCTATACAATTTATGCATTGTAATCGCATTAAAACATAACTTTAACATCATTTATCACGTACAAACTTACCTTGTACTCGGAATTGTCGATTTGAATTGTCTACTCGATAACCTTTGACTTCCCTCGATCTAAATCCTAATTCCTCCTTTCTTGATCTATATGTATTCAAAATTAACCCTTTTACTCGCCAATTAATTCAATTCAATCCATAAACACATATTTAGGGCATTTTACAAACTATCCCTCACATTTTCACATTTCGACACTTTAATCCCTATTTCACAAAATCAAAAAATATACATAATTTGCATATACACTAGCTTAGCCGAATTCTCCTAGTACTCATACTAGTCCACACATTTCATTTATTTCACATTTTAGTCCCTCAAAATAACATTTTTACAATTTATCCCAAATTTCTCAAATTCATCAAAAATCCAAAGACAAAACATGTAAACCCAAAATCAAACTTTCATAATTCATCTACTAACATCACAAAACTTATGAATTCATCAATGGCATCTCATCAAATCATCAACAATTTCATGAATTTAAACATAGGCTAGCTAGAACACTTAACAACAATCACAAAAGCGTAGTAATTATCAAAAACCAAAACAAAAACATACCTCAATTAAGATTTAAACTAGCCGAACCCTAAAAATCTTTTTCTTTTCTTTCTTGTTCTTCAATTTTTGGAACCAAACAACATATAATGTCTATTTTCATGTTTTATTATAACATATATTAACTTATTAAACATTTTACCATTATAACCTTTATTAAACCATTATAAAATCACTTAATGGATGGTTATTAATGTCCATTCAAGCTTCCAATGGTCAAATAAAAATATAAGGACCTCTCATTTAATAAGTCAAGTCAAATAAGTGCTTTTAGCATCTAGCACACATCTTTTACATTTTATGCGATTAGATCCTTTTTGCAAATTAAACACACAAACAGTTAAATTTTCACATAAGATTTTCACACACGTCAATTCACTTATAATAGGCATGAAAAATAATATTAAAATATTTTTTTGACTCGGATATGTGGTCGCAAAACCACTTTTTTGACTAGGGTCAAAACCGAACTGTTATAATTCTCCCCTCTTAGGGATTTTCGTCCCCGAAAATCTTACCGTTAAATAGATTTGGATATTGCTGTCTCATTGAACTTTAGGCCCCCACGTGGCCTCTCCAATACCATGTCGATGCCACATCACTTTAACTAACGAAATTTTCTTATTTTACAATCCTTTAACCTCACGAGCTAAGATACGTATCAGCTTTTCTTCGTAAGTCATATCAGACTGAATCTCAATCTCAGACGGAGGAATTATATGCAAAGGATCGGATCTGTATCGTCGAAGCATGGATACGTGAAATACATTATGAATCTTTTCTAGCTGTGGTGGCAACAACAATCTATATGCAACCGGCCCAATACGTTCAATAATCTCATATGGCCAGATGAACCTCAAACTCAATTTGCCTTTTCTACCAAATCGAAGCACTTTCTTCCACGGAGATACTTTCAAAAATATATTGTCGCCAATCTCAAATTCAATGTCTTTTCTTTTCAAATCTGTATATGATTTCTGACGATCAGAAGCTACTTTCAAACTATCTCGAATCACTTTTACTTTCTGTTCCGTTTCTTTTATCAAGTCAACATCGTGAATCTTGTTTTCGCTGAGCTCGGTCCAATACAAAGGTGTATGACATTTGCGACCATATAAAGCCTCGTATGGTGCCATTTTAATGCTTGACTGAAAACTGTTATTATAAGCAAATTCAATCAAAGGTAGGTATTGTTCCCATGTACCTTCAAACTCAAGAATGCAACATCTCAACATATCCTCGAGTATTTGAATAATCCGCACAAATTGGCCATCCGTTTGCGGATGACAAGCAGTACTAAAGTGTAATTTAGTACCCAGAGCATCTTACAACTTCTTCCAAAATTGTGATGTAAATCTTGGGTCTCTATCTGACACTATCGACAATGGCACACCATGCAATTTCACAATATCAAAAATGTATAACTCAGCTAATTTAGCATGTGAGTAATTGGATCGAATCAAAATAAAATGAGCTAATTTCATCAATCGATCAACTACAACCCAAATTACATCTTTCTTTCTCGAAGACAGGGGCAAACCTGAAACAAAGTCCATGGTTACTCGATCCCATTTCCATTCCGGAACCATAATCGGTTGTAGCAAACCAGATGGCACCTGATGTTTAGCTTTAACTTGCTGACATATCAAACGTTTAGAAACAAAATCAGAGATATCTCTTTTCATTTCAGACCCCAATAATGCTGTTTCAAATAATTATACATTTTCGTACTACCCAGATGCACAGATAAACGACTACTGTGGGCTTCACTCAAAATCATTTAAATTAGCTCTGGATTCCTTGAAATACAAATTTGATCTCGAAATCTCAAGCAATCATCTTTATCAACTCTAAATTCTGAATCAGACTCTACATTACACTGAGCTCGTTTAGCTAAAATCTCATTATCAATCTTCTGAGCTTCAATAATCTACTGTAAAAATAAAGGTCTCGCTTTTAATTCAGCTAAAACTGAACCATCATCAAACAGAACCAAATGAGCATTCATTCCATGCAAAGTAAACAATGATTTTCGAATCAAAGCATCAGCAACAACATTTGCTTTTCCCGGATGATAATCAATCACAAGTTCGTAATCTTTTAGTAATTCAAGCCATCTTCTTTGTCGCAAATTTAAATCTTTTTGCGTCATCAAATATTTCAAACTCTTATGATCAGAGTATACGTGACACTTCTTGCCAAACAAATAACGGCCCCAAATCTTTAGAGCAAACACAATTGCAACTAATTCAAGATCATGCGTTGGATAGTTCTTTTCGTGCAGCTTCAACTGTCTCGAAGCATAAGCAGTAACCTTTCCTTCTTGCATTAGAATACATCCCAAACAAATTAATGAAGCATCACTGTAGATCACAAATTCTTTACCCGATTCAGGTTGTACTAATACCAGAGCTTCAGTCAACAAAGCTTTCAACTGATCAAAGCTGTTCTGACACTTTTCAGACCACTCAAACTTCACATCTTTCTGAAGCAGTTTTATTAACGAAGTTGAGATCATCGAAAAACCTTTCACGAATCTTCTATAATAACCCGCAAGTCCCAAAAAACTACGGACTTCATATACATTCCTCGGAGATTTCCAATCTAAGATAGCAGAAATTTTGCTCGGATCAACTCGAATACCAGAGGCTGATACAATATGACCCAGGAAACCAACTTCTCACAACCAGAACTCACATTTACTAAATTTTGCATACAACTGTTTATCTCTCAAAATCTATAATACTATCCTCAGATGCTCAGCATGTTCAGATTCAATACGTGAATAAATCAATATGTCATCAATGAATACCACAAAAAATTGATCTAAATACGGTCTAAAAATTCTATTCATCAAATCCATGAAAATAGCAGGTGCGTTAGTCAATCCGAAAAGCATAACTAAGAATTCATAGTGAACGTACCTTGTTCTGAAAGCAGTTTTCGGAATATCTGAGTCTTTCACTTGCAACTGATAATAGCCTGATCTTAAATCTATTTTCGAAAACACAACAACTCCTTTCAACTGATCAAACAAATCATCAATTCGGGGCAGGGGATATTTATTCTTGATAGTCACTTTATTCAACTGACGATAGTCAATACACATTCTCATCGTACCGTCTTTCTTTTTCACAAATAGAACCGGAGCACCCCAAGGTGAAAAACTCAGTCTAGCAAATCCTCGATCAGTCAACTCTTACAATTGAGACTTTAATTCTTTCAGTTCAGTCGGGGCCATTCTGTATGGAGCTATTGAAATCGAAGTAGTACCAGGTACCAATTCAATGCCAAACTTTACCTCTTTAACCAGAGGTAATCCTGGAAGTTCTTCAGGAAACACATCAGGGAACTCGTAAACAACAAGCACAGATTCTACTTTCCTTTCTGATACTCTTGAATCAATCACATATGCAAAATAAGCTTCACAACCCTTTCTCACAATACTTAAAGCTTTCATCGAAGATATTACAGCAGATAATCCATTCTTGCATCTCAAATCAATAGTTTTCCGTTTGCAATTCACCACAGCATCATGCAAAGTTAACCAATCCATACCCAGAATTATATCAAACTCATCAAAAGGCAATAACATCAGATCAGCCGGAAAACAATTATCTCGAAACATTAACGGACAATTCTTGCAGACTTTATCAACCAGAACACATATGCCTAGGGGGTTCGGAACTCTAATTACAAATTCAGTAGACTTTACAGGAAAAGTCTTACTATTCACTAAGTTTATGCAAATATATGAATGTGTCGATCTAGGATCTATCAAAGCAATCACAAAAGTATCATAGAGAGTAAATGTACCCATAATCACATCTGGCAATGAAGCTTCTTCGCGAGCTCTAATGGCATAAGCTCTAGCAGGTGCACGAGCCTTAGATCTCACAACTGTGTCTTTCGTACCTCTCTGACTATCGCTTACATTTCCTAAATTTCTGGGAGGTCTACCTTGAGAAACATTACCACTTTGCCTTGGATTCTGAACATTATATTTTTCAGCTAAATCTGGGCAATCTTTTATAAAATGATTTCTTGAACCACAACTATAACAAGCTCGATTAATACTTTTTCCCCAGCATTCACTGAAATGTCGTCTTCCACACTGATCACACTTAGGCTTTTCATTCTTTACATTATCAACACTAGCAACAGATGTAGCTGAAGATTTGAAATTCAATTGCGATCTAGCACGATCTTTGGTCGAAGGTCCCTTACTAGTCTTTAAACGACTGCTATCATCTCTAAACTTCTTGGATCTAGATTGAAACGATTTGCCCAACGATCTCTTCCGTACCTCTCTAGCTTCAAAATCATCATTTCTTTTCTCTTTCCTAAGATCTTCAACTTTACATGCTCGCTCAACAAGCACTACGAATTCTTTGATTTCTAGGATCCCAACTAGCAAACGAATATCTTCATTCAAGCCGTCTTCAAATCTCTTGCACATTATTGCTTCTATAGATACGCATTCACGAGCATATTGACCCAGCTTACAAATTCTCGTTCGTATTTTGTAACAGACATACGGCCTTGTTTAAGCTCAGAAACTCTTTGTGTTTCTGATCAATGAATCTCTGACTGATATATTTCTTTCAGAGTTCAGCTTGGAAGAAATCCCAGGTAACTCGTTCACTCGGAACCACGGTTGTCAAAGTATTCCACCAATGATACGTCATATCTCTCAAAAGAGAAACAACACATTTTATGCATTCTTCAGGACTCAAAGACAACTCATCAAACACTCTTATTGTGTTCTCTAACTAGAACTCGACTTTTTTAGCATCATAACTTGTTGTAGCTCAAAATTCTTCAGCCCTTTGTTTTCTAATCTTATCAACTGGTGGTCTACTCAACTGTATCAGATTTACTGGTGGCATAACAGGAGCTTGAGGGGAATTACCCGGGGGTGGAGGTTGTTGTACAGCCAAATTGGTTCTAATATATTAGGTGAACCAATCATTCATCATTTGATAGAAGGCTTGTTAGGCCTCACTATCACGGCTACTCGTAGCTAGTCGAGAATCAGCTTGCACCATCTCTTGTGCAGGAGTAGGCGCATTACTTTCAACATCGTCTGCTACAGCTCTATCGGGATCCATTGCTATATAAAAGCACATTTCAATGTTAGGATTCATCATATTATCGCAGTCCATAAATATGGCATGTATAGTTAGACTCACATACGTTATGGTAGTCCTAGAACTGACTAAACCATAGCTCTGATACCAACAAAATGTAACACCCCTATCTTGTAACCATCGCCGGAATAGGTTAAGAGGCATTACCAGACTTATAACTCTAATCAGAACCATCTTACAACAAATATCATCTCATTAATAATGAAATTCCTTCATTCACATTCAATAATCATATAAAATTTATTATACAATACTTAAACATGCATTCAGGATCCAATTGATAACATATAAAAGTTTCATAACTTATAAAAAATTTTAACTTTTAAAAGGTCACATGCCCGTGTGAACATGTCGTGTGCCTCACACGGCCGAGACACACCCGTGTGTCAAAGCCGTGGCAAAATAGGGCATAGCTATTGACTTGCTCACATGGGCAGACTACACGTCCGTGTGTCCAGCCCGTGTGCTATGCACACGCCCGTTTCCAGGCCGTGTGCTAGGCCGTGCCGAAAATAGGGGGTATTCTATTTGTGACATCATCATACAAATTAGGGTCACACAACCACACGCCCGTGTGTCTAGCCCGTGTGCGAACCTGATACACAACTGTAGTGTACCCAGGGGACACACGACCGTATAACATGGCCGTGTGTTACACACGGCTGAGACACACGCCCGTGTGGAAAAAAATAGGCCATTAGAATAGCCAATTTGCCACCCCAATTTGGTCATCCTACAAGCCAAGGAAACAAGCGTATTTATATCACCATTTTAGCCAATTTCAACACCAAAACATGACTCTTTCATATAATATAATAGTCACCAAAAGTCATACTCCTAAACCTTATCAATTCATACGAAACATAAGGTAATATCATACCAAGACATTTCCTTCTATATATCATTCAATTCTCAAGTTAATCTTACCAAGATTTATCAACTAAAACATTCTACAATTTTATATTAACATTACATACTATAAGTCATTATCAACCATAAGTTCAAGCACAACTTAACCAAATCACGTGGCTAAGCATAAATATCTCAAAACACCATTCCACAACTACTAGTCTATACATGCCATACTTCAAAAATATGTATTTTCAAAAGTACCGAATTAAGGTTCGATAGTGTGGTTATGATCCTTGACAGTTTCCGAGCTTGCAGTAGCTTCGATATCTATAAAATAATGCAAACACACACAAAGTAAGCTTTTAAAGGCTTAGTAAGCTCGTACTATAATCATCAACAGTATATAAAACATAAAACATCAACACATAAGTATTTATGAATTCTTAAATCATCTATCAAATCTATACCAACCCAATCCATATGTTCGTAATAAATCAATGAACTTCATCTATATAAATCGTCTACCACAAAGGTATCATACATACCTGGATCTTCCCATATTTATTCACTTTCATTCTCACCTCTTGTTCAAGTATATCAAAACTTCCCGTAAATTATTCATACTTAAACATCCACACACTTAGTGCTGTAAAAGTTAGCCAAAGCTAAAATAATTCTGCACACTTAGTGCCATTTCAATTAATCGAAGGTAAGTCAGTATCGCACACTTAGTGCCTTATATAGCTGAAGTTATTCCAACTCGCACACCTAGTGCCATTTATAGCCAAAGCTATATATATTAAACCGCACACTTAGTGTTAAGCATAGTCGAATATCATATTACTCAAATCGTAATAAAATATCTATACAATTTATGCATTGTAATCACTTTAAAACATAACTTTAACATCATTGATCACGTACGAATTTTCCTCGTACTCGGAATTGTTGATTTGAATTGTCTACTCGATAACCTTCTACTTCCCTCGATCTAAATTGGAATTCCTCCTTTCTTGATCTATATGTATTCAAAATTAACCTTTTTATTCATCAATTAATTCAATTCAATCCATAAACACATATTTAGGGAATTTTGCAAACTAGCCCTCACATTTTCACATTTTGACACTTTAGTCCCTATTTCACAAAATCACAAAATATACATAATTTGCATATACACTAGCTTAGCTGAATTCTCCTAGTACTTATACTAGTCCAGACATTTCATTTATTTTACATTTTAGTCCCTCAAAATAACATTTTTACAATTTAGCCCAAATTGCTCAAATTCATCAAAAATCCAAAGACAAAACCTGTAAACCCAAAATCAAACTTTCATAATTCATCTACTAACATAAAAAAACTCATGAATTCATCAATGGCATCTCATCAAATCATCAACAATTTCATGAATTTAAACATGGGCTAGCTAGAACACTTAACAACAATCATAAAAATGTAGAAATGATCAAAAACCAAAACCAAAACATACCTCAATTAAGTTTTAAACTAGCTAAGCCTTAAAACTCTTTTTCTTTTCTTTTTTTTTCTTCAATTTTCGGCACCAAACAACATATAATGCCTATTTTCATGTTTTATTATAACATATATTAATTTATTAAACATTTTACCATTATAACCTTTATTAAACCATTATAAGATCACTTAATGGATGGTTATTAATGTCCATTCAAGCTTCCAATGGTCAAATGACAACATAAGGACCTCTCATTTAATAAGTCAAGTCAAATAAGTGGTTTTAACATCTAGCACACAACTTTTACATTTTACGCGATTAGATTCTTTTTGCAAATTAAACACACAAATAATTACATTTTCACACACATCAATTCACTTATAATAGGCACGAAAAATAATATTAAAATATTTTTTGACTCGAATATGTGGTCCTGAAACCACTATTTTGACTAGGGTCAAAACTGGACTGTTACAATTGTTTCACTCAATCTCTGTTTGAATGTCCCACAGATACATTGGAACAATTAGACGAGTCTCAAAATTTCTTTGATATAGACTGATAAGATTTACTAGCTGATCTCTTTCTCAAATCTCTTGCTTCAAAATCAGCTTTTCTCTTTTCTTTACTAAGATCCTTGGCTTTACAAGCTCTTTCAACTAACACAACAAATTCTTTGATTTCCAGAATCCTAACTAATAGCTTTACGTTTTCGTTCAATCCATCGATGAATCTTTTACACATGACCTCTTTAGTGGAGACATATTCTCGAGCATACTTGCTTAATCGTACAAATTCTCTTTCATACTTAGTTATAGTCATTCGACCCTGTTTCAATTCTAGAAACTCTTTATACTTCTGATCGAGAAATCATTGGCTTATATACTTCTTTTGGAACTTGCATTGAAAGAATTCCCAGGTGACTCGTGTAACAGCTCGATTTAGACCCTATTCAGAATGGTGGTTTTGGGACCACGAATATGAGTCAAAAAATATTTTAAAATTATTTTATGTGTTTATTATGTGTGAATTAATATCTGTGAAATTTTTGTGCTTTAATTTTGTCGTTTGAGTGCTCGATTTAATAAAAGGGCTTAATTGTGTAAAATGAAAATTTGATGGTTTAATGTTCAAGCACCGAATTGTGATTTTCTTTATAATTTGAAGTGTTTAAGTTGCAATTTTTCCATGATAGCATTTAATGGACGGTTGTGACCTTATATTATAATGGTTTTATATTTTATTATAAAGGTTAAATTTGTAAAATGTTAAATAATATATGTTATAATAAAACATAAAATTAAAAGCCATGCATTTTATTCATACTTTTGACCGAAAATTGAGAAAGAAATAAAGAAATAAGCTTAGGATATTCAGTCATTGTTGAGCTTGATTAAGGTATGTAACTAGCTCTGTTTTTGATAATTTTTACATTTTTGAGATCGTTGCAGTGTAATGTACAAAGCCCATGTTTGAATTTCTAATTTTGATGAATATTTTGAGTTATTACATTGATGAATAATTGAGCTTTGTGATGTTATTTGATGAATTATGAAAGATATGTTTTGGATTAATATGTTTTGCATTGGAATTTTCGATGATTTTGAGTAATTAGGGCTAAATTGTAAAAATAGTAAATTGAGGAACTAAAATGTGAAATAAATGAAATTTATGGACTTGTATGAACATGGATAATATTCGGCCGAAGCATGGTGTGTGCAAATTTTGCATGATTTGTGTTTTGTGCAATTTGGATTAAATTGTAAAAAGTGTAAAATGTCAGGGGCAAAATGGAAATTTGCCCATTTATGTGTTTTTGGACTAAATTGAATGAAATTATGTTTGAATTAATTTAATTTGAATATGTTTAGATAAAGAACCAAAACAATCAAATTTTGATTAGGGGAAAACCAAAGTTGTCGATTAGTCGTCCCGTTCCGATTACTGTTGTCCGAGGTAAGTTTATAGGCAAATAGATGTTGTAAATTTTAGTATATGTATATTATAAATGCTGATTTGAATTGTTATAATTTTTTGAGAATGTGCCGAATTGATATATGTTTGAGAGCAATGGTTACGAGTTCGATTCGATCGAGTTACGACATCCGAAAGCCCTGTATGAGCCTTAGTAATAGATAGGATATATATGTCATGACATAGGATTCTGATATATGTGTGCGAGTAAAACCACGTTTTATACGTTGGCTTTGATATGTGATTCTGATATATGTGTATGAGTAAGACCACATTTAATACGTTGGCATCGATATGTGATTCCGATATATGTGTGCAAGTAAGACCACGTCTAGTACGTTGGCATCGATATGTGATTACAGTAAGACCACGTCTGGGACATTGGCATTGTACAATATGTTGGATTATTTGAGTATCCTATTCAATTCTGAATGGTTCAACATGCAATGATAAGTTGTGATCGAATGTGTAAATCGAGCTAAAGTGATAAGGTATGAGATAGTTGATTATTTATTTGAAAATAAGGTAAGTTAGTTATTTGATATGTTATGCAAAATATACATGATGTTAATGTAAATATATGTGTTTTTGTGAAGTATATTCGGCCACATGTTATTTATAAGTATGTGATATTAAAGTTTGATTCAAAAGTATATGCTTATGAGTGTATATATATATTCGGTTATATAATAGTACCATGGTTTTGAAATTGAGTGTTACTTTGATAATAGATATATGAATATTCGGCTAAGGTAAAATTTATATATGAAAGTATATGTTATATATGAAATTGTAAGCTTGAAATTAAATGTGATTATGTTATTATAAATTGGTTTGGTTAAATTGAGTTGATATTGTCATTAAGTTATTTATTTGCTTATGACTTACTAGGCTATGATAGCTTACTGTGTGTATATTTGCCTCTGTTTTATAGATTTTGGAGTCAAGTTACGAGCTCGGGGATCGTCAACAAAGTTTATCACACTATCGACTATTTTTGGTACCTATAAGCTGAATTTCAAACCTATGGCATACATAGGCTAGATTATTTTTCGATATGTTTGATTTTGGTATGTATATATATATATAAGCTTTGCGAAAATGGCTTGTTTATTTTGTTAAGTTCGGATTTAAGGTTTGAACAAATTGTAGTTATGTTTGGTTGTGATTTTGATATTTCGCCCATTATATATTTATATGTGAATCATCGTTGATTTATTTGCTAATGGTGATGAAGTTATGTCAAAGTATATGTGTATGGTATATTTAATATGAAGTGAAATTGTGGTTGGATATTTTTGTTGAGTGATATGCATGATATATAAGTGGGATGTATTAGGTAAATGGCTATGATTTGAAGTGTTGGTATTCGGTTATGTGATGAAGTAGATATGGATAATATTTATATGTTTTTGATCATTGGTTGTAAATAAGACTTTAAGTATAATGAATAGCTTGTGAAATGATCATGTTTTAATTCGGCAAACAAGGCGAATTACCTTTTGGTTAATGTTAGATAATTGGGGTAACATGTATTTGTGATTTGAAAGTGGGATGTTTTGGCATATAAGATTAAATCATCATACATATATGTTTTTGTGAATTCGGTTATGTATTGAATTAATAATTATACATTAGTTGAGATAAATTTGTAATATGTTTGACATGACATAAATTTTGGCTATATGTATATTTATGTACATAGTTGAATATGTGATCGTTGAATTAGTCTTAAATATGGCCTTTGTTACTTTGCATGATAAGTAATATTAGCATGTTAAAATTCGGTTTTGGTATGTTAAAGTGTTAGACAAATAGTTGCTATGTATTATGCATAAATTTATATTATTGATGCATTGATGTGAAAGGTAAAATATGTTTGATTTATTGGTTTAGTTCTTTGAAATGTTTCATGCATGTGAAGTAATAGAGTATAATAGAAGTAGACATTAAATAAAGCCTAAGTATTTAGCATGTTTAATATTCAGCTAAAGCTTTAGAAATTGACCATATGAATAGTAATTTATGTTTTTAATAAATAAGATAGTTTGATGCAAGTTTAGTATGTGGTTTTGTTATTGTGCTTAGATTATTAAGTACATGTTATATGACATTGAGTGTGTATTAATGGAATATCAAATATTGGTTTAGTCAAAACTTATAATAAGGTTGCATGTATATTTGGTCTTGAATAATGAGTAATGAGTTGTTTTATTCACATGCTTATATTCGGCCAGTTGATAATGATTTATAGTTGAATGTTTATTGATTTACGTATAACCTGTAATGTTTTGATTTGGTTTAGTGTACGTTCATATGTGGTGAATTTAAATGATTAATTCCTATGTGTATCCATGAATGTCTGGAAGTTGTGTCTCGTTCGGTAATACCTCGTAACCCTATTCTGACGATGGATACGGGTTAGGGGTGTTACAACTCGTTCCCTCAGAACTACTGATATCAACGTTTTCCACCAATGATACGCGTTGTCTCTTAACAGAGATACCAAACATTTGATACATTTATTAGGAGTACAGGATAATTCATCAAACACTCTAATTGTATTCTTGAGCTAGAACTCAGCCTTCTCAGCATCATCATCAACTGTAGCCCAAAACTCTTCAGCCCCGTGTTTACGTATCTTATCCATTGGCGGCTTACTCAATCGAATTAGATCTAACACTTGAGGCACAACGAGAACTTGTTGAGGAACAAGCGGGGGTGGAGGTTGTTGAGCAGCCGGATTCATTCGAACAAACTCCTTGAACCACTCGCTCATCATTTGAAAGAAGGCTTGCTTAGCCTCTCCCCCTGGCTACTACAAATAGGCTTAGAGTCAGCCGGCGCTGCCCCTTGAGCAGGAGCGAGTGCATTACTCTCAACATTGTCAGCTATTGCTCAATCAGGATCCATTTGCTAAATAAAAACACATTTTAACTGTCAGGAATCATCACACTATCACAGTTTATATATATGGCATGTATAGCTAGACTCTCACTTGCTACGTTAGTACTAATCAATCAAACCATAGCTCTGATACTAATTAAATGTAACACCCCTAACCCGTATCTATCGCTGAAATAGGGTTACAAGGCATTACCTGTAACACCCCAAATCGGGCCCAGACGTTACGGCCGAATCCAGCGTGTCACACTGAAGCGTCACTGTAAAAGCCATGTTTTATCAAAAATATTTCTTAGTGTTTAAAGAGTATCTTCGTTATAGATTAAAGTGAATAGAAGTCGCACCGGGAAGATGCCGATAAGAGAGGTGAGTCTATTAGACTGCTTAAATACCAAGCTCTCCACAGATCCACTCCTAGACATGCACACAACCATTGCCACACTTTAACTGAGTGGTTGTTCAGGAAAACCATTTCGTTTTAAACCATTTGAAAACACTTATTAATTTTGAGAACGTTTTCGTTTAGGAAGCTTTGTCTTGTTTTGTGATATTTTGAAATCAGGTAATTTCTTTTTTTCTTTTTTTTCTTTTTCAAAACGGGCCCTAGAGCTATTCGATTTCAAAACATTTAAAAAAATCACGCCTAAGCTAACAATCATACTAAAGCAATTAAAAAAATTTAAGCGGCCTTATTACAACTGAAACCCAAAATAATTAAAGTAAATAATAACTAGTCAAGTCATAAGAAGAAAACCGAGCTTGCAACACATGTGGCCACTCCGAATCTCTCACAGCTCCAAGTCCACTATGGTTGGGGGTTACCTGCATGGATAAAATTGATGGGTGAGTTTGGAAAACTCAGTGTGTAAAATAACCCAACCATAGTCCAGATCAGTACAACCCACAGAAACAGATTAAGTTGGGCCTTAGCCCTATACAAAATTCAGAATGAAGCCCATAGGCCCATAACAGATACAGAACAGAAATATTATGTATGCAGAAAACCCAACCCATATCCATTCGTATACACCCCCGTACCAACCTTACACCATGTGGGGAGACAACTCGACCCACCCATCCGCTACACACCATAGAATTTGCGGCATGGTGCGCGAGCGAATATTGTGACAGAGTCACCAGATCTGAATATTGTGGCGAGCCACGAGCAATCGAATATTTGTGGCGGTGCCACCAGAAATGAATAATTGTGGCAAAGCCACCAGAACGCTTCCTCCATCAAAATAACCCTTATCTCATGCAACAGATATACATGTCATGGCATATCACAAACATAATTAGAATATCATGCAATTCAATCAAAATCAACCCTAGGGGTATAACGGTCATTTTGCACTTAGGGATATAATGGTAATTTTCATACTTAGGGGTATTTAGTGAATTTACTATTTTAGGGTTTTCATGCATATTACAACCATCAACGTATTAACAGAAATACTTACTGAGCATTTTTACCGAATTGGGCCCGTTAGCCCATTAACCCGTTTTCGGCCCATTAAGCCGAAATATACCGAAGTGCACGAAATTGCGCACTCTGCAATCTTACTGGTTTAGATTACCAGGATTAACAAACAACTATCTCACGAGCACTCGCACGCTCGTAAGTTCACAAAATGCCAGCTTTTTGGCATTTCAGCTTTTCGGCTTTTGCCGATCTAGTCTATGAGCGGGTGTCGTTTACACACCTGATTTGCGACAACCACTACCGAAATCTCCCACGATATCCTACAATTGGTCACTAGACATATCAGATCCAAAATACAATGGCAACCATCATAAACTTACTTACCATAATCGGCCATCAATACCTATGGCCCTTGAGATCCTACCTTTGCCAAACTAGTGACTTGATTTAGATCTAGTCGTTCCACTTGCCCAAGCCTTCGATTAGTAGCCTCTAGATCACTACACCAAACAAATCAATTGTTACAACCCTTAGTGCCTTAAGCTCCAATCGACAGCCTCCCTATACCTTTAGGGATTTTGGCTTTTCTAAATCCCGAAATAAAGAATAAATTTGAGTACCTACCACAGGTTCTTTCAACCAAAACGATTCCACTTCCGTTTCCACTCAGATCTGATGCAGAGCTAGCCCTTAAGCACTAGCAGAAATCGAACCTTAAAGATCTAAAGATTCGGCTATATGTCCCTAAAACTATGGTGTTTTCGGCTTTTGGACTGTGAAGAGGAAGATAATTTGGTATAGTGGTTTTGCAGTGATATTGTCGATAGGGGTTGGGGTTTAGAGGATGTGAAAATCAGCCAAAAGAGATGAAGAAAATAGGATTTTGGCTAGAAGAAATTGTCACAAGAACAACTTTTGGGATTTCGACTTTTATGGAAATTGGCTATAGAGGTTTAGAAAAGAATGGGAATGAAAGAGGAGATGAGTAGAATGGTAGGAATGTTTCGGCTAGAGAAGAAAAGAAGGAGAAAATAAAATAGAAGAAGAGAGGAGAAGAGAAGGAAGAATTCGGCACTCAGGAGATCTAACTTTGCGTTTTCGGCTTTTTTCACGACACTGATAAGAGAATAGAATGAAAGTGAAGGTTCTAGGTGGCTAACCCTAATTTGGCAAAACAAAAAGAAAATAAAGCTTGCCCTAATGGCCATTCAGACCAACGGCCCAACCTTCCCAAAGCCCTAGCCGAACTTCCACTTAAGCTCTATCACATGCCCGGCACATGCACACAAAAATAAAAGTAACAACACGCTTACCTTGTGACTTGAACTCTGGCTCCCCTCTAAACATCCACACGTCACTCCCCAAACACCTAGGTGGCATCACATGCCACTTTACCACAGATATTTCTGTGTCCTATTTTACCACCTCAATCTTAAAAGCCCATAACGCCAGAACCCTCTCTCTCCAAAATTAAAAATTTCAGAAATTGCCTCGAATTAACTTTACTCTTGGGCCTTTTAAAGGCCACTAACATACTCAGACCCACATCAGACAGTCAAAACACAGTATTTCTAAAATTCATTGGAAATTACAAAAATCCCGAAAATCCCAAAAAATTAAGGCGTTACATTACCGATCAATACACATCATTAACAAACATTTATGCATTTCAATATCAAAATACATTCATATCAATCATAATGTCCCTTCTAAAGTCCTACGAGTCCTTAAAACATGCTTAGAAGTGGTTCGGGACTAAACCGATAACATTCACAAGCTTTGAGAGACTTATAAAATTTTCTTTAATTTTAGGGTCACACGCCCGTGTGAATATACCGTGTGCCTCACACGGCTGCCAGACACGCTCGTGTCACAGACCGTGTGAAAACAGGGCATACATACTGACTTGCACCACACGGCTGAGGACACGCCCTTGTGTCAGGTCGTGTGAAATCTAAGGGGGTTACTGACTTGGGTCACACGGCCGGCCACATGCCCATATGCCAGCTCGTATGCCATACACGGCCAATAGCAAAACTATAGGGTATACTGACTTTAAATTGAAGGGTACCCTAGGGGACACACGGCCGTGTAACATGACCGTGTGTCACACACGGCTGAGACACACGCCCGTGCCTCAACTCGTGTGAACAAAAATAAGCCATTTGTAAAGTCAATTTGACACCCTATCCATAAGCACACATAGCAACCAAAATAACACCAATGCAATACATCTTTTAGCAATCTAAAACATGCCAATTCATACTCATATCATACCATCTATTTACAACCATTTCACTACTTAAATTCTCAATCAAATTCATAACAAAACAATATACCAAAATCATTCATCTTGCATATCTCCTAAATGAATTTCATCATCACCTTATCACCTATTTCATGCCACAAAACTTACCATTTCTGTAACACCCCAAACCCGGCCCAGACGTTATGGCCGAATCTGACGTGCCACATTGAAGTTAAAAAACCCATGTTTCATTTTAGTGTTAAAAACCGTCTTTTGTTAAGCTAAAGTGAATGAAAGCTGGGCACCAGGTAGGTATCCACAACAGATGAGGTGAGCCATGAAGGCTGCTTAAGTACCAAGCTCTTCGATTGGATCCAATCCTAGACATGCCCACAACCATTGCCACACTTTGGTTGTATCAAGTTGAAATTTCTTTGAGTAGTTATTATCTTTGTTAAATCGAATAATCGTGATGTCGTGTTATTTTAAAAAAAAATATCGTTTTGAAAACGCCCCCTATGTCTATCCCATTTGCATTATTATTAACCAGTTTAAAGTTATTGGAAATAAAAATAATCCCCGAAAAAAAAGAAGAAGAAAATTTAGTTAAAATGGCCTTATTACAACCCAAGATTAAATAGTAAATAAAATAAATTAAGGAAAATCAGTCACTTATTTCAAAGCCCAAAAGCGATCACCATGGCCACTCTGAATCCCCTCCGGCTCCAAGTCACCCATATCAAGGCCCACCTGCAAGGTTAAGAAAGGAGGATGAGTTTGGAAACTCAGTGTGTAAGAAAAACCCATCCAAAGCCCAAGTCAGCTCAAGCCCGTTGGGCCTAAGCCCATTCAATTAACAGTGGGTACTGGGCCGAAGCCCTTTTCAAAATACAGTAAACTGGGCCTTAGCCCCTTTTCAGATAACAGTATGGCCCATAGGCCCATTCCAGAATAGAGCAGTCATATTCATGTATGCAAGCCCAACCCAGCCTATAACCAACCACTAACTCCACCCGAACTAGCCCTACACTCCATGTGGGGAATAGCTCAACCCACCCAACCCTACACTCCACAGTTGCAGCATTGCTACCTAGTTATCAGTAAATTGAGGCAAAGCCTCCAGTACATGGGCAAGCCACTTTCAGTACTTCCTCCATCAATATCCCAGTCCCATGCATCAGATAATAATAACATGGCATGCAGTAAATAACAACAGTCAAACATGCATTTCGGTCAACCTTAACCCTAGAGGTATTTCAGTAATTCCACTCCTAGGGATAAATCTATAAAGTTTCCATCTATAAAGGTATTTCAGTAATTTATCTATTTAAGGGTTTCCATGCATATACTCACTTTTCACTTATTAACAAAAACATTTACTGAGGGTTCTTACCGAATTGGGCCCGCTGGCCCATTATCCCAATTTTGGCCCATTAAGCCCAAAAATATTGAAGGCACAGAAATCTTGCACTCTGCAGTCTAAACACTATAGTTTACCAGAAACGTTAATCGATTTACCTCACGAGCATTCACACACTCGCAAGTCCACAAAATACCGATTTTTCGGCATTTCGGCTTTTCGGCTTTTGCCGATCTAGACTAAGAAGGGGTGTCAATTACACACCTGTTTTATGACGATTCACTGACGAGATCCACGCACGAATTACCTACAATTATATTACTACCACGTCAATCTAACTACCAAAACGAACTACATAATAACTCCTTACCTTATTCGGCCATAACACTTTAGGCACTAGCAATCCTACCTTTGTCGAAGTTTGCGACTAGACTTAGATCCCGTTGCTCCACCTGTTCAAGCCCTTGATCAGCAGCCTCTAGATCACCTTACTAACAAGACAAAATAGTTATCACAACCCCTTAGGGCTACAAGTCCAAGTCAACAGCCTCCCTAACCTTTAGGGGTTTCGGCTTTTCTGAAATACGAAATAAAGACTAGATTAAAAAGACTTACCACCAGTTCCTTCTGTCAATGATTCCAATTAATCTCTACTAAATTCTGATGCCGATCTAAGCCCTCAAATGATAACAAAAGTCGAGCCTTCAGTGATCTCAATATTCGGCTAAGTCCCTAAAAGTGTGGGGTTCTCGGCTTTTGCTGGAACTGTGTAAAGAAAGATGAAACGGGAGGGTTTTGCTGTGGTCCAGTCGACAGAAACTTAAGGTTTAGAGAACTAGAGAGTCGGTCAAGAATGATGAAAAGGATAAGAGAATTGGCTAGAAGAAATCGGCACAAAAGAAAGTATATTTTTTGGGATTTCGGCTTTTTAAGGCAAATGGCTATGAAGGTTTTAGAAACGTCTGAAGAAAAAGATGGAGATGCACAGGTGGATAGAGAGATTCGGCTATAGAAGAAGAGAAGAAAAAAGAAAAAGTTGATGAAGAGAGGAGAAAAGAAAGAAGAGGAGAATGGTCAGGAAACGGCACAATTTTCCCCTAATGCCGAATTTACTGGCACTTAACCTAGCCGAATTTTGCCCCCCTAAAGCACCCCTTGGCCGGCCAACTCTTGCTCCTCAAGAGACCACCATTCGGCCAACACTACTCTCCCTAATCAGCTCCTAAATCCTCTCCCTTATCCCCTCCTTACTCAATCCCTTAAGCACTTTAAACTCCTCCCGATGCACTTTCACTTGGGCCCATTACTTACCTTTTCTGTGCATAAAAATTAATATCACTAATTTGCTTACCTTGCGACTCGAACCTTAGTTCTCCTTGGTCATACACACGCCACTTTAATAGCCTTCCCTATGGCGTCACATGCCACCTTGCCACATGCTTCCTTATGTTTTATTTTACCCAATTAATACTTAAAAGCCCAACCAACCAGAACCCCTTTTTCTTATGGAATTAAAATTAATTAAAACTACCGGGTTTTTAACCTAAGCTTGGTCCTTCTAGAGGCCAACTAACCAAAGTAAATCCACGCCAAGCAGACAGAACACCAAAAAATTAAAATTTGCCAACATTCACAGAATTCCTGAAAATTGGTGCGTTACAATTTCAACATCACATAATCAAGCCACAACATATCAATATTCCAATCTTAATACTCCAATTTACAACTAATCGTAATAGCATATACTAAACCAAAAAAAGCCAACACATAAGACATTATATACCTCTCATGTATCACATATTAAACCAATAATTCAAGTAAACTTAAATGGCCTTACATATCAACATTTACAAGCCAAATCTCATGGTTATAACCATAACTCAAAACATACCAAAATGACACTAGCCTATACAAACATATACCATATATCATATATACAAAGTTCCAAAAGTACCATCAAATAGTTGATAGTATGATGATGGTTCCTGATAATCCCCGATGTCCAAGCTAGCTTCGATAATCTATAAAACATGGAAAGGACACACAAAGTAAGCTTTAAAAGCTTAGTAAGCCATATACAAATAAAGTCATCACATGAATATTTGTATTTCAAGTCAAATAAGTTTAACATAGCTAATACCATTCATATTCACAAACCTTTCCATTGAATATATATTCAATGTCTTAATCAAGTTCATCAAATATTTTCCCTTTTCAATATTCGTATAAATTTCATACGTACCTGAGTCATTTAGCTCATTCACATAGTCTTTCTCAACTTGACTTCACCCATTGAACCGTTCAAAATCATTAAGGATACTCGGAAACCACATAAACTCATACAATGCCATATCCTAGATATGGTCTTACATGTTATCACATATTGATGCCACTGCCCCAGACAGGGTCATACAAGAACTCAATTAACGATGTCAATGTCCCAAACATGGTCTTACACGTAATCTCTATACAATGCCAATGTCCCAGACATGGTTTTACATGTAATCACATCTCGATAACCTAATATCATGACACTTGTATCCTATACTATTCCTAAGGTTCGTTCGAGATTTTGGATGTCGTAACTTCGTCAATTCATGCTTGTACTTGCTCAGGCATTCATAGCAATTCAATGATAATAAAACATATATAATTCAATTCAAAGACATTTATTTGCATATGAACTTACCTCGTAGTCGGAATAGACGAATCGGATCCATTACTCGATAACTTTCGATTTCCCTTGATCTAAATCCGATTTCTTTTGTTCTTGATATATATACATTAAAAATTAACTTATTTAATCACCTATTCATTCAATTTCATCCACAACACATATTTGGGCATTTTTACACTTTAGCCCTAAACTTTCACATTTCTTGCAATTTAGTCCTTATTTCACAAATACACAAAATTACACAATTTCATTCAAATACATACTAGCCGAATTCTCCTAGTGTATATATCAGCCCATATTTATCAATATTTCACCCTTCAATTTACACTTTTCTCAATTTTATCCCTAATTGATATTTTTATTCAAAATCACTTTACAAAACATATATATTAAACACCAAGCTTTCATAATTCATCAACAATCATTCAAAAACCCAAGCATTCATCAATGGAAACTCACAAATTCATCAACAATTTCAGAAATTAGGGTACGATGTAACACCCCAAACCCGGCCTAGACATTATGGCTGAATCTGGCGTGTCACATTGAAGTGCTTTTCAGAAATAGGACTTGTGATTAAGAATCCGAATTTAAGTTAAAACCCTTTTAGTTTTTATTGCTTGAGAAAATTTGGCAAATTAAGTTGTTACTAAATGAAATCAATTTGTCAAAATGATTGCCATATTTATCACCGTTGATTCCTTAAACTGAATAAAATCACGGAAGCTTTTAAAAACCTTGAAGTTTAAAATGCGTGTTTTCCTTGAAAACAATTATTATTTTGAAAACTCATCTTTTCCTAGTCTAGCAGTTTAAGGTAAGAAATCAAAGCCCAAATAAAATTTAAAATCACAACTGGCCTTAGTACATAACCAAAAACCCAATATGAAATTTAAATAAATAAAGTCAAAAGTAGAACATTAGCAATCGTGTGGCCAGCTCTGAGTCATTCGCAGCAACACACGCCTATAGGGCCCACACGGCCTAATACGGCCCAACCCATGAATTCGCACATGGTCGGCCTTGTCAATCATATGCCCATGTTTAGTCACATGGGCTACCACATGGGTAGTTGCACGCCAGTGTGGTGTCAACTATGCACACTTTTCAGCTTTTTGCCGATTTATGATTAAGGGTAGTGTTTTCACAAACCTGACTATGAAAAGTGTGCACACCGTTTTTGAGTACTCCCACCTATATTCAATCACGACGCACCATTAGTCACTTATCAATAGGATTAAACAACCCCTCCTATAACACTTATCCAAAAGATAAATTATGACTTTCCTTGATTGAACGATAAAGGCTTTGCACACTTAAACCGTTGCAAAGGACTAATTACTAGCCCTTAGAGATTACCTGCATTCCAACCAAATCTTATTAACCTTAACCATTATTGTTCACACAAATAGTTTGAACCAAACGCATATCAACTTATCGAAAGCGCAAAACTCAGAATAGGAGAAAGAAGCAATCGGCCCACACCCAAAACGAAAGCCAAAGGCACACAATACGACAGAGGCAAAAGATAGAACAACCACACCCCTAACAATAATTGGCAGTAAAGGAAGATGAAGATGTTAGGTGAAAGACTATTATGGCAGAGTGTAACGCCCCCACGCCCGAGACCGTCGCCGGAATTGAGTATGAGGTGTTACTAAGCTTAATTTAACATTTTTTGAACTTTGGATTATTTGTTTCTACATTCACAGCTTTCTAGCTACTTGCGTCACAGTCACAAGAAAAATCATATCTCGAGTTACAAAAATCAAAATAAAGATTCGTAAATTTTCCCTAAATCTAGACTCATATACCTATCTACTAATTTTTTTTCTAGAATTTTTGGTTGGGTCAATTAGTACAGTTTATTAGTTAAAGTTACCCCTGTTTCAGGACTTGACTGGACTGACCTCTGTTTACTACGAACCACATTTCTCTCTTTAAAAAATTTATATGATTATGAGGTTTGTTTCTCCTGAAACTAGACTCAATAAGGATTCTGAGGATATAAAAGATACCACCTAATTATATCTGTACAATTTATGGTGAATTTCTAAATTTGGAACAGGGGATCCAGAAATTGTTCTGGCCCTGTTTCACTAAAATTCAAATATCTTCTAACATATAATTCCTTTACCTGTTTAGTTTGTTTTATGTGAAACTAGATATAATAAGCTTAAATTTGATATTTAATCCATCACCAAATTCAATTTCTATGATTTTTAGTAAATTTTCAAACTCACGTTAGTGTTGCTGCAATATTCTGTTTATGACAAATTCCATCCCTTTTTATGAGTTTTCATGCACTAAGTATCTTAATAACTTTCCATAACATCAAACATAATCTAAACTAACCATTTCCATAACTTATCATTATCAAACATTTTCTCAACCATTCCATCACCATATCATAAGATCATTTACACAAAATAGGTATATTGCTATACATGCCATAAATTTACAAGCCATTTACCAAAAAGTCTTCAGATAGTGTGACTGAGCCTTCGACCTATCCCGACTCCTGAGCTGCCTTTTCCAAAACTACAATGAGTAAGAAGGTGGGAGTAAGCATAAATGCTTAGTAAGTTCATATGCAAATAATAAGTAACATAACAAACAATCAAACCAATCAACATTAGCATATATCACCAAAACACATATCACATTTCTAATCATTTTTCATCATCTCATTACCTTATCGTGGTTGTATCAATACTCAACCCGAGGGTTAAATACATACCTGTCCAAAATATCCATTTCACATCACTTACCAATACGTCTCTTCATATCTCGAGTTTTCCTCCATTTGAGTAGAACTTTACCCGTTGAACACATCGGAATATAATTCGGATACATGGATAACTTGCACATAAGTGCCACATATGCAATCAAGCAATCATGTAACCCGCCCATAAACGAACTCGGACTCAACTCAATGAGCTCGGGCGTTCGCATCCATAAGTGAACTCGGACTCAACTCAACGAGCTTGGATGCATAGTTACATCTCACGAACTCGGACTCAACTCAACGAGTTCGGACATTCGCATCCATAAGTGAACTCGGACTCAACTCAACGAGCTCGGATGCATAGTTACATCTCACGAACTTGGACTCAACTCAACAAGTTCGGACATTCGCATCCATAAGTGAACTCGGACTCAACTCAACGAGTTCGGATGCCCAAATATCCCAGTGACATGTCACTTGTATCCTAATCTATTCCTAAGGTTCAAACGGGATTTTCCTCGAATACATATCCTTGACGTCTTCCGTAGAATGCCGAAATCAATACTCGGTAATAATTATATTTAGCAAGTAGCACACATGATTTGCATTTTGTTTGAAAATAACCACAAAACATATATTTCATGATAAAAATCAGCATATCACATAATTGACATCAATGACTTAAAAATAACAATTATGCTACATTATTTACACATGAACTTACCTTGGTACCAAAATACAAAGATTTTGCAATTTAGTCCACAATCTTTTCTTTTCCTCGATTGGGGTCGATTCCACGTCTTTCTTGATCTAAAATAACACATTTAGCTTATTTAATACTCACATTATCAAATTAATCCTTAATTCAAATTTTGGCAAAATTACAATTTTACCCCTAAACTTTTGCATATTTACACTTTTGCCCCTAGGCTTGGTATTAAACTTTATTCCTATTCTTATGTTTTATAACATGCTGATCACTTTTCCCTTCTATGGCAACATCAAATTCTCACTCTAACATGTACTTATGACTATTAGGTATTTTTACCGATTAAGCCCTTTTACTCGTTTTTGCTTAAAATCGAGTAGTATAAGTTGTCTAACATAATTTAAAACTTCATATTCTATCATAAAACATCAAAATACACAAATTTCATAATTTAAAACTTCATATTCTATCATAAAACATCAAAATACACAAATTTCACCTATGGGTATTTTTCCAAATATAAACCCTAGGTTAAATTATTGCTAACATAAGCTTTATCGAGCTACCGGGATCTCAAAAACGTAAAAATCATTAAAAACGGGGCTTAGAATCACTTGCTATGAAGCTTGAAAGTTGAAGAAACCCTAGCTATGGTGAGAGTGAATTTCGGCAGCAACTAGATGAGGAAGATGACTATTTTGTGTTATTTTTCCCATTTTATTTCATTAAATATCCAAATGACCAAAATGCCCTTAATACCTTTCTTTGAAAATTTTATGTACAAGCCCATTTTTGTCCAAAATTTTAGAAATTGGTCAAATTGCTATTTAAGACCTCCTAATTAATATTTCAAAGCAATTTCATACTAAAAACTTCTAGAATGCAAGTTTTGCAACTTTTTCGATTTAGTCCCTAACTTTAAATTAAACTCGTTATGCATAGAATTTCTTCACAAAATTTTCACACAATCATGCAATCATATCATAAACCTCAAAATAATTATAAAATAATTATTTCTATCTCGAATTTGTGGTCACGAAACCACTATTCTGATTAGGCCCTAATTCGGGATATTACACAGAGAGAGAGAGAGAAAACAACCGTGTGCGCCCAAACCCTATTGGTCAAAGAAAAATTGCCAAAACTGAAAGAATAGAGAGAGGAAGAGAAGGAGTATTCGGCCAAAACAACAAAATGAAAAGAGGGAATTGTTAAAATCAAAAGAATTGTGAGAGAGAGAGAAAGGGCATTCGGCCAAAGAGAAAAGGGAGAGAATATCTGTTAAAGGAGTAAGGGAAGAAGAGCAAATCGATAAGCAAGTGAAAGCTATAGGGAAAAGTAAAGTCAAAACAACAAAAACGAAGAATACCCGAATGGTCTCCTAGCAATGTTTGGCCCTAAGAAGTGAAAAAAAACCTTGACAGAAATCGAAAATGGAAAGAAAATACTAACCAAAGCCGAAAACCTGAGAGGTAGGAGTTCAAGTTCGGCACTCACTCTTCCATTACCCTCAAATTCCCTTATGTTTCTCCCAAAATCACTCAAAACCGTCCAGTCCTCCCTCAACCACCTAATTCAAATTCCACTACAACTCTTTAGTAGTTCGGCTTGACTAAAACTCCCACAAGGCCCTAGCAGCAAAATAAAACACCTTATTGTACATAACAGGACTCGAACCTCAGACCTCAGACCTCGGGTAATAGTAACACACCACTTATCCCCTAGACCAGCAGACCCTTTCTATCATGTTATACCCATATTTACTTAAGAACCTATTGAATAGAGACAGGGGTTTATTTATTTAAAAATAAAACTTTTGCACAAGCTAAGGCTTGAACCAAAGGCTTCTCAAGCACTTCCCAGAACACTTAACCACTGAAGTAGATACACAGTTGTGTAACACAAGCATACGAAAATAAATATTAAGGATTTCTAGGGTCTACCCCCTGAAAGAAAAATTCGACCTCAAAATTTTACTTAATCAGAACAGATGAGGGTATTGTTGTCACATTGCCTCCTCAGGTTCCCACGTGGCCTCCTCAGAGCTGTGATTACGCCAAAAAACCTTAACTAGTGGGATAAACTTCCTTCTTAAAACTTTTACATCACGATCTAATATCTAAACTGGCTCTTCCTCAAAAGTCAGGTCTATCCTAACCTCAATCTCCTAAACTGTAATAACATGCGTGGGATCAGAGCGGTAGCGCCTTAGCATAGAGACGTGGAACACATCGTGAATCTGGTCTAACTCTGGAGGTAACTCTAATTGATAGGCAACCGGTCCCACACATTTCAGTATGTGGTAAGGACCAATAAACCTAGGGCTCAACTTGCCCTTACGTCCAAACCTAAGTACCTTATTCCATGGCGAGACCTTGGGAAAAATGAAGTCCCCTACAGAATACTCAATCTCTTTATGCTTCAGATCTACATACGACTTCTGTCTGTCTGAAGCCACCTTTAGTCGATCCCAAATTAGTCTAACTTTATCCTTGGTATCAGAAACTAATTCAGGGCCCAGAACACGCCGCTCGCCCAACTCAATCCAACACGAAGGAGTACTACACCTGCGACCATATAATGCCTCGTAAGGTGCCATCTGTATGCTAGACTGATAGCTAGTATTATAAGCAAACACTGCTAGCGGCAAGTAATCCTGCCAACTGCCTCGAAAATCAATCGCGCAACTCCTTAACATGTCCTCCAGTATCTGAATTACCTTCTCTGATTGACCATCTGTCAAAGGATGAAACGCAGTACTGAAGTCCAATCTTGTACCCAGAGCTTCATGTAACTTCCTCCAAAACCGAGACGTGAAGCGAGGATCCCTGTTAGATATTATTGAAATCGGTACCCCATGCAGTCTCACTATCTCAGAGACATACAGTTTAGCCAGCTTCTGCAAAGAGTAATTAGTACGAACGGGTATGAAATGAACAGATTTGGTCAATCGATCCATGATGACCTATACTAAATCCTTCTTAGTAGGCGTTAAGGGTAGCCCACTAAAGAAGTCCATAGTCACTCTTTCCCACTTCCAAAGTGGAATTTTAGCTGGCTGAGGCAACCCTGAAGGTAACTAATGTTCAGCCTTAACCTGCTGGCAAGTCAGACATTTTACCCACAAAGTCAGTAACTTCACGCTTAAGACCCGGCCACCAAATAACTCACGAAGGTCTCTGTACATCTTATTCCCGCCAGGATGCATAGCATAAGGACTACTATGCGCTTCTCACAGTATAAACTACCTCAAATCAGTATCCTTCAATACACAGATTCTCCCATGGAAACAGAGCAGCCTTTCGCTATTCAGCCCAAAATCCACAGTATCACCACTCTCAACCTGTCGAAAACGAAAACCTAGTGACTCGTCTTCCAACTGTTTACCTTTAATCTGCTTAATCCATGTCGGTTTAACTTGATGCTTGGCCAACAAGCTACCATCATCAAATGAATTGAGGCATCGCCCTTAGATCAGTCATAGCCCTACGGCTTAGTGTATCTGCCACCACATTGGCCTTCCCAAGATGGTATTCGATCATATAGTCATAGTCTTTAAGTAGCTCAACCCCTCTACGCTGCCTAAGATTTAGCTCCTTCTGAGTAAGGAGATATTTGAGGCTCTTGTGATCAGTGTAGATGATACACTTCTCACCGTATAGATAATGCCTCCAAATTTTCAATGCGAATACCACTGCGGCCAACTCCAAGTCATGTATCGGATAATTCGCTTCATGAGTCTTAAGCTGACGAGACGCATATGCTACCACCTTACCCTCTTGTATCAACACACATCCCAAACCAACATGTGATGCATCACTGTAAACAGTAAACTCTTTCCTTAACTCAGGCTGAATCAAGACAGGGGCCTCAGTCAGAACCTTCTTGAGCTTCTCGAAGCTCTTTTGATGCACATCAGTCTAGTTAAATGGCACCCCTTACCTAACAGCTTAGTCAAAGGCACTGCAATCAATGAAAACCCCCTACAAACTGCCGATAATACCCTGCCAGTTCCAGAAAATTGTGGACCTCAGATACAGTCTTTGGCGGCTTCCACTCCAAAACGACCTCAATCTTTCGAGGATCAACCCTAACCCTTCAGTAGATACCACATGGCCCAAAAATGTAACCTCTTGTAACCAGAACTAACATTTACTAAATTTGGCGTACAGTTGTTTCTCCCTCAGAATTTGCAGAACCACTTAGAGATGTTTATCATGTTTGTTCTCAGTCTTCGACTATACCAGAATGTCATCAATAAAAACTACTACGAACTAATCTAGATAGGACTAGAACACTCGGTTCATCAGATCCATAAAAGCCACCGGTGCATTCGTTAATCCAAACGGCATCACTAGGAACTCGTAATGACCATAACGAGTCTTAAACACTGCCTTGTATACATTAGTCTCTTTGACCTTCAATTGATGGTATCTAGATCAGAGGTCAATCGTAGAGAAAATCGAAGCTCCTCGAAATTGGTCGAATAGATCATCTATCCTTGGTAGGGGGTACTTATTCTTAATGGTCAATTTATTCAATTATCGGTAATCAATGCACATACGCATAGATCCATCCTTCTTTTTTCATAAAAAAAACTAGTGCTCCCCACGGAGACACACTAGGGTAGATGAACCCACGATCTAGCAACTCTTGAATCTGAGCTTTAAGCTCCACAAGCTCCTTCGGTGCTGTAACACCTCTTACCTGTGTCTGATGCTGGGACAGGATACGAGGCATTGCCAAACTTTAACATGCATATACATGTAAAACTGAGCCATAAAATTTCAATCATATCAGAATCATTTGATCACATGCAAAATGTCCCATATGCGAACCTTCAAGGCTCTCAACATGTAAAACTAGGTACTAACGAACATTTTTAAAACACTTAGAAAATTTTCATATTTGGAGAGTCATACGCCCGTGTAGGTAGGCCAGGTGGTCTCACACGCCTGTGTCTTCAGCCCGTGTAACTCTCTGTTTATGATGTCAGCAAACATTTAGGGTCGCACGGCCAAGTCACACGCCCGTGTGCTAAGGCTGTGTCCTCCACACGGCTGAGACACACGATCGTATCTCTGCCCGTGTGGTCAACACTTAGGCTATTTTCCAAGCCTTTTTGTTGCCTTAATCTTCCACATACTTAAATACTTAAAAGACACATATCATAGCATCATTTTAATGATTTAGCATGCCTCACTAAAGCAATTTTTAACAATCAACCATAACATATTACCCACTAATTAATCTCTACTTATCCAACAAATGTCAATGTTCAATCATTATCAACTTAATGCTAATTTACGCATTTATTCCATAGCCATGACCACCCCGAATGGTCCTAGGGCACTCTCGTGTGCATATGTTATTTACTATTCGTTCATGGCAGAAAATTATAATCATATCACAAAGCATCAACACATGGCAAGGATAATTGGGATTACAAGCCAAAACATTATAAGCCATATCTCATGGCTATATACAATGAATCAATATAAGCCAATACATTTGGCTAAATCATAAGAACACATATCAATAACTAAGCTCCTATACATGCCACTCACTTGAAGATGCTTAAGACTTATCGATATTCCCTATTGATAGCTCGATAGTGTGATGCTGCCTCCGACAATCTCCAACCCTGAGCTAACCTGACAACACTAAAGAAATGAAAAGGAGGGGGCAAGCTATATAGCTTAGTAAGTCCATATAAAAATAATAAGCAAATTATCAACATGATTCCATCAATTCTTACAACATGATTCCAAGGTAAAATAATCATAATTGCACATTTACTTATGTTCAAGTTAAGCTGTTTACTCAAGTCATAGTCACTCAGTTACTTATAACTTGAGCTACGGAACTCCAAATCAAGATCCGCTAATTTTCCCTGAAACTAGACTCACGTATCTGCTTTTCATAAAATTTTTAGAATTTTTTTATTAGCCAATAAGTACAATTTATTCTTTAAAGTCTCCCCTATTTTGCTGTCAGACAATTCTAACCCCTCTACACTAAAAATTAATTATCTCTTCATACAAGATTTGGATGATGTTCCTGTTTGTTTATTTCAAAAATAGACTCATTAATGATTTTAATAATATAAATTATAACCTATCATTATAATTTTACAATTTTTAATGGTTTTTTCAATTCAAAATAGGGGATTCCAAAATCATTATGACCCTGTCTCACAAAAATTCAAATATTACAGAATATAAAATTCTTTTGCTTTCACCGTTTCTTTTATGTGAAAACAGACTCAATAAGATTTTATTTCATATCTTATTCAACTTCTAATTCCATTTCCACCATTTTTGGTTATTTTTCAAATCACACAACTACTGTTGTCCAAAACTGTTTTATTACAAATTTCACTCTTACATAATCTCACTTGCTCCATTCCATCTTACCAAAAGTTCGCTCAACTATCGAGCACATTGCTCATAAATTTTCACACACATATACCTGCATTTATTCATCATATATTCATATTCAATTACACTAGTCATTACATGATCACAGGTATTTTTACTTAGTCAATTTCCCGTTGAACTCATCGGAATAATAAAAGATACTCGGTGGCCTGCACATATTACCACCCTTGTAACCGAAGCTATTTGGTGCACATAGTAGCCTGCACTTAGTACTACATCTGTGACCAAAATCGTCTCTTATACATAGTGGCCCACACTTAGTACCACACATGTGATCGAAGCTATCGGGTACGCATAGTAGCCCGCAGTTAGTACTACAAATGCGACCTAACCATCTGGTACACGTAGTAACTTGCACTTAGTACTACACATGTGACCTAAAACCATCTTAAACACATAGTAGCCTGCACATAGTACTACATATGTGTTCTCACAATGGATCATTCATATCTTTTCTATTCCGAAGGTCCAACTGGGAAATTCCTCACTTTTCAACATTTTACCAATTCATCCATAATCAACTTCAATTCGTAATTTACATCAAGTGATCATTCAATATACAACCACACCTCATATAATAACAAAATATTATAACATAAGTAAAAATGATATATTATTTACATACAAACCTACTCATTTCAAAGAAATATCATGTTCCATCAAATTTCCATTATATTCATTCATCCCATCACATGTCATCGACATTTGAGCTATCGATTACTTCATAGATACATCACGTTCCCATACACAATATCATTAACATATAAATCAATACAACCATAGCAAAATAGATTTCAAGTGTAACAAAAATAACATGAATATGATGCTTATTTAATCACATGAACTTACCTTAAATGCAATTATAGCCAACTATTCCAATTTAGTCCATAATCTCTAACTTTTCTAATTTAGGCCCGAATCTCAGTTTTCTTGATAATCGAGCTTGGAAGCTTGAAAAACCCTAGCTATGTCTTCTCCATGCAAGTTTCGGCCATGGGGTTGAAGATGGACAAAAAATGACTTTTAATTTTGTGTTTAATTCTTTTTAATTACTAAATAACCAAAATGCCCTAACTTAAAAAAATTCTATTTCACCCATTTCATGTCCATTTTTGTCCAACTAATTAACCAATGATCTAATTACCATTTAAGGACCTCCAATTTAAAATTTCATAACAATTGGACACCTCTAGCATGTAGAACTCAACTTTTACACTTTTTACGATTTAGTCCTTTTGACTAAATTGAGTGCCCAAACGTCAAAATTTCTGGATGAAATTTTTAAAAATAATTCCATAGAATTGTAGACCATAAAAATAAATAAAAATAAATAAAAAATAAATTTTCTTACGTTGAATTCGTGGTCTCGAAACCACTGTTCCAACTAGGTTCTAATTCAGGATGTTACATGTGTCATTCTATAAGGGGCGATGGACATCGGAGCTGTACCAAACATGAGCTCAATCCCAAACTCAACTTCACGGTTTGGAGGTAACCCAGATAGTTCATCAGGAAAGACATCTGGAAAGTCTTTAACCGTTCTAATATCTTTAATAGAAGAATCCTAGAATCTAAAACACTAATATAGGCTAGGTACGCCTCACAACCCTTACGAACCAACTTCTCGGCCCTTAATGCAGAAGTCACATTCGACAAGTAATTTTGTAACACTCCTAACCCGTATCTGTCGGTAGAATAGGGTTATGAGGCATCACCGAACATAAAACAATTTAGAACAGGCTTCCTTTACAAGGTTATTCATCTAGTAAAATTTTTTTTTATACATTTCATAAAATTTTTTTTATACATTTCATTTCACATACTTATCAAATATGTATACTTAAAGTTTGATGACAATTGAATAATTCAAATATAAAATATTTTAATTATCAGAAAAATGTTATGCGCATACTTTATACAATCAAACATACATTATTTCCTTTCATATAAATGAAATATTCCATAATAACATTTGTTTGCCTTATTACTACATTTGCTAACATAAATAATTAATTATATAATCCACTTAGCATATGCCAAAATATATCATCAATCTAGCCAATTAAACCACTCAAATAAATTATCCAAAATGTTCAAATAATGTGCCATTTGAAAACAATACATAAGCATATATTCATTTCATGTCTATTCAGCAACCACGGTCTACTAGAGCATGTTAATTGATTTTCAAATAATTATCAAATCCATATAGTCATACCTATCATTATTTTATAACATAAGCATACTCCAATATACCACGTATTCTTGACATACATTTTTACTAATTAATGCATTACATGTTATAACTCAAACACAAAAATCATTTATTTCATAATCGAAACACCACCTTTTATCCTTATACATATATACCTTGAGTTAATAAATGTGTCATACCATTTCATCTTGTGCAAATATATATATAAATATATACAGGTACCGAATCACTAAGTTGACCATAACCCTTTCATATAATTTCATTAAATAACCGAGTACATGAGTACATTATACTAGCTTCCAAATCAATTCATGATACAATTTATACTTCACAAGAATAAATCAATAACCAAATATAAGCATATATCCCATACACAAATCTTATCTATCATGGAATAAACATATCAAAATAAACTTTTTCCCTATTCGAATATAACCTATCATCCTTTAATACCAATTCATGAATAACACCTTAACCAAATTAACAACCGAATTCACTTATACTTTTATTTATCCATATGTCATAACGAATCAACCAAATGCACACATCTAAATTCATCAGCCAATTTCTATGCACAAATAGATATCCCAATCACATATAATATTCATCCATAACATACAACATAATAACCAAAATAAACCTAAAGCATAGACAAACAAAACTGAATTCAAACAATGAAGTTAGGCCATTTTTGCATGGCTTAAAGTATACAGAACCAATATTCTCTATTTCAAACTATGATCTAGCCTACACATGCCATAGATTTGAAAATTCAGCTTATAAAATACCGAAGACAATCGATAATGTGATAAGCTTCTTTGACGATTCTCGAGCTCGAAACTTGAATTCGAAATCTATAAAACAGAGGTGAACATGAACACACACAGAGTAAGCTTTCATAGCTTAGTAAGTCATAAGCAAATAAAAACCATAGTTACATAATCAAATCAATTAAACTAAACCAAATTATACTATCATAGTTACTTTGAATCTTAAGCTTTCAATTTCATGTAATTTATATGTACTTTCACATGTATATTACTCATGGCCGAATGAACATATGTATATTTTAACAAACTATCATTCAATTTCCAAGCCAAAATATCTTTATCATAACTAGTACATAAACTTTTATATGCATAAATCCATAGGTCAAAGCATAATAATCACATACATATTTATATTATATGGCCGAGTACACATATATATATATATATAAACAAAATATCCTTCAATTTCAAAGCCAAATATCATTATGTGAACACATATACTTATACTCATGAATCAAAATACAGCTTTTTATGCATAAGCATAGTAATGACCGAATGAGCACTTTCATATATAAAGATACGTTAACAAACTTTCATTCAATGACTAAGCCAAAACATCTTTATCATACCAAATACACATACACTTTTATGCATATACTTGTAAGTCAAAGTATAACAATCACATATATATATTTATCAATGGTCGAATATACCACCATTTGCATATATTCACAAATAATTTCAGTAATGTTCATATTATTTATTTACAAGGCTGAATACCTTTTTCACATTCACATATATTCTTACTTTACTTCAAGCATGTTTTGCAACAAATATTAAGTAACTTACTCACTTTGTTTCAAATAGGTAATAAACCATTTCATACCTGATCATTTTAGCTCACTTTTTCACATTTGATCACAACTTATCGATGCCCGAAGAACCATTCAAAATTGGATAGGACACTCAGATAATCACACATGTATCGTACAATGCCAACGTCCCAGATGTGGTCTTACATGTAACCACATATCGATGCCACTGTCCTAGACAGGGTCTTACTCGTACACATATATCGGAGTCACATATCGATGCCATGGTCTTACTCGTACATCACATATCAAAATCCTATGTCATGACATATGTATCCTAGCTATTCCTAAGTTCATACGAGGCTTTCGGACGTCGAAACTCGGTCGAAACGAATGCTTGAACATGTTTACCAAGCTTATTCACATTCGGCATAAGCATATATAAATTCATATTTTTCATACCAGTTAATATATAGCAATTATCTACAATTAAACAAGTCTATTTGCCTATAAACTTACCTTTGACGATGTAAAACAGAACGGGATGACTAGTCGACAACTTTCGTTTTTCCTCGATCCAAATCCGATTTCTTTGGTTCTTGATCTAAACATATTCAAATTAAGCTCAATCAAACATATTTTCATTAAATTTAATCCAAAAACAAATAAATGGGTAAATTACCATTTTACCCCTAACATTTACACTTTTTACAATTTAGCCCCTATTGCACAAAACACAAAACATTCAAAATTTCAAGATACCCATGTTTGGCCAAATATTTCTTGTGTTCATACAAGCCCATATTTTTCATTTATTTTACATTTTAGTCCCTCAAATTATTAGTTTTTCAATTTAGTCCTAATTACTCAAAATCATCAAAAACTCCAATACAAAATATGTTAATCTAAAACATATCTTTCATATTTCACCATCAAACAACCAAATTCACAAGCTATAAACAATGACACAACTCAAAATATTCATCAAAATAAAAAATTAAAGCTTGGGTCTTGAAGATTACTAAGCAACGATCTCAAAAATGTAGAAATTATAAAAAACTGGGCTAGTTACATACCTTAATCGAGATCAACCATGGCTGAACCATCCAAGCTTTTTATTTTTATTTCTTTTTTTGATATTCGGTGATGAATTTATGAATGAAAAATGCATGCCAACTTATTAAATGTTTTATTATATATAACATGTTTATTATTTTACTTTTTTAACCTTTTAATTAAAATTTTAAACCATTATAAGCAATGGTTATTACCGTTCATCATATTTAAAGTGGTTATATTGCATAATAAATGCTCCAAATTATAAATACAAGTTCAATTAAATACTTTTACATTTAACCACCAAATTTTCATTTTACGCGATTAAGCCCTTTTATTTAATTAGGCATCCAAACGACAAAATTAAATCATGAAAATTTCACACATACTAATTCACACATAATAAACACAGAAAATAATTTTTAAATATTTTTCTGACCAGAATTCGTGGTCCCAAAACCACCGTTCTGACTAGGGTCTAATTCGAGCTGTTACAAATTTTGACATTCCCCAACTACCACTACCTCGTCATCCTCCATAGTTCTTAGTACAATCCGTTTAGTAGCACAATCCAAACTCACCCGATGTTTAACCAGCCAGTCCATTCCCAGTATTAAATCAAATTCTCCAAAAGGGAGTTCCATCAAATCCGCCAAAAAGGTAACCCGTTAAACCTCCAAAGGAACATCTCTGAATAGTTTATTTACCCTCACCGACTGCCCCAAAGGACTCAGCACAGTAACCTCACTCGTAGTGCTCTCAACCAAGATACCCAAAGCTTCAGACACAATACAAGCTATATAGGAGTGAGTAGATCCTATATCTATCAGTGCAATATAAGGTACATCATAGATAAAGAACGTACCCATGATAACATCCGGAGCATCTCCATCCTCTTGGTGACGTGCAGTATAAACTAGAGCTAGCTGTCTCGCCTCAGTATGCCCAACACCTCTGCCTGGTGCCCTTTGACTACGGCCCAAACCATTACCACCTTTGCCCTGACCACGGCCTCTCGGTGACTGCTGAACACCCCTCGGCGGCTGTATAGTACCCAAACTTGTAGCTTGCGTCTGATTAGGCCTCCGCAGACACTCTCTGATACGGTGCTCCAATGATTCAAATCTCAAACATGCCCCAATCCTTTTTTAGCGCTCGTCCTGATGGCGTCTCCCACAATCAGCATAGGGTTGGGGTCCAACAGCAGCAACAGGGGCCCAACTCTGACCAGCCCATCAACTCCGGCCTTTTTCTTAGGCCTCAAAAAGGAACTTGAGGGCTCTGAATCCCCCTTGTTCCTACCTCTCTCCTTCTCACAGTTTAGATGCTCAGCGCGCTTCACCTTCTCAGTGATCTTCGTCTTATCAACTAATGCCACAAAATCTCGCTCCTTCTATGGAGCTATCAGAATCTGTAAACTATCCCTGAGACCATTCTCAAAATGAACACATCGCTCGTACTCAGTTGCCACTATCCCTTCCGTATAGCGGCTTAATCGTAAAAATTCAGCCTCATATTCAGCCATTAATCTATCACCCTGAGTCAGATTCAGAAACTCTCTCCTCCGAGCATCCACATAGCTAGCACCCACATACTTTCCCTGAAAAGTAGTCTTCAAAAATTCCCACGACAGTTGATCGGGTTGAGGGCCCTATTTAACCGTAAGCCACCACTGGTAAGCCTCATCTCTTAGCAGTGACACTGCACCCTTTAGTTTTTGCTCAGAAGTGCAGCCGGGATCATCCATGATTGTAACATCCCCAACCCCTAACCGTCACTGAATTAGGGTTACGAGGCATTTCCAAAAAAATAAAGTTTTAGTACATTCACATAATCACATAGGTCATATTTGTAAATATATATAAATATAACTTCTTATTAATTAAATATTAAATATAAATCATACTGCATATACAAATCATATCACAAAGTTCGAATGAACCCATATCAAACATATATCATATTTAATTTTCAATAGCCATGTTCCAAAGTCATACCACAATTGCTTTAATATTACATCACACAAATCATGTGCTTATCATTTTTAATATTATTCGAACACCTAGTAAAAACAAGAATTTTAATTCATAAATCATTCATGCACATATTAGACCAAATAAACCATATAACACAATTTATTATCCAATAACATTCACAGCATTAACAACTTAACAATATGAATGTATTATGCAACATTACACATTAAAGTATTATGCACATCTAACCACATCCAAATTTATACATTTTAATCATAAATTATGCAAACATATTTGTGTTCATTAATAGGCTAACTTTATCAATTCAAGTCATGTTTAACATTAATCATCACAAACCAAATCTATTAATTTTGCAATATAGCATTTGGACTCTTAAAATAATGTCAATACATTCATATATATATATATATATACTTCTCTACATGCACATTTTAGCTTAAATTAAGCTATACCTTGTGACTAAATAATCATATTATACAATTACAGACAAACATATCCAATGACCGAATTTCATTTGCAACATAATCTGGTATATACATTGCTCACTTAACTAACATTAACCATTTTACGAGCACTTTAACCTTGTCAAAATAAGCTAATTCCATATACCATAAATCCAACCAAAATTTCACATATACAACTCAACCAATTTATTATATACCTTCGGCTATTTAATCAAACTTCTATACAACAATTAAGACATATTTATTCATATTAGTATAATACTAAATCAAATTAACCATATCAACCAATCAAACATCCATATCCAAACATATCATAATCCTTAAACACTTTACCACATAATTCAATCACCAATACCAAATTACCAAAACCAAGCACATCAAACATATTAATCAAGAACATATAAAACCAAACTTAAGCATAATAATCAAGCCATTTTTGTATGGCCTTATATATACATTCAAATTAAAACACATTAAGACTAACTTATACATATATGCACTTTCAAAACCAACCAAAACAAATGCTAGCCTATACATGCCATAGGTTCATAGCTCTAACTTATAAAATACCAAAAACTGTCAATAGTGTAATAGACTTTGCTGACGATCCTCAAGCTCGTAACTAGCCTCCAAAATCTATAAAAAAGAGACAAACATAAATACACATATTAAGCTATCATAGCTTAGTAAGTCATAAGAAAACAAATAACTTATTGATAACATCAACTTAATTTAACCAAATCAATTTATGCTTTCATAATCACATTTAATTTCAAGCTCAAAATTTCATATATAACATATACTTTCATATATAGGTTTTACTTTGGCCGAATATACATGTATCTATTATCAAAGTAATAATCAATTTCAAAACCATAATACCATTATAAAACCAAATATACACACTTATATGCATATACTCTTGAATAAAACTTTAATATCTCATACTTATACATAGCATGTGGCTGAATATACTTCACAAATACACTTATATTTACATTACCATCATGTAATAATTTGCATCACATATCAAATAACCAACTTACCATATTTTCAAATAAGAAATCAACTATCTCATACCTGATCACTTAACTCGATTTACACATTCGATTTCAACTTATCAATGCCCATTGAACCATTCGAAATTGAATAGGATACTCGGACAATCACACATATCGTACAATGCCTGTAGCACCCTGAATTTTGGGCCTAGAAGTAATGGGCCTTGAGTTTGGGATTTGTTAGAAGGCGGATTAAATAACTTAAATGTGTTTAAATATTTTATAATTGCATGTTTAATTGTTAAGTGATTTAGGAATGGTTGGTAGTGTGGAAAAATAGTCTTGGGTTCGATTCAGGGCTTTAGCAAAATTTTGCATTTTTTTCTAAAAGACCCTGAGCATTAGGTGGAAGGCTTATTAATAGGGCCTGGTAAAATCTGACACAAGGAAACACTTGGCCTAGTGGCAAAAGGTGTTGGTAGCAAGCAGGAAGTCCAGGGTTCAAGTCTTGGCCTTGGTGAAAAATTTTATTGTGCATATGATTAGTAGAGAAGCTAGCGTTTAGGCCTTATAAATATGTTTGGTGGAAATTTGACACAAAGGATGCACTTGGACCAGTAGTATGATGATGTTAGGAGTAAGGAGAGGTGCTGGGTTCAAGTCACGACATGAGCAAAAGTTGTGGTGTTTTTTAAACAACCTGGAGATGGGCAGAAAGACTTTATAATTAATTAGGGAGGAGAAACGACACAAATGAGGTAGGTGTCGTGGTGGCAAGGGACATATAGTGCAGCTAAGAGATTGGGGGTATGAATCTGAATGGTAGCAAATATTTTTAGGATAACCTGGTTGCGGGTTAATAGGCTTTAAAAATAGTTAGGGATGGAATATGGTACAAGAGCTCCTGGAGGCAGTGGTATGAAGCATGCTATGGATCTGAGAGGTTGCAGGTTCGAATCCCAAGCTTGGCAAAGTTTTAAATTTTTATTCTTTAAGGAAACTGAGGCTTAGGCATATAAGCCTTATAGTTAGTTGTGACCGAATGGTAGCACAAGATAGGTGGCAGTGTGGTAGCCAGCAGCGTGTTGGGAAGTTTGAGGGCTGGAGTTCGAGTGGCTTCATGCGCAAAAGGGAATTCAATTTTGTTGCTCAACGCAAGGAAGTATTGCCATTCGATGGAAGCAATTTGAATGCAATTCAAATTGGAATTGTTGGCTAAAATCAAGGTTACGGTGGAGATAAGGATAAGGACTAAGTGTGCATATGATGGTGATAAAATTGGAGAAATTGAAGGGAATTTAACTTGACGAGTTTAAGTCGATTGGGGAGTGTAGGTTTGTATTTTTTTTAGTATATATACTGGTGTCGTGTGGGCAAGTAAGAGCATTTGTTGTTTTTACCTGAGTAATCTCAAACCCTTCATCTCCTCTTTTCTTTAAGCCAAACTCTTGATCTTTTCTTCCCTATTTTAATCAAATCAACCTCTTCCCTCTTTCACTTAGTCGGTTAATTTTTTTTCATTTAAAAGCCGATTCATACACTTTGGGGGTTGATTTCTTGTTGGCAAGCGATCTCGCGATCGGTAAGTAAGTTAGATCTTTTTCGACTTTTGTTAAATATTTCTAAGTTCTTTCGTTTCTACACTCTTAAAAGCTAATTTTTTTATCCTTTCCAATACCATTACTTTCATTAACCTATGGTTTCTCCATTTATTTCTCTTTCTCCCTCTCATTCAAGAGTGTGATCACTGGCTAAGTATTAGTTGATGGAAAAAGGGGTTCTAGCAGAGAGGTTGGGATAGAGGCTCCCAAGTTTAAACGGCGTAAGGTGTTAGTCGTTAGAGACTTTCCGCCTAGATGCAGAAGGGGGACTATATCAAATTTTGAGTTACATAGGCAGATCGCAGCCGATCAATCTAGTCAAGGCAAGTATAGGTTGTTCTTCGGTAAGTAGTGGATTTATTTTGAATTAATGGGATGTGACTAATGGAGTATAATGTTGAATATAGGTTCGGGATATTATGAATACTTAGTACTCCAGGTGATAAGGTGTGTACTTCTACCCTATGATAGCTTGATATAAAGCCGAAGGTGTGTACATATACTGCACACACACAATAGATCGGCAAATCCTAAAATGCCGAAAAGTCGAAATGCCAAAAAGTCGAAAGTTTGGCTACAACAGACTTGCGAGTGCGTGAACACTTGTGAGGGGGAAATCGATAGGTTACCAGAGCCCCATGAGCAATCTCATGGTCTTGGGCTGTGTTTTGGCCAACAGGGCCAGAATGAGCTAAATGGGCTGACGGGCTGTAGGGCCCATAATAGGCAAAATTGGCAATTTGATACTAAGTGATGGAAAATCGTATGAAAGCATGATATGAATGTGATTTGGGCCTAATAGGCCATATGAAAGTGATTTGGGCCTAATGGGCCATATAAAAGTGATTGGGCCTAATGGGCCATATGTGTGTATATAGACTTGTCTAGGCTTTGTAAAGGGTTTTGAGCCTAGTATCTAATAACTGCTTAAACAGACATAATACTTAATTAATTAATAAATTGTGACCATGGATAAGTCATAAGGTTAAAGTGTGGCAATGGGTATATGCATGTCTAGGATTGGATCTAGGGAAAGATTGGTACTTAAGCGGTCTTAATGACTCACCTCCTCTTCTCTGGAATCCTACTTGGTGTGTAGTATCCGTTCACTTTAGTCATCGAGGACTTGTCAATGGGCCAAGGTAAGTAATAAAATCATAACAAAGAGAAATTTCTAAAATGCCCCTAAGGGCGAAGATGACTAAAATACCCCTATATGTTGAATGTAAGATTTATGGATGTTACCTGTGTACCTGCTGCATTCATATGATACTCTATTTAGGATGCATATGGGTTGGGAATTATGGAACGGAGGAAGTATATGAGGATCGCATGGTTGCTTGACGACCGTGGATCCACCGATGGATATTAAGCCTAATATTTGATTAGCAGCTTGCTGCAATGAAGGTAGTACTGCAACCGAGCTACCATTGATGTGTATCAGATGGGTGGGTCGATATTTATATCCCCACATGATGTGTACCGGGGGACGGAATTGATGTGTATCGATTGGATTATTGGGGTGGGTTGCACAGCATTACATGTATGATATTATTGTGATATTATTGCTATGTGGGCTTCGACCCAATTGAGGCTAATATGGGCTAAGGCTCAAAGGCCACCGTTATTGAATTGGGCTCAGGCCCAAAATGATTGATGATTGCTTTATACTCATTCAGGGTTGTACACACTGAGTTTTCGAATCTCACCGCCTCCTTTTAAATTTTTCAGGTGATCCTCAGTAGGCGGTTCGACAGATGGGGGGACTCGAAGATGGCCCATTAGCAAAAAGTTTAGACTTAGTCTTTTATGTAATTTTTAATATTAGGATTATTATTATTTTTATGCTTTATATTTATTAGAAGTAGAACATGGTTTTCCTAAACCATAACTGTTTTTAAATACTACGTTTCTACAACTCAATTTTTAAATGACAAGTTTTCATAGATCATATGCTTTAAATAAAGCTTCCGCAACTGAAAAGAGAGTTTACACTGAAAAGAGAGTTTACAAAGTAATTATCATCATACAAGAAGGAATAGTTTGTTTTTTTTAAAATACACCTCGCTTTGAAAGCAACAAATACAACTGAATGTTACTTAATTTTCTCTTTTGAAGGGTTTTCAATAAAAACAAGGTTTTTGATAAAAACACTTCAATGTGACATGCTAGATCTGGCCATGACGTTCGAGCCAAGTTTGGGGTGTTACAATGCCAACGTCCCAGATATGGTCTTACATGTAATCACATATCGATGCCACTTTCCCAGACAGGGTCTTACACATAATCACATATATCGATGCCAATGTCGTAGACGTGACGAGAACACATATCAGAAATCCTATGTCATGACATATGTATCCTAGCTATTTTTAAAGTTCGTACGGGGCTTTTAGACGTCGTAACTCGGTCGAATCAAACTTGTAAATATAGTTCCCAAGTATATACACATTCGGCTATCATATATACAAGCTCATAAAATTTAAATCAACATTTTACATTCACATATATTCAAAATTTACAGCATTTATTTGCTTATAAACTTACCTCGGACAACGAGAATCGAAATGGGACGACTAATCGACAACTTTGGTTTTCCCCCAATCCAAATTCGATTTCTTTGGTTCTTGATCTAAACATATTCAAATTAAACTCATTCAAACATATTTTCACTCATTTTAGTCCAAAAACACATAAATGGGTAAATTACCATTTTACCCCTGACATTTCACACTTTTTACAATTTAGTCCAAATTGCACAAAACAAAAAACATGCAAAGTTTGCACACACCAAGCTTAGGCCGAATGTTCCTTGAATTCATACAAGTCCATACATTTCATTTATTTTACATTTTAGTCCCTCAATTTATTATTTATGCAATTTAGTCCTAATTACTCAAAATCATCAAAAATTCCAATACAAAACATGTTAATCGAAAACATATCTTTCATATTTCATCAACTAACATCACAAAGCTCAAGTATTCATCAATGGAATAACTCAAAATATACATCAAAACCAGAAATTCAAGCATGGGCTTTGTACATTACACTGCAACGATCTCGAAAACATAAAAATTATCAAAAATCGAGGTAGTTACATACCTTAATCTAGCTTCAATAATGGTCGAACCTATGGAAGCTTTATTTCTTTTTATTTTCTTTATATTCAGTCACCAAAAATATAAACATGCATAGCTTTTAATTATGTTATGTTTTATATTATATAAAACATTATTATCATTTACAATTTTAACCTTTATTATAAAAGAATAAAACATTATAAACCATGCCTTTAACCGTCCAACACTTATAACTATGGTCTAATTGCAACTTAAATACCTCAATTTAAAAAGAGAACAAAAATTTGGCCCTTTCACATTTAACCATCAACCTTTTTTTTTACGAGATTAAGCCCTTTTATTAAATCGGGCACTCAAACGACAAAATTAAAACATGAAAATTTCATAGATATAAATTCACACATAATAAACATAGAAAATAATTTTTTAAATATTTTTTGACTCAGATTCGTGGCCTTGAAACCACCATTCTGAATAGGGTCTAAATCGGGCTGTTACAATGATCCTCTTTGTGGCCTCAATCCAATACTCAGCCACATTAGGGGCAACTCCAGCAATACCACTGAAAATCTCAGCTCCATTAGAACGGAGCCATTTCGTAATCGACCCACGACCCATAGTACTAGTATTGGGCCCAGTGACCCTCTTCAAAATTCGTAACATAGCCTGGGACAACTCGTCATTCCCAACTGCAAGATCATGAAACCCAGTCTCAGTATCAGGTGAAACTAGTGCCTCCCTAGTTTCTAGATTAGGCATGTGGCCAGATGAGGAAGACCCAGCACGAGCACCTCCACGACCTCCGCTACGGTCTCTTGTACGCCTTCCGCGAGAACCTCTAGTGCTCATTATTGAATTGCATTTTATCTGTATTAACAATTTTATGCATCAGTTTACATTTCCAGTGTTTATTAACGGATATTTTATGGAAAACAATATTAGTAATTCAGAGTTTGTTTTCATAGATTGCAGTCTTACTACAATTTTTAGTTGACCCTAACTAGAGTGTTTCAGTACAGTCTACTACCTACAGTAGTCGCAGCATTTCAATTTAAACAAACAACAGTTTCAGAAGACTTACAGAATCAGCGCCGGAAACTCGGTGTACTACACATGCAGTAGAACATTTCAAAATACTTCAAATCATTTGAAACAGTTCTTTTAGAAATTCCAAGTTTTAAAAGAAACCCAAATTCACAGTCGAGTTTTGCAACCTAGCTCTGATACCACTAAATGTAACACCCAAAACCCGACCTAGACGTTATGGCTGCATCAGACGATGTCACATTGTAGTGTTTTTCATAAAGTGTGATATCATACAAAACCCTCTTTTCTATTTAACCTCTTTGCATGATCTTAATGATGACCCAAGCCGTGCTGTTCATTTTCAAATTATGAGTCATTGTGAAAAAGTTATTCACATTAAAACATTATTAAGTTTTAAAATGACACTTATTGCGGAAGCTCTTAAAACAGGTTGTGTATTCATGGTATCTTTGTTAAAATATTTATCTTTTTAAAAACCTGCGTCTTTTCCTACTGCTAGCAGTTATTAACCAAAATTAATAAAAAAATCCCAAATTAAAGTAAAAATCCATAAAGGCCTTATTATAGTAAAAATACCCAAAATTAAAATTACTTATAATTAAAAACAAACATGAAGGGTGAGTTTACGAAAACTTAGTGTGTAATCCCATATCAAACAATCAAACAGTGAGCAAATACAGTCTGGGCCTTAGCCTATTTCAGTAATGGTTCAATTTTAGTTAAGGCCTTAGCCCATTACAATATCAATATCAGTTTGGGCCTAAGCCCATCTCAGTGACAGTAACGGTACAGATATGCAATCAGGAAATCCTACCCAATCAGCCTCTACACTCCATCTCCGTCCAACCCTACACTCTATGTGGGGATCTAATCAACCCACCCACACCAAGTAGTACCAGTTGCGACACTAAACAGTATTTGCAGTAGAGCTGCCAATACAGTACACTTCCTCCAATCATATTAAAACCCATCCCCATGAAACACATCATGCAACATGTCATGTCATATCATAATTTTATACATGTACTCAATACAATTTAAAAATGGTATGCTAAAATACAATCATACACGAATATAGATCCATACATCACATAGAGACAAAATAATCATTTTATCAAAATAGGGGGCTAGGTAAACTCACCGACCCAACAGTAGGTCCATAGTCGTCTCGGGTGACCCATGCAACCTTAACAGTCAAATAGTAAAAATGGGCCCACAGCCCATACTGCGGGCCCATATGGGCCCACCTGCCCGTGTAGCCCACACGGCCCAAATTGGCCTTGGCCACATTTATTACACAGCTTGGCCTAATAATTTCCACAGGTCCGTCTGGTTCACCCGTGTGGGGCCCACATGCCCATGGGGCCCACACGGCCCAACCCATGAATTCGCACATGGTCGGCCTCATCAATCATATTCCAATGTTTAGTCACACGGGCTACTGCACGGGTAGCTGCACGCCAGTGTGGTGTCGACTATGCACACTTTTCGACTTTTTATCGATTTATGATTAAGGGTAGTGTTTTCACACACCTAGCTGCGAAAATTGTGCACACCATTTTTGAGTACTCCCACCTATATTCAATCACGACACACCATTAGTCACTTATCAATAGGATTAAACAACCCCTCTTATAACACTTATCCAAAAGATTAATTATCACTTGCCTTGATTGAACGATAGAGGCTTTGCACACTTAAACCGTTGCAAAAGACTGATTACTAGCCCTTAGAGATTACTTGTATTCCAGCCGAATCTTATTAACCTTAACCATTATTGTTCACACAAATAGTTTGAACCAAATGCATATCAACTTACCGAAAGTGCAAAACTCAGAATAGGAGAAAAAAACAATCAACCCACACCCAAAACGAAAGCCAAAGGCAAAAAACAAAAAATTTTCACAAGCCAAGGCTTGAACCCAAGACTTCTCAGACACTTCCCAAAACACTTAACCACTGAAGTGGATACACAGTTGTGTAACACAAGCATACGAAAATAAATATTAAGGATTGTTGGGGCATTACAAGGTCCTTATGATGTAATTAGACCACTGATGGTGGAATTTTGACATAAATGAGCATAAAATGGATGTTTTTAATGGTTTTTAACTAAGGTTAATAATGTAAATTAGTTAAGAAGTTATATTAATTAAAATAAAACATAGAATTTCCTTTATCATCATCTTCTACCACCAAATGTAGAGAAAAGAAATAGCCATTAAAGCTTCATTAAGTTCGGCCCTTGCATGATTTATTATGTATGTGTTTTGTGTTCGATTTTTGATGATTTCTACGTTTTTGTGATCATTACTTTGAGTACTAGCTAGCCAGTACCTTTATTTCTAAAACTTTTAAAGAATTCAATAGTTTCCATTAATGAAAGTGTGTGTAATTTTTTGATTGAGGATGGTTTATGAATGTTTGATTATAGATATACAAGTTTTGTAAAGTGATTTTTGACAAAAATGCATATTAGGGATTAAATTGTGAAAAGATGAAAATGTAGGGTTAAAAGTGTGAATAAACTAAAATTATGGGCTGCTAGTAACAAGTATTAAATTCAACTATCATGGGTTTGTACCCAGTTGAATGAATATGCAATTTTATAAGATTAAGACTAAATTGAATAAATGTGAAACTTTAGGGGATAAAGTGTAAACATGCCCAAATAGGTATTTTTGGATGAAATTGAATGAATAGGTGATTAAATAAGTTAATTTTGAATGTGTATGGATCAAGAACAAAATAAATCGAATTTAGATTGGGGGATATCGAAAGTTGTCGAGTAGTCGACCCGATACGCCAATCCCTAATATGAGGTAAGTTCATATGCAAATAAATGTCTTTAAATTGAATTATACATGTTTAATTATTATTGAATCATTATGAATGTTGAAAGAGCAAATACGAGCAAGAATCGACAGAGTTACGACATCCAAAAGTCTCGTACAAACCTTAGGAATAATATAGGATACATATGTCATGACATTAGGTTACCGAGATGTGATTACATGTAAGACCATGTCTGGGACATTGGCATCTTTAATCGATTTCATGTAAGACCCTGTCTGGGACAATGGCATCGGTATGTGGTAACATGTAAGACCATATCTGGGATATGGCATTGTACGAGCTATATGTGATTGCCGAGTATCCTTAACGATTTCAAACGGTTCAACAAGCAAAGTCAAATCGAGAAAGAATGTGTGAATGAGTTAAATGATTCAGGTACGTAGGAGATTCATATGAGTATTGAAAAGGGAAGTATTTGATGAATTTAATTATGATATTGAAAATGTGTACAATGAGAAAGGTTTATGAATTTGAATGTGTTTAGCTATGCTTAGCATATTTGAATTGATATGCAAATATTCATATGATGACTTTATTTGTATATGGCTTACTAAACTTTTAAAGCTTACTTTGTGTGTTCTATAAAAGCATGGAAAGAACACACAAAAGTAAGCTTTAAAAGTTCAGTAAGCCATATACAAATAAAGCTTATACATGCCATACAAGAACACATGGAAAGAACACACAAAGTAAGCTTTAAAAGTTTAGTAAGCCATATACAAATAAAGTCATCATATGAATATTTGCATATCAATTCAAATTTGTGTGTTCTTTCCATGTCTTAAATTTTGTTTATAATGGTTGAAGTTGTCAATGAATATATATAGTTATGTATTTATTATGTCTGGAACTTGAGAAAAAGAGTGTTTGTTGTTGTTATTAACGTAGCTGGGAAGATAATAAAAGACCAGATTGATGCTGCAAATGTATGACCGAATGCCTTTTTGAGGTGTTATATTAATAATATTTGTTAGTTGTAGCTTATGTGTAAAAATATGACTATTAAAGGGGTTAATGCAACTGTTATTAAAGTTATTAAATGAGGATAAAAGCAGAGTAAATGTTACAGAATTTATGTCTTAAGTGTTAGTTAATGAGTTGATGAAGTAGTGGTCAATAGCCGTATGTTTATATGGTTTGGGCAGTTTATGGATTATTTATTACAACTGGAAAAAATGTGATAATAATGCTGATTAATGTTGTTTAAATTGTTAAAGAGTGAAATTTGTGATTAATATGTGTTGCAATAATAAGTTAACTTTAATTATTATTAAAGTTTGTTCTGGTGGGTCAATTGGGCTGCTGGAATGCAGAATTTGAATGCTGTCTGAATTGATATTAAATACTCAATTATATTGTCATGTTTTGATTTTGTGTATTAGTGTTGTTTATTAAAGAGTATCTTAATGCTATCCAAATATGTAAATCTTTGTGACTTTAAGTTTCCTGAACTAATATAAATTCCTATTGTAATCATGTTGCCCAAATTGGAAGGAATTGGATAATGGTTGTGTTTGTGTTGACCATTTGTGAGGAATAAAAATGTTTTTATTAATTGTAATTAAATGATAGGATGGTTTCAGTTTGAACTTGATTTGATTTTTGAGTTAGTTAATATATATTGATTTATTATTATGTTTTGATCATGAAATAAATAGATCGATTATAAGTCAGGGATAAGAGAAGGTTGGGGAATAATCATCTATGACTTGAAGTAAGTTTATAAGCAAATAAATGTTGTTAAATTTGAATAAATATTGAATTTATATGATGAATTGAATTGTGTAAAAATATATAAATGAAAGCTGAATTTGAATATAATTAGAAGTTACATGTACAAGCTCGATTCGATTAAGTTACGACATCTGAAAGCCCCGTTTGAACCATAGGATTTTGATATGTGTTTCCGAGTAAGACCATGTCTGGGACGTTGGCATTGATATATTTGTTTTCGTGTAAGACCACGCCTGGGACGTTGGCATCGATCTATATGGTTACGTGTAAGACCATGTCTGGGACATTGGCTTCATATTTGATTCGAGTAAGACCCTGTCTGGGACAGCGGCATCGATATGAGATAACATGTAAGACCACGTCTGGGACGTTGGCATTGTATGATATATGTGATTATCTGAGTATCTTATTCAAATCTGAATGGTTCATCGGGCAAGGATAAGTTGTGTTTGAGAAAGTAAAACGACCTAAAAGGCCAGGTATGATTTATCTTGTTATCTATGTGAGATATGGCAAGTAAGTACTTGAATATTTGTGTTAAATTATGTATGATAGAAATGAAAAATTTATGTAAGATTTGTATGTGTATTCGGCCTTATGAATAAATAATTCAAATATTAATGAAATGTTTCTTCATTATGTGTATATTTGTGACCATGTGTATTCAGCCATAATTTAAGTGAAATTATGTGGTATTAAGGTTTAATACATGAGAATATGTAAACAAGTGTTTAAATATTTGGTTTTATGCATTGATAATATGATTTTAATAGTGTATGATACTTCGGTTTAGACATATGTATATTCGGCTACATGATAAGTATAAGTATAAGATATTAAAGTTTGATTCAAGAATATATGTTTATGGGTGTGTATATATTCAATTAAATAATAGTACTATGGTTTTGAAACTAAATGTTACCTTGATAATAGATACAATACATTCGTCCAAAGGATAAGTATAGTGATATCATATTGTGACATATGTGCAAACTTATATAAATGATTATGTATGGCCTTAATGATATGAAGTAAGAATAATTATGAAATGATCCATGAATATATGTATATGAGTTTATGTGTAATCGGTTAATTATTTATATTGTGGCTTTAGGAATTTGAATGATATATTATTAGTTGTATGGATATTTGGCAAAATGGAAGTATATGTATTATATGAAATTATAAGTTTGAAGTTAAACGTGATTATGATAGTATAAATTGGTTTGGTAATTGAATTGTTATAGTCATTGAGTTATTTATTGCTTATAGTTTACTAAGCTCTCAAAGCTTATTCTGTGTGTTATTCCTATGTTTATAGATTTTCGGAGATCAGCTCGGGTTGGAAGTCGATGGAGACGACATCACACTATCCGGTTATCACCTCAGTAAAAAAAATGTTGTGAGACTCGTTTATGTGGCATGTATAGGCTAGTCTTGGAGTTAATTATTTTGAATATGTATTTAAAGCCATGCGAAAATGGCTTACTTATTATGCTTAAGTTTGGTTTTACATGTTCTTAATTAAATTGTTTTGATGAGTTTGGTTTTGGTAATCGGTTTAATAGTTAACTCATTTTGGAAATATGAAATGTGGTGTAATTAGAATGATGGATGATGATGTATTAACTTAATTGGTTCGGTTGCTAAGTGGTAAGTAATGAATATGTTTCATGATTGTTTTGGTTGATTGTTTTGGTATGGATTCAAATGGTAAATGATGGTAATGATTAAGTATATTTTGGGCTACTTTTAATGGATAGCTAAAAATGTCTAGTTGTTGCTAATATCAATATAGGTATACATTCATGTGTGGTTGTAAATTTTGAATATGATATTTAATTCAATTTGATATGCCTATAATATTGATAGTGGTGAGATCAAAATAAAGATTAGTTAATAGGATAAAATATGAAGTTTAGGTATATTAATATAGATATAGAATAGATGCACATTGGAGTGTTATTTGTGTTCAAGTGTTAAGGATGGCTTTTATTCTTAGGATGAATTGTGAACTTGTATATATGCATCAATAGTATGTTCGGCTATGTTATAATGTATTTAAGTTTCATATGTGATTGTATAATAATTTATGTAATATGATTCAATTGGTTTTATTATGAGCTTGTGCAGAAGTTATTAAATGATATGTTTCATATACATTTAATGAGATAGAAAGTAGCATATATTTGAAGTATGAAGTGTAATGATATAAGATGGAATATGGTTTAATTACGAAAATGGCATTAATGTGTTGGATATAGGGAATTGAATATTGGAAGTATTAAATATGTGAACATGTCTTTGATATATACAAGTTTGGTTTGAAATTAGTAATTGTGAAACATGATCAGTTGAATTTTAATATATGTTAAAACTGAATTAGTTGGAATTTTGAAATGTGCTTATTTGCAATACATGTTCAGTAAGGCATGATTATTTCTGAATTGGAATTATGACTCATGTATTCGAATTTATAATAAACGAATTGTGAATATTTGAATTTGATAAACTTGAAATATTTACTAATTCTTTGGTGTATAAAAGGTGAGGAATAATTGTGCTAAACTGTGTTTTTTTTATAGTAATGCCTCATGACCCTAATTTGATAATGGATACAGGTTAGGGGTGTTACTATGCTTGTGAAATAAGGTGGCAAAATGGTTATGCAAATAGCCTATTTTTGTCCACACGGGCAGAGACACGAGCGTGTGTCTCAGTCGTGTGCGACACTCTGTCATGCTACACGGCCGTGTGTCCCCTGGGGTAGCCCTTCGAATTAAGGCAGTATACCCTATAGGTTTGGCACGACTTAGACAGATGGGCATGTCTATTGGCCGTGTGTGGCACACTGACTGACACATGGGCATGTGGCTGGTCGTGTGATCCAAGTCAGTAACCCCTCCAGATTTCCCACGACTATGGCACACGAGCGTGTCCTCGGCCATGTTGTGTAAGTCAGATTGTATGCCCTGTTTTCACACAGCCTATGAACACAGGCCTGTCTGGTGGTCGTGTGAGGCACACGGCATGTTCACACGGGCATGTGACCCTCAAATACATGAAAATTTTCTAAGTTTCCAAAAGTTTTCAAATGTTATCAGTTTAGTCTCGAACCTCTTCTAAGCATGTTTTAAGGCCTCGTAGAGCCTTATAAGGGACAATGTGAATGTGTTGGATGGGTTTTATACATGAATGCATAAATGTATTTGTTAAGTATGTGAATGATGTGTATTGATCGGTAATGCCTCGTAACCTTATTCTGGCGTCGGATACGGGTTAGGGGTGTTACAGCCCGACCATTTCTACAGGTACTTGAAAACTAAAGAAATAAGATAGGAATCTTGAATCAAAGAATTGTACGAGAAAAGAACCAACGTTATTGAATGTGACCCGTTTTCTACAAATAATTAAAAATAAGAATTATTTTTGAACATACCCCGACTGAATGTTTATGAAAGAAACAAGAACCGAACGTATAAGAAATGAAAGAAGAACACCATAGGGCAAAACCCTTGATAAGTTCAGTTTGTATGTTCTTAAGAACTCAAGCAAAAATCTCACAAGATGTATTTTGATTCATCAACCTCCAAATTAAAAAATGAACAGCTATTTGTATACTATTCTATGTATATGGATAGTCAATCCATCCATGTAGTTTAAGCACTTAATTATGCATGAATGCATGCAATACATGAAAAGTCACATAACTTCGAACCATACATATAGACTTAATAAAGTGGAAGAACTTCAAAAGTCACATTCAACCCCCATTTTGGACGGTGGATGTAACAACCCTCACCCGTATTCAACATCGAAATAGGGTTACAGAGTATTACTGGACTTACAATACATTTAATCATAGCTTTCACATACATTTAAACAAAATCACACAATCATCATTCAATTTAAATCAATTTGTCCCTCATATGAGCCTATAGGGCCATAAACATGCTTTAGGAGTGGTTCAGGACCAAACCAATCTCTCAAGAAACTTCCATGAAACTTTAAAAATTTTACTCAAAATAGGGGACACACGCCCGTGTGGCCAAGCCGTGTTTCTCACACGGCCACCAGACATGCCAGTGTCATAGTTGTATGGACATTTTGGCTAGTGCTTTCGGGTACTTTCATTTTGGGACTATCTCGGTTGCTGTTCTTCTCCCTTTATTCTTTGACAACTGTTTTCCCTAGGTACTTTTTGCTGCCGAATACCCTCCTTTCTTCCCTCTCTCCCTAACCTTTTCGGTTTTTAGCCTTAGTCTTGATCGATTCTCTCTATCTTCTCTTTGGCTCAATTGATTACCTTTTTGATTGAATACATTTTTCTTCCCTCTCTTCTTATCTGGATACTTTGGCCAAATTATGTATCTCTCTGTTTTAGTTCAGTTTTTGCAAGTATTCTCTGGCAAATCAGTAAGCACTCGACTATTTCTTGTCCTCTCTCAACTTTTATCAAGTCTCCTCTCTCTTGCACTGTTAAAGCCGATTACTCTTCTTTTTTTAGTGCCGAATCTCATCTCCCAATTCTTGTGTGGTGTTCGTTGGTTCCTAGTTTCTCGAGGAGTGTAGGAGTTGCAAGCGATACTGAAGTAGTCAAAACCTTTCCTTCATCACTTGATCAAAGGTAAACCCTATTTGTAGTTATTGTGTTCAACTGGGGTTGGTTGGCTTGCATCTTTTGGTGTTGGCTGAATGCTACTTCCCCTATGTTGGGGTTTTATGTTTTTATAATTAGTATAGGTTGATCCGAATCACGATTTTTAGCAATCGTAACTGATAGATATTGCTGGTAACATAGGTATTCAACAAGGAACGTGTGGTCAATCTTAGTTAGCGGTCTAAGAGGACTTAGCCACTTTTGTTCAATCAAAGGCAGGTTTTATGATAAGTTAGGATCATATAAAGGGAGGTGATTAACCCTATTGTCAATTGACTATTAGAATACCTTGATTGAATGTAGGTTTGGTACTGGTGGGCTATTCGCACATTTTCGTAAACAGGTGTGTAACCACACTGCTATAAACATAGATTGGCAAAAGCGAAAAATATATGATTATTGACGCTACACGAGCGTGCGCTCACTCGTGTGATAATCCAATTGCCTAAAACGTGGGCGTTTGATCATGTAGGCCACCATGAGCGTCTTATGGGCGTTGGGCCATGTTGGGCCAAAATGGGCTGTGTGGGCTCCACGGACTCGTGGGCCCCACATGGGTAAACAACTTGAAAGCATGGAGATTATCAAGCTAGGCTGTGTAGTTCACATGGCCAGGGTCATTTTTGGGCTTTATGGGCCACACAGGCGTGTGGGCCTAAATGGTCCGTGTTATGGACTTTTGGCCCATTTCCACTATTTGATTATTAAGGTTGCACGAGCCGCCCAAGACGACTATGAACCTACTGCTGGGTCGGTGAGTACACTTAGACCCCATACTGATGAAATGACTGATATACCCCTATGATATGTTTGATTGTATTTGAGCATGACATTTTGCATACACGTATTATATTATGACATAACATGTTACATGGGGGTTGGGTTGATATATTTGGAGGAAGTGTACTGTACTGGAAGCTCTGCTGTAAATACTGATTTGTGCCGCAACCGGTGCTATATTTGGAGTGTAGGGATGGGTGGGTCGATTTTATCCCCACATGGAGTGTAGGGCTAGACGAAGTGGAGTGTAGAGGATGGATGGGTAGGACCTCTGTTTGCATTTCTATTATCATTCATCAGAATGGGCTAAGGCCCACACTAATACGATCATCAGAATGGGCTAAGTCCTACATCATTTCGATCATCACTAAAACGGCTTAAGCCTAACTCAGTAATTGCTCATGGTCGACTAATTATTGTAAACACACTGAGTTTTCACAAACTTACTCCCCTACTTTCCTGTGCAGGTAATCCTTAGGGGGGTCGGTGCTGCGAGGGACTCGATGGAGACGATTGTTTCTGCTACTATTTTATACTCTTAACTCTTAATCTATTTAAATTGGTTTTTTTTATGTAATAAGGCCTCTTTAAATTTTTACTTTAATTTGGGGTTTACTTATTTGAATTTATATCTGTTAGTAGTAGGATGAGAATCTTCAAAAAGATAAATGTTTTCAAACCACCACATTTACAAAACATGTTTCATTAGCTTCTGCAAGAAAGAACGTTTTCAAAATTAATAACAATTTAACATGCTTAACAATTTTCTAAACAAACTTGAGTTTTATCAACAAACATGATACTTAAAAGTTTTTTAAAAGATCGCTACAAGGGTTTTAAAATTGTACAGACTTTTCGAACAGAATAATGTTTTTCAAAACACACTTCAATGTGACATTGCAGATTCGACCATAACGTCTAGGTCAAGTTTGGGGTGTTACATTTAGTGGTATCAGAGCCAAGTTATAAAACTCGACTGTGGAATTGGGTTTTCTCCTTTAAAACTTTAATATTTGAAAGAGAACTATTTCAAATGATTTAAAAATATTTAGACGTATTTTATCGAATGTGTGGTACATCGAGTCTCCAGCACCGATCCTCTAAGTTATCTGAAACTATTACTTGTGTAAATTGAAATACTTAGATTACTGTAGGCAATAGACTGTACTGAGCCACTTTGTTAGGGTAACCTAAAACTGTAGTAAGACTACGTTCTGCAAAAACAAAAACTCTAAATTATTAATACTGTTTTTCATAAAACATCCGTTAATAAACACTGAAACTATAAAACTGATGCATAAAACTGTTAATACAGATAAAGAGTAATACGATAATAAGCACCAGAGGTACTCGTGGAAGGGGTACAAGAGGCCGCGGCGGAGGCCGTGGAGGTCCTCGGGTTGGATCGTCGGCATCGGGCCATATGCCAAATAATGAAGCTAGAGAGGCATAGGCTTCACCTGTAACTGAATCTGGGTCACACGATCATGCAGCTGGGGACGACGCACTATCCCAAGCTATGTTACGAATTTTGGAAAGGGTCGCTGGGCCTAATATTGGTACTATGGGCCATGGTTCAGTGATGGAATGACTCAGGTCTAATGGGGCTGAGATCCTTAGGGGTATTGCTGGAGTTGCCCCTAATGTGGCTGAATATTGAATTGAGGCCACAGAGGGGATCATGGATGACCTCGACTACACCCCAGAGCAGAAGCTAAAAGGTGCAATGTCATTGTTGCAAGATGAAGCCTATCAGTGGTGGCTTACAGTGAAAGAAGGTACTTAGCCCGACTGGTTGACTTGGGAATTTTTCAAAACTGCATTCCAAGGGAAATATGTGGGCGCTAGTTATGTGGATGCTCAGATGAAAAGTTTCTGAATTTGACCCAGGGGGATAAATCTGTGGTTGAATATGAGTCTAAATTTTTGCGATTAAGCCACTACACACGTGGGATGGTGGCAACTGAATATGAGCACTGTGTTCGTTTCGAAGATGGCCTCCAAGATAGTTTAAGGATTTTAATAACTCCATATAGGGAGCGAGATTTTGCTGTGTTGGTCGATACAGTGAAGATCACCGATGATGTGAAGCGCGCTAAGCGCCAAAACCGTGAGAAGGAAAAAGGTAGGAATAAGAAGTATTCAGAGCCCTCAAGTTCATTTCAGAGGCCTAAAAAAAGGCTAGAGTTGATGGGCTAGTCAGAGTTAGGCCTCCTGTTGCTGTTTTTGGACCGCATCCCCATGCAGTTTGTGGGAGATGCCCTCAGGGCAAATGTTGGAAAAGGATTTGGGCATGTTTGAGGTACGGATCATTAGAGCACTGTATCAGAGATTGTCCACAGAGGCCCGATCAGATGCAAGCTACTGGTATGGGTTTTACTCAACCATCGAGAGATGTTTAGCAGCCTTCAAGAGGCCGTGGTCAGGCTAGAGGTGGAAATGGTATGGACCATGGTCGTGGAGCACCGGGCAAAGGTGCTGGTCATATTGAGGCGAGGCAGCTGGCACTGATTTATGCTGTACGTCGTCGAGAGGACGGAGATGCCCCAGATGTTATCACGGGTACATTCTTTATCCATAATGTACCTTATACAACATTAATTGATGTTGGGTCTACGCATTCATACATAGCATATGCTGCGTCCGAGACTTTGGGTGTTATGGTTGAAAACACTACAAGTGAGGTTACTGTGTTGAGTCCATTAAGGCAGTTGGTGAGGGTGAATAAACTGTTTAAGGATGTACCTTTGGAGGTTCAAGGAGTGATCTTTTTGGTGGATTTAATGGAACTTCCTTTTGGACAATTCGACTTAATACTGGGCATGGACTGGCTGATTAAGCATAAAGTGAATTTGGACTGTGTTGCAAAACGGGTGGTATTGAAAACTACAGAGGGTGGTAAGGTAGTTGTAATTTGGGAGGGTCGAAATTATTTGTCAAATGTGGTTTCTACACTTAGGGCTGAGAGATTGGTTCGTAAGGGTTGTGAGGCATATCTAGCCTACGTTGGTGTTACTAATTATGGGGTTTCTTCTATTAAAGTATCAGAACGGTTATGGATTTTTTGGATGTTTTTCCAGATGAACTACCTAGGTTACCTCCAAACCGTGAAGTGGAGTTTGGGATTGAGCTCTTGCCTGGTATAGCTCCGGTGTCCATCTCTCCTTATTGAATGGCACCGAAGGAGCTTATGGAGCTTAAGGCTCAAATCCAAGAGTTACTGATTGAGGGTTTATCCGCCCTAGTGTGTCTTCGTGGGGAGCACCGTTCTTATTTGTGAACAAGAAGGATGGAACCATGCATATGTGCATCGACTATCGGCAACTGAATAAATAAACTGTTAAAAATAAGTACCCTCTACCGAGGATTGATGATCTATTCGATCAGTTTTGTGGAGCTTCAGTTTTCTCTAAGATAGATCTTTGATCTGGGTACCATCAACTGAGAGTCAAGGAGGATAATGTTTATAAGACAGTGTTTAAGACTCGATATGGTCATTACGAGTTCCTAGTGATGCCGTTTGGGCTGACAAATGCACCAGCGGCTTTTATGGATTTGATGAACCGAGTGTTCTAGCCCTACCTAGATCGGTTCGTGGTGGTGTTTATAGATGACATTCTAGTGTATTCGAGAACTAAAGATGAACATGATGCACATTTCCGAGTGGTTCTACAAATTCTGAGGGAAAAACAATTATATGCTAAGTTCAACAAGTGTGAATTCTGGCTACGAGAGGTAACTTTTCTGGGCCATGTGGTATCTGCTGAGGGGATTAGGGTTGATCCTCAAAAAATTGAAGCTTTTTTGGATTAGAAGCAGCCTAAGATGGTATCTGAGATACGAAGCTTTCTAGGTCTGGCAGGGTACTATAGACGTTTTGTGGAAGAGTTTTCATTGATTGCTCTAGGTCTGGCAGGGTACTATAGACGTTTTGTGGAAGAGTTTTCATTGATTGCTGCACCTCTGACTAAGTTGTTGCGTAAAGGGGTACCGTTTAACTGGACTGATAACCAGCAGGAAAGTTTTGAGAAGCTTAAGAAAGTTCTAATTGAGGACCCTGTCTTAGTACAACCAGAGTCTGGGAAAGAATTCACTGTCTACAGCGATGCATCACATGTTGGGTTAGGATATGTGTTGATGCAAGAGGGTATGGTAGTGGCATATGCATCTCGCCAGCTTAAGATGCATGAGGCAAACAATCCGACACATGACTTGGAGTTGGCTGCAGTAGTATTCGCACTAAAAATTTGGAGGCATTACTTGTACGGTGAGAAGTGTATCATTTACACGAATCACAAGAGCATCAAGTATCTCCTCACTCAGAAGGAGCTAAACCTTAGGCAGTGTAGATGGATTAAACTACTTAAGGATTATGACTGTTCAATCAAATACCATCTAGGTAAGGCCAATGTGGTGGCCGATGAACTGAGCCATAGGGCTGTGACTGATCTAAGTCTATTTTTGCTCGTCTTAGCTTATTCGATGATGGTAGTCTGTTGGCTAAACTTCAGGTTAAACCAATATGGATTGAACAGATTAAAGGTAAATAGATGGAGGATGAGTCACTGGGTCTTCGATTTCGATAGATAGAGAGTGGGAAAACTTTAGATTTTGGAATGAATAGCGAAGGGGTACTTTGTTTCCGTGGGAGAGTTTGCGTATCGAAGGATACTGATCTGAGGCAGTCTATACTGCAAGAGGTGCATAGTAGTCCTTATGCTATGTGGTGGCCAGGACTTAAACGGGAAGTTATCGATTTTGTGGGTAAATACCTTACTTGTCAGTAGGTTAAGGCTGAACACCAGTTAAGATTTCGATGTGGAAGTGGGAGAAAGTGACAATGGATTTCGTTAGTGGGCTACCCCTAATGCCTTCTAAGAAAGATTTAGTATGGGTTATTGTGGATCAATTGACCAAATCTGCCCATTTCATACTTGTTCATACTGATTACTCGCTGCAGAAACTGGCTAAATTGTATGTATCTGAGATAGTGCGACTGCATGGGGTACCAATTTCCATAATATCTGATAGAGATCCTCGTTTCATGTCTCGGTTCTAGAAGAAGTTACACGAGGCCTTGGGTACAAGGTTGGACTTTAGTTCTACATTCCATCCTCAGACAAATGGTCAGTTAGAGAGGGTGATTTAGATACTAGAGGACATGTTAAGAAGTTATGTGATTGACTTCCGGGGCAGTTGGGAGGATTACTTTCTATTAGCAGAGTTTGCGTATAACAATAGCTACCAGCCTACCATACAAATGGTACCTTATGAGGCATTATATGGTCGTAGGTGTCGTACTCCTTCTTGTTGGATTGAGTTGGGTGAGCGGCGTGTTCTGGGTCCTGAGTTGATTTCTAATACCGAGGACAAAGTTATATTGATTCAGGATCGACTGAAGGCGGCATCTGATAGACAGAAGTCATATACGGATCTGAAGCATAAAAAGATTGAGTATTCTGTGGGGGACATAGTATTTCTCAAGGTTTCGCCATGGAAGAAGGTACTGAGGGCTAATCCCCAGGTTTATTAGGCCTTACCGTATACTGAAGCGTGTGGGACCGGTTGCATATTAACTTGAATTACCTCCAGAGTTGGATCGAATTCATGATGTGTTCCACGTATCCATGCTGAGACGTATCGCTCTGATTCCATGCATATTGTCTCGACAGAGGAGATTGAGGTTAGGCTAGATCTAACTTTCGAGGAGAAGCCAGTATGTGAAAGTTTTGAGGAAAAAGTCTATTGCACTGGTTAAAGTATTTTAGCACAATCATAGTTCTGAGGAGGCCATGTGGGAACCCGAGGAGGTGATGCAACAACAATACCCTCATTTGTTTTGACCAAGTAAATTTCGAGGCCGAAATTTTCTTTTAAAAGGGTAGAGTTTTAACGCCCCAAAATCTAAGTATTTACTTTTGTATGTTATGTTGCCTAAATGCATGCTTTCTTCAGTGGTTAAATGTCTCGAGAAGTGTTGGAGAAGTCCTGAGTTTAAGCTTTTACTTGTGCAAAATTTTGTTTTTACTTAAATAAACCCTCTCTCTATTCAGTAGGTTACTTAAATAAATATGGGTAAATCATGGCATAAAAAGCCTGCTGGTCTAAGGGATAGTAGCGTGTTACTGCTATCAGGGGTCTTAAGTTTGAGTGTCGCTATGCTCAAGGAGTGTTTTATTTTACTTCTATTATGGTGTGAGAAGTGGAAGTTGACTGAAACACTGCTAGTTGAGGAGTGTTTGAATTCAGTGGTTGAGGAGGTAATGGTGGAGGGATTTTAAGAGGATTTCATGGGATTTGAAACGGGAGGAGTTGTAGCCGAATAGGCTTTGGTCACTCAAGGAATTCGACTATGTGTTGGTAATTGGTCACTTCATTTTCGGGTTTTTGCCAAATGGTGGTTCTTCTCACTCTTTGTTTCTGAAGCCGAATTGTGCTAGAAACTCTTTCGATATCTTTTGTTTTTGGCTAGTGCTTTTAGGTACTTTCATTTTGGGACTATCTCGGTTGCTATTCTTCTCCCTCTATTCTTTGACAACAATTTTCCCTTGATACCTTTTGTTTCCGAATACCCTCCTTTCTTCCCTTTCTCTCTAACCCTTTTAGTTTTTAGCCTTAGTCTTGATCGATTCTCTCCTTCTTCTCCCTGGCTAAATGGATTACCTCTTTGATTGAATACATTTTTCTTCCCTCTCTTCTTATCTAGATACTTTGGCCAAATTCTGTATTTCTCTGTTTTAGTTCGGTTTTTACAAGTATTCTCTGGCAAATTGGTAAGCACTTGACTATTTCTTGTCCTCTCTCAACTTTTATCAAGTCTCCTTTCTCTTGCACTGTTATAGCCGATTACTATTCTTTTGTTAGTGTCGAATCTCATCTCCCTTTTCTTGTGTGGTGTTTATTGGTTCCTAGTTTCTCGAGGAGTGTAGGAGTTGCAAGCGATACTAAAGCAGTCGAAACCTTTCCTTCATCACTCGATCAAAGGTAGCCCTATTTGTAGTTATTGTGTTCAACTGGGGTTGGTTGGCTTGTATCTTTTGGTGTTGGTCGAATGCTACTTCCCCTTTGTTGGGGTTTTATGTTCTTATAATTAGTATAGGTTGATTTGACTCACGAGTTTTAGCAATCGTAACTGATAGATTTCACTGGTAACGTAGGTATTCGACAAAGAACGTGTGGTCAATCTTAGTCAGCGGTCTAAGAGGACTTAGCCACTTTTGTTCAATCAAAGGCAGGTTTTATAATAAGTTGGGATCGTATAAAGGGAGGTGATTAACCCTATTGTCAATTGACTAATAAAATACCCTGATTGAATGTAGGGTTGGTGTTCGTGGGCTATTCACACGTTTTCGTAAACAGGTGTGTAACCACACTGCTATAAACATAGATTTGCAAAAGCCGAAAAGATATGATTATTGATGCTACATGAGCGTGCGCTTGCTCGTGTGGTAATTCGATCACCTAAAATATGGGCATTTAATCGTGGAGGCCACCATGAGCGTCTCATGGGCTTTGGGCAATGTTGGGCCAAAATGGGCCGTGTGGGCCCCACACGGGTAAACCACACGAAAGCTTGGAGATTATCAGGCTAGGCTGTGTAGTTCACATGGCCAGGGCCATTTTTGGGCTTTATAGGCCACACGGGCATGTGAGCCCAAATGGGCCGTCTTATGGACTTTGGGCCCATTTCCACTATTTGATTGTTAAGGTTGCACGGGTTGTCCAACACAACTGTGGACCTACTGTTGGGTCGGTGAGTATAGTTAGACCCCACACTAATGAAATGACTGATACACCCCTAAGAGGTAAAATGACTGATATACCCCTATGATATGTTTGACTGTATTCGAGCATGACATTTTGCATACATGTATTATATTATGACATAACATGTTGCATCGGGGTTGGGTTGATATATTTGGAGGAAGTGTATTATACTGGTAGCTCTGCTGCAAATACTGATTAGTGCCGCAACCGGTGCTATATTTGGAGTGTAGGGATGGGTGGGTCAATTTTATCCCCACATAGAGTGTAGGGCTGGACGAAGTGGAGTGTAGAGGATGGATGGGTAGGACCTCTGTTTGCATTTCTATTACTGTTACTGTAATGGGCGAAGGCCCACACTAATACTGATACTATAATGGGCTAAGTCTCACATTATTACTAGACTGTCACTGAAACGGGCTTAAGCCCAACCTATAATTGCCTACGGTTTGGTTGATTATTGTAAAGACACTGAGTTTTCATAAACTCACTCTCTTGCTTTCCTATACAGGTAATCCTTAGGCGGGTCGATGCTGCAAGGGACTCGATGGAGGCCATACGATTGTTTTTGCTACTTTTTTTTACTCTTAATCCTTAATCTATTTAAATTGGTTTTTTTATGTAATAAGGCCTCTTTAAATTTTTACTTTAATTTGGGGTTTACTTATTTGAATTTATATCTATTAGTAGTAGGATGAGAATCTTCAAAAAGATAAATGTTTTCAAACCACCACGTTTACAAAACATGTTTCATTAGCTTCTGCAAGAAAGAATGTTTTCAAAATTAATAACAATTTAACATGCTTAATAATTTTCTAAACAAACTTGAGTTTTATCAACAAACATGATACTTAAAAGTTTTGTAAAAGATCGCTACAAGGGTTTTAATATTGTACTGACTTTTCAAACAGAATGATGATTTTCAAAACACACTTCAATATGACATCGCAGATTCAACCATAATGTCTAGGCCGGGTTTGGGTGTCACAAAAATAGGCTATTTACCAAGCCAATTTGCCACCCAAAACTTCATGTACCTAAACAACCCGAATGGCACCACAACATTGCATAATTGAACATATATTTTATCCACAACCAATACAAATTTCATACAATTTCCAGCACTAATAACCAACATGCTTATAACTTATGTTTTTCTTAATCAAACAATCCTAAACACATATACCAATCAACTAGCTAAACATTTACCAAACACATATCATCTTGTACCAATTCACAAGCATGATACCAATTCCACAAACCTCATAATATAGGTCATTCACATATTCATCCATGGACTCAAAATACTTTTACATGTATTTACAACATAAGCCATATATTTATATATATCAACATTTTGTTCAAACATACCATAACAAGCCAAGTCTCATGGCTATATATATACAACCCAAAACATAACCATTCACAAGTCATTTCTAATGGCAAAACTCACCACCAAAATACATATCAATATGACCATAATCCTATACATGCCATATGACCAAACCATAAGCTCAAAAGTACCAAAGTGATGGTTAGATAGTGTGACGTAGTCTTCGACGATCCCCGAATCCGAGCTAGCTTTAAAATCACTATAAGACATGGAAAATAAACAAAGTAAGCTTTATAGCTTAGTAAGCTCGTATAATATAAACTTAACTAATCACAAATACACCATTCATTAATTTAAACATATTAACATGAAATTCATGATTACTAACAAACCTTTCACATGCTTTTTCGTACTCTTATATGAAAACTTCGTAACTTATTTGATTTAAAGCTCATACTATGCATGTACATACCTGTACCAATCCATATTAAGCTCATATATATTCAGAATACCCTTGAATACTCGATATCTCGTACATAAAGTGTCGTTCATAATTGAAGCTATCTCAAATCGCACACTAAGTGCAATATATAGCTGAAGCTATCTCAAATCGCACACTAAGTGCAATATATAGCTGTAGCTATCTCAATCTTGCACACTAAGTGGCATATATAGCCAAAGCTATGTTGAATCACACGCTAAGTGCCATATATAGTCGAAGCTATGTTGAATTGCACACTAAGTGCCATGTATAGCCGAAGCTATGTCGAATTGTACACTAAGTGTAACATCTCGAAATAGGGCCTAAATGGAATAGTGGTTGCGAAACCACAAATCTGAGATAGAAAAGTTTATTTTGATTAATTTTTATGATTTACCGAGTGATTAGATGCATGTGAGTATTGATAAGAAATTTTATAGATTCCATGTTTAATTTGCCTATTAGGGCTTATTTGCAGAAGTTGCTGTAACAGCCCGATTTAAGGCCTAAACGGAATGATGGTTTTAGAACCACAAATTTGAAGTCAAAAAATTTATTCCGATTAAGTTTTAAGGTTTATTTATTGATTAAAATATTGTGTAAAAATATCGTTAAGTAGTTTTACTAATAAAGTGCTTAGTTGGACTTTTAGGACTAAATTGTAAAAGTTGCAAAATATGTGTTCTAATTCATAAGTACTTGATTGAAATGGGGGTTTAAAGAGGAGGTCCTTAAATGGTAATTAGACCATTATATTTCGTTTGGACAAAAATGGGCATGAATAGGACAAAATTTTAAAGAAAGGCCTTAAGGGCATTTTAGTCATTTAGTAATTAAAGGAAATAAAAAGGGAAAATAAAGCCAAAATTGACTCATCTTTTTCATGGAGGCCAAAATTAACATGGGGGAAGCCATGGATAGGGTTTTTAAGCTTTCCAAGCTCAATAGTAAGTCCGTTCTAGCCCCGTTTTTCAAGTTCTTTACGTTTTTGGAATCCCGATAACTTGATTAAGCTTATTCTAGCAATAATTTAAGCTAGGTTTCATATTTGGAAAAATACCCATAGGTGAAATGTGTTTATTTTGATGTTTTATGGTAGAATATGAAGGCTGAAATTATGTTAAACAACTTTTTCTAAGCGGTTTTAAGCAAAAATGAGTAAAACGGCTTAATCGGTAAAAGTTGTTATTGTTCATAACTATGTGTTAGAGTGAGAATTTGATGTTTCCATAGAAGAGAAAAATTATCATCATGTCATAAAACATAAGAATAACATATGAAGATTAATTCCCGAGCCTAGGGGCAAAAGTGTAAATATGCAAAAGTTTAAGGGCAAAATTGTAATTTTGCCAAAGTTTGAGTTAAGGACTGTTATGAATAGTATATTAATTAAATAAGTAAAATATGATGTTTTAGATCCTGGAAAACGAGATTTGAACCTAGAATGGGAGAAAATCGAAAATCAGGAAAGTTGGTAAAATGGCCGTTTTAGTATCGAGATAAGTTCATATGTATAATAAGCATTAATTTATGCATGTTTCAACGTAAAATTTATATATTTAATATGATTGCCGAGGTGTTGAAATTAAGTATAATTATGAGGATTTAAATGTTCAATATTAATTCGACATGGAAATGAGAAAGTATGTAAGTTTGTATGTAAATAATACATTATCTTTATTATGTTTTTATATTTCAGCATATTTTATGTATTGTAGCTGATTTTTGAATCATAATTGACTATTGGAAGTATGGAATCAAGTATTAGAAAGAGAGAAATCTCGGTTGAACCTTCAAAAAGATTGGATGATAAAGATGGTATGTAGCTAGGTCACATGTATGGTGCTGAGTGCACATCATGTATACAAGAGAGTTACGAGACATTATGATGTAGCTAGGTCGCATGGGTGATACTATGTGTACACCATGTAGACAAGAGAGCTACGGGATATATGTAGCTAGGTCGCATGCGTGGTTCCAGGTGAAGGACACCATGTAGACAAGAGAGCTACGAGATAAATTGGCTAGGTCACATGGGTGGTACTAAGTGTTCACCATGTGTACAAGAGAGCCAAAATTATGTGTACAATCGAGCTGGGTCACATGAGTGGTCCTAAGTGAAGGCCACTATGTGTACAAGAGAGCTTCGATTTTAAAGGTGGGCTGTGTGCGATACCATTGTGTATCTGTTATTATTTCGAAGTGTTCAACTGGGAAATTGATTAAATGAAATTGTGTATGACTTTGTGATGATAAGTGTAAGTATATACTTGTGTAACTTATGAGCAATATGCTCGATATGTGATTGGAAATTGGAAAGATTGTTATGGGTAAGTGATGAATACAATTGAAGTGTGAAAGATCAAAATTGACAATAAAACTGTTATGGATAGTTGCAGTGACGTGAATCTAAAAATTTACCAAAAATATTAGAAATTGAACCAGAGACTGAATGAGATATCAAATTAAATCTTAATGAGTCTGTTTTAATATAACAGAAACAAAACAAGCAAATGAATTCTATATTATGAGATAAATTAAGTTTTTGAGAGACTGGTTTAGAATGACTACGTGATCTTCTTTTCTAACTTGGAAAAATCATTAAAAATTGTACAAAAATAATTAGGGGATATAATTTATATGCTTGAAATCATTAATGCGTCTAGTTTCAATTGAAATAAACGAGAACATTCTTTGAATTCTGTACAAGGATAAAATTGATTCGTAGTGAAGAGTGGTCAGAACAGTTGAGCAGTGAAACAGGGGTAACTTCAATGAATAAAATGTACTAATTGGATAGACCAAAAATTCTGAAAGTTTTATGGTAAGAATATACTTGAATCTAGTTTCAAGAAAAATTAATAGTTTGTAATTTGGATTTCTGTAGATCCAGAAATAAATAATTTAGCTGCTGGTACTATGCTGACAGCTTATTTTGAACCTGTTTATGATTGTAATAGTGAAAGTATGTGTGTGTTTGTGATGGTAATATTCCGGGAACATATTGTGATTTCATTTAAAGAATGATAATGTATTGTTTATTAATATTTACATACTTGCTTACTAAGCTATAATGCTTACTCCTTTCCTTTCCTTTTTCCTATAATGTCTCAGATGTTAGCTTGAGTTGGAGGTCGCCAGAGGTTAAATCACACTATCAAACTATTGATCGATATATAAAGGTTTTAAAGTATTTTTAAGTCTTTGGCATGTATGGAGACTCGTTTAATTGTTACTAAGTTGCTAGGAATTGGCCTAAAATACTGACCTATGTTATTTCAAGGTCTCTATTGTATAAAGTCATTTAATGTAGATAGTCTTGATTATGTTATTAATTAAATGATGCAATTTATGAATGTGCATGCTTGCCTATGTGTGTGGTTGAATTAAAGCATGATATGGGCCTTGTAAGCTTTTTTTAAGGGACTGCTTGAATGTGTTTGAAAATTTTTTAAATTAGAGTGAAATTATGAATCAGTTTTTATACGATGATTAGTGATTAAGTCCGGTAATGCCTCGTACCCTGTTCCGGCGTCGAACACAGGTAAGGGGTGTTACACTAAGTGTCACATATATCTGATTTGTCGTCGAACATGACTGTAGTCCTGTATATACAATTCGTGCAATATCAAAGCATTAAAAGCATAATTATAACAGTGTTTATTACATATGAACTTACCTCAGAGATGTAAACGATGAAATAAGTCGTTTAGTCGATAACTATCATTTTTCCTCGATCCTGATCCGAATTCTGTTTTTCTTGATCTAAATATATCCAAAATTAACTCATTTAATCAACTGTTTATTCAATTCAATCTAAAATATACATTAGGAAAATTTTACACATTTGTCCCTAAACTTTCACATTTTTCACAATTTAGTCATTATTTCACAAAATTACAAATTCATGAAATTCCAAGTATACCCTACTAGCCGAATTACCATTATACCCCTAGCAGCCTATATTTTCAATTTATTCACACTTTTAACCACCACATTTCCCATTTTCTTAATTTAATCCCTTTTTGACATTTTTGTCAAAAATCATTTTACAAAAGCTATTAATCTAACATTAAACCTTCCAAATCTTTCATAATCATCAAATTACTCAAGCATTCAACAATGGCAACATGATAAATCTTTAATAGTTTTGAATTTTAAGGTACAGGCTAGCTAGAATAAGAAGCAACGATATCAACAACATAGAAATCATTGAAAACGGGACAAAAATAGACTTACAAGCTCAAAGAGAAGTGACCGAATGTTCAAAGCCCTAACAATGGCTTTTTTATTCTCCAATTTGGTTGATGAAGATGAATGGAGAAAGAAATTTGTTTTGTTTTATTATAATTAACTTTAATTATCAAATTACTTATTTAACCTTAATGACAAAAAATTAAAATCATCATATTAACGTTCATCTTTGTCCACTCACAATTAAAATGGTCTAATTACAACATAAGGACCTTAAATTTAATAAACCATAACTATTAGAAACCTTTAGCTAATAGAACAACACTTTTGCATTTTACGTGATTTAGTCCTTTTTAACGAATTATCCATTTAAATGATAAAATTTCTTAATCAAAATTTCACACCAACATAATATCACACTGTAAAAATTAAAATAATAGTAAAATAAATATTTTGACCTTAGATTTGTGGTCCCGAAACCACTATTCCAATTTGACTAAAAACGGGCTATTACAGTGGAAATGAATGTGCATGGGGGTGACTAAAAGGTCACTTGTTGTGCATAAATGCATTATAACTAAAATCTCACCAAAAGTCATAAGCTTGTAAAAAATTTACTTGTATAAATATGATGCTATAAGAATTCCTCCAAAGGTTATGTTCAACTCTCATCTTGAATGTTGGCAATTAAAGGGACTTTGGCTGATCGAATGGTCACTTAAGATGCATGGATGTGAACCTTTTAGTATTATGTCCTTTAAATCTGACCAATGAATGCTTGAATCCCTAAGTCTCCATTAAATTTGTCCTTGAATGCTTGAATCCTTGAATTCTGATTTGGAGATGAAAGGTCTTCATGGATGATGTATGGTCAACAAAGGTACCTGCAACGAATAAGAACATTACAAGGCTGATGTTCCATATTAAGTCTAGAATGCAATGGGAATTGTTCCAACTCAGTCGAAATGACTTGTATGAGAACATTGAGCACCTCCTTAAGCTTTTTAGCCCTTGCCCCTGTAATTGGCACCATAGGTATGTGCAACACATCTCCAAGTAATGGAACCTTCACGTTTGGTCCTAATCTCGTACCCATGCTCACATCATCCCCTCCCTCTTTGAAAGGATTTGTCCTCAAATCTTAATTTGTATAAAATAGAGATAAATAAAAAATGTTAAAACTCACCCTAACATTGTACTCACCTGGGAGATCTATCTTATAAGAGTTATCATTAGTTTTCTCCAAGACTTGAAAAGGGCCATCTCCTCTTGGAAGGAGTTTAGATCTCTGTTGGGTAGGAAATCATTCCTTTCGCATATGTACCTAAACCAAATCTCTCTGTTCAAATATGACTTTTTTTCGACCCTTGTTGGCATTTTCTACATACTGCTACGTCCTGTTTTCAATAGTATCCCGAACCCTCTTATGAAGTTGCCGAACAAATTCAACCTTTCTTTTTCTATCTAAATTAACAAATTTGCTATATGCCAAAAGGAACTAAATCCAAAAGTGTAAGAGGATTGAAACCATACACTATCTCAAAAGGAGAAAATCTAGTGGCAGAATGCACACTTCGGTTGTATGAAAATTCAACATGTGCTAAACTCTCTTCCCACGTCTTTAAATTTCATTTAATGATAGCTCGAAGCAGCGTTGATAACACACAATTTACAACATCAGTTTGTCCATTAGGTTGGGGATGACATGTAGTGGACAACAATATTTTAGTGCCTAACTTACCCCATAAGGTCTTCCAAAAGTAGCTCAGAAAATTGGTATCTCGATTAGACACAATGCTTTTTGGAATTCTATGTAATTAGACAATTTCTTGGAAAAACAAATTAGCAATATACTTAGCATCATTAGTTTTTCAACGGGGTATAGAATGAGCCATTTTAGAAAAACTGTCCACCACAACAAAAATAAAATCTTTCCCACTACTAGGACTTGGTAATCCTAACATGAAATCTATTGAAATGTCTATCCAAGGTTTCATAAGTATAGGTAATGGGGTGTACAAGCCATGGGGGTTTACTCTCGATTTAGTCTTTTTGCAAAATATGCAATTTTGACAAAGACGCTCGACGTCTCGTCACATATATGGCCAAAAAAAAGTTCATGTTCATCGAATACATATAGAGTTTTTAGAACTCCAAAATGTCTCATTAGGCCTCCCCCATGGGCTTCTTTCACAATTAGCTCTTGATTAAAACTCTTTATGATACATACACGGATAGGATGCATTAAATTCCAATCACCGAAGCTGCCAATTTTTAGGCTTAGGAATTCAACAAACTTGTAATGAATTTTTGTATGGGATCCTGGAATGTTTGGGTTGAGATGTCTTCATGGCGTTTGAAGATCTATATTTTATCTTCGAAATGCATTTTAAATCACTCAATTTTATGTTTGGAAGCTCAAGTTATGACTGTTTTAGTGAAGACTGCGCGGTAGAATTTCTGAATGGGATTATGACAGGAATTACCAATTTCAAGATTTTAATTCGAGTTAAATCATATTGGGTTTGGGTTTTAGGCTTAATTTTTATTATATATGAGCCCAATATTTTATTTATCACCTCTTATTATTTTATTATTATTTTATTCTGAATTTTTTATAATTATTAAATATTTTAAGTTATTTAGGAGTTTTATGTTAATAAGAAAGTTTCATTTAAAATTACTTCTTATTTAGAGTAAATAAGAGTTCTAGTATACTTAAGAGTTTTCTTTAGATTTATTTAGGTAGCCTATATATAGGCCTTTACATTGTACACAATTTATTCAATTCACTATTATTCAACTTCTCTTTTGAGTTTATAAATTCTCTTTGAGTTTTTTTTTTAAAGAATTTCTCTTTAGTTTCTTTTAAAAGAGTTTTAACAATCTTTTCAGATTGTGGGGATCATTTTCAAACTTTTTGTTGCCAAGTTTTAATGATAAAGAATGAGACGGATGAATGCAGAAGTGGATCGTAAAGTTTGTTAATGTCCCAGATTTGACTTAGGGCTCTAGACATTCAAAAAGAAACTTGGATTTTTGACACAGCCTAAAACACAATCAAATCCAAGTTAGATAAAACAATTAAGATAAATAACTAAGATAATTAAAATAGAATAATAAATATACTATTAGAACAATAAGGAAGAAAATAAAGAAGATAGATGAAAAGATAGAAGGTGGTATGTAGAAGCCTTAAGAAGCCTTGGAAACACGAAGAATCAAAAACCCCCTTCAAAAAGCTCTAATTTCCCTTCCAAGAAGGAAAAATTGATAAGAAAAATTTTGACAATGATCTTGATACATCACAGGAATGATTGAAGTGCATTCGAGTTCATTAAGTGGACCGAACTTCAAGTTGCTTGTTTCAAGAAAGGATCCAATTGAAATTCTCATCGGGTTTATAATACTTGCTAGATAAAAGAAGTTTAAAGAGGCAATGATAGGCCTAATTCAGCAAGTTTGGGCTAAACATGAGATGTCCAACCCTTAGTGGACACAAAATAATGTCCCAAGTCCATGCAATGTTTTGCATGTAGCTGTTAGTTTAGTTTAATTAATTCTACAACTTTTAATTATGTCTTGTTTATTATATGTATCTTTAATTAATGTCTTTCATTATTAATTCACATCTTTTAATTGTGACATGCACTATGTGTTCTGCATTTAATAAAGTCAAGCATTATGTAACTTTCATGTTAGTTAAGTTTGTATCATAAATTATGACATGCATTATGTAACTCCCATGTTAGTTAAAGTTTCCATCATTGAATTAAGTCATGCATTCAGTAACTCATTTGTTCATTTAGTTTGCATCTTAAACCATGCATTTAAGCATCTTAGTTGTTAAATGGGTTTGAATTTGTTTATATAATTATGTTATTTAATTTGGCTATTACTTTTTAATGCATAAATTAAAGTGTGTTTATTTTCATTTCAAATAAGGTGATTTAAGTTGCATGTTCAATTAATTCGTGTGCATGAGTGTTATTAAATATGCTGCTTTTATGAGTGTTTTAAGTTATTGTTTAATGCTTAATTTATCTATTTTTGTAGGTGACTTTTCATATGACTAAAGACTCTTCCAATTGGATGGTTTCAAAGCTTTTAAAAGAACATTATGGAGGTTGTTTAATGGACCAAAGGAGACTCTTCAAATTTGAACGTTTTTGGAGTCTTAAACCTTCATCATGATGCCATTTAAGAGGAAGTCATACAAGCTTTTATAATTTGGTTTCAAGGAGCTGAAGGTACATCAATTAAACACATTAAGGATATATTAAGTCTTCATTAAGGAGAATTGGCATGCTTTTTCAACTACATCAGATTCCAATGAAGAGACATGACTCATTATTTTCCCTACAAGAGTTAAAAATGAAATTAGTAGTTGTAATAATACTAGTTAATGACCAAATATTAAAAGTCTCACATAGGCATTTGAATAGTCACAAAAGTGCCTTTAAATATCTTGTAAACAGAACTTTGATTAGCTAATGATGAATGAATATTTTTGAGTTATTACGAGAATTTTATCTCATTGTTCTTGAAAAAACATGGACTTATCAAGGTTCCCCTTGTGGGGTCAAACCTTTTTTTCTTTTGAACTTATCACTTTATTTCTTTCTTTGTTCTGAAATGTGGCGTTCTAATATACTGTTGGTTCCTATTTTGCTAAATAGCGGGTCACTATTTTCTTTTTCTTCAAAGACTTGTTTGTTATTTCACTTTGTAGAAATTGGGTCATGATCTCTCATATTGTTGGTTCATTTCTAAGTGTTTGATTTGTACAAGTCATCCATCCAACCTACTTTTAGTCATTTTCGTCTACCAAGTTTCCATTATTCACAATTTCACCTTGAATACTAAATCGAGATGATATAGAATTAGACGATCGGGAAAACTAGCGTATTGTAATCGAACTCACGATTACGAGCACGCATCATATCCCCACAATCTAAAAAGATTGTTAAAATTCTTCTAAAAGAAATCAAGAGAAATTCTTAAAAAAAGAAAACTCAAAGAGAATTTATAAACTCAAAAGAGAAGTTGAATAATAATGAATTGAATAAATTGTGTACAATGTAAAGGCCTATATATAGGCTACCTAAATAAATCTAAATAAAACTCTTAAGTATACTATAACTCAAGTTTAATCTAAACAAGAAGTAGTTTTAAATGAAACTTTCTTGCTAACATAAAACTCCTAAAAAACTTAAAATATTTAATAATTATAAAAAATTTGAAATAAAATAATAATAAAATAATAAGAGCTGGTAAATATAATATTGGGCCCATATATAATAAAAATTAAGTCTAAAACCCAAACCTAATATGATTTAAACTCAAATTAAAAGCCCAAAATTTGTAATTCCCGTCATAATCAAGTTCAAAAATTTTGTTTGCTCAGTCTTTACTAAAATGATCATAACTTGAGCTCCCGAACTCAAAATTGAGTGATTCAAAATGCATTTTGAATTTAAGAGATAGATATTCAAATACCATGGACATCTCAACCTAAAAATGTCAGGATCCCATCTAAATGGTCAACGTAAGTCTGCTGATTTCCTAACCCTAAAAATTGGCAGCTTTGGTGATTGGAATTTAATAAATTTCACCCCATTCGTGCATGTATCATTCTCCCTTTCTTCAAAAAGATCTGTCCTCAAATCTTGTCTTTGATCAATTACTGAATTGAACTGCTTAGCCTTTGACACTATTGTTGGGCCTTGAGGTAGTGTGAGCCCATCACATTCATGGGTCTGAAATAGTGTCTTGAGACTCGCATCACCTTAGTATACAAAGCTTATTTTCTCGAAAGAGAAATCTATCATTCCTGAAAAACTTACCAAAAGTTTCTTTTTCACAAGTTGTAAAAACATTGCCAAAATAGATGTCATGTTCATACAAGTCCTTTATGTGCTCAAATCCAAACAATTTAGCAATACAATACATACCAAGCAAATCCTAGCATGATTGAACATGACCATCCAAGGCTTCATTGCCAAGGCCCTAGATGCACACACAATCGAAAAAGAAAACCAAGATTCACTTTCTTGTTTTCAAGAAAACCAAGAAACCAAATCTTGGTCCAATTTTGCTATTTCAGACAATTTTAAGAGTAAAAAAAAAATCAAGATTTCAAATCTTGGAAATCTTGGTCCAAGAAACTAAATCTTGTAGCCAAGGTGCATTGGATTTCATGTACGAGCTTGAACAAACCAATTTCGAGAGAAAATAGATCACAAGACCAAGTTCTTGAAAGAATGGCCTGTTAAGATGTCTACAAGCCCATCCTGAAGTTTGGAAAGTAATTTAATTGAATATCAGACCAAATGATGAAAGTGAATCAAATTGTAAAATATTTAAACTATAGGTCCAATTTTATTTTAATAAATGGATCATCATGTAAGAATTCAGCCCAAAAAACTCATTTAATTCCTTTGGCTGAATTCCCATTAAAAGTCCACACTTAGAATTATTTTGTTTTTTTTTTTTGATGAGTTGTCATGTTAGTTATTCCATTAGGGTTAGGAAAACTTATTTTGGGGGCCTATAGTAGCATGGTGGTCCATGTAACACCCCTAACCCATAACCGTCGCTGGAATAGGTTAAGAGGCATTACCGAACTTGTAACTCAATTCAGAACAATCATTTATCCGAAAACATCTTATTACAGTCAATAACATTCATTCACATTCAGCATGTACTTAAATCAAGCATACAAAGCTTAAATCATATATTTGGGACTAAATCGATAACATATAAAAAATTTAGGAATTTAGAAAAATTTCAACTTTTCAAGTGTCACACGCCTGTGTGAACAGGCCGTGTGCCTCACACGGCTAGTAGACATGCCCATGTCTTAGACCGTGTGAAAACAGGGCATACATACTGACTTGTGTCACACGGCCGAGGACACGCCCGTGTGCCAGGTCGTGTGAAAACTGAAGAGTATACTGACTTGGGTTACACGACGGACCACACGTACGTGTCAGCCCGTATGCCACACATTGATTTATTTTAACTAAGCTTCAGCAGACACACGGTCGAATCACACGCCTGTGTGCTCAACCGTGTAGACGAGAAATAGGCTTGTTTTAAGCCACTTTTCCTCACCCAAACTTCAATCACCTAAGCTCACCTATAACACCATACTTTCATTCAATTTGGCAATCAAAACAATCATTTCAAATAAAAAAACACATTATATGCCACTACAAAACCAAACATTTATATACTCAAATCAATTCCCTTTGTGCATTCAAACACATACCATTTGCATATCCTCATTCCATCAACTACTTTCCAAAACATGCCATAACTAGAACACATAAACATAACCCAATATTTAACCAAGTTAAGCCAAATCACATGGCTTAAACACATCAATACATATAAGCTTCAATAGCTAAAATAACTTATACATCTCATATAATCAACTAGCTTATACATGCCATATTACCAAATTCAGAGAGTTCAAAAATACCAATTCAACTCCTGGATAGTGTGATGAAATCTTCGATGACTTCCAACTCGAGCGAGCTTTCAAATCACTATAAAATATGAGAAATAAACAAAGTAAGCTAATAAGCTTAGTAAGCTTGTATGACTAGTATGTACTATATACAATTTAACAATTAATTCTGTAACAGCTCGACTTAGAACCTAATTGGAACGGTGGTTTTGGGACCACAAATTCGAGTCAAAAAATATTTAAAAATTATTTACTGTGTTTATTTTGTGTGAATTTATATCTGTGAAATTTTCGTGATTTAATTTTATTGTTTGAGTGTCCGATTAAATAAAATGACTTAATTGCGTAAAATGAAAATTTAGGGGTCATTTCTAAAAAGGGTTGAATTGTTAGTGGCTTTCTAAATTGAAGCATTAAAGTGGTAATTATGCCATTATTAATGTATGTGGACGGTAATGGGTAAGGAATATAATGATTTTTATTTAATTATAAAGGACATAATAGTAATTAATCAAAATGTTAATATATATCACAATAAAACATAAGTTAAAATATATGTTATATTCATTTGTTCACCAATGAAACAACAAATAAGAAAGAAAAAAAGAAAAGAACTAGGTTTGACCATCCTTTCAAGCTCAATCAAGGTTCGTTTTTTTGTTTGGTTTTTGATAATTTTTACGTTTTTGAGATTGTTGCTTCGAGTACTACAAAACCCATGCTTAAATTTTTTATTTTGGTGAATATTTTAAGTTATTCCATTGATGAGAGCTTGTGATTTTTGTTGTTTGATGATGAAATATGAAAGATATGTTTTAGATTAACATGTTTTGTATTGGAGTTTTTTATGATTTTGAGTAATTAGGACTAAATTGCAAAAATAAAAATTGAGGGACTAAAATGTGAAATAAATGAATTATATGGGCTTGTATGGATATGGGTAATATTTGGCCTAGCTTGGGTATGGAGAAATTTTGTGTATTTTGTGTTTTGTGCAATAGGGACTAAATTATAAAAATTGTAAATGCTAGGGTAAAATGGTAATTTGCCTATTTATGTGTTTTTTGACTAAATTGAATGAAAATATGTTTGAATGAGCTTAATTTGAATATGTTTAGATCAAGAACCAAAGAAATTGGATTTGGATCAGGGAAAAATGAAAGTTGTCGACTAGCCGCTCTGTTCCGTTTTACACCAGCTGAGGTAAGTTTATAAGCAAATAGACGTGTTTAATTGTAGTTAAATGCTAGATATATATGCTATTATGAAATGTATGAATTCATATTTGTTATGGCCGAATATGAAAAGGCTTGACTACTACATTTTCGAATTCATTTCGACTGAGTTACGACATCCGAAAGTCCCATATGAACCTTAGGACTAGTTAGGATACATATGTCATGACATAGGATTCCAATTTATGTGTGCGAGTAAGACCATGGCATTTATATGTGATTCCAATATATGTGTATGATTAAGACCCTGTCTGGGATAGTTATGATTAAGACCCTGTCTGGGATAGTGGCATCGATATGTGATTACATGTAAGACCACGTCTAGGATGTTGGCAATGTACGATATATGTGTGATTATCCAAGTGTCCTACCCAATTCCGAATGGTTCATCGGGCAAATGTAAATTTAGTTCGAATGTGTAAAATGAGTTAAATGCCAGGTATGAATTAACTTGTTACCTACTTGAGCTAAGGTAAGTAAACACCCTGGTTATTTGTTACAAATCTTGTAAAATGTAAATAAAGCAAATATGTGTATGTGATATGTGTATTTGGCTTTGTGAATGAGTAGTAAGTATGTTATGAATAGTCCTTATATTTGTGTATATATGATGAGATATATTTGGTTATATGATTAGTATGTGTATATGAAACTATATTGTAACACTTGAGCTTATGTGTTTATGGTATGTGAACTAAGTTTGTGATGATTATTTAGTTGTGAAAGTAAAATGGTAAAATGATAATTTAGTTACATGAGCATTCGGCCAAAATGATATTTAAGAATGAATGTATATATATTATGAAATTTATATGTTTGGATTTAAATGTGTTATAATATTATAAGTTGTCTTGGTTTAATTCGGTTGATAATGTTATCGAGTTGTTTATTTGCTTATGAATTACTAAGCTTCAAAAGTTTACTCTGTGTTTTTATGTGTGTTTTTATTTTATAGATTTTGGATTCAAGTTACAAGCTCAGGGATCGTCAGCAAAGTCTATCACACTATCTACAGCTTTGGTTAAATAATTAAACTTGAGTTATGGCATGTATAGGCTGGAATGTGTTTTAAAATGTTGGATTTTGGTTTTGTATAATTTGAGCCATGCGGAAATGGCTTAATTTCCATGTTAATTTTGGTTATGTATGCTTATGCTTTGAGTTTATTTTGGCTATGGTAACTTATGCTAAGGATGAATATTTGTGATATGTGTTTTGTGGTGCATTGAAGTTGGTTAGTAATTTGGATGTGTTTTGAAAGATTCGGCTATAGTATACCTATACGTATGAACTATAATTGCTATGTTACTCTTGATTAAAATGATTTGGTTATGACTTGTAATAATAATAATAATTCCATTTGGTTGATAAGTACATTCGGTTAATTGTTGAAATGAGATAATGAATATATGTTTGGATATTAGTTCGGTATATATATACTTCTGAAATGTGGTTGATTATAATGCTAATGGTTGTTTGTACAATTGGTCATGTTAACTTTGGTATTCGGTTATTATTTTTATGTGATATATGCTTTTGGAATTGGTTGATGATTACGGGTATATATATATTTGTGGATAAAAAAATCAGCTATGATATACATATACGCATATTCATAGGTGTATTTAATTGACTTAACCATGTTTCATGATAACATATAATATATATGTTTACAGGTTTAGCTATATAAATTCGTTGGTCACTTGTAAGATTTATGTTTTGAATATATGACAACTTGTGATACAGTATTTGCTTATATAAATATTATGCACATGATGAATGGATTATATATATAACTCATTTTAAGGTATATATTTATATAGGTAAACTTCGTTATCCGAATAAACAAAAGATAAATATGGTTTTTGTATCGATCTCTGATGGTATATTATTCTAAAATTCTAGTTAGTTTATTTGAGTAGTATAATTTGGTTGGTAAGTACATTCAATGGAATGTGAATTTAGGTAATGAAAATGTTGATTGATGATTTGGCTTTTGCACTTATGTAATTAAGTATATAATGTTTCGGTTTGATATATGTAAGTGTATAAATATGATGTTGAATATATGAATTTAGTTTTAGTGAGTAAATATGGTTGTCCGAGGTATTTTAGTTGATGTTTATTATTGACTTATTTTTTAATATAATTTATATATTATATTATGATTAATAAGATCATGCTTATTATTTTAATTGAACTTATGTTTTATATATATATGAATATGACTTGTATAAATGTGTGGTTGTTTGAATATGTGTTTTTGTTCGTTAATGCCTCATAATCTTAATCCAGCGACGGATACAGGTTAGGGGTGTTACATTTTATTGGTATTAGAGCTACGGTTTAGTCAGTTCTAGGACTAACGTATCGCATGTAAGTCTAGCTATACATGCCATATTATATACTAAGATAGTGTGATGACTTTTGACATTTGAAAATGTGTTTTCATATAGTAGATGGATCCCGACAGAGCTGTAGCTGATGATGTCAAAAGTGTAGCACCTGCTCCCATGCAAGGGACAGCGCCGGTTGATTCTCGACCGACTTCGAGTAATCAAGAGGATGAGATTAAACAAGCCTTCTATCAAATGATGAATGACTAGTTTACTCAGTATATCTGGACTAACCCACCTGCACAACTGTAACAGCCCGATTTAGACCCTAATCAGAACGGTGGTTTTGGAACCACGAATTCGAGTCAGAAAAATATTTTTTAAATTATTTTATATGTTTATTTTGTGTGAATTTATACCTGTGAAGTTTTCGTGATTTAATTCCGAGTGTCCGATTTAATAAAAGGACTCAATCGCGTAAAATGAAAATTTAGTGGTTATTTCAAAAAGGGGTTAAATTATTAGTGGCTTTCTAACTCGAAGTATGTATGTTATAAATAAACTAAAATAATGTGTAATGGTCGGTTATCTCCTTATATTATGTGTTATGGTTATTTAATTATAAACGATATAATGGTAATTAATTAAAATGTTATTATATATCATAATAAAACATAAGTTAAAGTTTAGTTTATTATTTTTGTTCATCCACCGAAAACAAAAACAAAAGAAAAGAAACAACAAAAGATAGGTTCGACCATCTTTCTCATCTTGATTCAAGGTTAGTTCTTAGTCGGTTTTTGATAATTTCTACGTTTTTGAGATCGTTGCTTCTAGTACTACAAAACCAATGCTTGAATTTTTGATTTTGGTGAATATTTTGAGTTATGCCATTGTTGAGAGCTTGTGATTTTTGTTGTTTGATGATGAAAAATGAAAGATATGTTTTAGATTAACATATTTTGTATTGGAGTTTTTGATGATTTTGAGTAATTAGGACTTAATTGCAAAAATAATAATTTGAGGGACTAAAATGTGAAATAAATGAATTATATGGGCTTGTATAGACATGGGTACCATTCGGCCTAACATGGGTACTTTGAGATTTCGTATATTTTGTGTTTTGTGCAATAAGGACTAAATTGTAAAAATTATAAATGTTAGGGCTAAAATGGTAATTTGCCCATTTGTGTGTTTTTGGACTAAATTGAATGAAAATATGTTTGAATGTGCTTAATTTAAATATGTTTAGATCAAGAACCAAAGAAATCGAATTTGTATCGGGGGAAAATGAAAGTTGTCGACTATCTGCCCTATTCCGTTTTATAACATCCGAGGTAAGTTTATAATCAAATAGACGTGTCTAATTATAGTTAAATGCTAAATATATATGCTAGTATGCAAAATATGAATTTATATATGCTATTGCCTAATGTGTATAAGCTTGGTAACCATGTTCGAGCATTCATTTCGACCGAGTTACGATGTCTGAAAGCCCCGTATGAACCATAGGAATAGCTAGGATACATATGTCATGACATAGGATTCTAATATATGTGTGCGAGTAAGACCATGGCATCGATATGTGATTCCGATATATGTGTACGAGTAAGACCCTGTCTGGGACAGTGGCATCGATATGTGGCTACATGTAAGACCACGTCTGGGACGTTGGCATTGTACGATATGTGTGATTATCCGAGTGTCCTATCCAATTCTGAATGGTTCATCGGGCAAAGGTAAATCGTGATCAGATGTGAAAAATGAGCTAAAAGGGCGAAGTATGAATTAGCTTGGTAGCTACTACTAATAAGGGAAGTATGTGACTTGTATGATGATATAAGTTATATGTGATTCAAAGAATAAACATACATGATTTAAATAAGTGTATTCGATTTTGAACAAATGGTATGAATATTATGGAATTGATTCTTGGATATGCATTTATATGTGACCATGTATATTCAACCATGAAAGTAGTTTATGTACATGATATTATAATTGGATTCTTGAACTTATGTAAATATGTATATGTGTGTTTGATTATATAATGACACTTTAGCTTAGGGAGTTGATTGACACTTGGTTAAAATGATTATGTGAGCATTCGGCCAGGGTAGAATTGTGCATGAAAATGTATTATTTATCTCACTTGTAGGTTTGAGATTAAGCTTGGTAAAGATCATGTAATTCAGTTAGCTTAAAATGAGTGATAATACCTTGGGATTGTTTATTTGCTTATGACTTACTAAGCTATAATAGCTTACTCTGTGTGTTCATGTTTACTTTGCTTTATAGATTTTGGATCCAAGTTTCAAGCTCAGGGATCGTCAGCAAAGTCTATCACACTTCCTATAGCTTTGGTATTTAAATAATCGAACTCGAATTATGGCATGTATAGGTTGGATTATGTTTTTGAATTGTTGAATTTTGGATATGTATAATCAAGCCATGCGAAAATGGCTTAATCTTTATGTTTAAAGTTGGTTATGTTGCTTATGGTTTATGTACATCTTAGTTATAATGTTATGTGCCTTGAATGCATGGTATTGTGGTAGGTATTATATACTTGAAAAGATGATGAATTTGGATATTCATGAGTATGCTTCGGTCATGGTTATGTTTGGAGAGAAGTACATGTGAATTATGGATTAGTTAATTGGGTGGAATAAATTTGCATTTCTTTTGTGTAATCATAAATGTGACTTATTGTAAAGCTTATTTGAATATGTTTTGGGTGTCTTTATATATATATAGCCGAATGAATTGTAGATATTATGTTATCTTATTTTGAGTCTATATTAAATGTATTACCATGACATATAATATTTGTGAAATTGCTAGGTATTTCAGCCATGTGGGGTATAATAAATGTAAACTGTGCTAAGATAAGTCATGCATTATTTGTTAAAAATCTAGATACTTATGCAAGAGGTAAATTCGATATTTATATAAAGACTATATTAATATTGTATATGATGCTTAATTTATTTATCATGATGAGTTAGACATATTAGGCCTTAAATTTATTATAGAGGTTTGGTTTATTGACAATGGTTATGTGTGTATTGAGGCATTCGATCATGATATGTCAAATGAGATTTTATATGTGCTTTTATTGTAGTCAGTATGATATGTGCATGGTATAGAGATTCATTGGTTATTTGTGAGGTCAAGAAATTGTTAAAGTCAAATATATAAAGCCCCAAAAATCCCGAACTTTCTTTTTTCAGTTTTGATAAAAAGTGTGCTTAATGTTCCTAGTCAAGTGTTATTTATGTGACAATAGGCCTTGGTTAAGTTTTGAGTTCGAACTTTGGGGTGAAGGAGATTATAGTTGAATAATTAAAAGAACCTTGTTGGCAAGTAGTTTGGTTTTTAAATAAATGAAGGAATGTTGGACTGGCAAGTAGCGTCACATGTGAGGCCTAGAGGTGGCGTCACATGCATGGCAAAGAGGTTTGGGGTTCAAATTTCTCCTTGCTCAAAAGAAAGATTTATTTTTCCTCAATGAATGTCCAATGGTGGTGTTGGATGTGAAATCTGAAGGGAGTGATCAGAGGAGAAATTTAAGGAAGGGATAAAGGAGTTATAGGGAGAAAAGTTAGGAGATGAGAGGTGTAGTGAAGTGGAGCTGAATTGGGAATTTGGGGATTGGTAAATTCGGCTATAGTATATATAGGTTCTGATTTTGGGGATTCTAGGGTAATGCTGAAATTGCTTCTCTTCCTTCTTTAGCTGAATTTCTCATCTTTATGTTGCCGAAACACTTTTTCTCTCTAAGTGCTCAGAAGTCGAATTCCGTGTTCCTTGCTTACCGCTTTTCCATTCTTTCTCTACTCAAATTATCTTTTGATTCACCTTTGGTTTTAGCCGATTTCTTCTTCTCTTCTTCTTATTTGTGCCGAATAACCCCTTTCACCATACAAATCTCAAGAGCCGAGTACCTCTTTGGCTGAGGACCCTCTGTGCCGCAACTACTCCCTCTACTTCGGTCGATTCTTATGTAAGTGCTTTGCTCTTTTAGTTAGTTTTCCTAGTACCAATTTCTTCTCTCCCTCACCTTTTCTAAATTGGTTTTGGTAGGGGATTAGTATCGAATCTCAGAGTTCAGATCTCTATCGAATCACTCCTTATGCATTTTGGGTAAGTGTTCCTCATTTATTGGTTAAGGTTGGCCGAATGGTCATGGATGAATCAAAAGTGACTTAAGATGATTGTGACTCACTTGTTGTTTAGGTTTTAATGATTAAGATGGATGCAGATTTAAGAAATACTCGTGATTAGTAATCAAGGGCTGTTAAGGCTTGTCGTTCAAGGTAAGGCAAAGGTGGGATTTTCGGTTTGTGATGATCGTATTTGATAAGTGTGTGATTAATCGTTAAGTGACATCGTTTGTAGGTTCGTGGCTAAGGAGATCGCAGCACGTCTTAGTACCAAGTGTGTACATACACTGCGCACACACAATAGGCCGACAAATCCCGAAATGTCGAAAAGCCGAAATGCCGAAAAGCCAGAAGTTTGGCTACAATAGTCTTGTGAGTGCGCGAACACTCGTAAGGGGGGAAACCAATAGGTTATTAGAGGCTCCATGAGAAATTCCAATTCCATGGACTTGGGTCGTGTTTTGGCCAACCAGGCCAGAATGGGCTAAATGGGCCAATGGGCTATAGGGCCCATAATAGGCAAAATTGGCAATTTGATACTATGTAATAAAAAATCATATGATTGCATGACTATGAATCTGATTGGGCCTGATGGACCATATGAATGTGATTGGGGCCGATGGACCATGTTAATGAGATTGGGCCTAAAGGGGCCAAGTGAATAAGTGTGGATCTATTAGTGTTTAGTAAGGGGTTGTGAATCAAGTTTTTGGTAACTACTCAATCAGGCATAAAACTTAAATAATTAATTAATTGCGACCATGAAGGAGTCATAAGGTTAAGGTGTGGCAATGGGTATATGCATGTCTAGGATTGGATCTAGAGAGAGCTTGGTACTTAAGCGGTCTTAATGACTCACCTCCTCTTCTCTGGAATCCTACCTGGTGCATAGCATCTGTTCACTTTAGCCAACGAGGACTTGTTAACAGGAAAAGGTAAGTAATAAACCCATAATAAGAAGAAATTACCGAAATGCCCCTAAAGGTAAAAAATGACTAAAATACCCCTATGTGTTGAATGTAAGACTTATGGATGTTACATGTATACCTACTGCATTCATATGATATTCTATTTAGGTTGCATATGGGTTGGGAATTATGGAACGGAGGAAGTATATGAGGATCACATGGTTGCTTGATGACCATGGATCCACCGATGGCTATTAGCAGCTTGTTGCAATGAAGGTAGTACCGCAACCGGGCTACCATTGATGTCTATCGAATGGGTGGGTCGATATTTATATCCCCACATGATATGTACCGGGGGATGGAGTAGGTGTATAGCAGTTGGATTATTGGGGTGAGTTGCACAGCATTGCATGTATGATATTGTAACACCCCAAACCCGGCCCAGACGTTATTGTCGAATCCAGTGTTTTACATTAAAGTGTTTTAGCGAAAACTGTGTTTTCATTAAAAACCCTTCTTAAGATAAAAGAAACCTTAATTAACTAAAAAAACTCTTTTCAAGCACTTGTTTAGAACATATGATTTTATGAAAGAATGTCATTTAAAATTTAGTTGCGAAAGCGTAGAAAAAACATATTATAGTTTAAGAAACCATGTTCAACTTTTCTTGATTACATCGCATATAAATAATAATCCAAAATATATATATATATATATATATATCAAAATGGAAGCCCTATTACAATCTGATTTGAAAAGTACTTAATAAAATATAAACTTATATGCATAAAAAAATGAGTCCAAATTATCTTCCTAGCTGGCCACCCAGACTCCCTCCAAACATCGAACCTTCTACTGAGCATCACCTGAAAATCAATTAAAAGAGGGGGTGAGTTTTCGAAAACTCAATGTGTACAACCCTCAACAAAAAAAAAAACCAGCATTCAAAAACCATCATACATCAAACATACAATGCAATCCCATCCAATTTATCCATTTGCAACACACCAGCTCCGTCCCTCGTCACACCATGTGGGGATATAAATATCGATCCACCCAACCGACATACCAAGGGTAGCTCGGTTGCGGAACTACCTTCATTTACATATTGGGCTTTAAAAGCCGTCGGTGGATCCACGATTGTCAAGCAACCATGCGATCCTCATATACTTCCTCCGTTCCATAATTACCAACCCATATTCAACCTAAGCAGAATATCATATGTATGCATGTCACATCCATAAAACTTACATTAACCATCTAGGGGTATTTTGGTCATTTTCGCCCTTAAGGGCATTTCAGTAATTTTCCCTTCCTTTACGATTTTCACTTACCTTGGCCCGTTAACAAATCCCGTGAGCTAAGATGAACGAATACTATGCACCAGGTAGGATTCCAGAGAAGAAGAGCTGAGTCATTAAGACCGCTTAAGTACCAAGCTCTCCCTAGATCCAATCCTAGACATGCATATACCCGTTACCACACCTTAACCCTATGACTTGTCCACAGTCTCAATAAATTAATTAAGTTTTATGAAGTCATCACATACTAAGCCCAAAACCCCTTACAAAGCCAAGACAAATCCACATACCTGTATATGGCCCACTAGGCCCAATCATATTTATATGGCCCATTAGGCCCAAATCACCTCTATATGGCCCATTAGGCCCAAATCACATTTATATGGCCCATTAGGCCTAAATCACATTTATGTGGCCCGTTAGGCCCAGTTACTTTCATATTCATGCTCACATACAAATTCCTATCACATAGCATCAATATTCAGTTTTTGCCTATTATGGGCCCAACATCCTATCGGGCCCATTTAGCCCATTCTGGCCCATATGGCCAAATCACAACCCAAGTCCACAGAATCGCCCGTGGGCCTTAGGCAACCCTATCATTTTCCTCCTCACGAGTGTTCGCGTACTCACAAGACTACTGCAGCCAAACTTTCGGCTTTTCGACATTTCAACATTTCGACTTTTCAGCCTTTTTGTGTGTGCAGTGTATGTACACACCTGGTAAGCAAGCGTGCTATGATTCCCTTAGTCACCAACCTACAAATGATATCACCCTTCAATTAATTGCATGCTTAATACATATCTTTACTAAAACCGAAACCTCACCTTAACCTTACCTTGCGCGATCAACCCTTTCTTAAATCACTAACCACAATCAACTCCTAGATCTGTACCAATCTTAACTATTAAAACCAGAATAATAGATGACTCGTATCCAACACAAGTCCCCTTATCTTAACTATGAACATTCGGCCACCTTATCCATAGGAGAGGAATACTTACCAAAACCCCAAACACCTAAACAACAATTCGGCAGAGAGCTAAGATCTGAGATCCGATACTAATTCCCTACCAAAGTTGATTAGAAAGAGTGAGGGACAATAATCGATACTTAGCAAAACCAACCGACTGGAAGAGCGAACACTTACACTAGAACTGACTGGGTGGTAAAGGTAGTGGCGGCACCAAGAGTATTCAGCCAAAGGGTATTCGGCTCTATAGATTTGAATGGCAACAATTGATTATTCGACACCAAGGGAGAGAGGAAGAAGAATCGGCTAAACCAAAAGTGAAACCAAGAAATCGGCACAAAGAAAATAAAAAGGAGAACAAGGGTTTTTGACTTTTGGAGAAAGGAGTTTCTGGCAACAAGGTGAAGAAGAATTTCGGCAGTAGTCTGGCAACCTTGTATTTGGCCCCTATTTATAGCCCTAATAGCCGAATTTTCCATACCCAATTCCCAAATCAGCTCCATCACTTCTCCCTTCTCATCTCCTCTTTTTCTCCCTGATAAGCCCTTGATCTTTTTCTTAATTTTCTCTTCTAAACACTCCCCTTGGAGTCCATCTTCACGCAACTTCCAACCTTCTGGAAGGCCAAAATTAAACTTCTAAAAATACTAAGCTAGGATTCGAACCTTGGATCTCCTTGCTAGCTACTAATGCCACCTCCTTACTCCCTAAGTGGCGTCACTTAGCCACTCCTCCACAAGGCTTTTTGATACCACTTTTCCCCTATTTTTATTTAAAAGCCCAACTACTTGCCAACAAGGTCCATTTATTTATTAACACATACTTTCTTTTCCCCTAAGTTCGAACTTAAACCTTTAGCCAAGACCTACTATTACCTACTTAACTGAAAATACCTCGCACATTTTTTTTATCAGAACCTTAAAAAAAGAAAATTTGGGATTTTGGGATTTTTGGGTTTCAAGATTTTTGGGGCGTTACAACTCTACTCTCCTAAAAGAAATTTTTTCCTCGAAATTTCCAACTACCAGTACAGCTGCAGACTACCACACCATGCTTCCGCTACGCACTCTAATTCCAAACTAAATAAATAGCACACCCTGGGTAAGTATGCAGCTTTGAAAAACTCCCAAGTGACCTGCTCCGGTTGGGTGCCCTCTTTCACTGTCAGCCACCACTGATAGGCTTATTCCCTAAGCAGTGACACGGCTCCTTTTAACTTTTGTTTCGGTGAACAGTCCAGGTCCTCCATTATCCTTTCAGTGGCCTCTAACCAATATTCCACCATGTTAGGAGCCACACCAACAACGCCCTTAAAGATCTCAACCCCGTTCGATCGAAATCACTCCGTAATGGACCCCCAATTTCCAGTGCCATTATTGGGCCCAGTGACCCTTTCCAAAATCCTCAGTATTGCTGTGACAATGCATCTTCTCCCGCGGCCCGATCGTACGGTCCATTCCCAGTCACAGGTGAGGTTGGAGCCTCTTCTACTCCAACATCAGGCATATGGCCTGATGCCAATGATTCAGCCCTAACACTTTCGCGGCCTCGGCCACGTCTCTTTGTAACGACCTAATTTTTGGGCCTAGGAGTAATGGGCCTTGAGTCTAGGTTCGGGTAGAAGATGGCCCGAACAATTTGGATGTTTTAATTATTATTATTATTTAGTATGTAATTAAATAAATTACGAAGGGTTATGGTGTGGGAAAAAGGCCCAAGAGTAAATTTAATTCGAGGCAATTCCTGAATTTTTAATTTTGGAGAAAGAGGGTTCTGGTGATATGGGCTTTTAAAATTGAGGTGGTAAATTATGATGCAAATAAGGCCTTGGTAAAGTGGCAAGGTGACACCACTAAGTTCCTAACAAAATGGCGCCTGGGAAGGAATTAAAGGTCCAGGGTTCAAGTTGAAAGGTAGGCATACTGTTACTTTTTAATTTTAGGCATGTACCGGGCATGTGATCACTTAAGTGAATTTTGGCAACGGCCTTAGGGAGGTTGGGCTGATTGTTTTAGTTGATATTAGGGTTAGTTTCTTTTCTTTTTCTGTCTTGGAGAATTAGGGTTAGCCACCTGGAAGCTTTCACTGTTATTCATCCTTTCTGAGTTCTCACAAAAGCCGAAAACGCAAATTCCTTCTCCTTAGTGCTGAGTTCTTCTTCCTCTATTTTTCTTCCATTTTCTTTCTTCCTTTTTGCTTTTTCTTCTAGCCGAAACCTTCTGATCACCTTACTCACCTCCTCTATCGATTCCATCCTCCACAAAACCTTCATAGCCGATCGTCATAAAAGCTGAAATCCCGAAAACTCACTTCTTGTGCCGATTTCTCCAAGCCAAAATCCTTCAGTTATTTTTGTTCCTTTTGATTAAATTTCATCTTCTCTAAACCCTTAGTATCTGTTGGCAACATTACTTTAAAGTTATAGCCTCAAATCGTCATCTTCTTCATCACTTAAAAAGTCGAAGTACCATAGATTTAGGGACTTATAGCCGAAACTTCAGATCTCCTGGATTCGAGTTCTACTATTGTTTAGAGGAGAAATCTGCATCAGATCTATATAGAAATCAAAGAGGAATAGGTGGTAAGTGCTCATCACCTCAAATCTAGTCTTATTTTACAATTTAGAAAAAGCCAAAGTCCCTAAAATCTAGGGAGGCTGTCGATTTGGGCATAGGGCTTTAAGGGTCTTTAACTAACAATTTCTTTTGGTTTTTAGTGTCTTCTAGAGGTTGGATCGAAGGCTTGGATCTTTGGAACAACTATACTTAGATCTAGTCATTGGTTTTCGGCAAAAAGGTAAGATTCTAAAGGCTTTAAGGGCATGGTTCGAATATGGTAGTGAATATTGGGATTGGTTATTGTGGTTTGCAATCTAAGAATTGTGGTAATCAATTGTAGGACATCGTAAGGGATCTCAGTGGCAGTCGTCACAAAACAGGTGTGTAACAACCCTCGTAGTAGCTTAGGCTAATATTTGTAGAAATGCCAAAATTCTGGCATTTTGGGAACTTGAGATTTTGCATGCGGTTTTAGATGCGATAAAAATGATATGATCGGTGTTTGGATCGATGGAACAGGTAAGAGCGTAATTCTGTGCACGACAGTAAGTTGGGCCTCAATAGGCTGAAATTGGGCCCAACGGGCTTTCGGGCCCGTTTGGGAAAAATTGCTAGAAAATTAAATTTGGAAAGATTGCATGTTAACACGGTTAGTACTGTTGTAAAATTTGGATTATGTGGGCTTAATGGGCTAAATCGGCATTCGTAGGACCCATTAGGGGTTTTGGGCCCAAAAGCCCTAATTTGATAAAGTGCGTTAAAATCACTGTTGAAACACTTGGGGATATTGATAATTGTTAATGAACGTGGAAAACCCATAATATTTGGTAAATTTATGAAATTACCCCTAAAATATGGTAAATGACTATTTTGCCTTTAGGTAAAAATGACCATTATACCCCTAGGGTTTAATTATGAATATGATGCATGAGATTTTGATATACATGATATGACATGATATGCACATGATATGTTATGAGATGCACATGATATACTCATTATATGCATGGGTTGGGTTTGGTATAAATGGAGGAAGTGCAAAAAGGGTTTGCCCCAGTTTCTCGAAAAGGGCTTTGCCCCAATTTATCAAAAAGGGTTTTGCCCCAGTTATTAAAGAGGCTAGGCCTCCAGTTATATGATAAAGTAGCTATGCTGCCAGTGGAGAGTTTGGTTGGGTGGGTTGAGTTATTCCCCACATGGAGAGCTTGGTTGGTACGGGTGGAGAGTAGCGGATGGTGGGTTGAGTAGTCTCCCCAAATGGGCTTGCATACATTCATTGGTATTATATGTGATATTGAAATGGGCCTATGGGCCATACCAATTACAGTAAAGGCTTCGGCCCAGTGATATGATTTATGAAAAGGCTTTGGCCCAAAGAACTGCAAAACGAAAGGCTTGGCCCAATGTATCTTTGGTATTAATTTGGGCTCTGAAAGGGGCTTGTTGCACACTGAGTTTCCAAACTCACCCCCCTTTCCTTATCTTTGCAGATGAGTCTTGATGTGGAGACTTGGAGCCGGAGGGGATTCAGAGTAGCCGTGATGATCGCTTTCGAACTTTGCAATAAGTAACCAGTTTTTATTTATTTATTATTATTATTTGGTTTTGGGTTGTAATAAGGCCATTTTAATTATCTTTCTGGGATTATTTTATTTTATACTCTATATTTTACTGCTAATAATTCAAAATGGGTTAGACTTAGGGCGCGTTTTCAAAATGATACTTGTTTTCAAAATAGCGCAACGATGCAACTAATCGGTTTATCAAAAATATCTACTTAAATGAATTCTAACTCGTTTTTTTTTCCAAAACCTAACCTCGCACCAAAGTGTGGCAATGGTTGTGGGCATGTCTAGGATTGGATCCAGGCAAGAGCTTGGTACTTAAGCAGCCTTCATGGCTCACCTCCTCTATTTCGGATACCTACCTGGTGCACAGCTTCCATTCACTTTGTTAACTTAGCAAAAGACGTTCTTTTTAAACACTAAAATGAATCATGGGTTTTCAAAACTTCAATGAGACACGTCAGATTCAGCCATAACGGCCGGGTTTGGGGTGTTACACTCTTGCACCTCTTCTAGCACTCATTGTCGATTCGCGTATTATCTAGATTAAAATTTTATCAAGTTTTAGTTAGTTTAATAATTACACCGATGTTTTATGAAAATATTTAAGAGAAGATTGTTTTCAAAAATCCTCTACAGTTTCCAAATCCTACAGGCTTTAGTTCCACTCTAACAATCATCTAAAGTAGTGATGTGATTCGGTTCGGGTGATTGAGTCGAATTCACGTAGTTGCCCGATCGTAGACGAGAAGTGACGTTCGTGTCTTGGTTTTGGAAGTAAAAGTTAGATGGATAGGTTCAAAATAAGTGGAAGGGTTTCAAAAGATAAGTAAAAGGGAAGTGATAGGTTCGGCTAAGGAAACAAAAAGAATGTTGAATGGATGGTTCAGTTTGGAAACAATAAGAAGGAGATAATGTAAGGTGGGAATGGAATAGAGAACTTAACATCAGGAGTGATTCAACACTAAAAAAAGTGTCACCCCGGTTCCTATATTGTTAAGGTGAAAAGGATGGATAGAAGGATAGGTGAACGCCACACCAAAAAAAATGGTGATAAGTTCAAACAAGATCGGTAGATGCCACTAGCACAAACTAGATAAGTCTTCGAAACTTGTACGAGATATGAGAGGAAGCAACCTCACAAGAACTAACTATGTTCATTCAATAATTTGGCAAAAGTCCTTATACAAAGAAATGAGTAAACTATTTATAGACTAACATGTAGTAGCTGATTGGACACATTGACTAACTTAAGGGCTAAGTATTTCGGCTATGAATGTACTAGAACATTCTAGAACAAATCTTTAATTTGCTAGGGCTAGATTTGGCTGATGGGAGCTCCATTGGACAGCTTCATGTATAAGCAAAACACCTTGAATGAATGTGAAGCCTTGGAAGCTCAATGGGTTGTCTAGGTTCGGCCATGAGGTGCATGAAGCTTCCAAGAGGTGTCTCTTGGCAGAATAGGTGCATAGAAACTGCAACAGTCCTCCCACATACATTTGGCTATGCATGGAACTTGGAAGGAGCTTGAATCGGCGTAGTACATGAACTTGCAATAAATACCATGCATACATGCATGTGTGCCATCCAAAGGAGATGTATTCTTCATAATCCAATGCATGTAATTAATCTTCCATGTACTTGAACTTAATTCCTCCAAACATTGAACCATGCCATGCATGAATCTTCTCATTCATTGAACAAACCCCGTACATGCACCTAGGCTTTAATGTATCTCCACATTTGGCTGAACCTACAAAGAAATAAACACATAATTAAATAAAATATAAGTATTCATATAATCATAATTTTAAACAGCAACTAGACAACTTAAATGACACTAACTAAATTCGGACACATTAATTAAAATTCAACTAGCATATTAAATTCGGCTAGCTCAAATAATCAAAAACACTTAATGAACTAATTTGAGCTAGGGAAATCGGCATGAGCTATAGCAAATTAAGTTAAAACAAAGCTAAAAATTAGTTTATTGAAATGGGAAAAGAAACGAGCTAGAAAGAAGCTAAAACGAGTTGAAACAAGCTCAAGTGAGCTGGTTGGAGCTGAATTGAGCTGGGGGAGCTGGAGAGGAGCTGAAGTCAGTTTGTAAAAGAGTGCATTGAGTCCCCAAATGGGTATCTACAACTTCTCCAACGTCTAGGGACTTGTTCTCTTCCCAAATGCGTATCACTAAAGCTGATAAAGCTTCTTGAAGTCGCTTGGTATGAGCTCGAGTCATGGGACCTTTTGGAAGCTCGATAGGATCTTGATATGCACTTGAGGATGCCCTGGGCATGCATACATCATTCCCCCCCGTCTTCAAAGCAACTTGTCTTCAAGTCGAAATCTGTATCAAAAGGGGATAAATCTGAAACGTTAAAACTAGCACTTATATTGTATTCACCCGGTAAGTCAAGTTTATATGAGTTCTCATTAATGCGTTCAAGCACTTGGAAGGGTCCATCTCCTCGAGGAAGTAGCTTGGAACGTCGCTGGGCTGGAAATCGCTCCTTGCGCATATGGACCGAAACCCAATCACCGGGTTCAAATATGACTCTCTTTCGCCCCTTGTTTGCTTGTTGCACATAAGACTTAGTTCTCGCCTCTATATTAGTTCAAACTTGTTGATGTAGCCTCTTCATGTATTCGACCTTTTTCCTAGAATCAGAATGAATCAATTAGTTATTAGGTAGGGGAACTAAATTTAAAGGAGTTATCAGATTAAACCCATAGACCACTTCAAAAGGTGGATGTTTGGTTGTTGTATGGACTGATCTATTATAGACAAACTCAATATGGGGCAAACAGTCTTCCAATGATTTCAAATTCTTACGAATGATGGCCTGTAGAAGTGTGGAAAGTACTCAGTTGACTACTTCGATTTGTCCATCCGTTTAAGGATGACAAGTAGTTGAGAACAATAATTTGGTTCCAAGTTTACCCCATAGAGACCTCCAAAAATGGCTAAGGAATTTTGCGTCTCGATCTGACACAATAGTCTGCGGTACTCCATGTAAACGAACAATGTCCCTAAAGAAAAGGTTAGAAATATGTACGGCATCATCAGTTTTTGCACAGGCAATAAAATGTGACATTTTAGAAAACCGATCTACAACTACAAAGATGGAATCCTTTCCCGTTTTTGTTCGGGGCAAACCAAGGATGAAATCCATGGATATGTCCATCCAAGGAGTTTCAGGTATAGGCAATGGCATGTAAAGTCCATGAGGTTGAATCTTGGATTTTGCTCGTTTGCACGCCACACATCGCTCGCAAACCCGCTCCATGTCTCGCCTTATCCTAGGCCAATAAAAATGTTCGTTAAGTGTTGCTAACGTCTTGTTAACTCCAAAGTGTCCTATAAGTCCTCCACTATATGCTTCTTGCACAAGCAAGTCTCGAACAGAACTTTGTGGAACACAGAGCTTGCCTTCCTTGAACAGAAACCCATCAAACTTATAAAATTTATCAGATGCAACATGCTCACAAGCAAAATAGATCTCTCCAAAATCAGCATCGTTAGCATACAATTCTTTTAAGAAAGAAAACCTAAAAAGCTTTGATTCAAGAGTAGAAAGTAATGTGTACCTCCACGATAAAGCATCAGCTGCCACGTTGTCTTTACCTTTCTTGTACTTAATTACATAGGGAAATGATTCAAGGTACTCGACCTACTTAGCGTGCCTCTTGTTCAACTTGTTTTGGCCTTTTATATGTTTCAGCGCTTCGTGGTCGGAAGATATCACAAACTCTTTTGCCCACAAATAGTGTTGCCACGTTTCAAGAGCCCGTACTAGTGCGTACATTTCTTTATCGTAGATTGGATAATTGAGTGGGGCTCCACTTAGTTTGTCTAGCATGTCGTCTAGTCGAGAAATTGGATGTCGATATTTGATAGTGATTTTATTCTCGCCAAGTACCATCCTTTTTCGGCACCAAGAGGACTGGCACAGCACAATGGCTAAGACTTTCTCTAATATAGCCCATTTCCATCAACTCGTTGACTTGCCTTCACAGTTCTTTAGTTTCTTTGGGATTCGTTCTATAGGCAGGACGATTTGAAATTACCACTCTAGGCACAAAATCGATTTGGTGCTCAATTCCTCGAAGGGGTGGTAATCCACTCGGAGTCTCTTTTGGGAAAACGTCTTGGAAATCCTGCAAAAGGCTAAAAATAGAGGAAGGCAATTCCTCAAACAGTTTGTTAGTGCTAAAAATATTTTCCTTGTACAAGAGTACAAGAATGGTTTATTTTGACAGAAACGCTTTCCGGACTTCTCTTTTTTTTGTAAACAAACTTTTTTTTTCTACTTTCTTTTTCTTGCTATTCTTTTTCTTTTCTTTTTTTTTATTACTATTTTTGCATTCCTTTTCTCATTTTTCTTTTCTTTTTCATTTTCTTTTCTTTCTTTTTCACATCCATTCTTTTCCTTTTCTCTTAATTGATTTACAACAGACTTCATTCTCATTTGATTCTCGAAAACTTGCTTTGGCATCAACAGAGCCAAAGTGATATTCTTTCCTTGATACTTGAACGTATACCGGTTGGTATACCCATCATGGGTGACTCTTCGATTGTATTGCCATGACCTCCCAAGTAACAAATGTCCCGCGTGCATGGGAACAACATCACAAAGTACCTCGTCCTTGTATTTACCGATTGAGAAAGAAACAAGTACTTGTTTGGTTACCTTAATTTCGCCCCCATCATTGAGCCATTAGAGTTTGTAGGGACTCGGATGTTTGGTGGTGGTCAAGCCTAGTTTCTCCACCATTAAAGTGCTTGCCATGTTGGTACAGCTTCCACCATCGATGATCAAGCTACAAACTTTCCCTTGAACTTGAAGATATTCTCCCATTGTTGTTCATTTTCAGGACTTTGAATACTAAGGCTTCTTTTGATAGCAAGAAGCTTTCTAGCATCCTCACCACAAACCTCACTATTTCACTCAAAAAGAAATAATTGATGAACACTCCACTCGTGTTTTCACTCGTTTAGGCTTTTTCAACACTCGAATGTTCTCACACTCTCTAGCCTTTTACCACTCAAACTTACTCTAGTAACCTCATAGTTTATTTCTCTTGACTCATCTTGGTGCTTTGGGGTCAGCTTCAAAATGGTTACAAGGGATAAGATGTATGGGTGTATAGGTAGGCTAGAAAGAAAATTTTTGATGTAGTGTGGCGTTTTGGGGGGTACAATGTTGATGAAAAGAACACTTGATGATAGAAACAAAGGCAGAAATAGTAGAGAAGAATTTGAGCACTTCATTTTTTTTTTGTTCTTTTTCTAGGCTTCAAAATAGCACTATTACAATAGTAAAACAAAAATACAACTTGAAATTTTTTTTACAATGAACCTATTTTGATCTTGGTACGAACGTTGGCGCTTCTCGATTTACAAGCTCTGATACCAAATGATGTGATTCGGCTCGGGTGATTGAGTCGAATTCACGTAGTTGCCCGATCGTAGACGAGAAGTGTCGTTCGTGTCTTGGTTTTGGAAGTAAAAGTTAGATGGATAGGTTCAAAATAAGCGGAAGGGTTTCAAAAGATAAGTAAAAGGGAAGTGATAGGTTCAAAAAGAATGTTGAATGGATGGTTCGATTTGGAAACAATAAGAAGGAGATAATGTAAGGTGGGGATGGAATAGGGAACTTAACGTCAGGAGCGATTCAACACTAAAAAAGAGGTCTCCCCGGTTCCTATATTGTTAAGGTGAAAAGGATGGATAGAAGGATATGTGAACGCCACACCAAAAAAAAATGGTGATAAGTTCAAACAAGATCGGTAGATGCCACTAGCACAAACTAGATAAGTCTTTGAAACTTGTACGAGATATGAGAGGAAGCAACCTCACAGGAACTATGTTCATTCAATAATTTGGCAAAAGTCCTTTTACAAAGAAATGAGTAAACTATTTATAGACTAACATGTAGTAGCCAACTGGAAACATTGACTAACTTAAGGGCTAAGTATTTCAGCTATGAATGCACTAGAACATTCTAGAACAAATCTTTAATTTGCTAGGGCTAGATTCGGTTGATGGGAGCTCCATTGGACAGCTTCATGTATAAGCAAAACACCTTGAATGAATGTGAAGCCTTGGAAGCTCAATGGGTTGTCTAGGTTCGGCCATGAGGTGCATGAAGCTTCCAAGAGGTGTCTCTTGGCAGAATAGGTGCATAGAAACTGCAACAGTCCTCCCACATACATTTGGCTATGCATGGAACTTGGAAGGGAGCTTGAATCTAGCCGTACATGAACTTGCAATAAATACCATGCATACATGCATGTGTGCCGTCCAAAGGAGATGTATTCTTCATAATCCAATGCATGTAATTAATCTTCCATGTACTTGAACTTAATTCCTCCAAACATTGAACCATGCCATGCATGAATCTTCTTATTCATTGAACAAACCCCGTACATGCACCTAGCCTTTAATGTATCTCCACATTCGGCTGAAACTACAAAGAAATAAACACATAATTAAATAAAATATAAATATTCATATAATCATAATTTTAAACAGCAACTAGACAACTTAAATGACATTAACTAAATTCGGACACATTAATTAAAATTCAACTAGCATATTAAATTCGGCTAGCTCAAATAATCAAAAACACTTAATGAACTAATTTGAGCTAAGGAAATCGGTATGAGCTGTAGCAAATTAAGTTAAAACAAAGCTAAAAATTAGTTTATTGAAATGGGAAAAGAAACGAGCTAGAAAGAAGCTAAAACGAGCTCAAACGAGCTGAAATAAGCTCAAGTGAGTTGGTTGAAGCTAAATTGAGCTAGGAGAGCTGGAGAGGAGCTGAAGTCGGTTTGCAAAAGAGTGCATTGAGTCCTCAAAGGGGTATCCACAGCTTCTCCAATGTCTAGGGCCTTGTTCTCTTCTCAAATGCGCATCACTAAAGCTGATAAAGCTTCTTAAAGTCGCTTGGTACGAGCTTGAGTCATGGGACCTTTTGGAAGCTCGATAGGATCTTGATATGCACTTGAGGATGCCCCGGGCGTGCATACATCATGTAGCCCTCTAATTATCTATTGTATAATAATTTAAACAAACTTAAAAATAAAAATACTTACTTGGTTTGACGTCGGAGACTCAGTGTGCCGCTCAACAAGTTTTCCCTTTTTCTAAAGCATCGTGATCCAAAATATTTTTTTTAAAATCCAAAAAGAAAACAAATAATAATAAGGCACACTTCACAGCCCGAGTTTTGCAACTTGAGCTCTGATACCACTAAATATAACACCCCAAACTTGGCCTAGACGCTATGGCCGAATCTGGTGTGTCACGTTGAAGTGCTTTAGCGGAAATTGTGTTTTCATTGAAAACCCTTCTTAAGATAAAAGAAACCTTAATTAATTAAAAAAAACCTCCTTTCAAGTACTTGTTTAGAACATATGATTTTATGAAAGTATATCATGTAAAATTTAGTTGCGGAAGTGTAGAAAAAACATACTATAGTTTAAGAAACCATGTTCAACTTTTCATGATTACATCGCATATAAATAATAATCCAAAAAAAATATCAAAATGGAAGCCCTATTACAATCTGATTTGAAAAGTACTTAATAAAATATAAACTTATATGCTTAAAAAAAAAAGAGTCCAAATTATCTTCCTAGCTGGCCACCCAGACTCCCTCCAAACATCGAACCTTCTACTGAGCATCACCTGAAAATCAAATAAAAGAGGGGGTGATTTTTGCAAACTCAGTGTGTACAACCCTCAACAAAAAAAAACCAGCATTCAAAAACCATCATACATCAAACATACAATGCAATCCCATCTAAATTATCCATCCGCTACACACCAGCTCTGTCCCCTGTCACACCATGTGGGGATATAAATATTGACCCACCCAACCGACACACCAAGGGTAGCCCAGTTGTGGAACTACCTTCATTTATATATTGGGCTTTAAAAGCCGTTGGTAGATCCACGATTGTCAAGCAACCATGCGATCCTCATATACTTCCTCTGTTCCATAATTCCCAACCCATATGCAACCTAAGCAGAATATTATGTGTATGCATGTCACATCCATAAAACTTACATTCAACATCTAGGGGTATTTTGGTCATTTTTTCCCTTAGGTGTATTTCGGTAATTTTCCCTTTCTTTACGATTTTCACTTACCTTGGCCCGTTAACAAATCCTGTGAGCTAAGATGAACGAATACTATACACCAGGTAGGATTCTAGAGAAGAAGAGGTGAGTCATTAAGATTGCTTAAGTACCAAGCTCTCCCTAGATCCAATCCTAGACATGCATATACCCGTTACCACACCTTAACCCTATGACTTGTCCATGGTCTCAATAAATTAATTAAGTTTTATGTAGTCATCACATACTAAGCCCAAAACACCTTACAAAGCCCAGAAAAATCCACATACCTATATATGGCCCATTAGGCCCAAATCACATGTATATGGCCCATTAGGCTCAAATCACATTTATGTGGCCCGTTAGGCCCAGTCACTTTCATATTCATGCTCACATACAAATTCCTATCACATAGCATCAATATTCAGTTTTTGCCTATTATGGGCCCAACAGCCCATCGGGCCCATTTAGCCCATTCTGGCCCATATGGCCAAATCACAACCCAAGTCCACGGAATCACCCGTGGGCCTCAGGAAATCTATCAGTTTCCTCTTCATGAGTGTTCGTGCACTCGCAAGACTGCTGCAGCAAAACTTTAGGCTTTTCGACATTTTGGCATTTCGGCTTTTCAGCTTTTGCTGATTTACTTGTGTGTGCAGTGTATGTACACACCTGATAAGCAAGTGTGCTACGATTTCCCTTAGTCACCAACCTACAAATGATATCACCCTTCAATTAATTGCATGCTTAATACATATCTTGACTAAAACCGAAACCTCACCTTAACCTTACCTTGCACGATCAGCCCTTTCTTAAATCACTAACCACGATCAACTTCTAGATCTGCACCAATCTTAACTATTAAAACCAGAATAATAGATGACTCGTATCCAACACAAGTCCCCTTATCTATACTATGAACATTCGGCCACCTTATCCATAGGAGAGGAATACTTACTAAAACCCCAAACACCTAAACAACAATTCGGCAGAGAGCTAAGATCTGAGATCCGATACTAATTCCCTACCAAAGTTGATTAGAAAGAGTGAGGGACAATAATTGATACTTAGCAAAACCAACCGACTGGAAGAGCGGACCCTTACACTAGAACCGACTGGGTGGTAAAGGTAGTGGCGACACCAAGAGTATTCAGCCAAAGGGTATTCGGCTCTATAGATTTGAATGGCAACAATTGATTATTCGGCACCAAGGGAGAGAGGAAGAAGAATCGGCTAAACCAAAAGTGAAACCAAGAAATCGGCACAAAGAAAATAAAAAGGAGAACAAGGGATTTCGGCTTTTGGAGAAAGGAGTTTCTGGCAACCTTGTATTCGGCCCCTATTTATAGCCCTTATAGCCGAATTTTCTATGCCCAATTCCCAATTCGGCTCCATCACTTCTCCCTTCTCATCTCCTCATTTTTCTGCCTGATAACACCTTCATCTTTTCCTTAATTTTTTCTTCTAAACACTCCCCTTGGAGTCCATCTTCACGCCACTTCCAACCTTCTAGAAGGCCAAAATTAAACTTCTAAAAATACTAAGCTAGGGTTCGAACCTTGGATCTCCTTGCTAGCTACTAACGCCACCTCTCTACTCCCTAAGTGGTGTCACTTAACCACTCCTCCACAAGGCTTTTTGATGCCACTTTTCCCCTATTTTTATTTAAAAGCCCAACTACTTGCCAACAAGGTCCTTTTAATTATTAACACATACTTTCCTTTTCCCCTAAATTCGAACTTAAACCTTTATTCAAGACCTACTATTACCTACTTAACCGAAAATACCTAGCACATTTTTTTATCAAAACCTTAAAAAAATAAAATTCAGGATTTCGGGATTTTTGGGTTTCGAGATTTTTAGGGTGTTATAGATATTATTGTGATTGATGATTGCTTAATACTTTTTGAGGATTGTACACACTGAGTTTTCAAAAACTCACCCCCTCTTTTATTTTTCTTAGGTGATCCTCAGTAGGTAGTTCGATAGTTGGAGGGACTCCAGGGTGGCCAACTAGCAAAACGACTTGGACTTGTTTTCTTAAGAGTATAATTTCTAATATTTAAAGTTATTTCAGTCCGGATTGTAATATGGCCTATTCGCTTGATATTATTTCATTATCATTACTATGCTTTGGAAACTAAATACAAACTTAATGTTACTTAATTTTATCTTTGAAGGGTTTTCAATGAAAACAAGGTTTCTAATAAAACACTTCAATTTGACATGCTAGATCTAACCATAACGTCCGGCCCAGGTTCGGGGTGTTACATTTAGTGGTATCTAAGCCAAGTTACAAAACTCGAGCTGTGAAGTGGGCCTTATTATTTGGGTTTGTTTAAATTTTTTTATCACAATGTTTTGGAAAAAAATCTTGCTGTGCGGCACACCGAGTCTCCGACGTCGAACCAAGTAAGTTCTTTTATTATTAAGCTTGTTTAATTTGATATACTATAGATAGTTAGTGGGCTACTTTAGATGATTATACTAAGGCTTTTAGTTGGAGTGAAACTGAAGCCCGTAGGACCTTGAGACTGTAGAGGATTTACGAAAACAACTTTCTTTTTAATGCTTTCATAAAACATCGGCTTAATTATTGAAACTAACTAAAACTTCATAAAATTTCTAATCTAGATAATACGTGAATCAACGATGAGTGTGAGAAGAGGTGTAAGAAGCCGTGGCGGAGGCCGCGGAAGTGTTAAGGCTGAATCGTCAGCATCAGGCCATATGCCTTATGTTGGAGTAGAAGAGGCTCTGGCCTCACCTGTGGTTGTGACTAGACCGTATGGTCAGGCTGCAGGGGAGGATGCATTGTCGCAGGCAATGCTGAGGATTTTGGAAAGGGTCGCAGGGCCCAATAATGGTACGGGAAGTCAAGGGTCAATTTCAGAGCAACTTCGATCAAATAGGGCTGAGATCTTTAAGGGCGTGGCTGGTGTGGCTCCTAACGTGGCTGAATTCTGGTTGGAGGCCATTGAAAGGATAATGGAGAACTTAGACTGTTCACCTGAACAAAAGTTGAAAGAGGCAGTGTCACTACTTAGGGAAGAAGCTTACTAGTGGTGGCTGACAGTGAAAGTGGGCACCCAACCTGAGTAGGTCACTTGGGAGTTCTTCAAAACTGCATTTCAAGGGAAGTATGTGGGTGCGAGTTATGTGGATGCTAGAAGGAAGGAGTTCCTAAACTTGACCCAGGGAAACAAATCTATGGCAGAGTGTGAGGTGGAATTTCTACGCCTTAGTAGGTATGCAAGAGTTATGGTGGCAACGAACTATGAGCGTTGTATTAGGTTTGAGGATGGTCTTAGGGATAGCCTCAGAGTATTGATCGCTCCACAAAGGGAGCGAGTTTTCTCGGAGTTGGTAGAGAAAGCAAAGATAGCAGAGGAGGTGAAGTGCACTGAACGCCTAAATCAGGAAAAAGAAAAGGGTAAGAATAAAAGGGAGGCTGAGACTTCTGTTGCTGGACAAAGGCCTAGGGCTAGGGCCAAAGTTAATGGGCCAGTTAGAGCAGGGCCCCATGCTATTAATCTAGGGGTACCACCTTGTGCTGATTGTGGGAAAGGTCATGTAGGCGAGTGTTGGAAGAGGACGAGAGCTTGTCTAGCTTGTGGATATATGGAGTATAGGATCAAGAGTTGCCCTAGAATGCCAGGTCAGGTGCCAGTCGTGGGCCGAGGTGGTGTTCAGCCACCAAGAGATGGTCAGCTGCTGGCAAGGGGCCGTGAGTAGGCCATGTAATATCCTGATTTTGGGCCTAGTCGGAATAGTGGTTTCGTGACCACAAAATTCGAGATAGAAATAATTATTGTATGATTATTTTGAGGTCTATGATATGATTGCATGATTGTGTAAAATTTTCGTGAAGAAATTTTATGCATAAAGTGCTTAAATTGAAATTAGGGACTAAATCGAATAATTTGGAAAACTTGCATTCTAGAAGTTTCTAGTATGAAATTGTTTTGAAATATTAATTAGGAGGTCTTAAATAGCAATTTTACCAATTTCTAAGTTTATGGACAAAAATTGGACATGGATGGAATTTTTGGAAAGTTTAGTAGTAAGGGCATTTTGGTCATTTAGGGGTAAAATGAATTAAAATACAAAATTAAAACCAATTTTGCTCATCTTCAGCCCCATGGCCGAATATAGCAAGGAGAAACCATGGCTATGGTTTTTCAAGCTTCCAATCTCGATTGTAAGTCCATTCTAGCCCCGTTTTTCAAGTTCTTTACGTTTTTGGAGTCCCGGTAGCTCGATTTAGCTTATGCTAGCAATAATTTAACCTAGGGTTTATATTTGGAAAAATACCCATAGGTAAAATTTGTGTATTTTGGTGTTTTATGATAGAATATGAGGTTTTAAATTATGTTAGACAGCTTGTGCTACTCGGTTTTAAGTGAAAACGAGCAAAAGGGCTTAATCGGTAAAAATAACTAATAGTCACAAGTACATGTTAGAGTGAGAATTTGATGTTGCCATAGAAGGGAAAAATGATCAGCATGTCATAAAACATAAGAACATAGGCTGAAGTTTAATTTACAAGCTTTGGGGAAAAAGTGTAAATATGCAAAAGTTTAGGGGTAAAATTGTAATTTTTCCAAAATATGATTTTGGGTCAATTTGAATAATGTGAGTTCTAATTATACTATATTTTAAATGATAGAGCAAGGAAAACTGAAATTCGGGCTAAAATGGGGAAAATACCAAGTTGTGGACGAAGTGGTAAAAGTAGCCATTATCGCATACTAGGTAAGTTCATGTGTAAATAATGTAGCATAATTGTTATTTTTAAGTTATTGATGTTAATCATATGATATGCTGATTTTTATCATGAAATATATGCTTTGTGGTTATTTTCGAATAAAATGTAAATTATGTGAGCTACTTGTTAAATATAAATTGTTACCGAGTATTGGTTTCGGTATTCTACGGAAGACGGCAAGGATATGTGTTCAACGGGTAAAGTTCTACTCAAATGGAGGAATACTCAAGATGAAAGGGACGTATTGGTAAGTGTTGTGAAATGGATACTTTGAATAGGTATGTACTTAACCCTCAGGTTGAAAAATCGATATAACAACAATATGGTAAGATGATAAGTGAAAATATGATATGAATGTCTTGGTGATGATTATGCAAATGATGTTTTATGTTTGCTTATATGGTTATGTTACTTGCTATTTGCATGTGAACTTACTAAGCATTTATGCTTACTCCCTCCTTTTCATTCCTTGTAGTGTTGACAAGCCAGCTCGAAAATCGAGAACGGTCGGAGGCACGCTCACACTATCCGTATACCATCTTGGCATAATGGCTTGTTTATTTTGAGTATGGCATGTATAGCATTATAATCATTTTGTATATATGATCTTATGATATGGTTATTAAGTAGTATAAAAATGCTTGGTAATGATTAGCCATTGGAATGGCTAATTATGATCATATTTGGTGTTATGTATGTCAAATTGCTAGTTAATCCATGGAAACCATGAAATAGGTAAAATTTACCATAAAATAGATTCAGACAGCAGTAGTGACGTGAATTTGAAAAATCATTAAAAATAGTAGAGATATAATTAGTTGATGAATAAAACATGGAATTTAAGAATTATGAGTCTATTTTCATATGGAAGAAACGAAACAGGTATATGAGTTATATTTTATGAGATGTTTAAATTTTTGTGAAATAGGGCTAGAGCGATTTCTGGATCCCCTATTCTGACTTTGGAAATTCACCATAAATTGTATAAAAATAATTAGAAGTCATAATTTATATGTACAGATTTATTATTGAGTCTAGTTTTAATAGAAACAAACTTCATAGTCATTGAAATTCTGTACAGAGAGATATCTAATTTTTAATACACAGAGGTCAGAGCAGTCGAACCCTGAAACAGGGGAGAATTTAACTAATAAACTGTACTAATTGGCCTAGCCAAAAAATTCTAGAAAATAATTAGTAAATAGATATATGAGTATAGTTTTAGGAAAAATTTACGGAATTGGATTTTGAGTTTCATAACTCGAGATATGAATTTTTAAGTGACTGTGACGCAGTTAGCCAGCTTGTCTGGAATTTCTAAAATTAAATTGTTTGAGCTGTTTAAGTAATGAATTAAGTCTGTTAACACCTCGTGTTCGACTCCGGCGACAGTCTTGGGTACGGGGCGTTACAGGCCAAGGGCAGTAATGGCATTAGACGTGGATGTGGAGCACCAGGCTAAAATGCATGCCATGCTGAGGCGAGGCAGCCAGCTTTGGTTTATGCTGCTCGTCGCCGAGAAAATGGGGATGCCCTAAATGTGATAATGGGTATGTTCTTTATACATGAGTTACCTTACACTGCATTGATTGGTATCGGATTGACGTATTCATATGTTGCATGCAATATGACTGAACCTTTGGGTGATATGTTTGAAATTACTGCGAATGAGATTACTGTGATAAGTCTGTTAGGTCAATCAGTGGGAGAGAATAAGTTGTTTAGGGAGGTACCCTTAGTAGTCCAAGGGGTTACCTTTTTAGCGGATTTGATGAAACTTTCGTTTAGCGAGTTTGATTTAATCCTAAGTATGGATTGGCTGGTGAAACACCGAGCAACCTTGGATTGTGCTGCAAAGCGAATGGTGTTAAGAACGGTGGAGGATAAAGAGGTGGTGGTGATTGGTGAACGCCGGAATTATCTGTTGAATGTGATTTCGACATTAAGGGATGAGAAGTTGGTACGAAAGGGATGCGAAGCCTATTGGGCTTATATTATGGATACGGAGGTTAAGAGCCTTACTGTTAAAGAGTTGAGAACAGTTAGGGAATTTCCTGATGTTTTTTCCCGAGGAGTTGCCAGGGTTGCCGCCCAATAGAGAAGTAGAATTTGGAATCGAGTTGTTACCTGGTACAGCTCCGGTGTCCATCGCCCCTTATCGGATGGCACCAAAAGAGTTGTTAGAACTTAAGGCACAGATTTAGGAATTATTGGATCGAGGATTCATCTGACCAAGTGTGTCTCTGTGGGGAGCGCCGGTGTTATTTGTGAAGAAGAAAGATGGGACGTTGCGAATGTGCATCGACTACCGGCAATTGAACAAGTTAACTATTAAAAACAAGTACCTTTTGCGATAATCTTTTTGATCAGTTTAGGGGAGCTTCCATTTTCTCGAAGATTGATCTGTGTTCGAGGTATCACCAATTGAGGGTTAAGGAGGCGGATGTTTATAAGACATCTTTTAGAACTTGTTATGGGCACTACGAGTTCTTGGTGATGCCATTCGGGCTTACGAATGCACCTGCCGCTTTCATGGATCTCATGAATCGGGTCTTCCAACCCTACCTAGATCGGTTCGTGGTGGTTTTTATAGATGACATCTTAGTGTACTCAAGAAATGAGGATGAGCATGATGCACACTTAAGGACTGAGTTGCAAAATTTGAGGGAGAAGCAGTTGTATGCCAAATTCAGTAAGTGCGAATTTTTGCTAAGGGAGGTTACTTTTCTAGGACATGTGGTGTCAACTGAGGGATTAAGATGGATCCCCGAAAAATTGAAGCAGTGTTAGAATAGAAAACACCTAAGTCAACATTAAAAATCTGAAGTTTTCTAGGCTTGGCAGGGTACTATAAGCGGTTTGTTGAGGGCTTTTCATTAATTGCTGCACCTTTAACTAAGTTGTTGAGGAAGGGGGTACCATTTGACTGGATGGACAAGCAGTAAGAGAGTTTTGGAAAGCTTAAGAAGGTTTTAACTAAGGCCCCAGTGTTGATACAACCAGAGCCTGGAAAGGAGTTTACGGTTTACAATGACGCGTTGCATGTGGGCTTGGGCTGTGTATTGATGCAGGAAGGAAAGGTGGTTGCGTATGCGTCATGTCAACTTAAGAATCACGGATGAATTACCCAACCCATGACTTGGAACTAGCTGCAGTGGTTTTCGTGCTAAAAATATAGAGGCATTACTTAAACAAAGAGAAGTGCATAATTTATTCGGACTATAAGAGTTTGAAGTACCTCCTTACCCAAAAGGAGCTAAGCCTTAGGCAGCGTAGGTGGGTGGAATTATTGAAGGATTATGATTGTACGATTAAATACCACCCTGGCAAAGCAAATGTGGTAACCGAAGCGTTGAATCGTAGGGTTAAGGAAGACTTGAGGGCTATGCTCACCCGTTTAAGCTTGTTGGATAATGGTGGCTTGTTAGCTGAGCTTCAAGCAAAGCCAGTGTGGGTCGAGCAGATAAAGAGTAAGTATTTAGTGGATGAGACTTTTGGTGCTCATTTTAGACAAGTAGAAAATGGAGAGACGTTAGACTTTGGGATAAATAGTGAAGGAGTGTTGTGTTTCCGTGGGAGAATGTGTATACCAAAGGACGATGATCTAAGGGAGTCTATTCTACGGGAAACACATAGTAGTCTCTATGCTATGCATCCTGGCAGAAGCAAGATGTATAAGAATTTGCGTGAGCTTTATTGGTGGCATGGACTTAAGCACGAGGTTATGGAGTATGTAAGTAAATGCTTGATTTGTCAAAAGGTGAAGGCGGAACATCAGTTGCCTTCAGGATTGCTGCAGCCAGTAAATATTCCACTTTGGAAGTGGGAAAGGATTACTATGGACTTTGTCAGTGGGCTACCTTTGACGCCTACTAAGAAAGATTCGATATGGGTTATAGTGGATCGATTAACCAAGTTTGCCCATTTTGTACAGGTCCGCACCAATTACTCGTTATAAAAGCTGGCTAGGTTGTATGTGGCAGAGATTGTAAGATTGCATGGAGTGCCAATTTCCATAATATCTGATAGGGACCCACGTTTCACTTTGCAATTTTAGAAGAAGCTGCACGAGGCTTTGGGTACTAGGTTGAACATCAGTATGGCATTCCACCCTCAAATTGATGGACAGTTAGAAAGGGTGATCCAAGTTTTGGAAGCTATGTTGAGGGGATGTGTAATTGAGTTCTGAGGTAGCTGGGAGGACTTTTTGCCATTAGTCGAATTCACGTACAATAATAGTTATCAAGCAAGTACTGGGATGGCTCCGTATGAAGCACTGTATGGACAAAGGTGTCGAACTCCAACATGTTGGATGGAATTGGGTGAACAGAGAGTTCTGGGCCCTGAGTTAGTAGCAGATACTGAGGGTAAGGTAAAATTGATTTGGGATTGGTTGAAGGAGGCCTTGGATAGACAGAAGTAGTATGTTGACCTAAAGCGTCGAGATATAGAGTATGCAGTGGGGGACTTAATTTTTCTTAAGGTCTCTCTATGGAAGAAGGTATTAAGGTTTGGACGGAAGGGGAAGCTAAGTCCAAGGTTCATTGGGCCATATCGGGTTGTGAGGCAGATTGGGCCAGTCACTTATCAGCTAGAATTACCTTCTGAATTAAGCCAGATCCATGACATGTTTCATGTTTCCATGCAAAGACGATATTTCTCAGATCCTTCACATGTCGTGTTGGTTGAAGAGATCGAGGTTAGGCCAGACCTAACTTTCGAGGAAGAACCCATACAAATAATTGGTCGTGATGTTAAGGTACTGAGAAGAAAGTCCGTTCCATTAGTCAAAGTGCTTTGGGTGTAATCACAAGGCTGAGGAGACTACTTGGAAACCTGAGGAAGTGATGTGATATCAATATCCTCAACTGTTTGGATCAGGTAAAATTTTGGGGACAAAATTTCTTTTAGAGGGTAGAGTTGTAACACCCCAAAAATCCAGAACTTTCATTTTTTTGGTTGTGATAAAAAGTGTGCTTAATATTCCTAGTCAAGTGTTATTTATGTGATAATAGGCCTTAGTTAAGTTTTGAGTTTGAAATTTGGGGTGAAGAAGATTATAGTTGAATAATTAAAAGAACCTTGTTGCCAAGTAGTTTGGTTTTTAAATAAATGAAGGAGGAATTGGACACAAGGAGCCTTGTGTTGGACTGGCAAGTAGCGTCACATGTGAGGCTTAGAGGTGGCGTCACATGCATGGCAAGAAGGTTTGGGGTTCAAATCCCTCCTTGCTCAAAAGAAGGATTTATTTTTGCTCAATGAATGGCCAATGGTGGCATTGGATGTGAACTTTGAAGGGAGTGATCAGAGGAGAAATTTAAGGAAGGGATTAAAGAGTTATTAGGGAGAAAAGTTAAGAGATTAGAGGTGTAGGGAATTGGAGCCAAATTAGGAATTTGGGGATAGGTAAATTCGGCTATAGAATATATAGGTGTTGATTTTGGGGATTCTAGGGTAATGTCGAAACTGCTTCTCTTCCTTTAGCCAAATTTCTCATCTTTGTGTTGCCGAAACACTTTTTCTCTCTAAGTGCTTAGAAGCCGAATTCCTTGTTCCTTGCTTACCGATTTCCCATTCTTTCTCTACTCAATTTCTCTTTTGATTCACCTTTGGTTTTAGCCGATTTCTTCTTTTCTTCTTCTTATTTGTGCCGAATAACCCCTTTCACCATACAAATCTCAAAAGCCGAGTACCTCTTTGGCTGAGGACCCTCTGTGCCGCCACTACTCCCTCTACTTCGGCCGATTCTTGTGTAAGTTCTTTGCTTTTTCAGTCAGTTTTCCTAGTACCGATTTCTTCTCTCCCTCACCTTTTCTAAATCGATTTTGGTAGGGGATTAGTATCGAATCTCGGAGTTCAGATCTCTGTCGAATCGCTCCTTAGGCGTTTTCAGGTTTTGGGTAAGTGTTCCTCATTTGGTTAAGGTTGGTCGAATGGTCATGGATGAATTAAAAGTGACTTAAGATGATTGCGAGTCACTTGTTTTTTAGGTTTTAATGATTAAGATGGATGAAAATTTAAGAAACACTCATTATTAGTGATCAAGGAAGGGCTGTTAAGGCTTGTCGTTCAAGGTAAGGCAAATGTGGGATTTTCAGTTTGTGGTGATCTTATTTGATAAGTGTGTGATTAATCATTGAGTGACATCATTTGTAGGGTCATGGCTAAGGAGATCGTAGCACGTCTTAGTACCAGGTGTGTACATACATTGCACACAGACAGTAGGTCGGCAAATCCCGAAATGCCTAAAAGCCAAAATGCCGAAAAGCTGAAAGTTTAGCTACAATAGTCTTGCGAGTGTGCGAACACTCATAAGGGGAAACTAATAGGTAATCAGAGGCTCCATGAGCAATTCCATGGACTTGGGCCATATTTGGGCCAACCGAGCTAGAATAGGCTAAATGGGCCGATATAGCCCCATAATAGGCAAAATTGGCAATTTGATACTAAGTATTGAAAAATCATATGATTGTATGACTATGAATGTGATTGGGCCTGATGGGCCATATGAATGTGATTAGGCTTGATGGGCCATATGAATGTGATTGGGGCCGATGGGCCATGTGAATGAGATTGGGCCTAAAGGGGCTAAGTGAATAAGTGTGGATCTGTTAGTGTTTAGTAAGGGGTTGTGGATCAAGTTTTTGGTAACTACTCAATCAAGCATAAAACTTAAATAATTAATTAATTGCAACTGTGAACGAGTCATAAGGTTAAGATGTGGCAATGGGTATATGCATATCTAGGATTGGATCTAGGGAGAGCTTGGTACTTAAGCGGTCTTAATGACTCACCTTCTCTTCTCTGGAATCCTACCTGGTGCATAGTATCTATTCACTTTAGCCAACAAGGACTTGTTAACGGGCCAAGGTAAGTAAAAACCCATAATAAATGAAAATTATCGAAATGCCCCTAAAGGCAAAAATGACCAAAATACCCCTATATGTTGAATGTAAGACTTATGGATGTTACATGTATACCTGCTGCATTCATATGATATTCTGTTTAGGTTGCATATGGGTTGGGAATTATAGAACGGAGGAAGTATATGAGGATCAAATGGTTGCTTGACGACCGTGGATCCATCGATGGCTATTAAGCCCAGTATTTGATTAGCAACTTGCTACAATGAAGGTAGTACCACAACCGGGCTACCATTGATGTGTATCAGATGGGTGGGTCGATATTTATATCCTCACATGATGTGTACCGGGGGACGGAGTCTATGTATAGCGGTTGGATTATTGAGGTGGGTTGCACAGCATTATGGTGATTGATGATTGCTTAATACTCTTTGAGGATTGTACACACTGAGTTTTCAAAAACTCACCCCCTCTTTTATTTTTCTCAGGTGATCCTCAGTAGGTGGTTCAACGGTTGGAGGGACTCCGGGGTGGCCAACTAGCAAGACGACTGGGAGTTGTTTTCTTAAGACTATAAATTCTAGTATTTGAAGTTATTTTAGTCTGGATTGTAATAAGGCCTATTCGCTAAATATTATTTCATTGTCATTACTGCGCTTTGGAAACTAAATACAAACTGAATGTTACTTAATTTTATCTTTGAAGGGTTTTAAATGAGAACAAGGTTTTCAATAAAACATTTCAATGTGACACGCTAGATCTGGCCATAACTTCTAGGCCGGGTTCAGGGTGTTACAGAATACGTTATTTGACAATACCATGTGAAATGACTTAATTGACTATATATATATATATATGTTGAATAGAAGTATGAAATGAAATGTTTTTCTTTTTATTAAGTATTCAAATACCATTAAAGAAGTTGATAATTTGTTATATTATATGTGTAATTTGTTTTTAATATATATTGATTTATGTTTTAAACTATGTCATCATATAAATGTTATGTAATTTAAGATTTGATATTAAACAATAATATGAGCATTGATGTGAGAAAAATTTTGAATTATAAAATGTAATGCATATTAGTAAGAATTGTGATATGATTAGTAATACTTCATAACCCTAGTCCTGCGATGGATACGGGTTAGGGGTGTTACATTTTGTTAGTATCAAAGCTACGGTTTAATCAGTTCTAGGACTAATGTAGCGTGTGTGAGTCTAGCTATACATGCCATATTATATACTGTGATAGTGTGATGAATTCTGACATATGAAAATGTATTTTCATATATTAAATGGATCCCAACAGAGCTGTAGCTGATGATGTCGAGAGTGTAGTGCCTGCTCCCGCGCAAGGGACAGCACCAGTTGATTCTCGACCGACTTTAAGTAATCAAGAAAGTGAGGCTAAACAAGCCTTCTATCAAATGATGAATGACTGGTTTACTCAATATATCCGGACTAACACGGCTACACAACAACCTCCACCCCTGACTAATCCATCTTCGATGCCTGCTATACCTTAAGTAAGTGATCCATTGAGATTATATAAGCCACCTGTTGATAAAATTAGAAAACACGGGGCTGAAGAGTTTAAAGCTACTGATGATGATGATGCTGAGTGGGCTATGTTCTGGCTTGATAATACTATCCGTGTGTTTGATGAGCTATCCTGTACCCCAGATGAATGTTTGAAATGTGCCATATCCTTGCTTCGAGACACAGTATACCATTGGTGGAATACTCTAGTATCAGTGGTTTCGAGAGAGCAGGTGACCTGGGACTTCTTTCAGATTGAGTTCCGTAAGAAATATATCAGCCAGAGATTTATTGATCAGAAGCATAAAGAATTTCTGGAACTGAAACAGGGTCGGATGACCGTGACAGAATATGAGTGAAAATTTGTGAGACTCAGTCGGTATGCCCGAGAGTGTGTTTCTACCGAAGCTATAATGTGTAAAAGATTTGAAGATGGACTGAACGAAAATATTAAACTGTTAGTTGGTATATTTGAGATAAAAGAGCTTGTGGTACTTGTTGAGTGAGCCTGCAAAGCTGAAGTGCTCAGAACTCTCATAATTGTCCACTATCACTTAAATGGTATATTTACCACCCAAGTACTTAAACAATTAAAATCTATAGCCATTTAATACATTTAACTTATAGAATTCAACTTTTATGCTTTACTCGATTTAATCCTTTTTACCGAATTAACCACTCAAACGGAAAAATTTATTTACGAAATTTTCACATGAACATTCTATCATGCTGTAAACCTTAATAAAATAATAAAATAAATATTTTGACTTTGGATTGTGGTCCCGAAACCACTATTTCGATTAACCCTAAAAACAGGCTGTTATAACTCTCCCCTTTAGGGATTTTCGTCCCCAAAAATCTTATTAGGACACAGATCAGAGTATTGCTTTTCCATAGACTTTTAAAATTATCACGAAATCTCTTCAATCCCATGCCGAGACAAAAAGAAAACCTTTAGTAACACTATTCTTTTGTTTTTTAGCTCTTTGATTTCTCGAGCTAAAATCTTGATCCATTCATCACTATACTATATATATAAGTGTATCTCAATATCAGTAGGAGATTTTATATGCAAAAGATCTGATCTACACTATCGCAATGTAGATATATGAAACACTGGCTTAATTTTCTCATTAATCTCATACGGCCCTATGAGCCGCAGACCCAACTTCTCTTAACAGTTTAATTGAGTAATGCTATATCCACGGCAATACTTTCTCAAAGACTTAGTCCTTTAGCTGCAACTCAATGTTTTTACATTTCAAGTCCATATCATTTTTCTGTCGATTTGAAATCACTTTCTAATGGTTACAAATTACTTTCACTAACTCTTCAATCTCTCTAATCAGAACAACCCAGTGGATTTTTCTCTCACAAAGCTCTATCCCGTACAACGGAGTTCGGTAATTGCAACTATACAGTATTTCATACAATGCCATCTTTATACTAATTTGATAACCATTATTATACAGAAACTCAACCAACAGTAAATGTCTTTCTCAGTTTCTTTCAAATTCTAAAACACAATGACAAAACATATTTCTGAGAATCTAAATCACTTTCTCAAATTAACCATCAGTTTGAGGATGAAATGTGATATTAGAACTCAACCTCGTACCCAGAACTTACTGTAGTTTTCTACCAAATCACAATATAAACCCCGAGTTCCCAAAATAATAGAGACTGACACGCCATATAATCTAAAAATCTCTAAAATTTACAATTCAACAAGTCTATCAAAAGAGAAATCTGTGCATATAGAAATAAATATGTAGACTTTTTAAACATTCAACAATAACTCAGATAACATATTTCATTTTTTGATGATAAGAAAAATTCCAATACGGAATCCATCTTAATATTATCCCATTTTTCACTCATATATCATCTCAGACTGTAACAGTTCCGCAAGTACATAACAATCAGTTTAACTTACTTATACTTTAAACTTCTAAGTGTAGAGTCAGAAATGTCTTGTTTCATACTTGTCTATCGATACAACAATTTCAGATCATTAATCATCTTGTTTTTCCTAGAAAATTACATAAACTACTACTGTGAGCTTCGTATATCAATCACTGTAAAATCTCGGGATTTCTCAGTACTCAAACTCTATTTCAGAACAGCAAGTAATCATCAGTTCTAATCTAAAACTCTGAATCAGAAGACGGCTCCTATTGTACTCTTTAAACTTGCAATTCACTATCTTATTTCCAAGTCCTATAGACTTGATGAATAAACATCGATTTAGCTTTTTAACTTAGCTAATATTGAATCACCCTCCGATAAAGTAACTAAACTCAATACCCATAAAGCAAACAAAGATTTTATGCTCCTAATATCTGTGACTACAATCATTTTCCCCAGATGATAATCAATCACTAATCCAAAATCCTTCCACAGTTAATAACTTTATTAACAAGTATTATGCCATTCAAAACTCACAAATGCAATAACTTTCTCCATCAGAGTAACTTTAATTTATAATACCATTTCTGAATTAGATCTGATCCGATAGTTATAATTCTACACCATGTCCTCTAGAATATGAACTCTTCATTCAGACTACCCGTCTATTCACCCATGAGCGTACAAGATTTATTTTCCGAACCTACGGATAAACTCAAGTATACAAAATTCAATTACCTTTCAATTGAATAACTAAATCAGATTAAACAAATGAGTCGATCTCTACTGTCAATAATGTAGTTTGAAACAAAAGTGAAAATCAAATATAGTTCTAATAACAACCAATGCAAAATCACAACCTCTATAAATCCAAAATTTGTATAGCAACGTTACTATGATCAAACCAGAAATTATAATCGAAGTAGATATAATTATATCTATTCAATAAATATCTTTCACAAATAACCATATAGAGTCATAAGAAAATTGAGATACTATAATCCCAAATATAATAGTATACTGAACTTTTTAAGAAAGCATCCATATCAGATGGTAAATATCTCGATGATGTCTCAGAGGAAATCTAGAAGTAAAGCATCACTCATATGCACTAGAATCAATAGTAACAGAAGCAATATAATCTTCATGTATATTCAACAGCTAAAGTTGAGCTGAGGCTAAACTCCTAAGCTGAAGTTGAGCTAAGGTTTAGCTCGTGAGCTAAATATGAGCTAGGAGTGAGCTCGGTTTAGCTCAGGCAAGTTGGATTGAGCTCGAATAAGCTGGATTTGAGCTGGACGAAGCTCATGGAGCTGGAAACGAGCTAGTATCAGCTTGCCAACATGTCAATGCTCGGCTTGATAGACTTGTTCGATAAAGTTCACGGGGCGTGCTCGTATCATCCCCCTCTCTTTTAGGCGACTTGTCCTCAAGTCGAGCCGTTTGTCCATGGGAGAACTTTGACTCATGCATGGTTTTCCTCGGTCAAATGGGATGGAAGATGTCACACAAACCTGAAAAAGTCTCACCACTTTTGGAAAAGAGAAATTCAAAGAAGTTAGAGACACATGATAATCAAAATTCAAGGAAAATGCATTCAACTGATCATATGCCCAGAATCTTAATTGTGCAAAACAGGCATACGTAAATTTATCAAAAAGTCTTGTTAAGCCATCTTTACAAACATGTGAACTTAGCTGAATCAAAGGGTAATTAGTCATGAACATTTGTAAAGATTCAAACACGTTAATCCACAACCAAAACTTTTCAATATGTTTATTCAAAAATAACATTTCATGGGAATTTACACGCAAAGTGTACCATGGCCAATTGGAAACTAACTCACTTTTTCGCTTATTAACAACATGATTTGTGTAATCACTTTTCAACACAAACGGATCACTACTAGGCCAAAGACAACAATCAATCACAACAAGGTACAAACAATTTCCAAACATCAAACCATTAAAAAGATTTTCAATAATATTCGAATAGAGTAAAGGTATTTGAAAATTTTCGTAAAATTTACCTTGTCGATCTTGAAGAGAAGAAAATTTATGATCGGTTTTACATTTTTCAAACAAGATGAATCTTCTCTCTTCAGACAGATAATGCAAAACAAACCTTTTATCTCGATCAACTTGGGTGGGTGACGAAGCACCATGACAGCTCGTGCTTTTTAAAGGATTACATTCACAAAATTGTAAAAGGTTAGTTTCAATAGGAGGTATGGATTGAAAAGAAAAAAATAAATCATCGTTGAAATTTGATTCAAGTCCCAAAGCATAAGTCGATCTTACCTTCTCAAAATGGAACGAAAATTTCAGATGTGTCCAAGCAAGGTAATTAGTAAATGAATCAAAATTGAAACCCAAATCATTGAATTTCACCTTCTTATCAAAAGTTCGAACATCAAGCAAGCATAATTTGAATGCAAATGATGCAAAGTGCTTAATGTTTCCATAAAATGAATTCATGTAGCAAATACTAGGCTTGAACACACGAACTTGATTAGGAATTCCAACAAGCAACATATTAGAAGAAGATATAATCAACTCACCACACGAATTATATTTCACTAGTTTAAACACACATGTTGAATTGACAAAACCGAGCATACCAATATGCAAAGGTTCATGCTTCAAGAGTATCAATCGGGAATGCAAATCATTACATGGAAATTTCGCACAAAAACTCAAAGATTGTTCATGAAGAACACAATTGCACATATCTTGTGAAGATCTTTTAACATGGATGCCAAACAAAGAATTTTTAGAGAACATGCAACTTTTCAAACAGGCAGATTTATCACAAATCAATTGAGCAGGAATATTTAAACATAAAGATTTAACACATGAATTCAAAAAGTTTGCATGGTCAAACACATCAAAATTTTTAAGTGACAGACTTTGATCAAACACATTCAAAATTCGCTTAGAGAAAACTAATCCAATGTTGTCAACAAATTTTCCAATGTAGTAATCGTCATAAGAAAAGCTGTATATGGCATCTTTTAAAACAAAATCGTTAACAACAGTAAGTGAACAAAAATTAGCCAAATCAAGTGACTTTGATTTGATAAACAAAGAATCCTTACCTTCCTTACCTTCGATCGCAAGTGGGTGGTTGTCATTCGCGAACTTACCTTTTTCGAACAACCTAAAACACCTCTCATTTGGAAGGTAATGTAGATGGAATTGGTCGCACAAACCTCTAGGAACCTAAAAAGTTAATTCACAAGAAGATCGAACATGTGGGTTAGTAGAGATAATCCTCACTTGCTCACTTGTTTTCTCACTCGATTCTTTTTCTTCTGAATCACTCGTTTCTTTTGTTTCAATTTCTTTCTCTTTAATCTCTTTTTCAATTTCTTTTTCAACTTCTTTTTCTCTCTCAAATTTCCTTTCATTCTCTTTTTCAATCTCATTTTCTTTTTCATTTTCTTTTTGCTTTTCAAAGGCTTTTTCAAAGGCTTCTTCAAGTTCTCTCAATATTCGCTCATTTTCTCTCTTACTTGCCTCTTGCCTCTCTTTTCTTTTTATTTCGTTTTCTTTTTCTTCCTTTGTTTTTTCTTTTCTTTTCTTTGTTTTCTCTTTACAAGAATGTACAAAAGAACCATGAGAATAGAGATCATGTTCGAAAGGCCAAGAACTATTTGCATGTGATTCACAATCAAAACTTCGTGTAGAACACTCCTTGAATGATTTCTTTGAAGTTTGGGAAGAAGTATATCTATCTCCTCGCACATTTTCTTGGAAGGAGTCAAAATCATAGTCGCCTTCTTGTCGTCTCAAACTCCTGGATGAAAAATACTCTCGTTCGAAGTCTCTTCTCATATAGGAGTCATAGTATGAATCTCTTTGCCTCGAAGTTAGTGGTGAGAAAGAATCACGATAGGAACTTTTGTTCAAGTAATATTCGGCGGTATATCTCCATGGTGTTTTTGGTTCCGTTTTTCGACTTGAAGAAACTCGATCACTTTGGTCTCGTTTTTCCAATCGATCTAATCTCTCGTGTATGTTCTTAGTGTTGGACCCCATCATTTTTTGCATTTCTTGTACCAAGTATTGGTATTCCGGTTCGGTGAACTGTTCGCGTGACATGATTTTTTTTGCTGAAAAGAAAATGTTAGATCACAAAACATAACAAAATAAAAAAAATTAAGTACCTCACCACAAACCTCACAATTTCGCTCGGAAAAAAGAAGGAAAAGGTGTCACTCCCACTCGTGTTTACACTCGTTTGGCTTTTACCTCCACTCGAATGTTCTCACTCACACGAAGCCTTTTACCTCTCAATCTTCCTCTCGTAACCTTGCAACAGACTTAGTATGACTTGATCTCTAGTATTGTGGATCAGTTTCAAACGGTTACAAAGGTTAAAACGTATGGTGTACGGGTAGGCTAAAAAAAAAAGTTTTTGGTATAGTGTGGCATTTTGGGGGGTACAAAGTTGATGGTAAGAATAACTGAAGAACGGCACAAAATATAAAATAGTAGAATCAAACTTGATCACTTCACTCATTTTTTTGTTCTTTCTTTTTTTTAAAATAATTTCGTACCTTCTTTTATCTTTTTTTTACAACTTCAACATATCACTTTTACAAAGATAAAACGAAAATACAACTTAAATTTTTTTTCTATTTTTTTACTACGAAACTATTTCGGTCTTGATACGAACGTCGGCACCTCTCGATTTACAAGTTCTGATACCAAATGATACGATCCGCCTCGGGGTGAGTCGAGTCGTATGCGAGTTTGCCCGATCGTCTTCGAGAAAGTATCGTTCGGCTCTTTTAAAGAAGATGTTTTTAGGTTAAATAATGCGGAAGCTATTTAAAGGGTTCAAAAGTAGGGTTTAAAATATGAATATTAAAGGTTCAGTTTTAAAAGAAACAAAAGAATGAAAATAGATTGAAGGTAGTTTAATAAATGATGGTTATGGAAGATGGTGAACTTAAAAGCAAGCACGAACCAATATTAGAAAATATCGACCCAAATGCTTATAGGCTTTCAAGGTGGAGGATGAAAGTGATAAACCTCGACCCGCTACTTAGGAAAGTAGGAACCTCGGTATAAGGGTGAACGCCACACTCGGTTGAGTGATAAGTTCAAGGAAGAACAAGGTTGACGCCACTACTAGGTAGATAAGTCAACAAAGTCTCAAACAAAGTTTTAGAGAAGAAAATTCTCACAAGATTAAATTCAATAAAAAATTTTGGCAAAAAGGTCCTTTACAAATGAAAGAAAACAAATATTTATAGGCACATAGATGACCATTCAAATTCGGCATCTAGGTGTTCACACAATAATAAAAACGTTCACACTAATGTATTAAAATAGTTCATAAATTCAACAGATTCATGCACTAGCTGAATGGACACTTTCTTCCCCCTTGGTTTGTGCATGAATGCTTAGTCATAAAGAAAGGCTTCAAGTGACTTGTATGTGCACCAAAGGTTGTATTCATCTCCTTGGGACGTTCATGCACTTGTATGGAACATGTACCTTCATAATTAAACACTTTAATGGCATGTAGGTTCATAAATGGCAACATGAACCTAGTAAATTCGTTCACCCATTTGTGCATGCACTTAATTCAATCAATGTGTTGAATTATTGAGTTAATTCCTTCCTTTGGACGTTCTTGAACCCATCCATGCATGTGTAGTAGCTTATAGGTCAATTCAAAGTGTGAACATGTTCAAGGAGCTCTATGGTCAACATAGAATTAGTTAGCAGCTACTTCTTGGCCGAATAAGTGCCTTGGAAAGTTAGGAGACAGCCACCATACATGCACTTAAGCCATTCATGCATTCTATCATCCCATGCATTTGATCCATTCATGGACTAGCCTTTAATGTCCATACATGCATTCGACACATGCATGAATTTGTAGAAACCTTACATCTAGCCGTACATGCACCAACATTTAATACTTCTTCATTCATGAGTGTGGAATGCCCAAAAGAGATGTTTCTTCATCCATACATTGTGCCGTCCAAAGGGATGTACCTACATGAAATAAACAAGTCATTAAGACATCTCATGAACACTCATAAATTCGGCATGATGTGAACACATTAATGTCATGCATTAATTCAGCTATGTGAACATAACCAATTTATATAATGACTATGACATATTAATAACAAATATTAATATAAGACAAGTTTAATATTTAAATAAATATGTGCAAATTTTTATTTAATGTATTAAAGACAAAAACGAGTTTAAACTAAAATGAGCTAAGCTTTAGCTCGTGAGCTAAAGTTGAGTGAGAGGCTAAACTCCTAAGTCGGGTTGAGCTAAGGTTTAGCTCGTGAGCTGAATATGAGCTAGGAGTGAACTCGGTTTAGCTCAGGCAAGTTGGATTGAGCTCGAATAAATTGGATTTGAGCTGGAAGGAGCTCGTAGAGCTGGAAACGAGCTGGGATCAGCTTGCCAACATGTCAATGCTCAGCTTGACAGACTTGTTCGATAAAGTTCGCGGGGCGTGCTTGTATCACAAAGTCATAGCTTATGCCTCGAGAAAATTGAAGCCTCATGAAAAGAACTATCCGACACACGATCTAGAATTAGTTGCGACTGTGTTTGCTTTGAAAATTTGGTGCCACTATCTGTTTGGTAAGAAATGTCATGTTTATTCTGATCATAAAAGTTTGAAATATCTGATGACTCAGAAAGAATTGAATATGCGACAGAGAAGATGGCTAGAACTGCTAAAAGACTATGAGATTGTTATTGATTACCATCCGAGAAAAGCAAATGTTGTTGCTGATGCTTTGAGCCAGAAATCATTGTTTGCATTGCATGCAATGAATGCTCATTTGGTTCTGTCCGATAATGGTTCGGTATTAGCCAAATTGAAAGTGAGACCATTGTTCCTACAACAGATTATTAATGCTCAGAAAGTTGATAATGAGATAATAGCAAAACGAACTCAGAGTGATTTAGATTCTGATTCAGAATTCAGAGTCGATAAAGATGATTGTCTGAGATTCCAAGATCAGATTTGTGTTCCGAGAAATCCAGAGTCGATTCAGATGATTTTGAACGAAGCCCACAATAGTTCTTTATCTATGCATCCAGGTAGTATGAAAATGTATAATGATTTGAAACATCATTACTGGTGGTCTGGAATGAAAAGAGATATCTCCGACTATGTTTCGAAATGTTTAATTTGTCAGCAAGTTAAAGCTGAACATCAGGTGCCATCTGGTTTGTTACAGACGATTATGATTTTGGAGTGGAAATGGGATAGAGTGATGATGGATTTTGTTTCATGTTTTCCCCTATCTCCACAAAAGAAAAATGCAATTTGAGTTATAGTTGATCGATTGACGAAAATAGCTCATTTTATTCTAGTACGATCTGATTACTCGCTTGATAAATTAGCTGAGTTATACATTTTTGATATTGTGAGATTGCACGGTGTGCCATTGTCTATTGTCTTAGATAGAGATCCAAGATTTACTTCACGATTTTAGAAGAAATTGCAAGAGGCTTTAGGTACAAAATTACATTTCAGTACTATTTTTCATCCGCAAATGGATGGTCAATCCGAGCGAATTATTCAGATACTCGAGGATATGTTAAGATGTTGCATTCTTGAGTTTGAAGGGATGTGGGAACAGCATTTACCAGTGATTGAATTCGCCTATAATAATAGTTTTCAATCGAGCATTAAAATGGCACCGTATAAAGCCTTGTATGGTTGAAAATGTCGTACACCTTTGCATTAAACTGATTTAAGTGAGAATAAGATACATGAGGTTGATTTGATAAAATAGACTGAACAGAAAGTGAAAGTGATCTGAGATAGTCTGAAAGCAGCTTCTGATCGTCAGAAATCATACGCAAATTTGAAAAGAAAAGATATTGAATTTGAAATCGGTGACAAAGTGTTTTTGAAAGTGTGCCCATGGAAGAAAGTACTTCAATTTGGCCGTAAAGGCAAAATGAGTCCAAGATTCATCGGGCCGTATGAGATTATCGAGCGTATCGAGCTGGTTGCTTATAGATTGTTATTGCCACCTGAGTTAGAAAAGATTCATAATGTATTCCACGTATTGATGCTTCGATGGTATAGTTCTTATCCCTCGCATGTAATTTCTCCATCTAAGATTGAGATTCAGTTTGATATGACCTACGAAGAAGAACCGATCCGTATCTTAGCTTGTGAGATTAAAGAACTGCGTAATAAGAGAATTCTGTTAGTAAAATAATGTGGCATCGACATGGTGTTGAAGAGGCTACGTGGGAGCCCGAAGATGCTATGAGTGTAACATCCCTAACCTATATCCGTCACCGGAATAGAGTTACGAGGTATTACCGGACGAGACACAAAATTTCAAACATTCACATATACACATAAGTTATATTCACATAACTAAAACATAAATCTGTTTAAACATTAAACACATAATTTAAATCATAATACAAATATCAATGAAAACTCAAAGTCATATATAATATACTTTTAAATACATACAAAATTTATATATTATTATCATTAAAGAAACCTAATACCTTAGAAAATTTTAGCATTTAATATCTCATTGATATAGATGTGCTTAATAACCAAACATATCATATAACAAAATTTGTTTAATGTTAACATATGTGGCATTGGCTTTTGAAAACATAATCAATATACATTTGTATGTTATACCATATTACCCTATATCATGGCATAATATTCATTATCATAAAAGATAATAGCTAGCATTACAACAAGGCCAAATATACTTCTTTTACATTGCAAATTCATGTGCATATTACTATATCATTGTGGACCATTTTTGAACATAATTACCAAATCAAAACATATCAAAGTTTATATGCTAGCATTATGATAAAATTTCAAGTCCACAACCAATTCATTTCTCACCTATTTGGTTATCAAAATTAACCACAAAATGTCATACCAATTCCATCATTCAATCTTAAGTTAAATTTACCATTGCATAACGGAATACATATGTCAACTTATCACTTTATGACTATCTATTTAACTCATAAAATATACCTATTACATAGTCATTATTTACTAGTAAATAACTGAATCAAAGTAACCATTTTAATTCTATAATTTCCATTAATACTTTATGCACATAACAAAAATCAAACATTAAACTAATTATCTTGGCCTTCAAATATCAAACCACAAACAAACATATCATATATATGTATTTAAATTATTTATCATTAACCGAATACATTCATCAACATGTATATCTTTAAGATTTTTACCAAAATAAACTCATCCATAATTAAACATACTAAACCTCAAATATTAACAAACCATATCAACTTCATTTCCACTATATGCTATAACCGAACTTAATACCAACTCACATAACAAAACCTTAACAAAGCATACCAAATGAGTTTCACACACATATATATAAGCCATAGCCGAACACCAAAATCAAACATTACCATCATTTGATCAAAGCATTAAATCCAAGCTTAACAAAATATTAAGCCATTTTCGCATGGCTCATATTTACATATCTAAAATCAAATATATATAAACTAGCCTATACATGTCATAAGTTCAAGTTCAAACTCATAAAAGTACCAAAATAGTCGATAGTGTGATAGATTTTGCTGACGATCCCTGAGCCCGTAACTAATCTCCAAAATCTATAAAATAGAAACAAATGTACACATACAGTAAGCTATCACAGCTTAGTAAGTCATAAGCAAATAAACAACAGAATGACATAATCAACTCAATTTACCCAAACCAAATTATACTATCATAATCACATTTAGTCTCAAGCTTACAATTTCATATATAACATAAACTTTCTTATATAAACTTTATCTTGACCGGATGTACACATAAATATATTGTCAAAGTATCATTCAATTTCAAAGCTATAATATTATTATATAATCGAATATATATACACTCATATGTATATACTCATAAATCAAACTTTAATAACACATACTTATACATTGCACGTGCCAGAATATACTATACAAATGAACATATATTTACATTAGTATCATATATAATTTGCATTACATACCAAATAACCAACTTACCTTATTTCCAAAAAGGTAATCAAATAACACATACCTGATCGTTTTAGCTCGTTTTACACATTCGATCACAACTTATTATTGACCGTTGAACCATTCGAAATTGAATAGGATACTTAGATAATCACACAAATCGTACAATGCCAACATCGCAGCCGTGGTCTTACATGTAATCACATATCGATGCCACTATCCCAGACAGGGTCTTACACGAATCACACATTGATGCCAATGTCCCATACATGGTCTTACATGAGAACACATATTGAAAATCCTATGTCATGACATATGTACCCTAACTATTCCTAAGGTTCATACGGGGCTTTCGGATGTTGTAACTGTAACATCCTGAAATAGGGCCTAGTCGAAATAGTAGTTTCGGGACCACAAATTCGACATTAAAATATTTATTTTATGATTATTACGAGGCCTAGAATATGAAAATATGCATGTGTTAAAGTTTCATGAAGAAATTCTATGAGTAAGGTGTCCAATTTGAAAATAAGGACCAAATTGAATAAATTGTAAAACTTGGATTCTAGAAACAATTTGCATGAAATCGCGTTAGATTATTAATTAGAAGGTCTTAAAGAGAAATTTTCCCAATTTCTAAGTTTTTGGACCAAAATGGGCATGCATGGAAAATTTTGGAAGTTTAATAAGGAAGGACATTTTGGTCATTTGGTAATAAATGAAATAAAAAGGGAAAATGAAGGCAAAAATTAGTCATTCTTCTCCTTCTTACAGTTGAAATTCTCAAGCCCTCCATAGCTAGGGTTTTCAACATTTTCAAGCTCAATAGTAAGTGCTCCTTAGCCCCTTTTTTTATGTTCTTCGTATTTTTGAAATCCCTGTAGCTTACTTTTCTACCCATATTTCATGCTAGGGTTCATGTTTAGAAAACTATCCATGAATGAGATGCTTGTATTTTGATGTTTTATAGAGGAATATGAAAGTTGGATGTGTGTTAAACATCTTTTCCTAAGTGATTTTCATGAAAAACCCCTAAAAGGACCTTTTTGCAAAAGGTACAAGTATGTGGTAGAAATGTGAAATAGAGGAAAATATGGGCTAGTATGAGTTCATAGTACATTTTACTAGGCTTGGGTAACCTAGGAATTTCATGTATTTCATTATACGAGCTTAAGGACTAAATCGTAAATAATGTGAAAGCTTAGGGGAAAAATGATTAATTTGTCTACGGGTGAAATTTAAACTCGAAAAGAATAATGTGAGGTATTATTAATTCATTTTTATTGTTCTAGACCCCGGGGAATAAATTTCGGAGGTCGATCGAGGAAAACGAAAGGTTTTGGAATAACTGAAACACGAAATTGAAACGAGTGCCAAGTAAGTTTGAATAACTTAAAGTAAACTTTTAATATGCCTAATTGAATGTATTATGAATGTATGATATTTGGTTATAATGATGGTATGAAAATCCATGAAATGTGTTAATAATAGTGACATGATAATAAATGTCCCGATTGGAGTCAACAAGGGGAATTCGATGGATAAACCATGGCTTACATGACTTGAGATCTTGCATGTGTTGTTGAAAAGGATTTAGCCCGGAGGGGTAATCTTTTGATCTCAAATATAGAAAGGATCTAGCCCGAACGGGTGTTCCTTGAGTGATCGAGCCTCTTGAAGAATATTTGTGCATTATGGATGTTTGTCGCTACAAGGGATTTAGCCTGGACTGGTAATTCAGATCGAGCTCATTAAGGGTGTTTGTCGCTACAAGGGATTTAGCCTGGACTGGTAATCCCAGCATCACCCTATGAGTTTACATTACGAGGGATTTAGCCTGGACAAGTAATCCCGTCGTAAGATGTGAGGTTCGCGGGAGTGCATGCATGAGATGATCACTCTTATGACTTGACGGTAAATGGATAATCCATCGAGGTTTCCAAGAAACTCAACGGGACTAACATGAGATATAGAAATAAAAATTTCAGATGATGAGATCATCTAAGACAAATTACATGGTGTATTGTTATAAGACTAACTTATTGATTGAGTGCATGTGATAGGGCAACCATTCCATGCTTGTTGGTTTTATTGCCTAATATGGTTGTATGCTAATTAATCAGTAAGTTTACTTTCCAATTATTTGGGCTTACTAAGCATGTAAATGCTTACCCCTCTCTTTTCCTAGTCCTACAGAGTTTGAGGACTCGTAGAGATTGGAAGAGAGTTGAAAAATCAACACACTATCATCTTGTCTAGCTTTGGTACATAGATACTTTTACTTTGGTACAATGGCATGTATAGGGCTTTAGTTTATTTTGTTATTTTGTTATATGTGTCATTTGGTTGGCCAATGTAAAGGCTTAAATATTAAACTTATTCTTTTTGTATATGGCCATAAGACATGGCTTATTTTGTTGTAGGTTATGACATACCAACCATGCATATTTATGTTAAAGATGTTCTTGTGATGATTGAATGTGGTACATCATGAATGGGCATACGGAATGTGGCCAAAACATTTGGAGCTAGTTAGGTTATAATTGACAATGAGTTATAATAATGAGGCAAGTCTAAATGTGTTCTAATGGGATGGAAATCTTCAATATAAAAAGAGGATAATTGAGCATGTACATAACCGATGAGATGAGGTTAACATGCAAAGGATCATTGATGATAGTCCTCAAGCATATTTAGGTTATGTTAAATACAATTGGGATTCATAATGAGAGGGTATAATGAGGGTGACTATTGGCTTGAAATTATAGCCTAAAATGAGTCCACACGGGTCGACACACGGGCGTGTGTCTAGGCCGTGTGTGACACACGGATAGCCCCATGGGCGTGTGGTATTGCTGTGTGTCCCCTGCACCTAAAATTTTTAAGTCAGAATGCATGGTAGTAAATACAAGGGTAAAGACACGACCGTGTGTCTCAACCGTGTGGAGAGCACAGCCCAACACAAAGGCGTGAGACTTGGCCGTGTGCCCCTAAATTCATGCTGACGTCATAAATAGAATGCTCAAGTTTTTGAACACGGGCGTGTCTAGGCCGTGTAAAGGACACAGGCCAGGGACACGGGCGTGTGCTCGGCCATGTGAAAACCCCTATAAGTTTGAAATAGAAAATAAATTCAATCAATTCCACACGGGTAGGGGACACGGGCGTGTGCATTACCCTCACACGAGCGTCTGAGGCTTAACCTAGAAAATTTTTCAGGAACTTTTTCAAGTTCTCAGTTTAGTCCCGGATCGTTCTCAATGTAGATTTAGGGCATCGTAGGCCCCTAATAAGGACATTAAGATGTTGTTTGATTGGTTCTAAACTGGAACGAAATTTTATGACCCATATTGCTCAAAAATGTCTGAGTATGAGTCTAGTAACACCTCATGGCTGGTCCTAGTCTCGAGAATGGGTAAGGAGTGTTATATTTAATGGTATCAGAGCTACAGTTTAGTTAGATTGAGTTTCGCTATCATGCCATTATACGAACGTTGATAGTGTGACATCTCCTAACTACTTAATTGTCTTTGAATATAGTAAATGTCTTCCAATCAAGCACAAGATGAGTCTGAGGGAGCCGAAAGAAATGCTGCAGCTTCTGTACAACGAGCTGTTTCTAGTAGTAGTAGAAATCCTATGTCTGAAGGCCGAGAAGAGGCCAGAGCCACCTTCCTTGACATGATGGATGAGTGGTTTAGGATTATTTGAGGAATCACCCCTAATATACCACGACCTCCCCCGCGCCCTAACTGACTTGACGAGGAAATGCCATAAGGTATGGAACCTATAAGAATTGGTAAAGCCCCGGTGGACAAGCATAGAAAGTATGGGGCTGAAGAATTTAGAGCTAAGATCGATGATGATGCTGAGCGAGTCGAGTTTCAGCTCGAGAACACTACATGAGTATTGGACGAGTTATCATGTACACCTGAGGAGTGTTTAAAGTGTGTTGTATCTCTTCTAAAGGATACTGCATACCACTGGTGGAAGACTGTGTCTGTAACACCCCAAACCCGGCCCGGACGTTATCGTCGAATCTGGCGTGTCACATTGAAGTGTTTTATCGAAAACCTTGTTTTCGTTGAAAACCCTTCCTTAAAATGAGAAACCATCATTAACTTATAAAAACTCATTTCAATCGCGAAAGCTTGTTTAAAACATATGATTTATGAAAACCTATCATTTTAATAAAATTTAGTTACGGAAACGTAGAAAAAACAAATTATGATTTAGGGAACCCATGTTCAACTTCTCATGATCACAACGCATAAAAATAATACTCCACATAATAACAAAAGGGAAGGCCTTATCACATTCCAATCTGAAATTACTTAATAAACTAGAAACTATATGCTTTTAAAAAAAAACAAGTCCAAATCGTCTTGCTAGGTGGCCACCTCAGAGTGTAATATCCCGAATTAGGGCCTAATCGGAATAGTGGTTTCGTGACCACAAATATGAGATAGAAATAATTAATTTATAATTATTTTGAGGTTCATGATATGATTGCATGATTGTGTGAAAATTTCATGACGAAATTCTATGCATAAAGTGCTTAAGTTGAAATTAGGGACTAAATCAAATAAGTTGTAAAACTTGCATTCTAGAAGTTTTTAGTATGAAATTACTTTGGAATATTAATGAAGAGGTCTTAAATAGCAATTTGACCAATTTTTAAAATTTTGGACAAAAATGGGCTTGTACATGAAAATTTTCAAAGAAAGGTATTAGGGGTATTTTGGTCATTTGGTAATTAAAAGATTAAAAAAAGGAAAAAAGATGGCAAAATATGTCCATCTTCTTCATTAGGATGAAAATTAAAGGGTTCTCCATAGCTAGGGTTTGTTTCAAGCTTCCAAGCTCCATAGTAAGTGATTCCAAGCCCCGTTTTTAATGTTCTTTACGTTTTTGGAGTCCCGTTAACTTGATTTAGCTTATGCTAGCAATAATTTAACCTAGGGTTCATATTTGGAAAAATACCCATAGGTGAAATTTGTGTATTTTGGTGTTTTATGATAGAATATGAGGTTTTAAATTATGCTAGACAACTTGTGCTACTGGGTTTTAAGTGAAAACGAGAAAAAAAGGGCTTAATCGGTAAAAATACCTAATATTCATAAGTACATGTTAGAATGAGAATTTGATGTTTCCATAGAAGGGAAAAATGATCAGCATGTCATAAAACATAAGAAAATGGGATGAAGTTTAATTCCCGAGCCTAGGGGCAAAAGTGTAATTTTGCAAAAGTTTAGGGGCAAAATGGTAATTTTGCCAAAGTTCGTATTTGTGGCTGTTTTGATGAATGTATGTATTAAATAAGATTAATTTGGCATTATAGATCAAGAGAAACAAGATTCAAGTCGTGATCGAGGGAAAAACAAAGTTTACGAGGAATAGGCTCGATTGCTAATATTTTGTATCGAGGTAAGTTCATGTGTTAATGTAGTAACATAATTGTCATTTTAAGTAATTTAATGTTATTTATGTGATATGATGATTAATATCATGAAATATTATGCTTTATGGTTATTATTGAATAATATATAAATTATGAATTGCTACCGAGTATCAGTTTCGATGTTCCGTGGAAGACGGCGAAGATGTGTAATAGAGGAAAAAGTCCGTTTGAACCTTGGAAATAGAATAGAATACAAGTGACATGTCACTAGGATGGTTGGGCATCCGAACTCTTTGAGTCGAGTCCGAGTTCACTTATGGATGCAAATATCCGAACTTGTTGAGTTGAGTCCGAGTTCGTGAGATGTAACTAGGCATCTGAGCTCGTTGAGTTGAGTCCGAGTTCACTTATGGATGCGAACGCCCGAGCTCGTTGAGTTGAGTCCGAGTTCATTTATGGGCAGGTTACATGGTAGCTTGGCTACATATGTGGCACTTATGTACAAACTTTTCGTGTATTCGAATTATATTCTGATGTGTCCAACAGGTGAATCTGAAGGGAATAAGGAGAATGCCTAAAACGAAGGTGACATGTTGGTAAGTGTGGTAAATAATAAAATTTGACAGGTATGTGCTTAAATCTTCGGGTTGAGAACTTGGTATGATGAAATCATAGCATGATATTAAATGCAAATGTAACATGAATGTCTTGGTGTTGTTTATGCAAATGATGTTTTTTTTTATGTGGAATTGCATGATTATGTTACTTACTATTTGCATGTGAACTTACTAAGCATTTATGCTTACTCCTTCCTTTTACTTCATTGTAGTTTTGACAAACTGGCTTGAGAATCGGGATAGGTAGAAGACTCGTTCACACTATCCGAAGGCCTAAATTGGTAAAATGGCTTGTGTATCTTGAATGTGGAATGTATGGCAAAATACTCACTTTGTGTAAATGATCTTATGATATGATTATGCTTTGGCAAGAAAAGAGTTTGTGAATGATTAGCCATTGGAATGACCAAACTAAATCATATTTGATACCATGTATGTTTAAAATGCCATTTAGTCTATGGAATTTTATAGTAAAGCAAAATTTGTTATAAAACAGAATATTGTTGCAGCAATGACTTGAATATGAAAAAACACTAAAAATAGTGGAAATGGACTTAAATGATGAATAAGGTATAGAATCGAAGCTTAATGAGTCTATTTTCATATGGATGGAACAAAACAGGTCTGTGAATGATATTCTATGAGATGTTTAAATTTTTGTGAAACAGGGTCAGAGCAATTTTCGGATCCCCTGTTCTGACTTTGGAAATTCACCATAAATTGTATAAAAATAATTAGAAGTCATGATTTATATGTACAAGTTCCTTATAAAGTCTAGTTTTAATAGAAACAAACATAATAGTCATTGAAACTCTGTACAGGGAGATATCTGATTCATAATACACAGAGGTCAGAGCAGTCATAGGGAGACTTTAACTAATAAACCGTACTAATTGGCCTGACAAAAAATTCTATAAAAAAATTAGTAAATATATATATTAGTCTAGTTTTAGGGAAAATTTACGGAGTTGGATTTTGAGTTTCGGAACTTTAGATATGAATTTTTAAGCGACTATGATGCAGTTAGCCAGCTTGTCTGGAAATTTTAAAAATAAATTGTTTAAGCTGTTTAATTGATGAAATTAAATTTAGTAACACCTCGTGCTCGACTCTGGCGACTGTCTCGGGTACAGGGCATTAAATTTGGTGGTATCAGAGCAGGTTTAGTCAGTTCTCGAACTAACGTGTTGTATGTACAGATTTTGCTATACATGCCATATATATATTGTGATAGTGTGACGACTTCTGACCTTTTAAATGATTTTTTTATAGTAAATGGATCCCGATCCAGCTGTGGCTGATGATGTAGAGAGTAATGCACCAGCTCCGGCTGAGGGGGTAGTGCCAACCGAAAATCCACCTCCTACTGTTGGTCAAGGAGGAGGAGAAGGGGCTCGAGAAGCCTTTCTTCAGATGATGAGTGCCTGGTATACTGAGTTCGTTCGTACGAACCCAAATGTACAACCTCCCCCACCTCCCCCGATTCCTCAACCTATACCCCCGATGCCTCAAGGTGTGGATCTGATGAAATTTCGCAGAACTCCAGTTGATAGAATCCGTAAGCAAGGGGCTAAAGAATTCAGGGCAAATGTTGATGATGATGCTGAGAAAGCAGAGTTTTGGCTTGAGAATTCTGTTCGGGTATTTGATGAATTGTCTTGTACACCTGAGGAATGATTGAAATGTGCTATATCATTGTTGAGGGATTCAGCCTATCATTGGTGAAAGACATTGATTTCAGTGGTACCGAAAGAGAAGGTGACTTGGGAAATTTTTCAAGAAGAATTTCGAAAGAAATACATCAGTGAAAGATTTTTTGATCAAAAGCGTAAAGAGTTTCTTGAGTTGAAGCAGGGGAACATGACAGTTACTGAATACGAAAGGGAGTTCGTCAGGTTGAGTAAGTATGCTAGAGAATACATTCCTACAGAGGCTAAAATGTGCAGATGATTTGAAGACGGACTCAATGAAGATATCAAAGTATTTGTTGGGATTCTTGAATTAAAAGAAATGGTAGTACTTGTTGATTGAGCTTTCAAGGCTAAAGAACTACTTAAAGAGAAGAAAAAAGTAGAGACTGAGACTAGAAGTTGGAAGAAAAGATTGACGAGCAGTTCATTCTCACAGCAATCTAGAAAATCTAGAAATATGAATCCTCGTTTTCAAGTTTCAGCCGAACAATCATATGGAAATTCTAAGAAGCAAAATGTGGGTCTTAAATCTCAGACTACTTCTGCGGCTAGTGTGGGAAATATGAGATTTGTTAAGCCTGAGTGCCAACGGTGTGGTAGGAATCATTTTGGCCCATGTAGAGCGAATGAATGTTTTCGGTGTGGTTCTCCGGATCATTTTATTAGAGACTGCCCAGAGAAAGTTGAGAAAGAAAAATTTCAGAGTGTAAAAGCTAGTGGTGCAGACTCGAGGGGAAGATATTCGAGAAAAGCTGAAAATGAAGCAAGCAACAAGAATGTAGTTAGAGATTTAGTAGTTAAACCTGAAGCAAGAGCTCCAGCTAGAACTTATGCCATAAAGGCACGTGAAGATGCTTCATCACCCAACGTAATTACTGGTATATTTTCTTTTTATGATGTTAATGTTAATGCTTTGATTGATCCCGGTTCTACTCAATCATATATGTGCATGAAACTGGTGTTTAGTATGAATATACCTGTTGAGAACACAGAATTTATGATTAGAGTGTCGAATCCATTAGGCAAATGTGTGGTAGTTAATAAAGTATGCAAGAAATGCCCTTTAATGATTCGGGGTCATTACTTTCTGGCCGACTTGATGTTGTTGCCGTTTGATGAATTTGATGTTATTTTGGGTATGGATTGGTTGACATTGCATGATGCTATAGTAAATTGCAAAGAAAAGGTTATAGAATTAAAGTGTGAAAGTGGTGAAATTCTACGGGTTGAACCAGGCAAATCAGAGGCACTATCTAGTGTGATTTCTTCGATGTCAGCTCAGAGATATTTGAGGAAGGGTTATGAAGCTTATTTGGTGTATGTAATTAATACAAAAGAAATTGAAAAGAAAGTTGAATTAGTGACAATTATGTGTGAGTTTGCAGATATATTTCCAGAAGAATTGCCGGGTTTGCCTCCAGTCAGGGAAGTAGAATTTGGTATTGATTTGATACCGCGAACAGCTCCGATCTCGATTGCTCCATATAGAATGGTACCAGTAGAGTTGAAGGAATTAAAGTCGCAATTGCAAGAATTGACTGACAAAGCCTTTGTGAGACTGAGTTTTTCACCTTGGGGTGCTCCCGTGTTATTTGTGAAAAAGAAGGATGGTTCTATGAGATTGTGTATTGACTATCGACAATTAAACAAGGAGACAATCAAGAACAAGTATCCGTTGCCAAGAATTGATGATTTGTTTGATCAGCTAAAAGGAGCAACATGGTTTTCAAAGATTGACTTGAGATCTGGGTACTACCAGCTACGATTAAAAGAGTCGGATGTGCCTAAAACTGCTTTTAGAACAAGGTACGATTATTATGAATTTTTGGTCATGCCATTCGGATTAACAAATGCTCCTGTTGTGTTTATAGATTTGATGAATCGTATATTTCGGCCATACTTGGACAAATTTGTTGTGGTGTTTATTGATGATATCTTAATTTATTCAAAAGATGAGACAGAGCATGCTGAACATTTGAGGATAGTTTTGCAAACTTTAAGAGATAAGCAGTTATATGCCAAGTTTAGTAAAAGTGAATTTTGGCTTCGAGAAGTTGGATTTTTGGGTCACATTGTTTCAGGTAATGGTATACGGGTTGATCCTAGTAAAATTTTGGCCATTGTTGATTGGAAACCACCGAAAAATGTAACTGAGGTTAGAAGTTTCTTGGGGCTAGCTGGGTATTATCGGCAGTTTGTAAATGGATTTTCTATAATTGCTGCTCCTATGACTAGATTACTCCGAAAGGATGTTAAGTTTGAGTGGACGGAAGAATTTCAACAGAGTTTTGAAGAATTGAAAAAGTTATTAAATGAAGCATCAGTGTTGGTACAACCCGAATCAGGTAAAGAATTTGTGGTGTATAGTGATGCTTCTCAAAATGGCTTAGGATGTGTACTTATGCAAGAAGGAAAAGTGGTGGCTTATGCTTCGAGGCAGTTAAAATCTCATGAAAGAAATTATCTGACTCATGATTTGGAATTGGCTGCTATAGTATTTGCTTTGAAGATTTGGCGACATTATCCAGTATGGTGAAAAATGCCGAGTATATACCGACCACAAAAGTCTTAAGTACTTGATGTCACAAAAGACTTGAATTTGAGACAAATAAGATGGTTGGAGTTATTGAAAGATTACGAGCTTGTTATTGATTACCATCCGGGAAAAGTGAATGTGGTTGCCGATGCTTTGAGCAGAAAGTTGCTATTTGCTTTGAGAGCTATGAATACTCAGTTAAAGGTATCAGATGATGGTTCGATTTTAGCAGAGTTAAGAGCAAGACTGATGTTTTTACAAGAGCTTTGTGAAGCTTAGAAAAGCGATGAAGATTTGTAAGCCAAGAGAAAACAGTGTGAAGCTGATACGGGGTCAGATTTTAGAATCGATTCTGATGGTTGCTTGATGTTTAAAAACTGGATTTGTGTACTGAAAAATGATGAGTTGATTCAAAAGATTTTGCATGAAGCACATAATGGTTCTTTGGTGGTTCACCCGGGTAGTTCGAAAATGTATAATGATTTGAAGAAAATGTATTGGTGGAACGGAATGAAAAGAGATATCTCCGAGTTTGTATCAAAGTGCTTAATTTGTCAACAAGTGGAAGCTCAACACCAAGTACCTTCGGGACTACTCCAGCCTATCAGGGTTCTTGAATGGAAATGGGATCGGATTACTATGGATTTTGTATCAGAATTGCCATTAACTCTGGGGAAGAAGATGCCATCTGGGTAATTGTTGACAGACTGACTAAATCGACTCATTTTATTCTGGTACGTACGAATTATTCTCTTAATAAGTTGGCCGAATTGTATGTCAGTGAGATTGTTAGACTTCACGAAATATCTTTGTCAATCATTTCGGATAGAGATCCGAGATTTACTTCGCGGTTTTGGCAAAAGTTGCAAGAGGCATTAGGTACAAAGTTAAATTTCAGCACTGCCTTTCATCCACAAACTGATGGACAGTCAAAGAGAGTGATTCAGATTCTTGAAGACATGCTCAGATGTTGTGTATTGGAATTTCAAGGTAGTTGGGAAAGATACTTACCGTTGGTAGAATTTGCTTATAATAATAGTTATCAGACGAGTTTGAAGATGGCACCTTTTGAAGCATTGTATGGTCGTAAATGTCGGACACCATTGTATTGGACTGAACTCAAGGAAAATCAGATTTATGGAGTTGATCTAATAAAAGAAATCGAAGAAAAAGTGAAAGTGATTCGAGACTACATGGGAACCTGAGGAAACTATGAGAAATCAATACCCACACCTGTTTCCCGGTAAGATTTTCAAGGACGAAAATCCTAAAAGGGGGGAGAGTTGTAATATCCCGAATTAGGGCCTAATCAGAATAGTGGTTTCGTGACCACAAATCTGAGATAGAAATAATTATTTTATAATTATTTTGAGGTTTATGATATGATTGCATGATTGTGTGAAAATTTCGTGACGAAATTCTATGCATAAAGTGCTTAAGTTGAAATTAGGGACTAAATCGAATAAGTTGTAAAACTTGCATTCTAGAAGTTTTTAGTATGAAATTACTTTGGAATATTAATGAGGAGGTATTAAATAGCAATTTGACCAATTTCTTAAATTTTGGACAAAAATGGGCTTGTACATGAAAATTTTCAAAGAAAGGTATTAAGGGTATTTTGGTCATTTGGTAATTAAAAGATTAAAAAAAGGAAAAAGATGGCAAAATATGTCCATCTTCTTCATTAGGAAAAAAATTAAAGGGTTCTCCATAGCTAGGGTTTGTTTCAAGCTTCCAAGCTCCATAGTAAGTGATTCCAAGCCCCGTTTTTAATGTTCTTTACGTTTTTGGAGTCCTGGTAACTTGATTTAGCTTATGCTAGCAATAATTTAACCTATGGTTCATATTTGGAAAAATACTCATAGGTGAAATTTGTGTATTTTTGTGTTTTATGATAGAATATGAGGTTTTAAATTATGCTAGACAACTTGTGCTACTGGGTTTTAAGTGAAAACGAGAAAAAAGGCTTAATCGGTAAAAATACCTAATATTCATAAGTACATGTTAGAATGAGAATTTGATGTTGCCATAGAAGGGAAAAATGATCAGCATCTCATAAAACATAAGAAAATGGGATGAAGTTTAATTCCCGAGCCTAGGGGCAAAAGTGTAATTTTGCAAAAGTTTAGGGGCAAAATGGTAATTTTGCCAAAGTTCGTATTTGTGGCTGTTTTGATGAATGTATGTATTAAATAAGATTAATTTGGCATTATAGATCAAGAGAAACGAGATTTAAGTCGTGATCGAGGGAAAAACAAAGTTTACAAGGAACAGGCTCGATTGCTAATATTTTGTATCGAGGTAAGTTCATGTGTAAATGTAGTAACATAATTGTCATTTTAAGTAATTTAATGTTATTTATGTGATATGATGATTAATATCATGAAACATTATGCTTTATTGTTATTATCGAATAATATGTAAATTATGAATTGCTACCGAGTATCAGTTTCGATGTTCCGTGGAAGACGGCAAAGATGTGTAATCGAGGAAAAAGCCCGTTTGAACCTTGGAAATAGATTAGAATACAAGTGACATGTCACTAGGATGGTTGGGCATCCGAACTCGTTGAGTCGAGTCTGAGTTCACTTATGGATGCAAATATCCGAACTCGTTGAGTTGAGTCCGAGTTCACTTATGGATGCGAACGCTCGAGCTCGTTGAGTTGAGTGCGAGTTCGTTTATGGGTGGGTTACATGGTAGCTTGGCTACATATGTGGCACTTATGTACAAACTTTCTGTGTATTCGAATTATATTCTGATGTGTTCAACGGGTGAATCTTAAGGGAATAAGGAGTATGCCTAAAACGAAGGTGACATGTTGGTAAGTGTGGTAAATGAGAAAATTTGACAGGTATGTGCTTAAATCTTCGGGTTGAGAACTTGGTATGATGAAATCATAGCATGATATTAAATGCAAATGTAACATGAATGTCTTGGTGTTGTTTATGCAAATGATGTTTTTTTTATGTGGAATTGCATGATTATGTTACTTACTATTTGCATGTGAACTTACTAAGCATTTATGCTTACTCCTTCCTTTTACTTCATTGTAGTTTTGACAAACCGGCTTGAGAATCAGGATAGGTTGAAGACTCGTTCTCACTATCCGAAGGCCTAAATTGGTAAAATAGCTTGTGTATCTTGAATGTGGCATGTATGGCAAAATACTCACTTTGTGTAAATGATCTTATGATATGATTATGCTTTGGAAAGAAAAGAGTTTGTGAATGATTAGCCATTGGAATGGCCAAACTAAATCATATTTGATACCATGTATGTTTAAAATGCCATTTAGTCCATGAAATTTTATAGTAAAGCAAAATTTGTTATAAAACAGAATATTGTTGCAGCAATGACGTGAATTCGAAAAATCACTAAAAATAGTAGAAATGGACTTAAATGATGAATAAGTTATAGAAGCGAAGCTTAATGAGTCAAAACAGGTATGTGAATGATATTCTATGAGAGGTTTAAATTTTTGTGAAACAGGGCCAGAGCGATTTCTGGACCCCCTGTTCTGAGTTTGGAAATTCACCATAAATTGTATAAAAATAATTAGAAGTCATGCTTTATATGTACAGGTTTCTTATAGATTCTAGTTTTAATAGAAACAAACTGCATAGTCATTGAAACTCTGTACAAGGAGATATCTAATTCGTAATACATAGAGGTCGAGCAGTATGCATTCCACAAACAGGGAGACTTTAACTAATAAACTGTACTAATTGGCCTGACTAAAAATTCTAGAAAAAAATTAGTAAATAGATATATGAGTCTAGTTTTAGAGAAAATTTATGGAATTGGATTTTGAGTTTTGAAACCTGAGATATGAATTTTTAAGCGATGTGATGCAGTTAGCCAGCTTGTCTGGAAATTTTAAAAATAAATTGTTTAAGCTGTTTAATTGATGAAATTAAATTTAGTAACACCTCGTGCTCGACTCCGGCGACGGTCTCAGGTACGGGGCGTTACACAGAGTACCTCTGAACATCGAACCTTCTACTGAGCATCACCTGAGAAAAATAAAAGAGGGGGTGAGTTTTCGAAAACTCAGTGTATACAACCCTCGACGAGCAACTAGCATTCATTAGTCACCATAAAATCATACATGAAATGCAATGCAGTGCAACCCACCCCAATGATCCATCCGCTATACACCAACTCCATCCCCCGGTACACATTAGTTGGGGATATAAATATCGACCCACCCAACCGATACACATCAATGGTAGCCCGGTTGCGGAACTACCTTCATCGCAGCAAGCTGCCAATCACATATTGGGCTTAATAGCCGTCGGTGGATCCACGGTTGTCAAGCAACCATGCGATCCTCATATACCTCCTTCGTTCCATAATTCCCAACCTAGATGCAACCTAAACAGAATATCATATGTATGCAGCAGATATACATGTAACATCCATAAATATTACATTTAACACATAGGGGTATTTTGGTCATTTTCACCCTTAGGGCATTTCGGTAATTTTCCTTTATTATGGGTTTTTACTTACCTTGGCCTGTTAACAAATCCCGTGAGCTAAGATGAAAAAAATACTATACACTGGGTAGGATTCCAGAGAAGAGGAAGTGAGTCATTAAGACCGCTTAAATACCAAGCTCTCCCTAGATCCAATCCTAGACATGCATATACCCATTGCGACACCTTAACCCTATGACTTGTCCACGGTCTCAATAAATTAATTAAGTTTTATGTCTGTTTAAGCAATTATCAGATACTAGGCCAAAAACCCCTTACAAAGCCCTAACAAGTCTACATACATGCATATGGCCCACTAGGCCCAATCTCATTCATATGGCCCGTTAGGCCCAAATCATATTTATATGGCCCACGAGGCCCAGTCACTTTCACAGTCATGCTCTCATACAATTTTCCATCACATAGCAACAATTACCAATTTTGCCTATTATAGGCCCTACAGCCCATCGGGCCTTTTTAGCCCATGCTGGCCCTGTTGGCCAATTCTCAGCCCAAGTCCATGGAATCACCCATGGGGTCTCAGATAACCTATCAGTTTTCCCCTTATGAGTGTTCGCGCACTTGCAAGACTACCGTAGCCAAACTTTCAACTTCTCGGCATTTTAGATTTTGTCGATCTACTGTGTGTGTGCAGTGTATGTAGACACCTGGTAATAAAGCATGCTGCGATCCCCCTTACCATGAACCTGTAATCGATATCACTTAGTGATTACTCACATATACTTATCGAATACTTTACCAAAAGCCGAAGTCTCACCTTAACCTTACGTGAAATGCCAAAACTTAATAGCTTTTCCTTGACACTAATCATGAGTACTTCCCATATCTGCATTAACCTTTATTGTTAAAAATATAATGGGTGACTTGTATCCAACATATGTCACCCTTTTCTACTAAAGCCTACTCGGCCAACCCTTACTGAAGTGAAGAACACTTACCAAAATCTCACACCTAAGGAGCAAATCGGCAGGGATCCAAAAGACTGGGATTTGATACTAATCCTACCAAAACCGATTACAAGAAGTGAGGGATAGAGTAATTGATACTAGCAAAACTGATTGAGAGAACAAAATACTTACACTAGATTTGGCCGGATGGAAAGGGTAGTGGCGGCATAGAGGATACTTGGCTCTTGAGACTTGTATGGTAAAAAAGGTCATTCGGCACAAAGAGAAGTAGAAATCGTTTAAAACCAGAGGTGAATAAAAAAAAGAACTTGAGTAAGGGAAGAATGGAAAATCACCACAAAGAAAAAGAAGGAAGAACAAGGGATTTTCGGCTTTTAGATCTTTAGAGAAAAAGGTGTTTTCTGGCAACAAGGTGAGGGAGGCATTAGCCTGGCAACCTCACATTTGGCACCTATATATAGCCTCTAGCCAAATTTTCTATCCTCTAATCCCCAATTTGGCTCCACCTCTTTACACTCCTCACCTCTTAATTTTTGTCCCTGGTAACCCCTTAATCTCCTCCTCAAATTTTTTCTCTTATCACTTCCTACAGAGTTCATATTTGATGCCACCACTATCCATCCCTTAAGCAAAAATAAATCCTTCTTTACACCAAGGAGGGATTCGAACCCCATACCTCCTTGCCTTGCATGCGATGCCACTTGCCACTCCACCACTGATACGAGCTCGCCTTGACTTGAGTTGAGTCGCATGTAAATTTCCTGATCGTCTACGAGAAATTATCAATGAGAATAGAATGGAAAAATAGTTTTAGTTTTTGAAAAAGGCTTGGATGTCAATGTTTAGGTTCGAGAATGGTGATTAAATTTAAGTTCAAGAAAGAAAGAAGTTAGGATAATTTGGTAGGTTCGGGAAAGGAACGAAATTTGGTTAATTGGGGTACTTGGGTAATGGACAAAAATAGGAAAAGAATTGGTCCTAAGAACAAGTTGAACCGATATTAGCAAATATCGACCCGAGACTTATTAGTTCTTAAGATGGGATGGTTGAAACAAAGTGGACCTCGACCAACTATTTAGGCAGATAGGAACCTCAGTATGGGTGTTTTGAATGCCGCACTAAAACTAGTGATAAGTTTAGTTTCGTAAAAGAAATAGGTTGACACCACTGCCAGGTAGATAAGCCAACAAAATCTTAGACGAGACTTAGAGAAGAAAATTCTCACAAGAACAAAAGTTCGACTATAAATTTGGCAAAAAAGTGTTTTTACAAAGAAATGAGTAAAATATTTATAGATTAACATGTAGTAGCCGAATGGACTAATTGGCTAACTTAAAGGCTAAGCAAATTCGACTAAGAAGCACCTAGAATAATCTAGAACAAGTTGTTTAATTTGCTACTGATAGGACCTCCATTGGACGACTTCATGTGTAAGCAAAGCATCTTGAATGAATGCGGAGACTTGGAAGCTTAATAGCTTGTCTAGGCTCGGCCTTAGGATGGAAGAAGCATTAAAGAAGCAACTCATGGCCGAATGGACACCTAGGAATACTATTGGTTCACTCACATTCATTCGGTCATGCATGGAACTTGGAAGGGAGCTTGAATCTGATCATACATGAACATTCATTCCTCCAAGCATTGAACCAAGCCGTGCAAGAATCTCCCCATTCATTGAATAAGCCAGTACATGCATCTAACCTTTAATGTACCTCCACATTCGGCTGAACCTTGGTTATTTGAAGAGCCATGGCCGAATAGTCACTTGGGAAACACAAATGGGCAGCACACCAACATTATTTCATCCATGCACCATGCGTCCCAAGCTATGCACCTACATGAATTAAAATCAATTCATTAAGTCCCATGTGAACACCTTAAATTCGGCACCAACGTGAACAAACATTAATTCGGTTATTACATAATTAAAATATGTAATATAAAGCACGACTTAATTACTAATGTGAACTTAATTAAAAACATTGTTAATTTATAATAGCTAATAAATGTATTTATTCAAGTAAAGAATCAACACTAGTAAATGAGCTATAAATAACTTCATGAGCTACGATTAAGCTCATGAGCTATGTTTGAGCTAAGTCCGAGCTCAGGAGCTGAAGTTGAGCTGAGAACAAGCTCATGAGTTCAAATTGAGCTAGATGTGAACTTGTTGAGCTGGAATTGAGCTCAGCTGGTTATGAGCTGGATGAGCTAGAAATAAGTTACAAAGATGGCTCGGTGAGCTAGTCCACGAACTCTCGAGTAAGTTGGTGATAGATTCAGCCCAAGCTCGATCAACTGGAACTGAGATTGTGTCCTTGAACCTCTTGGCAAGAGCTCGGGTAACCGATCCTACGGGCAACTCGAGAGGATCTACATTGGTAGCTGGCAACTCGAGAGGTGTGGCCGTATCATTCCCCCTCTCTTCGAGGCGATTTACCCCCAAATCGTCACCTATATTGTAATATCCCGAATTAGGGCCTAATCGGAATAGTGGTTTCATGACCAGAAATCCGAGATAGAAATAATTATTTTATAATTATTTTGAGGTTTATGATATGATTGCATGATTGTGTGAAAATTTTGTGAAGAAATTCTATGCATAACGAGATTAATTTAAAGTTAGGGACTAAATCGAATAAATTGTAAAACTTGCATTCTAGAAGTTTTTAGTATGAAATTGCTTTGAAATATTAATTAGGAGGTCTTAAATAGCAATTTTACCAATTTTAAGTTCATGGGCAAAATTAGGACATGGAAGGAATTTTTGAAAGTTTAGTAAGGAGGGGCATTTTGGTCATTTGGGTATTAAATGAAATTAAAAGGGAAAAATAACACAAAATTAGTTATCATCTTCATAGTTGCTGCCAAATGCTCCATCTCTCCATAGCTAGGGTTTCTTCAACTTTCAAGCTTCATAGTAAGTGATTCTAAGCCCTGCTTTTAATGATTTTTACGTTTTGAGATCCCTAGAACTCGATAAAGCTTATGCTAGCAATAATTTAACCTAGGGTTTATATTTGGAAAAATACCCATAGGTGAAATTTGTGTATTTTGATATTTTATGATAGAATATGAGGTTTTAAATTATGTTAGACAACTTATACTACTCGGTTTTGAGCAAAAACGAGTAAAAGGGCTTAATCGGTAAAAATACCTAATAGTCACAAGTACATGTTAGAGTGAGAATTTGATGTTGCCATAGAAGGGAAAAGTGATCAGATAAGAATAAGGAATAAAGTTTAATCCCGAGCCTAGGGGCAAAAGTGTAAATATGCAAAAGTTTAGGGGCCAAATTTGTAATTTTGCCAAAATTTGAATTAAGGATTAATTTGATAATGTGAGTATTAAAAAAGCTAAATGTGTTATTTTAGATCAAGAAAGACGTGGAATCGACCCCAATCGAGGAAAAGAAAAGATGGACTAAATTGCAAAATCTTTGTATTTTGGTACCAAGGTAAGTTCATGTGTAAATAATATAGCATAATGGTTATTTTTAAGTTATTGATGTTAATTATATGATATGCTGATTTTTATTATGAAATATATGCTTTGTGGTTAATTTCGAATAAAATGTAAATTATGTGAGCTACTTGTTAAATACAAATTGTTACCGAGTATTGGTTTCGGTATTCTACTAAGACAAAGAAGGATATGTGTCCGAGGAAAATCCCGCTTGAACCTTAGGAATAGATTAGGATACAAGTGACATGTCACTAGGATGGTTGGGCATCCGAACTCGTTGAGTTGAGTCCGAGTTCACTTATGGATGCGAATGTCCGAACTCGTTGAGTTGAGTCCGAGTTCGTGAGATGTAACTAGGCATCCGAACTCGTTGAGTTGAGTCCGAGTTCACTTATGGATGCGAACGCCCGAGCTCGTTGAGTTGAGTCCGAGTTCACTTATGGATGCGAACGCCCGAGCTCGTTGAGTTGAGTCCGAGTTCGCTTATGGGCGAGTTACATGATTGCTTGATTGCATATGTGACACTTATGTGCAAGTTATCCATGTATCCAAATTATATTCCGATGTGTTCAACAGGTAAAGTTTTACTCAAATGGAGGAATACTCGAGATGAAAAGAGACCTATTGGTAAGTGATGAAATGGATACTTTGGACAGGTATGTATTTAACCCTCGGGTTGAGTATTGATACAACAACGATAAGGTAATAAGATGGTGAAAAATGATTAGAAATGTGATATATGTTTTGGTGGTACATGCTAATGTTGATTTGTTTGATTGTTTGTTATGTTACTTAATATTTGCATATGAACTTACTAAGCATTTATGCTTACTCCCTCTTTCTTACTCATTGTAGTTTTGGACAAGCCAGCTCAGGAGTCGGGATAGGTCGAAGGCTCGGTCACACTATCTGGAAGGACTTTTTGGTAAATGGCTTGTAAAATTTAAGTATGGCATGTATAGCAATATACCTATTTTGTGTAAATGATCTTATGATATGGTGATGGAATGGTTGAGGAAATGCTTGATAATGATAAATTATGTAAATGGTTAGTTTAGATTATGTTTGATGTTATGAAAAGTTATTAGGATACCTAGTTCATGAATACTCATAAAAAGGATGAAATTTGTCATAAACAGAACATTGCAGCAACACTGATGTGAGTTTTAAAATTTACTAAAAATCATAGAAATAGAATTAGGTGATGGATTCAATATCAAATTGAAGCTTATTATGTATAGTTTCACATAAAACAAACTAAACAGGTAAAGGAATTATATGTTAGAAGATATTTGAATTTTAGTAAAACAGGGCCAGAGTGATTTCTGGATCCCCTGTTCCAACTTTAAAAATTCACCATAAATTTTAAAGATATAATTAGGTGTTTTATTTTATACTCTCAGAATACTTATTGAGTCTAGTTTCAGGAGAAACAAACCTCATAGTCATATCAATTTTTTACAGAGAGAAATATGGTTTGAAGTAAACAGAGGTCAGTCCAGTCAAGTCCTAAAACAGGGGTAACTTTAACTAATAAACTGTACTAATTTGCCCAACAAAAAATTCTATAAAAAAATTAGTAAATAGGTATATTAATCCAGATTCAGGGAAAATTTACGGATCTTGATTTCGAGTTTCGTAACTCGAGATATGATTTTTCTTGTAACTGTGACGCAAGTAGCTAGAAAGCTGTGAATGTAGAAACAAATGATCCAAAGTTCTCAAAAGGTTAAATTAAGTTTAGTAACACCTCATACTCGACTCCGGCGAAGGTCTCGGGTAAGGGGGCGTTACATATATCATAGAAAGATAGATCAGCTGCATTAAAGGTAGCACTTATATTGTACTCACCTGGGAGGTCAAGTTTATAGGAATTATCACTTATTCATTCCAACACTTGAAACAGCCCATCTCCTCTCGGTAACAACTCTGACTTTCGCTGAGCTAGAAATCTTTCTTTTCGCATATGTACCTACACCCAATCTCCGGGTTCAAATATGACTTGTTTTTTCCCTTTGTTGGCCTTGCACACATATTGCTCCGTCCTAGCCACGATGTTAGCTTTAACCTTTTGATGCAATTGTTTCACATAGTCTGCTTTCCTCTTGGCATCTACATTAATAATTTGATCGTTAGGTAATGGAATTAAATCAAGAGGAGATAAAGGATTAAAACCATAAACTATTTCAAATGGAGAGAATTTAGTAGCAGAGTGAACGGTTGTAATATCCCGAATTAGGGCCTAATCGGAATAGTGGTTTCGTGACCACAAATCCGAGATAGAAATAATTATTTTATAATTATTTTGAGGTTTATGATATGATTGCATGATTGTGTGAAAATTTTGTGAAGAAATTCCATGCATAAAATGCTTAATTTGAAGTTAGGGGCTAAATCGAATAAGTTGCAAAACTTGCATTCTAGCAGTTTTTAGTATGAAATTGCTTTGAAATATTAATTAGGAGGTCTTAAATAGCAATTTGACCAATTTCTAAAATTTTGGACAAAAATGGGCTTGTACATGAAAATTTTCAAAGAAAGGCATTAAGGGCATTTTGGTCATTTGGATAATTAATGAAATAAAATGGGAAAAATGACACAAAATAGTCATCTTCCCCATTAGTTGCTGCCGAATGCTCCATGTCTCCATAGCTAGGGTTTCTTCAACTTTCAAGCTTCATAATCAAGAAAGACGTGGAAACGACCCCAATCGAGGAAAAGAAAAGATTGTGGATTAAATTGCAAAACCTTTGTATTTTGGTACCAAGGTAAGTTCATGTGTAAATAATGTAACATAATTGTTATTTTTAAGTCATTGATGTTAATTATATGATATGCTGATTTTTATCATGAAATATATGTTTTGTGGTTAATTTTGAATAAAATGTAAATTATGTGAGTTATTTGTTGAATATAAATTGTTACCGAGTATTGATTTCGGCATTCTACGGAAGACGGCAAGGATATGTGTTCGAGGAAAATCCCGCTTGAAACCTTAGGAATAGATTAGGATACAAGTGACATGTCACTAGGATGGTTGAGCATCCGAACTCGTTGAGTTGAGTCCGAGTTCACTTATGGATGCGAATGTTCGAACTCGTTGAGTTGAGTCCGAGTTCGTGAGATGTAACTAGGCATCCGAACTCGTTGATTTGAGTCCGAGTTCATTATGGATGCGAACGCCCGAGCTCGTTGAGTTGAGTCCGAGTTCGCTTATGGGCGGGTTACATGGTAGCTTGGCTACATATGTGGCATTTATGTGCAAACTTCCTACGTATCCGAATTATATTCCGATGAGTTCAACGGGTAAAGTTCTACTCAAATGAAGGAATACTTGAGATGAAAAGAGACGTATTGGTAAGTGATGTGAAATGGATACTTCGGACAGGTATGTACTTAACCCTCGGGTTGAGTATTGATACAATAACGATAAGGTAGTAAAATGATGAAAGATGATTAGAAATGAGATTTATGTTTTGGTGATACCATGCTAATGTTGTTTGGTATGATTGCTTTGTTATGTTACTTATTATTTGCATATGAACTTACTAAGCATTTATGCTTACCCCCTCTTTCTTACTCATTGTAGTTTTGGACTAGACAGCTCAGGAGTCGGGATTGGTCGGAAACTCAGTCACACTATCCGGAAGAACTTTTCGGTAAAATGGCTTGTCAAGTATGGCATGTATAGCAAAATACTTATTATGTGTAAATGATCTTATGGTATGGTGATGAAATGGTTGAGGAAGTGCTTGATAATGATAAATTATGGAAATGGTTAGTTTAGAATATGTTTGATGTTATGGAAAGTTAATAAGTTACCTAGTTCATGAAAATTCATAAAAAGGATGAAATTTGCCATAAACAGAATATTATGGCAACACTGACGTGAGTTTGAAAATTTACTAAAAATCATATAAATTGAATTTGGTGATGGATTAAATATCAAATTGAATCTTATTATGTCTAGTTTCACATGAAACAAACTAAACTGGTAAAAGAATTATATGTTAGAAGATATTTGAATTTTAGTGAAACAGGGTCAGAGCAGTTTCTGAATCCCCTGTTCCAACTTTAGAAATTCACCATAAATTGTACAGATATAATTAGGTGGTGTATTTTATATTCTCAGAATCCTTATTGAGTCTAGTTTCAGGATAAATAAATCTCATATTCATATGAATTTTATACAGAGATAAAAGTGGTTCGTAGTAAACAGAGGTCAGACCAGTCAAGCCCTGAAACAGGGGTAACTTTAACTAATAAACTGTACTAATTAGCCCAACCAAAAATTCTAGAAAAAAAATTAGTAGATAGGCATATGAGTCTAGATTCAGGGAAAATTTACGGATCTTAATTTTGAGTTTCGTAACTCGAGATATGATTTTTCTTGTGACTGTAACGCAAGTAGCTAAAAAGCTGTGAATGTAGAAACAAATAATCTAAAGTTCTTAAAATGTTAAATTAAGTTTAGTAACACCTCATACTCGACTCCGGTGACAATCTCGGGCGTGGGGGCGTTACAACGGTTCAGTTATAAGCAAACTCTATGTGAGGTAGACACTCCTCCCACGACTTGAGATTTTTGCGAATAATGGCCCGCAGTAGAGTGGATATTACGCGGTTCACCACCTCAGTTTGTCCATCCGTTTGGGGATGAGATGTCATGGAGAATAAGAGCTTCGTGCCTAACTTACTCCAAAGTGTTCTCCAAAAATGGCTAAGAAATTTTGCATCGCGGTCGGACACTATTGTCTTCAGAATTCCATGCAACCTGACAATTTCTTTAAAGAAGAGGTTAGCAATATTAATAGCATCATCAGTTTTCAAACATGCAATAAAATGTGAAATGTTTGAAAACTGATCTACTACGACAAAAATAGAATCTTTCTCGGTTCGAGTTCATGGTAAACCTAAGATAAAGTCCATTGAAAGATCAACCCAAGGCCCTTCGGGGATAGGCAAAGGCGTGTACAGCCCATGTGGGTTAACTTTCGATTTTGCCTTCTTACAAACCAAGCATCGCGAACATATTTTCTTGAAATCTTGTTTCATTCGTGGCCAAAAGAAGTGTTCTTGTAGTATGGCCAAGGTCTTTGCTATGCCAAAATGGCCCATAAGGCCACCACCATGGGCCTCGAGTACGAGCAACTCTCGCACGGAACCTTGTGGGATACAAAGCTTACCTTCTCGAAAAAGGAAGCCATCGAACCTGAAAAACATATCAACAGCAGCATGTTTACACAATTTATATACATCCCCAAAATTAACATCAGAGTTATACAAATCTTTGAAATATGCAAACCCAAGCAGTTTTGAATCCAAATGATTTAACAAAGTATAGCGACGAGATAGTGCATCGGCCACAATATTTTCCTTACCTTTTTTATACCGTATAACATAAGGGAAGGATTCAAGAAATTCTACCCATTTTGTGTGCCTTTTGTTGAGCTTGTGCTGGCCTTTGATGTGCTTGAGTGATTCATGGTCCGAATGGATGACGAACTCCTTCGGCCATAAATAATGTTGCCAGTTTCTAATGCCTAGATCAAAGCATACATTTCCTTATCGTTTGTTGGGTAATTCAATGGTGCGCCACTTAACGTTTTGCTAAAATATGCCACGGGCTTCCCTTCTTGGGTCAACACAGCACCAATCCCGATACCTGAGGCATCACATTCAATTTCAAACATTTTATCAAAATCAGGTAATACGAGTAATGGGGCATTAGTTAAATGTTCTTTAAGTGAAATAAAAGCTTTTTCTTGCTCCTCGCTCCAAAAAAAGGTAGAATTCTTTTTAATCACGCTAGTGAGAGGTGCGGCCAATGTGCTAAAATTTGGGATGAATCGACGGTAGAAACTCGCCAAGCCATGGAAACTTCGCACTTGGCTTATGCTGGTCAGTCTAGGCCACTCTCGGATGGCTTTCACCTTTTCTTGATCAACTTCGAGTCCTTGCGAGCTGACAACAAATCCTAAGAAAATGACTTTGTTAGAACAAAATGTGCATTTCTTGAGATTGGCATATAAAGTTTCCTTTTGCAATACATCAAGAATAGCTCGTAGATGCCTCAAATGATCATCTAAATACCTACTATAAACAAGAATGTCATCAAAGTAAACCACGCAAAATTTACCAATGTAAGCATGAAGAACATGGTTCATCAAACGCATAAAGGTACTAGGAGCGTTAGTAAGACCGAATGGCATTACCAACCACTCGTGCAAACCGTGTTTAGTTTTAAACGTTGTTTTCCACTCATCTCCCTCACGCATCCGTATTTGATGGTAACCGCTTTTGAGGTCAATTTTGGAGAACAATTGAGCACCACTTAGTTCATCGAGCATATCATCTAGGCGCAGTATTGGATGACGATATTTAATTGTGATTTTGTTCACGGCGTGACAGTTGATTCACATGCACCAAGTTCCATCCTTTTTCGGCACCAATAAAACTAAAACAGAGCACGGACTAAGGCTCTCGTTGATGAATCCCTTTTCAAGGAGTTCATTCATTTGCTTTTGTAGCTCCTTAGTCTCCTAGGGATTACTACGATAAGCCAGTCGGTTTGGTATAGACGATCAGGAATGAAGTCGATTTGATGTTCTATTCCCTGAATAGGTGGTAAGCCACTCGGGACTTCGTCGAGGAATACGTTTTCAAATTCTTGCAAGAGAGAGACAACAGAAGAAGGTAAAGCAGCATCTAATTCGTTAGTATTCAAATATGATTCCTTGTACATGAGTACAAGTATGGGCTGCCTCAACATGAAGGATTTTTGAATGTCACTCCCTTTTGCATACACACTCATTTTTGCACTCGTTTTTTCTTCAATCTTTTGTTTTTCTTGATCTTTATTATTTTCTCTCATTTTTACAACTTGTTTCCCTCGTTTCTTTTCACTTACTTTTTCACACACCTTTTCACTCTTTTCTTTCTTTTCGCTCTCTTTAAAATTTTCAATTGAGTCACGCAATTTCACTTGATCTTTGTATACTTGTCTCGGTGTCAAAGGCACTAAAGTGATGTTCTTGCCTAAATGCTTGAAGGTGTATCGGTTGGTGTAGCCATCATGCACCACTTTTTGATCAAATAGCCATGGACGGCCAAGCAAAAGGTGTCCGGTATGCATGGGAACCACGTCGAAGAGAACTTCGTCATTGTATTTACCGATGGAAAATGATACCAACACTTGTTTTGTCACCTTCAACTCTCCGCCATCATTAAGCCATTGAAGCTTATACGGACAAGGGTGTTTCGTAGTGGCAAAGCCAAGTTTCTCCACCATTAACGTACTAGCGACGTTTGTACAACTTCCGCCATCCACAATAAGGCTACACACCTTGCCTTGCACAAGACATCGCGTATGGAAGATATTCTCGCATTGTTTTTCATTCTCCGCACTTTGTACACTTAGGCTACGTTTGATTACAAGAATTTCACCTTCAATGGCATATTCAAGATCGCCTTCTTCATCACTGACAGGGGTGTCAGATTCCTCTTCTTTCTCATCTTCCGACTTGATTTTGCCGCTGGCACTCATCATCATTGCTCTTTGGTTAGGGCATTGACTAGCAATGTGCCCTTATCTTAAACACTTAAAGCACTTGATGTCCCTCGTGTGATTTGGATTGGTAACTTTTTTGCCTTTGCTTGATTCACCAACGGGTTTGTTAAATTTTGCAGAATTGTTTTGATCCTTTGGGCGATTAGGGAAGTCCTTTTTGCTCGTACCTTGTCCCTACCTTGAGTTGTTTGCGGGGTTGGCATAGGTCCGAATGGAGCTTTTCTTCTTGAGTTGTTTTTCTACTTTGATTGCAATGTGAACCATGTCGGTCACCTCGACATAGTGCTGAAGCTCCACCACGTTAGCAATCTCTCGATTTAGCCAACTAAGAACCTAGTCGTGGTTGCTTTGCAGTCCTCTTCCACATTCACACGAATCATTACCATTTCCATCTCCTTGAAATAATCCTCCATGCTTTGGTGACCTTGCGTAAGGTTTTGCAACTTTTGGTATAATTCCCGATGGTAATAAGACGGGATAAATCTCTTTCTCATCACCGCTTTCATCTCTTGCCATGTAGAGATTGGTCTCTCTCTGTTACATCTTCGATTGGTTGTTAATTGGTCCCACCACACCATTGCATAGTCGAAGAATTCGATTGCCGCCAACTTGACTTTCTTGGCCTTCGAGTAGTTATGGCAGTCGAACACCAATTCTATTTTCTTTTCCCACTCCAAGTACACCTCCGGAGAGCTTAATATTCTTCCAATCATCATCAATTCAGCCTCGATCCCTTTGACTTTGATTCTATTGACCTCAACGACGCTCACTTTGATTCGAACCTTGGTCGCTTTCTAAATCACTTGGGTCATACAATTCGTCTTCGAGTGGTCTTGCTTGGCCTCTTTCACGTCGAGGGCCTTGAGGCATCCTTTCTCGTTGTCCCCTCTCTTCGACTTGATCTAGTCTCTCATTTATGGACTTGAGTTCATTGTGAAGCATCTGTTGGATTTCCCTTAGGAGGGCTTGCTGGCCTAAATCAGGGACTCCTCCGCCTCCGGGAGCCACGTTCCTTACAGGTTGTCTTGGTGGTCCTTCGTTCATGTTACGTTTCGGACTTCGCGACATGTTGCAACCTCACCACAAACCTCACAATATCTCTCAGAAAGAAAGAATGATGTCACTTGCACTCGTGTTTACGCTCTTTTGGCTTTTACCTCCCCTCAGTTGCGCTCACTCACTTGTACCTTTTTCCACTCCTTTCTTCTCTTATAACCTAGTAAAGGATTTACTAGGCTTGATCTTCTAGTTTGGGAGCTGGTTTCAAAAGGGTGAACAATGGATATGCGTATAGGTTTAGGGTTGGTTGAAAGAACACAGAATTAGGTAGAAAGTGTGGCGTGTATATGGTTAGGAATATTAGAAAAGAAGATGGATCAGGAACTATGTCGAATCAAAGGCTTTGACGTTCAAATAACAAATAAATTGCATAAACACTTTTTTTTTATATATATATTTTATAAACTACTAAAATAATAATACAATATAATACTTGAATTTCACGAAGTAAATTTTTTTCTTTTTTTACTCTTTTTTTTACGAACCTACTCTGGGAATGCTCCGAACATCCAAACTTCTCATTTTAGGAAACTCTGATACCAAATGATACGAGCTCCCCTCGACTTGAGTTGAGTCGTATGTAGATTGCCCGATCGTCTATAAGAAAGTATCGTCTGTGATAGGAACTCCATTGGACGACTTCATGTGTAAGCAAAGCATCTTGAATGAAAGTGGAGACTTGGAAGCTTAATAGCTTGTCTAGGTTCGGCCTTAGGATGGAAGAAGCATTAAAGAAGCAACTCTTGGCCGAATGGACACCTAGGAATACCATTGGTTCACTCACATTCATTCGATCATGCATGGAACTTGGAAGGGAGCTTGAATCTAATCGTACATGAACATTCATTCCTCCAAGCATTGAACCAAGCCGTGTATGGATCTCCCCATTCATTGAATATGCCCGTACATGCATCTAACCTTTAATGTACCTCCACATTCGGCTGAACCTTGGTTATTTGAAGAGCTATGGCCAAATAGTCACTTGGGAAACACAAATGGGCAGCACACCAACATAATTTCATCCATGCACCATGCGTCCCAAGCTATGCACCTACATGAATTAAAATCAATTCATTAAATCCCATGTGAACACCTTAAATTCGGCACCAATGTGAACAAACATTAATTCGGTTATTACATAATTAAAATATGTAATATAAAACATGACTTAATTACTAATGTGAACTTAATTAAAAACATAGTTAATTTATAATAGCTAATAAATGTATTTATTCAAGTAAAGAATCAACACTAGTAAATGAGCTATAAATAACTTCATGAGCTACGATTAAGCTCGTGAGCTATATTTGAGCTCTGTCTGAGCTCGGGAGCTGAAGTTGAGCTGAAAACAAGCTCATGAGCTGAATTTGAGCTAGATGTGAACTTGTTGAGTTGGAATTGAGCTAGCTGAGCTGGTTATGAGCTGGACGAGCTAGAAATTAGTTACAAAGATGACTCGGTGAGCTAGTCCATGAACTCTCGAGTAAGCTGGTGATAGATTTGGCCCAAGCTCGATCAACTAGAACTAAGATTCCATCCTTGAACCTCTTGGCATGGGCTCGGGTAATCGGTCCTACAGGCAACTCGAGAGGATCTACATTGGCAGCTGGCAACTCGGGAGGTGTGGCCATATCAACCACAAGGCTTTCTTGTGTCTAATTGTTCCTTCATTTATTCTAAAAAAATTGTCTTCTTGCCATCAAGGTTCTTTTCTTTATTAACCCATTATTTCCTTCACCCCTAAGTTCAAACTCAACCCTTAACCAATACCTACTGTCACATAATTAACATTTGACTAGGAATGTTAAGCATAATTTTTATCGAAACTGAAAAAAAGAAAGTTCAGGATTTCAGGATTTTTGGGACGTTATAGTGTTTTTCGTGGTACTAAAGGAAAACATCACTTGGGAATTTTTCCAAGCAGAGTTTAAGAAGAAGTACATCAGTCAAAGGTTCTTAGACTCGAAGCGAAAGGAGTTCCTGGAACTCAAACGAGGAAATAAGACTGTAGCGGAATACGAAAGGGAGTTTGTAAGGCTAAGTCAGTATGCGACTAAATGGGTTCAAACAGAGTCAGAAATGTGTAAACGCTTCGAGGAAGGTCTGAATGAGGAAATCAAGCTGTTAATTAGGATCCTTGAGATACGAGAGTTTGTTGCATTAGCTGTGTAACAGCCCAATTTAGACCCTAATCAAAACGGTGGTTTCGAGACCACGAATCTGAGTCAAAAAAAATATTTAAAAATTATATTCTATGTTTATTTTGTGTGAATTTATATCTGTGAAATTTTCGTGATTTAATTTTGTCGTTTAGGTATCCGATTAAATAAAAGGACTTAATCGCATAAATTAAAAATTTGGTAGCTAAAACCATAAAAGGGCTGAATTGTTATTGTCTAATTAAATGGAAGTCTTTAAGTTGCAAATAGCCCATTTCCATAATCAGTGGATGGTAAAAGACATATATTATATAGTTTTATTATTTCATTAAGGTTATTTAAGTAATTTAGTTAATAAACATATATTAGTTAATAATAAAGTTATCAAATTTATTTTGTTTCATTTGTTCTTCATCGCTGAAAGTTAAAAAAAAGAAAAGAAAGAAATCAAGCTAGGGTTCGGTTGGTTCTAAGCTCAATCAAGGTAAGTGTTCAGCTCGGTTTTTGATAATTTTTACGTTTTTGATATCGTTGCTTCGAGTACTACAAAACCCATGCTTGAATTTTTTATTTTTATGAATATTTTGAGTTTGCCATTGATGAGAGCTTGTGATTTTTGTTGTTTGATGATGAAATATGAAAGATATGTTTTAGATTAACATGTTTTGTATTGGAGTTTTTGATGATTTTGAGTAATTAGGACTAAATTGCAAAAATAATAATTTGAAGGACTAAAATGTGAAATAAATTAAATATATGGACTTGTATAAGCATGGGTAAAATTTGGCCCAACATGAGTATAGGGAAATTTTGTATATTTTGTGTTTTGTGCAATAGGGACTAAATTGTAAAAATTGTAAATGTCAGGGGTAAAATGGTAATTTTCCAATTTATGTTTTTTGGACTTAATTGAATGAAAATATGTTTGAATGAGCTTAATTTGAATATGTTTAGATCAAAAACCAAAGAAATCGAATTTGGATCTGGGAAAAACAAAAGTTGTCGACTAGTTGCCCTGTTTCGTTTTACATCGTCTGAGGTAAGTTTATAAGGAAATAGATGTGTTTAATGGTAATTAAATGTTAATATTACATTCTGGTATGAAATGTGTGAACATATATAAGCTATGGTCAAATATGATTAAGCTTGGCTATTATATCTCCGAATGGGTTTCGGTCGAGTTACGATGTCCAAAAGCCCCGTATGAACCTTAGGAATAGTTAGGATACATATGTCATGACATAGGATTCCGATATATGTGTACAAGTAAGACCATGGCATCGATATACGATTCCGATATGTGTTTACGAGTAAAACCCTATCTGAGACAGTGGCATCAATATGTGACTACATGTAAGACCACGTCTGGGACGTTGGCATTGTACGAATTATGTGTTTATTCGAGTGTCCTATCCAATTCCAAATGGTTCAACGAGCTACGATAAGATGTGAACGTACATGTTTAATAAGCTAAATGATCAGGTATGAAATAGGTTTTTATTACTTGTGATAAGGTCAATAAGTACTTAATGCTTGTTACAAATAACTTATGAGGTAAATATAGAATGTGTATAATTATAAAAATGTGTTTGATTTTGATAGCTATATTGTGATTGTCTTCGAGATGATAAGTGATATGTGTATAGATGTAACATTGTCTATTCAGCCATTTAGGTAATGTGTATATGATGATATATTATGATGCTTGAGTTTGTGTTTATGAGTATAAATATATTTGATTATGTAATTATATAATTGCTTTGTAAGTGAAATGTAAATTACTTATATTGGTTATATGAGCATTCGACCAAGGTGGGAATTTGGTATAGAAACTAAAATATCATTTATGAAATTGGTAGTTTGAGATTAAGCATATTTATGCTAGAATAATTCGGTTTAGTTTAAAATGAGTTGGTAATATCACTAGATTGTTTATTTACTTATGACTTACTAAGCTATAATAGCTTATTGTGTGTATATTTGTTTCTGTTTTATAGATTTTGGATTCAAGATACAAGCTCGGGGACCGTCAGCAAGTCTATCACACTATGGACCGCTTTTGGTATTTTATAAGTTGCATTTTGGAATTATGGCATGTATAGGCTGGATTTCGTTTGAAGTAATGAACTTTGGTTATGTCTAAGGCCATGCGAAGATGGCTTAATTTTTATGCTAGATTTTGATTTTGGTATATTTGTGGTTTAAGTCCATTTGGTTATTATGCTATGTGCCTGAATGAATATCCTATGTGTTATGTGATTGTACATTAAAGTTGGTTAATGTAATAGCCCGATTTAGGGCCTAGTCGGAGCAGTGGTCTCGGGACCACAAATTTGAAGTTTGGAGAATTATTTTTATTATTATGAGGTTATAGTACAATTATATTAGTGCATGAAAAATTTAGTGAGCTAATTTTAATGTTTGTGGGCCCAATTGCGAAAAATGACTAAATCGCAAAAAGGGCAAAAGTTCCATTTTAGTACCCAAATGTGTTAAATTGTTAGAGAATCAGAATTAGTGGATTTTAAAGGGCAATAAGACCCTATTATGATAGCTTGGCCGGCCATGGTAGAGAGAAATGTTGAAAAGTCAACATTAGGTAGGTTGATGACATAAGGTGTATTAAAATAATGCCTAAGCCTAGCTATCATATTTTTCTTTCGTTTTTCTCTTCACTCCCACCGATTTTTCCAACCATTGTAAGGGTTTTGAGCTTCTAAAATTTCATCAACTTTAAGTCCTCTCAAGTAAGTGATTTTCCTACCCTTTGTTGATGATTTTTTCATTTTTGAGACCCTTGAAGCATGAGCTTTCAAATGAGGGGACTATCTTGCAAAATGGTTGAAAGTTTAGGGTTTTTCCATGAGAGTATTTAGGGTGTTTTCTAAAATTTTATGGAAGAATATGAGTCCTAGCTATGTTATAAATAACTTTTGTGAAGCAGTTTTCATGGAAAACACCTAAAGGGGCTAATCTTATAGTAACCCCAAATTTTTACTATCTCACCCACTTATCACATATTTTGCATAAGTTGCAAAATATGTGATAAGTGGGTGAGATAGTAAAAATTTGGGGTTACTATAAGATTAAAAAGAGTTTTGCTAGGCTTAGGATACGAAGAAATTCGATAAAAATTTATTTTTGAGCATAGGGGGAAAATGGTCATTTTGCCAAGGTTTACGTGCAAAATGGTCATTTTACCCAATATATGAATTTTAAGTTGCCTAATCGTGTTTAGTGACTAAATGAGTGCATTTTTGCTAATATAGATCAAGAATTGCCAAATCTGAACCCAAACTGAGGGAAAGCTAAGCAAATCGACTAAATCAACCAGTCGAGTACATTTTGTTACCCGAGGTAAGTTGTACGTAAATGATACAACTATATTATTAATATATGTGTTTACGTTGTCAGTGAATAGATATGGCATGAATTGCTTGATTTTGTATTGAGAATACATAAAGACAATGAGATGATAGAACTCCTATTAAAACATTAGGTAATACACCGAATATTCTAGCTGTGACAATTGGGTCATTTATGTGACCTAGAGTAAGACATGCCTGGGACATGCATCGGCCACATTATGGAAGCTAGTGTAAGACCATGTTTGGGACATAGCATCAGCATTGAGATGAGTGCTAGAGTAAGACGTGTTAGGGACATGCATCGGCCTCGATAAAGATAGTCATTGTAAGACCGTGTCTGGGACATGGCATCGACTTGATATGTGAGCCAATGTAAGACTATGTTCGGGACATAGCACCGGCACCTTACCCTTAGATTGAGGTCTCTAGAAGAACCGACAATGTGCCGAATGATTCAATGGAGCAAATATGTATGTGAGTTAATAATAAAAACATAATCATGTTGTGAGTGATAATGGTATCAAATTGGTACGTATGAGAAATGAGCTCATTAGAAAGCATATAACTCGTATGGATGGTAATGAGTAAGCTATACCTATGCTTATCCTTGTATTATGAGCATGATGATTATTGATGAATTGTTGTTGTATGTTTATTTATATGTAACTTACTAAGCTTTTATGCTTACCCTCCTTCGTTTCCATTTTCTTATAGTGCCGCCTTTTTAGCTCAAGGATCATTTGGAGTCAGAGATATCGATCACATTATCGTCTGAAACCTTCGGTATAGTTGGATTTATATTTTTGAATATGGCATGTATAGGACTTAGTCTTAATCATTTTGTGTCCTTAAGCATTGGCCTAATGTGTAGGCTTGGGATAAGTCCCAAACTTTGCTTTTGGTCTTGATATTGTCTATTACTCATTTTGATTATATGCAAGATGATATTTCCTTGGTCGAGTATTTTGCCTTAGGAAAGAATGTTTGTTGTAGCTAATTAGGTAGTAAGGTATAGACTAGAATTAGTGTTGGTTGAATTGTGTTAGATTATGTAGATAGGGGTGGCAAATAGGGTTGGTAAATAACCTTATTTTGTCCACACGGGTAGGCACACGGGCGTGTGTCTAAGCGTGTGTGACACACGGTCAGCCCCATGGGCGTGTGATGAGGTCGTGTGTCCTCTACACATAAAAATTTCAAGTCAGTATGCATGGTAGTAACTGCATGGGCAGAGACATGGCCGTGTGTCTCAGCCGTGTGGGGGACATGGCCTAGCAGACATGGCCTAGCACACGAGCATGTGCTATGGTCATATGGCTTTTTGGGCATGCTGACATCAGAAATAGAATACCCATGTTTTCTCATACGGGCTAAGACACGGGCGTGTCGAGGCCGTGTGAGCAACACGGGCCAGGGACACGGGCATGTGTCCAGGCCGTGTGAAGTCTGCACTTGATTTTGTAAAATTGTGTAAATAAATTCGCAACACGGGTAAGAGGCACAGGCGTGTCCCTAGGCGTTTAGGCCGTGTATGACACACGGGTCATCAACACGGCCATGTGAAGATGGCCACACGGGCGTGTCACCTTTCCACACGGGCGTGTGCCCTTTTTAAAAGCAAAATTACATAGATTGGATAAAGACCTGGAGGGATTCCAAATGGTTTCCAATGGTTGAGTTGGGTCTCGTAGACCTATATTGAGAGGTTTAAAGTAAAGATTGAAAAAGTTTTAAATTGGACCAAATATCGGTGACTTAAAGCGGGTTTCATGTACGTGATCAAGTAGGTAATGCCTTGTACTCCGTCCCGACTAGAGTTATCGATATGGGGTGTTACAGTTAATGACTTTGGATAAGGCATGAAGAAATCGATCATAAGTATGTTTTACTACCTTGATTGTGTTTCATACTAATATGAATTATATAGGTGAATTTGATTACTATGTTTAGTCTTAAATTTGTCATGTCCTTGAGTGAAACATGTTAATGAGCTTGATTGTTGATTAAGGATAATGGAAGTCTTATATACGTATGTAATTTTAAGTAATGAGGTGTGGCTATGATAGTATGTACTAAGTATATTAGTCAGTTTTAGATGGAATTATGTAATGTGATAATTAAAGTGATGGGTGAATGTGTGCTAGTTTAATAGATTCGGTTGCTAAGTGGTAGGTACTGCATGTGTTGCATGATCATTTTGGTTGGTAGTTTTAATATGCATTTTAAGTTAAGTATAATCTTTATTTTAGAGTAAGTTGCGCATTATAAACATGTGCATTGTTAGCATGTTTCAGCCATATGTTTATTTGGATGATAATTGAACTAAGGTAGGTCACGTGGTTGATGAATAGAAATCAAGGCATATGCATGGCTATATAGATTGTTAGTTAATTGTAAGTTATAAAATATATTGAATTGGGTTACTCATAACCGAATGCATGTTTTAAATTGTGTTAAGATACCAACATGTAAATTTCACACAGACAAATACATTAATGCCGCATGCATGGATAAAAGGGGTAGTAATGAGATTTATTTCAATTGATGTATGATTTTGTGTATTTGTATGAGTTATATAAATATTTAGTAAAAAAGGTTTGATATTCGGTTAATGAAGTTGTTGATGTGTTTTATGTCCTGTACATGTATAAAAAGTTTAATATATGAATATGTATATATTTTGGGTTATGCATTATTTATGTTGCGTTGTGCATTTTAAAATTTTTAAGATCCGATATTTGATTGAGTTATAAGCATAAATGTGACCTAGATATCGAATTGTAGTTTATAATAAATATTTGTATGAATAATAGTATGATCGGTAATGGCCCATAACCCTAATCTGATGACAAAAACAAGTTAGGGGTGTCATATTTTGTTGGTATTAGAGCTACGGTTTAGTCGATTCTAGGACTAACTTAGCGCGTGTGAGTCTAGCTATACATGTCATATTATATACTGCGATAGTGTGATGACTTCTGACATTTGAAAATATGCTTTTATATAGTAAATGGATATCGATAGAGCTGTAGCTGATGATGTCGAGAGTGTAGCGCTTGCTCCCACGCAAGGGACAGCGCCTGCTGATTCTCGACCGACTTCGAGTAATCAAGAAAGTGAGGCTAACCAAGCCTTCCATCAAATAATGAAACCCGGCTACACAACAACATCCACTCCTGACTTATCCATCTTCGATGCCTGTTGTACCTCAAGTAAGTGATCCGTTGAGATTGTATAAGCCACCTGTTGATAAAATTAGAAAACACGGGGCTAAAGAGTTTAAAGCTACGGATGACGATGATCTGAGCAGGCTGAGTTGTGGCTGATAATACTATCTGTGTGTTTGATGTCTTGTACCCCAGACGAATGTTTGAAGTGTGTCATATCTTTGCTTCAAGACACAGTATATCACTGGTGGAATACCCTAGTATCAATAGTTCCGAGAGAGCAGGTGACCTGGGAATTCTTTTAGACTGAGTTCTGTAAGAAATATATTAGCCAGAGATTTATTGATCAAAAGCGAAAGAAATTTCTGGAGTTGAAACAGGGTCGGATGACCTAAAAGAGTATGAGCGGAAATTTGTGAGGCTCAGTCGGTATGCCTGAGAGTGTGTTTCTACCAAAGCCATAATGTGTAAAAGATTTAAAGATGGGTTGAATGAAGATATTAAACTGTTAGTTGGCATACTTGAGATAAAAGAATTTGTAGTACTATTTGAGCAAGCCTGCAAAGTTGAAGAGCTCGGGAAAGAGAAAAGAAAAGCTAACTTTGAAGCTAGAGATGCACACAAAAGAACATCTGGTAAGTCATTACAATCGGCATTAAAGAAGTTCCGAGATGATTTCAGCCATTTTAAAGCCACATCAGGTTACTCCAGACGGGATCAAAATAGACCACCAGTGAGCTCGAGAGCTACCTCAGTAGCAAGTGTGGGTAACGTCAGATCAAATCAACCTGAGTGTAAACATTGTGGCAAACGACATCTCGGCAGTTGCAGGTTGCATGATCGGGCTTGTTTTAAATGTGGATCGATGGATCATTATATTCGTAATTGCCTAGTGTTAGCTGAGGAAAATTCAGTGCAGAATACGAGATCAGGTAATACTTCAGCTTGAGGTAGACCACCCAGAAATGCTGGTAACAAAAGTGGCAGTCAGAGAGGGACTAATGATACAGCAGTCAAATTTGAGGCTTGTGCACCTACTAGAGCCTATGCTATACGCGCACGAGAAGAGGCTTCATCCCCAGATGTTATTACTGGTACATTTACTCTTTATGATACTAATGTAATTGCATTGATCCTAGTTCTACTGATTCTTATGTGTGTGAAACATTAGTATTCAGCAAGAATCTACCTGTTAAGTTTATTGAATTTGTTATTAAAGTGTCAAACCCCTTGGGCTGGTGTGTTATGGTTGATAAAGTATGTAAGAGTTGTCTCTTAATGGTTCGAGATTTGTGCTTTCCGGGTGATTTGATGCTGTTTCCATAAGATGAGTTCGACATAATCTTGGGTATGGATTGGTTGACTTTGCCTGATGCTGTTGTAAACTGCAAAAGAAAGACAGTTGATCTACAGAGTCAGAATGATAAGGTTATTCGGATTGAATCTAATGATTTGAAAGGGTTATCAGTAATGATATCTTTGATGTTAGTTCAGAAATATGTGAGAAAAGGCTGTGAGGCTTACTTTGCATATGTGCTTGACAGTAAAGTGGCCGAAAGAAACATTGAATTAGTGCTAGTTGTATGTGAGCATCCAGATGTGTTTCCTGAAGAATTATTGAATTTGCCACCTATTCGGGAGGTAGAGTTAATGCCTGGGATGACTCCGATATCTATAGCTCCGTATTGTTTGTGAAAAAGAAAGATGGAACTATGAGAATGTGCATCGACTATAGACAACTTAATAAGATGACTATAAAGAATAAGTATACATTGCCACGGATTGATGATCTATTCGATCAACTGAAAGGGGATATAGTGTTTTCGAAGATATATTTGAGATCGGGCTACTATCAGTTACGAGTGAAAGACTCTGACCTGTCAAAGACTGCTTTTCGAATGAGGTATGGACACTATGAGTTTTTGGTTATGCCTTTCGAACTCACTAATGCACCTTTTGTTTTCATGGATTTGATGAATCGGATCTTCAGTGTAATGCCCCAAAAATCCCGAACTTTCTTTTTTCAGTTTTGATAAAAGGTGTGCTTAATATTCCTAGTCAAGTGTTATTTATGTGATAATAGGCCTTGGTTAAGGTTTGAGTTCAAACTTTAGGGTGAAGGAAATTATAGTTTAATAATTAAAAGAACCTTGATGGCAAGTAGGTTGGGTTTTAAATAAATGGAGGAAGAATTGGACACAAAGAGCCTTGTGTTGGAGTGGCAAGTAGCGTTACATACATGGCAAGGAGGTTTGGGGTTCGAATCCCTCCTTGATCAAAAAAGGATTTATTTTTCCTCAATAAATGGCCAGTAGTGGCGTTGGATGTGAACTCTGAAGGGAGTGATCAGAGGAGAAATTTAAGGAAGAGATTAAGGAGTTATCAGGGAGAAAAGTTAGGAGATGAGGAGTGTAGAGAAGTGGAGCCGAATTGGGAATTTGGGGATAGTTAAATTCAGCAATAGTATATATAAGTGCTGATTTTGGGGATTCTAGGCTAATGCAGAATTCTTCCTTTCTATTTTACCGAAAACACTTTTCTCTCCAAATATCTAAAAGCCGAAATCCCTTATTCTTTCTCTTTTATTTTGTGTCGATTTCTTCCCTTCCTTCTCATCAAACTCTTTTCTTTCTTGCTCATAGTTACTTTCTCTAAAGCCTAATATCTTTTGGCCAAAATCCTATTGTGCCGCCAATTTTTTTCCTTCAACGTTGGCCGACCAATTCTTGTGTAAGTGCTTTACTTTCTTTTAGTTGGTCTTCCTAGTACCGATTTCTTCTCTTCCTCGCCTTTTCTAAATCGGCTTTAGTAAGGGATTAGTATTGAAATCTCAGATTTCAGATCTCTGCCGAATTGCTCTTTAGGCATTTTGGGGTTTTGGGTAAGTATTCCCCTTTTATTGGTTAAGGTTGGTCGAATGGTCATGGATGACTTAGGAGTGACTTAAGATGATTGTGAGTCACTTGTTGTTTAGTTCTTAATGATTAAGATTGATGCAGATTTAAGAAATACTCGTGATTAGTGATCAAGGAAGGACTGTTAAGGCTTGTCAAGGTTCGTGGCTAAGGAGATTGCAGCACATTTTAGTAGCAGGTGTGTAAATACACTGCACACACAGAGTAGACCAGAAAATCCCAAAATACCGAAACGCCAAAATGCTGAAAAGCTGAAATACCGAAAAGTCAGAAGTTTGGCTACAATAGTCTTGTGAGTGTGCGAACACTCGTAAGGGGGGAAACCAATATGTTATCAGAGGTCCCATGAGCGATTCAATGGACTTGGGTCATGTATTGGCCAACCAGGCCAGAATGGGCTAAATGGGCTCGATGGGCGATAGGGCCCATAATAGGCAAAATTGGCAATTTGATACTAAGTGATAAAAAATCATATGATTGCATGACTATGAATGTGATTAGGCCTGATGGGCCATATGAATGTGATTAGGGCCGATGGGCCATATGAATGAGATTGGGCCTAAAAGGGCCAAATGAATAAGTGTGGATCTATTAGTGTTTAGTAAGGGGTTGTGGACCTAGTTTTTGGTAACTACTCAATCAGGCATAAAACTTAATTAATTAATTAATTGCGACCGTGGACGAGTCATAAGGTTAAGGTGTGGAAATGGGTATATGCATGTCCAGGATTGGATCTAGGTAGAGCTTGGTACTTAAGCGGTCTTAGTGACTCACCTCCTCTTCTTTGGAACCCTACCTAGTGCATAGTATCTGTTCACTTTAGCCAACGAGGACTTGTTAGTGGGCCAAGGTAAGTGATAAACCCATAATAAACAGAAATTATCGAAATGCCCGTAAGGGGGAAATGACTAAAATACCCCTATGTGTTGAATGTAAGATTATGGATGTTACATGTATACCTGCTGCATTCATAGGAAAAACTATTTTGGTTGCATATGGGTTGGGATTTATGGAACGGAGGAAGAATATGAGGATCGCATGGTTGCTTGACGACCATGGATCTACCGGTGGCTTTTTAAGCCCAATATATGAGTAGCAGCTTGCTACAACATTAGGTAGTACCGCAACCGGGCTATCATTGGAGTGTATCAGATGGGTGGGTCGATATTTATATCCCCACATGGTGTGTATCGGGGGATGGAGATGGTGTGTAGCAGTTGGATGGGTAGGATCCGTGCATATTTGATTGCTTACATCAGTTCTGATATTAAATTGGGCTCAGGCAAAAAAAAAAAAAAAGACTTGCTATTGCATGCTTTACCATTTGCCGAGGGTTGTACACACTGAGTTTTCGAAAACTCACCCTGTCTTTTTCTTTCTCAGGTGATCCTTAGTAGGTGGTTCGACGATAGGAGGGACTTCGAGGTGGCCAGTTAGCAGGACGACTTGGACTTGTTTTCTTAAACATATCATTTCTAGTATTTTAAGTTATTTTAGTCCGGATTGTAATAAGGCCTATCCGCTAGATATTATTTCACTGTCATTACTACACTTAGAAATTTTGATATAGAACCTAGATTTATTTCTTTTAGACATATCCCAAGTTTTTTGGAAATAATTATTTAAAATCAAGCTTCCACAGATAAAGAGAATTTTTTTTAATAAAGAAATAGTTCATTTTGGACACCTCATTCTGGAACTAAATACAAACTGAAAGTTACATAATTTTCTCTTTTGAAGGTTTTCAACGAAAATAAGGTTTTCGATAAAACACTTCAATGTGACATGCTGGATTCGGCCATAACATCCGGGACGGGTTTTGGGTGTTACATTTAGACTGTATCTGGATCGGTTTGTGGTTGTGTTTATAGATGACATTTTGATATACTCTCGTGATGAAGCTGAACATGCCGAACATTTGAGACTTGTGTTATAGACTTTGTGAGGTAAGCAGTTGTATGCAAAATTCAATAAATGTCTGGTTAAGTGAAGTCATTTTTCTGGGTCATGTGGTATCAGCATCGGGTATTCGGGTTGATCCGAGCAAAATTTCAGCTATACTCGATTGGAAACCCCCGAAGGATGTTTCTAAAGTCCAAAGCTTTCTGGGACTTGCTGGTTATTATAGACGGTTTGTGAAAGGTTTCTTTATGATTGCAGCCCCAATGACGAAGTTATTGCATAAAGATGTTAGGTTCGAATGGTCAGAGAAGTGCCAGAAAAGCTTTGATCAGTTGAAAGCCTTTTTGACCGAAGCTCCAGTACTAGTTCAACCAGAATCGGGTAAAGAATTTATTTTTTATAGTGATGAATCTTTAAATGGTTTGGGTCGTGTATTGATGCAGGAAGGCAAAGTTATAGCTTATGCCTCGAGACAGTTAAAGCCACATGAAAAGAACTATTCGACACATAACCTAGAGTTAGCAACTATTGTGTTTGCTTTAAAAATTTGGCGTCACTATCTGTTCGGTGAGAAATTTCATGTTTATTCTGATCACAAAAGCTTGAAATACTTGATGACTCAGAAAGATTTGAATTTAAGACAACGCCGATGGTTAGAATCGCTAAAAGATCACGAGCTTGTGGTTGATTACCACTCGGGGAAGGCTAATGTTGTTGCTGATGCTTTAAGCCGAAAATCACTGTTTGTTTTACCTACAATGAATGCACATATGGCTATGTCTGATGATGGTTCGATAATAGCTTAATTGAAAGCAAGACCATTATTTGTTCAACAAATTTGTGATGCCCAGAAGTTTGATAATGAATTACTAGCAAAATGAGCTCAGTGTGATACAAATACTGATTCAGACTTCAGAGTTGATGCTGATGACTATTTGACATTCAGAAATCGAATATGTGTTTCGAAGAATTTAGAGTTGATTCAGATGATTTTGAATGAAGCTCACAGCAGTCGGTTATCTGTTCACCCAGGTAGTACAAAAATGTATAATGATCTGAAACTGCTTTATTGGTGGCATGGTATGAAATGAGACATTTCTGACTTTGTTGCAAGATGTTTAGCCTGTCAATAAGTAACAGCTAAGCATCAAGTACCTTCAGGATTACTTCAGCCGATTATGATACCTGAGTGGAAATGGGACAGAGACTCGATAGGTTTTGTATTTGGTTTACCGTTGGCACCGAGCAAGAAAGATGCAATCTAGGTTGTTGTAGATAGATTGACTAAATTGGCTCATTTTGTTCCAATACGTACAGACTGCTCATTGGATAAGCTGGCTGAATAATATGTCTCTCAGATTTTTGAGATTACATGGTGTGCCTATATCTATTGTTTCAGATAGAGATCCGAGGTTTACATCGCGGTTTTGGAAGAAACTACAAGATGCACTAGGTATGAAATTACATTTCAGTACTGCTTTCCATCCACAAACAGATGGTCAGTCTGAGTGAATCATTCAAATACTTGAGGATATGTTGAGACGTTGCATTCTTGAGTTTGAAGGTACGTGGGAATGATACCTACCTCTGATTGAATTTGCATATAATAACAGCTTTCAATCAAGTATCAAAATGGGACCTTATGAGGGTTTGTACGGTCGTAAATTTCATACACCATTGTATTGGACTGAGCTTAGTGAGAATAAGATACACGGGGTTGACTTGATTAGAGAAACTGAGCAAAAAGTGAAAGTGATTCGTGAAAGTCTAAAAGTGGCATCAGATTATCAGAAATCATATGCGGACTTAAAACGTAAAGTTTTCTTGAAAGTCTCACCATGGAAGAAGATACTCAGATTTGGTCGTAAGGGCAAATTGAGTCCGAGATTCATTGGGCCATATGAGATTATAGAGCGTATCGGGACAGTTGCTTACAGATTGTTGTTGACACCTGAGTTAGAAAAGATCCACAATGTATTTCATGTCTCGATGTTTCGTAGATATCGATCTGACCCTTCGCATGTGATTAGTCTATCTGAGATTGAGATTAAGCCCGATATGACGTATGAGGAAGAACCAATTTGTATTCTGGCTCATGAGATTAAATAGTTGAGAAATAAGAAGATTTCGTTAGTTAAAGTACTGTGGCATAAACATGGAGTTGAAGAAGCAACGTGGGAGCCAGAAGATGCAATGAGAGAATGCTATCCGAACCAATTCACCAGTAAGATTTTCGGGGACGAAAATCTCTAAGGGAGGAGAGTTGTAACAGCCTAATTTAGACCCTAATCGGAACGGCAGTTTCGGGACCACGAATCTGAGTCAAAAAAATATTTTAAAAATTATATTTTGTGTTTATTTTGTGTGAATTATATCTGTGAAATTTTCGTGATTTAATTTTGTCATTTAGGTATCCTATTTAATAAAATGACTTAATCGCGTAAATTGAAATTTTGGTAGCTAAAAGTATAAAGGGCTGAATTGTTATTAGCTTATTAAATAGAAGTCTTTAAGTTGGAAATAGCCCATTCACATAATAAGTGGACGATAAAAGACATATATTATATCGTTTTATTATTATTTCATTAAGGTTATTTAAGTAATTTAGTTAATAAACATATATTAGTTCATAATAAAGTTATCAAATTTATTTTGTTTCATTTGTTCTTCATTGCCGAAAGTTAAAACAAAGAAAAAGAAAGAAACCAAGCTAGGTTTCGGTTGGTTCTAAGCTTAATCAAGGTAAGTGTTCAGCTCGATTTTTGATAATTTTTACATTTTTGAGATCGTTGCTTCGAGTACTACAAAACCCATGCTTGAATTTTTTATTTTGATGAATATTTTGAGTTATGCCATTGATTAGATCTTGTGATTTTTGTTGTTTGATGATGAAATATGAAAGATATGTTTTAGATTAGCATGTTTTGTATTGGAGTTTTTGATGATTTTGAGTAATTAGGACTAAATTGCAAAAATAATAATTTGAAGGACTAAAATGTGAAATAAATGAAATATATGGACTTGTATAAGCATGGGTAAAATTCGACCCAACATGAGTATAGGGAAATTTTGTATATTTTGCGTTTTGTGCAATAGGGACTAAATTGTAAAAATTGTAAATGTTAGGGGTAAAATGGTAATTTTACCATTTATGTGTTTTTGGACTTAATTGAATGAAAATATGTTTGAGTGAGCTTAATTTGAATATGTTTAGATCAAGAACCAAAGAAATCATATTTGGATCGGGGAAAAACGAAAGTTGTCGACTAGTTGCTGTATTCTGTTTTACATCGTCTGAGGTAAGTTTATAAGCAAATAGATGTGATTAATGGTAGTTAAATGTTAATATTACATGCTGGTATGAAATGTCTAAACATATATAAGCTATGGCTGAATATGATTAAGCTTGGCTATTATATCTCTGAATGGGTTTCAACCGAGTTACGACGTCCAAAAGCCCCGTATGAACCTTAGGAATAGTTAGGATACATATTTCATGACATAGGATTTTGATATATGTGTACGAGTAAGACCATGGTATCGATATGTGATTTCGATATGTGTTTATGAGTAAGACCCTGTCTGGGATAGTGGCATTGATATGTGACTACATGTAAGACCACGTCTGGGACGTTGGCATTGTACGACTTGTGTGTTTATCTGAGTGTCCTATCCAATTCCGAATGGTTCATTGGGCTACTATAAGATGTGGACGTACATGTTGAATAAGCTAAATGACCAGGTATGAAATAGGTTATTATTACTTGTGATAAGGTAAGTAAGTACTTAATGTTTGTTACAAATAACTTATGAGGTAAATATAGAATGTGTATAATTATAAAAGTGTGTTCGATTTTGATAGATATATTGTGATTGTGTTCAAGTTGATAAGTGATATGTGTATAGATGTAACATTGTTTATTCGGCCATTTAGGTAATGTGTATATGATGATATATTATGATGCTTGAGTTTTTTTTTATGAGTATAAATATATTTGATTATCTAATGATATAATTGCTTTGTAAGTGAAATGTGAACTACTTATATTGGTTATATGAGCATTCAGCCAAGGTGGGAATTTGGTATAAAAACAAAAATATCATTTATGAAATTGGTAGTTTGAGATTAAGCATATTTATGCTAGTATAATTTGGTTAGGTTAAAATGAGTTGGTTATATCACCAGATTATTTATTTGCTTATGACTTACTAAGCTATAATAGCTTATTGTGTGTATATTTGTTTCTGTTTTATAGATTTTGGATTCAAGGTACAAGCTCGGGGATCATCAGCAAAGTCTATCACACTCTCGATCGCTTTTGGTATTTTATAAGTTGCATTTTGGAATTATGGCATGTATAGGCTGGATTTCGTTTGAAGTAATGAACTTTGGTTATGTATAAGGCCATGCGAAAATGGCTTAATTTTTATGCTAGATTTTGATTTTGGTATATTTGTGGTTTAAGTCCATTTGGTTATTATGCTATGTGCCATGAATGAATATCTTATGTGTTATGTGATTGTATGTTAAAGTTTGTTAATGACTTTGGACAAGGCATGAAGAAATCGATCGTAAGTATGTTTGACTACCTTGATTGTGTTTCATACTAATATGAATTATATAGGTGAATTTGATTACTATGTTTAGTCTTAAATTTGTCATGTCCTTGAGTGAAACATGTTAATGAGCTTGATCGTTGATTAAGGATAATTGAAGTCTTATATACGTATGTAATTTTAAGTAATGAGGTTCGGCTATGATAGTATGTACTAAGTATATTAGTTAGTTTTGGATGGAATTATGTAATGTGATAATTAAAGTGATGGGTGAATTTATGCTAGTTTAATAGATTCGGTTGCTAAGTGGTAGGTATTGCATGTGTTGCATGATCATTTTGGTTGGTAGTTTTAATATGTATTTAAAGTTAAGTATAATATTTATTTTAGAGTAAGTTGTGCATTATAAACATGTGCATTGTTAGTATGTTTCAGCCATATGCATTATTTATGTTACGTTGTGCATGTTAAAATTTTTAAGATCCGATATTTGATTGAGTTATAAGAATAAATGTGACCTAGATCTCGAATCGGTAATGCCCCATAACCCTAATCTGGCAACGGATACGAGTTAGGGGTGTTACAAGCTGATCGAGCCAAGAAGGCCGAGAAGTTCAATAATAAAAAAAAGCAAGCTAAGAGAGAAGCTCGAGTTTCGAGCAAGAGATCCAGCGGTAGGGCGCTCTAATTTTCCACAAAGAAATCAAGGAGTCAACATGAACGCTCCACTTCATCGGTAGGATATTCGGGTAGAGCGAGAAGCTCCAAATGGTGCAACCAGAAGTCTTCTTCCCTAATAATGACTAGTGTGGGGAGTGTAGATGACCAAAAACTGAAGTGCAAAAGCTGCAATAAACTTCACTTCGGAGAGTGCTGAGTGAAGAGTGGTGCGTGCTACAGATGTGGTTCTCTTGACCACTTCCTCAAAGACTGCCTAGAGCAAACTGATAAAGTGATGGAATTAGCCCCAAAGTCGAGTACTCTTATTCCACGAGGTAGACCTTTGAGATATCCTGGAAGTGCTAGTGGCAGTCGAGTTGTGGCTAAAGACACTGATAAATCAAAGGCTCAAGCCCCGGCAAGATCTATGCAATACATGCTCGAGAGGAAGCCTCTGCTCCTGACGTCATCACGGGTACCTTTTCTCTTTTTAATACTTGTGTTGTTGCCTTAATTGATCCGGGATTGACGCATTCATACATTTGCATGAGATTGGTGTCTAGTATGAATATATCCATTTAACCTACAAAATTTATTATCAGAGTGTCGAACCCATTAGGCAAGTCAGTCCTGGTTGATAAAGTCTGTAAGAATTGTCCTTTGACGATTCAGGGTCATTGCTTTCCAGCTAACCTTATGTTATTGCCATTTGATGAGTTTGATGTAATACTTGGTATGGATTGGTTAGCCTGCATGATGTAATTGTAAACTGTGGTAGCAAGTATATTGTATTGAAGTGCCCAGATGGTGAGATTCTACGGGTTGATTCAAGAGAATTGGGTACACCACCTGTTGTAATTACCTCAATGATGGCTCAGAGATATGTGAGAAAAAGGGTATGAAGGCTACCTTGCTTTTGTACTGAACACTAAGGAAATAGGGTTGAAGATTGAGTCCGTACCAATAGTATGTGAATATTCAGACGTGTTCCCAGAGGAACTACCCAAATTACCTCCTAATAGAGAGATAGAGTTTGGTATTGAAATAGTGCCAAGAATAGCTCCTATTTCTATTGCTCCGTATAGGATGGCACCAACTGAGCTGAAAGAGTTAAAAGTAAAGTTGCAAGAACTGATGGATAAAGGTTTTGCAAGGCCGAGCTTTCAGTCTTGGGGTGCTCCCGTATTATTTGTAAATAAAAAAGATGGTTCAATGAGGCTAGGTATAGATTATCGGCAGCTGAACAAGGTAACTATCAAGAATAAGTATTCTTTGCCAAGGATCGATGATTTGTTCGACCAGTTGAGGGGAGCCACTGTATTCTCTAAGATAGACCTGAGATCCGGCTACTATCAGCTGCGAGTTAAGAAATCAAACGTGCCTAAGACAGCTTTCAAAACGAGGTATGGCCACTATGAATTTCTTGTTATTCCATTTGGGTTAACAAATGCACCGGCCGCATTTATGGACCTAATGAATAGGATATTTCGACCATACTTGGACAAGTTGTTGTTGTGTTCATTGACGACATTTTGATTTATTCCAAGGATGAGACAGAGCATACGAAACATCTAAGAACTATGTTGCAGACCTTACAGGAAAAACAATTGTATGCTAAGTTTAGCACGAGTGAGTTTTTTCTCCATGAAGTAGGGTTTTTGGGTCATATTGTTTCGAGTGAAGGCATCCGAGTTGATCCGAGCAAGATCTCTACCATCGTTGAATGGAAACCACCTAAAAATATAAGTAAGGTTAGAAGCTTTTTGGGCTTAGCCGGTTACTACCGAAGATTTGTGAAAGGATTCTCCATGATAGCAGCTCTAATGGCGAGATTACTACAGAAAGACATTAAGGTTGAATGGACAGAAAAGTGTCAACAGAGTTTCTAGAAGTTGAAGACATTGCTGACTGAAGCTCCAGTTCTAGTATTACCCGAGTCAGGAAAAGAGTTTGTGGTCTACAGTGATGCGTCCTTAAATGGACTGGGTTGTGTGCTTATGCAAGATGGCAAAGTGATAGCCTATGCTTCACAGCAATTGAAGCCACGTGAGAAGAATTATCCGATGCATGACTTAGAGCTTGCCGCCATTGTTTTTGCCTTGAAAATTTAGAGGCATTATTTATATGGTGAGACTTGTCGTATATTCACAGAGCACAAGAGTTTGAATTATTTGATGACTCAAAAATAATTGAATCTGAGATAGTGGAGATGGTTAGAATTAATTAAAGATTACGAGCTGATCATCGATTATCACCCAGGAAAGGTGAATGTGGTCGCCGACGCATTAAGCAGAAAATCTTTGTTTGCATTGAAGGCCATGAACACTCGATTGGCGTTGTTTGATGATGGTTCAGTCTTGGCAGAGTTAAGGGCTAGGCCAACATTTTTTAAGGAAATTTATGATGCTCAGACTAATGATAGTGACCTACAAGCTAAAAGAACTCAATGTAAGTCGTGCATCGAATTAGATTTTCAGATCGATTCAAATGGATGTTTGATGTTCAGAGGTAGAATTTGCGTACTGAAGAACAATGAAATTATTCAGAAAATCTTGCAAGAGGCACATGATAGCCATTTATCTATTCTTCCGGGAAGTATAAAGATGTATAATGATTTGAAGAAAATGTATAGGTGGAACGGCATGAAAAGAGACATCTCCGCATTTGTATCGAAATGCTTGATATGTCAGCAAGTCAAAACTGAACATCAAGTACCTTCAGATTTGTTACAGCCTGTGATGGTCCCTGAATGGAAGTGGGACAAAATTACTATGGACTTCGTGACAGGATTACCATTAACCCCGAAAAAGAAAGATACTATATGGGTTGTGGTGGATAAGTTGATGAAGTCGGCTTATTTTATCCTGATAAAAATAGATTATTCACTTGATAAGTTGGCCGACTTGTATATATCTGAGATTGTGAGATTACACGGGGTACCGCTATCGATAATTTCAGACAAAGACCTGAGATTCACTTCTAGATTTTGGAAGAAGGTACAAGAAGCCTTGGGTACTAGGTTGAGTTTTAGTAAAACTTTTCAGCCACAGACTGATGGTCAGTCCGAGTGGATGATTTAGATTCTTGAGGATATGTTGCGACGTTGCATCCTCAAATTTTAGGGTAGCTGGGAAAAATACCTGCCATTGGTAGAATTCGCCTACAATAACAGTTATCAAACGAGTTTGAAGATGGCACCTTATGAAGCCTTGTATGGCAGAAAGTGCCTAACTCTATTGTATTGGACGGAACTTAAAGAGAGTCAGATTCATGGAGTTGATCTGATCAAGGAAACTGAAGAAAAGGTTAAGGTGATACGTGACTATTTAAAAGCGACATCGGATAGGCAAAAGTCATATGCTGATCTGAAGAGAAAAGAAATCAAATTTCAAGTTGAAGATAGAGTATTCTTGAAAGTATCTCCATGGAAAACGGTATTAAGATTTGGCTAGAAAGGCAACCGAGTCTGTGATTTATCAGACCATACGAGATCATTGAAAGAGTTGGACCATTAGCCTATCCTTGGCATTGCCACCAGAACTAAAAAACATTCATGATGTGTTCCATGTATCTATGTTAAGGCGATATCGTTTAGACCCCTCTCATTTGATTTCACCGACGGAGATTGAAATTAGACCGGACATGACCTATGGTGAGGAACCAGTCAAGATTTTGGCTCGTCAGGTTAAACAGCTGAGAAATAAAGATGTAGCCTTGGTAAAAATGTTATGGCATCAACATGGTGTGGAAGAGGCTACGTGGGAGCTAGAAGAAACCATGAAAAGCCAATATCCAAACTTGTTCACTGGTAAGACTTTCGAGAACGAAAGTCCCTAAGGAAGAGAAATGTAACATCCCAAAATAGGGCCTAGTCGGAATAGTGGTTTTGGGACCACAAATCTGACGTCGAAATATTTATTTTATGATTATTACAAGGCCTATAATATAAAAATATGCATGTGTTAAAGTTTCATAAAGAAATTCTATGAGTAAGGTGTCCAATTGGAAAATAAAAACCAAATTGAATAACTTGCAAAACTTGGATTCTAGAAGCAATTTGCTTAGATTATTAATTAGAAGGTTTTAAAGAGCAATTTGCCCAATTTCTAAGTTTTTGGACAAAAATTGGCATGCATTGAAAATTTTGGAAGTTTAATGAGGAAGGACATTTTGGTCATTTGGTAATAAATGAAATAAAAAGGGAAAATGAAGGCAAAAATCAACCATTCTTCTTCCTCTTGCAGCCGAAATTCTCAAGCCCTCTATAGCAAGGGTTTTCAACATTTTCAAGCTCAATAGTAAGTGCTCCCTAGCCCCCTTTTTTATGTTCTTCGTATTTTTGAAATCCCAGTAGCTTACTCTCTTCATTTCTACCCATATTTCATGCTAGGGTTCATGTTTAGAAAACTACCCATGAATGAGATGCTTGTATTTTGATGTTTTATGGAGGAATATGAAAGTCGGATGTGTGTTAAACATCTTTTCCTAAGTGATTTTCATGAAAAACCCTTAAAAGGACCTTTTTGCAAAAGGTACAAGTATGTGGTAGAAATGTGAAATAGAGGAAAATATGGGCTAGTATGAGTTCATAGTACATTCGGCTAGGCTTGGGTAACCAAGGAATTTCATGTATTTCATTATACGAGCTTAAGGACTAAATCGTAAATAATGTGAAAGGTTAGGGGAAAAACGGTCAATCTGTCTGGGGGGAAATTTAGACTTGAAAAGAATAAGGTGAGGTATTAATAATTCATTTTTATTGTTATAAACCCCGAGGAACAAATTTCGGAGGTCGATCGAGGAAAATGAAAGGCTTTGGAATAACAGAAACATGAAACCGAAATGAGTGCCAGGTAAGTTCGAATAACTTAAAGTAAACTTTTAATATGCCTAATTGCATGTACTATGAATGTATGATATTTTCTTATAATGATGGTATGAAAATCCATGAAATGTGTTAATAATAATGACATGATAATAACTGTCCGGTTTGGAGTCAAAAAGGGAAATTCAATGGATAAACCATGGCTTACATGACTTGAGATCCTGCATGTGTTGTAGAAAAGGATTTAGCCCAGAAGGGTAATCCGTTGATCTCAAATATAGAAAGGATCTAGCTCAGACAGGTGTTCCTTGAGTGATCGAGCCTCCCGAGGAATATGTGTGCGTTATTGATTTAGCCTAGACGGGTAATCTGACTAGGGCTTGAATTTAGCCTGGACTGGTACTTCAGATCCGAGCTCATTAAGGGTGTTTGTCGCTACAAAGGATTTAGCCTAGACTAGTAATCCCGGCATCACCCTATGAGTTTACATTACGGGGGATTTAGCCTGGACTGGTAATCCCGCCGTAAGATGTGAGGTTCGCGGGAGTGCGTACATGAGATGATTACTCTTATGACTTGACGGTAAAAGGATAATCCATCGAGGTTTCTAAGAAACTCAACGGGATTAACATGAGATATAGAAATAAAAATGTTGGATGATGAGCTCATCTAAGAAAAATTACATGGTGTATTGTTATGAGACTAACTTGTTGATTGAGTGCATGTGATAGGGAAACCATTCCTTGCTTGTTGGTTTTATTGCCTAATATGGTTGTATGCTAATTAATCGGTAAGTTTACTTTCTAGTTATTTGGGCTTACTAAGCATGTAAATGTTTACCCCTCTCTTTTCCCTATCTTACAGAGCTCGAGGACTCGTAGAGATTGGAAGACAATTGAAGAATCAACACACTATCATCTTGTCTAGCTTTGTTACATAGATACTTTTACTTTGGTACAATGGCATGTATAGGGATTTGGTTTATTTTTTTATTTTGTTATATGTGTCATTTGGTTGGCCAATGTAAAGGCTTAAATATTAAATCTATTCTTTTTGTATATGGCCATAAGAAATGGCTCATTTTGTTGTAGGTTATGACCTACCAACCATGCATATTTATGTTAAAGATGTTCTTATGATGATTGAATGTGGTACGTCATGAATGGGCATATGAAATGTAGCCAAAACATTTGGAGCTAGTTAGGTTATAATTGGCAATGAGTTATAATAATGAGCGAAGTCTAAATGTGTTCTAATGGGATGGAAATCCTCAATATAAAAAGAGGATAATTGAGCATGTACATAACCGATGAGATGAGGTTAACATGCAATGGATCATTTATGATAGTCCTCAAGCATATTTAGGTTATGTTAAATACAATTGGGATTCATATATGCAAGGGTATGATGAGGGTGACTATTGGCTTGAAATTATAGCCTAAAATAAGTCCACACGGGTAGACACACGGGCGTGTGTCTAGGCCGTGTGTGACACACGGATAGCCCCATGGGCGTGTGGTATTGTTGTGTGTCCCCTGCACCTAAAATTTTTAAGTCAGAATGCATCTTAATAAACACACGAGTAGAGACACGGTCGTGTGTCTCAAACATGTGGAGAGCACGACCCAGCACACGGGCGTGTGACCTGGCCGTGTTCCCTAAGTGCATGCTGACGTCATAAATAGAATGCTCAAGTTTTTAAACACGGGTGATCACACGGACGTGTTTAGGACGTGTAAAGGACACGGGCCAGGGACACGAGCGTATGCTCGGCTAAGTGAAAACCCCTGTAGGTTCGAAATAGAAAATAAATTCATTTAATTTCACATGGGTAGGGGACACGAGCGTGTCCTAATGCACACGGGCGTGTGCATTGCCCTCACACGGGCATGTAAGGCTTAACCTAGAAATTTTTTCAGGAACTTTCTCAAGTTCTCGGTTTAGACCTAGACCGTTCTCAATGTAGATTTAGGGCCTTGTAGGCCTCTAATAGGGACATCAAGATGTTGTTTGATTGGTTCTAAATTGGAATGAAATTTTATGACCCATATTGTTCGAAAATGTCCGAGTATGATTCTAGTAATGCCTCCTGTCTGGTCCTAGTCTCGGGAACGTGTAAGGGGTGTTACAGTAACTCAATCAAATCAAACTCGTACACACAACTTTCAAGCTTATACACATTCGGCTACCATATATATTTCCACATAATTCATTTCAGCATATTAAACTCATATTTATTTAAAATTAATAACATCTATTTGCTTATAAACTTACCTCGGACAACGACAATTGAAACGGGATTATTAATTGACAACTTTGGTTTTCCCTCGATCTAAATCTGATTTCTTTGATTCTTGATCTAAACATATTCAAATTAAACTCATTCAAACATAATTTCGTTCAATTTAGTCCAAAAACACATAAATGGAAAAATAATCATTTTACACCTGACATTTAACAGTTTTTACAGCTTAGTCCAAATTGCACAAAACACAAAACATTCAAAATTTGCACACACCATGCTTAGGCCGAATACTTGTAACGCCCCGTACCCAATACCGTCGCCGGAGTCGAGCACGAGCTTTTACTGAACTTAATTTCATCAATTAAACAGCTCAAACAATTTAATTTTAAAATTTTCAGTCAAGCTAGCAATCTGCGTCACAGTCACTTAAAAATTCATATCTCGAGCTCTGAAACTCAAAATCCAATTCCGTAAATTTTTCCTGAAACTAGACTCATATATCTATTTACTAATTTTTTTCTAGAATTTTTTCCTGGGCCAATTAGTACAGTTTATTAGCTAAAGTCTCTCCTGTTTTAGGGTTTGACTGCTCTGACCTCTGTGTATTACGAATCAGATATAACTCTGTTAAGAATTTCAATGACTATGAAATTTGTTTCTTTTAAAACTAGACTCAATAAGAAATCTTTACATATAAAATATGAATTCTAATTATTTTTATACAATTTATGGTGAATTTCTAAATTCAGAACAGGGGATCCAGAAATCACTCTGTCCCTATTTCACAAAAATTCAAATGTCTCATAAATTATAATTCATATACCTGTTTTGTTCAATCCATATGAAAATAGACTCATTAAGCTTCAATTTCATAACTTACTCATCATTTAATTCCATTTCTACTATTTTTAGTGATTTTTCAAATTTACATCACTGCTGCTGTCAGATTCTGTTTTATGGCAAATTTCACTTTACTAAGGATTTTCATGGACTAAATATCATTTTAAACATACATAACATCAAATATGACTTAGATTGGCCATTCCAATGGCTAATCATTTACAAACCCTTTTCTTGCCAAACCATAGTCATATCATAAGATCAATTACACAAAGTGAGTATTTTTCCATACATGCCACATTCAAAATATACAAGTCATTTTACCGATTTAAGCCTTCGGATAGTGTGAACGAGTCTTCGACCTATCCCGATTCTCAAGCCGGCTTGTCAAAACTACAATGAAAGAAAATGAGGGAGTAAGCATAAATGCTTAGTAAGTTCACATGCAAATAGCAAGTAACATAATCACACAATCCCACATAAAACATCATTTACATTTAATATCTTTCTACAATTTCATCTTACCAAGTTTTCAACCCGAGGGTTTAGGCACATACCTATCAAATTTTCTCATTTACCACACTTACTAACATGTCACCTTCGTTTTAGGCATTCTCCTTATTTTCTTAAGATCCACCCGTTAAACACATTGGAATATAATTCGAATACACAGAAAGTTTGTACGTAAGTACCACATATGTAGCCAAGCTACCATGTAACCCGCCCATAAGCGAACTCGGACCCAACTCAACGAGCTCGGGCGTTCACATCCATAAGTGAACTCAGACTCCACTTAACGAGCTCGGATGCCTAGTTACATCTCACGAACTCGGACTCAACTCAACGAGTTCGGAAATTTGCATCCATAAGTGAACTCGGACTCAACTCAATGAGTTTGGATGCCCAACCATCCTAGTGACATGTCACTTGTATTCTAATCTATTCCCAAGGTTCAAACGGGCTTTTTCCTCGATTACACATCTTTGTCGTCTTCTACGGAACATCGAAACCGATACTCGGTAGCAATTCATAATTTACATATTATTCAATAATAACCATAAAGCATAATATTTCATGATATTAATCATCATATCACATAAATAACATTAAATTACTTAAAATTACAATTATGTTACTACATTTACACATGAACTTACCTCGGTATAAAATTATTAGCAATCGAGCCTATTCTTCGTAAACTTTATTTTTCCCTCGATCTCGACTTGAATCTCGTTTCTCTTGATCTATAATGCCAAATTAATCTTATTTAATACATACATTCATCAAAACAGAATTTAATACGAACTTTGGCAAAATTACATTTTTACCCCTAAACTTTTGCATAATTACACTTTTGCCCCTAGGGTCGGGAATTAAACTTCATCCCATTTTCTTATGTTTCATGACATGCTGATCATTTTTCCCTTCTATGGCAACATCAATTTCACACTCTAACATGTACTTATGACTATTAGGTATTTTTACCGATTAAGCCCTTTTACTCGTTTTCGCTTAAAACCGGGTAGTACAAGTTGTCTAACATAATTTAAAACCTCATATTCTATCATAAAATACCAAAATACACAAATTTCACCTATGGGTATTTTTCCAAATATGAACCCTAGGTTAAATTATTGCTAGCATAAGCTAAATTGAGCTACCGGGATTCAAAAAACGTAAAGAACATTAAAAACGGGCATAGAAATCCCTTACAATCAAGGCTTAAAAGTTGAAGAAACCCTAGCTATGGAGAGAGAAAAATTCGGCAGCAACTATATGGAGAAGATGACTATTTTGTGTTATTTTTCTCATTTTATTTCATTTAATATGCAAATGAACAAAATACCCTTATTACCTTTCTTTGAAAATTTTCATATACAAGCCCATTTTTGTCCAAAATTTTAGAAATTGGTCAAATTGCTATTTAAGACCTCCTAATTAATATTCCAAAGTAATTTCATACTAAAAACTTCTAGAATGCAAGTTTTGCAACTTATTCGATTTAGTCCCTAATTTCAACTTAAGTACTTTATGCATAGAATTTCGTCACGAAATTTTCACACAATCATGCAATCATATCATAAACATCAAAATAATTATAAAATAATTATTTCTATCTTGAATTTGTGGTCACGAAACCACTATTCTGATTAGGCCCTAATTCGGGATATTACAATACTACCCATGCTCATATAAGTCCATATGTAACACCCCAAACCCGGCCTAGACGTTACGGCCAAATTTACGATGTCACATTGGAGTGTGTTGCAAACATAAATTTAGTGAAAATCTACTCTACATAAAACTTCCTTTGAGTTCTTAACAAAAATTAGGATGACTTGTTCATTGTGAAAACTCAAGTTATTTTAGGAAAAATACTGATCATATTAGGTTGTCATTAAACTTTAAAACAATGTTTGTTACGGAAACTCTCATAATATGTTACGTAAACGTGATGTTTTCAGAGAAACATTTGTTTGTATTTTCTTGAAAATCCGAGTCCTATTACTAATAGGTAAAATAAAGTAAATAAATCCCCAAATTAAAATAAAACTTTAAGAGGCCTTATTACATAATGAAAACCTAAAAATAAAATCTTAATTATAATATATATAATAAAATAACTACGTCGAGTGGCCACCATTGAGTCCTCCGACGCCTCGATCCTTCTAAGCTTGGGGATTTCCTGCACAGACAACAAATGGGTGAGTTTGCGAAAACTCAATATGTGAAATCGCATAATAGTAAAAAATCAGAGTAAGAGCAATTTTGGCCTAAGCCCTTTCAGTTCCAGTTAGGGGCCTTAACCCCTTTTTCAGTAGTAGTAACGGTAGTAGTCTGGGCCTGAGCCCATTTCAGTACAGTATGCAGCCAAAGAATCCTACCCAATCCATCCGCTACACACCATCTCCGTACCAACCCTACACACCATGTGGGGATAAAATCGACTCACCCAACCCTACACACCAAGTCGTACCGGTTGCGGTACTAAAATAGTATTTGCAGTAGAGCTACTAGTAATAAGCTTATAGCCTTTCAATACACCTCCTCCAACATCATTTATCCCACCCCATGTAATGCAACATAATATCATACGTGTATGCAGAAAATGTCATGCTCAAAAACAGTCATACATAATACAGGGGTATTTTAGTCAATTTACCTCACAGGGGTTGGGGTTTAAGTATACTTACCAACCTAATAGTAGGTCCACAGTCGTCCTGGGTGACCCTTGCAACCTTAACAGTCAATCAGTGATAATGGACCTACAGCCCATATTGCGGGCCCATGTGGGCCGACACGCTCGTGTGGCCCACATAGCCCAGAATGGCCTTAGCTGTGTGGTTTACACAGTTGACCCAATACTTATCACACTTTTGTGCGATTTTCTCGCTTAGGGTCTACAGGGCCATTGGACCCAAACGACCTAGTTCGACCCAAAATGGCCCAATATCGCGGTAGTCCATGAAAATGCTCATGGTCGCTTCGTTGACCACTCGGCCATGGTTTACACCATGGCCTGCGACACGGGCGGCCACATGCCCGTGTGGTGTCAATAGCCCACTTTTCAGCTTTTCAGCTTTCTGCCGATCTATGCTGATAGCAATGTGGTTACACACCTACTTGGGTTCTAGATGCGTACCCCTCCTGGAACAAACTTGCACCTTACTACTCCAAACGAACGTGGTCTACCACTCCGAAGATAAACCTTACTCGATACGATTAATAGCTGCCAATCACCAATAGATAGAACAAATATTAGGAACTTAAGAAAAGAACAGATAATACAACCCAACCAATCGAGGTAAGACTTCCACCATTACCAAATGACTTACCACTTTGACTCACATAGGGTAGAACCAATAGTATCAAAAGTAGATAAATCGGTGGAAGAGAGAATTAATCTGGAACGGTAAACAAGGAGGGTAGTGATTATAAAATAAAGTAGAAGAAAGAAATGGTGTTCATCCAAGAAAAGCCGAAAGGGAAAACAATAGGGCAGAAACTTACCAGACAAAATTCGGCCAAAGGAAGAGCGATTGAATGATGGAAGGATATAGTATGCGGTCAAGATGCAAGATATCAGAAACGAAGGGTTGAGAAAGGGAAGAAATATTTGAGAGGAGAAATGAAGAGAGAATCGACCAAAGAGTAAGAAAAAGAACTTTCTTAACAAAAGAATTACCAAAAGAAACCACGATCACAAAATGCAAAATCCTGAATGGCCAAGGAGATGTTCGGCTACCAAAGTCACAACCAAGAGAGAACAAAGAGCCACAGAGCAATTGTTACCGAAAAAAAAAGAGCAAAAACCAAATAGTTTCGGCACTAGTTGCCTAAAATAGATTTTGGCACAAGGAGAATCCCACTTTCGGTAGACAACTCCCCACTTCCCTACTCCACGATTCACTCCACAATTATATCCCCAAATTCTTCCTTTGACCAGTTCAAATTCATTTCCCATTCCTCTTGAAATTCGGCCGTACACTCCCCTCCCCCTCCAACACTCCAAATGCCTACTAGATCAGATTTCTACTGCCACTCAATCTCTTACACGACACAGCAGTAAAAAGACACCCCTTGCTTGCAGTAGGACTCGAACTCAAGTCCCCTGGCATTAGAAACATGCCGTTAACCCTTGGACCAACAAGCTTGTTATGACATGATCTCCCCTCAATTACTTAAAAGCCTACTAGCTGAAGACAGGGATTTATTCAAGTAGAAGCACAATTTTGCTCAAGCCAAGGCTTGAACCCATAACTTCCCAGATACTCCCAGAGCACTAAACCACTAAGTCAAACATACATCCACGGCACAAACACACAAAAATAATTTTAACAAGGGTTTCCAAGATTTGGGGCATTACAATTCTACCCTCCTTAAAGAAAATTTTAGCCTTGAAATTTCCTTGGTCAGAATAGGTGAGGGTATTGTTGTCACATCGCCTCATTGGGTTCCCACGTAGCCTCCTCAGAACTGTGGTTCCGCGAAAGAACTTTCACTAATGAGATTGATTTCTTTCTCAAGAATTTTACCTCACGCTCCAAAATCTGGACTGACTCCTCCTCGAAAGTCAGATCTGGACCAGCACAACATGCATAGGATCAGAGCGGTAGCGTCTCTGTAAGAGTATGCCCAAAGATCAATCACGAGATGGTTGTAATAACATACTTGGTTTATCATGTTTATTAATATAAGTCGTTGCCATTATTATTCCAGTTTCTTTTCTGTGTGCATAAATAAACTGTTTTATAATAATGTCCTGAGAATAATATGATTATTCTCAAAAGATCCTTAGTCAAGTATTGTTGTTGGCTAGGATAATAATAATGCATTAAGACTAACATGTAGTTGATTGATGATAAAGAGTTGTCATTGATATGGAGTGTCAGAATCAATACATGAATATGTGTGTTAGAGAACAACATATTGGGCTGACCCGCTATGAGTATGTTTCTTGGATTATTATGTAATTGTCACAACATTACTTATAGTGATTAATATGTATATGATCCTCATACTTGAGATCATCTTTATCCCAACATCGTGAGTTGTATATTTTGATACAATCAAACAAACATCATGAATCGGTTGTTCTATGAAGATCGATGTTGGATATACCACAATCTATGTTGAGGGATATAGTTGATCAATATAGGATAAGTCCCTCCTACATAATGGGAGTAATATCTCAGGCCACTTGATTGAATGAGGCTAGAAATGCATGGCCATGCTCAAATAAGTTGATATGAGATGTCATACTTATTTGTGTATCATAGTCTACTCAAGGTATCAAGAAACATGGGCTGGACTATGCAAGTGTGACTATTCCATGACTTGTGTCCATTCCAAAGATATAGGACTTAAGGATTAATGCATGAAAGGTTAATCACAAAAGGTTATGTCGAATCATGACTTCTTGTAACTTAGGTAGCATTGATGCATTGCTAGATGCCACTCATTGTTTGTAACATTAGAATCATTCTAATATTACTGCTAACGTTACAAGAACCTATAGGGTCACACCCTATGGTTGAAATGAACGAGGTAAAACATAGTTGGTATATTGCTTGGTTGTCACATGAATTAAATTAATTATAGAATTAATTTAATTGGGCAATCAAATTGTTGAACATGCTATATATGTACAAGGATGTTGTACACATAATTAGAACATAATTTTATTGATATATGAATTTAGTTCGTATATAAGTTTAAATAAATATAGTTTACCGAAATCTTTATTATAATTAATGTAATTATAATTTTTTGGTTAAACATTATTATATTTATTTGAATGATAATTATTATGTTCGGATTAATTTTAATGAATTAAAATTCGTTATAAATATATACCAATTAAGAGGGAGTTATATATAGCAAGGGGAAAAACCCTAAAAAGAATATATATAAAATTAGCCCGAAAATATGCAAAGTGGTCTAGCAGCCGTTTAGCAAAATACTCTCTGAAAATAGTTTTCTGGGATTTCTACTGTTCATTGTCAATCAGGTGGACTACGTAGAGGCCGACATCGAAAAAGGTTGCGGCTTGGTTCGATAGTGGTTTAGCATTCCTGTTGCCTAGGCGTCGCTGTCTTCTCAGATTAAAGTTTCGGTAATTTTGAAACCTTTTTATCACCCCGATTCGTTCCTTACACATGGATCCTTGGTTTGGATCGCCAGATTTTTAATTTTTTGCTGCGCCTTGGAGGCACCGGTGTTCCAATAGTCTCAACATAGAGACGTGAAACACATCATGGATCTACTCTAATTTCAAAGGTAGCTCTAACTGGTAGGCAACTGGTCCTACTCGCCTCAATATGCAGTAAGGCCCAATAAATCTTGGGCTCAATTTGCCCTTACACTGAAATCTCAACACCTTCTTCCATGGCAAGACCTTCAAAAAGACAAAATCTCCCACAGAATACTCAATTTCCTTACGCTTCAAATCCACATATGACTTTTGTCTGTCAGATGCTGCCTTCAGTCGATCTCAAATTAATCTAACCTTATCCTCAGTATCAGATACTAGCTCAGGACCCAAAACACGCCACTCACATAACTCAGTCTAACATGACGGAGTGTGACACCTATATGATAGACTGGTAGCTATTATTGTAAGCAAACTGTGCTAGTGGCATGTAATCCTCCCAACTGCCTCGAAAGTCAATTATAAAACTCCTTAATATGTCTTCCAGCATCTAAATCACCCTCTCTGACTGTCCATCTATCTGAGGATGGAACGTAGTACTGAAGTCCAACCGTGTACCCAAAGCTTCATGTAACTTCTTCCAGAACCGAGATATGAAACAAGGTTTTCTGTCAGATATTATGGAAACTGGTACCCCATCCAGTCTCGCTATCTCGGATACATACAGCTTAGCCAATTTCTGTAATGAATAATCTGTGCGAACTGGTAAGAAATGGGCAGTTTTGGTCAACTGATCCACAATGACCCATATTGAATCTTTCTTAGAATGCGTTAGGGGTAGCCCACTCACAAAGTCCATAGTTACTCTTTCCCACTTCCACAACGGAATTTTAACTGGCTAAAGCAACCCAAAAGGCAACTGATGTTCCACTTTAACCTATTGGCAAGTTAGACATTTCCTCACATAGCCGGTAATCTCATGCTTAAGACCTGGCCACTAGTATATCTCACGGAGATCTCTATACATCTTATTTCCACCTGGGTATTAGATACTGGTTGTGGTTCTCATAGTTGTACTTCTGTACAAGGACTACAAAGAAGTAGGACTTTGGCTAGAGGAGATGTGAACTTGCGAGTTGGAAATGGAGCAAGAGTTGCTGCATTAGCTGTGGGAACATACATTTTATCTTTGCCTAGTGGATTTGATTTATGTTTAGAGGATTGTTATTTTGTGCCCAGTTTTACTAAAAACATTATTTCAATTTCTTATTTAGACAGAATTGGTTTTGAGATAATTATTAAAAATAATTGTTGTTCCTTTTATCTCAATAATGTTTTCTATGGTTCAACACAATTGTTAAATGGCCTCTATATTTTAGATCAAATGAATCCCATTTACAACATAAATACTAAAAGATCTAAAATAAATGACTCAAATCAAAATTATCTTTGACATTGTCGTTTGGGCCACATAAGTGAGAAACGCATATCCAAACTCCATAAAGATGGTCTCTTGGATTCATTTGTTTTTGAATAATTTGAAGTATGTGAATCTTGCTTATTGGGAAAAATGACTAAATCTCCTTTTACTGGTAAAGGTGAACAAGCTAGTAATTTATTGGGCTTAATACATTCTGATGTATGTGGACCAATAAATACACAGGCTAGAGGTGGTTTTCACTACTTCACTACTTTCACTCATGATTTCAATAGATATGGGTATGTTTACCTCATGCGCCATAAGACAGAGGCCTTTGAAAAGTTCAAGGAATTCAAAAATAAAGTACAAAATCAACTAGGAAAAACTATCATGACGCTTCGATCTGATTGAGGTGGAGAGTATTTGAGCCTAGAGTTTGATGATCTTTTGAAGAAATATGGGATTGTCGCACAACTTACTCCTCTTGGTACTCCTCATTGGAATAGAGTTTTTGAGAGAAAAAATCAAACTCTGTTAGACATGGTTCGATCCATGATGAGTCATGCTGATCTATTGACTTCCTTTTGGGGACATGCACTTAAGACAGCTGCTTTTACACTAAACCGTGTTCCATCTAAATCGGTTCAAAAGACACCATATGAGATGTGGACTGGGAAACCTCCCAGTATGTCTTTTATGAAAATTTGGGGTTGTGAAGCTTATGTTAAACGTCTGACGTCTACTAAGCTTGAACCTAAATCTGAAAGGTGTATTTTTGTGGGTATCCGAAAGAAACCAAAGGATATTATTTCTTGAATCCCATTGAGAACAAAATGTTTGTTGCTCGGACTAGTGTCTTCCTAGAGAGAGAATTTGTTTCTAGAAAAGAAAGTGGGAGAAAGACTGAACTTGAAAAAATTAGAGAACCACAAGATACCACTAAACTAGAGATAAAACAACAGCAAATTCCATAAGAAATTAAGGAACAAGTAACTGCTATAGAAACACAACTACCACGCAGATCTTTAAGAGAACGCCGTGCACTTGAGAGATATGGATTTCTCATTACAACGCATGGTGACATTCTTCTTTTAGATCAAGATGAGCCTAGGACTTATCAAGAAGCGGTGATGAGCCCAGACTTTGAGAAATGGCTTGAGGCCATGCGATCTAAGATGGATTCCATGTATGAAAACCAAGTATGGACTTTGATTGACCCACTCGAAGGGGTTAAACCTATAGGGTGCAAGTGGGTTTTTAAAAAGAAAATCGACATGGATGGTAATTTACAAACATACAAGGGGTGATTAGTCGCTAAAGGTTTTCGCCAAATTTATGGTGTTGACTATGATGAAACCTTTTCTCCTGTAGTTATGTTTAAATCTATCAGGATCTTGCTTGCCATAGCTGCATTTCATGATTATGAAATCTGGCAGATGGACGTCAAAACAGCTTTCTTTAACGGAAAACTTGAAGAGGATGTGTACATGACACAACCTGAAGGTTTTGTCACTCCAAAGAATGCTAGAAAGATATGTAAACTACAAAGATCCATTTATGGATTAAAGCAAGCATATCAAAGTGGAAACCTTCATTTTAACGATGCAATCAAAGAGTTTGGTTTTATCAAAAATGAAGATGAGTTACAAGAAAGTTAGTGGGAGCACTATCACATTCTTGGTACTGTATGTGGATGACATACTTATCATGGGAAATGACATACCTACCTTGCAGTCTATTAAGACTTGGTAAGGAAGTTGTTTTTCTATGAAGGACTTGGGCGAAGCCACTTACATCTTAGGAGTCAAGATCTATAGAGATAAATCAAGATGACTACTAGGTCTAAGCCAAAGTACATACATAGATAAAGTACTGAAAAGGTTCAATATGGTAGAATCTAAGAGAGGATTCCTACCTATGAGCATGGTATTTCACTCTCGAAAGAAATGTGTTCTTCAACTCCACAAGAGAGAGAACGCATGAGTAAAATTCCATATGCTTCCGCTATTGGATCTATCATGTATGCCATGTTATGTAACCGTCCAGATGTTTCATATGCCTTAAGTATGACGAGTAGGTACCAAGTAGATCCTAGTGAAGGTCACTGAACCACAGTTAAGAATATCCTTAAGTACTTAAGAAGAACTAAGGATACGTTCCTAATATATGGAGGTGAGGAAGAGTTAAGTGTAAAAGGTTACACTGATGCTAGCTTCCAAACTGACAAAGACGATTCTCGATCGCAATCAGGTTTTGTGTTTTGCCTTAATGGTGGTGCTGTGAGTAGGAAGAGTTCAAAGAAAAGTACAGTAGCCAATTCTATAGCAGAGGCCGAGTATATTACAGCTAGTGAGGCAGCAAAAGAAGCAGTTTGGATCAAAAAGTTCATTATTGAACTAGGGGTTGTGCCTAGCATATCAGATGCTATAGAACTCCAATGTGATAACAATGGAGCCGTTGCATAAGCTAAAGAGCCCAGATCTCACCAACGATCCAAACATATACTTAGGCGCTACCATCTTATTCGAGAGATTATCGATCGAAGGGATGTAGAGATATGCAGAGTACCTACAGATGATAACATTGCTGATCCGCTGACCAAGCCTCTGACACAGCAGAAACATGATCGTCACACTAAGTCGTTGGTATTAGATATATGAGTGATTGGTCTTAGTGCAAGTGGGAGATTGTAAGAGTATGCCCAAAGATCAATCATGAGATGTTTGTAATGACATATTTGATTTGCCATGTTTATTAATATAAGGCGTTTCCATTATTATATCAATTTCTTTTCTGTGTGTATAAATAAATTTTTTTTATAATAATGTCCTGAGAATAATATGATTGTTCTTAAAAGATCCTTAGTCAAGTATTATTGTTGACTAGGACAACAATAATGCATTAAGACTAACATGTAGTTGATTGATGATAAAGAGTTATCATTGATATGGAGTGTCAAAATCAATGCATGAATATGTGTGTTAGAGAACAACATATTGGACGAACCCGCTATAAGCATGTTTCTTGGATTATTATGTAATTGTCACAACATTACTCATAGTGATTAATATGTATATGATCCTCAGACTTGAGATCATCATTATCCCAACATCGTGAGTTGTATATTTTGATACAGTCAAATGTACACCATAACTTGTTGTTCTATAAAGGCTAATGTTGGATGTACCACAATCTATGTAGAGGGATATGGTTAATCAATATAGAATAAGTCCCTCTTACATAATGGGAGTAATATCTTAGGCTACTTGATTGAGTGGGACTAGAAATGCATGGCCATGCTCAAATAAGTTGATATGAGATGTCATACTTATTTGTATATCATAGTCTACTCAAGATATCAAGAAACATGAGATGGACTCTGCAAGTATGACTATTCCATGACTTGTGTTCATTCAAGAGATAAAGGACTTAAGGATTAATGCATGAAAGGTAAATCACAAAAGGTTATGTCGAATCATGACTTCTTGTAACTTAGGTAGCAATGATGCATTGCTAGATGCCACTCATTGTATGTAACATTAGAATCATTCTAGTATTACTGCTAACGTTACAAGAGTCTACAGGGTCACACCATATGGTTGAGATGATCGGAATAAAACATAGTTGGTATTGTATTTGGTTATCACATGAATTAAATTAATTATAGAATTAATTTAATTGGGCAATCAAATATCGAACATATTATATGTACAAGGATATTGTACATATAATGAGAACATAATTCTATTAATATATGAATTTGGTTTGTATATAAATTTAAAATAAATATAGTTTACCGAAATCTTTGTTATAATTAATATAATTATAATTTTTAGTTAAAACATTATTATATTTATTTATGTTGTGAATTAAGGTTTGTTATAAATATACCAATTAAAAGGGGAGTTACTGATAGATAAATATAAAAAAACCCTAAACCTTGCTTGTATAGTCTAGCAGGCGTCAAAGCAAAGAAATCTCTAAAACAGTTTTGGAGACTTCTTCCGTTCATTGTCAATTGGGTAGATTACGTAGAGGTCGGAATCTGAAAAGTTGCGACTTGGTTTGATAGTGCTTCTGTATTCTCGTTTCTGAGCCATCACTGTCTATTCAGATTGAAGTTTCGGTAATTTCGAAACCATTATCACATTTTTCCCCCCGATTCGTTCCTTGCACATGGAACCATGGTTTGGATTGCCAAATTTTTTTTTTCCACTACGCCTTAGGGGCATCGGCGTTCCAACACTATTATGTGCCTCTCGCAGTATAGCTTGCCTCAAATAAGTATCTTTAGGTACACAAATTCTACCATGAAAAAAGAGTACCCTTTCACTGTTCAGCCCAAAATCCACTGTATTACCCTTTTCGATCTGACGGAATCGGAGACCCAAAGACTCATATTCTAACTGTTTACTCTTAATCTGCTCAATCCACATTGGTTTAACTTGGAGTTCAACCAATAAGCTACCATCATCAAATAAGCTAAGACAAGCAAACATTGCTCTTAGATTAGTCATAGCCCTACGGCTTAGTGCGTCGGCCACCACATTAGCCTTACCAGGGTGGTATTCAATCAAACAGTCATAATTCTCAAACAGCTCAATCCATCTACACTGCCTAAGATTTAACTCCTTCTGAGTGAGGAGATACTTGAGGCTCTTGTGATCCGTGTAAATGATAAACTTCTCACCGTACAAGTAATGCCTTCAAATTTTCAATGTGAATACCACTGTAGCCAACTCCAAATCATGTGTTGGGTAATTCACCTCATGAGTCCTAAGCTGGCGAGACGCATAAGCTACCACCTTACCCTATTGCATCAACACACAACCCAAACCAATGTGTGATGCATCACTGTAGACAGTAAATTCTTTCCCAGAGCCTGGCTGAATCAAGACAGGGGCCTCAGTCAAAACTTTCTTAAGCTTCTTAAAGCTCTCTTGCTGCACATCACTCCAGTTAAAGGGTACGTCCTTACGTAGCAGCTTAGTTAAGGGCGCGACAATCAGTGAGAACCCCTCTACAAATCTTCAGTTGTACCCAGCCAGTCCCAGAAAACTACAAATTTTTGACACAGCTTAGGCTGCTTCTAATCTAAAATAGCCTCAATTTTCTGAGGATCAACCCTAACAGATACCACATAACCAAGAAACGTTACCTCACGTAACCAGAATTCACACTTGCTGAACTTGGCGTACAGTTGTTTCTCCCTCAAGATTTATAGAACTACCCGGAGATGTTCATCATCTTCATTATCAGTCCTTGAATACACCAATATGTCGTCAATAAACACTACAATAAACCGATCCAGATAAGGTTGAAATGCTCTGTTCATTAGATCTATAAAAGCTATCGGTGCATTTGTCAGTCCAAAAGGCATTACCAGGAACTCGTAATAACCATAACGAGTCCTAAACACCGTCTTGTGCACATCGGCCTCCTTAACTCTCAGTTGATGATACCCTGACCGGAGATCTATTTTAGAGAAGACCGACGCTCCTCGTAGTTGGTCGAACAGATCATCAATCATTGCCAGTGGGTATTTGTTCTTAATGGTCAACTTATTCAGTTGTTTGTAGTCGATGCACATACGCATGGATCCATCCTTCTTTTTCACAAACAAGACTGGTGCTCCCCACGATAACACACTAGGCTGGATAAACCCACAGTCTAGTAATTCTTGAATCTGGGCCTTAAGCTCCACAATCTCCTTCGATGACATTCTGTAAGGGGTGATAGACACCGGAGCTATACCAGGAAGGAGCTCAATCCCAAACTCCACTTCACGTTTAGGAGGTAACCCCTGTAGCTCTTCCGGAAAGACGTCTAGAAAATCCTTAACTGTCCTGATATCCTTTACCGAAGAGTCCTTAACATCTGAAACAATGACGTAGGCCAAGAATGCCTCACAACCTTTGCGAACCAATTTCTCGGCCCTTAACGCAGAAATTACATTACTCGAATAGTTCTGTCATTCCCCAATTACCACTACCTCATCATCTGCCTCAGTTCTCAGTAACACCCATTTAGTGGGACAATCCAAGCTTACCCGGTGTTTAACTAACCAATCCATGCTGAGTATTAGGTTGAGTTCTCCAAAAGGCAGCTCCATTAGATCGGCCAGAAAGATAACTACTTGCATCTCCAAAGGAATATCTCTAAACATCTTATTTACCCGAACGGACTGCCCCAGCGGACTTAGAACAGTAATCTCACTCATAGTGTTTTCAGCCATACTACCCAATATCTTAAACACAGAGCATGCTATGTATGAATGTGTAGACCCAACATCAATTAATGCAGTATAAGGTACATTATGGATAAATAACGTACCCGTAATGACATCTGGAGTATCTCTTTCCTCTCGGCAACGTGCAGCATAAACCAATGTCAGCTACCTTGCCTCAGTATGGCCAGCACCTCTGCCCGGTGCTCCACGACCACGACCCATACCATTTTCACTCTTGGCCTGACCTCGACCTCTCGGTGGCTGCTGACTACCCCGCTGTACATTACCCAAACCAGTAGCTTGCATCTACTCGGGCCTCCGTGGACAATCCTTGACACTGTGCTCCAATGATCCGCATCTCAGAGATTCGTCCATCTTTTTCCAACATTTGCCCTAATGGCGTTTCACACAATCAGTACAAAACTGCGGTCTAGTAGTAGCAGCAACAGCAGGGGTCCTAACTCTGATTGGCCCATCAGCTCTGGGCTTTTTCTTAAATCTCTAAAAGGAATTTGAGGGCTCATCATCCCTCTTACCTCTGCCTTTCCCCCTACTCTGACGCTCAGCACGCATCACATCCTCGGCTATTTTTGCCTTATCAACCAGTGCTGTGAACTCCCGCTCCCTCTGAGGAGCTATCAAGACTCTTATACCATCCCTGAAGCCATCCTCAAATCGAACATACCGCTCGTATTCTGTTGTCACTATCCCACGTGCATAGCGGCTCAGTCGTAAAAATTCGACCTCATATTCAGCCACTGTCCACTCAGTCATAAAAATTTAGCCTCGTATTCAACCACTATCCTATCTTCCTGAGTTCAGTTCAGAAATTACCTCTTATGGGCATCCACATAACTGGCACCCACATATTTAGCCTGGAAAGTAGTCTTAAAAAACTCCCAGGTCAAACGACCGGCTTGGGTGCCCTCTTTGACAGTAAGCCACCACGGGTATGTCTCATCTCTCAACAATGATACTGCCCTTTTTAGCTTCTGATCAGGGGTGCAGTCAAGGTCATCTATGATCATTTTTGTGCCCTCAATTAAAATAATCACTTTAAACCATTGGAAACTATTCTGTTAAAATTTTCAACGTTTTTGAAAAAAAACCCAAATCAGCAATCGAGTTTTACAATCTAGCTCTAATACCACTAAATGTAACACCCAAAACCCAGCCTAGATGTTACGGCTAAATCTGTGATGTCACGTTGGAGTGTGTTGCAAACATAAATTTAGTGAAAAATTCGTTCTACATAAAACTTCCTTTGAGTTCTTAACAAAAATTAGGATGACTTGTTCATTGTGAAAACTCAAGTTATTTTAGGAAAAATACTGATCATATTAGGTTGTCATTAAACTTTAAAACAATGTTTATTACGAAAACTCTCATAATGTGTTACGTAAACGTGATGTTTTCAGAGAAACATTTGTTTGTATTTTCTTGAAAATCTGAGTCCTATTACTAACAGGTAAAATAAAGTAAATAAATCCCCAAATTAAAATAAAACTTTAAGAGGCCTTATTACATAATGAAAACCTAAAAATAAAATCTTAATTATAATATATATAATAAAATAACCACGTCGAGTTGCCACCACTGAGTCCTCCGACACCTCGATACTTCTAAGCTTGGGGATTTCCTGCACAGATAACAAATGGGTGAGTTTGCAAAAACTCGATGTGTGAAATTGCATAATAGCAAACAATCAGAGTAAGCGCAATTTGGGCCTAAGCCCTTTCAGTTCCAGTTAGGGGCCTTAACTTCTTTTTCAGCAGCAGTAATGGTAGTAGTCTAGGCCTGAGCCCATTTCAGTACAGTATGCAACCAAAGAATCTTACCCAATCCATCTGCTACACACCATCTCCGTACCAACCCTACACACCATGCGGGGATAAAATCGACCCACTCAACCCTACACACCAAGTCGTACCGGTTGCGGTACTAAAATAGTATTTGCAGCAGAGCTACCAGTAATATGCTTATAGCCTTTCAATACATTTACTCCAAAATCATTTATCCCACCCCATGTAATCCAACACAATATCATACGTGTATGCAGAAAATGTCATGCTCAAAAACAGTCATACATAATACAGGGGTATTTCAGTCAATTTACCTCACAGGGGTATAATGGTCATTTAATTAGTATGGGGTCTAAGTATACTTACCAACCAAATAGTAGGTCCACAGTCGTCTTTGGCGACCCATGCAACCTTAACAGTCAATTAGTGATAATAGGCCTACAGCCCATATTGCGGGCCCATGTAGGTCCACACGCTCATATGGCCTACAGAGCCCAGAATGGCCTTAGCTGTGTGGTTTACACAACTGGCCTAATACTTAACACACTTTGTGCGATTTTCCCGCATCGCCGCCTAGTTCGGCCTAAAATGGCCTAATCTCGCGGTACTCCATGAAAATGCTTATGGTCGCTTCGCCGACTACACGGCCATGGTTCACACCATGGCCTGCCACACGGGCGGTCACATGCCCGTGTGGTGTCAACAGCCCACTTTTTGACTTTCTGCCAATCTATGCTAATAGCAGTGTGGTTACACATCTGCTTGGGTTCTAGATGCGTACCCCTCTTAGAGTGAACTTGCACCTTACTGCTCTAAACAAACGTAGTCTACCACTCCGAAGACAAACCTTACTCGATACGATTAATAGCTGCCAATCACCAATAGATACAACCAAATATTAAGAACTTAAGAAAAGAACGAATAATACAACCCAGCCGATCGAGGCAAGACTTCCACCATTACCAAATGACTTACCACTTTGACTCACATAGGGTAGAACCAATAATATCAAAAGTAGAGAAATCGGTGGAAAAGATAATTAATCTGTAACGATAAAAAGGAGGGTAGCAATTATAAAATAAAGTAGAAGAAAGAAACAGTGTTCATCCAAGAAAAGTCGAAAGGGAAAACAATAGGGCAGAAACTTACCAGAAAAAATTCAACCAAAGGAGGAGCGATTGAATGATGGAAGGATACAGTATGCGGCCAAGATGCAAAAGGTCAGAAACAAAGGGTTGAGAGAGGGAATAAATATTTGAAAGGAAAAAGGAAGAGAGAATCGGCCAAAGAGCAAGAAAAAGAACCGGCTTAACAAAAGAATAATCAAAAGAAACTACAGAGGAATTGTTACCAAAAAAATGGAGCAAAAACTAAACAGTTTCAGCACTAGTTGCCTTAAACCGATTTTGGCACAAGGAGAATCCTACTTCCGGCAGACAACTCCCCATTCTCCTACTCCACGATTCACTCCACAATTATCTCCCCAAATTCTTCCTTTGACCAGTTCAAATTCCTTTCCCATTCCTCTTGAAATTCGCCCATACACTCCCCTCCCCCTCCAACACTCCAAACACCTACTTGATCAGATTTCTACTACCACTCAATCTCTTACACGACACAGCAGCAAAAAGACACCCCTTGCGTGTAGTAGGACTCAAACTTAAGTCCCCTGGCATTAGAAACATGCCACTAACCCTTGGACTAACAAGCTTTTTATGATATGATTTTTGTAACAGCTCGATTTAGACCCTAATAGGAATGGTGGTTTTGGGACCACGAATCCGAGTTAGAAAAATATTTTAAAATCATTTTCTATGTTTATTTTGTGTGAATTTATATATGTGAAATTTTTGTGATTTAATTTTGTCGTTTAGGTGTTCAATTTAATAAAAGGACTTAATCGCGTAAATAAAAAATTTGGTAGTTTAATATATAAAGGGTTGGATTGTTAGTGGCTTTTAAAGAGGAAGGATTTATGTTGTAATTAACCCATAAATATATTAGTGGGACAGTTTAAGACTTATATTATATGTTTTTATATTAAACTATTAAGGTTATAAAAGTAATTTTATTATTAAAACATATATATGTTATTATAACACAAAATAAACCATGCTTTTATCATTCTTTCTTGACTGAATATAAACCAAAAGAAAAAGAAAGAACAAAAGGCTAGGGTTCGGCCAACTTGAAGCTAGATTAAGGTATGTGTTCAACTCGGTTTTTGATAATTTCTATGTTTTTGAGATCGTTGCTTCGAGTACTACAAGACCCAAGCTTAAATTTTTTATTTTGATGAAGATTTTGAGTTGTGCAATTATTGATAGTTTGTGATTTTTATTGTTTGATGATGAAAAATCAAAGATATGTTTTATATTAACATATTTTGTATTAGAGTTTTTGATGATTTTGAGTAATTAGGACTTAATTGCAAAAAGTAATAATTTGAGGGACTAAAATGTGAAATTGATAAAATATGTGGACTTGTATGAGCATGGGTACTATTCATCCTAACATGGGTATTGTGAAATTTTGAGTATTTTGTGTTTTGCGCAATAGGGACTAAATTGTAAAAATTGTAAATGTCAGGGGTAAAATGGTAATTTGCCCATTTATGTGTTTTTGCACTAAATTGAATGAACATATGTTTGAATGAGCTTAATTTAAATATGTTTAGATCAAGAACCAATGAAATCGGATTTGGACTGGGGAAAAACGAAAGTTGTCGACTAGCAGCCCCGTCCCGTTTTACAACGTCCGAGGTAAGTTTATAAGCAAATAGACGTGTTTATTGGTAATTAAATGTTATGTTTACATGCTGTTATGAAATGTTAGAAATCAAATACATTTTGGCCGAATATGATTACATGTGGCTACTACACTTCTGAGCTCGATTCAACCGAGTTACGACGTCTGAAAGCCCCGTATGAACCTTAGGAATAGCTAGGATATATATGTCATGACATAGGATTCTGATATATGTGTACGAGTAAGTCCATGGCATCGATTTTTGTTTTTGATCTGAGTATACGAGTAAGACCTTGTCTGGGACAGCGACATCGATATGTGGCTACATGTAAGACCACGTCTGGGATGTTGGCATTGTACGATAAATGTGATAATTTGAGTGTCCTATCCAATTCTGAATGGTTCATCAGGAAAAGGTAATTGTGTACGGATTGTGTAATACGAGCTAAATAGCTAGGTATGAGTTAGTTTGATTATTAACAAAAAAATAATAAGGTAAGTGTATTCGGTCTATTGTACATTATTGAATAAGTGTTAAATTTTGCGTATGTGCATTTATGTGTATTCCATAAAATGATTAACATAGGTACATGGGATTATATTATGAACATGTGAACTGGGTACTTGTTGATCATTCGGCCTTGAAGGTCAAATAATTTTTTGTTAATTTTGATTATATAAGCATTGGGTTTAAGTAAAGTACCATTGTATACAAATGTACATGATAATGTTAGTTGAATTCATGTGTTTATGTGAATGAGTATGTATGTGTATTTAATGGTATAGTAATATTATAACTTAGGAAGTTGGTTTCACATTCGGCCATTGTGGTTGTGATAGCATTCGGCTATGTACTAATATGCATGATAATGCTACCATTTAATTCACTTGTAAATCTGAAGTTAAAATTGGTTTTGTTTATACTATTCGGCTTAGCTTGGAAGAAATGATTAAATCTTGAAATTTTTTATTTGTTTTAAACTTACAAAGCTATGTTAGCTTACTCGTGTATTTGATTCTTTGTTTTATAGATTTTGGAGTCTAGCTACAAGCTCGGGGATCGTCAGCCAAGTTCATCACACTATCTACAGCTTTGGTATCTTTAAATAAAACTTGAATTATGGCATGTATAGGCTGGTTTTGAGGTTAAATATTTTGAAAATGAATGTATAAATATGCCATGTGAAAATGGCTTAATTTTCTTGCTTAGGATTGGCTATGGTTACCTATGGTTTGCGTTTATTATAGTTATGGTATTTTATGCTTTTAAAAGTAATGTTTGTGATATGTGCTTGGTTGTGTTTTAAAGTTGGTTAATGGCTTGGATGTGATATGAACATATTGATTTTAACATGTATACCAAGGTATATTAAAAGGTTTTGAATTTGATTCTTGTTTAGTGAAAGCATGTGATCATTTGGTTGGTGTGCTTTAAAAAGGTAAAAATTAAATAGTTTCATATTAAAGATTAAATAGTTAGATTCGAATGTGAAATAAATATACTTTGATATGTTATTACATAGTATGCAAGATCCTTATTTTGACCAGGTAATAAAGAGATGGTTTTAATCAACCTAATAATAGGTATATGCTTATGTTTCTATTTGCGCAAAGAATGGATTAACTTATCTATGATATGGTATTTGGCTATGTGATTTCATTATGGTAAATAATGAGGTTTGTAGTATGCATGTATGTAATCCTATAAAGCATATGTGAATTTGGTTACCATATTTACTTAATAGGATGGGTATGTTACCATGCAAGTTGGCTTGGAATTTGTAAAACATATGCCTTCATATTTTGATTAGTGAAGGGTGAAACATATACATATACTATGATATGATGTTTGTGGTTCAATAATTATGGGACAAATTGTTAGTAAAATATTTGATAATTATATATATTGAAAATATGTGGTAGTAAATTCGGTTGGGGTGTGTGATTCTCTTATTAAGCATGTGACTTGTTATTGAGCTACTATATGTGCTTGAAATTGGTTTAAGTCAATATGGTGAAATACGTTTGGGCTAGGTGAAACATAGTTGCATGTCTTAGGTTTGGTTGTTATTAAATCATAAATGTGACTTGTGATAAAACCTTATTCAAATGTGATTAAGTGTCTATATATATATGTATGTATGTTCGAATGGATGTATTAATTTATATTAATGTATGAAATATGTAAACTCATGTTAACTAATGTAAACAGGCCGCATAAATGATGTAATGAAACTTGTGTTGTTTGACATATAATTTGCACATACGCAAGTCTTCTATTTTGTCTAAAAAAAAATGAAAGGTCTAATGTTAAGTTAATAAAGTTGTTGGTTAGTTATATAATCCATATACATATATAGTTGTTATAACATATGTTGGAACATGTTTTATTTATACTGAGTTATGAATGATACGATTTTAAGTTTGATATTAGATTAAATTATGAATAATAGTGTCATTATAATTTTTGAGTTGTAAAATGTAATGCGTGATTGTATGAACTGTGATATGATCAGTAATACCTCATAGCTCTACTCCGGCGACGGATAAGGGTTAGGGGTGTTACAATATCCCCTCAATTACTTAAAAGCCTACTAGCTGAAGATAGGGATTTATTCAAGTAGAAACACAATTTTGCACAAGCCAAGGCTTGAACCCGTGACTTCCCAGATACTCCCAGAGCACTAAACCACTAAGGCAGACATACATCCACGACACGAACACACAAAAAATAATTTTAACAGGGGTTTTCAGGATTTGGGGCATTACACCATACATTTCATTTATTTCACATTTTAGTCCCCCAATTTATTATTTTTACAATTTAGCCCTAATTACTCAAATTCATCAAACATTCCAATACAAAACATATTAATCCAAAACATATCTTTCATAATTAATCAACTAACATCACAAAACTCAAATATTCATCAAAATGAGAAATTCAAGTATTGTATTTGTACATTACACTACAAAGATCTCAAAAACGTAAAAATTATCAAAAACCGAACAAGTTACATACCTAATTTGAAGAACACAAGGGCTGAACCTTTAAACTCTTTCTTTCTCTTTTTTTCTTTGTTATATTCAGTCAAAAGAATGAACAAATGCATGGATGTTTTAATTTATGTTTTATCATAATACATATTATTTCTTAATTACTAATATATCCTTTATAAAAAAGTTTTACAAACATTATATTCAAGTCCTTAACCGTCCATGATTTATGAATATGGTCTAATTGCAACATAAATACATTATGCAATAAAGACAACAACAATTCGGCCCTTACAAATTAAACCATAATTTTTCCATTTTATGCGATTAAACCCTTTTTATTAAATTGGGCTGAAATTTTGATGAATTTGAGTAATTTGGGCTAAATTGTAAAAATGAGATTTTAAGAGACTAAAATGTGAAATAGATGAAATATATGGACTAAGCATATGTGTAAGGAAATTTTGTGTATTTTGTGATTTTATGAATTAGGGACTAAAGTGTCAAAATGTGAAAATGTGAGGGAAAATTTGTAAAATGCCCTAAATATGTGTTTTTGGATTGAATTGAATGATTTGGTGAATAAAAGAGTTAAATTTGAATTTATATAGATCAAGAACCAAAGAAAACGAGATTAGATCGAGGAAAGTCGAAAGCCGTCGAATAGTCGATTTCATCTGTTCGAATCCGTATGAGGAAAGTGTATATACAAATAAATGTGTTGAAATGAGTTATTTATGCTTATATGCTATTGAACAAAGATGAATGGTTTATTTAATTGAAAATGAGATATCTGGGAAAGTATCGACAAAGTTCTGACATCCAAAAAGTTTCGTATAAACCATAGAAATAGTTAGGATACATATGTCATGACATAGGATTCGATATGTGTTATCGTGTAAGACCACGTCTGGAACGTTGGCATCGACTTATGATTTACATGTAAGACCATGTCTGGGACATTGGCATCGTATTTGAATTCGTGTATGACCTTGTTTGGGACAGTGTCAGTGATATTTGATTACATGTAAGAGCACGTCTAGGACATTGGCATTGTACGAGTTTTCTGAGCTATCCGTCTATCCTTATGATTCCGAATGGTTCAACAGGCATTCTGAAAAAAAATTAATATATGAAATGTGTATACAAATCAGGTACGTTTGAAATGTATACTATTTTTGAGAATAAAAGGTAAGTACATGTGTAAGTGAAGATATATGATATAAGTATGAGAAAATATGCTATATGAGCAAATGAATTGGGATTATGTGAATTGTATACAAACTATGTAGTAAGTGATAGTATTTGGTCATGAATTACAGGAATGATTTAGTTTATAATTTTATTATATGATAAGTTTATTTATATATGGCTTACTAAGCTTTTAAAAGCTTACTTTGTGTTTCTTTCAATTGTTTTATAGATATTGAAGCTTGATAAACCATCATTTATACATATTTTTACCCCATGCTTTGTGCATTTTATGGATGATTTTTCTTAGAATTGGTGAATTTGATGCTCCTAATGCCTAAATTTCATGTTTTATACTTAAGTGAGCATAGGTGAGCTAAAGGAATGAGAAACGAGCCAAAAACGAAGAAATGGGCCAATGTATGAGATCAACGCGGCCTGGACTTCCTTACACGGGCAAACCACACGGTCGTGCCATTCTAACAGGCTCGAACACGACCTAAAGTAATCGCACACGGGCGTGTCCCTACCGAACCCAAGTTGAGTCCAATTTGAAAAAGGCTAATTTTGAGGGCTCTTAGGCATTCCAAAGCCTATAAATACACCCTAGAAGAGGAGAACACACACACACAGAGGAGGGAGCAAGGAATTGCTCAAGGAAAGCCAATTGATCCATCTCAAAAGTCGAATTCACCGTCAAGACGGAAGTTCTCTCCTCAATCCCCCTTCAGAAGTTTTGGGTTTTCTTTATGTTTTGTACTCATTATTCTTCTGAGAGTTTTTCCCTTTTAGTTATGAACTAAATCCCCTAAATACCTAAGGGGGATGAAACCTAAGACGAATCTTGTTATTATTTTCTGAATTGTATGATAAACATTTGACTTGTTCTTAATTCTTGTGTTGATATTCCAGGATATTGATTCAAGTTACGCTCTTATTCAGAGGAGGAATAGACCCTGTCTAAGAGTACATTTGTCATAATTAAGTGGAGTTGATTGCGTGCCTAGAGATAGGGTGACAAGATTTTGCCAGATTAGGGTGAAACCTAATAAAGGGATCCATAGATCGAGTTAATGCAACCCTAAAAAGTTAATTAGAAAGGGATTTCAATTATTCAACCTAGGGTTAGACGTTGTTAGTCTCAAGAGAGATAATAATATAACTTAGGGATTTCTACGGATCAAGTCAAATGAATAAATCGTCTGATTCAGAGTCAGAATAACAAGTAAAGTCTAGGTGGATTCTTCCTTGGGTATTGTCTTAATTCAATCGTTTTCCAAAATTAATCCTCCAATTCTATTTTCTGTGAATTCTTAGTTTAGTTAATTAGTTAGTTAAAACAAACCCCCTTATTCTTAGGCTAGATAATAAATAGACAGTCATTACTAGTACTCTTAGTTCCTTTGGGTTCGACAATCCGGTCTTGCTAAAACTATACTACTGTTCGATAGGCACACTTGCCTACATCGTGATAATAGTTAGTTTCGAGAATGATAAATTATAAATATTTAAAACCTATCACAAAATAACATGATCAAAGCTACCGGAAGCTCGGGGATCATTAAGGATCATCACCACACTATCGAACTCTATTTTGGTACCTTTTGAAAATGTATATATTGAAGTATGGCATGCATAGGCTAGAAGTATGTGAATATGTTTTGTAATGTGTATATATCTAGCCATGTGATATGGCTTGGTTATGGATGTGATTATGAATGGACTTTTGGTATATGTTTTGTGTTCAAAAATGTTATGTTTTGATGCATTCTTGAATGACCAAATGAAATGGTCAATTTGGTAAGTTATGGCATATGCTTATTTTGGAATTTGGTAATAGTTTGGCATAAGAAAGAATGTGAAACTTAGTGATAAGAACATGTATAATTGAATGTGTTTAGTAGGTAAATATGGTATGTTTTAGTTTGGATAATGAGCATGAATTTAGTTGATGAATATATGATATGAATGATGAATGTTTTGTGGTTGAAATTGGTTGGAAATAAAATGTATTTGATGCTCAAATGTTATTTGTTGGGGGGACCCAAAATGGGTGGCAATTTGGCCTTGTAAATGGCCTATTTTTGCCCACACGGGTAGAGACATGGGCGTGTGTCTCAGCCGTGTTGCTCAATGGCCATTTTGAAAAGAGCCTGGGCAGACCACATGGTCGCGCAAATGGGTGTCTGCTAGGCCGTGTGGCCAAGTCAATTTCAAGCACGGGCTAGACACACGGGCATGTGACTGGCCATGTGATCCAAGTCAGTAGCCTTCCTAATTTTCACACGGCTTGCCACATGGATGTGTCTTGTGGCCAAGTGGACAAGTCAATATGTATGCCTTGTTTTGACACGGCCTAGACACACGGGCGTGTCTAATGCCGTGTGAGGCAAATGACCTGTTCACACGGGCGTGTGACTTGTTTAACTTTGAAAAATATTTAAGTTTTTGAAAAATTTTGTATGATCTCTGTTTAGTCCCTACCCCTTTCTAAAGCATGTTTAAGGTCTCGATGACCTATATAGGGACTCTATGGTAATGTTTGATTATGATTTTGAATGATGTTTATGAATTGTTTACAAAATGTTCTGGTTTGTTTAGTAATGCCTTTAACCCTAGTCCGGTGATGGATACGAGTTAGGGTTGTTACAAACAGCTATACTTTTATCTCTTAATTGTTTAACTTCCCGAGCTAAGATCTTGTTTGGTTCTTCACCATAAGTCATATCAGGGCGAATCTCAACTTTTGTCGGTGAAATCACATGTGAAGGATCTGATTGATAATGGTGTAACATAGACACATGAAACACATTGTGGATCCTTTCTAACTCTATCGGCAAAGCTAACTGATATGCCACTAGCCTTATTCTTTCAACAACCCAATATGGCCCAATGAAATGTGGACTCAACTTGCCTTTACGGCCAAATCTAAGAATCTTCTTCCACGGAGACACTTTCAAAAATAATTTATCACCAATCTGAAATTTAATCTCTTTTCCTTTCAAATCTGCATACGACTTTTGTCGACCCGAAATAGCTTTCAAACAATCACGGATTACCTTTAATTTTTCTTTGATTTCTCTAACCAAATCAACCCCGTGAATCTGTCTCTCACTAAGCTCTTCCAATACAATGGAGTTTGACACTTACGGCAATACAATGCCTCATACAGTGCCATCTTTATACTCAACTGAAAACTGCTATTATAAGCAAATTCGACCAATGGTAGATATTTCTCCCAGCTACCTTCAAATTCTAGAACACAACATCGGAACATATCTTCGAGTACCTGAATCGTTCTTTCAGACTGACTGTCAGTTTACGAATGAAATGCGGTACTAAAGTTCAACTTTGTACCCAAAGCCTCTTGTAACTTTTTCCAAAATCTTGAAGTGAACCTCGGATCTCTATCCAAAATAATAGAAATAGGCACTTCATGCAATCTTACAATCTTAGAAATGTACAATTCAACTAACTTATCAAGTGACTGGTTAGTACGTATAGAAATAAAATGAGTCGATTTTGTCAATCTATCAACAACAACCCAGACGACATCTTTCTTTTTAGGAGTTAAAGGCAAACCCGTTACGAAGTCCATAGTAATCCTATCCCACTTCCACTCAGGTACCATCATTGGTTGTAGTAAACCCGAAGGTACTTGGTGTTCGGATTTTACTTGTTGACAAATCAAACATCTCGAAACAAACTCTGAAATATCTCATTTCATACCTGACCATCAATACAATTTCTTCAAATCATTATACATTTTTGTACTACCCGGATGCATAGATAACAACCATTATGTGCTTCATGGAGAATTTTTCTAAATAAGTTCGTCATCTTTCGATGCACAAATTTTGCCTCAGAACATCAAACAATCATCGGATCCGATATGAAAATCTGAATCACTACTCGATTCACAAACAACTCTTTTAGCTTGCAAATCACCGTCACATTTCTAAGCTTCACAAATTTGTTGAAGAAACAACGGTCTAGCTCTCAACTTGGCTAGGATCTAACCATTATTGGACAAAGTCAACCGTATATTCATCACTCTTAAAGCAAACAATGACTTTCTACTCAACGTGTCTGTGACTACATTTGCCTTACCAGGGTGGTAATTAGTTCATAATCCTTCAGTAACTCGAGCCATCTCCATTATCGCAAGTTCAGACCTTTCTGAGTCATCAAGTACTTTAAAATCTTATGATCAGTAAAGATATGACATTTCTCACCGTACAAATGATGTCGCCAAATTTTCAATGCAAAAATGATGGCGGCCAATTCCAAATCGTGCATCAGATAATTCTTCTCGTACAGTTTCAACTGTCTCGAGGCGTAAGCTACCACTTTGCCCTCTTGCATCAACACACAACCCAAACCATTCAATGAAGCGTCGCTATAAATTAAAAATTCTTTTCCCGATTCAGGTTGTACTAAAATTGGTGCCTCAGTCAGTAATGCTTTCAATTTCTCAAAACTTTGTTGACATTTTTCAGACCATTCAAACTTAACATCTTTTTGCAACAACTTGGTCATAGGAGCAGCAATCATCGAAAATCCCTTGACAAAACGTCGATAATAACCTGCTAAGCCCAAAAAGATTCTAACTTCAGATACATTCCTTGGCAATTTCCACTCAACAATTACTGAAATCTTACTTGGATCAACCCGAATACCATCACCTAAAACAATATGTCCCAAAAATATGACTTTTCGGAGACAAAACTCACTTTTATCGAATTTAGCAAATAACTGCTTATCTCTTAAAGTTTGCAATACCGTTTTCAAGTGCTCGGCATGCTCAGACTCGTCTCGAGAATAAATTAGAATATCATTGATGAACACAACCACAAACTTATCTAAATACGATCAGAAAATTCTATTCATCAAGTCCATAAAAACGACAGGTGCATTAGTTAGTCCGAAAGGCATAACAAGAAATTCATAGTGTTCATACCTTGTCCTGAAAGTAGTTTTCGGCACATCAGACTCTTTAACTCTCAACTGGTAGTACCCAGACCTCAAATCAATCTTCGAGAATACCATTGATCCTTTCAACTGATCAAACAAGTCATCAATCCTCAGCAAAGGATACTTGTTCTTTATAGTCATCTTGTTGAGCTGTCGGTAGTCGATACAAAGCCTCATGGATCTTTCTTCTTTACAATTAACACTGGAGCACCCCAGGGAGAAAAACTCGGTCTTGCAAAACCCTTATCTGTCAACTATTGCAACTGAGATTTTAATTCTTTTAGTTTAGTCGGAGCCATTCTATAAGGAGCAATAGATATCGGTGAAGTCCCTGGTACTAAATCAATACCAAACTCAACTTCTCTAATCAGAGGTAACCTAGGAAAATCTTCTAGAAACACATTCGGATAGTTTGTCAACACTGACTCAATTTTCATTTCAGACATCTTTGTATTCAACACATAAGCAAGATAAGCTTCACAACCTTTCCTTACATATTTTTGGGCAGACATCGAAGAAATCACAACAGGTAACTCACCAACTCATCTAAATCAATCCGAAGAGTTTCACTAATTTCACATTTTAGTTCAATAATATTTCTTTTACAGTTCACTATAGCATCATGCAGTGTTAACCAATCCATACCCAAAATAACATCGAATTCATCAAATGGCAACAACATTAAATCAGCCGAAAAATAGTGACCTCGAATTATCAAGGGACAATTCTTGCAAACTCTATCAACTAATACATGTTTGCCTAAGGGGTTTGACACACTATTCACAAACTCAGTAAACTTAATAGGTAAGCTCTTACTAGTTACCAATTTCACACAAACATAAGAATGGGTCGATCCAGGATCAATTAATGCAACTACATTAGTATTATAGAGAGAAAAAGTACCAGTGATAACATCGGGAGATGTCACTTCTTCGCGAGCACGGATGGCATAGGCTCTAGTAGGTGCTCGAGCTTTGGATCTCATAGTTGAATCTTTCATCACACCTTTACTACTAGTTCCATTTCTAATATTCCTTGGTGGCCTACCCCTATTGGTAGTATTACTCAGCCTTGCGCTCTTAAATTTCTCTTTCGCAGTCATTTCAGGGCAATCTCGGATAAAATGCTCTTGAGAACCACACTTGAAACAAGCCTGGTTATTCACACTACACTCACTGGGATGTCTTCTTCCACAGTGCTGACATTCAAGTCTGTTAGACCTTACATTACCCACACTTGCCATTAAAGTAGCTTGAGATTTAAAACTCGAGTATTGTTTCCCATGGTCTCTATGAGAATACCCAGCTGCTACATTCAAACGGAAATACGTTTCCCTAGATTTCTTTAACTGAGATAGAAATGACTTACTCGTCGGTCTTTTCCTCAAATCTGTAGCTTCAAATCAGCTTTCCTCTTCTTTTTATTCAACTCTTCGGCCTTAAAAGCTCGTTCGACTAACACCACAAATTTTTCAGCTCTAAGATCCCAACTAACACACGAATATCCTCATTCAATCCATCCTTAAATCTCTTGCACATGATAGCCTCAGTGGAAACACACTTTCAAGCATATTTACTAATTCTGAGAAATTCTCACTCATACTCTGTCACTAACATACTTTGAAGGTGGTTCGAGACTAAACCAAGAACTTTAGAAAATTTCACATCACTAAGAAAATTTTTCCCTAAACAGGGGTCATACACCCGTGTGGATATCGGACATGCTCGTATGGTTACACATGTCTGTGTCCCAACCCCGTGTAACTTTTTGACATGTAACTCATGACCAAATTAAAATCACACGGCCAAGTCACACGCTCGTGTGCTAGGTCGTGTGGAAAATTAATTTTCATAAAATAGGTGCAGACTTCACATGGCCAGGGCACACGCTCGTGTCTCTATCTATGTGCTCAATTCTGAGCATTCTGTTTTGTAAAAATTAGGGTGCAGGGGACACACGACCTAAACGCATGCGCGTAGGGCTAGCTGTGTGTCACGCACGGCCTAGACACATGCCTGTTTGTCTACTCGTGTGGAAAAAAATAAGGCTATTTACCAAGCTATTTTGTCACCCTTCCATGCACATACCTACACAACAACATACAACACCAATCCAAGCACATACGAACAACAAATCAGCCATAACCAAACCATCAACACCTTATTCATATATTAACATTTATCATACTCAAACTTTACACATATATCAATTCAAATCATGCAAATTCCAACATCCATGAAACAAAATCATCATATAGATATACTTATACCAATATTTAGCCAATTTCAAATGGCCATTTACAAGATGAATTACCAGCCAATATAGGCCAACACATTAGGCCAATTCAATTATGACACATAACAAAATAACCAAGTCCCCTATACATGATATAATTCAAAATAGTGCATTCATTGGTACCCAAAATAATAAGTTGATAGTGTGAGAGGATCTCCGATAGTCTCTGATCCCCGAGCTAGCTTGGTGACACTATAAGGCAAGGGAAAAGAAAGGGGAGTAAGCTATATATCTTAGTAAGTTCCCATGCAAATAATAAGTATCATATCCAAATACTTAACATACAATTAACATGACAATAAATGGCATAAATATTACTAAGTTCTTATAATCATAACTTACTCAATCTTAACTTGTAACACCCTAAACCCAGCCTGGACGCTATGGCCGAGTCTAGCGCGTCACATTGAAGTGTTTTAACAAAAACCTCATTTTCATTGAAAACCCTTCCTTGAGATATGAAACCTTAGTTAACTTATGAAAACACTCTTTTCAGTTACAAAAGCCTTGTTTAAAAAATTTGACTTAAGAAAACTTATCATTTAAAAATTTAGTTGCGGAAACGTAGAAAAACATACTATGACTTAGGAAACCCATGTTCAACTTCTCGTAATTACAATGCATAAAAATGACAATAATCCATATAATAACAAAATGGAAGCCTTATTACAATCAAGTCTGAAACATACTTAATAAAATAGAAACTTATATGCTTTTAAAAGGAAAAAAAACACATCCAAGTTGTCTTGCTAGCTGGCCACCAAGAGTCCCTCCAAACATCAAACCTTCTACTGAGCATCACCTGAAAATAAAATAAAAGAGGGGGTGAGTTTTCGCAATCTCATTGTGTACAACCCTCGACGAGTAATAAGCATTCAATAATCACCATACATCAAACATACAATGCAATGCAGTGCAATCCCATCCCAATAATCCATCCGCTACACACCATCTCCGTCCCCTGATACACATCATGTGGGGATATAAATATCGACCCACCCAACTAATACACATCTAGGGTAGCCCGGTTGCAAAACTACATTCATTTCTATATTGGGCTTAAAAGCCATCGGTGGGTCCACGATTGTCAAGCAACCATGTGATCCTCATATACTTCCTCCGTTCCATAATTCCCAACCCATATACAACCTAAGCTGAATATCATATGTATGCAGCAGATATGCGTGTAACATCCATAAAACTTACATTCAACACATAGGGGTATTTTGGTCATTTTCACTCTTAGGGGCATTTCGATAATTTTTCCTTTATTATGGTTTTCACTTACCTTGGCCCGTTAACAAATCCCATGAGCTAAGATGAATGAATACTATGCACCAGGTAGGATTCCATAAAAGAGGAGGTGAGTCATTAAGACCGCTTAAGTACCAAGATCTCCCTAGATCCAATCCTAGACATGCATATACCCGTTGCCACACCTTAACCCTATGACTTGTCCACAGTCACAATAAATTAATTAAGTTTTATGCAGTCATCATATACTAGGCCCAGAACCCCTTACAAAGCCCAGACAAATTCATATACCTATATAAGGCCCACTAAGCCCAACCATATTCATATGGCCCATCAGGCCCAATTCACATTCATATGGCCCATTAGGCCCAATTCATATTTATATGGCCCATCAAGCCCGATTCACATTTATAGTCATGCTCACATACAATTTTTCATCACATAGCATCAATTATCAATTTTGCCTATTATGGGCCCAACAGCCCATCGGGCCCATTAAGCCTATTATGGTCCGGTTGACCAATTCACAGCCCAAACCCATGGAATCACCCATGAGGCCTCAAAAAAGCTACCGATTTCCCCCTTGTGAGCGTTCGTGTACTCGTAAGACTACCGTAGCCAAACTTTTGGCTTTTCGACATTTCGGCATTTTGGCTTTTGCCGATCTACTTGTGTGTACAGTGTATGTACACTCCTGGTAAGCAAGCGTGTTGCGACTCTCACCCTTCAATTAATTGCATGCTTAATACATATCTTTACTAAAACCGAAACCTCACCATAACCTTACCTTGTGCGACAAGTATAACAGCCCCTTCTTTAATCACTAACCAAGATCAACTCCTAGATCTGCACCAATCTTAACTATTAAAACCAGAATAATAGGTGACTCGTATCCAACACAAGTCCCTTTACCTTAACTATGACCATGCGGCAAACCTTAGCCAATAAGAGAGGAATACTTACCAAAATCGCAAACACCTAAGGAGCAATTCGGCAAAGAGCTAAAACCTGAGGTCCGATACTAATTCCCTACCAAAGTTGATTAGAAAGAGTGAGGGAGAGGAGTAATCGGTATTAACAATACTAGCCGAAAAAAAGATAAGGTACTTACACCAAAAGAGTAATCAGCCCAAGGAAGATTTGGCTTTTCGGCTTTCAAACTAGTATGGTAAATAAGGTTTATTTCGCACAAATTAAAGAAGAAGAGTAGAAGAAGGAATCAGCTAACACAAATGTGAAACAAAGAAAATTGTGTCGAGGAAGGATGGAAATCAGCACAAAGAAAAGAAAGTAAAACAGAGGGTTTTCGGCTTTTAGGGAAAAGGGTTTCTGGTAACAAGGTGAAAGAGGTTTCAGCATTAGCCTGGAAACCTTGCATTTAGCACCTATTTATAGCCCTTGTAGCTAAATTTCTCATACCTAGGTTCCCAATTCGGCTCTACCTCCTCCTCACTTCTCATCTCCTCGTTTTTCTCTCTGATAACCCCTTGATCTTTTCCTCAAATCTCTCTTTTGAACACTCCCCTTGGATTCCATCTTCACGCCACTTCCAACCTTCTAAAAGGCCAAAATTGAACTCCTAAAAAACACTAAGCTAGGATTCGAACCTCGGATCTCATTGCTATCCACTAACGCCACCTCCCTACACCCTAAGTGGCGTCACTTAGCCACTCCTCCACAAGGTTTTTTTGATGCCATTTTCCCCTATCCTTATTTAAAAGCCTAACTACTTGCCATCAGGGTTCCTTTAATAATTAAACTATAATTTCTTCTACCCATAGGTTCGAGCTCAAACCTTGACCAAGACCTACCATCACGTAATTAACACTTAACCGAAAATGCTAAGCACAAAAAGAAACATTTGAGATTTTGGGATTTTTAGGTTTCAGGATTTTTGGGGCGTTACATAACCTTACTGAGGGTTCATCACGTATCGAGTGTAACAGCCTGATTTTGGGTCTAGTTGAAATAGTGGTTTCGGGACCACAAATCCAACGTAGTAAAATTTTCTTTTATTATATTTTTATAGTCTACAATTTCACAAAATGATTTTGTGAAAATTTCATTTGAAAATTTCGACGTTTGGGCACTCAATTTAGTTAAAAGGACTAAATTGTAAAAAAAGTGCAAAAGTTGAGCTCTACATGTTAGAGGTTTCCAATTGTTAAAATTTTAAATTGGAGATCTTTAAATGGTAATTATACCATTAGTTAAGTTGGTGGACAAAAATGCACATGCTTTGGTATATTTCTAAAGTTTTTCATTAAGGGTAATTTAGTCATTTAGTAATTAAAATGAATTTAAAACAAAATTAAAAGCCAATTTTTGTCCATCTTCAACCCTTGGCCGAATTTCACATGAGGAAGACATAGCTAGGGTTTTTCAAGCTTCCAAGCTCGATTGTAAGTGTATCCTAGCCCCGTTTTTAATGTTCTTTACATTTTTTGAGATCCTCGTAGCTCGGTTTAGCTATTTCCACCATTATTTTGAGCTAGGGTTTGTGTTTAAAAATTTACCCATGGATGACATGCATGTGTTTTGATTTTTTATGGAAGAATATGAAAGTTTGGGGTGTGATAAACAACTTTTACTAAGTGATTTTTGATGAAATTGCATAAAAGGACCTATTTGTAAAAGTTGTAAAATTATGTGTAGAAAATGTGATTTAGTGAAAAATGTGAGCTGCTATAAGAGGGAATATGAATCGGCTAGGCTTAGGATCTTAGAAAAATAAGTGCTTTTCATCTTACGAGCCTAGGGGTAAAATTGTAAATATTTAAAACTTTAGGGGCAAAAATGTAATTTTTCTATAGTCTATTTTTGGACTAAATTGATTAATGTGAGTATTAAATGAGTTAAATGTGTTATTATAGATAAAAAAAGATAAGGAATTGACCTTGATCGAGGAAAAGAAAAGGTTATGGACTAAATTGCAAATTCGTCATACTTTGCACTGAGGTAAGTTTCTATGTAAATAATGCATTGTTTTTACTTACGTTATCACATTTATTATGTTTTATGAAATGTGGCTGAATATTGAATGCAATTGGCAAGTATCGAAGAGTGAGAAATTTCCCAGTTGAGCATTAGGAACAGAATAGGATACAAGTGACATGTCACTAGTGACTCAAGTGTGGTACTATATGAAGGCCACTTTGAGAAAAGATAGCTTGGTCACAAGTGCGGTACTATGTGAAGGCCACTTTGTGAAGAAAGATAGCTTTGGTCACAAGTGTGGTACTATGTGAAGGCCACTTTGTGAAGAAGGTAGCTTTGACTACAAGAGTGGTACTATGTGCAGGCCACCGGGTATCCGTTATTATTCTGATGTATTCAACGGGAAATGACTAGGTGTAATTGATTATGACCATGTGATGAATAAGTTCAGGTACGTGTGTGTAAACTTATGATCAATGTGCTCGATATGTGATCAAACTTTGGTAAGATTGATATGGAGTAAGTGTTACAATGAAAGTTACTACAAAGAAAACATGAAAGAGTGAAATTTAGTAATAAAATAGTTTTGGACAGCAGTAGTTATGTGACTTTGAAAAATCCCAAAAAATGGTGGAAATATAATTAGAGGTTGAATAAGATATGAAATTAAACCTTATTGAGTATATTTTCATATAAAGGAAACGTTGTAAGCAAAAGAATTTCAAATTATGAGATATTTTAATTTTTGTGAGACAGAGTCAGAATGATTTCGGAATCCCTGTTCTAATTTTGGAAGATCATTAAAAATTGTACAAAAATAATTATCAGTTATAATTTATATGCTTAAAATCCTTAATGAGTCTATTTAAAAAAATAAATGGAAACATCATCTGAATCCTGTATGAGGAGATAATAATTTTTTAGTGAAGAGGGGTCAAAACTGCTGGATAGTGAAATAGGGGTGATTTTAAAGAATAAACTGTACTTATTGGTGAAACAAAAAATTCTGAAAATTTTATTATAAGAATATATGTGAGTCTAGTTTCTGGAAAAATTAGTGGATCTTAATTTGGAGTTCCATAGCTCCAGATATAAATAATTTAGTGACCATGAGTCGAATAGAAAGCTTGTTTTGAACATGAGTAAATTGCGGATCTATGTGTAGTTATGATTGTATTACTCTGAAAACATATTTTGAGGATTTATAAAAGAATGTTAATAATTTGTTTATTATTTACATACCTACTTACTAAGCTATATGCTTACTCCCCTCTCTTTTCTCTTGTTTTATAATGTCACCAAGCTAGCTCGGGATATAGAGATCGTCGGAGATCCATCCACACAATCAACACTCTTTTGGTAGTTTGAAAGCAATATATTGAATTATGGCATGTATAGAGGACTTGGTTTGTAACAGCCCGATTTAGACCCTAATCGGAACGGTAGTTTTGGGACCATGAATCCAAGTCAGAAAAATATTTTAAAATTATTTTCTGTGTTTAATTTCTGTGATTTTATTTTTGTGAAATTTTCATGATTTGATTTTGTCGTTTGGGTGTCCGATTAAATAAAAGAACTTAATCGCTTAAAATGAAAATTAGGTGGTTATTTCTAAAAGGACTGAATTGTACTTGGCTTTTTAAATGGAAGCCTTTATGTTGCAATTAGCCCAATGTTAAGTTAAGTGGACGGTAATGGGCATGTTTTATATGATTTTATAAATTTATGACTAAGGTTAATAAGGTAAATAATAATAAGTTAATATATATGATATAATATATGATAATTAGAATAAGTGCTCATATTATTCCACCATAGCCGAAACTTAAACAAGGAAGAAAAAGAAAATAAAACCTAGGTTCAGCACTTTTAAGCTTGATTCAAGGTAAGTTCTAGCTCAGTTTTTGATAATTTTTGCGTTTTTGAGATCGTTGCTTCGAGTACTACAAAACCCAAGCTTTAATTTTTTATTTTGATGAATATTTTGAATTGTGCCATTATTGATAGCATGTGATTTTTGTTGTTTGATGATGAAAAATGAAAGATATGTTTTAGATTAACATATTTTGTATTAGAGTTTTTGATGATTTTGAGTAATTAGGACTAAATTGCAAAAATAATAAGTTGAGGGACTAAAATGTAAAATAAATGAAATATATGGACTTGTATGGTAATGGGTATGATTCGGCCAAACATGAGTGTATTGAAATTTTGTATATTTTGTGTTTTGTGCAATAGGGACTAAATTGTAAAAAGTGTAAATGTCAGGGGTAAAATGGTAATTTTCCCATTTATTTGTTTTTGGACAAAATTGAATGAAAATATGTTTTAATGAGCTTAATTTGAATATGTTTAGATCAAGAACCAAAGAAATCAGATTTGGATCGGGGGAAACCGAAAATTATCGACTAGTCGATCCGTACTGGTTTTTCATTGTCCGAGGTAAGTTTATAAGCAAATAGACTTATTTAGTTTTAAATAGATACAAAATATACATGCTGAAATGAAATTTATGATTTTATTTAAGCTATAGCCGAATATGATATAGCTTAATTAATATGTTTCCGAAATTGTTTCGACCGAGATATGAAGTCTGGAAGCCCCGTATGAACCTTAGGAATAGTTAGAATACATATGTCATGACATAGGATTCCGATTTGTGTGTGGGAGTAAGACTATGGCATCGATATGTGATTCTGATATGTGTTTATCAGTAAGACCCTGTCTGGGACAGTGGCATCGACATGTGACTACATGTAAGACCACGTCTGGGACATTGGTAGTGTACGACTTGTGGGATTATTTGAGTGTCCTATCAAATTTTGAATGGTTCATCGAGCAAAGGTAAATCGAGTTCGAATGTGTTAATTGAGCTATATACCAGGTATGAATTAATATATTACTTACTTGAGGTAAGTTACGTAAACACCGTGACTATATATTATAAATCTTGTATGGTGCAAATAAAGTAGAAAATGTGTATGCTATGTGTATTTGGCTTATTGAATGAATAGTTAGTATGTCATGAATAACCTATATATATGTGTAAATATAATGAGGTATTTTCGGTTATATAATTAATATATGTATATGCAATATTATTTCGATATTTGAAATTTTGCATTTGAGTGAATATGTACTAAATTTTAATATGACTATTTGCCTTTGGAAGTTGTTTACTAACATGATAAGTGACTATATGAGTATTCGACTAAATAAGGAGTATGTGTGCATATTGTCATATTGTGATTCTTGAACTTGTTTTAATGGTAAGCATGCTTGATTATTTGGTGACATTTTGGACCCGAAATGTTGAATGATGACAATTAATTTGTTTATGTAAGTATTCGGTCAAGGTAAAAAGAAATGGTGTATGGAAGTGTATCATTGTATCTTATATGTGGGTTTAAGGTTAAGCTTTGGTCATGATAATATAATTCGGCTTAATAAGATAGGTTGAATGCATTATTGAACTGTTTATTTGCTTATAGCTTACTAAGCTAAGATAGCTTACCTTGTGTATCTTGTTACTCTGTTTCATAGATTTTGGATTCAAATTACAAGCTCGGGGATCGTCAGCAAAGTCCATCACACTATCTGCTGTTTTGGTATTTAAATAGTCAAACTTGAACTATGGCATGTATAGGCTGGATTTCATTTTGAAATACTAGATTTTTGGGTTGTGTATAATCTAGCCATGCGAAAATGGTTTAAGTGTTATGTTTGAGTTTGGTTTGACTAGACTATTATTTGAGCTCATTTCAATTATTTTGCTATGTGCCATGGTTTGGAAGTAATTATGATATGCGTTTTGAGTATTGAATTTGATTATAAATCTTGGATGTGGTATGAATGTGGTAGCTTGGATGTGTATTACACTAAGATAAAGACTGCATGTGGATGTTGTTTATTATACTTAGTTTCGATCTAATATGTTTTTGGTAATAATGATTTATGAGATTGGTTTGATAATTCGGTAATGGGAACGTTGAATAGGTGCGTGGATTAAATATGTAATTCGGCTTGCATGGCATTAAATAAGGAAAATGTTCCATGATTGTTTTTGTCATTTACTTGGTATGAATTTAATAGTGTAGCTTTGGAACCTAGGGTAAATGCGCACTAGTATTTAAACCTTAAGGCATATTCAGTTATATTATATTGAATTAAATTGTATGTGTAGTTGTTTGCTAAATTATAAAATAAGTTTTCAATTAGTTATATTATGAGCTTATACTGAAGTTGTTAATTGTGTCCGAAAGTAGTTTTAGTTTAAAAATGTTGTAATGTACTTGACCTTTATGTAACATGTTACATCTCTTATATATTAGTTAATTATTTAACCTCAAGTATGATTTGCTAATAAGCTATATTCGAAAATACTAGGAGTCTTTATTTATGCATGTATATATATGTTCGAATGGGTTCATTAAATTTTATTAATGTACAAAACATGAATTACATACAGATTAACAGTATGGTGTTGCATGTAATAATAAAGAGGGTAATAATGAAATTTATTTTGCATTAATGTATAACCTATGCAAGTGCACGGATTATTCAAGAAAAGGTCTAATATTCAACAATAAAGATATTGATGAGTTATATGTTCGGTATATGTATAAGTTATGCTGATGTACTTTGAGATATATTTTATTTATACTATGTGATGAATGATAAAATTTTTAGGTTCTGATATATGAAATGATTATACTCATTGATGTGATATTAATGTCGAACTATAATATATAATGTATAGTTGTATGAATTGTAATATTATCGGTAATGCCTCATGACCCTAATTCGGTGACAGATACTGTAACGCCCCGTACCCGAGACCGTTGCCGGAGTCGAACACGAGGTGTTAACAGCCTTAATTCATTGCTTAAACAGCTCAAACAATTTAATTTTAGAAATTCCAGACAAGCTGGCTAATTGCGTCATAGTCGCTTAAAAATTCATATCTCAAGTTCTGAAACTCAAAATCCAATTCCGTAAATTTTCCCTAAAACTATACTCATATATCTATTTACTAATTTGTTTCTAGAATTTTTGGCTAGGCCAATTAGTACAGTTTATTAGTTAAAGTCTCCCCTGTTTCAGGGTTCGACTGCTCTGACCTCTGTGTATTACGAATTAGATATCTCTCTGTACAGAATTTCAATGACTATGAAGTTTGTTTCTCTTAAAACTAGACTCAATAGAAATCTGTACATATAAATTATGACTTCTAATTATTTTTATACAATTTATGGTGAATTTCCAAATTCAAAACAGGGGATCCAGAAATTGCTCTGGCCCTGTTTAACAGAAATTTAAGCATCTCATAAAATATAACTCATATACCTGTTTTGTTTCTTCCATATGAAAATAGACTCACAATTCTTCAATTCCATATTTTATTCATCATCTAATTATATCTCTACTATTTTTAATGATTTTTCAAATTCACGTCACTACTGCTGTCTGAATCTATTTTATGGTAAATTTTACCTATTTCATGGTTTCCATGGATTACCTAGCAATTTGACATACATAACACCAAATATGATCATAATTAGCCATTCCAATGGCTAATCATTACCAAGCATTTTTATACTACTCAATAACCATATCATAAGACGATATATACAAAATGATTATAATTCTATACATGCCATACTCAAAATATACAAGCCATTAAGCCAAGATGGTATACGGATAGTGTGAGCGTGCCTCCGACCGTTCCCGATTTCCGAGCTGGCTTGTCAACACTACAAGGAATGAAAAGGAGGAAGTAAGCATAAATGCTTAGTAAGTTCACATGCAAATAGCAAGTAACATAACCATATAAGCAAACATAAAACATCATTTGCATAATCATCACCAAGACATTCATATCATATTTTCATTTATCATCTTACCATATTGTTGTTATATCGATTTTTCAACCCGAGGGTTAAGTACATACCTGTTCAAAGTATCCATTTCACAACACTTACCAATACGTCCCTTTCATCTTGAGTATTCCTCCATTTGAGTAGAACTTTACCCGTTGAACACATCGGAATATAATTCGGATACATGGAAAGTTTGCACATAAGTGTCACATATGTAGCCAAGCTACTATGTAACCCGCCCATAAGCGAACTCGAACTCAACTCAACGAGCTCGGGTGTTCTCATCCATAAGTGAACTCGGACTCAACTCAACGAGCTCGGATGCCTAGTTACATTTCACGAACTCGGACTCAACTCAACGAGTTCGGACATTTGCATCCATAAGTGAACTCGGACTCAACTCAACGAGTTCGGATGCCCAAATATCCCAGTGACATGTCACTTGTATCCTAATCCATTCCTAAGGTCCAACGGGACCTTTTTCCCAATCATGTGTCTCAACCATCTTCTACGGAATACCGATACCGATACTCGATAGTATTTCACATTTTCCAAGTATATCACATAATTTGACATATTATCAAACAATTATCACGAGTATAATATTTCATAATAATTGTCATATCATTTCAATAACATAAAAACATTTAAAATAATAACTATGTTACAAACATTTACATATGAACTTACCTAGTATGCGAAAATGGCTACTTTTACCATTTCGTCCACAACTTGGTATTTTCCCCATTTTAGCCCGAATTTCATTTTTCCTTGCTCTATCATTTAAAATATAGTCTAATTAGGACTCACATTATTCAAATTGACCCAAAATCATATTTTGGAAAAATTACAATTTTGCCCCTAAACTTTTGCATATTTACACTTTTGCCCCAAAGCTCGTAAATTAAAATTCAGCCTATTTTCTTATGTTTTATGACATGCTGATCATTTTTCCCTTCTATGGCAACATCAAATTCTCACTCTAACATGTACTTATGACTATTAGGTATTTTTACCGATTAAGCCATTTTGCTCGTTTTCACTTAAAACCGAGTAGCACAAGTTGTCTAACATAATTTAAAACCTCATATTCTATCATAAAACACCAAAATACACAAATTCACCTATGGGTATTTTTCCAAATATAAACCCTAGGTTAAATTATTGCTAAGCTAAATCAAGCTACCGGGACTCTAAAAACGTAAAGAACTTGAAAAACAGGGCTAGAATGGACTTACAATCGAGCTTGGAAGCTTGGAAAACCCTAGCCATGGTTTCTTCTTGCTATATTCGGCCATGGTGAAGAAGATGAGCGAAATTGGCTTTTAATTTTGTATTTTAATTCATTTTACCCCTAAATGACCAAAATGCCCTTACTATTAAACTTTCCAAAAATTCCATCCATGTCCAATTTTTGTCCATAAACTTAGAAATTGGTAAAATTTCTATTTAAGACCTCCTAATTAATATTTCAAAACAATTTCATATTAGAAACTTCTAGAATGCAGGTTTTACAAATTATTCGATTTAGTCCCTAATTTCAATTTAAGCACTTTAGGCATAGGATTTCATCACGAATTTTTCACAGAATCATGCAATCATATCATAAACATCAAAATAATTATAAAATAATTATTTCTATCTCGGATTTTGTGGTCACAAAACCACTATTCGACTAGGCCCAAAATCGGGATATTACAACTCTCCCCTTTTTTGGGATTTTCGTCCCTAAAATCTTACTGAAAAAAAGTCTTCACTTTTAATCTCATATTCGGTGCCGAAGAACTTTCACTTAGATTGTACCTCCAATACATCTCTTTAATTTCTCATATGATCTGAAAGCTTACATCTCAACTCTCAACTATTCTTAAATTTTCAACCCTTCTCAGTTTCCCATGATATCATGACATAAAACCCGGATCTTAACTTGATTAATAGAGACCAGAATTTCAAGAAATCCAACAATCAAAGAGACCTGAATTTCCATGAATCTGATGAGTAGGAATTCATTCAATACAGATATGATTTATAGATCTCGCCAAACATTTAACAATAGGATACATCACATTTTCCTCTTTCTGCCATGGAAATAATTCTGATATGGCCTCAAGAATAATCCTTCTCATTTCCATCCCAATATCAACACTAACAAGGATAATTTTGATAGATCTCAATGCTCGGCTTTAACCCCTTTAACAACTCCGATTTTATGTAACATCGAATGCTCTAAACTATCACATTACCTCACTGTCTTGAAACACATCACAATTCATACAACAAAGATATTATTGAAAGTCGAAGTCTTTACTCAATGTAGACTAGTCTAGTTCAGACGCTTCGGTTACCAATATCCTCATCTATCCAAACTTTGTCAACATGTAATAAACTTTTCAGCTTTCACAAAATGAAAACCTTATCATTCGTAGTGACTTTAACTAATATCAAACTTTTTCTAATAAATATACACTTCTCGTTCAGACTATTTACTCTTTTATCTGTACAAAATGAAATTCTATTATCAAACTTGGGAAAAATAATCCTGAAATAATTGTTGCATGAAATCTTTCAAATAGATAATTCACCATACCGACTGAAACTCGCGCTTTTATCACTTATGTCTTTACTGATGTCAAATCCTTACACAGAAATTAGAAAAAAAAAACCCCTAATACTAAAATCACCACATTACCAAGATCAAATTAGAAGTTTAGTCATATTTGACATGATTATCACGAGCTGAAGAACGCACTTCGAACACGAGTCATAATTGACAAATTATGGAACAAAGATAACAAGAAAACCGAATAAAGAAATCCAAAATAGAGAAATCCAGAATAAAGAAATCCAGAATAAAGAAATCCAAGATACGATACTATGCTGGAGAATCGAAAACCAAGCCGGAGAATTGAAAACCAAACTCATAGAGAAAATACGGAATACCCCGATAATTCTTCAAAGAAAGAAAGTCCAAAAGAAAACATCATTTAATCCCACTAGAATCAAATATAACAAGAACAATATATCTTCCCATACATATATATCAGATGAAGCATCAAGTAGAAGAAACAGAATCATAATATCATATGTATTCTCTTATCAATTCTTATCAGATGAAATGAAATAGAATACCCGATGAAATAGAGCAATATAAATTATAAACCAATCAGACTACCAATGCTTTCATCCAACACCAGGATTAAAAGACATTCTCATATAACAAGAATTTCTTCAGAAGATCAATAGCCATAGAAATATTTCTGTGAACGGGTAAACACATAGAACATCTCAAAAGAGACTGCTAAATCTGTCCAGTCATAACTATCACACTCAGATAGTTCACATTTCAAATATCATTTTCCCAACTAGTTCTGCCGTCACAAATTTCATATTAAACCATTCACTAAAGAAGGCCAGTTCTGAATAAATTTCGATTTACACTTTTCTCGACCTTGCACCTGAGTAATTCGGTTTACCAAGGAGAATTCCTTTTCTAACTGGGACAGTGCAAAATTCCAATAATCTTTACGTCAACCCGATACTTTACCGGCTCTGACTTTACTTATCAGCTCATTTTCAATCTCTGATCATACTTATAATTATTCTATCACTGAACTCTTTGGGTTCTCAACCGGAAACTTATTCAATACAAATCTCACAAAATTCCATTATAAGTACCATTTCGGTAAGGAGGAGGGGTTGTAGGACCTCTGACTCGACTTTCTTATACATACACATATGACACAACTTCCATCATCATAACAACATCATCAAAATCATGTCATTCATTCATGTTGGCTTACACCAATTTTCCTATTGTCCCATTTAGACAATATACTTATGCATACATTCTATGTTTTCTAGATAGCTTTACTTATCCATTCATTTAATTAAATTAAGTCATGCTCATGACATCATATAAGGCCAAACAAACATAGATATTTGCACCACAATCATAACTTTCATTTCGTGCATCATCATGTACATATCATTACAATCATATAATTCAATCCAACAATTTAACACAAATAAATTCATTTCATTATAATCCTTTATCTCATAAAAATTATATATCATTAGCATTCATCAACATTCGACGTCCAAATAAAAACAAGGACATTTTCATTCGTATCATAATATTATGACTTTTATTCAGGACATTTTCATTCGTATCATAATATTATGACTTTTATTCATACCTCTACTACTTTCTATTTATTCCGTTCATCTTATCAAGTAAGCCATATACACTACATCATATGAGCATTAAGCAAATATGAATATTTATCACATATGTATCATAAACCTTTATTCATACTTTTCTGAATTGATACTTATCATAATCATAATTTTACTCAAATACCTTCACATAACATTGAACATTGTCGACGCAGCTCGGTTGGAGAGTACCCTGTCTAAATAAGACGGTACTCATACGCGTCGGAAGACATCACACTATCACAGATCAATGGCATGTATAGCTAAACTTTTACACATGCTAGGTTATTTCGAGAACTGACTAAACCTGCTCTGATACCACCAAATGTAACGTCCCGTACCCGATACCATTTTCAGAGTCGAACACGAGGTGTTAACAGCCTTAATTCATTGCTTAAACAGCTCAAACAATTTATTTTTAGAAATTCCGGACAAGTCACTAATCTGCGTCACATGATCGCTTAAAAATTCATATCTCGAGTTCGAAACTCAAAATCCAATTCCGTATATTTTTCCTAAAACTAGACTCATATATATATTTACTAATTTTTTTATAGAATTTTGGCTAGGCCAATTAGTACATTTTATTAGTTAAAGTCTCCCCTGTTTCAGGGTTTGACTGCTCTGACCTCTGTGTATTACGAATCAGATATCTCTCTGTACAGAATTTCAATGACTATGAAGTTTGTTTCTCTTAAAACTAGACTCAATAATAAATCTGTACATATAAATTATGACTTCTAATTATTTTTATACAATTTATGGTGAATTTCCAAATTCAGAACAGGGGATCCAGAAATTGCTCTGGCCCTGTTTCACAAAAATTTAAACATCTCATAAAATATAACTCATATACCTGTTTCGTTTCTTCCATATGAAAATATACTCACAATTCTTCAATTCCATATTTTATTCATCATCTAATTATATCTTTACTATTTTTAATGATTTTTCAAATTCACGTCACTACTGCTGTCTGAATCTATTTTATTGTAAATTTTACCTATTTCATGGTTTCCATGGATTAACTAGCAATTTGACATACATAACACCAAATATGATCATAATTAGCCATTCCAATGGCTAATCATTACCAAGCATTTTTATACTACTCAATAACCATATCATAAGACCATATATACAAAATGATTATAATTCTATACATGCCATACTCAAAATATACAAGCCATTATGCCAAGATGGTATACGGATAGTGTGAGCGTGCCTCCGACCGTTCCCGATTTTTGAGCTGGCTTGTCAACACTATAAGGAATGAAAAGGAGGAAGTAAGCATAAATGCTTAGTAAGTTCACATGCAAATAGCAAGTAACATAACCATATAAGCAAACATAAAACATCATTTGCATAATCATCACCAAGACATTCATATCATATTTTCATTTATCATCTTACTATATTGTTGTTATATCGATTTTTCAACCCGAGGGTTACGTACATACCTGTTCAAAGTATCCATTTCACAACACTTACCAATACGTCCCTTTCATCTTGAGTATTCCTCCATTTGAGTAGAACTTTACCCGTTGAACACATCGGAATATAATTTGGATACATGGAAAGTTTGCACATAAGTGCCACATATGTAGCCAAGCTACTATGTAACCCGCCCATAAGCGAACTCGGACTCAACTCAATGAGCTCAGGTGTTCGCATCCATAAGTGAACTCGGACTCAACTCAATGAGCTCGGATGCCTAGTTACATTTCACGAACTCGGACTCAACTCAACGAGTTCAGACATTCGCATCCATAAGTGAACTCGGACTCAACTCAACGAGTTCGGATGCCCAAATATCCCAGTGACATGTCACTTGTATCCTAATCAATTCCTAAGGTTCAACGGGACCTTTTTCCCAATCATTTGTCTCAACCATCTTCTACGGAATACCGATACCGATACTCGATAGTATTTCACATTTTCCAAGTATATCACATAATTTGACATATTATCAAACAATTATCACGAGTATAATATTTCATAATAATTATCATATCATTTAAATAACATAAAAACATTTAAAATAATAACTATGTTACCAACATTTACATATGAACTTACCTAGTATGCGAAAATGGCTACTTTTACCATTTCGTCCACAACTTGGTATTTTCCCTATTTTAGCCCGAATTTCAGTTTTCCTTGCTCTATCATTTAAAATATAGTCTATCACATTATTCAAATTGACCCAAAATCATATTTTGGAAAAATTACAATTTTGCCCCTAAACTTTTGCATATTTACACTTTTGCCCCAAAGCTCATAAATTAAAACACCAAAATACACAAATTTCACCTATGGGTATTTTTCCAAATATAAACCCTAGGTTAAATTATTGCTAGCATAAGCTAAATCGAGCTACCGGGACTCCAAAAACGTAAAGAACTTGAAAAAGGGGCTAGAATGGACTTACAATCAAGCTTGGAAGCTTGAAAAACCCTAGCCATGGTTTCTCCTTGCTATATTCGGCCATGGTGAAGAAGATGAGCAAAATTGGCTTTTAATTTTGTATTTTAATTCATTTTACCCCTAAATGACCAAAATGCCCTTACTACTAAACTTTTCGAAAATTCCATCCATGTCCAATTTTTGTCCATAAACTTATAAATTGGTAAAATTGCTATTTAAGACCTCCTAATTAATATTTCAAAACAATTTCATACTAGAAACTTCTAGAATGCAGGTTTTGCAAATTATTCGATTTAGTCCCTAATTTCAATTTAAGCACTTTAGGCATAGGATTTCATCACGAAATTTTCACAGAATCATGCAATCATATCATAAACATCAAAATAATTATAAAATAATTATTTCTATCTCGGATTTTGTGGTCACAAAACCACTATTCCGACTAGGCCCAAAATCAGGATATTACAGATACGGGTTAGGGGTGTTACATTTTATTAGTATCAGAGCTACGATTTAGTCTGTTCTAGGACTAACATAGTGTGTGTGAGTCTAGCTATACATGCCATATTATATATTGTGATAGTGTGATGACTTTTGACATCTAAAAATGTATTTTTATATAGTAAATGGATCCCGATAGAGTTGTAGCTGATGATGTCGAGAGTGTAGTGCCTGCTCCCAAACAAGGGATAGCGCCAGTTGATTCTTGACCAACTTTGAGTAACCAGGAAAATGAGGCTAAACAAGGCTTCTATCAAATGATGACTGATTGGTTTACTCAATATATCTGGACTAACCTGGTTGCACAACAACCTCTACCCCCGATTAATCCATCTTCGATGCCTGCTGTACCTCAAGTAAGTGATCCGTTGAGATTGTATAAGCCACATGTTGATAAAATTAGAAAACATGGGGCTGAAGAGTTTAAAGCTATTGATGATGATGACACTGAGCGGGCTGAGTTCTGGCTTGATAATACCATCCGTGTGTTTGATGAGTTGTCCTGTACCCTAGATGAATGTTTGAAGTGTGCCATATCCTTGCTTTGAGACATAGCATACCACTGGTGGAATACCCTAGTATTAGTAGTTTTGAGAGAGTAGGTGACCTAGGAATTCTTTTAGACTGAGCTCCGTAAGAAATATATCAGTTAGAGATTTATCGATCAGATGCATAAAGAATTTCTGGAGCTGAAACATGGTCTGTAACGACCCGTACCCGAGACCGTCACCGGAGTCGAGCACAAGGTGTTACTAAACTTAATTTCATCAATTAAACAGCTTAAACAATTTGTTTTTAAAATTTCTAGACAAGCTGACTAACTGCATCACAGTCACTTAAAAATTCATATCTCGAGTTTCGAAACTCGAAATCCAATTTCGTAAATTTTCCCTGAAACTAGACTCATATATCTATTTACTATTTTTTTCTAGAATTTTTGGTCAGGCCAATTACTATAGTTTATTAGTTAAAGTCTCTCCTGTTTCAGGGTACGACTACTCTGACCTCTGTGTATTACGAATCAGATATCTCCTTGTACAGAGTTTCAATGACTATGTCGTTTGTTTCTATTAAAACTAAACTATATAAGGAACCTGCACATATAAAGCATGACTTCTAATTATTTTTATACAATTTATGGTGAATTTCCAAAGTCAGAATAGGGGATCTAGAAATCGCTCTGGCCCTGTTTCACAAAAATTTAAACATCTCATAGAATATCATTCATATACCTGTTTTGTTCCATCTATATGAAAATAGACTCATTAAGCTTCGATTCTATAACTTATTCATCATTAAAGTTCATTTCTACTATTTTTAGTGATTTTTCAAATCCACGTCATTGCTGCAGTAATATTCTGTTTTATAGCAAATTTTACTTTACTATAAATTTACATGGACTAAATAGCATTTTAAACATACATGGTATCAAATATGATTTAGATTGGCCATTCCAATGGCTAATCATTCACAAACTCTTTTCTTGCCAAAGCATAATCATATCATAAGATCATTTACACAAATTGAGTATTTTGCCATACATGCCACATTCAAGATACACATGCCATTTTACCAATTTAGGCCTTCAGATAGTGTGAACGAGTCTTCGACCTATCCTGATTCTCAAGCCGGTTTGTCAAAACTACAATGAAGGAAAAAGGAAGGAGTAAGCATAAATGCTTAGTAAGTTCACATGCAAATAGTAAGTAACATAATCATGCTATTCCACATAAAGATATCATTTGCATAAACAACACCAAGACATTCATGTTACATTTGCATTTAATATCATGCTACGATTTCATCATACCTGTCAAATTTTCTCATTTACCACACTTACCAACATGCCACCTTCGTTTTAGGCATTCTCCTTATTCTCTTAAAATTCACCCGTTGAACACATCGGAATATAATTCGAATACACGGAAAGTTTGTACATAAGTGCCACATATGTAGCCAAGCTACCATGTAACCCGCCCATAAGCGAACTCAGACTCAACTCAATGAGCTCGGGCGTTCGTATCCATAACTGAACTCGGACTCAACTCAACGAGCTCGGATGCCTAGTTACATCTCACGAACTCAGACTCAACTCAATGAGTTCGGAACTCAACCATCCTAGTGACATGTCACTTGTATTCTAATCTATTCCCAAGGTTCAAACGTGCTTTTTCCTCAATTACACATCTTTGCCGTCTTCCACGGAACATCGAAACCGATACTCGGTAGCAATTTATACTTTACATATTATTCAATAATAACCATAAAGCATAATATTTCATGATATTAATCATCATATCACATAAATAACATTAAATTACTTAAAATGACAATTATGTTACTACATTTACACATGAACTTACCTCGATACAAAATATTAGCAATCAAGCCTATTCCTCGAAACCTTTGTTTTTCCCTTGATCACGACTTGAATCTCGTTTCTCTTGATCTATAATGCCAAATTAATCTTATTTAATACATACATTTATCAAAACAGCCCCAAATATGAACTTTGGAAAAATTACCATTTTGCCCCTAAACTTTTGCAAAATTACACTTTTGCCCCTAGGCTCGGGAATTAAACTTCATCCCATTTTCTTATGTTTTATGACATGCTGATCATTTTTCTCTTCTATGGCAACATAAAATTCTCATTCTAACATGTACTTATAAATATTAGGTATTTTTACCGATTAAGCCCTTTTACTCGTTTTCACTTAAAACCGAGTAGCACAAGTTGTCTAGAATAATTTAAAACCTCATATTCTATCATAAAATACCAAAATACACAAATTTCACCTATGGGCATTTTTCCAAATATGAACCCTGGGTTGAATTATTGCTAGCATAAGCTAAATCGAGCTATCGGGATTTCAAAAATGTAAAGAACATTAAAAACGAGCATAGGAATCACTTACAATCAAGGCTTAGAAGTTGAAGAAACCCTAGCTATGGAGAGAGCAAAATTCGGCAACAACTATATGGAGAAGATGACTATTTTGTGTTATTTTTCTCATTTTATTTCATTTAATATACAAATGACCAAAATACCCTTAATACCTTTCTTTGAAAATTTTCATGTACAAGCCCATTTTTGTCCAAAATTTTAGAAATTGGTCAAATTGCTATTTAAGACCTCCTCATTAATATTCCAAAGTAATTTCATACTAAAAACTTCTAGAATGCAAGTTTTGCAAATTATTCGATTTAGTCTCTAATTTCAACTTAAGCACTTTATGTATAGAATTTCGTTACGAAATTTTTACACAATCATGCAATCATATCATAAACCTTAAAATAATTATAAAATAATTATTTCTATCTCAGATTTGTGGTCACGAAACCACTATTTCGATTAGGCCCTAATTCGGGATATTACATGGTCAGATGACAGTGACAGAGTACGAGCGAAAATTTGTGAGACTCAATCGGTATGCCTGAGAGTGTGTTTCCACTGAAGCCATAACGTGTAAAAGATTTGAAGATGGGCTGGATGAAAACATTAAACTGTTAGTTGGCATACTTGAGATAAAAGAGTTCGTGGTACTAGTTGAGAGAGCTTGCAAAGCTGAAGAGCTCGGGAAGGAGAAAAGAAAAGCTGACTTTGAAGCTAGAGATGCACGTAAAAGAACATCCGGTAAGTCATTCCAGTCGGCATCAAAGAAGTTTCGAGCTGATTTCAGCCGTTCTAAAGCCACTTCAGGTTACTCCAAATGGGATCAAAATAGACTGCCAGTGAGCTCGAGAGCTACCATCATTGCGAGTGTGGGTAACATCAGATCAAATCAACCCAAGTGTAAACACTATGGTAAACAACATCTTGGTAATTGTAGATTGCATGATCGGGCCTGCTTTAAATGCGGATAGACAAATCATTATATTTGAGATTGCCTAATGTTAGCTGAGGAAAATCTAGTGCAGAATACGAGATCGGGTAATACTGCAGCTCGAGGTAGACCACCCAGAAATGCTGGTAATCCGAGTAGCAGTCAGAGAGGGACTAAAGATACAGCTGTTAGATCTGAGGCTCGTGCACCTGCCAGAGCCTATGCTATATGTGCACGAGAAGAGGCTTCATCCCCAAATGTCATTACTGGTACATTCACTCTTTATGATACTAATGTAATTGCATTGATTGATCCTGGTTCTACTCATTCTTATGTGTGTGAGACATTGGTATTCAGCAAGACTCCACCGGTTGAGTCTACTAGGTTTGTGATTAAAGTGTCAAACCCCTTGGGCCGGTGTGTTATGGTTGACAAAGAATGTAAGAATTATTCCATGATGGTTCGAGATCCGTGCTTTCCGGCTGATTTGATGTTGCTGCCATTTGATGAGTTCGATATAATTCTGGGTATGGATTAGTTGACATTACAGGATGATGTTGTAAACTGCAAAAGGAAGACTATTGATTTACGGAGCCAGAATGATGAGATTATTCGAATTGAATCTAGTGATTTGTATGGTTTACCTGCAATAATTTCTTCGATGCTAGCTCAGAAATATGTGAGGAAAGGGTGTGAAGCTTATTTTGCTTATGTACTTGATAGTAAAGTGGCCGAAAGAAACATCAAATCAATACCTGTTGTATGTGAGTATCCAGATGTGTTTCCTGAAGAATTACCGAGTTTGCCACCTATTCGAGAAGTAGAGTTTGGTATTGAGTTAATGCCTAGAACGTCTCCGATATCCATAGCTCCGTACAGAATGGCACCTACAAAATTAAAAGAACTGAAAGCTCAGTTGCAAGAATTAACAGACAAAGGTTTCGCACAACTGAGTTTCTCTCCGTGGGGTGCACCTGTGTTGTTTGTGAAAAAGAAAGATGGAACTATGAGAATGTGCATCGATCATAGGCAGCTTAATAAGATGACTATAAAGAATAAATATCCAGTGCCACGGATTGACGATCTGTTTAACCAGTTGAAAGGGGCTACAGTATTTTCGAAGATAGATTTGAGGTCAAGCTATTATCAATTGCGAGTTAAAGACTCCGATGTACCAAAGACTACTTTTCGAACGAGGTACGAACACTATGAGTTTTTGGTTATGCCATTCAGACTCACTAATGCACCTGCTATTTTCATGGATTTGATGAATCGAATCTGAAAACCGTATCTGGACCAGTTTGTGGTTGTATTTATAGATGACATTTTGATCTACTCTCGTGATGAAGCTGAACATGCCGAGCATTTGAGACTTGTGTTGCAGACCTTGCAAAGATAAGCAGTTGTATGCGAAATTCAGTAAATGTGAGTTCTGGTTAAGTGGGGCCATGTAGTATCAGTATCAGGTATTCGAGTTGATCCGAGCAAAATTTTAGCCATACTTGATTGGAAACCACCGAAAAATGTTTCTGAAGTCTAAAGCTTTTTGGGACTTACTGGTTATTATAGGCGGTTCGTGAAAGGTTTCTCTATGAGTGAAACTCCGATGACAAAGCTATTGCAGAAGGATGTAAAATTCGAGTGGTCAGAAAAGTGCCAGAAAAGCTTTGATCAGTTGAAAGCCCTTTTGACTGAAGCTCAAGTACTAGTTTAGCCAGAATCAGGTAAATAATTTTTTATTTATAGTGATGCATCTTAAAATGGTTTGGGCTGTGTTTTGATACTGGAAGGCAAAGTTATAGCTTATGTCTAGAGACAGTTGAAACCACATGAAAAGAATTATCTGACACATGACCTGAAATTGGAGACTATTGTGTTTGCATTGAAAATTTGGCGTCATTATCTGTTCGGTGAGAAATGTCATGTTTATTCTGATCACGAAAGCCTGAAAAATTCAGAGTTGATGCTGATGACTATTTGAGATTCAGAGACCGGATATGCATTCCGAGGAGTTCAGAATTGATTCAGATGATTTTGAATGAAGCTCACAGCAGTCAGTTATCTATTCACCCAGGTAGTACAAAGATGTATAATGATCTGAAACAACTTTACTGGTGGCATGGTATGAAACGAGATAGTTTTGACTTTATTGCAAGATGTTTAGTCTGTCAACAAGTAAAAGCTGAACGTCAGGTGCCTTCAGGATTACTTCAACCTATAATGATACCTGAGTGGAAGTAGGATAAAGTCACGATGTATTTTTTATCTGGTTTATCGTTGACACCGAGCAAGAAAGATGTAATCTGGGTTGTTATTGATAGATTGACTAAATCAGCTCATTTTGTTCCGATACATACAGATTACTCACTGGATAAGTTGGTTGAATTGTATGTCTCTAAGATTGCGAGATTACATGGTGTGCCTATGTCTATTGTTTCGGATAGAGATCTGAGGTTTACATCGTGGTTTTGGAAGAAACTACAAGATGCACTAGGTACGAAATTACATTTCAGTACTGCTCTCCATCCGCAAACAGATGCTCAGTCTGAGCGAATCATTCAAATACTTGAGGATATGTTGAGATGTTGCATTCTTGAGTTTGAAGGTATGTGGGAACGATATCTACCTCTGATTGAATTTGCGTATAATAATAGCTTTCAATCGAGTATCAAAATGGCACCTTATGAGACTTTTGGCACCTTATGAGGCTTTGTACGGTCGTAAGTATCCTACACCATTATACTGGACTAAGCTCAGTGAAATTAAGATACATGAGGTTGACTTGATCAGAGAAACTAAACAAAAAGTGAAAGTAATTCGTGAAAGTCTAAAAGTAGCATCAGATCGTCAGGAACCTTTTGCAGACTTGAAACACAAGGATATAGAATTTCAGGTCAGAGATAAAGTTTTCTTGAAAGTCTCACCGTGGAAGAAAATACTCAGATTTGGTCGCAAGGGTAAATTGAGTCCGAGGTTTATTGGGCAGTATGAGGTAATAGAGCGTATCAGGCCAGTTGCTTACAGATTATCATTACTACCTAAGTTAGAAAAGATCCACAATATTCCACATTTTGATGCTCCGTAGATATCGGTCTGACCCTTCACATGTGATTAGTCCGACTGAGGTTGAGATTAAGCCCGATATGACATACGAGGAAGAACCGATTCGTATTCTGGCTCATGAGGTTAAAGAGTAGCAAAATAAGAAAATTCTGTTAATTAAAGTACTGTGGCATAAACACAGGGTTAAAGAGGCAACGTGGGAACCAGAAGATGCAATGAGGGAACGCTATCCGAACCTATTCACCAATAAGATTTTCGGGGACGAAAATCCCCCAGGGGGAGAATTGTAACAGCCCGATTTAGACCCTAATCAAAACGGTGGTTTCGGGACCATGAATCCGAGTCAAAAAAATATTTTAAAATTATTTTTTGTGTTTAATTTGTGTGAATTTATGTCTGTGAAATTTTCGTGATTTAATTTTGTCGTTTGGGTGTCCGATTAAATAAAAGGACTTAATCGTAAAATGAAAATTAGGTGGTTATTTCTAAAAGAACTGAATTGCACTTGGCTTTTTAAATGGAAGCCTTTATGTTGCAATTAGCCCAATTTTAAGTGAAGTGGACGGTAATATGCATGTTATATATGATTTTATAATTTTATGACTAAGGTTAATAAGGTAAAATAATAATAAGTTAATATATATGATATAATATATGATAATTAGAATAAGTGCTCATATTATTCCACCATAGCCGAAACTTAAACAAGGAAGAAAAAGAAAAGAAAACCTACATTCGGCACTTTCAAGCTTAATTCAATGTAAGTTCTAGCTCGATTTTTGATAATTTCTACGTTTTTGATATCGTTGCTTCGAGTACTAAAAAACCCAAGCTTTAATTTTTTATTTTGATGAATATTTTGAATTGCGCCATTGTTGATAGCTTGTGATTTTTGCTATTTGATGATGAAAAATGAAAGATATGTTTTAGATTAACATGTTTTGTATTGGAGTTTTTGATGATTTTGAGTAATTAGGACTAAATTGAAAAAATACTAAGTTGAGGGACTAATATATAAAATAAATGAAATATATGGACTTGTATGGTAATGGGTAAGATTCGACCAAACATGAGTATATTGAAATTTTGTATGTTTTGTGTTTTGTGCAATAGGGACTAAATTGTAAAAAGTGTAAATGTTAGGGGTAAAATGGTAATTTTCCCATTTATTTGTTTTTGGACAAAATTGAATGAAAATATGTTTGAATGAGCTTAATTTGAATATGTTTAGATCAAGAACCAAAGAAATCAGATTTGGATCGGGGGAAACCGAAAATTATCGACTAGTCGATCCGTACTGGTTTTTCGTTGTCCGAGGTAAGTTTATAAGCAAATAGACTTATTTAGTTTTAAATAGATACAAAATATACATGCTGAAATGAAATTTATGATTTTATTTAAGCTATAGCTGAATATGATATAGCTTAATTACTATGTTTCTAAAATTGTTTCGACCGAGATATGAAGTCTAGAATCCCCGTATGAACCTTAGGAATAGTTAGAATACATATGTCATGACATAGGATTCCGATTTGTGTGTGCGAGTAAGACTATGGCATCGATATGTGATTCCGGTATGTGTTTATGAGTAAGACCCTGTCTAGGACAGTGGCATCGATATGTGACTACATGTAAGACCACGTCTGGGACGTTGGCAATGTACTTCTTGTGTAATTATCTGAGTGTCCTATCAAATTTTGAATGGTTCATCGGGCAAAGGTAAATCGAGTTCGAATGTTTAATTGAGCTATATGCCAAGTATGAATTAATATATTACTTAATTGACGTAAGTTACGTAAACACCGTGACTATATATTATAAATCTTGTATGGTGTAAATAAAGTAGAAAATGTGTATGCTATGTGTATTTGGCTTATTTAATGAATAGTTAGTATGTCATGAATAACCTATATATATGTGTGTAAATATGATGAGGTATTTTCGGTTATATAATTAAAATATGTATATGCAATATTATTTCGATATTTGAAATTTTGCATTTGAGTGAATATGTACTAAATTTTAATATGACTATTTGCCTTTGGAAGTTGTTTACTGTAACACCCCAAACCTGGCCTAGAAGTTAGACCCGAATCAGGCGTGTCACATTGAGGTGTTTTTCGAAAACCATGTTTTCATTAGAAACCCTTCTTATTTAAAACGTAGTATATTGAAAACTTCTTAATTTTATTACCAAAACTCCTTTTTACTTTGCAGAAGATAATTCTAAAAGTAATTGATTTTCAAAAATGTGATGTTTTAAAAGTTAAGTCGCGAAAATGTAATGTTTTGAAAACAGTTGTTGTTTTGGAAAATCGTGTCCTACTTCTAACAGATATTAGACATACTAAATAAACTTTCCAAATAAAAGGTTAAGGAAATAAAGAGGCCTTATACAACCCAAATCCAAAACCAAAGTGCTTAACTAAATAAACAAAATAGAAAAACATGTGCAGTTTTGTGGTCGTCTCCGAGTCCCTCTACGACACCGATCCACCTAACGCTGGGGATTACCTGCACGGTTAATAAACAGGGTGAGTTTACGAAAACTCAGTGCGTAATTCCCTTACTAGAGTAACAATCGATATCTGAAACAAAAATGAAAATAGTCCGGGCTAGAGCCCGTTAACAAAGAATAAAGATGCCCAATTCGAGCATACGTGGGCCAAAGCCTATTACAATGTCATTTGGGTCACAGCCCATAACAGAATCAATTGTGCCCAGCCCAAACTAATAACAGAGCAGAATGTGTAAATGCATGGATGCATGCAATCCCATCCCAATAATCCAACCGTTACACATCAACTCCGTCCCCCGGTACACGTCATGTAGGGATATAAATATCGACCCACCCATCTGATACACATCAATAGTACCCCGGTTGTGGTACTACCTTCATTACAGCAAAGCTGCTAATCATATATTAGGATTAAAAAGCCTTCAGTAGCGGTATTATAATTGGCACAAAACCATCGGTAATTGTATTATGTTTGGCACATAGCCATCAGGGACGGTAATATAATCGGCACACAGCCTTGGGTAAATATGATCTACACAGAGTCATCCATAAGTATGTTAGGCACATAGCCACAGGTAAATACGTTTGGCACAAAGCCATAGTCCAGATGGCACAGAGCCATTTTTAGGTTGGCACAAAGCCACAATCAGAATAATTGGCTATAAGCCATCGGTAGCTGTTTCATGTTAGGCACATAATCATCAGCGACGGTAATACAGTCAGCACATAGCTTCGGGTAAATATGATCGACACAGAGTCGTCAATAATCATATGTTGGGCTTAAAAGCCACCGATGGATCTACGGTCGTCAAGCAACCATGCAATCCTTAATCGGTGGATCCACGGTCATCAAGCAACCATGCGATCCTTAATCGGTGGATCCACGATCGTCAAGCAACCATGCGATCCTCAATTTCTTCCTCCGTTTCACAATTCCAACCCCATGCAATATGTCGTGTATGTCATGCTAAATCATCACGTGTATGCAAAATGGCCATGCTCAATAACAATAATTTAAACATATATTAAAAGCATATCAGTTTTAAAACCACAGTCAAGTCAGTTAAAACACAGTCATACAATCACAATCAATCAGTCAAATTCATAGTCCAAGTCAGTCATTTACCCACAAGGGCAAAACAGTCATTTTACCCTACAGGGGTATTTTAATAATTTTACACTACAAAGGTAATCTAGTAATTTTACAAATCGGGGGTATTTCGATAATTTTACTAATCGAGGATATTTTGGTAATTTTATAAATCAGGGGTATTTTAGTAATTTTATAAATCGGGAGTATTTCGGTAATTTTACAAACTAGGGGTATTTCGATAATTTTATAAACTGGGGGTATTTTGATAATTTTACAAATCGATGGTATTTCGATAATTTTACAAACTGGGGGTATTTCGATAATTTTACAAATCGGGGGTATTTCGGTAATTTTACAAACTGGGGGTATTTCGATAATTTTACAAATCGAGGGTATTTTAGTAATTTTACAAACTAGGGGTATTTTGGTAATTTTACAAATCGAGGGTATTTCGATAATTTTACAAATTGAGGGTATTTCGGTAATTTTACAAACTAGGGGTATTTCGATAATTTTACAAATCGAGAGTATTTTGATAATTTTACAAATCAGGAGTATTTCTGTAATTTTACAAATCGGGGGTCTTAACGACCCAACAGAAGGTCCACCTTCGCCTCGAGCGACTTAAGTAACCTAAATAGTTCTAACGGTGCAAATTGGCCTAAGGCCCATTACTCAGCCCAAGTGGGCCCACACGCTCGTGTTGCCTATTTAGCCTAAATTCAGTTACAGCTATGTGACCTACAAAGCCCAGTCCAACATTTATCACTTGCCGTGGATTTAATCTATGTGGGGCCCACGGGCCTATTAGGCCCACACGGCCTATGCCATGCACACGACGTGACAAGCCCAACTACTTCCCACCTAACAGTTAGATTTACTCAAGCAAGCCCATGGGCCCATCGAGGCCCAAAACAGCCCCAGCACACGAGAACACTCGTGACGGCCTCTACAGTCTATCGCCCATGATCTGTGGGCTTGATTTACCACACGAGCGATCGCACGCTCGTGAAGCCCCAAATGCCGAAGTTTTGACTTTTCGACTTTTGCCAACTTTTAACAAAGAAGGGCGTGAATACACACCTATTTATGAGCGTAACGCCCTAAAAATCCCGAAATCCAAAAATCCCAAAATCCAAAAATCTCGAAATCTCGAAATTCCTTTATTTTTGATTTTGATGAAAATTGTGTTTAATATTCTTATCCAAGCGATAATTTTAGCAGGTCTTAGCTAAGGTTGAGTTCGAATTAAGGGGTAGAAGAAATTATAATTTAATTATTAAAAGAATCAAGGCTGACAAGTAGGTGGGCTTTTGAATAAATGAAGAAACAATTGGACACAAAAAGAGCCTGTGGTGGAGTGGCTAAGTGACGCCACATAAGGTGTAGTGAGGTGGCGTTAGTAGCTAGCAAGGGGGTCCAAGGTTCGTATCCTAGTTTAGTATTTTTTAGAATTTAATTCTGGCCTTCTAGAAGGATGGAAGTGGCATCAAAATGGACTCCAAGGAGAGTGTTCAAAAGAGAAAATTAAGGAAAGGATCAAGGGGTTATCAGGGAGAAAAACGAGGAGATGAGAAGTGAGGAGTAAGTGAAGCTGAATTGGGAACTTGGGCTTGAAGAATTCGGCTATAGGGCTATAAATAGGTGCCGAATGGGAGGGTTGAGAAGTTAATGACGAATTTCCCTTCACTTTGTGCCAGAAACCCTTTTCTCTTTAAGATCCAAAAAGCCGAAAACCCTCTATTTTACTTTCTTTTCTTTCTGCCGATTTCTATTCTCTTCTACACAATCTTCTTTGCCGATTTCTTCTACTACTCTTCTTCTTTAATCTGTACCAAATAAACCTTATTCACCATACTTAGTTTGAAAAGCTGAAAAATTGAATCTTCTAAGCGTCGAATACTTTTTGACTGAATCTAGTGTAAGTGTTGCTCTTCCAATTAGTTTTTCTTTGTTTAGTATCAATTATTATCCCTCACTCTTTCTAATCAACTTTGGTAGGGAATTAGTATCGGATCTTGGTTTTTAGCTCTCTGCCGAATTACTATTTAAGGTGTTGCGATTTTGGTAAGTAATCTTCTCCCATTGGCTACGGTGGCCGAATGGTCATAGTTCTGGTAAGGAGACTTGTGTTGGATACGAGTCACCTATTATTCGAGTTTTAATAGTTAAGATTTGTGCAGATCTAGGAAATACGTTATCAAGGAAAAAGCGATTAAGGATTGGGCTCAAGGTAAGGTTAAGGTGAGGTTTTGGTTTTTGAGTAAATAAGTATTAATCATGCAATTAATTGAAGGGTGATATTGATTGTAGGTTTGGGCTAAGGAGATCGCATCACGCTTGCTTATCAGGTGTGTACATATACTACACACATACAATGATTTGGCAAAAGCCGAAAAGCTGAAAAGCCGAAAAGCTGAAAGTCGAAAAGCCGAAAGGTTGGCTACGATAGTCTTGCGAGTGCGCGAAAACTCGTAAGGGGGAAATTGATAGGTTGCCTAAGGCCCACGGGCGATTCCGTGGACTTGGGTTGTGATTTGGCCACATGGGCCAGATGGGCTAAATGGGCTCGATGGGTTGCTGGGCCCATAATAGGCAAAAACTGAATATTGATGCTTTGTGATAGGAATTTGTATGTGAGCATGAATATGAATGTGATTGGGCCTAACGGGCCATATAAATGTGATTTGGGCCTAATGGGCCATATACAGGTGATTTGGGCCTAATGGGCCATATGAATATGATTTGGCTTAATGGGCCAGATCCAGGTATGTGAATTTGATTGGGCTCTGTAAGGGGTTTTGGGCGTAGTATATGATATCCACATAAGACTTAATTAATTATTTGCGACCGTGGACAAGTCATAGGGTTAAGGTGTGGCAACGGGTATATGCATGTCTAGGATTGGATCTAGGGAGAGCTTGGTACTTAAGCGGTCTTAATGACTCACCTCCTCTTCTCTGGAATCCTACCTGGTGCATAGTATTTTTTCATCTTAGCTCATGGGACTTGTTAACGGGCCAAGATAAGTGAAAACTGTAATTAAGGGAAAATTACCAAAATGCCCCTAAGGGAAAAAATGACCAAAATACCCCTAGGTGTTGAATGTAAGTTTTGTGGATGCGACATGCATACATATGATATTCCGCTTAAGTTGCATATGGATTGGGAATTATGGAACGGAAGAAGTATATGAGGATCGCATGGTTGCTTGATAATCGTGGATCCACCGACGGCTTTTAAAGCCCAATATGTAAATGAAGGTAGTTCCGCAATCGGGCTACCATGGTGTGTGGGTTGGGTGGGTCAATATTTATATCCCCACATGGTGTGACGGGGGATGGAGCCGGTGTGTAGCGGATGGACAATTTGGATAGGATTGCATTGCATGATTGATGAATGATGTTTTTTTTAAATGCTTGTTTTCTTGTCGAGGGTTGTACACACTGAGTTTTCGAAAACTCACCCCCTCTTTTATTTTATTTTTAGGTGATGCTCAGTAGAAGGTTCGATGTTTGGAAGGACTCTGGGTGGCCAGCTAGCAAGATGATTTGGACTTGGGTTTTTTTTTCAAGCATTTAAGTTTTTACTTCTTTTTAAGTTTGTTCCAGTCCAGATTGTAATAAGGTTTTCATTGTGTTATTATTACTTGAATTATTATTATTTTCAATGTAATTACAAGAAGTTGAACATGGGTTTTCTAAATTATAGTATGTTTTCTATGTTTCCGCAATTAAATTTTTAAATGATAAGTTTTCTTAAATCAAATGTTTCAACAAGGTTTTTGTAACTGAAAGGGTGTGTTTTTTTAAGTTAATTAAGGTTTCATTTATTTTAAGAAGGGTTTTCAATGAAAATACGGTTTTTGCTAAAACACTTCAATGTGACACACCAGATTCGGCCATAACGTCTGGGCCGGGTTTGGGGTGTTACAATGAGAACGCGCTGAAGTCCATGATCACCAACCTTGGCACATCCTGCATTGAGTCTTCCTCCCAACTCATCTGGTTTGCTCTATTTAAAGCCAGCTTCTCACCAATTCTCATGTTAGCTTCCCGATGTGGGATTGCTTTCAACCATTAGGAAAAATTCCTCATTCTTATGACCACTTCAACCATAGAGTTCTAGTCCAACTCCACATCCTTCACAACTCAAATAGCAAAATAAATACTCCACTGCGGATCCCAAGACTTGAACCTCAGACCTCATAGTTACACAACACGCCACCTTGCCACTCCACCAAAGGCTCTTTCTGTGATAAAAATGTCTATAATTAACTTTAAGACATATGTGCCAGCGTCTAGATAAAAACCAAAATTAATTATAAAAGCCAAGACTTGAACCCAGGCTCCCTTGCAACCTTAATAACGCCACAACCACTAGACCACATGCTTCCTTGTGTCATTTATTTAACACAATAATTTAAAAGGCCATCATCCAAGCATGGTCTTATTCACTTAATACCAAAATTTTTGCTAAAGCCCAAGTTTGAACCTAAGATTTCTCCAACACTTCTAAGGGCCATTAACTACCAAAGTAGACATTTAATTGTGTCATTTCCTTGCACAATTAAATACTTATATACAACCTCCTTACGGACCCATACTCAAGGCCCAATACTTCTAGGCCCAAATTCAGGGTGTTACAATTCTACCCCCTTAAAGATATTTCGTCCTCAAAATTTCCAATTATCTGAACAAGCGCTTAGCTCAACCTACACCACTATGCTCCCATTGCGCACTTTAATTCCAAACTACACTAATACACTTTTAACTTAATCTCAAAACCTCTCACACCCAACCAAACATCTAACCACAGAAGCAAACAGATATTTACCACACATGCATACAATTTCTATATTCAAACATCACATCCAAACAAAATGCACCTGACTTAAAAAGAACTGTGCAATCATGAACCCGATGCTCCTTAGACCTGCATCTGAGACACGCTCCTGACTTCCTCCAGCATTCACTTGGATGGCGCCTTTTGCAACGCTCGCAAGCAAAACAGTTTAGACGCATCTTAACGCATTTCACAGAACGGGGCCCTGCTTCAGAGGACTGTGATCCCTCTTCCTGTTGCACTCCAAATGCCTAGCCTGAAGTGTTTCACCATATGCCTTAACTCTTGCTTGGAACACTTCTTCTAGCACTTCCCTTACCAGTCGGGTCAGTGCCTGCATACCAAGCTCCGAGTTATTGTTACTCGAAGTTGGCGGACTTACCTTGACTATAGTTTCCTGAACCATCTCATGTTCTGGGGAGACGAGCAACTCCTCACGACCTTGCTTACCTTCGGAATCCATCATAGTCCTGTTGCTAACTTAAACAAAATCTGATTTCCAAAACATATACCGAATAAATACAAAATCTAACTTTAAGTACAGTCTAACAGAAAACTTACAGATTCGACGCCAGAGACTTGGTAACCACACTTTCAGGAAAATATTCGGAAAAATATTTCAAGTACTTCAAATATTTTTGAACCTTTTTGAAACAATTCTTTCAGAAATCCAATTTTAAAACCCATTTCACAGTCGATTTTTACAACTTGGCTCTGATACCACTAAATATAACACCCCAAACCCATCGTTGAAGTTAGACTTGAATCTGGCGTGTCACATTGAAGTGTTTTTTGAAACCATGTTTTCATTAGAAACCATTCTTATTTAAAATGTAGTACATTGAAAACTTCTTAATTTTATTTCCAAAACTCCTTTTTACTTTGAGGAAAGTAATTCTAAAAGTAATCAATTTTTGAAAACGTGATGTTTTAAAAGTTAAGTCGCGAAAATGTAGTGTTTTAAAAACAGTTGTTGTTTTGAAAAACCGTGTCCTACTTCTAACAGATATTAGACATACTAAATAAACTTTCCAAATAAAAGGTTAAGGAAATAAAGAGGCCTTATACAACCCAAATCAAAAACCAAAGTGCTTAACTAAATAAACGAAATAGAAAAACATGTGCAGTTTTGGGGTCGTCTCCGAGTCCCTCTGCGACACCGATCCACCTAACGCTGGGGATTACCTGCACGGTTAATAAATCGGGTGAGTTTACAAAAACTCAATGTGTAATCCCCTTACTAGAGTAACAATCGAGATCTGAGAAACAAAAATAGAAATAGCGATGCAGGCTAGAGCCCGTTAACGATATAAAGATGCAGTCCGATTCGAGCATACGTGGGCAAAAGCCTATTACAATGTCATTTGGGTCACAACCCATAACAAAATCAATTGTGCCCAACCCAAACCAATAACAGAACAGAATGTGTGAATGCAAGGATGCATGCTATCCCATCCCAATAATCCAACTATTACACATCAATTCCGTCCCTCGGTACACGTCATGTAGGGATATAAATATCGACCCACCCATCCGATACACATTAATGGTATCCCAATTACGGTACTACCTTCATTACAACAAAGCTGCTAATCATATATTGTGCTTAAAAAGCCTTTAGTAGCGGTGTTATAATTGGCACAAAGCCATCGGTAACTGTATTATGTTTGGCACATAGCCATCAGTGACGATAATATAATCGGCACTCAGCCTTGGGTAAATATGATCCACACAGAGTCATCCATAAGTATGTTCGGCACATAGCCACAGGTAAATACGTTTGGCACAAAGCCATAGTCAAGATGGCACAGAGCCATTTTTAGGTTGGCACAAAGCCAAAATCAGAACATTTGGCTTTAAGCCATCGATAGCTGTTTCATGTTAGGCACATAGCCATCAGCGATGGTAATACAGTCAGCACACAGCCTCAAGTAAATATGATCGACACAAAGTCGTCAATAATCATATATTGGGATTAAAAGCCACCGGTGGATCCACGATCGTCAAGCAACCATGCGATCCTTAATCGGTGGATCCACGGTCGTCAAGCAACCATACGATCCTCAATTTCTTCCTCCAATTCACAATTCCAACCCCATGCAATATGTCGTGTATGTCATGCTCAATCATCACACGTGTATGCAAAACGGCCATGCTCTGTAACAATCATTTTAACATATATTAAAAGCATATCAGTTTTACAACCACAATCAAGTCAGTTAAAACACAGTCATACAATCACAGTCAATCAGTCATATTCATAGTCCAGGTCAGTCATATACCCACAAGGGCAAAACAGTCATTTTACCCTACAGGGGTATTTCAATAATTTTACACTACAAGAGTAATCCGATAATTTTACAAACTGGGGGTATTTTGATAATTTTACAAACTAGGGATATTTCGGTAATTTTACAAATCAAAGGTATTTCAGTAATTTTATAAATCGAGAGTATTTTGATAATTTTACGATCTAGAGGTACTTCGATAATTTTACAAACTGGGGGTATTTTAGTAATTTTACAAATTAAGGGTATTTCGGTAATTTTACAAACTAAGGGTATTTCTGTAATTTTAGAAATTAGGGGTATTTCGATGATTTTACAAATCAGGGGTATTTCGATGATTTTACAAATCGGGGGTATTTCAGTAATTTTATAAACTGGTGGTATTTCGGTAATTTTACAAATCAGGGATATTTCGCTAATTTTACAAACTGGGGTGTAACACCCCTTACCCGTGTTCGACGCCGGAACAGGGTATGAGGTATTACCTGACTTAATCACTAATCATCGTATAAAAACCGATTCATAATTTCACTCTAATTTAAAACTTTTTCAAATTCAAGCTGTCCCTTAAAAAGAGCTTATAAGGCCCATATCATGCTTTAATTCAACAACACACATAGGCAAGCATGCACATTCATAAATTGCATCATTTAATTAATAACATAATCAAGACTATCTACATTAAATGACTTTATAAAATAGAGACCTTCAAATAACATAGGTCAGTATTTTAGGCCAATTTCTAGCAACTTAGTAACAATTAAACGAGTCTCCATACATGCCAAAGACTTAAAAATACTTTAAAACCTTTATATATCAATCAATAGTTTGATAGTGTGATTTAACCTCCGGCGACCTCCAACTCGAGTTAACATCTGAGACAGTATAGGAAAAAGGAAAGGAAGGGAGTAAGCATTATAGCTTAGTAAGTGAGTATGTAAATATTAATAAATAATATATTATCATACTTTAAATGAAGTCACAATATGTTCCCGGAATATTACCATCACAAACACACACATACTTTCATTATTACAATCATAAACATGTTCAAAATAAGTTATCTAGCAGAGTACCAGCTAAATTATTTATTTCTGGAGCTACACAACTTCGAATTACAAACCGTTAATTTTTACTAAAACTAGATTCACGTATATTCTTACCATAAAATTTTCAGAATTTTTGGTCAAGGAAATTAGTACAGTTTATTCATTGAAGTTACCCCTGTTTCACTGCTCAACTGTTCTGGCCACTCTTCACTACGAATCAATTTTCTCCTCGTACAGAATTCAAAGGATGTTTTCATTTATTATTTGAAACTAGACTCATTAAGGATTTCAAGAATATAAATTATATCCCATAATTATTTTTTTACAATTTTTAATGATTTTTCCAAGTCAGAACAGGGGATCACATAGTCATTCTGAATTAGTCTCTCAAAAACTTAAATATCTCATAATATAGAATTCCTTTGCTTGCTATGTTTCTGTTATATGAAAATAGACTCATTAAGCTTTAATTTGATATCTCATTTAGTCTCTGATTCAAGTTCTACTATTTTTGGTAAATTTTTAGATTCACATCACTGCAACTATCCATAACAGTTTTATTGTCAATTTTGATCTTTCACACTTCAATTGTATTCATCACTTACCCATAAGAATCTTTCCAATTTCCAATCACATATCGAGCATATTGCTCATAAGTTACACACGTATATACTTACACTTATCATCACAAAGTCATACACAATTTCATTTAATCAATTTCCCAGTTGAACGCTTCGGAATAATAACAGATACGCGATGGTATCGCAAACAACCCACCTTTAAAATCGAAGCTCTCTTGTACACATAGTGGCCTTCACTTAGCACCACCATGTGACCTAGCTTGATTGTACACATAATTTTGGATCTCTTGTACACATGGTGAACACTTAGTACCACTCATGTGACCTAGCCGATTTATTTCGTAGCTCTCTTGTCTACATGGTGTCCGTCACCTGGAACCAGGCATGCGACCTAGCTACATATATCCCGTAGCTCTCTTGTCTACATGGTGTACACATAGTATCACCCATACGACCTAGCTACATCATAATGTCTCGTAACTCTCTTGTACACATGATGTGCACTCAGCACCATACATGTGACCTAGCTACATACCATCTGTATCATCCAATCTTTCCGAAGGTTCAACCGGGATTTCTCTCTCTTTCTAATACTTGATTCCATACTTCCAATAGTCAATTATGATTCAAAAATCAGCTACAATACATAAAATATGCTGAAATATAAAAACATAATAAAGATAATGTATTATTTACATACAAACTTACATACTTTCTCATTTCTATGTCGAATTAATATTGAACATTTAAATCATCATAATTATACTTACTTTCAACACCTCGGCAATCATAGTAAATATATCAATTTTACATTGAAACATGCATAAATTAATGCTTGTTATACATATGAACTTACCTCGATACTAAAACGACCATTTTACCAACATTCCCAATTTTCAATTTTTCTCCCATTCTAGGTTCAAATCTTGTTTTCCGGGATCTAAAACATCATATTTTACTTATTTAATTAATGTACTATTCAAAACAATCCTTAACTCAAACTTTAGAAAAATTACAATTTTGCCCCTAAACTTTTGCATATTTACACTTTTGCCCCTAGGCTCGGGAATTAAAATTCATCCATTATTCTTATGTTTTATGACATGTTGATCATTTTTCTCTTCTATGGAAACATCAAATTCTCACTCTAACACATAGTTATGAACAATAACAACTTTTACTAATTAAGCCGTTTTACTCATTTTTGCTTAAAATCGCTTAGCAAAAGTTGTTTAACATAATTTCAGCCTTCATATTCTACCATAAAACATCAAAATAAACACATTTCACCTATGGGTATTTTTCCAAATATGAACCCTAGCTTAAATTATTGCTAGAATAAGCTTAATCAAGTTACCGGGATTCCAAAAACGTAAAAAACTTGAAAAACAGGGGTAGAACGGACTTACTATTGAGCTTGGAAAGCTTGAAAACCCTAGACATGGCTTCCCCATGCTAATTGCGGCCTCCCTGAAAAATACGAGTCAATTTTGGCTTTATTTTCTCTTTTTATTTCTTTTAATTACCAAATGACTAAAATGCCCTTATTCTTTAAAATTTTGTCCTATTCATGCCCATTTTTGTCCAAACGAAATATAATGGTCTAATTACCATTTAAGGACATCCTCTTTAAACCCCATTTCAATCAAGTACTTATGAATTAGAACACATATTTTGCAACTTTTGCAATTTAGTCCTAAAAGTCCAATTAAGCACTTAATCAGTAAAATTACTTAACGATATTTTTACACAATATTTTAATCAATAAATAAACCTTAAAACTTAATCAGAATAAATTTTTTGACTTCAAATTCGTGGTTCTAAAACCATCGTTCTGTTTAGGCCCTAAATCGGGCTGTTACAGCAACTTTTGCAAATCAGCCCTAATAGGCAAATTAAAGATGCAATCTATAAAATTTCTTATCAATACTCTAGCACATACATCTAACCACTCGGTAAATCATAAAAATTTATCGAAATAAACTTTTCTATCTCAGATTTGTGGTTTCGCAACCACTATTCCATTTAGGCCCTATTTCGAGATGTTACAGGGGGTATTTCGATAATTTTACAAATCGAGGGTATTTCGATAATTTTTCAAATCGAGAGTATTTCGGTAATTTTACTAATCGGGGGTCTTAACGACTCAACAGAAGGTCCACCTTTGCCTCGAGCGACTTAAGTAACCTAAATAGTCCTAACGGTGCAAATGGGCCTAAGGCCCATTACTCAGCCCAAGTGGGCCCACACGCTCGTGTTGCCCATTTAGCCCAAATTCAGTTATAGTTATGTGACCTACAAATCCTACTCCAACATTTATCACTTGCCGTGGATTTAATCTGTATGGGGCCCATGGGCCCATTGGGCCCATACGGCCTATGCCATGCACACGACATGACAAGCCCAACTACTTCCCACCTAACAATTAGATTTACTCAAGCAGGCCCACGGGCCCATCGAGGCCCAGAACAGCCCCAGCACACGAGAATGCTCGTGGCAGCCTCTACAGTCTATCGCCCATGATATGTGGGCTTGATTTACCACACGAGCGATCGCATGCTCATGAAGCCTCAAATGCCAAAGTTTCAGCTTTTGCCGACTTCTAGCAAATAAGGGCGTGAATACACACCTGTTTATGAGAACGCGCCGAAGTCCACGATCACCAACCTTGGCACATCCTGCATTGAGTCTTCCTCCCAACTCATTTGGTTTGCTCTATTTAAAGTCAGCTTCTCACCAATTCTCATGTTAGCTTCCTGATGTGGGATTGTTTTCAACCATTAGGAAAAATTCCTCATTCTTATGACCACTTCAAACACAGAGTTCTAGTCTAACTCCACCTCCTACACAGCTCAAATAGCAAAATAAATACTCCACTGCGCATCTCAAGACTTGAACCTCAGACCTCACAGTTGCACAACACGCTACCTTGCCACTCCACCACAGGCTCTTTCTGTGATAAAAAAGTTCATAATTAACTTTAAGACATATGTGCCAGCGTCCAGATTCACTTAAGTGAAAAACCAAAATGAAATGTAAGACCCAAGACTTGAACTTAGGCTCCCTTACAACCTTAATGACGCCACAACCACTAGACCACAGGCTTCCTTATGTCATTTATTTAACACAATAATTTAGGAGGCCATCATCCAAGCATCCAGGGTTTTATTCACTTAGTACCAAAATTTTTGCTAAAGCCCAGGTTTGAACCCAAGATTTCTGCAACACTTCTCAGGACCATTAACTACCAAAGTAGACATTTAATTGTGTCATTTCCTTGCACAATTAAATACTTATATACCACCTACTTACGGACTCATACTCAAGGCCCAATACTTCTAGGCCCAAATTCGGGCTGTTACATTTACTAACATGATAAGTGACTATATGAGTATTCGGCCAAATAAGGATTATGTGTGCATATTGTCATATTGTGATTCTTGAACTTGTTTTAATGGTAAGCATGCTTAATTATTTGGTGACATTTTGGACCCGAAATGTTGAATGATGATAATTATTTTGTTTATGTAAGTATTCGGTCAAGGTAAAAAGAAATGGTGTATGGAAGTGTATCATTGTATCTTATATGTGGGTTTAAGGTTAAGCTTTGGTCATGATAATATAATTTGGTTTAATAAGATAGGTTGAATGCATTATTGAACTGTTTATTTGCTTACATCTTACTAAGCTAATAGAGCTTACCTTGTGTATCTTGTTACTCTATTTTATAGATTTTGAATTCAAGTTATAGGCTCGGGGATCGTCAGCAAAGTCCATCACACTATCTGTTATTTCGGTATTTAAATAGTCGAACTCGAACTATGGCATGTATAGGCTGGATTTTATTTTGAAATATTAGATTTTTGGGTTGTGTATAATCTAGCCATGCAAAAATGGCTTAAGTGTTATGTTTGAGTTTGGTTTGAGTAGACTATGGTTTGAGCTCGTTTCAATTATTTTGCTCTGTGCCATGGTTTGGAAGTAATTATGATATGCGTTTTGAGTATTGAATTTGATTATAAATCTTGGATGTGGTATGAATGTGGTAGCTTGGATGTGTATTACACTAAGATAAAGTATGCATGTGGATGTTGTTTATTATACTTAGTTTTGATCTAATATGTCTTTGGTAATAAGGATTTATGAGATTGGTTTGATAATTCTGTAATGGAAACCTTGAATAGGTGTGTGGATTAAATATGTAATTCAGCTTGCATGGCATTAAATAAGGACAATGTTCCATGATTGTTTTTGTCATTTACTTGGTATGAATTTAATTAATAAAGTGTGGCTTTGGAACCTAGGGTAAATGCGCACTATTATTTAAACCTTAAGGCATATTCGGTTATATTATATTGAATTAAATTATATGTGTAGTTGTTTGCTAAATTATAAAATAAGTTTTCAATTAGTTATATTATGAGCTTATACTGAAGTTGTTAATTGTGTCTGAAAGTAGTTTAGTTTAAAAATGTTGTAATGTACTTGACCTTTATGTAACATGTCACATCTCTTATATATTAGTTAATTATTTAACCTCAAGTATGATTTGCTAATAAGCTCTATTCGAAAATGCTAGGAGTATTTATTTATGCATGTATATATATATGTTCGAATGGGTTCATTAAATTTTATTAATGTACAAAACATGAATTACATATAGATTAACAGTATGGTGTTGCATGTAGGAATAAAGATGTTTATAATGAAATTTAATTTCCATTAATGTATAACCTATGCAAGTGCACAACTTATTCAAGAAAAGGTCTAATATTCAACAATAAAGATATTGATGAGTTATATGTTCAGTATATGTATAAGTTAGGCTGATGTACTTTGAGATATATATTATTTATATTATGTGATGAATGATAAAATTTTTAGGTTCTGATATATGAAATGATTATACCCATTGATGTGATATTAATGTCGAACTGTAATATATAATGCATAATTTTATGAATTATAATATGATCGGTAATGCCTTATGACCCTAATCCGGCGACGGATACGGGTTAGGGGTGTTACATGGTTAATTTGTTATGTATCATAATTGATTTGGCCTAAAATGTTAGCCTATGTTATTTGATAGTTCATTTTGTATAAGACCATTGATGTTGGCTATTATTGGTTAAGTTGTATGTTTATGATAATGCCATGTTGTGTGTTGATAAATTTGGTATAAGTGTGTAAATGTTTTGGATGGAAAAAGGCTTGGTAAATAGCCTAACTTTCACCCACAAGGCTAGTCACACGGCCATGTGCATGTGCCTATATTTATCAAGAAAATTTTCAAAGTTTTCAAAAGTTCTCGGTTTGGTCCCAAGCCACTTTCAAAGTATGTATTGGGCCTCGTAAGGAGTTTCTTAAGCTTAAACAAGGCCGTATGACTGTTACGAAATACTAGCGAGAATTTGTGAGATTGAGCTAATATTCACAGAAATGTGTCTCGACTGAAGTAATTATGTGCAAGAGATTCGAGGATGGATTGAATGAAGATATCTATTTGCTAGTTGGGATTTTAGAAATAAAAGAGTTTGTTGTGCTTGTTGAACTAGCATGTAAAGCCGAAGAACTCAGAAAAGAGAGAAGAAAAGTTGACTCAGAAGCTAGAGATGTGAGAAAGAGATTTGCAAGTAAATCATTTCAGTCTGTTTCAAAGAAATTCTGAGATGATTATATCCGTTCAAAGGCTAATGTGGGGCATTCGAGTAGAGATCGTGCTAGATTGCATTCGAGCTTTAGAGCTCCAGTTACTTCTGTTGCTAGTGTTGGACATGTTCGATCCGATCGACCTGAGTGTAAACACTGTGGTAAAAGACATCCCAACAATTGTAGACTGTATGATCGAGCTTGTTTCAAATGTGGATCTTTAGATCATTTTATCCGTGATTGTCTCGAATCTATTGAACAAGAGATTGTGCAAAATTTGAGATCGAGTAACACCTCAGCTCGAGGTAGACATCCCAGAAATACGGGAAATGTGAGTGGTAGTTAAAGAGGGACTAAAGACACCGCTGTTCGATCTGAGGCTAGAGCACTTGCTAGAGCCTACGCCATCCGAGCTCGTGAGGAAGCTTTGTCTTCAGATGTGATTACGGGTACATTTACTCTTTACGATACTTCTGTGATTGCATTGATAGATCCAGGATCGACACATCCGTATATATGTATGAATTTAGTGAACAGTAGTACTTTTCCTATAGAGTCTACTAAATTTGTGATTACAGTATCAGACCCCCTAGGCAGATGTGTTTTGGTTGATAAAGTCTGCAAGAATTGTCCATTAATGTTTCGAGACATTTGTTTTCCAGCTGATATGATGTTATTAGCCTTTGATGAGTTTGATATAATTCTGGGTATGGATTGGTTAACTTTGCATGATGCTATTGTGAACTGCAAACGAAAAACTATTGATTTGAGATGCATGAATGATGAAATAGTCCAAATTGAATCCAATGATTTGAATGGGTTACCGGCTGTGATTTTGTCAATGAAAGCTCTGAATATTGTGAGAAAGGGTTGTGAAGCTTACTTTGTTTATGTGATTGATTCGAAAGTAATAGAAAAGAAAGTGGAATCAGTGCCTGTTGTCTGTGAATTTCCTAATGTGTTTCCTAAAGAACTTCTGGGATTACCTTTGATTTGAAAATTTGAATTTGGCATTGAGTTAAAATCGGGAACCACTCTGATTTTGATAGCTCTGTATAGAATGGCTCCCACTGAATTAAAAGAATTAAAGTCACAATTGCAAGAGTTGACCGATAAAAGATTTGCAAGACTGATTTTTTCGCCTTGGGGTGCTCCTGTTCTGTTTGTGAAGAAGAAAGATGGCACAATGATAATGTGCATTGATTATCGTTAGTTGAACAAAGTGATTATCAAGAACAAATATCATCTGCCCAGAATTGATGATTTGTTTGATCAATTGAAAGGAGCAACCGTGTTTTCAAAGATAGATTTGAGATCAGGTTATTATCAGTTGAGTAAAGGATTCAGACATTCCAAAATCTGCTTTTCAAACGAGGTACGGACACTATGAGTTTTTAGTTATGCCTTTTGGATTAACTAATGCACCTGCTATCTTTATGGACTTAATGAACCAGATATTTAGACCGTATTTAGATCGATTTATTGTCTTATTCACTCATGACATTTTGATTTATTCGCATGATGAAACTGAACATGCTGAACATCTGATGATAGTGCCACAAACTTTGTGAGATAAGCAATTGTATGCGAAGTTTAGTAAATGTGAGTTTTTGTTACGCGAAGTTGGTTTTCTGGGTCATATAGTATCAGCATCAGGTATCCAAGTTGATCCGAGCAAGATTTCAACTATTTTGGATTGAAAGCCTCCAAGAAATCTTTCTATAGTCCACAGTTTTTTGGGACTTGCCGGTTATTATAAAAGGTTCATAAAAGGTTTTTTCGATGATTGTGACTCCGTTGACAAAATTGCTTCAGTAAGATGTGAAATTTGAGTGGTCAGAAAAATGTCAGAAAAGCTTTGATCAGTTGAAAGCTCTATTGATTGAAGCTCCGGTATTAGTACAACCTGAATTGGGTAAAGAATTTGTGATTTACAGTGATGCTTCGTTGAACGGTCTAGGTTACGTTTTGATACAGGAAGGCAAAGTCATAGCTTTTGGCTCGAGATAGTTGAAGTAGCACGAAAAGAACCATCTGACACAAGATCTTGAATTAGCTGCGATTGTGTTCGCTTTGAAGATTTGGCGCCATTATCTGTTTGGTGAGAAATTTCATGTATATTCTGATCATAAAAGCTTGAAATATCTGATGACTCAGAAAGACTTGAACCTGCGACAGAGAAGATGGCTAGAATTGCTAAAAGATTATGAGCTTGTAGTTGACTACCATCTTGGAAAGGCAAATGTTGTTGCTGATGCTTTAAGTCAAAAAATCATTATTTGCATTACGTGCTATGAATGCTCAGTTGTGTATATCTGATGATGGTTCAGTTTTAGCTGAATTGAAAGCAAGACCTCTATTCTTACAGCAGATTTATGAAGCTCAGAAGGTTGATAATGAGATAATAGCAAAACAAACTCAGTGTGATTTGAATTCTAATTCTCAATTTCGAGTTGATCATGATGATTGTTTGAGATTTCGAGATCAGATTTGTGTTCCAATAAATCTAGAGTTGATTCAAATTATTTTGAACAAAGCTCACAACAGTCGTTTATCTATACATCTGGGTAGTACAAAAATGTATAGCGATTTGAAACAACATTACTGGTAGTCTGGAATGAAAAGAGATATCTCCGACTTTGTTTTGAAATGTTTAATCTGTCCGCAAGTTAAAGATGAACATCAAGTGCCTTCTGGTTTGTTACAGCCAATTATGATTCTAGAATGGAAATGGGATAGAGTGACGATGGATTTTTTTTCAGGTTTGCCCCTATTTATGCAAAAGAATGATGCAATTTGGGTTGTAGTTGACCGATTGACGAAATCAGCTCATTTTATTCTAGTACGATCTGATTATTCGCTTGATAAATTTGTTGAGTTATACATTTATGATATTTTAAGATTGCACAAGGTACCTTTGTCTATTGTGTCAGATAGAGATCCGAGATTCACTTCTCAGTTTTGGAAGAAACTGCAAGCGGCTTTAGGTACGAAATTGTATTTTAGTACTGCTTTTCACCTGCAAATGGATAGTCAATCCGAGTTAATTATTCAAATTCTCGAGGATATGTTGAGATGTTGCATTTTTGAGTTTGAAGGTACGTGGGAACAATATTTTCCATTGATTGAATTTGCGTATAATAATAGTTTTCAATCGAGCATTAAAATGGCACCGTATGAAGCCTTATATGGTAAGAAATGTCGTACACCTTTGTATTGGACTGAGCTCAACGAGAATAAAATTCACGGGGTTGACTTGATAAAAGAGACTGAACAGAAAGTAAAAGTGATCCGAGATAGTCTGAAAGCAGCTTCCGATCATCAGAAATTAGATGCAGATTTGAAACAAAAAGATGTTGAATTTGAGATCAGCGACAATGTATTTCTGAAAGTATCCCCGTGGAAAAAAGTACTTCGGTTCGGTAGAAAAGGCAAACTGAGTTTGAGGTTCATCGGGCTGTATGAGGTTATCGAGCATATTGGGCTGGTTGCTTATATATTCTTGTTGCCACCAGAGCTAGAAAAGAATCACAATGTATTTCATGTATCGATGCTTCGACGATACAAATATGATCCCTCACATGTGATTTCTCCGTCCAAAATTGAGATTCAGTCCGATATGACTTATGAAGAAGAATTGATCCATATTTTGGCACGCAAGATTAAAGAAATGCGAAACAAGAAAATTTTGTTAGTTAAAGTAATATGACATCGACATGGTGTTGAAGAGGCTACGTGGGAGCTCGAAGATGCTATGAGACAACAATATTCGAATATGTTTAATGGTAAGATTTTTGGGGACGAAAATCCCTAAAGGGGAGAGTTGTAACAGCCCGGTTTAGACCCTAGTCAGAATAGTAGTTTTGAGACCACAAATTCGAGTCAGAAAAATATTTTAATATTATTTTTCGTGTTTATTATATGTGAATTAGTATGTGTGAAAGTTTCATGTGAAAATTTTATCATTTGTGTGATTAATTTGATAAAAGGACCTAATCGAGTAAAATGTAAAAGTTTCTTGCTATTTTTTAAAGTGCCTATTTGATGTGTCATTTTAAATGTGAGGTCCTTATGTTGTAAATGGACCATTGAATTCATGAAATGACATGGATGGACATTAGTTAGTGAAATTATAATGAAAATAAAAGGCTAATTTAGTAAATGGCTTATTATGTTAATTAAATTAAACAAAACATGAAATTAGTTCATTTTATGCTCATCCTTACTGAAAAACACAAAGAAAAGAAAGAAAAATACAAGCTAGGGTTTGACCATTGGTTTCTTTGATTAAGATAAAGAACAAAAGAAACCGAAATTAGATCGGGGGAAGTCAAAAGTTGTTGAATAGTCACTTATTTTCGTTCCTTTTCGTACGAGGTAAGTCGATATAAAAATAAATGTATTTTGAATTGAATTATTAATGTTTATATGCTCTTGAACAATGATAAATGATTATATTATTTGAACATGAGATATCCGAGAAAGTATTGACAAAGTTTCAATGTCCGAAAAACCACGTAAGAACCATAGGAATAGTTAGGATACATATTTCATGGCATAGGATCCAATATGTGATTTCGTGTACGACCACGTCTGGGACGTTGGCATCGACTTATGATTTACGTGTAAGACCATGTGTAACAGTCCAATTTTGACCCTAATTGGAATAGTGGTTTCGGGACCACGAATTCGAGTCAGAATAATATTTAAATATTATTTTCTATGATTAAAATGTGTGAAGTTGCTTATGTGAAAGTATCGTTTAAAAATTTTAGTGTTTGGAGGTTGATTGATGAAAAAGGGTTTAATCGCGTAAAATGAAAATTTTAAGGGTTAATGTACAAGGGCCAAATTATGATTATTTTTATACTATGGAATATTAAGGTTGCAATTTGGCCATAAATAGGAATAAGTGGCCGGCCAATATGCATGAAATAGTAACTTGAATTGTTTATTATATATTATGACATTATGATATATTTTAATATATGTTAATATAATATATTTGATAAAGGATGACAGTGTTCATCTTTTTATTCTCATTTGGCCGAAACTAAGAGAAAGAAAAGAAAGTTTAAGCTTTGGTATTTTCGGTCCTTGCAAATTCAATTAGGTAAGTGATTTGAGTTCGGTTTTTATTAATTTTTACGTTTTTGAGATCGTTGCTATGAATATTATAAAGCCCATGCTTGAAGTTTTGAAATTGATTATGTATTCATGAAGTGTCATTATTAATAGTTTGATGAAATTTATGTTTGATGTTAAAAAATAAAATAAATGTGTTAGATTAACATTTTTTGTATTGAAATTTTTGGTAATTTTGAGCATTTAGGGTTAAATTTTGAAAATATTAAATTGAAGGATTAGATTGTGAAATTAGTGAAATGGGAGGACTTATATAAGCCTAGTGAACATTCGACCTTAGCATTGTACATGCAAATTCTTCATATTTTGTGTTTTGTAAAAATTGGATTAAATTGTAAAAGTGCATAATGTTAGGGGCAAATTGGTAAATTGCTCAATTATGTGTATTTGTATTTAAATGAATGAAGTTTTATTTGAATGAGCTTAATTTGGAACTTTTTAGATCAAGAAACAAAAAGATCGGACGTGGATCGAGGAAAATAAAAAATCATTGAGTAGTCGAACTCAACTGTCCGTCGATATACGAGGTAAGTTATTAAGCAAATTTTTGTGTTGTTGTTGAGAAAAATTTAAATCAAATTAAGTAGATGAACCGAATTGAATTACATGAAAAATTGACGTTGCCAAATTTAAAAGAAATTGATGAATTTAAATTGATGTGTATTGAGTAATAGAATTTAGGTACTAATTGTGCGAGTGTAAACGATTACGGATGTGAATTTTGCACTAAGTGTGCGAATGTGGTTATTGAGGCACTAAGTGTGCGAGTTTAAATATTGAGCACTAAGTGTGCGAGTTTAAATATTAAGCACTAAGTGTGCAAACTATATATATTTTCCGAGTAAACATTAGCACTAGGTGTGAGATTTATTTGAGTAGATCGGAAATGGTTGAATAAATTAAAGCTTCAAATTTCTTGATGAACAACTATGATATATAGCTCAAGTTTGTGCAGGTGAGCATCGATTCCATGTGATGAGTATTATAAATTGAAAGTATGTATAAAGATAGATTGGTTTTAATAGCTTTGTGATCGAATATATTAATGTTATTCGATGATGAATGTTAAATGCATTCTTTTTTTCCTTTTTTTTTTTTGTGTTTGTGAGTAATGTAGTATATTGTGGTTGAGCAGATGCATATTGGACTTAGTTGAATTTGTCCATATGATTAATAAATTGTTTTGAATGTGGTAAGATGTTGATTAAATGATCTAGTAGTATGACTTAATTAGATGATACTAGCCTATTAAATTTAATTTGGAGTTGTTGAAGCTTATAACTTACTAAGCTATGGTAGCTTATTTTGGATGTGTTTTTCTTGTCTCTATTTTATAGAGTTTTGAGATTGTTACGTTCTCGGGGATCGTTAGTAAAGTCATCCACACTATCATCAATATTTTGGTACTTTTAAAAGTTAGTTTGGTACTTATGGCATGTATAAGCTAATAACTCTTTTGGAGATGTTTAAATTTTATATATGTATAATGGTTAAGTCATGCGAAAATGACTTAATTTACATGTTAAAGTTTGGTTATGTTTGGTTGTGGTTTGAATTTGCCTTTATTTGTGATGTCTAAATTAGGTGTATTTGTTTATAGTAATGATCAATATGAGTTATAATATTAGTTTAGTAAGATTTGAAGATGATGGAATAATGAGCATTATTCGAGTCTAAGTATTATATGCTATAGTGGTGTAAGATTAATTATGGTATGTATATGGTGTGGTAAGTGAGTTATTTTATATGTTCTAGATTTATAATCGAAAATTTTACTTATAATTTGATCAATTATGGGTTGAATATTGATATTCGGTGTTAATGGCAAGCATGAATGTGTTTTAAGCTTAATGATTGGTATTTATATTCGGTTTATTACCTATCTGATTTTGGTATGCATATTGAATATATATATGGTTTTATATAGACATTCAAAATGATTGAAATGAACATGGTTATTTTACTTAAACATGATGAGAAATGATGCACATTTGGTCTTGTTAAAATTATACTTCATGCGCATAAATTTTTGTTAAGTACTTATATATACCTTATTTTGTTGAGTAAATATCAAGCATTGATAGCATTTGGTTTAACCTATTATTATTTTTAAATGAATTCGTAAAACGGTCAATTGACTTTGTAAGTATGTATAAGTAAATGAGTTGTTAAATTTATATTTAAATTTGGTTGGGCAGCATATTATTATACAGTTAAATTTTACTATATAAATGTTCAAAGGTTGTTGTGATCGTTAGGTAATACCTCATAATCCCTCTGGCGACGGAATCGAGTTAGGGGGTGTTACATTTAATTGGTATCAGAGCTACGGTTTAGTCAATTCTCAGACTAATGTCGCGTGTTTAAGTCTAGCTATACATGCCATAAATCATACTGTGATAGTGTGATACTCTTGACACTTGAAATGTATCTTTTGTATAGTAAATGGATCCTGATCCCGATCGAGCCGTAGCAAATGATGTCGAGAGTGTAGCGCCTATTCCCGCGCAAGGGACAGGGCCGGTTGATTCTCAGCTAAATGCAAGTAACCATGATGATGGGGCTAAACAAGCCTTTTATAGTATGATGAACAAATGGTTTACTCAATCTATTCGGACAAATCCGACTGTTCAACAACCCCCGAACCCAAATAACCCACCTTCGATGCCTGTGGTACCACCGACTATTGATCCTATGAGATTAAATAAGCCCCCTGTTGATAAAATCTAAAAATACGGGGCCCAAGAATTTAGGGCCACAGATGATGACGATGCTGAGAAAGCCGAATTATGGCTCGATACACTATCCGAGTATTTGAAGAACTATCATGTACTCCTAATGAGTGTCTAAATTGTGCCATGTCTTTGTTACGCGATTCTGCCTATCATTTGTTGAATACCTTGGTTTTGGTTGTGTCGAAAGAACAGGTCACCTGGGAATTCTTTCAGACTGAATTCCGTAAGAAATATATCAGTCAGAGATTCATAGATCAGAAATGTAAAGAGTTTCTCGAGCTTAAGTAAGGCCGTATGACTGTCACTGAATATGAGCGAAAATTTGTGAGACTCAGTCGATATGCTCGAGAGTGTGTTTCAAATGAAACTGCTATGTGTAAAAGATTTGAGAAAGGATTGAATGAAGACATAAAATTGCTTGTTGGCATACTTGAAATAAAAGAGTTCGTAGTACTTGTCGAACGAGCTTGCAAAGCTGAAGAGCTTGGGAAAGAGAAAAGAAAAGCTGAGTTCGAAGCTAGAGATTTCTGCAAGAGATCAACGAGTAAGACTTTTCAGTCAGCATCAAAGAAGTTTCGAGTTGATAGTAACCGATTTAAGACTACTGTCAGGCTTTCTATACGAGAATGACCACCAGTGAGTTCACAAGCCACTTCGATTGCCAGTGTTGGTAATGCTCGATCAAATAAAACCGAGTGTCAGCAATGTGGAAGACGGCATGTGGGTAAATGTTGGGGCAAGTATAACAATAGAGTCTGTTATAGATGTGGTTCACGAGATCATTTCATTCGGGATTGCCCGGAGCCAGTTGAGAAAGATAATGTTCAGAGTGTGAGATCGAGTGGCATTGCAGCTAGGGGTAGACAACCCAGGAACACGGGAGGTAGGAGTGGTACTCAGCGAGGGGCTTTGGACACAGCAGTTCGATCTGAGACTCGTGCACCTGCCAGAGCTTATACCATTCGAGCGCGAGAGGAGGCCTTATCCCCTGATGTTATTACCGGTATATTCACTCACTATAATGTTAGTGTGATTGCTTTAATTGATCCCGGTTAAACACATTCTTATGTGTGTGAAACATTAGTATCCAGTAAGACTTTGCCTATTGAGTCTACTGAGTTTGTGATTCGGGTATCAATCCCCCTAGGTCGATGTGTGTTAGTTGATAAAGTGTGTAAGAACTGCCCCCTGATGATTCGAGATTCGTGTTTCCTGGCTGATTTAATGCTATTGTTGTTTGATGAGTTTGATATAATTCTGGGAATGGGTTGGTTAATAGTACATGATGCAATAGTGAATTGTAAAAGAAATACTATTGATTTGCGGTGCCAGAATGATGAGATAATCCGAATTGAGTCTACTGATCTGAATGGTTTACCAGCAGTGATATCTTCTGTATGTGCTCGGAAGTATGTGAGAAAGGGTCGCGAAGCTTACCTTGCGTATGTGCTTGATAGTAAAGTAACTGAAAAGAAGATTGAATCTGTACTAGTGGTGTGTGAGTATCTGGATGTGTTCCCTGAAGAATTACCGGGATTTTCGCCTATTCGAGAGGTAGATTTTGGTATTGAGTTAGTACCGCGAACGACTCCAATTTCGATTGTTCTGTACCGAATGGCACCTACTGAATTAAAAGAATTGAAAGCCCAGTTACAGGAGCTGACAGATAGAGGTTTTGTGCGACCGAGTTTCTCTCCCTGGGGTGCGCCAGTTTTATTTGTGAAAAAGAAGGATGGAACTATGAGAATGTGCATTGATTATCGACAACTCAATAAAGTGACCATAAAGAATAAATATCCGTTGCCACGCATTGATGATTTGATCGATCAATTAAAGGGAGCTTCAGTGTTTTCAAAAATAGATTTGAGATCGGGTTACTATCAGTTGCAAGTTAGAGATTCTGATGTGCCTAAGACTACTTTTCGAACGAGATACGGACATTATGAGTTTTTGGTGATGCCATTCGGACTTACTAACGCACCTGCTGTTTTCATGGATTTGATGAACTGGATTTTCAAACAATACTTAGATCGGTTTGTGGTTGTGTTTATTGATGATATATTGAACTACTCTCGTGATGAAATTGAGCATGCCAAGCACTTGAAATTGGTATTACAGACTTTGCGAGATAAACAGTTGTATGCAAAGTTCGGTAAATGTGAGTTTTGGTTACAAGAGGTTAGCTTTTTGGGGCATGTGGTTTCGGCATCGGGAATGCGGGTTGATCCGAGTAAGATTTCAACTATACTTGATTGGAAACCCCTGAGAAATGTTTCAGAAGTTCGGAGTTTTCTAGGACTTGTTGGTTACTACAGGCGATTTGTAAAAGGTTTCTCGATGATTGCAACTCCGATGACAAAGCTACTTCAGAAAGATATTAGATTTGAGTGGACAGTAAGGTGTCAGAAAAGCTTCGACCAATTTAAAAACTTTGTTGACTGAAGTTCCAGTGCTTGTTCAACAGGAATCGGGTAAAGAGTTTGTTATCTTTAGTGATGCATCCTTGAATGGTTTGGGTTGTGTTCTAATGCAGGAAGGCAAAGTTGTAGCTTATGCCTCAAGACAGTTAAAGCCACACGAAAAGAACTATCCGACACAAGATCTCGAATTGGCCGTTATAGTATTTGCTTTGAAGATATGGTGTCACTATTTGTTCAGTGAAAAATGTCATGTTTATTCTGATCATAAAAGTCTCAAATATTTGATGACTCAAAAAGATTTGAATTTGAGACAGCGACGATGATTAGAGTTGCTTAAAGATTACGAGTTTGTGATTGATTATCACCCGGGAAAGGCTAATGTGGTTGCTGATGCCCTAAGTTGAAAATCACTGTTTGCTCTGCGAGCAATAAATGTAAATATGGCTATGACTGCAGATGGCACGATTATAGCAGAATTAAAAGCGAGACCGTTATTTGTTCAGCAAATTTGTGAAGCTCAAAGGGTTGATGAAGTTTTGATAGCAGAAAGGAGTCACTGTGATTCTAATGCTGACTCGAAATTTTAGGTTGATGCTGAGGGATGTTTGCAGTTCAGAAACCAAATATGTGTACCAAAGGATTCTAAGTTGATTTGGATGATTTGTAATGAAGCTAATAATAGTAGACTGTCTATTCACCCGGGTAGCACGAAGATGTATAATGATCTGAAACAGTACTATTGGTGGCACGGTATGGAAAGAGATATTTCAGACTTCGTGTCAAAATTTTTAATATGTCAGCAAGTAAAAGCCGAGCATCAAGTACCATCGGGATTACTTCAGTCGATTATGATACCTGAATGGAAATGGGATCGAGTCACGATGGATTTTGTATCCGGTTTACCGTTAACACCGAAAAAGAAAGATGCAATCTGGGTTATTGTTGATAGATTGACGAAGTCAGCTCACTTTATTCTGGTCCGTACAGATTACTCGCTCGATAAACTAGCTGAATTGTATATTTCTCAGATTGTAGGATTACACAGAGTACCTATTTATATTATTTCGGATAGAGATCCGAGGTTTACATCGCGGTTTTGGAAGAAACTACAAGATGCACTAGGTACTAAATTACATTTTAGCACTGCTTTCCACCCCCAGACGGATGGTCAGTCTGAGCGAATCATTCAAATACTTGAGGATATGTTGAGATGTTGTGTTCTCAAGTTCGAGGGTACGTGGGAAAGATACTTGTCTCTGATCGAATTTACGTACAGTAATAGCTTTCAATCGAGTATCAAGAGGGCACCTTATGAAGCTTTGTACGATCGTAAATGTCGTACACCTTTGTACTGGGCCGAGCTCTGTGAGAACAAGATATATGGAGTTGATTTGGTGAAAGAGACTGAGCAGAAAGTAAAAGTGATTCGTGAAAGTTTAAAAGCAGCGTCAGATCGTCAGAAATCATATGCGGATTTGAAGCGTAAAGACATAAAATTTTAGATAGGTGACCAAGTATTTTTGAAAGTCTCGCCATGGAAGAAAATTCTTAGATTTGGTCGTAGAGGCAAGTTGAGTTCGAGGTTTATTGGATCGTATAAGATTGTAGAGCGGATTGGGCCGATTGCGTATAGATTACTATTGCCACCTGAACTAGAAAAGTTCCATAATGTTTTTCATTTTTCGATGCTCCGATGGTATAGATCTGATCCTTCTCATGTGATTAGTCCATCTGAGATTAAGATTCAGTCCGATTTAACTTATGAGGACGAACCGATCTGTATTCTGACTCGCAAAGTGAAAGAGTTGAGAAATAAGAAAATCTTATTGGTGAAAGTGTTATGGCATAAGCATGGGGTTGAGGAAGCAACTTGGGAGCTTGAGGATTTGATGAAAGAACGTTATCCAAATCTATTCATCGGTAAGATTTTCGGGGACGAAAATCCCTAAGGGAGGGAGAGTTGTAACAACCCAATTTTGAACCTAATTGGAACGGTGGTTTCGGGACCACGAATCCGAGTTAGAATAATATTTAAATATTATTTTCTATTATTAAAATGTGTGAAGTTGCTTATGTGAAAGTATCATTTAAAAATTTTAGTGTTTAGAGGTTGATTGATGAAAAAGGGTTTAATCGCGTAAAATAAAAAATTTAAGGGTTAATGTATAAGGGCCAAATTATGATTGTTTTTATACTATGGAATATTAAGGTTGCGATTTGGCCATAAATAGGAACTAGTGGCCTTGCCAATATGCATGAAATAGTAACTTGAATTGTTTATTATATATTATGACATTATGATATATTTTATTATATGTTAATATAATATATTTGATAAAAGATGAAAGTGTTCATCATTTTATTCTCATTTGGCCGAAACTAAGAGAAAGAAAAGAAATTTTAAGCTTTGGTATTTTTGGTCCTTGCAAATTCAATTAGGTAAGTGATTTGAGTTCGATTTTTATTAATTTTTACGTTTTTGAGATCGTTGCTATCAATATTATAAAGCCCATGCTTGGAATTTTGAAATTGATTATGTATTCATGAAGTGTCATTGTTAATAGTTTGATGAAATTTATGTTTGATGTTAAAAAATAAAATAAATGTGTTAGATTAACATTTTTGGTATTGAAATTTTTGGTAATTTTGAGCACTTAGGGTTAAATTTTGAAAATATTAAATTGAAGGATTAGATTGTGAAATTAGTGAAATGGGAGGACTTATATAAGCCTAGTGAACATTCGGCCTTAGCATTGTACATGCAAATTCTTCATATTTTGTGCTTTTTAAAAATTGGACTAAATTGTAAAAGTGCATAATGTTAGAGGTAAATTGGTAAATTGCTCAATTATGTGTATTTGGATTTAAATGAATGAATTTTTATTTGAATGAGCTTAATTTGGAACTTTTGAGATCAAGAACCAAAAAGATTAGACGTGGATCGAGGAAAATAAAAAATCGTTGAGTAGTCGAACTCAACTGTCCGTCGATATTCGAGGTAAGTTATTAAGCAAATTTTTGTGTTGTTACTGATAAAAATTTAAATCAAATTAAGTAGATGAACCGAATTGAATTACATGAAAAATTGATGTTGCCAAATTTAAAAGGAATTGATGAATTTAAATTGATGTGTATTGAGTAATAGAATTTAGGTACTAAGTGTGCGAGTGTAAACGATTACGGATGTGAATTTTGCACTAAGTGTGCGAATGTGATTATTGAGCACTAAGTGTGCGAGTTTAAATATTGAGCACTAAGTGTGCAAACTATATATATTTTCCGAGTAAACATTAGCACTAGGTGTGAGATTTATTTGAGTAGATCGGAAATGGTTGAATAAATTAAAGCTTCAAATTTCTTGATGAACAACTATGATTTATAGCTCAAGTTTGCGCAGGTGAGCATCGATTCCATGTGATGAATATTATAAATTGAAAGTATGTATAAAGACAGATTGGTTTTAATGGCTTTGTGATCGAATATATTAATGTAGTATATTGTGGTTGAGCAGATGCATATTGGACTTAGTTGAATTTGGCCATATGATTAATAAAATGTTTTGAATGTGGTAAGATGTTGATTAAATGATCTAGTAGTATGACTTAAGTAGATGATACTAGCCTATTAAATTTAATTTGGAGTTGTTGAAGCTTATAACTTACTAAGCTATGGTAGCTTATTTTGGATGTGTTTTTCTTGTCTCTATTTTATAGATTTTTGAGATCGTTACGTGCTCGGGGATTGTTAGTAAAGTCATCCACACTATCATCAATATTTTGGTACTTTTAAAAGTTAGTTTGGTACTTATGGCATGTATAAGCTAGTAACTCTTTTGGAGATGTTTAAATTTTATATATGTATAATAGTTAAGTCATGCGAAAATGACTTAATTTACATGTTAAAGTTTGGTTATGTTTGGTTGTGGTTTGAGTTTGCCTTTATTTGTGATGTCTAAATTAGGTGTATTTGTTTATAGTAATGATCAATATGAGTTATAATATTAGTTTAGTGAGATTTGAAGATGATGGAATAATGAGCATTATTCGAGTCTAAGTATTATATGCTATAGTGGTGTAAGATTAATTATTGTATGTATATGTTGCGGTAAGTGAGTTGTTTTATATGTTCTAGGTTTATAATAAAAAATTTTACTTATAATTTGATCAATTATGGGTTGAATACTGATATTCAGTGTTAATGGCAAGCATGAATATGTTTTAAGCTTAATGATTGGTATTTATATTCGGTTTATTACCTATCTGATTTTGGTATGCATATTGAATATATATATATGGTTTTATATAGACATTCAAAATGATTGAAATGGACATGGTTATTTTTCTTAAACTTTGATGAGAAATGATGCACATTTGGTCTTGTTAAAATGATACTTCATGCGCATAAATTTTTGTTAAGTACTTATATATACCTTATTTTGTTGAGTAAATATCAAGCATTGATGGCATTTGGTTTAACCTATTATTTGTTTTTAAATGAATTCGTAAAATGGTCAATTGACTTTGTAAGTAAGTATAAGCAAAAGAGTTTTTAAATTTATATTTAAATTTGGCTGGGCAGCATATTATTATACATTTAAATTTTACTATATGAATGTTCAAAGGTTGTTGTGATCGTTAGGTAATACCTCATAACCCCTCTAGCGACGGAATCGGGTTAGGGGGTGTTACACCATTTTGGGACATCAGCATCGTATTTGATTTCGTGTAAGACACTGTCTGGGACAGTGGCATCGATATTTGGTTACATGTAAGACCACGTCTGGGACGTTGGCATTGTACGAGCTTTCCGAGCTATTCACGTATCCTTATGATTCTGAACGGTTCAACGAGCATTTCGAGAAAAGAAAGAATATATGAAATGTGTATCTGAATCAGGTACGTTTGAAATGTATACTATGTTTGAGAATAAAAGGTATGTACATGTGCAAGTGATGATAAAAGATATAAGTATGAGAAAATATGATATATGAGCAAATGAATTGGGATTATGTGAATTGTATAAGAACTATGTAGTAAGTGATAGTATTTGGCCATGAATTACATGAATGTTTTGGTTTATAATTGTGTTATATGATAAGTTTATTTGTATATGGCTTATTAAGCTTTTGAAAGCTTTCTTTGTGTGTGTTTGCATTGTTTTATAGATATTGAAGCTACCGAAAGCTTAGGATCGTCGAGGATCATCACCACACTATCAAACTCTATTTTGGTACATATTGAAAGTGTAAATATTTGAGTATGGCATGTAGAGGCTAGAAGTTTGTGATTATGTTTTGTGAAGTGTATATTTATCCATGTGATATGGCTTAATTATAGTTGAACTTATGGTTTGATTTTGGTATATGATATGTGATACAAATTATGCTTATGTGATGTGTTCATGAATGATCTAGTGAGAAATGGTCAATTTGGTAAGTTGGTAATATGTTTTAGTTGTGGAAATATTATGAATTTGGTATGAGATTGGATAGGTAAGATTGAATGTGCTTGGTAGGTGATTATGATATAATTTGGTTTGGATAATAAGCATGAAAGTGGTTGATAATGTTATGGTATTTATGATGTATATATATTGTGGTCGAAATTGGTTGAAAATTTGGTATGAATTGTTGTGGTTTAATGCTTGTAGGGAGGACCCTAAATGGGTAGCAAATTGGCCTTGCAAATGGCCTATTTTTTGCCCACATGGGCATTTGTCTCAGCCATGTTGCTCATTGGCCATTTCAAAATGAGCCTGGGCAGACCACACGGTCGACACACGGGTGTGTGCTAGGCTGTGTGGCCAAGTCAGTTTTGAACACGGGCTAGACACATGGGTGTGTGATTGGCCGTGTGTCCCAAGTCAGTAGCCTCCATATTTTTCACACGGCTTGGCACACGGGCGTGTCTCGTGGCCGTGTGGACAAGTCAGTATGTATGCCCTGTTTTGCCACGGCCTAGACACACAGGCGTGTCTAATGCCGTGTGAGGCACACGGCCTGCTCACACGGGCGTGTGACCAGTATAACTTTGAAAAATGTTTAAGTTTTGAGAAATTTTGTATGAGCTCGGTTTAGTCCCGACCCCTTTTTAAAGCATGATTAAGGTCTCGTTGACCTATGTAAGGGACTCTATAATGATGTGTGACTTTGATGCTATGTTGATTATGAAATGAATGTAAATTGTTCTGATATGTCCGGTAATGCCTCTTAACCCTAGTCCGGCAACGAATACGGGTTAGGGATGTTACAGAAAAGTTCAAGGCTAATATAGATGATGATCTTGAGAAAGCAGAGTTTTGGTTTGAGAATTCTATTCGGGTTTTTGATGAACTTTCTTGTACTCCCGAAGAATGTTTAAAGTGTACTATATCTTTCTTGAGGGACTCGGCATATCATTGGTGGAAGACACTGGTATCCGTGGTTCTAAAAGAAAGGGTTACATAGGGTTTTTTCCAAGAGGAATTCAGAAAGAAGTACATAAACCAACGATTCATTGATCAGAAACAGAAAGAGTTTCTCAAGCTGAAGCAAGGTAAAATGTCTATGGCAGAATATGAAAGTGAATTTGTTAGACTCAACAAGTATGCCCAAGAATGTGTGTCTACCAAGGCTATTATGTGAAAGAGATTCGAGGATGGGTTAAACGAGGACATCAGACTATTAGTTGGGATTTTATAATTGAAAGAATTCTTTGTGTTAGTTGATCAAGCTTACAAGGCTGAAGAACTAAACAAAGAAAAGAAAAAAGCTGTGATTGAGGCCCGAGATGCAAGAAAAAGGCCAATGAGTAAGTCATTCCAATCTCAGTCAAAGTAGTCTAAAGAGATGAATCCTCGATTGACGATTTCAGCTGGGTATTCACACCGAAACTGTGGGAATAATATTCGGGTTCTAAAGTTCAAGCTACTTCAATGGCAAGTGTGGGTAATGTGAGGTCTAATAAACCCGAGTGTCAGCATTGTGGTAGGCAACATTTCGGTGAGTATTGGTTAATTAGCCGAGCTTGTTTCAAGTGTGGTTCTCGAGAGCACTACATTAAAGATTGCCCTGAGAAGGTCGAAGAAGAAAATTTTCAAAGTGTTAGACCGGGTAATACTGCCAACAGAGGTAGACCATCGAGAAATATCAAAAGCGGAGCTAGTAGTAACAGTGAGGTGAAAGATTCAGCTATGAGATCAGAAGCTAGAGCATCCGCTAGAGCTTATGCCATACGTGCTCGTGAGGATGCGTTATCTCCTTATAACATCTCGAAATAGGGCCTAAATGGAATAGTGGTTGCGAAACCATAAATTTGAGATAGAAAAGTTTATTTTGATTAATTTTTTTATGATTTAACGAATGATTAGATGCATGTGTTAGAGTATTGATAAGAAATTTTATAGATTGCATGTTTAATTTGCCGATTAGGGCTTATTTGCAGAAGTTGCTGTAACAGCCTGATTTAGGGCCTAAACGGAACGATGGTTTTAAAACCACGAATTTAAAGTCAAAAAATTTATTCCGATTAAGTTTTAAGGTTTATTTATTGATTAAAATATTGTGTAAAAATATCGTTAAGTAATTTTACTGATAAAGTGCTTAATTGGACTTTTAGGACTAAATTGCAAAAGTTGCAAAATATGTGTTCTAATTCATAAGTACTTGATTGAAATGGGGTTTAAAGAGGATATCCTTAAATGGTAATTAGACCATTATATTTCGTTTGGACAAAAATGGGCATGAATAGGACAAAATTTTAAAGAATAAGGGCATTTTAGTCATTTGGTAATTAAAAGAAATAAAAAGGGAAAACAAAGCCAAAATTGACTCGTATTTTTCAGGGAGGCCGAAATTAGCATGGGGGAAGCCATGGCTAGGGTTTTCAAGCTTTCCAAGCTCAATAGTAAGTCCGTTCTAGCCCCGTTTTCAAAGTTCTTTACGTTTTGGAATCCCAGAATTTGATTAAGCTTATTCTAGCAATAATTTAAGCTAGGGTTCATATTTGGAAAAATACCCATAGGTGAAATGTGTTTATTTTGATGTTTTATGGTAGAATATGAAGGCTGAAATTATGTTAAACAACTTTTGCTAAGCGGTTTTAAGCAAAAATGAGTACAACGGCTTAATCGGTAAAAGTTGTTATTGTTCATAACTATGTGTCAGAGTGAGAATTTGATGTTGCCATAGAAGGGAAAAATGATAAGCATGTCATAAAACATAAGAATAAGGGATGAAGTTTAATTAATTCCCGAGCCTAGGGGAAAAAGTGTAAATATGCAAAAGTTTATGGGCAAAATTGTAATTTTGCCAAAGTTTGAGTTAAGGACTGTTTTGAATAGTACATTAATTAAATAAGTAAAATATGATGTTTTAGATCCCGGAAAATGAGATTTGAACCTGGAATGGGAGAAAAATCAAAAATCAGGAAAGTTGGTAAAATGGCCGTTTTAGTATCGAGGTAAGTTCATATGTATAATAAGCATTAATTTATGCATGTTTCAATGTAAAATTGATATATTTACTATGATTGCCGAGGTGTTGAAAATAAGTATAATTATGATGATTTAAATGTTCAATATTAATTCGACATGGAAATGAGAAAGTATGTAAGTTTTTATTTAAATAATACATTATCTTTATTATGTTTTTATATTTCAGTATATTTTATGTCTCGTAGCTGATTTTTGAATCATAATTGACTATTGGAAGAATGGAATCAAGTATTAGAAAGAGAGAGAAATCCCAGTTGAACCTTCGGAAAGATTGGATGATACAGATGGTATGTAGCTAGGTCGCATGGGTGATACTATGTGTACACCATGTAGACAAGAGAGCTACAGGATATATGTAGCTAGGTCGCATGTGTGGTTCCAGGTGAAGGACACCATGTAGACAAGAGAGCTACGAGATAAACTAGCTAGGTCACATAGGTGGTACTAAGTGTTCACCATGTGTACAAGAGTGCCAAAATTATGTGTACAATGGAGCTAGGTCACATGAGTGGTGCTAAGTGAAGGCCACTATGTGTACAAGAGAGCTTCGATTTTAAAGGTGGGTTGTGTGCGATACCATTGCGTATCTGTTATTATTCTGAAGCGTTCAACTGGGAAATTGATTAAATGAATTTGTGTATGACTTTGTGATGATAAGTGTAAGTATATACTGTGTAACTTATGAGCAATATGCTCGATATGTGATTGGAAATTGGAAAGATTGTTATGGGTAAGTGATGAATACAATTGAAGTGTGAAAGATCAAAATTGACAATAAAACTGTTCTGGATAGTTGCAGTAACGTGAATCTAAAAATTTACCAAAAATAGTATAAATTGAACCAGAGACTGAATGAGATATCAAATTAGATCTTTATGAGTCTACTTTCATATAACAGAAACAGAGCAAGCAAAGGAATTCTATATTATGAGATATTTAAGTTTTTGAGAGACTGGTTCAGAATGATTACGTGATTCCCTTTTTTGAATTGGAAAAATCATTAAAAATTGTAAAAAAATAATTAGGGGATATAATTTATATTCTTGAAACCCTTAATGAGCCTAGTTTCAAATTAAATAAATGAGAACATTCTTTGAATTATGTACGAGGAGAAAATTGATTCGTAGTGAAGGGTGGTCAGAACAGTTGAGCAGTGAAACAGGGGTAAATTCAATGAATTAACTGTACTAATTGACTAGACAAAAAATTCTGAAAATTTTATGGTAAAAATATACGTGAATCTAGTTTCAAGGAAAATTAATGGTTTGTAATTTGGAGTTCTGTAGCTTCAGAAATAAATAATTTAGCTGCTGGTACTCTGCTAGACAACTTATTTTGAACCTGTTTATGATTGTAATAGTAAAGGTATGTGTGTTTGTGATGGTAATATTCCGGGAACATATTGTGACTTTGTTTAAAGTATGATAGTGTATTGTTTATTAATATTTACATACTTACTTACTAAGCTATAATGTTTACTCCCTTCCTTTCCTTTTTCCTATAGTGTCACAGATGTTAGCTCGAGTTGGAGGTCGCCGGAGGTTAAATCACACTATCAAACTATTGATCGATATATAAAGGTTTTAAAGTATTTTTAAGTCTTTGACATGGATGGAGACTCGTTTAATTGTTATTAAGTTGCTAGAAATTGGCCTAAAATACTGACCTATGTTATTTGAAGGTCTCTATTGTATAAAGTCATTTAAAGTAGATAGTCTTGGTTATGTTATTAATTAAATGATGCAATTTATGAATGTGTTTAAAAATGTTTTAAATTAGAGTGAAATTATGAATCAGTTTTTTTTATACGATGATTAGTGATTAAGTCCGGTAATGCCTCGTACCCTATTCCGGCATCGAACACGGGTAAGGGGTGTTACATTTAGTGGTATCAGAGCTATGGTTTAGTCGGTTCTTGGACTGACCTCGTATGTGTAAGAGTTAAGCTATACGTGCCATATTACTACTTGAAATAGTGCGATGCCCCCCGATCCCAATGAAATAGTTCTGTTGAGACAGAAGTGTTTTCCAACCGAGCTACCATCGACAGTGTAAAAAGGTGTTAAGTAAGCTCGTATAATTTGGTGGATATATTGGTGTACTTAAATTGATCTTGGTGACTTGTGATGATATGTGTGAGATCAAGTGTAAAATGAAATAGACATAGTGGTTGTTTATTAGTTCATCCAGGTAATATGAAAATGTATAATGATTTGAAGAAATTGTATTGGTGGTTGGGTATGAAAAGAGATATTTCTAAATTTGTATCAAATCAAAGTGTTTCGTATATACGATGAATAGATCGGATCGACTACTCGACAACTTTCAATTTCCCCCGATCTAAATTTGATTTATTTTTTCTTAATCTAAATATATTCAAAATTAACTTATTTATTCATCTATTTATTCAATTCAACCCAAAACACACTTTAAGGCATTTTTACACATTTACCCCCAAAAGTTCACAATTTTTACAACTAAGTCCTCAATTCACAAAACACAAATTTCACATAATTTCACCCCAATTTAAACTAGCCGAATTTCACATGGGTCCTTAACAGCCTATATTTATCATTTATTTCACATTTCAACCACCCAATTTACAAAATTCACAATTTAATCCCTAACTTGTATTTTCTTTAAAAATCACTTGATAAAACATGAAAATCTATCATTTATCTATCATTTTTCATCATCAACTATCACAAAACTCATGGATTCATCAATGGCATTTTACAAAATCACCAAAAAACTCAAAAATTAGGGCACGGACTAGCTAGTACAAGAAATCATCAAAAACAGATCAAAAATCATACCTTAATCAAGGATTAAAGGTGCCGAACCCTAGAATGCTTTAAAGCTCTCTTTTCTTCTTTATTTTCAGTTGAAAATGAAAAAGATGAACATAATTTTAGCTTTGGTTTTGTTAACTTATGATTTATATAGCTAATTACCAAAATGACCTTATTTAATATCATTTATAAACACATAATGGATGGCTATCCATGTTAATTTCCACTATCATAGGTTTAATTTCATAATAAGGACTTCCACCTTTTAATTTCATAGAAATCAAATACTTTTAACCTATAGGATGCAACTTTTTCATTTTACTCGATTAGATCCTTTTACCAAATTAACCATCTAATCAATAAAATTAAAACACAAAACTTTCACACATATCTAATCACATGCCATAGACACTAAAAATAATACTAAAATATTTTTCTAACCTCAGATTTGTGGTTCCAAAACCACTATTTTGTTTTAGCTAAAATCGAACTATTACATGAATCTTGTAGCCAAGGCGTATTGGATTTCATATACGAACTTGAATGATCCAATTTCGAGAGAAAACGGATCACAAGACCAGGTTCTTGAAAAAATGGCCCATTAAGATGTCTATGAGCCCATCCTAAAGTTTGGAAAGTAATTTAATTGAATGTTAGGCCAAATTATCAAAGCGCCCCAAAATGAAAAGTATTTAAACTGTAGGTTTAATTTTATTTTACTAGGTGGATCATCATGTAAGAATTTAGTCCAAAGAGCCCATTTAATTCCTTTGGTTGAATTCCCATTAAAAGTCCATATTTAGAATTATTTTGTTTTTCTCATTTGATGAGTGGTCATGTTAGTTATTCTATTAGGGTTAGGAAATCTTATTTTGGGGGCCTATAAGTAGCATGGACGTTCACCCTTATACACATTCAATTGATTTATGTTTTTTTTTGAGTTAATAATAATTCTCTTTGAGTTTTTCTTCAAGAATTGCTCTTGAGTTTCTTTTAGAAGCTATTTTAACAATCTTTAAGGTTATGGGAATCATCTTCAAGCTTTTTCTTATCAAGATCGTTTTCTTAGAGGGGGAATTAGAGCCACTGAAAGGAGTTGTGGATTCTTAATGTTTCTAGGGCTTCGTAGGAATTCATCTTCTCTTTTCTATCCTTAATTTATTGTTTCTTTCTTATTTAAGCTAGTTCTTACTATTTTGGCTTGCTGATTTTATTGATTTTCATTCTAGGTTAAATTTGCTTCAAGAAAGACGTTCTTCTATCTTGTTCCATCAAGAAACAAATCAAAATTGGGAGTTTTAATCTTTTCTTGTTGTTTCAAGCATTCTTGCACAAAATAGTTTGCTTTTGTCTTTAAAATCAATTTTAAAAAATCTGTTTGTATTTTATTTTTCTAGATCTAGTCGGGGGTATTTTCTTGAGGTCCAAGGACGGTTTCTTTCAATCCAAGAAACCCTAATCCGTTCTCTTTTTGAAAAAAATGTCAAAAAGGGATTAATTTGTTAAAATGTAAAATTATGTGGTTAAAAGTGTGAATAAATTAAAAATGTGGGCTGCTAGTAATATGTATTAAATTCAGTTAAGCATGTGTTTGTACTAAATTGCATGAATTTGCAATTTTATGTGTTAAGGACTAAATTGTAAAAATGTGAAAGTTTAGGGGCAAATCTGTAAAATAGCCCTAATGTGTATTTTGGACCAAGTTGAATAAATAGTTGATTAAATAAGCTAATTTCCATAATATATAGATCAAGCTAAGCCGAGATCGAAATTAGATCAGGGAAAAAAAAAGTGGACAAATAACCAATAATTGCTCTCTAAGCGATACTAGGTAAGTTCGTACAAAACTTTTATGGAACAACCCAAACCCGGCCTAGAAATTATGGCCAAATCCGGGATATCACATTAAAGTGTTTTTCGAAAAAAATAATTTCTTTGGAAACTGTAACGCCCCCGTACCCGAGACCGTCGCCGGAGTCGAGCACGAGGTGTTAACGGGCTTAATTTATTAATTAAACAACTCAAACAATTTATTTTAGAAATTCCAGACAAGTTGCTAACTGCGTCACAGTCGCTTAAAAATTCATATCTCGAGTTCTGAAACTCAAAATTAATATCCGTAAATTTTTCATGAAACTAGACTCATATATCTATCTACTAATTTTTTCTAGAATTTTTGGTCGAGCCAATTAGTACAGTTTATTAGTTAAAGTTTACCCTCTTTCCGCATTTGACTACTTTGACCTCTGTTCACTACGAACCACTTTTCTTCCTGTAAAGAGATCCAATAACCATTCCATTTATTTATCTTAAAAATAGACTCAATAAGAAATATTTACACATAAATCATAAATTCTAATTATTTTTGTACAATTTTCGGTGAATTTCAAAAGTCAGAACAAGGAATCCAGAAATCGCTTTGACCCTGTTTCAAAAAAATTTAAATATCTTATAAAATACAACTCTTTTACCTATTTTGTTTCTTCCACATGAAAATAGATTCATTAAGCTTAAATTCCATATTTTATTCATTATTTAATTCTATCTCTACTATCTTCAGTGATTTTTCAAACTCATGTCACTGCTGCTGACTAATTTTGTTTTGTGGCCAATTTTACCTTTCCAAGGATTTTCATGGTTTAGTTAAGACATAAAGCATACATGTTATCATATATAAACTTGATTAGCCATTCCAATAGCTAATCATTCTCAAACATTTTCATTCCATCCATGGGCCATATGGTAAGATTATACACACAAAATGATTGGAATGCTATACATGCCATATTTCCAAAAATTACAAGTCATTATACCACAATTGTCCAGTGATAGTGTGAGCGTGTCTCCGACCGTCCCGATCTCCAAATTGACTTGTCAAAACTACAAAGAATGAAAAGGAGGAAGTAAACATAGATGCTTAGTAAGTCCATATGCAAATAACAAATAACTTAACAAAGCAACTATACCAACCAACGTTAGCATAATATCACCAAAACATATACCACATTTCTATTCATCATTCATCATCTTACCATATTATTGTTGTCGTATCAAGTCTCAACCCGAGGGTTAAGTACATACCTGTCCAAAGTGCCCATTCCACAACACTTGCCAATACGTCACTTGTATCTTGAGTATTCTTCCATTTTATTAGAATTTTACCCGTTGAGCACAACGGAATATAATTCGGATACATGGAAAGTTTGCACATAAGTGCCACATATGTAGCCAAGCTACCATGTAACCCGCCCATAAGCGAACTCGGACTCAACTCAATGAGCTCGGGCATTCACATCCATAAGTGAACTCAAACTCAACTCAACGAGCTCGGATGCCTAGTTACATTTCACGAACTCGAACTCAACTCAACGAGTTCGGACATTTGCATCCATAAGTGAACCTGGACTCGACTCAACGAGCTTGGATGTCCAAGTATCCTAATCTATTCCTAAGGTTCAACGGGACTTTCCTCGTTCGTACTCCTTTACCATTCTCCTTGGAATACCAGTGACGATACTTCGATAGTCTTTCACATTTTTCACATAATTCATAAAATTTTTGCATGTTGTCCAACAATTACCACAAAGCATAGAATCACATGATAACAATCATAATATCGTATAAATAGCATTAAATGATTTAAAATAACGATTATATTACAATATTTACATATGAACTTACCTCGGTACAATATGTTAGAAATCAAGCCTATTCCTCGAAAACTTTATTTTTCCCTCGATCACGACTTGAATCTCGTTTCTCTTGCTTATGGAGCTTGGAAGCTTGAAACAAACCCTAGCTATGGAGAACCCTTGAAATTTTGTCCTAATGAAGAAGATGGACATATTTTGCCATCTTTTTCCTTTTTTTAATCTTTTAATTACCAAATGACAAAAATACACTTCATTACTAAACTTTCAAAATTTCCATCCATGTCCAATTTTTGTCCAAAAACTTAGAAATTGGTCAAATTGCTATTTAAGGTATCTTAACTATTATTCCAAAGCAATTTCATTCTAAAAACTTCTAGAATGCAAGTTTTGCAACTTATTCAATTTAGTCCCTAATTTCCAATTAAGCACTTTATGCATAGAATTTCTTCACGAAACTTTCACACAATCATGCGATCATATCATAGACCTCAAAATAGTTATAAAATAATTATTTCTATCTCAGACTTGTGGTCCCAAAACCACTATTCTGATTAGGCCCTAATTCGGGATATCACAACTCTCCCCCCTTTAGGGATTTTTGTCCCCGAAAATCTTACCGGTAAACAGGTATGGGTATTGATTCCTCATAGTTTCCTCGGGCTTCCATGTAGCCTCTTCTACTCCGTGCTTTTGCCATAATACTTTCAAGAGAGCGATACTTTTATTTCTTAGTTGCTTGACCTCCCAAGATAAAATATTAATCGGTTCTTCATTGTAAGTCATATCTAGCTGTAGCTCAATTTTCGTCGGTGAAATTACATGTGAAGGATTCGAACGATACCGACGTAACATAGATACATGGAACACATCATGAATCTTCTCTAATTCTGGTGGTAGTGCTAACCGATATGCTACCGGTCCAATTCTTTCAATTACCTCATACGGTCCAATGAAACGTAGACTCAATTTTCCTTTCCGACCAAATCTGAGAACCTTCTTCCACGGAGACACTTTTAAAAACACTTTATCCCCGACTTGGAACTCAATCTCTTTTCGCTCCAAATCTGCGTAAGATTTTTGCCTATCCAAAGCAGCTTTCAAATAGTCTCGAATCACTTTCACTTTTTCTTCAGTCTCCTTGATTAAATCAACTCCGTAAATCTGGTTTTCTTTGAGTTCAGTCCAATACAGCGATGTCCGACACTTGCAACCATACAACACTTCATAAGGTGCCATTTTCAAACTCGTTTGATAACTGTTATTGTAAGCAATTTCCACCAACGGTAAGTACCTTTCCCAATTTCCTTGGAACTCCAATACGTAACATTTGAGCATGTCTTCAAGAATCTGAGTTACTCTCTCTGATTGTCCATCAGTCTGTGGATGGAAGGCAGTGCTGAAATTTAACTTCGTACCTAATGCTTCTTGTAGTTTTTGCCAAAATCGCCAAGTAAACCTCAGATCTCTATCCGAAATAATCGACAACGGTACTCCGTGAAGTCTAACAATCTCACTGATATATAATTCAGCCAACTTATCAAGAGAATAATCAGTGTGTACCGGAATAAAATGAGCCGATTTAGTCAATCTGTCGACTATTACCCAGATGGCATCTTTCTTTTTCGGAGTTAATGGCAATCCTGATACAAAATCCATAGTAATTCGATCCCATTTCCATTCAGGAATCATGATAGGCTGAAGTAGTCTCGAAGGCACTTGGTGTTCAGCTTTCACTTGTTGACAAATTAAGCATTTCAATACAAACTCGAAAATATCTCTTTTCATTCCGTTCCACCAATACATTTTCTTCAAATCATTGTACATTTTTGTACTGCCCGGATGCATTGACATACAACTACTGTGTGCTTCGTGCAAGATCTTTTGAATCAACTCATCATTTTTCGGTACACAAATCTGATCTTTAAACATCAAGCAACCATCAAAACCGATTCTAAAATTTGATTCTGTATCAGCCTCACATTGCTTCCTCTTAGCTTGCAAATCTTTGTCACTTTTCTGAGCTTCACAAATCTCTTGTAAAAACATCGGTCTTGCTCTCAACTTTGCTAGAATCGAACCATCGTTAGACACCGTCAACTGAGTATTCATAGCTCTCAATACGAACAACGACTTTCTACTCAAAGCATCGGCAACCACATTCGCTTTCCTCGGATGGTAGTCAATCACAAGCTCGTAATCTTTCAATAATTCTAACCATCTCCGCTGTCTTAAATTCAAATCTTTTTGTGACACCAAGTACTTGAGACTTTTGTGGTTGTTATATACTCGGCACTTTTCACCATACAGATAATGTTGCCAAATCTTCAAAGCAAACACTACAGCAGCCAGTTCCAAATCATGAGTCGGATAATTCCTTTCGTGAGGTTTTAACTGCCTCAAAGCATAAGCCACAACCTTTCTTTCTTGCATAAGTACACATCCCAATCCATTTAGAGAAGCATCACTATACACCACAAATTCTTTACCTGACTCGAGTTGTACCAACACTGGTGCTTCAGTCAGTAACTTTTTCAATTTCTCAAAACTCTGTTGACATTCTTCCATCCACTCGAATTTAACATTCTTCTGGAACAGTCTAGTCATAGGAGTAGCAATCATAGAAAATCCATTCACAAATCATCGATAATAACCAGTTAGACCCAAGAAACTTCTAACCTCAGTCACATTCTTCGGCGGTTTCCAATCAACAATATCCTAAATATTACTGGGATCAACCCGTATACCATTACCTGAGACAATATGACCTAAAAATCCTACTTCTCGAAGCCAAAAATAACTCTTACTAAACTTGGCATACAATTGTTTATCTCTCAAAGTTTGCAAAACTATTCTCAAATGCTCAGCATGTTCTATCTCATCCTACGAATAGATCAAGATATCATCAATAAATACCACAACAAACTTGTCCAAGTATGGCCGAAATATGCAATTCATTAAATCCATAAACACAGTAGGAGCATTTGTCAAACCAAATGGCATAACTAAAAATTCATAATGGCTGTACCTTGTTCTAAAAGCAGTTTTAGGCACATCTGATTCTTTTACTCGCAACTGGTAGTACCCAGACCTCAAGTCAACCTTTGAGAACCATGTCGCTCCTTTCAACTGATCGAATAAATCATCAATTCTCGACAACGGATACTTGTTCTTGACTGTCACCTTATTTAATTCCCGATAGTCTACACACAATCTCATTGAACCATCCTTCTTTTTCACAAATAATACAGGAGCACCCCAAGGTGAAAAACTCGGTCTCACAAAGCTTTTGTCAGTCAACTCTTGCAACTGCGACTTTAATTCTTTCAACTCTGTTGGTGCCATTCTATATGGAGCAATCGAGATCGGAGTTGTTCCCGGTATCAACTCAATACCAAATTCTACTTCTCTAACAGGAGATAAACCCGACAACTCTTCTAGAAATACATCCGCAAATTCACATACAATCGGCACTGATTCAATTTTCTTCTCAAATTCTTTTGTATTCAATACATATGCCAAATAAGCGTCATAACCCTTTCTCAAATATCTCTGAGCCGACATCGAAGAAATCACACTAGGAAATACCTCTGATTCATCGGATTCAACCCGCAGAATTTTACTACTTTTACATTTTAATTCAATAACCTTTTGTTTACAATTTACTATAGCATCATGTAATGTTAACCAATCCATACCCAGAATGACATCGAATTCATCAAACTGCAACAACATCAAGTCAGCCGGAAAATAATGACCTCTAATCATCAAAGGACATTTCTTGCATACTTTATCAACTATGACACATTTGCCTAACAGGTTTGATACTTTAACCATAATTCCGTAGACTCAATAGGTATGTTGATATTAGACTCCAATTTCATGCACATATATGAATGAGTAGAACCGGGGTCAATCAAAGCAATAACATTAACACCATAAAGAGAGAAAATACCAGTGATCACATCAGGAGATGAAGCATCTTCACTCAAGAATTCCCACAAATACTTTGATGTCTTCATTTAGTCCTTCTTCAAATCGTCTGCACATTTTAGTCTCTGAAGGAATACATTCTCTAGCATACTTACTTAATCGAACGAACTCCCTTTCATACTCAGCAACTGTCATGTTGCATTATTTCAACTCGAGAAATTCTTTACACTTCTGGTCAACAAATCTTTAGTGATGTATTTCTTCCGAAATTCTTCTTGAAAGAACTCCCAAGTCACTTTCTCTTTCGGTACCACTGAAATTAATGTCTTGCACCAATGATAGGTTGAATCTCTCAACAAAGATGTAGCACATTTCAAGCACTCTTCAGGTATAAAAGACAATTTATCAAATACCCGAATAGAATTTTCAAGCCAAAATTCTGATTTTTTAGCGTCATCATCAACAATTGCCCTGAATTCTTCGTCCCCTTGCTTGCGAATTCGGTCAACTGGAGATCTATAGAATTTCATCAGATCCATACCTGAAGGCATCTGGGGTATAGGTTGAGGAATCAAGGGTGGTGGGGGAGGTTTTTGAGCAGTAGGGTTCGTACGAACTAACTCTATATACCAAGCATTCATCATTTGGAGAAAGGCTTCCCGAGCCCCCTCTCCTCCTCCTTGACCAACAGTAGGAGGTGGATTTTCAGTCGACACTGCCCCTTCAGCCGGAGCTGGTGCATTACTCTCTACATTATCAGCCACAATTGGATCGGGATCCATTTACTATAAAAAAATCATTTAAAAGGTCAGAAGTCGTCACACTATCACAATATATATATTTGGCATGGCATGTATAGCAAAACCCGTACATACAACACGTTAGTCTGAGAACTGACTAAACCTACTCTGATACCACCAAATGTGACGCCCCCGTACCCGAGACCGTTTCCGGAGTCGAGCACGAGGTGTTAACAGGCTTAATTCATCAATTAAACAACTCAAACAATTTATTTTAGAAATTCTAGACAAGCTGGCTAACTGCGTCACAGTCGCTTAAAAATTCATATCTTGAGTTTCAAAACTCAAAATTAAGATCTGTAAATTTTTCTTGAAACTAGACTCACATATCTATCTAATAATTTTTTATAGAATTTTTGGTCTATCCAATTATCATAGTTTATTAGTTAAATTTTACCCTATTTTTGCATTCGACTACTTTGACCTCTGTTCACTACGAACCACTTTTCTTCCTGTACAGAGATCCAATAACCATACATTTATTTATCTTAAAAATATACTCAATAAGGAATATGCACATATAAATAATAACTTATAATTATTTTTGTAAAATTTTTTGTGAATTTTCAAATTCTGAACAGGGAATCCAAAAATCGCTCTGACCCTGTTTCACAAAAATTTAAATATCTTATAAAATGCAACTCATTTACCTATTTTTTTCTTGCACATAAAAATAGATTCATTAAGCTTAAATTCCATATTTTATTCATCATCTAATTCTATCTCTACTATTTTTAGTGATTTTTCAAACTCACGTCACTGCTGCTGACTGATTTTGTTTTGTGGCCAATTTTACCTTTCCAAGGATTTTCATGGTTTAGTTAAGACATAAAGCATACATGTTATCATATATAAACTTGATTAGCCATTCCAATAGCTAATCATTCTCAAACATTTCCATTCCATCCATGGGCCATATGGTAAAGATTATACACACAAAATGATTGGAATGCTATACATGCCATATTTCCAAAAATTACAAGTCATTATACCGCAATTGTCCAGTGATAGTGTGAGCGTGTCTCCGACCGTCCCGATCTCCAAATTGACTTGTCAAAACTACAAAGAATGAAAAGGAGGGAGTAAGCATAGATGCTTTGTAAGTGCATATGCAAATAACAAATAACTTAACAAAGCAACTATACCAACCAACATTAGCATAATATCACCAAAACATATACCACATTTCTATTCATCATTCATCATCTTACCATATTATTGTTGTCGTATCAAGTCTCAACCCGAGGGTTAAGTATACACCTGTCCAAAGTGCCCGTTCCACAACACTTACCAATACGTCACTTCTATCTTGAGTATTCTTCCATTCTACTAGAATTTTACCCGTTGAACATATCGGAATATAATTCAGATACATGGAAAGTTTGCACATAAGTGCCACATATGTAGCCAAGCTACCATGTAACCCGCCCATAAGTGAACTCGGACTCAACTCAATGAGCTCGGGCATTTGCATCCATAAGTGAACTCGGACTCAACCCAACGAGCTCGGATGCCTGGTTACATTTCACGAACTCGGACTCAACTCAACGAGTTCAGACATTTGCATCCATAAGTGAACCCGGACACGACTCAACGAGCTCGGATGCCCAAGTATCCTAATCTATTCGTAAGGTTCAACAGGACTTTCCTTGTTCGTACTCCTTTACCATTCTCCTTGGAATACTAGTGACGATACTTCGGTAGTCTTTCACATTTTTCACATAATTCATAAAATTTTTGCATGTTGTCCAACAATTACCACAAAGCATAGAATCACATGATAACAATCATAATATCGTATAAATAGCATTAAATGATTTAAAATAACGATTATATTACAATATTTACATATGAACTTACCTCGGTACAATATGTTAGAAATCAAGCCTATTCCTCGGAAACTTTATTTTTCCCTCGATCACGACTTGAATCTCGTTTCTCTTGATTATGGAGCTTGGAAGCTTGAAACAAACCCTAGCTATGGAGAACCCTTGAAATTTCGTCCTAATGAAGAAGATGGACATATTTTGCCATCTTTTTCCTTTTTTTAATCTTTTAATTACCAAATGACTAAAATACCCTTCATTACTAAACTTTCAAAATTTCCATCCATGTCCAATTTTTGTCCAAAAAGTTAGAAATTGGTCAAATTGCTATTTAAGGTATCTTAATTATTATTCCAAAGCAATTTCATTCTAAAAACTTCTAGAATGCAAGTTTTACAACTTATTCAATTTAGTCCCTAATTTCAAATCAAGCACTTTATGCATAGAATTTCTTCACGAAACTTTCACACAATCATGCAATCATATCATAGACCTCAATAGTTATAAAATAATTATTTCTATATCAGATTTGTGGTCCCGAAACGACTATTCTAATTAGGCCCTAATTCGGGATATCACAGAAATCAGTTCTATATTAAAACCTCTCTGCAGTTTTAACAAAAAATTAGTAGATCTTGTTCATTGTTAAGACTCAAGTCGTTTTAGCAAAGTGTTGATCCTATTAGATTGTTATTACACTTTAAAACAATGTTTGTTGTGGAAGCTTTCAAAATATGTTGTATAAACGTGGTGTTTTGGAAAAACGTTTATATAGTTTTTGAAAACCCGCAGCCTACTACTTAGCAGATATAAATCAAAGTAATAAATCCCAAATTAAAATAAAACCTAGGCCTTATTACAAAACAAACCCAAATTAAATTACATAAAAATTAAAAGTTAAAAAGGGAAGCAAATGCGGTTATGTGGCCACCTTCGAGTCCCTCACAGCACCGATCCGCCTAAGGATTACTTGCGTAGAAAAGAGAAAGGATGTGTTTATGAAAACTCAGTGTGTGATCCTTTTGTAGTAGCCCAAATTTGACCGAGCTGAAAACAGAATAAAAGAATTAAATAAATAAGTATTTATTTATTTCAAATGTCCATTTAAAAGTCCAATTACAAAGTCCAAGTGTTTTTGGTTCAATACAGAAGCACTACCCGTGTACCCGGTTACACCCAAATACAATCTAAACCCAATACCTACCAGACCCAATACCTACCAGACCCTAATACCCTAACCCAATTACAAGGTGGCCCAGTTGGCCTAAATTTTTTTTAAGGCAAGGAACCCTAGGGGTTCTGCCTTTTCCCTCAGCGCCGTAACGGGATCCAGAAGCTGCACCACGTCATCAAGGCCGTTCCAACTCCCAAAGCAAGAGCCATCAATGGCCTTGTCCCCTCACGTCACCCCAGCTGGCCCTAACCAATGAGCTGTCCAGAAACACTGGGGTACTCCGAACGTCACCACCGTCGTTGCACCGTAATACTAGGCCTTATCTCCGACTTCTGTACCTCTTTTGATGCCGAGATCTTCGCAAAAGAGATTGTCTTATGGTCATCAGTGTACAAATGGGCATCTACCGAGATTTGAATCCATGACAGCAAGCCCAGCCACTGAGATCTTCGCGAGTTACCTGCAAGAAAAGGAAACAAACAACAGATACGCAAAAAAGTAGAGCAGGAAATGGCAAGAAAATCACAGCATATCAGTCAAAGATATAGAAGACACGAAATGGAAGGAAATCGTAGATTTCTTTCCCAGAATATGTAAGGGACTAAGGCTATAAAGCCTTCCCTTTCACTTGTAAAAGAGGAGGCTTATACGCACACATAGATATACAGAGAGAAAACAAGAAACATAGATAGACAAATATACACAGAAAACGTCATAAAATTTTTGTATTCGATCAAAAGGCAGAGAAATAAAGCAGATCTTTTTGAAAGGGTAATAGATCCTCTCTTTTATTTTGTTTTCGATTTTACTGGTTTACTTTTTTTGCATGCATAACATATTTAAGTTTTTCTTTAAAAAAATACAAAGGAAAGAAATAAAGAAAAGGAGAACAGTACCATCTGTTTCACCTTAGAAAGACGAACCTTTTAGGTCCCGACCGCTATACACGGCGGAGTCGGTGACGGCGCGAGAGAGGAAACACGGTGGTCCGATGAACGGAGGACCACCGGCTAAGGGCCGGAGCTCAGGAGAGCCAGGAAGGCTCAGAGAGAATTCTCAGATTTTTTTTAAAAAAGGGGGACCGAAATGATTTTTTGGCCTAATATCGGGCTTATATAGTCCTTTCAAAACGACCCCGTTTTGGTTTAGTCCCATAAGCCAAAAATGACGTCGTTTTAAGGCCCTAGGATCCGCGTGTTTTTAAATAAAGGTCTAATTGCCCTAATGGTCCTTCCATTTTTTTAATTTTTTAAATTTTATTTTTAATTATTCATAAATTATCCCTAAGGTTTTATTTCGGTTTTAATTTAATCCTAATTGTGGCCACTTTAAGGCCTAGGTTAAAACGGTATCGTTTTGGGACAAGGGAAAATTTCCCGATAAGTCCGTAAGATTTTAAAGGGCATTTCAATTAAGTCCCAATCCGTTTCTTTTATTATCAAATTAACCATTGATTTTTATTTACATTTAATTTTAGTCCCTTTATCCCTTTTAAATTATTTATAACTTATTTATTTTAAATTGTATATATATTATTTCATTTTAATATAAATATATGTATTATATATTTTAAATTATTATTTACTTATATTTTTATTATATTTTAAATTTTATTATATTACTTCATATTTTTATATTATCATATTAATATATATTTTAACATACATCATCACTTATATTATATTTTTGTCAAATAATGTTTATATACTTTTATATTATTATTATTTTACATTGTAACACATATTATTTCATATTATTGTTATATATTATATATTTTCATATATTATTATTCACATTATTATTTTTATATCTAATTGGTATTGAATATTTTACTAATTATATTTATATTCTTAAAAACCTATGTATTTTTTTATATATATCCTAAACCATAAAGTTATTATTTTATATATTATTATACTATTTCAAAATTGAAAATTAATTATTATATTTTTTATGTAATATTTTTATTATTTTATATTTTACATGGTACAATATCATGGTTTATATTTTATATTATATATTGTTATTAATATAATCTCAAAACTAAAGTTATTATTTATATTACGTTGCTAGAAATTGAATTTTAATTATATTCACACATTTTTATAAAATGACTCACTTTATTTTATATTTTAATATATATATTAAACCTTTTTTTATATATTATGTCAATTTATTAAATGTTGGTCTCATAATTTTATTAAATGTTAAGTGCTTGACATATTATTATTTTTATTTTTTTATATATATGTGTCAAATTGTATATCATGCATCATTTTTTATTATTAATATGTTTAAATATATGTTGAATCACATGTTTATGTGTTTTTACCTATTCTTCTTAAATATATATTGTGTTTTATGTATATTTTACTTATTTAAAATTTGCCATTTTTTATTTCTTATATATATATATATATATGTTAGTTAATGTATGATATTCATGCTATTGTGCTTTTATTTACCTATTATTATAACATGTTATCTCGTATGTTATGTTAATATGCTCCTTCATGCATGATTTTAAAAACGAGACTCTAAAGTTTTCAAAAATAAAGGTAATGCTTGGTGTTTGGAAATTTCGAGAAAAGTAGTGCCCTAACTTATTGGGTTGCAACTTTTCTCGTTGAGTTCGAATAGTCAAGCACCCTTCTAAGTTTTTAATATTTTCAAAGTGCAAGCAACTGCCTCGGAATTTCAAGGCGTTGTGTCCTAACTTATTGGATATGGCGTTTTGTTGTTTCGAGATAAGGATTTCCAAAAAGGCTAACTTAGTGTCAAATATCTTAAAAATATTGTGTCCTAACTTATTGGATGTAATATTTTGATTCATTTGATACAAGTGAACCTTAATTTTCAAAATCAAGAATATTAAAAGAAGATTGCATATTAAAATTTTTAAATTTCTAACATTAAAGACACTTGATAATCAATTAGGTACCAATTTTTGGGCGTTACGAGGGTGCTAACCCTTCCTCGTACATAACCGACTCCCGAATCCGTTTTCTCGACTTTCGTAGACCAAAATTAATGTTTTAAAACAAAACATTTTTATAAGGTGATCCAATCACACCTAAAAAGATTGGTGGCGACTCCCGTTTTCGTTTTTCTTAAAGCCGATTCCCATTTTCTAAAACTCGATTTAAAAATGGTTTCGACACCTTTAACAACAATCGATCACCACACGATGAGGCAATTACAAATCGGGCCTAAGCTCATACGTAATAGTTTTAATTTTAGTTAGGGCATTAGCCATTCATGCAAGATCGAGACCGGTGTGGGCTCGAGCCCAATTCGAGAGTGGTCACAAAGATGCGGATATGCAATAAGAAATCCTATCTAGCCAGCCTCTACACACCACTCCGTCCAACCCTACACACCATGTGGGGATAAAATCAACCCACCCGTCCCAACACACCAAAAGTAGCACCGGTTGTGGCACTAAAAAGAAATTGCAGCAAAGTTGCCAGAATAGTACACTTCCTCCAATCATAATAACCCATCCCCATGCAACACATCATAGTATCATGCATGTATGCAACATATATATAAGATGGCATGCGCAATATAGTCATACATCCCATAAGGGCATAATAGTCACTTTACCTCATAGGGGCATAATAGTCATTTATCAGTTTTGGGATCGAGGTATGCTTACCAACCCCAGCAGTAGGTTCATAGTCATCTCGGACGACCTTTGCAACCTTAATAGTCAAACAGTGAAAATGGACCCAAGGCCCAAAATGCAAGCCCAAGTGGGCCCATATGGGCCCACACGCCTATGGGGCCTACAAAGCCCAAAAATTGCCTTGGCCGTGTGAACTGCATAGCCTGGCACAACAACCCCCACCCGTCCATGTAGTTTACCCGTGTGGGGCCCAAAAACACGTGAGGCCCACACGGCCCATTTCGGCCCAACGTCGCCCAAAGCGGCCTAAGCCCATGAAAACACTCATGGTGGCCTCTACATTAAATGCCCCCATTTATGCATTCGGTTTACCACACGAGCAAGCGAACGCTCGTGTGGGGTCGACGGTCACCTATTCCGGCTTTTGTCGATTTACGATTATGGCAGTGTGGTTACACACCTTAGTCGAATATGTGCGAGTAGCCCACGAGCCCAAAGCCTACATTCAATCAAAATACTCTATTAACCAATGACAAAAGGGTCAACATCTCCATTTAAAACTTCGCAGAAATTTCACTAATACTTGCCTTTGTCGAACTAATGAAGATCACACGCTTAAACCGATACACGAGACCCATTACGAACTCCTTTATAGATTACTTACATTCCAAGCAAACTTATTAACTAACACAGTACACCCACATAAATTAAACCAAGCACACAACCACTTATCGAAGGTGTAAAATCGAAACTAGGGAAGGAGGGCAATCAGTCCACTATCCCCAAAAAGATCACTCGCTACGACAGAGGTAAAGCTAGCGTAACCACACACCTAGCAATTGTCGGCAGGAAAAGAAAGTGTTAGATGAGATCTATAGATACGATAGATAGGAAAAAGGGTGAGAAAAATCTAAATAGCAGCACTTACCACCAAGATCGACATAGAAGAAGCAGAAGAAAGAGTCGTCACAAGGAGGGTAAATGAAAGAGAAGTATTCGGCCAATAGGATTGAATTGAATTTGAGAGAGGAAGGAAGAAGAAAGAAGAATCGATTACCTAAGGTTAAAACCGCAGGAGTTTGAGTGAGAGGAAGGCAATAGATATTTGGCCAAAGGGAAAAGAACCTTTTGGGAAATGGTGTGAAGGAAAAGAAAGTCCATGGACAAGAGGGTTGGAGAGAAGAGTAAAATTGAAAGCAACTACGCTCGAAAGGTACTCCAAATAGCACTAATCGGCTTCAAAAATGAAAATGAAAAGAACCACAATTTGGAAAAATCGAAATGGAGAGAAAAGAACCAAAAGAGCAGACAATACTGAAAGTTTTAGAGCATAACTCCTTCAGCCGAAAATCCATATGCACCCACTATTCAATTTCGGCACAACTCTATCACACCTCAAATTCCCACTTTTTCCTCCCTTAACTCTCTCCTAGAACCTCTCCACCATAATCTTCTCAACCACCTATTCAAAATCCATTCAAACACCTCAATTTTGGTCAACCCAGCACACCTCCATAGCACTTGTAGCAAAATAAAATGCTCTTTTTGCACCGCCAAGCCTCGAACCTCAGACCCCAAGGCACACTCCACATGCCACTTTCCACTAGACTAGCAGGCCTTTTTTTGTCATGTTTTACTCATATTAATTTAAAATCCAACTAACTAACAAAAAAGGTTTATTGCTTAAAAACAAAACTTTTTGCAAAAGCCCAGGCTTGAACCCAAGACTTCTTAGACACTTCCTAGAACACTCAGAACACTTAATCATTGAAGCTGACAGTCAGTTGTGTCACCCATACAAAAATAATTATTAATGATTTGGGGCATTACAACTCTACCCCTTAAAAGAAAATTTCAGCCTCGAAATTTACCTGATCAAAATAGATGAGGGTATTGTTGTCACATCACCTCCTCGGGTTCCCACGTGGTCTCCTCAGAACTGTGATTACGCTAAAGTACCATAACTAGTGGAATAGAGTTTTTCCTCAAGACCTTAACATCACGGTCTAGGATCAGAACCGGATCCTCCTCAAAGGTCAGATCTGGTCTAACCTCAACCTCCTCCGTCGAGATAATATGCATTGGATCAAAGTGGTAACGCCTCAGCATGGAGACGTGGAATACATCGTGAATTCGCTTCAACTCCGGAGGTAACTCTAGCTGATAGGCAACCGGTCCCACATGTTTTAGTATGCGGTATGGCCCAATGAACCTTGGGCTTAGCTTGCCTTTCTGCCCAAACCTTAATACCTTCTTCCATGGTGAGACCTTGAGAAAAACTAAGTCCCCCACAGAATACTCAATCTCTTTGCACTTCAGATCCGCATAAGACTTTTTTCTGTCTGATGTTGCCTTCAGTCGATCCTGAATTAGTCTAACTTTATCCTCGATATCAGAAGTTTACTCAGGGCCCAGAACTCGCCGCTCGCCCAACTCAGTCCAACATGAGGGAGTACGACACCTACGACCATATAATGCCTCGTAAGGTGCCATCTATATACTAGACTGATAACTATTGTTGTACGCAAACTCTGCCAATGGCAAGTAATCCTCCTAACTGCCCCGGAAGTCTATCACACAACTCTTTAACATGTCTTCCAGTGCCTGAATCACCCTTTTCGACTAACCACCTGTCTGAGGATGGAACGCAGTACTAAAGTCTAACCTTGTACCCAGAGCTTCATGCAACTTCTTCTAGAACTAAGACGTGAAGCGAGGATCCCTATAAAAACTTCTGAAAGTTGAAACCCCATGCAGTCTCACTATCTCTGACATATACAGCTTAGCCAACTTTTGTAACGAGTAATTGGTATGGACCGGTATGAAATGGGCAAACTTGATCAATCGATCCATAATGACCCATACCGAATCCTTCTTAGTAGGCGTTAGGCGTAGCCCACTTACAAAATCAATAGTTACTCTCTCCCACTTCCTAAGTGGAATCTTAACTGGCTGAACCAATCCTGAAGGTAACTGATGTTCTGCCTTAACCTGTTGGCAAGTCAGACATTTACTCACAAAGTCGGTTACTTCACGCTTAAGACCTGGCCACCAATATAACTCACGAAGGTCTCGGTACATCTTATTCCCGCCAGGATGCATAACATAAGGACTACTATGCGCCTCTCACAGTATAGAATACCTCAAATCAGTATCCCTCGGTACACAGACTCTTCTATGGAAACACAGTACCTCTTCACTATTCAGTCCAAAGTCTGAAGTTCCCCCACTTTCTACTTGTCGGAAATGAAGACCCAATGATTCATCCTTCAACTATTTGCCCTTAATCTATTCAATCCACATCGGTTTAACTTGAAGCTCGGCCAACAAGCTACCATCATCAAATAAGCTGAGACGAGCAAACATCGCCCTCAGATCAGTCACAGCCCTACGGCTTAGTGTGTCAGCCACCACATTGGCCTTACTAGGATGATATTCAATCGAACAATCATAGTCTTTAAGCAGCTCGTTCCATCTACGCTGCCTAAGATTTAATCCCTTCTAAGTGAGAAGATACTTGAGGCTTTTGTGATCTGTGTAGGTGATGCCTCCAAATTTTCAATGCGAAAACCACTGAGGCGAATTCCAAGTCAAGCATCGGATAATTCGTCTTATGAGTCTTAAGCTGATAATATGCATATGCCACCACCTAACCCTCTTGCATCAGCACACATCCTAGACCAACATGTGATGCATCACTATAGACAATGAATTATTTCCCAAACTCCGGCTGTATCAAGACAGGGGCCTCAGTCAGAACTTTCTTAAGTTTCTCAAAACTTTCTTGCTGAGCATCAGTCCAGTTAAACGACACACCCTTATGCAACAACTTAGTCAGAGCTGCAGCAATCAATGAAAACCCCTCAACAAACCATCTATAATACCCTGCCAGACCCAGAAAACTTTGAATCTCAGATACCGTCTTAGGCGGTTTCCAATCTAGAACAACCTCAATTTTTCGAGGATCAACCGTAATCCTTTCAGGATTAAGAGGTAACAACCCAAAAATGTTACCTCTCGTAACTAGAAATTACACTTACTGAACTTGGTGTACAGTTGTTTCTCCTTTAAAATTCGCAGAATAATTCAGAGATGTGCATCATGGTCATCTTCAGTTTTCAAATATACCAGGATGTCATCTATGAAAACCACTATGAACTGATCCAGATAGGGCTGGAACAGTTGGTTCATCAAATCCATAAAAGCCACTGGTGCATTCTTTAGTCCAAACGGCATCACTAGAAACTCGTAATGACCATAACGAGTCCTAAATGCTATCTTATAAACATCAGTCTCCTTGACCCTAAGTTGATGGTGCCCAGATCAGAGATCTATCTTATAGAAAATCGAAACTCCACGAAACTGGTCGAACAGATTATCAATCCTCGGTAGAGGGTACTTATTCTTAACAGTCAATTCATTCAGTTGCTGATAGTCGATGCACATAGCATGGATTCATCTTTCATTTTCACAAATAAAACCGGTGCTCCCTACAAAGACACACTAAGGCAGATGAACCCTTGGTCCAATATCTCTTGAATCTGAGCCTTAAGCTCCACTAGCTCCTTCGGTGCCATCCTATAAGTGGCAATGGACACTACAGCTGTACTAGGCAGGAGCTCAATCCCAAACTCAACTTCGCGGTTTGGCAGTAACCCAGGCAATTCATCGGGAAAAACATCTGGAAAGTCCTTAACTGTTCTAATATCTCTAACAGAAGAAACCTCAGAATCTGAAATATCAATGTAGGCTAGATACGCCTCACAAACCTTACAAACCAACTTCTCGGCCCTTAATGCAGAAATCACATTTGACAAATAATTTTGACGCTCCCCAATTACCACTACCTTATTACCCTCCACAGTTTTCAGTACCACCCGCTTAACAGCACAATCCAAATTCACTTGGTGTTTAACTAGCCAGTCCATACCAAGTACTAAGTTAAATTCTCCAAAAGGGAGTACCATTAAATCCGCCAAAAATACAGTTCCTTGAACCTCCAATGGTATATCCCTGAACAATTTATTTACCCTCACTGACTGCCCTAATGGACTCAACACAATAACTTCACTCGTAGTGCTTTCCACCATTAAACCCAAGGTCTCAGACACCGTACATGCTATATATGAATGCATAGATCTAACATCAATTAGTGCAGTATAAGGTACATTATGAATAAAGAATGTACCCGTGATAACATCTAGGGCATCTTCGTCCTCTCGGCGTCATGCAGCATATACCAGAGCTGGCTACCTCACCTCAATATGACTAGCACCTCTGCCCAATGCTCTCTGACCATGGCCCATACCATTTCCACCTCTGGCCTGAGCACGACCTCTTGGTGGTTGCTGGACACCCCTCGGCGGCTGTACATTACCCAAACCAGTATCTTGCATCTGCTCAAGCCTCTGTGGACAATCTTTGATACAGTGCTCCAAAGATCCGCACCTAAAACATGCCTCAACCCTTCTCCAACACTCGCCCTGATGGCGTCTCCCACAATCAGTACAAGTGATACGATTAGCTTTGGGGAGAGTCGAGTCGTATGCTAGTTTGTCGGATCATCTATGAAAAGGTTTCCTTCGGCTCGTTTAGAGATGATACTTTTAAGTTAATGAATGCGAAAGCTATTGAAAAGGGTTTGTAAGATAGGTTTATGGATATGAATTTTATATATATTCGATTAAAAAAAAGAGGGAAGGCATATGGAATAGGAATGAAATGGATTTTAGGTTCAAAAAAGGAATGGAAAATTTGGCTAACAATAAAATAAAGGATAGAGATGGAATTGAGTGAAACGAACTCAAAAGCAAGTAAGAACCTATACTAAAGAGTATTGACCCAAATACTTATAGGCTTTCAAGGTGGAAGGATGAAAGTGATAAAAGCTCGACCCACTACTTAGAGAAGTAGGAACCTCGGTATAAAAGGTGAACGCCACACTATGAAGTAGTGATAAGTTCACATAGAGAAGAAAATAGGTTGACGCCACTAGGCTTCCTAGATAAGCCAACAAGTATTCAACGAAATATGAGAGAAAGATTTTTCACAAAATGATATAAATTTTCATTAAAGTGTCAAAAGTCCAAGAATTCTCCTTGAAATGGCTGGTTACATTTATTTATAGGTATAGAAAAGCTAGCTAAAAAGTCACAACTTAATGTGCTAATTAAATCTAAAATTAAACTCAAGACTTTTGAAATTCTTGTAACTAATAACTCCTTGCTTGAATTCATTTAAATTCAGCTAAATGAATATCCATGAATGCTTGAAAAATGTCTCTTGAGTTGTCCCTTGGCTAGCCGAAAAGACACCAGCAACTAAATGATGTTTTGAATGCTTGTTTTCATCTTTGAATGAGCAAAAATTACTGGTAGATGAAAGGGATTATTGCCAAATTTAAGAGGAGTTAAAATGCCCTTTAAAACACCTTAATTGATGTATAAAACATCCTTTGTAACAACCACTTCATTTATAACCGAAAATAACTTAAAAAGTTACTTTATTTAATATGTAACAGCCCTTGTACTGTAACGGTTATGACTTGAAAAGACTCCTGCAATAAACACATTAAAATGAGCTTATTAAACACAAGCAACACTTATTAAAAGAACTAAGATGAGTTGGATAAAGTCTAAAAACTCATTTATTAAACTAAGATGCTTAAATGCATGGTTCAAAATGCAAACTAAATGAACAAATGAGTTACTTAATGCAAGAATTAATTTAATGAAGCTAACTTAAACTAACATGGGAGTTACTTAATGTATGACTTTATTAAATGCAGAACACATAATGCATGTCATAATTAAAATATGTATTTAATAAACAAGACATAATTAAAGACTATAGTAACTAAAATAAATCAAGTCCTTATTCCAATAGCATAAATGAAATTAAAAGTCTCATTTTGCACTTGGACCCCCTCGAGTTTAGGCTAATCTCGATGTCGTCAAAGTGTATCGAAATATGATGCGACCGCGTTCGCATCATACCCCCTCTTGAAATTGACTTGTCCTCAAGTCGAGACATTTGTCTATTTGAAAAATGTTCCCTCTTGCATGGCTTTCCTCGATCGAATGGAATAATGGATATCACACAAACCTGAAAATGGTTTATCAATGGACAAGTAAGCATTTCACCATCATAGATAAGTAACAGATGATTAAGACAACAAAAACCTAAAGTTAAGTCGAATGCTAAGCAAAAGAAGGATTTTATCTAGCCAAAATGACTTACCAATTTTGACAATGACAAGTACAAAGTATTCAAATCCAAATAGCTCTTATAGAATGTAGTCCAAAGATCATATGGCAATAATCTCAATTGGGCAAAGCAAACATACTTCAATTTATTGAAAAGTTTCATTATTCCATCAATACAAACATGTGGATTCAATTGGATAAAAGGTTACTTAGTCATGAATATTTGCAAAATGTTAAGCATACTAATCCACATCCAAAACTTTTTAATATGTTTATTCAAAAATAGAAATTCATGTGATTGTACACGCAAAGTGCACCATGGCCAACATCTTTCAATCATTTGCTTATTATCATGATTCATGTTAACATTATATCCATTGTCACAATCCAACACAAACAAATCAATACTAGGCCGAAAACTACAATCAAACACATCATGATTCAAATAATTTCCAAACATCCAATCAACAAAATTTTCATCTTCATTTGAATGAAGCAAAGGTATTTGAAAATTTTCAGAGATTATACCTTGACAGCCTGTAGGAGAGGGAATCTTATAAATAGTTTTACCTTTTTCAATCAGAACAAATCTTCTCTCCTTAGAAATTTAATGTAAAACAAACCTCTTATCTCGATCGACTAAGATCGGTGATAAAACTCCAAGGCAGCTCGTGCTTCTCAAAGGGTGTCGTTCACAATAATGAAAAAGATTAGCATCAACAGAAATAATGGACTTAGAAAAAAAATTAAATCATGATCGTAATTCAATTCAAGTGCATATACATATATCGACCTTACCTTTTCAAAATCGAACAAGTATTTCAAATGTGGCCAAGCAAAATGATTAAGGTTCAAAACAACATTGAAACCAAAGTCATTAAGTTTCATTGCCTTAATTAAAGTTCGACTATCAATCAAACTTAAATAAGATGCACAACAAGCAAGTTGCTTGAAGTTTCTATAAAACGAATCAAAGTAACAAATACCAAGTTTGAACACACGAACTTGATCATTCGTTCCAACATGCAACATATTTTTAATAATTTCCAATGTCCACAACATGTTAGAAAATGATGTAATCAACTCACTACATGACTTAAATTCCACTCGATCAAGCAAGCATGCAGAGTTGACAAAACCAAGCAGATCAAGATATGGGAATCTTATATAAAAATTCAAAGTTTTATCTTGAAGGCCAAAATCAAACGGTTTGAACATTGCATGCGAAAGCCTTTTAACATGTATGTTAAATAAAGACATGGTGATCATACAACTATTCAAAGATTCAAATCTATCACAAACCAAATGAACAAGCATGTTTAAACAGACATATTTAACACATGAGTTCAAAGAGTTTATATAACCAAAATTTGTATGTGCAAAGCTTTTATCAAACACATCTAAAATTCGATTAGGGTGAGCCAATCCAATAGAAGGATCAAACGTGTCACAAGACAGAATTTTCACAGTACTTTTCGAAGTAGAGTCATTAAGAGATGAACAAGGACTATTCAATCAATTGGTGGAGGCATGTCAAAAATTGACCCATCAAAATCTTTATGAGCAATTTTTAAATCGGACAACCTTGATTCGATAAACATGGAATCCTTACCTTTCTTACCTTCAATCACAAGTGGGTGGTCGTCATTTGCGTACTTACCTTTCTTGAATAATTGAAAACATCTCTCCTTTGGAAGGTAGTGAAGCTAGAATTGGTTGTAAAAGACTTTAGGAACCTGAAAAGTTACATCACAAGAAGATCAAATAGGTGGGTTAGTGGAAACAATCCTTGCTTGGTCACTTTCTTTTTCACTTGATTCTTTTTTCTCAAGATCTCTCTTTTCTTTTTCCTCAATCTCTTTTTCCACTCGTTGTTCTTGTTCAACTTCTTTTTCTCTCTCAAACTCTTTTTGATTCCCTTTTTCAAATTTTTTTAATCTCATTTTTAATGACTTTCTCAAACTCTTTCAAGAATCTCTCATTTTCTCTCTTACTAGCCTCTTGCCTCTCTTTTATTTCTTTTTCTTCTTCTTCTTTTGCTTTTCTCGTTTTGTTTTTACAAGAAGATACAAAAGAATCATGAAAACAATGATTTTGTTCAAAAGAAGGAAAATTATTTGCATAAGAATCTTGATCAATGCTTCGTGAAAAATACACCGAGTAGGATTTCTTTGAAGATCAGATAGAGGTATGCCTATCTCTTGGGATGTCATCTTGTACGGGTTCAGAATCAAGGTCAGACTCTCGTCATCTTGAATTCCTTGACAAAAAGAAATCTCGATTGTAATGTAACACCCCAAACCCGGCCCAGACATTATGGTCGAATCTGGTGTGTCACATTGAAGTGTTTTAGCAAAAATCGTGTTTTCATTGAAAACCATTATTAAAATAAAAGAAACCTTAATTAACTTAAAAAAAAACACACCCTTTCAGTTACAAAAACCTTATTGAAACATTTGATTTAAGAAAACTTATCATTTAAAAATTTAATTGCGGAAACATAGAAAACATACTATAATTTAGAAAACCCATGTTCAACTTCTTGTAATTACATTGAAAATAATAATAATTCAAGTAATAATAACATAATGAAAACCTTATTACAATCTGGTCCGGAACATACTTAAAAAGAAGTAAAAACTTAAATGCTTGAAAATAAAACCCAAGACCAAATCATCTTGCTAGCTGGCCACCTAGAGTCCTTCCAAACATCAAACCTTCTACTGAGCATCACCTGAAAATAAAATAAAAGAGGGGGTGAGTTTTTGCAAACTCAGTGTGTACAACCCTCGACAAAAACAAGCATTAAAAAAACATCATTCATTAATCATGCAATGCAATCCCATCCAAATTATCCGTCTGCTACACATCGGCTCCGTCCCCCGTCATACCATGGGGATATAAATATCGACCCACCCAACCCACACACCATGGTAGCCCGATTGCGGAACTACCTTCATTTACATATTGGGCTTTAAAATCCGTTAGTGGATCCACGATTGTCAAGCAACCATGCGATCCTCATATACTTCCTCCGTTCCATAATTCCCAACCCATATGCAACCTAAGCAGAATATCATATGTATGCATGTCGCATCCATAAAACTTAAATTCAGCACCTAGAGGTATTTTGGTCATTTTTTCCCTTATGGGCATTTAAGTAATTTTCCCTTAATTACAGTTTTCATTTATCTTGGCCCGTTAACAAGTCTCGTGAGCTAAGATGAATGAATACTATGCACTAAGTAGGATTCCAGAGAAGAAGAGGTGGGTCATTAAGACCGCTTAAGTACCAAGCTCTCCCTAGATCCAATCCTAGACATGCATATACCCGTTGCCACACCTTAACCCTTTAACTTGTCCACGGTCGCAATATATAAATTAAGTCTTATGTGGATATCATTTACTAGACCGAAAACCCCTTACAAAGCCTAATCAAATTCACATACCTGGATCTGGCCCATTAAGCCAAATCATATTCATATGACCTATTAGGCCCAAATCACCTGTATCTGGCCCATTAGGCCCAAATCACATTTATATGGCCCGTTAGGCCCTGTCACATCCATATTCATGCTCACATACAAATTCCTATCACATAGCATCAATATTCAGTTTTTGCCTATTATGGGCCCAACAGCCCATCGGGCCCATTTAGCCCATCTGGTCCATATGGCCAAATCACAACCCAAGTCCACGAAATCGCCTGTGGGCCTCAGGCAGCCTATCGATTTGTCCCTTACGAGTTTTCATGCACTCGCAAGACTACCGTAGCCAAACTTTTGGCTTTTCGGTATTTTGGCTTTTTAGCTTTTCAGCTTTTCGACTTTTGCCGAATCATTTTGTGTGTGCAGTGTATGTACACACCTGGTAAGCAAGCGTGATGCGATCTCCTTAGCCCAAACCTACAATTGATATCACCCTTCAATTAATCACATGCTTAATACTTATTTACTCAAAAACCAAAACCTCACCTTAACCTTACCTTGAGCCCAATCCTTAATCTTTTTTCCTTGATCACGTATTTCCTAGATCTGCACAAATCTTAACGATTAAAACCCAAATAATAGGTGACTCATATCCAACACAAGTCTCCTTACCTTAACTATGACCATTCGGCCACCTTAGCCAATGGGAGAAGATTACTTACCAAAATCGCAACATCTTAAGGAGCAATTCGGTAGAGAGCTAAAAACCAAGATCCGATACTAATTCCCTACCAACGCTGATTAGAAAAAGTGAGGGAAAATAATCGATACTAATCAAAGAAAAACCAATTGGAAGAGCAACACTTACACTAGATTCTGTCAAAAAGTATTCGGCCCTTAGAAGATTCAGTTTTTCGGCTTTTCAAATAAGTATGGTGAATAAGGTTTATTTGGTATAGATTAAAGAAGAAGAGTAGTAGAACAAATCGACAAAGAAGATTGTGTAGAGGAGAATAGAAATCGATAGAAAGAAAAGAAAGTAAAATAGAGGGTTTTTGGCTTTTTGGATCTTGAAGAGAAAAGGGTTTCTTGCACAAAGTGAAGGGAAATTTGTCATTAACTTCTCAACCCTCCCATTCGGCACCTATTTATAGCCCTGTAGTCGAATTCTTCAAGCCCAAGTTCCCAATTCAGCTCCACTTACTCCTCACTTCTCATCTCCTTGTTTTTCTCCCTAATAACCCCTTGATCCTTTTCTTAATTTTCTCTTTTGAACACTCCCCTTGGAGTCCATCTTCACGCCACTTCCATCCTTCTAGAAGGCCAAAATTAAATTCTAAAAATACTAAGCTAGGATTCAAACCTTCGACCCCCTTGCTAGCTACTAACGTCACCTCACTACACCTTATGTGGCGTCACTTAGCCACTCCACCACATGCTCTTTTTGTGTCTAATTGTTTCTTCATTTATTCAAAAGCCCACCAACTTGTCAGCCCTGATTCTTTTAATAATTAAATTATAATTTCTTCTACCCCTTAATTCAAACTCATTCTTAGCTAAGACCTACTAATATTATCGCTTGGATAAGAATATTAAACACAATTTTTATCAAAATCGAAAATAAAAAAATTCAAGATTTCGAGCTTTTTAGGTTTCGAGATTTTTGAGTTTGGGATTTTTGGGGGGTTACAACTCTACCCCCTAAAAGAAATTTCGTCCTCAAAATTTACCTGATCCAAACAGTTGAGGATATTAACGTCGCATCGCTTAAGTTACACCACTTCGCTTCTGCTGCGCACTCTATTTCTAATTTCAAAATAGATAGATCGCACACTATGGATAAAGTACGCACCAATATTCACTTCTGGAGCATCTGCCTCTTCTCGGCGATGAGCAGCATAAACCAAAGCTGGATGCCTCACCTCAGTATGACCTGCATTTCCGCCTTGTACTCTATATCCACGTCCATTACCGTCACCACCCTGGCCTTCTCACGGCCCCTTGGCGGCTGCTGACCAACGCTTTGTAGCTGAGCACCAGCTTGGCCCACTACTGGCTCTCGACCTAGCATTCGGGGGCAATCCTTGATCCTATGCTCCATAGACCCACAAGCTAAACAAGCTCTCATTCTCTTCCAACACTCGCCTCTATGGCTTTTTCCACAATCAGCACAAGGTGGCACCCCTGGATTAACAGCAGGGGGCCCTGCTCTAATTGGCCCATTAACTCTGGCCCTAGCCCTAAGCATCTGTCCAACACCCGGAATCTCAGCCTCTCTTTTATTCCTACCCCTTTCTTCTTCCCGATTTAACTATTTAGTGCATTTAACCTCCTCCGTTATATTTGCTTTCTCCACCAACTCCGAGAAAACTCATTCCCTTTGTGGAGCTATCAGTACCCTGAGGCTATTTCTAAGCCCATCCTCAAACCTAACGCAACGCTCATACTCCGTTGCCACCATTACCCATGCATACCTACTAAGGCGTAGAAACTCCGCCTCATACTCCGCCACTGATTTATTGCCTTGGGTCAAGTTCAGGAACTCCTTCCTCCTAGCATCCACATAGCTTGCACCCACATACTTCCCTTGGAATGCAGCTTTGAAAAACTCCCAGGTGACCCACTCCGGTTGGATGCCCTCTTTCACCGTCAGCCACCACTGGTAGGCTTCTTCCCTAAGTAGTGACATGGCTCTTTTTAGCTTTTGCTCCGGAAAACAATCCAGGTGCTCCATTATCCTTTCAGTGGCCTCCAACCAACACTCCGCCACGTTAGGAGCCACGCTAGCTATACCCTTAAAGATCTCAGCCCTATTCGATCGAAGTCGCTCCGGAATGGATCCCTGATTTCAAGTGTCATTGTTGGGCCCAGCGACCGTTTCCAAAATTCTCAGCATTGCCTGCGACAATGCATCTTCTCCCGCGACCCAATCATACGGTCCATTCCCATCCACAGGTGAGGCTGGAGCCTCTTCTACTCCAACATCAGGCATATGGCCCGATGCCGACGATTCAGCCCTAACGCTTTCGCGGCCTCAGCCACGGCCTCTTGCACCTATTCTAGCACTCATCATCCATTCGCGTATTATCTGAATTAGAAATTTTATGAAATTTTAGTTAGTTTAATAATTACACCAATGTCTTATGAAAATATTTAAAGAGAAGATCGTTTTCAAAAATCGTCTACAGTTTCCAGATCCTACGCGCTTTAGTTCCATTCTAACCATCATCTAAAGCAGCGCTCTAACTATCTACTGTATAAAAATTTAAACAAACTTGAATAAAAGTACTTACTTGGTTCGATGTCGGAGACTCGGTGTGCCACTTAGCAAGATTTCTCTTTTTCCAAAGCATCACGATCCAAAATATTTTTCTTAAAATCCAAATAATAAGTAGAAAAGAAACCAAATAATAATAAGGTCCAATTCACAGCCCGAGTTTTGTAACCTGGGCTCTGATACCACTAAATGTAACACCCCAAACCCAGCCCAAACGTTATGGCCGAATCTGGTGTGTCACATTAAAGTGTTTTAGTGAAAATCGTGTTTTAATTGAAAACCCTTCTTAAAATAAAAGAAACCCTAATTAACTTAAAAAAAACATACCCTTTTAGTTACAAAAACCTTATTGAAGCATTTGATTTAAGAAAGCTTATCATTTAAAAATTTAATTGTGGAAACGTAGAAAACATACTATAATTTAGAAAACCCATGTTCAACTTCTTGTAATTACATTGAAAATAATAATAATTCAAGTAATAATAACACAATGAAAACCTTATTACAATGTGGTCTGGAACATACTTAAAAAGAAGTAAAAACTTAAATGCTTGAAAAAAAAACCCAAGACCAAATCATCTTGCTAGCTGGCCACCTAGAGTCCTTCCAAACATCGAACCTTCTACTAAGCATCACCTGAAAATAAAATAAAAGAGGGGGTGAGATTTCGCAAATTCAGTGTGTACAATCCTCGACAAAAACAAGCATTAAAAAAAACATCATACATTAATCATGCAATGCAATCCCATCCAAATTATCTGTTCGCTACACACCGGCTCCGTACCCCGTCACACCATGTGGGGATATAAATATCGACCCACCCAACCCACACACCATGGTAGCCCAGTTGCGGAACTACCTTCATTTACATATTAGGCTTTAAAAGCCGTCGGTGGATTCACGATTGTCAAGCAACCATGCGATCCTCATATACTTTCTGCGTTCCATAATTCCCAACCCATATGCAACCTAAGCAGAATATCATATGTATGCATGTCGCATCCACAAAACTTACATTCAACACCTAGGGGTATTTTGGTCATTTTTGCCTTTAGGGGCATTTTAGTAATTTTTCCTTAATTAAGGTTTTCACTTATCTTGGCCCGTTAACAAGTCCTGTGAGCTAATATGAACGAATACTATGCACCAGGTAGGATTCCAGAGAAGAGGAGGTGGGTCATTAAGAACGCTTAAGTACCAAGCTCTCTCTAGATCCAATCCTAGACATGCATATACCCATTGCCACACCTTAACCCTTTGACTTGTCCACGGTCGCAATATATTAATTAAGTTTTATGTGGATATCATATGCTAGGCCCAAAACCCCTTACAAAGCCCAATCAAATTCACATACCTGGATCTGGCCCATTAAGCCCAATCATATTCATATGGCCCTTTAGGCCCAAATCACCTATATATGGCCCATTAGGCCCAAATCACATTTATATGGCCCGTTAGGCCCAATCAAATCCATATTCATGCTCACATACAAATTCCTATCACATAGCATCAATATTCAGTTTTTGCCTATTTTGGGCCCAACAGCCCATCGGGCCCATTAAGCCCATCTGGCTCATATGGCCAAATCACAACCCAAGTCCACGAAATCGACTGTAGGCCTCAGGTAGCCTATCGATTTGCCCATTACGAGTTTTCGCGCACTCGCAAGACTACTGTAGCCAAACTTTTGGCTTTTCGGCTTTTCAGCTTTTCAGCTTTTGCCGAATCGTTGTGTGTGTGCAGTGTATGTACACACCTGGTAAGCAAGCATGATGCAATCTCCTTAGCCCAAATCTACAATCGATATCACCCTTCAATTAATCACATGCTTAATACTTATTTACTCAAAAACTGAAACCTCACCTTAACCTTACCTTGAGCCCAATCCTTAATCACTTTTTCCTTGATCACGTATTTCCTAGATCTGCACAAATATTAACTATTAAAACCTAAATAATAGGTTACTGGTATCCAACGCAAGTCTTCTTACCATAACTATGACCATTCGGCCACCTTAGCCAATAGGAGAAGATTACTTACCAAAACCGCAACACCTTAAGGAGCAATTCGGCAATGAGCTAAAAACAATGATTTGATACTAATTCCCTACCAAATTTGATTTGAAAAAGTGAGGGACAATAATTGATACGAAACAAAGAAAAACTGATTGGAAGAGCAACACTTACATTAGATTCGGTCAAAAAGTATTCGGCCCTTAGAAGATTCAGTTTTTCGATTTTTCAAACTAAGTATGGTGAATAAGGTTTATTTGGTACAGGCTAAAGAAGAAGAGTAGTAGAAGAAATCGGCAAAGAAGATTGTGTAGAGGAGTATAGAAATCGGTAGAAAGAAAATAAAGTAAAATAGAGGGTTTTTGGCTTTTTGGATCTTGAAGAGAAAAGGGCTTCTGGCACAAAGTGAAGGGAAATTTGTCATTAACTTCTCAACCCTCCCATTCACCACTTATTTATAGCCCTCTAGTCGAATTCTTCAAGCCCAAGTTCCCAATTCAGCTCCACTTACTCCTCACTTCTCATCTCCTCGTTTTTCTCCCTAATAACCCCTTGATCCTTTTCTTAATTTTCTCTTTTGAACACTCCCCTTGGAGTCCATCTTCACGCCACTTCCACCCTTCTAGAAGGCCAAAATTAAATTCTAAAAATACTAAGCTAGAATTCGAACCTTGGACCCCCTTACTAGCTACTAACGCCACCTCACTACATCTTATGTGGCGTCACTTAGCCACTCCACCACAAGCTCTTTTTGTGTCCAATTGTTTCTTCATTTATTCAAAAGCCCACCTACTTGTCAGCCCTGATTCTTTTAATAATTAAATTATAATTTCTTCTACCTCTTAATTCGAACTCATCCTTAGCTAAGACCTACTAAAATTATCGCTTGGATAAGAATATTAAACACAATTTTTATCAAAATCGAAAATAAAAAAAATTCAGGATTTCGAGATTTTTGGGTTTTGGGATTTTTGGGTTTCGGGATTTTTGAGTCTGAAATTTTTGGGGCATTACATGAAATCTCTTGGTCTCGAAGTCGATGAAGAATAGGAATCACAATGGAAATCTTTTGTCGAATGATCATGGAATGTATGTCTTCGTGATATTCTTGATTCCTCTTTCCGACTTGAAGACATTCGTTCCCTTTGGTCTCTTTTCTTCACACGGTTTAATCTCTCGTGCAATGTATTGAATTTATAATTCACCATTCTTCACATTTCTTGCACCAAATATTGGAACTCTGATTTAGTAAATTCTTCGTAAGACATGATGTTATTGCTGGAAAGAAAATTTGTTAGACAAAACCAAAAGTAAATTCTTCACAACAAAATCTTACTTTTCACTCGGAAAGGAAAATTGATGGGTTTCACTCACGCTCGTGTTTTCACTCTTTACGGGCTTTTTCTTCACTCTAATATTCTCACATGCTCGTGCCTTTTACCTCTTAAACTTTTCTCTTACAACTTCGTATTCGAACTTGCCAAGGCCTCATAGTAGGCTTAAGGGTCGGTTGCAAATTCAGAAACAAGGGAAATAATAATGAGGGATAGGGTAGCCTGGAAGAAAGATGAAAAGGGCTTTAAGTGTGGCGTGAAAGGTATATAGAGATGATAGAAATAGAATTTGATAATTGAGAACACAAGAAGATGAACACAAATCTCTTTGATCACTCTTTTTTTTTTCAATTTTGATTTTTTTCAATACATATAAACTCAATAGAACTTGAATTACACTAAATTTTTTTCTAATTTTTTTGTTATTACTTCGACACTTCACGAACTATTCCGAGATAGTCACGAACGTCCATACTTCTCATTTTTGTAGCTCTGATACCAAATGATACGATCTACTTTGGGGAGAGTCGAGTCGTATGCTAGTTTGCTCGATCGTCTATGAGAAGGTTTCGTTTGGCTCGTTTAGAGATGATACTTTTAAGTTAATGAATACGGAAGCTATTGAAAATGGTTTCTAAGATAGGTTTATGGATATGAATTTTATATATATAAGATTAAAAAAAAAAGCGGGTAGGCATATGGAATAGGAATGAAATGGATTTTAGGTTCAAAAAAGGAATGGAAAATTTGGCTAACAATAAAATAAAGGATAGAGATGGAATTGAGTGAAACGAACTCAAAAGCAATTAAGAACCAATACTAAAGAGTATTGACCCAAATACTTATAGACTTTCAAGGTGGAAGGATGAAAGTGATAAAACCTCGACCCACTACTTAGAGAAGTAGGAACCTCGGTATAGAAGGTGAACGCCACACTATGAAGCAGTGATAAGTTCAAATAGAGAAGAGAACAAGTTGATGCCACTAGGCTTCCTAGATAAGCCAACAAGTATTCAACAAAATATGAGAGAAAGATTTCTCACAAAATGATGTAAATTTTCATTAAAGTGTCAAAAGTCCAAGAATTCTCCTTGAAATGGTTGGTTACACTTATTTATAGGTATAGAAAAGCTAACTGAAAAGTTACAACTTAATGTGCTAATTAAATCTGATATTAAACTCAAGACTTTTGAAATTCTTGTAACTAATAACTCATTGCTTGAATTCATTTAAATTCAGCTAAATGAATATCCATGAATGCTTGAAAAATGTCTCTTGAGTTGTCCCTTGGCTAGCCGAAAAGACACCAGCAACTAAATGATGTTTTGAATGCTTGTTTTCATCTTTGAATGAGCAAAAACTACTGGTAGATGAAAGGGATTGCGGCCAAATTTAAGAGGAGTTAAAATGCCCTTTAAAACACCTTAATTGATGTATAAAACATCCCTTGTAGCAGCCACTTCATTTGTAACCGAAAATGACTTAAAAAGTCACTTTATTTAATGTGTAACAGCCCTTGTAATGTAACAGTTATGACTTGAAAAGACTCCTGCAATAAACACATTAAAATGAGCTTATTAAACACAAGCAATACTTATTAAAAGAACTAAGATGAGTTGAATAAAGTCCAACAACTCATTTATTAAACTAAGATGCTTAAATGCATGGTTTAAAATGCAAACTAAATGAACAAATGAGTTACTTAATGCAAGACTTAATTTAATGATGCTGACTTAAACTAACATGGGAGTTACTTAATGCATGACTTTATTAAATGCAGAACACATAATACATGTCATAATTAAAATATGTATTTAATAAACAAGATATAATTAAATACTAAAGTAACTAAAAGAAATCAAGTCCTTATTCCAATAGCATAAATGAAATTAAAAGTCTCATTTTGCACTTGGACCCCCTCGAGTTTAGGCCAATCTCGATGTCGTCAAAGTGTATCGAAACATGATGCGACCGGGTTCGCATCAACAGGGCTGCGGTCCAGTAGCAGCAACAGGGGCCCCAACTTTGATCGGCCCATCAACTCTGGCCTTTTTCTTAGGCCTCAAAACTGAACTTGAGGGCTCCCAAACCATCTTGTTCCTACCTCTATCCTTCTCACGGTTCTGGCGCTCAACGTGCTTCACATCTTCAACGATCTTCGCCTTTTCTTCTAATATAGCGAAATCTCGCTCCCTCTATGGAGCTATGAAAACCCTTAAATCATCCCTAAGGCTGTCCCCAAATCAAACACAATGCTCATATTTAGTAGCCACTATCCCACGCACATAATGGCTAAGTCGCAAAAATTTAGCCTCGTATTCAACCATAGATTTGTCCCCCTGAATCAAATTCAGAAACTCCCTCCTCCAGGCATCCACATAACTAGCACCCACATATTTTCCCTGGAAGGCAGCCTTGAAAAATTCCCAGGTCAACCGGTCGAGCTGAGTACCTTCTTTAACTGTAAGCCACCACTGATAAGCTTCATCACGCAACAGTGACACTGCATCTTTTAGTTCTGCTCTAGGGTATAGTCGAGGTCATCCATGATCCTCTCTGTGGCCTCAATCCAATATTCAGCCACATTAGGGGCAACTCTAGTGATACCCCTAAAGATCTCAGCCTCATTGGATTGGAGTCATTCTGTAATCGACCCACGGCCACAATACCAGTATTGGGCCCAATGACCCTCTCCAGAATTTTTAGCATAGCTTGGGATAGTGCATCGTCCCCAGATGCACGATCATGAGACCCCTTCTCAGTCACAGGTGAAGTCGATGCCTCTCTAGCTTCAACGTTAGGCATGTGGCCTGATGACGAAGACTCGGCCCGAGCACCTTCATGGCCTCCGCCGTGACCTTTTGTACCCCTTCCACGAGTACCTCTGGTGCTCATTATCGATTTATGCTTTTTTGTGTATTAACAATTTTATGCATCAGTTTCATAGTTCCAGTGTTTATTAATGGATATTTTATGGAAAATATTATTAGTAATTCAGAGTTTTGTTTTCGTAGATCACAGTCTTTACTACATTCTAGGTGACCCTAAACAGAATATTTTAGTATAGTCTATTGCCTACAGTAATCTCAGTATTTCAATTTAAAAAACAGTAGTTTCAGAGAACTTACAGAATCGGTGTCGGAGACTCAGTAAACCACACATTTAGAAATAACACTTCACAATACTTTCCAACCATTTGAGATAGTTCCTTTTGGAAATTTTATATTTTTGGAAAAACCCGAATACACAGCCGAGTTTTGCAACCTGGCACTGATACCACTAAATGTAACACTCCAAACTCGGCCTAGACGTTATGGTCGAATCTGTGATGTCACATTAAAGTGTTTTTTGAGAAACATAATTTCATTGGAAACCTGTTCTATATTAAAACCTCTCTACGGTCTTAACCAAAATTTAGGATATCTTATTCATTGTTAAGACTCAAGTTGTTTTAGCAAAATGTTGATCCTATTAGATTGTTATTACACTTTAAAACAATGTTTATTGTGGAAGCTTTCAAAATATGTTGTATAAATGTGGTGTTTTGGAAAAATGTTTATATATTTTTTGAAAACCTACAACCTACTTCTTAGCAGATATAAATCAATGTAATAAATCCCAAATTAAAATAAAAACCTAAAGAGGCCTTATTACAAAACAAACCCAAATTAAATTACTTAAAAATTAAAAGTTAAAAAGGGAAGCAAATGCGGTTGTGTGGCCACCTTCGAGTCCCTCGCAGCACCGATCCCCCTAAGGATTACCTACACAGAAAACATAAGGGGTGAGTTTATGAAAAATCAGTGTGTGATCCCTTAACAATAGCCAGTCACACAGAAGGCAATTACAAATTGGGCCTAAGCCCGCTTCAGTAATAGTTTAATTTCAGTTGGGGCCTTAGCCCATTACAGTATCAGAATCAGTGTGGACCTTAGCCCAATTCAGTAGTGGTCACAATACAGATATGCAATCAGAAATCCTACCCAGCCAGCCTCTACACACCATGTGCGGATAAATCAACCCACCCATCCCTACACACCAAAAATAGCATCGGTTGCGGCACTAAACAGAAATTGCAGCAGGGCTACCAGAACAGTACACTTCTTCCAATCATAATAACCCATCCTCATGCAACACATCATAGTATCATGCATGTATGCAACATATATATAAGATGGCATGCGCAGTACAATCAAACATCCCACAAGGGCATAATAAGCACTTTACTTTATAGGGGCATATCAGTCATTTATTAGTTTTGGGATCGAGGTATGCTTACCCACCCCAGCAGTAGGTTCATAGTCGTCTCGAGTGACCCATGCAACCTTAACAGTCAAACAGTGAAAATAAGCCTAAGGCCCATAATACGGGCTCATGTGGGCCCACACACCCATAGGGCCTACAAAGCCCAAAAATGGCCTTGGCCATGTGAACTACACAGCTAGGCCCAACAACCTCCACCAATCCGTGTAGTTTACCGGTGTGGGGCCCACAAACCAGTGGGGCCCACATGGCCCATTTCAACCCAATGTCGCCCAAAGCGACCTAAGCGCATGAAAACGCTCATGGTGGTCTCTATGATCAAAGCCCTCGTTTATGCGTTTGGTTTACCACACGAGCGAGCACACGCTCGTGTGGGGTCGACGGTCACCTATTCTGGCTTTTGCTGATTTATGATTATGGTAGTGTGATTACACACCTTAGACGAAGATGTGCGAGTAGCCTACGAGCCCAAAGCCTACATTCAATCAAAATACTCCATTAATCAATGACAAAAGGGTTAACATCTCTTTTTAATACTTATCGTAAAAATTTCACTAATACTTTCCTGTGTCGAACTAATGAAGATCACATGCTTAAACCGATACACGAGACCAATTACAAACTCCTTTATAGATTACCTGTATTCCAAGCGAACTTATTAACTAACACAGCACACCCACATAAATTCAACCAAGCGTACAACCACTTATTGAAGGTGTAAAACTAAAACTAGGGAAGGAGGGAAATTGGTCCACTATCCCCAAAAAGATTGCCCACTACAACAGAGGCAGAACTAGCACAACCCCATACCTAGCAATTGTCAGCAGGAAAAGAAGGTGTTAGATGAGATCTATAGATATGGCAGACAGGGAAAAGGGTGAGAAAAATCTGAATCGTAGCACTTACCACCAAGATCGACAGAGAAGAAGCAGAAGAAAGAGTCGACATAAGGAGGGTAAATAAAAGAGAAGTATTCGGCCAACAAGGATTGAATTGACTTTGAGAGAGGAAGGAAGAAGAAAGACTAATCGATCACCCAAGGTTAAAATTGAAAGATTTTGAGAGAGAGGAAGGCAATAGATATTCGGCCAAAGGGAAAATAACTATTTAGGAAAAGGTGTGAAAGAAAAGAAAGTCCATGGACAAAAAAGTTGGAGAGAAGTGTAATGCCCCAAGTCTTGAAGTGATTAAATTTGTGTGTTGTGTTGCATATTGGCTTGCTTAGTTTAATGGTTAAGTGTCTTGAGAAGTGTGGGAAGTCGACTTTAGCAAAATTTTTGTTTTAATTGAATAAAACCTTTACTGCTAGATAATGGGTTCTTAAATAATTGCAGGGAAATCAAGTCATAAAAAGCCTACTGGTTTAGGGGACAATGGTGTGTTACTGCTACTGGTAGGTCTCGAGTTCGAGCCCTATTGCGTACTAGGGGTGTTTATTTTGTTTTGTTGCTGTGCCATATGGGAAGTTGGGTGGTAGTAGAACTCTGAAGCTAGTGGGCAGTTGGAGTGTTTGAGGGAGAGTGGATTGTGTGGCCGAATGTTAGGGGGAGTTTGAAAGGGGTTTGAACTGGTCAGTTAAGGGATTAGAGGAGAGGTCTGGGAAGAGATTTAGGGAGTGGATCAAGGTGTGGGGGAGGGGTAACAATTTGCCAAAAGTGGGACTTCCTTTATGCCAAATGGATTTTAGACATTTGGTGTCGAATTTGCTCAGTTTTTGCTCTCTTTTGCGGTAGCTTCTCCTCTTTTGCTTTGTTTTCACTTGGGAGTTTAGTTATTTGTTTGTCAGTTGAATTCTTCTAGTGACCATTCCGGTATTCTAGTGTTTCATTTTGGGGCTTTCTTTTTGACCAAACACTCTATTCCTCCCTCCACAACCTATTGTCGAATACCATTGGTTCTTTTCTTCTCCTCAAATCGATTTGCTCTAGCGGAACCCCTTCTTTTCTTTTCTACTTCCTCTCATTTGAGTCTTTTGCATTAATTGATTCCCACTCCTCTCCACATTGTAATCTTAGCTTATTGTTTTTGCTCTTCTTCTTCTCTTCATCTTTGTCTTGTGGCCAAATACATGTTCTCTCCTTCTAAACTTTTGGTTCTGCACTTTTGATGTTCGACTAATCAGGTGTAAGGGTATGTGTTTATTCTTTCTCTCTCTTTCTCTCTTTTGTCGTGCTTATAACTAACATCTCCCTATGTTGTCATTGTTTGAAAGGTACAAGTGTTCCATTTTGCTTCTATCGATTGTGCACTTCCGGCTTTTGTGGGTGTAGGCCAAATATTCTTCCTCCTAGTTTGGGCATTAAATTTCGGTAAGTGATGGTTCAACTAGTACAAACTGTTCAATTGTTGATGGTTGATAAGTGTGGTTTGGAATGCAGATAAACCCTAAAGCCTTTTGATTGGTCTCTTACAACGGATCCGGCGAGTAAGCCATAAACGGTTGATTTGTTCTAGTAAAGCGTAAGTTTTTGGGCAAGTTATTTTGGTGGGGGTTTTGGATAAGATGATTGGTATGCGATTAACTGGATCTTGTGAATGGATGTAGGTTAGAGTTCTCGTGGACTTTTCGCACGTTTTTGTGAATAGGTGTGTAATCACACTACCCTAAACGTAAATCGGCAAAAGTCAAAAAATATGGCTAGTGTCATTACATGAGCGTACGCTCGCTCATGTGGAGAACCGAATGCACAAACGAGGGCATTTGATCGGAGAGGCCACTATGAGTGATTTCATGGGCTTAGGCCGTTTTGGGCCACGTTGGGCCGAAATAGGCCGTGTGGACCCCACGAGCTCGTAGGCCCCACACAGGTAAACCACACAGACATGTGGAGATTAATGGGCTAGGCTGTGTAGTTCACACAGCCAAGGTCATTTTTGGGCTTACTGGGCTACACGTGCGTGTGGGCCCATATAGGTCGTATTATGGGCTTTGGGCCCATTTTCATTGATTGACTGTTAAGGTTGTACGAGTTGCTCGAGACGATTGTAGACCCTCTGTTGGGTCGAAAATACATTTAGACCCTATATTGATGAAATGACCATTATTCCCCTATGAGGTAAAATGACTGATATACCCCTATGTTATGTATAACTGTATTTGAGCATGACATTTCTACATACACGTATGATATTATGACATGACATGTTGCATGGGGGTGGGTTTGATATATTTGGAGGAACTGTACTGTACTGGTAGCTCTGCTGCGTATACTGATTAGTATCGCAACCGGTGTTATATTTTAGAGTGTAGGGCTGGGTGGGTCAATTTTATCCCCACATGGAGTGTAAGGCTGGACGGAGTAGAGTGTAGAGGATGGATGAGTAGGACTTTTGATTGCATTTCTGTTATTGTTACTATAATGGGCTAAGGCCCACACTGCTACTGATACCATATTGGGCTAAGGCCCTAACTATTACTGGACTATTACTGAAACGGGCTTAGGCCCAAACTGTATTTGCCTATGGTGTGACTGGTTGGTTATTTAATAAGGGATTACACACTGAGTTTCCATAAAATCACCCTTCTGCTTCCTTGTGCAGGTAATCCTTAGGCGGGTCGGTGCTACGAGGGACTTGATGGAGGCCATACAACTGCTTTCACTACAGTTTTAAATTTTTAATTTTTAAGCTATTTGATTTGGGTATTATTATGTAATAAGGCCTCTTTAAATTTTTACTTTAATTTGGGGTTTTCTTATTTTGACTTATATCTGCTAGTAGTAGATCACAGATTTTCAAAGAGATAAATGTTTTCAAAACACCATGCTATTACAACATATTTCAAAAGCTTCCGCCACAAACATTATTTTTAAAGTGTATTAACAATCTTAAACGATTAAACTTTTACTAAACCTACATGAATTTTCTAATAACGACTGAGATACGTAACAGTTTTGTAAAAGATCACTACGAGGGTTTTAAATATAGTACGGACTTTTCAAACAGAACGATGGGTTTCAAAACACACTACAAGGTGACATCACAGTTTCGGTCGTAACATCTAGGCTAGGTTTGGGGTGATACAAGAAGAGTAAAATCGAAAGCAACTACACCCAAAAGGTACTATAAATAGCACTACATGGCTTCAGAAATGAAAATGAAAAGAACCACAATTTGGAAAAACCCAAAATGGGGAGTAAATAACCAAAAAAGCAGACAATACCGAAAGTTTTAGAGAATAGCTCCTTCAGTCAAAAATCCCTATGCACCCACTATCCAATTTCGGCACAACTCTATCACACCTCAAATTCCACTTTTTCCTCCCTTAACTCTCTCCTAGAATCTCTCCACCATAATCTTCTCAACCACCTATTCAAACTTCATTCAAACACCTCAATTTCAGTCAACCTAGGACACTTCCATAGCACTTGTAGCAAAATAAAATGCTCCTTTTGCATTGCCAAGCCTCGAACCTCAGACCCCAAGGCACACATATAGACTAGCAGGCCTTTTTTTGTCATGTTTTACTCATATTAATTTAAAAGCCTACTAACTAACAGAAATGGTTTATTACTTAAAAATAAAACTTTTTGCAAAAGCCCAGGCTTGAACCCATGACTTCTCAGACACTTCCCAGAACACTCAGAACACTTAACCACTGAAGTAGACAGTCAGTTGTGTCACAACCATACAAAAACAATTATTAAAGATTTGGGGCATTACATTTTAAATACTTGAAATAATTATAATGAATGTTTATAACTAAGTAGTTGATATATTTGGAATGTGAATGCCTTATCGATATAGTTTATTTATTACCGAGCCCGGTTTGAACCATATGAATTCATAGGATACGAGTGACATGTCATTATGGTTACCGTATTGGTTGAGATCCTGTATGTGTTGCGGACTCACTGCAGCTCGTATGAGCTTACCGATATATCAGCTCATAAGAGCTTACTGTTCTCATCTCGTACGAGCTTACTGATTCAGCTCGTCAGAGCTCACTATTTCAGCTCAATAGAGCTTATTGTCCATCAGCTTAGGAGGAGCTTACTGTTCATAGCTCAAAAGAGAGGAAAATGATAAAGAATTGACGGATTACTGATTTATATGTGTTGTATATCACCTGACTATCCCTCAAGATTCTAATAGGTTCAACGGGCATAAATTTTGTGATATAGTAAAGTACTGTTTATACGAACGAATTATCGTTTATACGATTGAAAATAAAATGTTACAAATGATGTACATGATGTATGTGAAGTTGATATGATACAATGTATTGAGTATCTATATTGAGTTAATGATGATTTCATGTATTTTGGTGACTAACTTGTGATGAATGTTTGTGTTTAGGCATTTGGTAATTGAATTGAATACACCTTAATTATTGCCTTAATTATGTATAAATGGTAAGTTTAATGTTAAGTGATGTGTATTGATCGGTAATACCTCGTAACTCTACTCCGGCGACGGATACGGGTTAGGGTGTTACATTCTGGATCGAACTAGTTAGGACCTGATCAAAGAGCACTTGCAATAGTCGGTTAACAACAAACGGTTGATACGTGGTAGGATAGGTTCAAAAAAAATATAGAAAAGGAAAAGGTAACAAGGTTTTTTTATTCGAAAGATTTTAGTAGTGTGACAACTTGTCGAGAAATATAAGATATACTCCAAGATATAAAAAAATTTGAAATTTTTGTTCACTTTTTTTTTGTTTTTATTTTTTTCACTTTTTTTGATATTTTGAAACTTCAAATATGATACCTAGATTAGATTTTTGTAGCTTTGATACCAAATAATGCATGCTCATAATCATGAATTTGATTACAAGACATTGAGTTGCCCGATCGTCTAATGCTATATCGTTTGAAATAGACTTTAAGGTGAAAATGGGGTTAATGGTTATTGTTTCGATGGAAAGGATGGAAATAGTGTTAGATGGATAACTTGCACGAAATGGACACTTTGAAATGAACCAATGATATGAAAGATCGTGACCTGATTTCTATAAAGTGAAATAACAAACAAGTCTTTGTAAAAGAAGAAGTAAACTGTGACCATCTATTTAGCAAAATAGGACCCAGTAGTATGTTAGAACGCCACACTTCAGAACAAAGAAAGAAAGTAAGTGATAAGTTCAAAACAAAAATGTTTGATGCCACAAGGAGTACCTTGATAAGTCTAAGTAAGTTCTTTGAAGAACAATGGGATAGAATTCTCACAATAACTCAAAATATTCATTCAACATTCATCATCTAACAAAGGCTCTTTTCACAAATTATTTATAGACAGCATTGTGACTATTCGAATGCCTATGTGAGACCTTTCATCTTAAGCAATTAACTATGGTTATTACAAGCAATAATTTCATCTTAAACTCTTGTAAGGAAGCCAATGAGTCATGTCACTCCATTGGACTCTGATGTAGTTGAAAAGACATGTCAATTCTCCTTAATGAAGACTTAAAGTATCCTTTATATGTTTGATTGATGTCACTTCAGCTCCCTTGTAACCACATGATAAAAGCTTGTGTAACATCCTTTTAAATGGCACCATGATGAAGACTTAAGACTCCAAAAATGTTCAGACTTGAAGAGTCCCTTTTGGTCCTTTAAATAACCTCCTTAATGTTCTTTTAAAAGCTTTGAAACTATCCAACTTTGAAGAGTCTTTAATCATATGAAAAGTTACCAGCAAAATAGATATTTAAGATTAAATAATAACTTAAAACACTAATAAAAACAGCATATTTAATAACACCCATGCACACGAATTAATTGAACATACAATTTAAATCACCTTATTTAAAATGAAAATAAACACACTTAAATTTATGCATTAAAAAGTAACAACCAAATCAAATAACACACTTAAATAAACAAACTCAAACATATTTAACAACTAGTGTAACACCCCTAACTCGTACCCATCGCCAGACTAAGGTTAATGGCGTTACCAGACAAATTAGAACATTTAGCATTTATTTCACATACATCATAGCATCATAGGTCAAACATCAGTACCAAGTCCCTTACATAGGTCAACGAGACCTTAAACATGTTTAGAAAAGGGTCGAGACTAAACCGAACACATACAAAATTTTTCAAAACCTAAACAAATTTTCAAAGTTACAGAGGTCACACGCCCGTGTGAACAGGCTGTGTACCTCACATGGCATTAGACACGCCCGTGTGTCAAGACTGTGTCAAATCAGGGCATACATACTTACTTAATCACACGGCCACAAGACATGCCCCTGTGCCTTGGCCGTGGTTGAAACTAACTTGAGTCACATGACTAGCCATACGCCCGTGTACCTTAGCCATGATCAAGACTGACTTAAAGTCGTAGGGTACATTATGGGACACACGGTTGTGCAACATGACCGTGTGTCACACACGACTGAGACACACGCCCGTGTCTCTTCCCTTGTGGACAAAAATAGGCCATTTGAAAAGCCAATTTGCCACCCAATTTGGGTCAAACCTATAAGCATCAAACCAAGCACATTTGCACTATAATTTCAACCAATTTCAATACCAAAACATACATTATTCATGCATTATTAATTATAAACTATACTCAAACATATCAAATCATAAGCCAAAGTCATATTAAATCATATGTTTCATAACTCCAATTCACCTCATTCATTCACATGCCAAAACCTTACCAAATTGTCCATTTCACTAGGCCATTGAACAATATTAAAACATACCATTAATGAACATAAGCTTAGACCAAATTCATTCATAATCTCATCCATAACCAAGCCATATCACATGGCTAGATATACACATCACAAAACATAACCAAAATCCTCTAGCTTATACATGCCATACTTTTATATCCATAATGTCAAAAGGTACCAAAATAAGGTTTGATAGCGTGGTGACGATCCTTGACGATCCCAGAGCTCCTGATAGCTATGATATCTATAAAACAATTGAAAAACACACAAAATAAGCTTTCAAAAGCTTAGTAATCCATATACAAATAAACCTAACATTCAAAACATAAAAGCATCATCAAATTACATATACTCCATGGTGAAATACTATCTCAAACCACGTAGTTCATATAAATTTAACATATTCCCAATTCATTTACACATATAGCATATTTTCCCATACTTATAACATATATCATCATTTGTACATATACTTACCTTTTATTCTCAACATAGTATACATTTCAAATGTACCTGAATCAGATACACAATATATATAATCATTCAATTTTCAGAATTCCCTTTGAATCATTCAAAATCATAAGGATACGCGGATAGCTCGGAAAGCTCTTACAATGCCTGTAATATCCCGAATTAGGGCCTAGTCGGAACAGTGGTTTTGAGACCACAAATCCAACATAATAAAATTCATTTTTATTATATTTTTATGGTCTACAATGCTATGGAATTTTTTTTTTAAAAATTTCGTCCGAATATTTTGACGTTTGGGCACTCAATTTAGTCAAAAGGACTAAATCGTAAAAAGTACAAAAGTTGATTTCTACAGGCTAGAGGTGTCCAATTGTTATGAAATTTTAAATTGGAGCCCTTAAATTCTAATTAGACAATTGGTTAATTTTTTGGACAAAAATGGACATGAAATGGGTCAAATAGAATATTTTTAAGTTGGGGGCATTTTGGTCATTTAGTAATTAAAATGAATTAAAAACAAAATTAAAAGCCAATTTTTGTCCATCTTTAACCGGCCGAAAATTGCATGGAGAAGACATAGCTAGGATTTTTCAAGCTTCCAAGCTCGATTGTTAGTCCGTTCTAACCTCGTTTTTAATGATTTTTACGTTTTTAAAATCCTCGTAACAAGGTTTACCTATTTCTACCATTTATTTGAGTTATGATGAAGGTCTATGGTTTGACCCATGTTATAAATTTGTGCATATTGATGTTTAATGGTAGATTATGCATGTTTATAGTTGGAGAAACGACTTTTACTAAGTAGTTTTCGGTGAAAACGCTAAAAAGGACTATATTGTAAAAGTTATAAATTTGTCATAAAAGTGTGTGTTAATGAGAATTGTAGTTTTCTATAGTTATGAAAATGGTTTGGCTAGGCTTAAAGAGTGAGGAAATTGAATAAAAATCATTTTACGAGCCTAGGGGAAAAAGTGTAATTTTGACAAAAACGTAATTTTTCCAAAATATGATTTTTGGGTCACATTAAATAATGTGACTAATAATTAGACTAAATGTGATATTATAGATCAAGGAAAATAAGGATTGGACCTAGAATGGATGAAAATCGGGAAACCAACGGTTAGATTCCTTTTTGCTATTTTGGTGTCGAGGTAAGGTTGTATGATTTAATAAGCATGTTATTCATGTTATTATTGTTATACATTAAATATATCTTGCTATGATTGTATTGATTTGACGTTAATGGAAATTTAATGAAAAATGACATTTAAAAGAAATGAGTAAGTTTGTATGTAAATAATATATCGTTTTTACTTATGATATAATATTTTGTTATTATATGACATGTGGTTGTATATTGAATGATCACTTGATGTAAATTATGAATTGAAATTGATTAAGGAAGAATTGGTAAAATGTTGAAAAGTGAGGAATTTCCTGGTTGGACCTTCGGAATAGAATTCCCGGTTGGACCTTCGGAATAGAAAAGATAAGAATGATCCATTGTGAGAACACATGTGTAGTACTATGTGCAAGCTACTATGCATTTAAGATGGTTTTAGGTCACGTGTGTCGTACTAAGTGCAGGCTACTACGTGTACTAGATGGTTAGGTCGCATGTGTAGTACTAAGTGTAGGCTACTATGCGTACCCGATAGCTTCGATCACATATGTGGTATTAAGTGCAAGTCACTATGTGTAAGAGATGGTTTTGGTCACAGATGTAGTACTAAGTGCAGGCTATTATGTGCACTAGATAGTTTCAGTTACAAGGGTGGTAATATGTGCAGGCCACCGCATATCTGTTATTATTCCGATGAGTTCAACGAGAAATTGACTAAGTGAAAATACATGTGATCATGTAATGATTAAGTGTAAATAAATATGACTATGTGATGAATAAGTGCAGGTATATGTGTGTGAAAATTTATGAGCAATTTGCTCGATATGTGATCGAACTTTGGTAAGATTGATATGGTGTAAGTTTTACAATGAAAGTTACTGCAAAGAAAACATGAAAGAGTGAAATGTAGTAATAAAACAGTTTTGGATAGTAGCAGTTGTGTGAATTTGAAAAATCACCAAAAATATTGGAAATCAAATTAGAAGTTGAATAAGATATGAAATAAAAGCTTATTGAATCTATTTTCATATAAAGAAAACAATGTAAGCAAAAGAATTTTATATTATGAGATATTTGAATTTTTGTGAGACAGAGTTAGAATGATTTCGGAATCCCATTTTCTGATTTAGGAAAATCATTAAAAATTGTAAAAAAATAATTATGAGTTATAATTTATATGCTTAAAATAATTAATGAGTCTATTTTTGAAAGAAACAAATGGGAACTTTATCCAAATATTTTTAGAATAGATAATTAAATTTTAGTGAAAAGGGGTGAAAACTGTCAGATAGCGAAACAGGGGTGACTTTAAAGAGTAAACTGTACTTATTGGCTAGACCAAAAATTCTGAAAAATTAATGGTAAGAAGATATATGAGCCTAGTTTAGGGTAAATTAGTGGATCTTAATTTGGAGTTGTGTAGGTCTAGATATAAATAATTTAGTGACAGTGACTCGAGAAAATAGCTTGACTGGACTCTGAATAAATAGAGAGAATTTGAAAATAGCATGTTAATACATTGCTTATTATATTTCATGCGAGCTTACTAAGCTTTAAGCTTACTCCCTCCTTTCCATTTCCTTTATTATTGTCAGGTTAGCTCGGGGTTGGAGATCGCCGAAGGCAGTATCACACTATCAAGCAAATACCCTTGGAATATTGATACATATGTTAGAAATATCAAGTGAGTGACATGTATAGGAACCTAGTTTTATAACATGTGTTATCATAATTTGGCCAAATTTATTGGCCTATATTGAGCTATTATATATGGCCATGAGGTGTAGCTCATATTCATTATGACTAGTAAGTCTATCTATTCATGTTATGTCTAATAATTATGACATGAATATGTCTGTTTGCCATGCATGGTTGGTAAAATGTTATGTGTGTTGAATGCATGCTTTGTGAACAGTCGAGGTGGTCGTGATCATGAATTAAATGTGTAATATGGTAATAAGATTATAATTCCTTGAACAAGTATGTTAGATGGATAAGTTGGTAACCATGGATAATGGTATAAAGTGAGAATAAAAAATAATGTTAATTGAATATGAAATTGGTGTGGAATGTCTTAGTCAAGCATCTTGTTCTATGTATGTGAAATGTCAGTACTCTATAAAGACATAACTTGGCTAGAATACGTATGATGATTTGTAAATGTATGATGATTTGTAAATGTTATGTTTGTTTCATAATTGAGGATGTTGAATGCCATTGGAATCACGCATGTGTGTTTGCATGTAAGGATGACAAAAAGGTGTGGAAAATAGCCTAAGTTTTTGCCACATGGGCAGATACACGGCCGTGTGTCGTAGCCGTGTGGAGGACATGGCCTCTGGCCTTGGGCCTGTGCCTTGGCCGCATGCCCTTAAATGGTTGTTAACGTCATAAATAGAGAGCTACACAGGCTGAGAACACAGGTGCGTCTAGAGCCACATGGGCGCGTGACTCTCTAAAATATGAAAAAAGTTTCCTAAGTATTGTAAAACCTTCGGAAGTTTACGATTTAGTCCTGAACCACCCCTGAAGTTTGTTTTGGGCTTTGTAGACCCAAATAAGGGACTATGTGTATGTGGTTGAATGTTTTGAAATATGAATGAAGTTTTATGGCCCAGTTTGCATGAGTGATTGCGTTTAAGTCTGGTAATGTCTCGTATCCTATCTCGGTGTCGAACACGGTAAGGGGTGTTACAATGCCAACGTCCTAGACGTGATCTTACATGTAAACAAATATTGATGCCACTGTCCTAGACAGGGTCTTACACGAAATCAAATATGATGCCAATGTCCCAGACATGGTCTTACATGTAAATCATAAGTCGATCCCAACGACCAAGACGTGGTCTTACACGATAACACATATCATATCCTCTGTCATGACATATGTATCCTAACTATTCCTAGGGTTCGTACAGGGCTTTTCAGACGTCAGAATTTTGTCGATACTTTCTCAGATATCTCATATTCAAAGCATAAAACCATTCATCATTGTTTAGTAACATATAAGCATAAATAAACCATTTCAAATACATTTATTTGTATATAGACTTACCTCGTACGGATTCGGATAGACAGAATCGACTACTCGACGACTTTCCACTTTCCTTGATCTAATTCTGTTTTATTTGGTTCTTAACCTATATAAATTCAAATTTAACTCTTTTATTCACTGAATCATTCAAATCAATCCATAAACACATATTTAGGTCATTTTACAAATTAGCCCTCACATTTTCACATTTTGACAATTTAATCCCTAATCATAAAAACCATAAAATACACAAAATTTGCATATATCCATGTTAGGCTGAATTCTCATAGTATTCATATAAGTCCATATGTTTCATTTATTTCACATTTTAGTCCCTCAATTTAAAATTTCACAATTTACTCCAATTTACTCAAATTCATCAAAAATTCAAATACAAAATATATCAATCCAACACATATCTTTTATTTTCCAACAACTAACATCACAAAGCTCACAATTTCATCAATGGCATATTTCAAAATCATCAACAAAATCAGAAATTGAGACTTGAGCTTGATAGAACACTAAACAACAATCACAAAAATGTAAAAATTATCAAAAACCGATCAAAAACATACCTTAATCAAAGATTAGAAGTGCCGGACCCCAAACAACTCCCTTTCTTTTCTTTTCTTTGATATAATTGGCCATATGATGGATTATGAACCAAATTTTAAGCTTTTGTTTTATTTTTAATTATCATATTAACTAAATACCAATTTTACCCTTTGTTATAAAACCATTTAATCAATAAACATAATGTCATTTATGTCCATCCATTTTGCTAATGGTTAAATAACAATATAAGGACCCTACATTTAATAAAACATAGCAAATTAGCACTTTAACAAATAGAAGGCCGCTTTTACATTTTATGCGATTAGGTCCTTTTATCAAATTAAGCACACAAACGATTAAATTTTCATACGGAACTTTCACACATGTCAATTCACATATTATAATCACAGAAAATAATATTTAAATATTTTTTTACTCGAATTTGTGGTCCCGAAACCAGTATTCCGACTAGGGTCTAAACTAGACTGTTATAACTAGGATCCTTAAATGCATGGTCTAAGATGCTAACTAAATGAACAAATGAGTTACTTAATGCATGACTTAATTTAATGATGCAAACTTTAACTAACATTGGAGTTACATAATGCATGTCATAATTTATGATGCAAACTTAACTAACATGAGAGTTACATAATGCATGACTTTATTAAATGCATAATAAATAGTGCATGTCACAATTAAAAGATGTAGATTAATAATGCAAGACATTAATTAAAGATGCATATAATAAGCAAGACATAATTAAAAAGCTGTAAAATTAATTAAACTAAACAAACAGCCACATGCAAAACATTACATGAGCTTGGGACGTTATTTTGGGTCCAATAAGGGTTGGACATCTCATGTTCAACCCAAACTTGCTGAATCAAGCCCATCATTGCCTCTTTAAACTTCTTTGATCTAGCATGTGTTATAAACTCGATAATAATTTCAATTGGATCCTCTCTTGAAATGAGCAACTTGGAGTTTGGTCCACTTAATGAACTTGAATACACTTCAATCATTCCCGTGCATGTATCAATATGTCATCAAAATAAACCACACAGAATTTACCAATGAAAGCATGAAGTACATGATTCATTAAACGCATAAAAGTACTTGGCCTACTACGTAAGCTGAAAGGCATTACCAACCACTCATACAAACCGTGCTTGGTCTTGAACGTTGTTTTCCACTCATCTCATTCTCTCATTCAGATCTGATGGTAGCCACTTTTGAGATCTATTTTGGAGAAGAGTTTAGCTCCACCTAGTTCATCCAACATGTCGTCAAGGCGCGGAATTGGATGTCTACATTTGATGGTAATTTTGTTGATTGCTCGACAATCGACACACATGAGCCAGGAACCGTCCTTTTTAGGCACCAAGAGTACAGGTACGGCGCATGGACTTAAACTCTCTCGAATGTATCCCTTTTCCATCAATTCGGTCACTTGCCTATGTAGTTCTTTGGTTTCTTCGGGGTTACTTCGATAAGCTGGACGTTTTGGAATTGTGGCTCTGGGTATGAAATCGATTTGATGTTCAATGCCTCTAATAGGCACTTGGAACGTCTTTCGAAAACACATCTTTGAATTCTTACAACAAAGTCATAATCGAAGAAGGGACAATGTCATCTAGTTCGTTAATTCCAAATAAACCTTCCTTGTACATAAGTACAAGCACGGGCTATTTTAACAACAATGGTTTTCGCATTTCTCTTTCTTTCTCATAGACACTCAACTTTCCAATTTCATTTTCTTCTTTTCTTTCTTTTTCCTCTCGAATTTTTAACTCGATTTTTATATTTTTCCCTCTTGTTTTCACCTCAAATTTTCCTTTCTTTTTTTCTATTCTCTCTTCTTTTTCCTTCTCACCTTTTCCCTTTTGATCTTTTGCTCTTGATTTTTCAATAGAGATTTCAATTTGAGCTGGTATTCATACACTTGTTTAGGGGTAAGTGGCACTAGAGTTACATTTTTCCCTAAATTTTTGAACGTGTATCTATTGGTGTAACCATCATTGATCACTCGTCAATTGAATTGCCACGGTCTCTCCAACAGCAAATGGCCAACATGCATCAGCACCACATCACACACAACTTCATTGTTATGCTTGCCAATAGAGAAGGCGACAATGGCTTGCTTGGTGACTTTGAGTTCTCCTCTGTTGTTAAGCTATTACAACTTGTAAGGATGTGGATATTTGGTTGTTTCTAGGCCAAGTTTTTCCACCAACATGCTACTAGCAACATTCGTCTAACTACCTCCACCGATTATCATACTACATACCTTGCCTTGGACATGGCATCGAGTGTGGAAAATATTTTCTCGTTTTTGCTCATTTTTAGTGATTTAGAGGCTCAAACTCTGCTTGATAACGAGAATTTCCCCTTCCACGATATATTTTAAATATTCCTCTTCTTCGGTGAGTACTTTGGGCTCTTTTTCATTTTCTTCTTCGGATTCAATCTCGCCATTGGACCTAACCACCATCACACTCCGATTAGGGCATTAGCTAGCAATGTGGCCTCACCCAAGGCATTTGAAGCATTTGATATCTCAGGTGCAATTAGGCACAACTTTATTTTTTCCTTTGCTTGATTCTCCACTCAGCTTGTTAGGCTTTGTGGTTCCAACGGATTCCTTGGCTCGAATGGGGGCATCCTTTTTGTTGACTCCTTGTCCCCAATTTGATGTAGAAGTGAAGTTTGGAGAGGTTCAGGTGGCACCTTTTTGCTTAAGTTACTTTTCCACTTTGATCACCGTATGAACCATAACAACAATTTCAACGTAATGTTGTAATTCCACCATGTTAGCAATGTCTTGATTTAGACCAGCAAGGAACCTTGCTGAAATGACCATTGTTGATTTTGAGTCGCGAATGTGCCCGATTGTAAAATTAAGAAGTATTGTTCTACTTTGAGTTTAATTGAAGTTGTCTAAGTATAAGCTTTTAAACAAGGGTTTCAAATGGGATTAAGATAGGTTAAGGTTATGGTTCAGCCAAATAAAGAGTTAAGGTGATTTTAAGGTTGGTAATTTGGATGGAACGATTGAGCTTAAGGTCAAGAAAGAACCAATACTATAGATGAGTATTAACTTGAATCTTATAGGAAATTTAAGATGAATGGATGATAGGAATAGTACCTTGACCCACTATCTATTAAGAGATAGGAACCAAAGGTATCGGGGTTGAACGCCACACTCAAGGAGTGATAATTTTACAAAGAAACAAGGTAGACATCACTAGCAAGGCTAGATAAGTCAGCTTGAGTCTTTAACAAATAATGAGAGTTGAATAAACTCACAAAAGGTATATTAAACATATAAGGTGTCAAAAGTTCGAATTACAACTAATGATCTTCATATTTATAGCTCAATACATAGGCTAGCCGAATGGACACTTAAGTAACTAAATGGACAGCTTGTGTTTAGCTTAATTGAGCTAAAATTTCAATGAAGCTTACTAGAACGTCCCTTGAAGCTTCCAAGGTCAACTTGCCTTAATTGAAGTCATGATGAGTTGAATGGACTTGCTTAGATTTGGCCAAGAGGTGTGTACATGATTTAATGAACTGCCTTGATGGGCTGATTAGTCTTGAGCTCTTAAATGTTAGCTTGGGGCACTTTAATGGCCTTTGAGTGTGAACAAACAAATTTAAGTAGCCTTTGTGTGTGAATTATCAAAACCAAATGGACAACAAATGTGAAAGGAACTTCCAGCAAGTGTGAAAGCACTTGGGCTATTGATGTCCACGATGGGGCAATTAGGAAAAGAGAAAACAGTAGCTCACCTTTAGCTCTTGGTGTTCACGAAGGGATGCTTGGAGAAGAGAAATCATCAACTTACCCATATTCAAACCGTCCATGCATGTGGTTGAATCAAGTTTAAGGTCAGCTAAGACAAATTAAATACGGCTGCTATGATAACTTAAATGTGGCTAAGACAAATTAATTAAATCATGTAATTAATTAGTCTCAAACTTAGACACATTAAAAACAACTATTAAAGATGTATTAAACTAAGACACATTTAACAGGTCTAGATTATAACATATTTATTAACTTGAGCTAAATTAACTAAACACATTAATTACTTATTCCAGCAACTAAAAATGCATAAATTAAAAGAGATAGAATCGAGCTTAATGAGCTAGAAATGAGCTAGATCAGCTCGTAGGAGGTTGCAAGGCCTGCTTAGGGAACTTGTCCAAGAGCGTTCAATGTGCCTCACAATGGTGTCGCCCTACACTTGATCAAATAGAGCTGAAACAGCCTCCTTGAAGCTCTTGGCTTGAGCTCGAGTTATAGGCCCTAAGGACAGCTCCAAAGGTTCCATGTCAGCTCCTGGTGAGTCTTGAATCTTGGCCCTATCCCTTGCCATGGTAGCCTTTTGATCCTCCTCAACATCAACTCGAATCATGGCTACCTCTATCTCTTTGTAGTAGTCTTCTACGCTCCAATTTCCTTGAGTGAGATTTTGCAACTTTTGGTACAATTCACGATGATAATAGGCAGGAATAAATCTCTTCGTCATGATTGCTTTTATTTCGGCCCATGTAGATACGGGTCGTTCTCCATTCCTTCTTCAGCTCATGGTAAGCTGGTCCCACCAAATGATAGCATAATCTGAGAATTCTATGGCAGCAAGCTTAACTTTCTTGCTCTTCGAGTAATTGTGACACTCAAAGACAAGTTTGATTTTCTTCTCCCAATCCAAATATGCTTCAGAATCGATTTTCCCTTGGAATGGGTGCATCGCTATCTTGATATTTTTGAGGTCATCATCCACTCAATTTCGTTCTCTCAATCCTTGATTCCTTTGACCTTGTCGCCTCTCGCTACAATCTGAGGCTTGATAACTTTCCATATCACTAGGCTCGTAGAAATCATCTCGGTTTAGCCTAGGACAATCCCTCTCCCTCCTTGGATTTTGTGGAGTCCTTTCACATTGGACTCGTTCTTCCAACTACTCCAAATGCTCTTGTATGGGCCCTAGACATCATTTGAGCATTCGGTCCATCTCGTGGATGAGGACTTGATATGTTAAGTCAGGTACACCATCACCAGCAACAATGTTTCTTACGGGGCGTACACCACTGATACGATCATGGTCCAAGACCAACCCAAAGCTACTGTAGAACCCATGGAGCTACCAATGTTGCCAATTACACGAGCTCGAGCTAAGAAGTTTAGGGAAGCTATTGCAGGCCTTATTGACCAAATTTGGGGTGATGTCGTTGCGTGGTTATTGATCAATCATGGACATGCACTCCATGCGTGCCATGCAACTTACTACAAGCTCAACTAGCTCAATTTTAGCTTTCTTCATCTTGTGCATTTTATTTGCTGGAATAAACAAACAAATTTGGTTATTGTTATTTTAATTTAATTAGTTTAAGGCATTAATTATGTCATAATTTAAACATCATTAATTGAGTTTAACTATGTCATAATCTGAACATTTCAAATAAGGGTTTTAAATATGTCCTAGTATGTTTTAAATATGTGTTAGTTTAGACATCTTTAATACATGTTTTGGGTTCAGACCAATTAATTATGACTAAGCTGTGTTAATGTGTCTTGTAGGATGATCAATGGATGGCATTAAAGGTGATAGCATGCATTTGGATGTGCATTAAAAGGGGGAAGCTGTTGGTTGCTTTCTTCAATGCAACCTTTCGTGGATTGCAAAGGACACAAGTGTTTTCACACTTATTCATTCAGTTGAAAATTATGTTTACGCCAAGTGACCATCCAACTTTGAGTGTTCATACCCAATGACTATCTAAATTTGGCTGTTCACATTGGAGACCCTTCATGTGCCACAAGCAACCATAAAAGAGCTACATGTCCATTCGGGTTCCAAGGCAACATCTAAGCTTGTTCACACTATTTTGACCGATCATCTTCAAACACTTTAAGCTCATTCCTTAATTTAATTGAACTAGCTGATTGGGATTACAAATGGTCATGGCTGTTGGTGTCACCAAGGCTTGGAAAACTTCAAAAGACATGTGTGATAGCTCAAAGGTTAATCAGCTCAATTAAGCTTAATTCAATTTGTCCATTCGGCTGGACCTTTGTAGAGCTATAAATATTAAGCTCAAAACATTTATTTCAGACTTTTGAATATTTTATGAATATTATAACTTTTGTGAGTTATTCAACTGTCTTTGATTCTTTTGTGACTCAAATTGGCTTATCTAGCTAAGTCTAGTGGTGTCAATTTTGAATCCTTTTGAACTTATTGATGCGAGAAAGGCCAATGAGATAGCTGTCGAACCCATTGAGCTACCTTTGGGGCCAATTACTCGAGCAAGGGCCAAGAAGTTCAAGAAAGCCATTGCAAGCTACCTTGACCGAATATGGGGAGAGACCATTGTGGGGCATATTGATCATTCATGGACTAGCTCCATAAGAGTCCCATGCAGCTTACTTAAAGCTTAATTTTAGCTTTCATTTTTTAAAATTAATCATTTGCTAGAATAGACATTAATAATGTTTAGTTATTTTTAGTTTAAGTATTTAATGTGTCTTGAGTCTATTTAATATGTTGTAATTAGATTTGGTAATTAATATGTCTTAAGTTAATTAATGTGTTCTAGTTAGTTCAACCATTTAATATGTCTTAAGTTTATTTAATGTGTTCTAGTTAATACAGCTACTTAATGTGTCATAAGCTTAGACAATTTAAATGAGTATTGAATGTGTCTTTAATTGAATTTATTGGTGTTTTTAGATGTTCACACTAGCTGAATCAGCTAGTTAGGTGCATTGGATGACACTAAAAGAAATCAAAGCATTTGGAGCTGAATTAAAAACCAAGCTGCTAATTACTCTTCTCCAAGTGCCTATTCATGGAGATCAATGGACAAAAGCACATTCACACAAGACCATTCTGCTTGCAGCTGATTTCACACCTTAGAGGGTGTTTAAATTTGTATGTTCACACTTGGAAGCTGATTGAGTTCTTGTGTTCACACCATTTGGGCTATTCGTGCATCATAACATCAATTAAAAGGCTACTACACATTCAGCTTCCCAAGGGAGGATTAAAGGAGCTCATAACTCTTTGGATTATCAATTACTAGCAAGATTCAGCTCAACTCATTGAGTGTACTCAATTAAGCTAATTGGGAATGTAAATATCCTAAGTTATTAGTGTCCCTTAGGTCTAGGAGTTGCTAAAAGTCATGTTAATCATATTTGGAGTTAATTCAGCTCATTAATAGCTTAATTGAGCTGATTAGAAGCTGTCCATTTGGCTGGAGCTAGCTCAGTCTATAAATACTTTATTCATTCCATGTTATAAGGACTTTTGCTCATTTTATGAATATTATACTTCTTTGTGAGTGTTTAACCAATTTCGTTTGATTCCTATCTCTCATAGATAGTGGGTCACGGTTAAACTTTCAACACCAATTTCAACTTAAGAGCTATTATAAGATTCGGGTCAATATTACCATACAATATTGGTTCTTTCTGTAGCCTTAGACCGAGCCTATTTTTACCATCTCTAAACACTTAACCCTTTATTTTCAAGCCAAATTGTTCATTTCCAACCCCTTTCAAGAACTAAACCTATATTTCTTAATTTTACGATAAGGAACACCTATGACTCAAATTAACTCACGAGTATGAGATCGCATCATTTGGTATCAAAGCTAGCTAAAATTAAAAAGTATCGACGCTCTAGCATTCCCAGGGTGAGTTTTTGAAGAAAAAATTTCGTGTTAAAAAAGAGAGAGGAATATATAGTATATTTGAAGTACAAAGTTTACAATACATATATAAAAGAAGAAGATTCAAAAAAAAAAAAAAGAGCTAGTTTTGAAAGTTACTGTTTCCTGAGCTCCAAATTTCATTTTACAAACACTTTCGCCACACTTCAAGTTACCTACTTCTTTCTTTCAGCCTGCCCAACACCGATATCAATTCCTACCTTTGCAACACCTTTTGAAGCCGACCCATGAAGATTTGTTGTTAAGTCTAAAGTGGTCACTTACAAACTTAGAGAAGTAAATACGGGTGGAAAAAGGAAAGAGATTGGAGAGATCATTAGAGAGATATAAAAGCCAAAGTTTGACTAAAAACACGAGTGGGGAGCACAACTATTTTTTCTTCTTTTTTAATGGATTGGCGAGGTTTGTGGAGAGGATTAAAACACTATGTCTCGTAGTCCTGAAAGAAATGCTACGAAAGGTGGTGGTGTATGCCCCGTAAGAAATGTTGCTGTTGGTGGAGGAGTACCCAACTTGACATATCAAACCCTAATCCGTGAGATGGACTGTAACACCCCTTACCCGTGTCTGACACCGGGATAGGATACGAGGCATTACCGAACTTAGACACAATCAAACATACAAAATTGGACCATAAACTTTCGTTCAAATTAAATTCATTCATACATATGCAAATTGTCCTTTATATGGACCCTCGAGGCCCAAAACATACATTAGGTACGATTCGGGACTAAACCGAGAACTTTCAGAATTTTTGTGACACTTAGAAATTTTTCTTATTTTGGAGGGTCACATGCCTGTGTAGGTAGGTCATGTGGTCACACATGCCCGTGTGGCTTGGGACATGCTCATGTCTTGAACCCATGTAACTCTCTGTTTATGACGTCATCAACTCAATAGGGTCACATGACCTGGGCACACGTCCATGTCCTTAGGCCGTGTCCTTCACACGGTTGAAACATACGACTGTGTCTGTAACACCCCCTAACCTGCATCAGTCGCCGGAGTGGGGTTATGTGGCATTACCAAACCATAGACAGCTTAAGTAAGTTAAACATTACTATTCATGTTTAAGATAATACAATTTCAATTATACAAATAAAATGTGCTTTTCCTTTAACATCCAAATATTTATAAATTTTAACATAGATTATTAAATGATAGTTTCATGCACATACCTTAAGCAATTAGATACATATATCAAATACATGCTAACATATCATTTTAAATTAATAAATAGCAAACATATTCTTTTTATTATTATTTTTATAATCTTTACAAATGCACTTGTTAAACCAAACATACATTATACACCAATTAATGTCAAAACACATATGCAACATTTATGTCATTTCTATATAGCCAAACATATCTTTAATACAATATATAATACACATTTTAGTATACCACTATGAACAATTAATTAAACATAAAATACAACCCATAATACACCCCATTCACATACTAATTTCATACATAATTAACACTCATATAACCAAATATACATTCCCATATCATTGATGAATATACTTAATTTTACTTATGGCCATTCGATTGTAATCTTAACTTTACATTTCTTTTTACTATTCAAATAGTCATAATTGAAACCATGAAATATATATATACACAAGAATCATACCAATCCATCTCATAAAATATGCTATAAAAACACATCAAAATATTTAATAACATAACCAAATATACATTATAACTAACATAACTTCTTTATCGAATTATATAACAAACATATCAAACACATATATTCTTTGTATTGAGCTCATTAACTTGAACTATTTATAATGCAAATCATATCTCCCCAATACATCAATATGACTCAAAGACAACTCATCAAACACTATTATTGTGTTCTCTAACCAAAACTCGGCTTTTTCAGCATCATCACTTGTTGTAGCTCGAAACTCTTCAGCCCCATATTTTCTAATCTTATCAACTGCTTATCTACTCAACTGTATTGGATTCACTGATGGCATAACACGAGTTTGAGGAGGATTAACTGGGGGTGGAGGTTGTTGTACAGCCGGATTGGTTCTAATATATTGGGTGAACCAATCATTCATCATCTAATAGAAGGCTTGTTTAGCCTCACCATCACGGCTAATCGTAGCTGGTTGAGAATCAACTTGCACTATCCCTTGCGTGAGAGCAGGCACATTGCTTTCAACATTGTCTGCTACAGCTCTTTCGGGATCTATTTGCTATATAAAAGCACATTTCAATGTCAGGATTCATCACACTATCACAGTTCATAAATATGGCATGTATAGCTAGACTCACACACGCTATGGTAGTCCTAAAATCGACTAAACCATAGCTCTGATACCAATAAAATGTAACACCCCTAACCCCTATCCGTCATCAAAGTAGGTTAAGAGGCCTTACTCAATCCATAACACAATTCAGGATAGTCGAATATCAAATATCATTTCATTTCAGTAAATCCCATACATTCACATTCAATAAAAACGTACAAGCGAGTATACAATACTTAAAACATGCATTCGGGACCAAATTGACAACATATGAAAGTTTCAGAACTTACAAGATTTTTCAACTTTTAAAAGGTCACACGCCCGTGTGAACAGGCCGTGTGCCTCACACAGTCTAGACACGCTCAGGTGTCAAAGCCGAGGTAAAACAGGGCATAGCTATTCACTTGCCCACACGGCCAGGCCACACGCCCGCATACAGGCCGCGTGCTATGCCGTGCCAAAAATAGAGGGTATTCTGTTTGTGAGGTTAGCATACCAACTAGGGTCAGATGGCCAGATCTCACGCTCATGTGCAAGCCTAACTTACAGTTGTAGGGTACCCTAAGGGACACACGACCATGCAACATAGTCGTGTGTCGCACACGGCTAAGACACACGCTCATGTCTCTGCCCATGTGGACAAAAATAAGCCATTTGAATAGGCAATTTGCCACCCCAATAGAGTCAACCTACAAGCAAAGAAAACAAGCGTAATTGTACCACCATTTCAGCCAATTTCAACACCAAAGCATAAACCAATCATATCATATGATAGTCTCCCAAATTCATACATGTAAACCTTTCTAATCTATGTCAAAACATATGTCAAAAGCATATCAAAGCATTTCTTTCCATGCATCATTCAATCTCATACTAAAATCTACCAAAACTTACAAACACTTTCCATTTCTTTTGATCAACTAAGACATACCACAACTGCATATTATCATCACCCATCAATGCCATTATCAACTATAAGTTCAGGCATAAACTAGCCAAATCACATGGCTAAGCATATACATCACGAAACACCATTCCACAACTACTATCCTATACATGCCATACTTCCAAAATATAATTTTCAAAAGTACCAAAATGAAGTTCAATTGTGTGCTGACAATCCTTGACAACCCCTGAGCTTGCAGTAGCTTCGATATCTATAAAACAATGCAACGCACACAAAGTAAGCTTTCAAAAGCTTAGTAAGCTCGTACTAAAATCATCAAGAATATATAAAACATAAAACATCAACACATAAGTATTTACACATTTTCAATCCATATGACCATATTAAATTCAGTGAACTTAACATACATAATGTCATCTACCACTTAGGTATCGTACATACCTGAATCTTCTCGTACTTATTCACTTTCATACTTACCTCTTGTTGAATATTTTAGGACTTTCTGTCAATTATTCATACTTTAAACATCTGAACACTTAGTGCTATAAAGGTTAGCCAAAGCTAGAACAATTCCGCACACTTAGTGCCATCTCAATTAACTGAAACTAAGTGTATCACACACTTAGTGCCTCAAGTAGTCGAAGCTAGTTTAAATCACACACTTAGTGCCAAATACTTTCAATTCATCATCATATTCATCCAGATCAATTATATATACATCTATGCATAATCAAAATAGCAACATGTACTTATAATATCATGTTCTACGTACGAACTTACCTTGCACTCGAAGTTGTCGACTCGAACGTTTATTCTATAATCTTCAACTTCTCTCTATCTAAATCCAAATTTCTCTTTTCTTAATCTATATGTATTCAAAATTAACCATCTTATTCACCAAATCATTCAAAATAATCCATATACACTCAAGTACGGCATTTTGCAAAATAGCCCCCATATTTTCACGTTTTGTCACTTTAGTCCCTAATTCACAAATTCACAAAATTCACAAAATTTGCTTGTACACAAGCTTAGCCGAATTTTCATGACTCTCATACAAGTCCATAAATTATTTTTTTTCACATTTTTGTCCCTCAAAACAACATTTATACAATTTAGCCCATAATACTCAATTTCATCAAAAATTCAAAGACAAAACATTTAAACCCAACATCAAGCTTCCATAATTCATCTACTAACATCACAAAACTCATAGTTTCATCAATGGCACAATTCAAAATCATCACCAAAATTAGAAATTAAGGCATGGGTTTTATAAAACACAAAGCAACGATCTCAAAAACGTAGAAATTATCAAAAACCCAAGCAAAAACATACCTAAGTTCAAGCTCAAAGTGACGAAACCCTAGCTTCCATTCTTTCTTCATTTTTATTTTCAAATTTTTGGCCAAAGATGAACATAATGGCCTATTTTTAAGTTTTGTTTTATTAAACATACATTAATACATGTTTTACCAATTTACCCCTGCTTTATAACATTAATAATTCATAAAATCATGTCTAAATTTGTCCATGCATTATTCCAAGGGTCCGTTTACAACCTAAAGGCCTTACAATTACAAATCCAAATCAAATAGGCACTTATAACATCTAGCACACAACATTTACATTTTACGCGATTTTGTCCTTTTTGCAAATTAATCACACAAACGGTTAAATTTTTATACGAAACTTTCACACATACTAATTCACATACCATAAACACGAAAAATATTATTTAAATATTTTTCTGACTCAGATTTGTGGTCTCGAAACCACTCTTCTGACTAGGGTCAAAACCAAACTATTACAGCCTGTTGGTCCAAGGGCTAACGACGTGGTTCTATTGCCAAGGGACTCAAGTTCAAGTCTTATTGTAACATCTCGAAATAGGGCCTAAATGGAATAGTGGTAGCGAAACCACAAATCTGAGATAGAAAAGTTTATTTTGATTAATTTTTATGATTTACCGAGTGATTAGATGCATGTGTTAGAGTATTGATAAGAAATTTTATAGATTGCATGTGTAATTTGCCTATTAGGGCTTATTTGCAAAAGTTGCTGTAATAGCCCGATTTAGGGCCTAAACGGAACGATGGTTTTAGAACCACGAATTTGAAATAAAAAAATTTATTCCTATTAAGTTTTAAGGTTTATTTATTGATTAAAATATTGTGTAAAAATATCGTCAAGTAATTTTACTGATAAAGTGCTTAATTGGACTTTTAGGACTAAATTGCAAAAGTTGCAAAATGTGTGTTCTAATTCATAAGTACGATTGAAATGGGGGTTTAAATAGGAGGTCCTTAAATGGTAATTAGACCGTTACATTTCGTTTGGACAAAAATGGGCATGAATAGGACAAAATTTTAAAGAAAGGCCTTAAGGGAATTTTAGTCATTTGGTAATTAAAAGAAATAAAAAGGGAAAATAAAGCCAAAAATTGACTCATCATTTTCATGGAGGCCGAAATTAGCATGGGGGAAGCCATGGCTAGGGTTTTCAAGCTTTCCAAGCTCAATAGTAAGTTCGTTCTAGCCTCGTTTTTCAAGTTCTTTACGTTTTTGGAATCCCGGTAACTTGATTAAGCTTATTCTAGCAATAATTTAAGCTAGGGTTCATATTTGGAAAAATACCCATAGGTGAAATGTGTTTATTTTGATGTTTTATGGTAGAATATGAAGGCTGAAATTATGTTAAACAACTTTTGCTAAGCGGTTTTAAGCAAAAATGAGTAAAACGGCTTAATCGGTAAAAGTTGTTATTGTTCATAACTATGTGTTAGAGTGAGAATTTGTTGTTGCCATAGAAGGGAAAAATGATCAGCATGTCATAAAACATAAGAATAAGGGATGGAGTTTAATTCCCGAGCCTAGGGGCAAAAGTGTAAATATGCAAAAGTATAGGGGCAAAATTGTAATTTTGCCAAAGTTTGAGTTAAGGACTTTTTTGAATAGTACATTAATTAAATAAGTAAAATATGATGTTTTAGATCCCGGAAAACGAGATTTGAACCTAAAATGGGAGAAAAATTGAAAATCGAAAATCGAAAAAGTTGGTAAATGGCCGTTTTAGTATCGAGGTAAGTTCATATGTATAACAAGCATTAATTTATGCATGTTTCAATGTAAAATTGATATATTTACTATGATTTCCGAGGTGTTGAAAGTAAGTATAATTATGATGATTTAAATGTTCAATATTAATTCGACATGGAAATGAGAAAGTATGTAAGTTTGTATGTAAATAATACATTATCTTTATTATGTTTTTATATTTCAGCATATTTTATGTATTGTCGCTGATTATTGAATCATAATTGACTATTGGAAGTATGGAATCAAGTATTAGAAAGAGAGAGAAATCCCGGTTGAACCTTCGAAAAGATTGGATGATACAGATGGTATGTAGCTAGGTCACATGTATGGTGCTGAGTGCACATCATGTGTACAAGAGAGTTACGAGATATTATGATGTAGCTAGGTCGTATGGGTGATACTATATGTACACCATGTAGACCAGAGAGCTACGGGATATATGTAGCTAGGTCGCATGCTTGGTTCCAGGTGAAGGACACCATGTAGACAAGAGAGCTACGAGATAAACTGGCTAGGTCACATGGGTGGTACGAAGTGTTCACCATGTGTGCAAGAGAGCCAAAATTATGTGTACAATTGAGCTAGGTCACATGAGTGGTGCTAAGTGAAGGCCACTATGTGTACAAGAGAGCTTCGATTTTAAAGGTGGGTTGTGTGTGATACCATCGCGTATCTGTTATTATTCCGAAGCGTTCAACTGGGAAATTGATTAAATGAAATTGTGTATGACTTTGTAATGATAAGTGTAAGTATATAGGTGTGTAACTTATGAGCAATATGCTTGATATGTGATTGGAAATTGAAAAGATTGTTATGGGTAAGTGATGAATACAATTGAAGTGTGAAAGATCAAAATTGACAATAAAACTGTTATGGATAGTTGCAGTGATGTGAATCTAAAAATTTACCAAAAATAGTATAAAATGAATTAGAGACTGAATGAGATATCAAATTAAATCTTAATAAGTCTATTTTCATATAACAGAAACAGATCAAGCAAAGGAATTCTATATTATGAGATATTTAAGTTTTTGAGAGACTAGTTCAGAATGACTACGTGATCTCCTATTCTGACTTGAAAAAATCATTAAAAATTGTACAAAAATAATTATGGAATATAATTTATATGCTTGAAATCCTTAATGAGTCTAGTTTCAAATAAAATAAACTAGAACATTCTTTTAATTCTTTATGAGGATAAAATTGATTCGTAGTGAAGAGTGGTCAGAACAGTTGAGCAGTGAAACAGGGGTAACTTCAATGAATAAACTGTACTAATTGGCTAGACCAAAAATTATGAAAATTTTATGGTAATAATTTACGTGAATCTAGTTTTAAGAAAAATTAACGGTTTGTAATTTGGAGTTCTATAGCTCCAGAAATAAATAATTTAGCTGCTGGTACTCTGCTTGATAGCTTATTTTGAACCTGTTTATGATTGTAACAGTGAAAGTATGTGTGTGTTTGTGATGGTAATATTCCGGGAACATATTGTGACTTCATTTAGAGTATGATAATGTATTGTTTATTAATATTTACATGCTTACTTACTAAGCTATAATGCTTACTCCCTTCCTTTCCTTTTTCCTATAGTGTCTCAGATGTTAGCTCGAGTTGGAGGTCGCCGGAGGTTAAATCACACTATCAAACTATTGATCGATATATAAAAGTTTTAAAGTATTTTTAAGTCTTTGGCATGTATGGAGACTCGTTTAATTGTTACTAAGTTGCTAGGAATTGGCCTAAAATACTGACCTATGTTATTTGAAGGCCTCTATTGTATAAAGTCATTTAATGTAGATAGTCTTGACTATGTTATTAATTAAATGATGCAATTTATGAATGTGCATGCTTGCCTATGTGTGTGGTTGAATTAAAGCATGATATGGGCCTTGTAAGCTCTTTTTAAGGGACAGCTTGAATGTGTTTGAAAAAGTTTTAAATTAGAGTGAAATTATGAATCAGTTTTTATACGATGATTAGTGATTAAGTCCGGTAATGCCTCGTACCCTGTTCCGGCGTCGAACATGGGTAAAGGGTGTTACACTTATTACATGCAAAGGGGTGTTTTATTTTGCTTATTACCGTGTAGGAATTTGAGTGCCAGTGGAACTCTGTAGATTGGGGCAGTTGAGGAGATTGAAAGATGAAGGGGAGTGTATAGCCCAAAGTTAGGAGATGTAGTGGGAAATTTGAATAGTAATCGGTTTGAAGATGTGGAGTGAGTTTGTAGGAGGAAATCAAGGAGTGATGGTTAAGAGGAAGTGTTAGTGCTGTTGGTGGACTCTAGGTACCGAAGAGAATTCGGCTTTGAGTTTAGGGAACTTCTTCTGTTTTTCATTTTTGATTTTGGTAACTTGTGCTTCTTTTTACCTTTGTTTCTAAAGTTGTTCTTTGTTTGAATTGCATTTGGGGTACGTTTGGGTTCGTTGGTTCATCGGTTCTACTCTTCTCCTTAACCCTAGTGCACCAATTTCTGTCTATGATTTCTTTTTCTCATTTGGTAACTTACCCTTTTGGCTGAATATCATTTGTCCATCTTCTCACAATTTCATTTTGGTTTTGAGCCTTGCTTGGGGAACCGAATCTTTATTTCTTCTCTCTCTTGCTCTCTATAAACTTGTCTTGATCGATTGCTCTTCTCTCAAATATTTGCTTCTACTTTGGCCAAACCCTGTCAAGGCCTAGATATTGTCCTCCTCTTCTTCTCTTTTCTGTGCTTGACCATTTCATGCTGTGGGACTATCAGAATCCCCTTGTGTTATTGGTAAATGCTCCCTAGCCGAATCTTATTCGCTTTTCCTCTCAAAGTTTCAGCTTATGTATCTTTTAGGCTGAACGGTTGCATTTCCCTTTTGTCATAGGGAAATAATCTTTTAACACTTCTCTTTCTGTACGATTGTTGTTAGGGACTCAATTCCCTTTTGTCACAAGCTCGTGAGCCTACACGGGTAAACCACACAGATGTGTGGAGTATAATGGGCCATGCTGTGTAGTTCACATGGCCAAGGACATTATTGAGCTTAATAGGCCTCACGGGCGTGTGGGCCCATATGCGCTGTATTTTGGGCTTGGGCCCATTTTCACTGTTTAATTGATAAGGTTGCACGAGTCACATGAGACGACTATGGACCTACTGTTCGGTTGGTAAGTATACCTGGACTCTAATTTATGTTACGACTGTTATACCCCTATGAGGTAAATGACGGATATACCCCTATGTGATATATGAATGTTTTGAGCATGCTATCTTTATTATATGTACATTTAATTTATGTTGCATTGCATGGGGTGGGACTTATGATATTGGAGGAAGTGTACTGAAAGTCTATAAGCTTATTACTGGCAGCTCTGCTGTAAATACTGTTAGTGCCGCAACCGGTACTATGTTCTAGAGTGTAGGGATTGGTGGGTCGATTTTATCCCCACATGAAGTGTAGGGCTGGATGGAGTGGAGTGTAGAGGATGGATGGTAGGAACTCTGTACGCATTCCTGATACTGTACTGAATTGGGCTAAGGCCCACATTGATACTACTATTGTATTGGGCTAATGTCCACACTGATATTGCGACTGATATGGGCTTTGGCTCAAACTGTTCAACACTGTATGTTTGACTGATCGATAAATATGGATTACGAATTAAGTTTTCATAAACTCACCTTTTTTGCTTATCTGTGCAACTAATCCTTAGGCGGGTCAGTGTTGCGAGGGACTCGGAGATGGCCACACCACTGATTATGTTTTTGTTTTGAATTTAGTAAAATTAGTTTTATATGGGTAAATTTTATGTAATAAGGTCGTTTTAAAGTTTTATTTTTATTTATAGTTTATTTAAAATAACTAATATCTGTTAGTAGTAGGATTTAGGTTTTCAAAAGGTAACTAGTTTCAAAAGCTTCCGCAATGAACAATGTTTTAAAGCGTAAGAACGATTTAGTATGAAACATGTTTTGTTTAACGAACCTGTAATTTAGCAAATAAATGAAATAAGATAGTTTTTCATAAGGACCACAAACAAGGTATTAACAAAAGTGGACTTTTCTAATAGAACTACGTCTTTCAAAACTCACTCCAATGTAACATCACAGATGCAGCCATAACGTCTAGCCCGAGTTTTGGGTGTTACATTTGATTGTATCAGAGCCAGGTTGCAAAACTCATCAGTGAATTTGGGTTTTTCTAAAAACGTAAAATTTAAAAGAATTGTTTTGAATGGTGGAAATAAATTGAGGTGTTTTTTCCGAATGTGTGGTCTATCGAGTCTCCCGACGTTGATCCTGTAAGTTCTCTAAAACTGTTATTTGTTTTAACTGGAATATTGAGATTATCATAGATAATAGATTGTACTGAAACTTTTATTAGGGTAATCTAAAACTGTAGTAAGACTACAATCTGCGAAAACAAACAACTCTGAATTATTGATGCTACTTCTTCACAAAACATCTGTTAATAAACACTGGAACTGTAAATTTAATGCATAAAACTATTAATATAGATAAAACATAAATCAATTATGAGCACCAAAGGTACTCTGTTCGGGGTACTAGAGGCCGCGGCGAAGGCTGTGGAGGTGCTCGAGCTGAGTCTTCGGCATCTGGTCATATGCCTAATGTTGAGGCAAGAGAAGCACCAGCTTCACTTGTGATTGAGACCGGGTCGCATGATCGGGCAGCTGGGGATAACGCACTGTCCCAAGCTATGCTCTGAATTTAGAGAGGGTCGCTGGGCCCAATACTGGTACTATAGGCCGTGGTTCAGTAACGGAACGACTCAGGTCTAATAGTGCTGAGATCTTTAGGGGTATCGCTGGAGTTGCCCCAAATGTGACTGAATATTGGATAGATGCCACGCAGAGGATCATGGATGACCTCGACTGCACCCCCGAGCAGAAACTAAAAGGTGCAGTATCATTACTACGTGGTAAAGCTTATTAGTGGTGGCTTACAATGAAAGAGGGTACTCTGCCCGATCGGTTGACTTGGGAGTTTTTCAAGAACGCTTTCCAAGGGAAATATGTAGGTGCTAGTTATATTGATGCTTGGAGAAGGGAGTTTTTGAATCTGACTCAAGGGGATAAAGTCAGTAGCTGAATATGAGTCTGAGTTTCTACGACTTAGTCATTATGCACGTGGGATTGTGGCAATGGAATATGGGCACTGTGTTTATTTTGAGGACGACCTCATAGATAATTTGTGGGTTTTGATAGCTCCACAGAGGGAGCGAGATTTTGCTGTGTTAGTAGAGAAAGTGAAGATTCTTGAAGATGTCAAGTGCGCTGAGCGCCAGAACCGTGAGAAGGATAAGGGAAGGAACAAGAGGGTTTGGGAGCCCTCAGGTTCAGCTATGGGGCCTAAGGAGAAGGCCAAATTTGATGGGCCAGCTAGAGTTAGGGCCCCTTGTGGCTGCTACTGGACCGTAGCCTTATCCTGATTGTGGAAAACGCCATTACAGTGAGTACTGGAAAAGGTTAGGGGCATGTTTGAGGTGCAGATCTATAAAGCACTATATCAAAGATTGTCCATAGGGCCTAATTAAATGCAAGCTACTAGTATGGGAACTGTTCAGCTGTAGAGGGGTTTTTAGCAGCCATTGAGAGGCCGTCGTCAGGCTATAGGTGGAATTGGTTTGGGCCATGGTCGTGGAGTACCGGGTAGAGGTGCTGGTCATGCTGAGGCGAGGCAGCCGACACTGGTTTATACTGCATATCACCGAGAGGATGGAGACGCCCCAGATGTTATTACAGGTACATTCTTTATTCATCATGTACCTTACACTGCATTGATTGATGTTGGACGTACGGACTCTTAAATAGCGTGCACTATGTCTGAGACTTTGGGTGTGATGTTTGAAAACACTACGAGCGAGGTTACTATGTTAAGTCCATTAAGGCAGTCAGTAAGAGTAAATAAACTATTTAAGGAGGAACCTTTGGAGGTTCAAAGAAAGATCTTTTTGGCGGATGTAATGGAACTCCCTTTTGGAGAATTCAACTTGATACTGGGTATGGATTGGCTAGTTAGGCATCGGGGGAATTTGGATTGTGCTGCTAAGCGGGTAGTACTGAAAATTACAGAGGGTGAGGAGGTAATGGTGATTGGGGAGCGTCGGAACTATCTCTTAGATGTTATTTCTACACTTAGAGCTTAGAAGTTGGTTCGTAAGGGTTACGAGGCGTATCTAGCCTACGTTAGTGCTTTTGGTTCTGAGGTTTTGTTTGTTAAAGATATCAGCACAGTTAAAGATTCTCTGGATGTTTTTCTCGATGAGCTACCGGGGTTACCTCCTAACTATGAAGTTGAGTTTGGGATAGAGCTCTTGCCTGGTATAGCTCCGGGGTCTATCACCCCTTATAGAATGGCACAGAAGGAGCTCGTGGAGCCTAAGGCTCAAATTCAAGAGTCACTAGATTGAGGGTTGCATAAAGGGGTACCGTTTAATTGGACTGATAAGCAGCAAGATAGTTTTGAGAAACATAAGAAAGTTCTGACTGAGGCCCCAATGTTAATACAGCCAAAATCTGGGAAGGAATTCACTATCTACAGTGATGCATCACATGTTGGCTTGGGATGTATACTGATGCAAGAGGGTAAGGTAGTGGCATATGCGTCTCGTCAGCCTAAGACATATAAAGTGAACTATCCGACACATGACTTGGAGTTGGCTAAGGTAGTATTCGCACTGAAGATTTGGAGCCATTACCTATATGGTGAGAAGTGTATCATTTACACGAATCACAAGAGCCTCAAGTATCTCCTCACTCAGAAGGAGTTAAACCTTAGGTAGCGTAGATGGATAGAGTTGCTTAAGGATTATGACTGTTCGATTGAATTGGTAAGGCTAATGTGGTAGCCAATGCACTGAGCTGTAGGGCTATTACTGATTTGAGGGCGATGTTTGCTCATCTCAGCTTATTCGACGATGGCAGTTTAGTGGCCGAACTTCAAGTTAAACTGAGGTGGATTGAACAGATTAAAGGTAATTGAAGGATGAGTCACTAGGTTCTCGTTTCTGATAGATTGAGAATGGGGAAACTTCAGATTTTGGGCTGAATAGCGAAGGCGTACTTTGTTTTCGTGGGAGAATCTGTGTACTGAAGGATACTAATTTGAGGCAATCTATACTCCAAGAGGTGCATAGTAGTCCTTACGCTATGCATCCTGGCAGGAATAAGATGTACCGAGACCTTCGGGAGTTATATTGGTGGCCAAGACTTAAGCGTGAAGTTACTGATTTTGTGAGTAAGTGCCTGACTTGCCAGCAGGTTAAGGTAGAGCATCAGCTGCCTTCAGGGTTGCTGCAGCCAGTTAATATTCCACTTTGGAAGTGGGAGAGAGTAATTATGGACTTTGTTAGTGGGCTACCCTTAACACCTACTAAGAAGGATTCTGTATGGGTCATCATTGATCGACTGACTAAATCTGCCCATGCTATACCTGTTCATACTGAGTACTCATTGTAGAAGTTGGCTAAGCTGTATGTGTCTAAGATAGTGAGACAGCATGGGGTACTGATTTCTATAATATCTGATAGAGATCCTCACTTTACGTCTCAGTTTTGGAAGAAGTTACACGAGGCATTGGGTTCTAGGTTGGACTTCAATACTGCATTCCATCCTCAAACAGACGGTCAATCGGAGAGGGTGATTCAGATATTGGAGGACATATTAAGAAGTTGTGTGATTGACTTCCAGGATAGTTGGGAGGAATACCTACCATTGGCAGAGTTTGCATACAAAAATAGCTACTAGTCTAGCATACAGATGGTACCTTACGAGGCATTATATGGTCGTAGGTGTCGTACTTCTTCATGTTGGACTAAATTGGGTGAGCAGCGTGTTCTAGGTCCTGAGCTAGTATCTGATACCGAGGATAAGGTCAGATTAATTTGGGATCGACTGAAGGTAGCATCAGACAGACAGAAGTCTTACGCGGATCTAAAGCGGAAGGAAATCGAGTTTTCTGTGGGGGGCTTGGTGTTTCTTAAGCTCTCGCCATGGAAGAAAGTATTGAGGTTTGGTCGAAAAGGCAAGTTAAGCCCTAGGATCATTGGGCCTTATCGTATAGTGAAGCGTGTGGGACCGGTTGCCTATCAACTCGAATTATCTCCAGAATTGGATTGGATTCATGATGTGTTCCATGTTTCTATGTTGAGGCGATATTGCTCTGATCCTGCATATATCGTCTCGACGGAGGAGATTGAGGTTAGGCCTGATCTGACTTTTAAGGAAGAGCCAATTTAGATTTTAGACCGTGATGTGAAAGTTCTAAGGAGGCAGTCAGTTCCACTAGTTAAGGTGCTATGGCATAATCACAGTTCTGAGGAAGCCACGTGGGAACCTGAGGAGGTGATGCAACAACAATACCCTCACCTATTTTGACCAGGTAAATTTTGATATCGAAATTTCTTTTAAGGGGTAGAGTTGTAACGCCCAAAAATTTTGGTATTTACTTTTGTGTGTGTTGTATTGCTTAATTGTATACTTGCTTCAGTGGTTGAGGGTCCGGAGGAGTGTTGGAGGGCTCTTGAGTTCAAGCCTTGGCTTGTGTAAAATTTTTATTTTTTGCTTAGGTAAACCTTGCCTCCTGTTAATGTGATTTTTTAAATTTGTGTGGGTTAAGCGTGTCATAAATAGCCTGTTGGTCCAAGGGCTAACGGCGTGGTTCTATTGTCAATGGACTCTAGTTCGAGTCTTATTGCATGCAAAAGGGTGTTTTATTTTACTTATTGCCGTGTAGGAATTTGGGTGCCAGTTGAACTCTGTAGCTTGGGGTGGCTGAGGAGTTTGAAAGATGAAGGGGAGTGTATAGCCCAAAGTGAGGAGATGTAGGGGGAAACTTGAATAGTAATCAGTTTGAAGGTGTGGGAAGAGTTTGTAGGAGGAAATCAAGGAGTGATGGTTGAGAGGAAGTGTTAGTGTCGTTGGTGGACTCTAGGTACTAAAGAGAATTCGACTTTGAGTTTAGAGAACTTCTTCTGTTTTTCATTTTCGGTTTTGGCAACTTGTGATTCTTTTTACCTTTGTTTCTAAAGCCGTTCTTTGCTTGAATTACGTTTGGGGTACGTTTGGGTTCGTTGGTTTATCGGTTCTACTTTTCTCCTTAACCCTAGTGCACCGATTTCTATCCATCATTTCTTTTTCTCATTTGATAACTTACCCTTTTGGCTGAATATCATTTGTCCATCTTCTCACAATTTCGTTTCGATTTTGAACCTTGCTTGGGGAATAGAATCTTTCCTTCTTCGCTCTCTTGCTCTCTGTAAACTTGTCTTGATCGATTGCTCTTCTCTCAACTCTTTGCTTCTACTTTGGTTGAACCCTGTCAAAGCCTAGATATCGTCCTCCTCTTCTTCTCTTTTCTATGCTTGACCGTTTCGTGCTGTGGGACAGTCAAAATCGCCTTGTGTTATTGGTAAGTGCTCCCTAGCCGAACCTTATTTAGTTTTCCTCTCAAAGGTTCGGCTTATGTATCCCTTAGGCCGAATGGTTGCATTTCCCTTTTGTCATAGGGAGATATTCTTTTAACACTTCTCTTTCTGTACGATTGTTGTTAGGGACTCAATTTCCTTAAATAAGGTGTGGAGCCGATTGCTTTCCTTTGGAAGTGATAATTCCTCTATTGGTAAGTGTTTAAGATCTAGATGTGTTTGTGTGGGATCACAGATTCTTATGAATCGGTTAATTGTTCTTGTGAAGGGTTAAGTTGGAGAGAATACGTGGTTTGGAATAAGAAGGGCCTACGATTGATGATTGGTAAGTAATGATGACTTGGTTAAAATATTTTTATTCAATGGCAGTATGGTTTTGAATTAACAAGGGTGCTAGACTAATGAAAGGTTGTGGTTGATCATAAGTTTTTGATCTTAGAGGCATTTTGGCTACAATTACATAACAGGTGTGTAATCACACTACTTCAATCGTTAAACGAAAAAAGCCGAAAAACTATTACCATCGATGCCACGTTGGCGTACACTCGCCCGTGTAGTCATCTAATCGCATAAGCACAAGCATGCGATTGTAGAGACCACCGCGAGCGATCTTGTGGACATAAGTCGTTTTGGGCCACGATGGGCTGAAATGGGCCGTGTGGGCCCCACGGGATTGTGGGCCTACATGGGTAAACTATACGGATGTGTGGAGTATAATGGGCCAAGCTGTGTAGTTCACATGGCCAAAGTCATGATTAAGCTTAATGGACCTCACGGGTGTGTGGGCCTACATTGCCCGTATTATGGGCTTGGGCCCATTTTTATTGTTAAATTGATAAGGTTGCACGGGTCGCACGAGACGACTGTGGACTACTGTTGGGTCAGCAAGTATACCTAGACCCTAATTTATGTTATGACTGTTGTACCCCTATGAGATAAATGACGGATATACCCCTATGTTATATATGAATGTTTTGAGCATGCCATCTTTATTATACGTACATTTAATTTATGTTGCATTGCATGGGGTGGGACTTATGATATTGGAGAAAGTGTACATAAAGGCTATAAACCTATTACTGGCAGCTCTGCTACAAATACTGTTGTGCCGCAACTGGTACTATGTTCTGGAGTGTAGGGATGGGTGGGTCAATTTTATCTCCACATAGAGTGTAGGGTTGGACGGAGTGGAGTGTAGAGGATGGATGGGTAGGAACTTTGTATGCATTTCTAATACTGTACTGAATTGGGCTAAGGCCCACATTGATACTGCTACTGTATTGGGCTAATGTCCATACTGATATTGCGACTGATATGGGCTTAGGCTTAAACTGTTCAACACTGTATGTTTGACTAATCGATAAATATAGATTACACTCTGAGTTTTCATAACCTCACCTTTTCTGCTTATCTGTGCAAGTAATCCTTAGCCAGGTCGATACTACGAGGGACTCGGAGATGGCCGCACCACTAATTATGTTTTCATTTTGAATTTAGTAAAAGTAGTTTTATATGGGTAAATTTTATGCAATAAGGCCGTTTTAAAGTTTTATTTTTATTTGGGGTTTATTTAAAATAACTTATATCTGTTAGCAGTAGGATTTGGGTTTTCAAAAGGTAAATGATTTTCAACTACTATGCCACGTAACTGGTTTCAAAAGCTTCCGCAACGAATAATGTTTTAAAGCGTAATAACGATTTAGTACGAAACATGTTTTGTTTAACGAAACTGTAATTTAGCAAATAAATGAAATAAGATAGTTTTTCATAAATATCACAAACAAGGTATTAACACAAGCAGACTTTTCTAATAGAACTACGTCTTTCAAAACTCACTCCAATGTGACATCACAGATGCAGCCATAACATCTAGGCCAGGTTTGGGGTGTTACATTTGGTGGTATTAGAGTCAGGTTGCAAAACTCAGCTGTGAATTTGGAGTTTTTCTAATAAACGTGAAATTCAAAAGTATTGTTTCGAATGGTGGAAATAAATTGAGGTGTTGTTTCCGAATGTGTGGTCTATCGAGTGTCCAGCACTGATCCTATAAGTTCTCAAAAACTACTGTCTATTTTAACTGAAATATTGAGATTATCATAGATAATAGACTGTAATGAAACCTTTATTAGGGTAATCTAAAACTGTAGTAAAACTACAATCTGCGAAAACAAACAACTTTGAATTATTGATGCTACTTCTTCATAAGACATCCGTTAATAAACACTGGAACTGTAAAACTGATGCATAAAACTGTTAATATAGATAAAACACAAATCGATTATGAGCACCATAGGTACTTGTGTAAGGGGCACTAGAGGCCATGGTAGAGGCCGTGGAGGTGCTCGGGCTGAGTCTTTGGCATTAGGTCATATGCCTAACGTTGAGGCAAGAGAAGCACCAGCTTCACCTGTGACTCAGACTAGGTCACATGATCGGGCAGTTGGGGACGACGCACTGTCCCAAGCTATGCTACAAAATTTGGAGAAGGTCGCTGTGCCCAATACTGGTACTGTGGGCCAAGGGTCAGTAACAGAACGACTTAGGTCTAATGGTACTGAGATCTTTAGAGGTATCGCTGGAGTTGCCCTTAATATGGCTGACTATTGGATAGAGGCCATGGAGAGGATCATGGATGACCTCGACTGCACCCTCGAGCAGAAACTAAAAGGTGCAGTGTCATTACTACCAGATGAAGCCTATCAATGGTGGCTTAAAGTGAAAGAGGGTACTCAGCCCGATCGGTTGACTTGGGAGTTTTTCAAGAATGCTTTCCAAGGGAAATATGTAGGTGCTAGTTATGTGGACGCTTGGGGAAGGGATATTTTAAATTTGAATCAAGGGGATAAGTCAGTAGCTGAATATGAGTCTGAGTTTCTACGACTTAGCCGCTATGCACGTGGGATTGTGGCAACGGAATATAAGCGTTGTGTTCGTTTCAAGGATGACCTCAGAGATAATCTGCGGGTTTTGATAGCTCCACAAAGGGAGCGAGATTTTGTTGTGTTAGTAGAGAAAACAAAGATCGCTGAGGATGTCAAGCGCGCTGAGTGCCAGAACCATAAGAAGGATAAGGTAAGGAACAAGAGGGTTTGGGAGCCCTCAAGTTCAGCTATGGGGACTAAGAAGAAGGCTAGATTTGATGGGCCAGCTTGAGTTGGGGTCCCTGTTGCTGCTACTAGACCGCAGCCTTGTGCTGATTGTGGAAAACACCATTAGGGCGGGTGCTGGAAGAGGTTCGGGGCATGTTTGAGGTGCGGATCTATAGAGCTCCATATTAGAGATTGATCAATGAGCCCTACAGCAGCTTCTCCCCAATTTCGATCAATGAGGCCTGAAATAACTTTCTTGAACCTCTTGGCTCGAGCACGAGTGATCGGCCCTATTGGTAGCTTAATTGGTTCAACGACAGCTTTGGTTGAGTCATTGGCCATGATTGCATCAGAATGGAAGTGATAAGTTCAAAAAGAAAGGGTTTGATGCCACAAGGAGAACCTTGATAAGTCCAAGTAAGTTAGACCAAGAACAAAGAGATAGAATTCTCACACTAAACTCATAAAAATTCAATAGTTATCAAAGTTCTATTTATAGGAAATTTATAGGCACTTCTGTGACTATTCAAATGTCTATGTGAGACGTTTCATATTCAGCCATTAACTAGTATTATTACAAGAAATAATTTCATTTTTAACTCTTATAAGGAAGCTAATGACTCTTGTATCTTTATTAGAATCTGATGTAGTTGAAAATGCATGCCAATTATCCTTAATGATGACTTAATGTATCCTTAATGTGTTTGATTGATGTCCTATACTATTCAACAAGCCGAAAATACTTTTACACATAATTCATTATTTCTAACCAAATCACCAACACAAATGTTATATGCATATGTATTTAATATATATATCATTAGCCGAATATGCATACATGTCACTTACCAATCCCAAGCAAATTTTACAAGTCAAATTATATATCAAATTTAGTGTCAATATTAAAACACACCAAATAACCAAATATGAGTTATTATCAAATATCACTACATGATCAAATATAGCTTTTGAACATTATAATCTTATGTGCATTTTGCCATAACATCAATAGTCATTTCTAAGCTTAATAGCTGAATCTAACCTACCAAATTCATATGCTAAGTATCAAGTCAAAATTCGCATATACATAATCAATTTATTTCACATTCGTATGACTAGCATATTAACTTAAGATTTATGTCCATTCCATTATAACAAACTTTATCATAAAAGCACAATAAACAATTCAAGCATAACTTTTTTCATATACAAACATCATGTTTAAACATCACATATTCAACTATTTGATTAGTTATACATTCAATCATCAAATTTATTCACTATATATATATCATACCATTATCACAACGAAATCTCGACTAGATACAGCAATTCCTATCCAATTAACATTATTAACCAAATACATTTTTCTTGCTCAAATGACCAACTTCACGAACAATCACACACACATATATATAAAACATAACTTATAAAACATATAAATAATAACCAAAACACCTCCATCTAATAAATCATTACTCAAACCGATTCATATAATCAAGCACACCACGCACATATACCATGAACATAATTCCCAAAATGAGTTAAATACAAAACCGATTACATATCATAACTAACATCATTATCAAGCCATTTTTGCATGGCTTAATATATACACAACTTCAAAATCAAACATATTAACTAGCCTATACATGCCATAAGTTCAAAAATTCAACTTACAAAATACCGAAGACAGTCGATAGTGTGATAGACTTTGCTGACGATCCCCGAGCTCGTAACTAGATCTCAAAATCTATAAAACAGAGGCAAACATAACACACAGTAAGCTATTTAAGCTTAGTAAGTCATAAGAAAATATATAACCCGATGACATTATCAACTTATTTTAACCAAACCAAGTTATACTATCATAGTCACATTTAATCTCAAGCTTAACATTTCATATTTAACATATGCTTTCATAAATAACCTTATCTTAACCGATTGTATATATATACATATTCAAAGTGTAACGCCCTAAATTTTGGGCCTAGAAGTATTAGGTCTTGAGCACGGGAATCGTTAGGAGGCTACACATAAATGTTTAGTTGTGTAAGAAAATGACACAAATAATTGACTTCTTGAGTGGTTATGTGTCCTAAGAAGTGTGGGAAGTCCTAGGTTCAAACCTAGGCTTTAGCAAAAAAAAATTATTTTAAGTGAATAAAACCCTTGGTTCTGGATAGTAGGTTTTTAAATTATTGTGGGTAAAACATGACACAAGAAGCCTCCTAGTAAAGGGGGTAAGTGGCGTGTTACTAATGTCTGAGGTCTGAAGTTCAAGTCCTAGTTTACGCAATAAGGGGGTCAATTTTTGATACTTTGGACGGCTAGTGTTTGTGTTGCATTAAAAGTCTGAGAGGTGAGAAGCTAGAGTGATTTGAGGAGGATTTTGAGGTGTGGATCAAGGGGATGGGAGTGTTAGCGGAATTTTGGGAGGATATTGTGGAGAGTCTTAAGGCTTGTTTAGAGTTTGAACCGAAATTGGAACTATCTTGGACTCAAATTTCGGTAGGGGTGTGTTAGCTCCTCATTTTCATTTTTTTCCTCTCCATTTCGGTTTTGTCAACATTCTTTGTTGCCTTTTTGCTACTGTACCAAATACTTCTAGGGACTTCGAGCTTTTGGTTTTGTTTTGCCTTCGGTTTTATGTTTTTCCTCCAATCCCTTGTCTACCATTTTTTTTCATCTCTTTTCTGCTCTCTCTCCATTTACTCAAATTTTCTCCCCTTTTCATATTACTTGTAACACCCCAGACCTGGCCCAGACGTTATGGCTAGATCTGACATGTCACATGGACTTACGACTTAGTATGTATTCGTTGGTTTAAGTGATTAGGGTGGTCTTTGTAAAAACAGCAATTGAATGAAAAGCCGGTTTATCAATCTTTAGGCTATCCATTTATCGTGCTTGTTGAGTCTTGAAAACGTTCATTAATTTTGAAAACTCGCACAGCCTAACACTAGCAGTTTCGACATATTATAAATATAATCAGAAAATAAAAACCATAGCGAAAAGAGAAATTTATATAGCGGCCTTATTACAACTTAAAACCCAAAATTAAATCAGAATATAAAAATAAAAAAAATAAACTAACTTAGAAAAACCCACTTCGCAGATGATGTGGCCACTCCAAATACCTCACAGCTCCAAGCCCACTATGGTTGGGGATTTCCTGCAAAGATGAAAATAAATGGTGAGTTTGGTAAACTCAGTGTGTAACATAACTCAACCATAGCCCAAAACAGATCAAACCTCAGAGTCAGACTTATCTAGGCTTTGGCCCAGTACAAAAATCAGAATGAAACTCATAGGCCCATAGCAGATACAAAACAAATATATCATGAATGCAGAAATCCCAACCTAGAGCCATCCATAACACCCCCATACCAGCCTTACGCCATGTGGGGAGACTACTCGACCCACCCAACCGCTACATACCACAGAAATTGCAGCGAGGCTGGCAGATATTGTGACGAAGTCACCAGATACAGATATTGTGGCGAGGCCACCAGAATAGATATATATGTTTATATATGTGGCGAAGCCACCAGATTGCAGCGAGGCTGCCAAATATTGTGACGAAGTCACCAGAACAGATATATATGTGGCGAGGCCACCAGGTTGCAAATGAGGCCGCGTAACGCTTCCTCCATCAATATAAACCCATGTCCCATGCAACGAGAATAATATGTCATGGCATACGTTACGTAAAAACGAGAACATCATGCTTTTCGGATAAAATAAAATATCCCTAGGGGTAAAATCGTAATTTTTCATGTATAAGGGTATTTCAGTAATTATAACCTATTGCTAGGGTTTCATGCTCATTCTAACGTTTACCAAGTAATCAGAAGTACTTACCTCGTCTTTTTACCAAAGTGGGCCTGTTGGCCCATTGGCCCATTTTCGGCCCATTAAGCCCAAATATACCGTTGTGCACGAAAATGCACACTCTGCACTCTAATCATCCAAATGCGCCATATTCATTAACAACTGTCTCACGAGCGCTCGTATGCTCGCGAGTTCACAAAATACCAACGTTTCGGTATTTCGTCTTTTACCGATTCAGTCTAAGGGAGGGTGTCGTTTACACACCTGGTTGATGACGATTGATGACGATATCTCCCACGCGATAATCCTACGATCGATCACTAACACATTAGACTTACGAATCAATGATAACTACCATAAATCCACGTCAACTAACCCAATCATCACACAAGTTAGTCATTTACGCACGAGGGGCAAAATAGTCATTTTACCCTCCAGGGGTAAATCAGTAGTCCTACCCTACAGGGGTATTTTAGTAATTCTACAACTTATCCACTTGGGCCTACGAACCCATTGGGACTACATGGACCATTTCAGCCCATCGCAGCCCGAAATAGTCGTCCTACTGCTAGAGTAGTGACAAATAAACACCTGTTAGGAGACTGCAGGTAATCCGCGCTCCCACACTCTTAGCTGACGCCCAACCCAAACGAGCACGCCACCAAGCGAAAGGGATCAGCCCAGAATGGTATGCCAACTCTCCTCATGGTTGCTCTATTTAAAGCCAGCTCTCCATCTACTCTTATGTTATCTTCCCGATGTGGGATCCCTCCATCATCAGAGTTTAAAACCAACACCAACTCTTGCCGTCCCAACATAGCAAAATAATCAACCTTTGCGTGCCAAGGGATTCGAACCAAAGTCCTCTCACATGCCAAATCACGCCACCACCACTAGGCCATCAACTCATTTGTGTCATAAGTCCAACACATTAAACTTTAAAGCGCACCTACTTGCTTCCAGATTTATTGAAAAGAAAAACCAAAATAAATTGCAAGAGCCAAGACTTGAACCTTGGACCCCTTGCTTTCTCTATGGCGTCACTTCCTTGTCCCCTAAGTGGCGCTACCTTGCCACTACACCACACTCCTTTTTATGTCATCTTTTACCCCTTTACTCTTAAAAGCCCAAACGCCAATTGTATCACTTATTCTTAAAATCAAAATTTCGAAGACTACCACGAATTTAACTTAAGTTTGGGCCTTCCAAAGGCCCACTAACCTACTAAAATATATATTTTAACCAACCAGAACACACCCAAATTTAAAAAAAAAACACAGAAACACAGAAAACCCGAAAATTGGGCGTTACAACTCTACCCTCCTTAAAGAAATTTCATCCTCGAAATTTTACCTGAATCAAACAGATGAGGATATTGTTGATGCATCGCCACTTCTGGCTCCCAAGTAGCTTCCTCTCTGTCATGATTACACCACAGCACCTTTACTAGTGGAACTGATTTCCTCCTCAAAATCTTAACATTTCGATCCAAAATCTACACAGGCTTCTCCTCAAAAGTCAAGTTTGTTTGGACTTCGATCTCTGCAACCGGCACAACATGAGTAGGGTCAGAACGATACCGCCTTAACATGGAGACGTGAAAGACATCATGAATCCTATCAAACTCTGGAGGTAGCTCCAACTGATAAGCCATTGGACCCACTCGCTTAAGAATCCGATAAAGCCCAATGAACTGCGGACTTAACTTGCCTTTCCTCCCAAACCTTAATATTTTCTTCCAAGGTGAAACCTTCAAGATGACCATATCACCCATAGAGTACTCAATTCCCTTGCGCTTCAAATCTGCGTATGACTTCTGTCTATCAGATGCTTTCTTCAATCGGTCTCTAATCAACTTGACCTTATCCTCAGTATCTGCCATCAATTCAGGTCCAAGAACCTGTCGTTCACCCAACTCGGTCCAACAACTACGTGTACGACATCTTTGCCCATACAATGCCTCATAATGAGCCATTCGAATACTTGCCTGATAACTGTTGTTGTAAGCAAACTCTGCCAATGGTAAGTAATCCTCCCAACTGCCTCGAAAGTCGATAACACATCCCCTCAACATGTCTTTCAGAATTTGAATAACCCTTTCTGACTGACCATTAGTCTGAGGATGAAAGGCTGTACTAAAGTTCAACCGCGTACCCAATGCCTCATGCAACTTTTGCCAAAACCGAGATGTGAATCTAGGATCTCGATCAGAGATAATCGACACTGGCACTCCGTGAAGTCGCACTATTTTCGCCACATACAATTTGGCTAACTTCTGAAGTGAATAATCAGTGCGGACAGGTATAAAATGAGCAAATTTGGTCAACCTACCCACAATTACCCAAATCGAGTCCTTTTTTGACAGAGTCAAGGGTAACCCACTCACAAAATCCATGGTTACCCTCTCCCACTTCCAAAGTGGTACTTTCATTGGCTGCAAAAGTCCGAAAGGTAATTGATGTTCAGTTTTCACTTGCTGACAAGTCAGACATTTTCCCACAAATTTCGTTACCTCTCGCTTCAATCCAGGCCACCAATACAACTCCTTTAAGTCACGATATATTTTATTCCCTCCAGGATGTATAGCACAAAGACCTCCATGAGCTTCTTTCAGAATTGCTTGCCTCAAGTCAGAGTCCTTCGGAATACAAACTCTACCTCGGTAACACAGAACTCCCTCACTGTTCAGTCTGAACTCAGAAGTATCCCCATTCTTAACTTGCTGGAATCGAGAAACCAGTGACTCATCCCTTGACTATTTTTCTTTAATCTCATCCACCCAGGTCGGCCTAACTTGCAGTTCTGCTAACAGACTACCGTCATCATACAGACTCAAATGAGTAAACATGGCTCTCAGATCAAATACAGTTCTACGACTTAGGGCATCAGCCACCACATTAGCTTTGCCTGGGTGATACTCAATCGCGCAGTCATAATCCTTAAGCAACTCTATCCATCTCCGCTGCCTAAGGTTCAGCTCTTTCTGAGTCAACAAGTACTTAAGACTCTTATGATCTGTGTATATAATACACCTTTCTCCATACAGGTAATGTCTCCAAATCTTAAGCGCAAAGATTACCGCTGCCAACTCCAGATCATGAGTAGGATAGTTAACTTCATGTGGTTTAAGCTATCGCGATGCATAAGCAACCACTTTACCCTCTTGCATCAGCACACAGCCCAACCCTACATGTGATGCATCATTGCATACGGTAAAATCTTTTCCAGACTCCGGCTGAATTAGTACAGGTGCCTCGGTTAGAACTTTCTTCAGCTTCTCAAAAGATTCCTGTTGTTTCTCAGTCCAAACAAATGGTACTCCCTTCCTTATAAGCTTTGTCAAAGGCACTGCCATCACAGAAAATCCTTCCACAAACCTTCTATAGTACCCAGCTAATCCTAGAAAACTTCGAATTTCTGGCACTGACCTCGGTGGCTTCCATTCCAGAATCGCTTCAATCTTTCGAAGGTCCACCTTGATCCCTTGAGTAGAGACAACATGCCCCAAGAAAGTTACCTCTCTCAACCAGAACTCACACTTACTGAATTTCGCATAAAGCTCCTTCTCCCTCAGCACTTGCAGTACAATACGAAGATGCTCATCATGCTTCTCCTCAGTTTCAGAATAAACAAGAATATCATCAATAAAGACGACTACGAATTGATCCAAGTATGGATGGAACACTCGATTCATCAGATCCATAAATGCCGCAGGTGCGTTCGTCAACCCAAATGGCATAACCAAGAACTCATAGTGACCATACCGAGTTCTGAATGCCGTCTTGTGAATATCCACCTCCTTAACCCTCAACTGATGATACCCAAATCGAAGGTTAATCTTGGAAAATACTGAAGCTCCTTTAAGTTGATCGAATAAATCATCGATTCTCGGCAGTGGGTACTTGTTCTTAATCGTCAGTTTGTTCAACTGCCGATAATCGATGCACATCCGCATTGACCCATCCTTCTTCTTAACGAACAACACTAGTGCTCCCCACGGAGACACACTTGGTCTAATGAAGCCTCTATCCAATAACTCTTGAATTTGGGCTTTCAGCTCCAACAACTCCTTCGGTGCCATCCTATAAGGTGCAATAGACACCGGTGCCGTTCCAGGCAATAAGTCGATTCCAAACTCAACCTCTCGGTTCGGGGGCAAACCCAGAAGCTCCTCTGGAAAGACATCTTGAAAATCCTTGACGGTTCTAACTTTATCCATTGTCAGACCGTCAATTTTTGATTGGCTTACAAATGCCAAATAAGTCTCACATCCCTTTTGAATCCACTTCTCGGCTCTCAATGCCGACACCACATTAGATAGATAATCCCTACGCTCGCCTATCACCAAAACCTCTTCATCCTTTGTGGTCTTTCACATCATTCGCTTAGAAGTACAATCCAAAGTAGCCCTATGCTTAACAAGCCAATCCCTTCCCAAAATGAGATCGAATTCTCTAAAAGGTAGCTCCATCAGATCTCTAGAGAAAACTTTTCCTTGAGTTTCTATAGGCACATCTCTATACAGTTTATCTACCCTAACTGAGTGACCCAAAGGACTTAGTACAGATACCCCACTCACTGTCTCCTTAGAGCGCACACCCAGCGACCCAGATATAGCACATGCAACATACGAATGGGTAGATCCAACATCTATCAACGCAGTGTATGGCATACTAGAAATCAGAAATGTACTAGTTATGACGTCAAGTGCATCACCCTCCTCTCGGCGACGAGCTGCATACACCAACGCCGGCTGACGAGCCTCAGCAAATCCAGCACCCCTGTTAGGCGCTCCTCTTCCTTGACTATTTCCATTACAACCTATGCCTTGCCCACATCCTCTCGAAAACTGTGGCCCACCCCTCACTGGTTGAGCGACCCTCTGCTCTAAAACATGAACCTGATCTGGTTCCTGGGGACAGTCCTTAACCCTATGCTCCATAGATCCGCATCGGAAATAAGCACCAGAACGTTTTCGACACTCGCCCATATGTATCTTCCCACAACTCCTACAACCTTGCGGTCTAACAGTATTCATCGGTACTACTCAAACTGGCTCCATTACCCTTGCTCTCTTAACATTCCTGTTCATACCACCTGAAAGTCCTGAATCTCTCCTAAAACGGTTCCGATCTTTCTCACGATTCTGTCTTTCTGTACGCTTCACTTCCTCAGCTATCTTAGCTTTCTCCACTAAAGTAACGAAGTTACGCTCCCTCTGCGGAGCAATCAACACCCTAAGCTCATCTCTCAGACCATCCTCGAAGCATACGCTACGCTCATACTCTGTAGTGATAATCCTAGAAGCATACCGGCTCAGTCTCAGAAACTCAGACTCATACTCAACCACTGACTTACTCCCTTGCACCAGGTTTAGGAATTCTTTCCGGTGAGCGTCCACGTAACTAGCCCCAACATACTTTCCTTTGAAGGTTGTCTTAAACAGCTCCCAAGTCACACTGTCAGCAGGAGTTCCATCTGTAATATCCCGAATTAGGGCCTAATCAGAATAGTGGTTTGTGACCACAAATATGAGATAGAAATAATTATTTTATAATTATTTTGAGGTTTATGATATGATTACATGATTGTGTGAAAATTTTGTGAAGAAATTCTATGCATAACGAGTTTAATTTAAAGTTAGGGACTAAATTGAATAAGTTGCAAAACTTGCATTCTACAAGTTTTTAGTATGAAATTGCTTTGAAATATTAATTAGGAGGTCTTATATAGCAATTTTACCAATTTGAAGTTCATGGGAAAAATTAGGACATGGAAGGAATTTTTGAAAGTTTAGTAAGGAGGGGCATTTTGGTCATTTGGATATTAAATGAAATAAAATGGGAAAAATAACACAAAATGGTCATCTTCTCCATTGGGTTGCTGCCGAATTTTACTCTCACCATAGCTAGGGTTTCTTCAACTTTCAAGCTTCATAGTAAGTGATTCTAAGCCCCGTTTTTAATGATTTTTACGTTTTTGAGATCCCGGTAACTCGATAAAGCTTATGTTAGCAATAACTTAACCTAGGGTTTATATTTGGAAAAATACCCATAGGTGAAATTTGTGTATTTTGATGTTTTATGATATAATATGATGTTTTAAATTATGTTAGACAACTTGTACTACTCGATTTTAAGCAAAAATGAGTAAAAGGGCTTAATCGGTAAAAATACCTAATAGTCACAAGTACATTTTAGAGTGAGAATTTGATGTTGCCATAGAAGGGAAAAGTGATCAGCATGTTGTAAAACATAGGAATAAGGAATAAAGTTTAATCCCGAGCCTAGGGGCAAAAGTGTAAATATGCAAAAGTTTAGGGGTAAAATTATAATTTTGCCAAAATTTGAATTAAGGATTAATTTGATAATGTGAGTATTAAATAAGCTAAATGTGTTATTTTAGATCAAGAAAGACGTGGAATCGAATTTCAATCGAGGAAAAGAAAAGATTGTGGACTAATTGCAAAATCTTTGTATTTTGGTACCAAGGTAAGTTCATGTGTAAATAATGTAGCATAATTGTTATTTTTAAGTTATTGATGTCAATTATGTGATATGCTGATTTTTATCATGAAATATATGCTTTGTGGTTATTTTCGAACAAAATGTAAATTATGTGAGCTACTTGTTAAATATAATTGTTACCGAGTATTGGTTTCGGCATTCTACGGAAGACGGCAAGGATATGTGTTCGAGGAAAATCCCGTTTGAACCTTAGGAATAGGTTAGGATACAAGTGACATGTCACTAGGATGGTTGAGCATCTGAACTCATTGATTTGAGTCCGAGTTCACTTATGGATGCAAATGTCCGAACTCGTTGAGTTGAGTCCGAGTTCGTGAGATGTAACTAGGCATCCGAACTCATTGAGTTGAGTCCGAGTTCACTTATGGATGCGAACGCCCGAGCTCATTGAGTTGAGTCTGAGTTCGCTTATGGGCGGGTTACATGATTGCTTGATTGCATATGTGGCACTTATGTGCAAGTTATCCATGTATCCGAATTATATTTCGATGTGTTAAACGGGTAAAGTTTTACTCAAATGGAGGAATACTCGAGATGAAAAGAGACGTATTGGTAAGTGATGTGAAATGAATACTTTGGACAGGTATGTACTTAACCCTCGGGTTGAGTATTGATACAACAACGATAAGGTAATAAGAAGATGATGAAAAATGATTAGAAATGTGATATGTGTTTTGGTGATACCATGCTAATGTTGATTGGTATGATTGTTTGTTATGTTACTTATTATTTGCATATGAACTTACTAAGCATTTATGCTTACTCCCTCCTTCTTACTCATTGTAGTATTGGACAAGCCAGCTCAGGAGTCGGGATAGGTCGAAGGCTCGGTCACACTATCTGAAGGACTTTTTGGTAAATGGCTTGTAAAATCTAAGTATGGCATGTATAGCAATATACCTATTTTGTGTAAATGATCTTATGATATGGTGATGGAATGGTTGAGGAAATGCTTGATAATGATAAATTATGGAAATGGTTAGTTTAGATTATGTTTGATGTTATGGAAAGTTATTAGGATACCTAGTTCATGAAAACTCATAAAAAGGATGAAATTTGCCATAAATAGAACATTGCAGCAACACTGATATGAGTTTGAAAATTTACTAAAAAGCGTAGAAATTGAATTTGGTGATGGATTAAATATGAAATTGAATCTTAATATGTCTAGTTTCACATAAAACAAACTAAACAGGTAAATGAATTATATGTTAGAAGATATTTGAATTTTAATGAAACAGGGTTTCAGCAATTTCTGGATCCTCTGTTCCAACTTTAGAAATTTACCATAAATTGTACAGATATAATTAGGTGTCGTATTTTTTACACTCAGAATCCTTATTGAGTCTAGTTTTAGAGAAAAAACCTCATAGTCATATGAATTTTTTACAGAGAGAAATGTGGTTCGTAGTAAACAGAGGTCAGTCCAGTCAAGTCCTGAAACAGGGGTAAGTTTAACTAATAAACTGTACTAATTGGACCAACCAAAAATTCTAGAAAAAAAATTAGTAAATAGGTATATGAATCTATATCCAGGGAAAATTTACGGATCTTGATTTCGAGTTTTGTAACTCGAGATATGATTTTTCTTGTGACTATGACGCAAGTAGCTAGAAAGCTGTGAATGTAGAATCAAATAATCCAAAGTTCTAAAAATGTTAAATTAAGCTTAGTAACACCTCATACTCGACTCCGGCGACGGTCTTAGGTGTGGGGGCATTACATTTAGTGGTATCAGAGTAGGTTTAGTTGGTTCTCAGACTACTTGTTGTATGTACGAATTTTGCTATACATGCCATATGTATAAATTGTGATAGTGTGACGATTTCTGACCTTTGTAAATGATTTTTTTTATAGTAAATGGATCCCGATCCAGCTATGGCAGATGAAGTAGAGAGTAATGCACCAGCTCTGGCTGAAGGAGCAGCGCCTACTGAAAATCCACCTCCTACTGTTGGTCAGAGAGGAGGAGAAAGGGATCGGGAAGCCTTTCTCCAAATAATGAGTGCATAGTACGCTGAGTTCGATCGTACGAACCCAAATGTACGACCTCCCCCACCTCCCCCAATTCCTCAACCTGTACCCCCGATGCCTCAGGGTGTGGATATGATAAAATTTCACAGAACTCCAGTAGACAGAATTCGCAAGGAAGGGGCCGAAGAATTTAAGGCAAATATTGATGATGATGCCAAGAAAGCAGAGTTCTGGCTTGAAAATTCTATCTGGGTATTTGATGAATTATCTTGTACACCTGAAGAATGTTTGAAATGCGCTATATCTTTATTGAGGGATTCAGCCTATAACTGGTAGAAGACTTTGATTTCGATGGTACCGAAAGGGAGAGTAACTTGGGAATTCTTCCAAGAAGAGTTTCAGAAGAAATATATTAGTGAAAGATTTATTGATCAGAAGCATAAAGAATTTCTTGAGCTGAAGCAAGGTAATATGACAGTTACAAAATATGAAAGAGAGTTTGTTCGATTAAGTAAGTATGCCAGAGAGTATGTTCCTACAGAGGCCAAGATGTGCCGACGATTTGAAGACGGGCTCAACGAAGACATCAAGGTATTTGTTGGAATTCTTGATTTAAAAGAAATGGTAGTATTGGTTGATCGACCTTGCAAGGCTAAAGAACTACTTAAAGAGAAGAAAAAGGTAGAGGCTGAGACTAGAAATTGGAAGAAAAGACCGACGAGCAGTTCATTCTCACAGCAACCTAGAAAGTCAAGAAATATGAATCCTCGTTCCCAAGTTTCAGCTGGGCAATCATATGGAAATTATAAGAAGCAAAATGTGGGTCCTAAGTCCCAGACTACTTCGGCAGCCAGTGTAGGGAACTCGAGATTTGTTAAACCTGAGTGCCAGCGGTGTGGTAAAAATCATTTTGGTCCATGCAGAGCAAATGGATGTTTTCGATGTGGTTCTCCGGATCATTTTATTAGAGACTGCCCAGAGAGAGCTGAAAAAGAAAAATTTCAGAATACAAAAAAAAGTGGTGCAGATTCAAGAGGAAGATATCCAAGAAAAACGGGGAGTGAAGCAAGCAGTAAGAATGTAGCCAGGGATTCACCAGTTAGACCTGATGGAAGGGCTCCGGCTAGAACTTATGCTATTAAAGCGCGCGAAGATGCTTCCACACCTGATGTGATTACCGGTACATTTTCTCTCTATAATGTTAATGTTATTGCTTTGATTGATCCCGATTCTACTCATTCATATGTGTGCATGAAATTGGTGTCTAGTATGAATATACCTGTTGAGAACACAAAATTTATGATTAGAGTGTCAAATCCGTTAGGCAAATGTGTGATTGTTGATAAAGTATGTAAGAAATGTCCTTTAATGATTCGGGGTCATTACTTTCCGGCTGACTTGATGTTGTTGTTGTTTGATGAGTTTGATGTTATTTTGGGTATGGATTGGTTGACATTGCATGATGCTAAAATAAAATGCAAAGAAAAGGTTATAGAATTAAAGTGTAAAAGTGGTGAAATTCTGCGGGTTGAATCAGACAAATCAGAGGCATTATCTAGTGTGATTTCTTCAATGTCAGCTCAAAGATATCTGAGAAAGGGTTATGAAGCTTATTTAGCGTATGTAATTAATACAAAAGAAGTTGAAAAGAAAGTTGAATCAGTGCCGGTTGTGTGTGAATTTGTGGACGTATTTCTAGAAGAATTGCCGGGTTTGCCTCCAGTCAGGGAAGTAGAATTTGGTATTGATTTGATACCGGGAACAGCTCCGATTTCGATTGCTCCATATAGAATGGCACCAGCAGAGTTGAAGGAATTAAAGTCGCAGTTGCAAGAGTTGACTGATAAAGGTTTTGTGAGACCGAGTTTTTCACCTTGGGGTGCTCCCATGTTATTTGTGAAAAAGAAGGATGGTTCTATGAGGTTGTGTGTTGATTATCGGCAGTTAAACAAGGTGACAATCAAAAACAAGTATCCGTTGCCAAGAATTGATGATTTGTTTGATCAGCTAAAAGGAGCGACATGGTTTTCAAAGATTGACTTGAGATTTGGGTATTACCAATCATGGGGTAAAGAGTCGGATGTGCCTAAAACGCTTTTAGAACAAGGTATGGTCATCATGAATTTTTAGTTATGCCATTCGGGTTGACAAATGCTCCTCTTTGTGTTTATGGATTTAATGAATCGCATATTTTCACCATACTTGGACAAATTTGTTGTGGTGTTTATAGATGATATTTTAATTTATTCAAAAGATGAAACAGAGCATGCTGAGCATTTGAGGATAGTTTTGCAAACTTTGAGAGATAAGCAGCTGTATGCTAAGTTTAGTAAAAGTGAATTTTGGCTCCAGGAAGTTGGATTTTCGGGTCATATTGTTTCAGGTGATGGTATACGGGTTGATCCTAGTAAAATTTAAGCCATTGTTGATTGGAAACCATCGAAAAATGTAACTGAAGTTAGAAGTTTCTTGGGGCTAGCTGGGTATTATCGGCGGTTTGTAAATGGATTTTCTATAATTGCTACTCCTATACTAGACTACTCCGAAAGGATGTTAAATTTGAATGGACGGAGGAATGTCAACAAAGTTTTGAAGAATTGAAAAAGTTATTAACAGAGGCACCAGTGTTAGTACAACCCGAATCAGGCAAAGAATTTGTGATGTATAGTGATGCTTCTCTAAATGGTTTGGGGTGTGCACTCATGCAAGAAGGAAAAGTGGTGGCTTATGCTTCGAGGCAGTTAAAACCTCATGAGAAGAATTATCCTACTCATGATTTGGAATTGGCTGCGGTGGTGTTTGCTTTGAAGATTTGGCGACATTATTTGTATGGTGAAAAGTGCCGGGTATATACCGACCATAAAAGTCTTAAGTACTTGATGTCACAAAAGACTTGAATTTAAGACAATAAGATGGTTGGAGTTATTGAAAGATTACGAGCTTGTTATTGATTATCATCCGGGAAAAGCGAATGTGGTTGCCGATGCTTTGAGCAGAAAGTTGTTGTTTGCTTTGAGAGTTATGAACACCCAGTTGAAAATGTCAGATGATGGTTCGATTCTAGCAGAGTTAAGAATAAAACTGATGTTTTTACAAGAGATTTCTGAAGCTCAGAAAGATGATCAAGATTTGCAAGCCAAGAGAAAGCAGTGTGAAGTTGATATAGAGTCAGATTTCAGAATTGGTTCTGATGGGTGCTTAATGTTTAAGGATCAGATTTGTGTACCGAAAAATGAGGAATTGATTCAAAATATCCTACAGGAAGCACATAGTAGTTGTTTCTTGATTCATCCGGGTAGTACGAAAATGTATAATGACTTGAAGAAAATGTATTGGTGGAATGGAATGAAAAAGGATATATCAAAGTTTGTGTCCAAATGCTTAATTTGTCAACAGGCGAAAGCTAAACACCAAGTGCCTTCGGGATTACTCCAGCCTATTATGGTTCCTGAATGGAAATGGGATCGGATTACTATGGATTTTGTTTCTGGATTGCCATTAACTCCAGGAAAGAAAGATGCCATCTGGGTAATAGTTGACAGATTAACTAAGTCGGCTCATTTTATCCCGGTACGTACGGATTATTCTCTTAACAAGTTGGCTGAACTATATGTTAGAAAAATTGTTAGACTACATGGAATACCATTGTCGATTATTTCAGATAGAGATCCAAGGTTTACCTCGCGGTTTTGGCAAAAGTTGCAAGACGCGTTAGGTACAAAATTAAATTTCAGTACTGCTTTTCATCCACAAACTGATGGACAATCAGAGAGAGTAATTCAGATTCTTGAAGATATGCTTAGATGTTGTGTATTGGAATTTCAAGGAAGTTGGGAAAGATATTTACCGTTGGTAGAATTTGCTTACAATAATAGTTATTAGACGAGCTTGAAAATGGCACCTTATGAAGCATTGTATGGTCGTAAATGTCGAACGCCATTGTATTGGACTGAACTCAAGGAAAATCAGATTTATGGAGTTGATCTAATAAAAGAAACCGAAGAAAAAGTGAAGGTAATTCGAGATTGTTTGAAAGCTGCTTTAGATAGACAGAAATCTTATGCAGATTTAAAACGAAAGGACATTGAATTTCAAGTTGGTGATAAAGTATTTTTAAAGGTGTCTCCGTGGAAGAAAGTTCTCAGATTTGGACGGAAGGGCAAATTAAGTCCGCGTTTTATTGGGCCGTATGAAATAATTGAAAAAGTTGGACTGGTAGCATATCGACTAGCTTTACCACCTGAATTAGAGAAGATTCATGATGTGTTCCACGTATCTATGTTACGCCGGTATCGTTCGGATCCTTCACATGTAGTTTCACCGACAGAAATTGAACTACAACCAGATATGACCTACGAAGAAGAACCGATTAAGATTTTAGCTCGAGAGGTCAAACAACTAAGGAATAAAAATAATGTACTTGTGAAGGTGTTGTGGCAAAAGCATGGAGTAGAAGAAGCTACATGGGAATCCGAAGAAAATATGAGAAATCAATACCCACATCTGTTTACCGATAAGATTTTCGAGGACAAAAATCCTTAAAGGGGGGAGAGTTGTAATATCCCGAATTAGGGCCTAATCGGAATAGTGGTTTTGTGACCACAAATCCGAGATAGAAATAATTATTTTATAATTATTTTGAGGTTTATGATATGATTGCATGATTGTGTGAAAATTTTGTGAAGAAATTCTATGCATAACGAGTTTAATTTAAAGTTAGGGACTAAATCGAATAAGTTGCAAAACTTGCATTCTAGAATTTTTAGTATGAAATTGCTTTAAAATATTAATTAGGAGGTCTTATATAGCAATTTTACAAATTTTAAGTTCATGGGCAAAATTAGGACATGGAAGGAATTTTTGAAAGTTTAGTAAGGAGGGGCATTTTGGTCATTTGGATATTAAATGAAATAAAATGGGAAAAATAACACAAAATGGTCATCTTCTCCATTGGGTTGCTGCCGAATTTTACTCTCACCATAGCTAGGGTTTCTTCAACTTTCAAGCTTCATAGTAAGTGATTCTAAGCCCCGTTTTTAATGATTTTTACGTTTTTGAGATCCCGGTAACTCGATAAAGCTTATGTTAGCAATAACTTAACCTAGGGTTTATATTTGGAAAAATACCCATAGGTGAAATTTGTGTATTTTGATGTTTTATGATAGAATATGAGGTTTTAAATTATGTTAGACAACTTGTACTACTCGATTTTAAGCAAAAACGAGTAAAAGGGCTTAATCGGTAAAAATACCTAATAGTCACAAGTACATGTTAGAGTGAGAATTTGATGTTGCCATAGAAGGGAAAAGTGATCATCATGTTGTAAAACATAAGAATAAGGAATAAATTTTAATCCCGAGCCTAGGGGCAAAAGTGTAAATATGCAAATGTTTAGGGGTAAAATTGTAATTTTGCCAAAATTTGAATTAAGGATTAATTTGATAATGTGAGTATTAAATAAGCTAAATGTGTTATTTTAGATTAAGAAAGACGTGGAATCGACCCTAATCGAGGAAAAGAAAAGATTGTGGACTAATTGCAAAATCTTTGTATTTTGGTACCAAGGTAAGTTCATGTGTAAATAATGTAGCATAATTGTTATTTTTAAGTTATTGATGTCAATTATGTGATATGCTGATTTTTATCATGAAATATGTGCTTTGTGGTTATTTTCGAACAAAATGTAAATTATGTGAGCTACTTGTTAAATATAATTGTTACCGAGTATTGGTTTCGGCATTCTACGGAAGACGGCAAGGATATGTGTTCGAGGAAAATCCCGTTTGAACCTTAGGAATAGATTAGGATACAAGTGACATGTCACTAGGATGGTTTAGCATCCGAACTCGTTGATTTGAGTTCGAGTTCACTTATGGATGCAAATGTCCGAACTCGTTGAGTTGAGTCCGAGTTCGTGAGATGTAACTAGGCATCCGAACTCGTTGAGTTGAGTCTGAGTTCACTTATGGATGCGAACGCCCAAGCTCGTTGAGTTGAGTTCGAGTTCGCTTATGGGCGGGTTACATGATTGCTTGATTGCATATGTGGCACTTATGTGCAAGTTATCCATGTATCCGAATTATATTCCGATGTGTTCAACGGGTAAAGTTTTACTCAAATGGAGGATACTTGAGATGAAAAGAGACGTATTGGTAAGTGATGTGAAATGGATACTTTGGAAAAGTATGTACTTAACCCTCGGGTTGAGTATTGATACAACAACGATAAGGTAATAAGAAGATGATGAAAAATGATTAGAAATGTGATATGTGTTTTGGTGATACCATGCTAATGTTGATTGGTATGATTGTTTGTTATGTTACTTATTATTTGCATATGAACTTACTAAGCATTTATGCTTACTCCCTCCTTCTTACTCATTGTAGTTTTGGACAAGCCAGCTCAGCAGTCGGGATAGGTCGAAGGCTCGGTCACACTATCTGAAGGACTTTTTGGTAAATGGCTTGTAAAATCTAAGTATGGCATGTATAGCAATATACCTATTTTGTGTAAATGATCTTATGATATGGTGATGGAATGGTTGAGGAAATGCTTGATAATGATAAATTATAGAAATGGTTAGTTTAGATTATGTTTGATGTTATGGAAAGTTATTAGGATACCTAGTTCATGAAAACTCATAAAAAGGATGAAATTTGCCATAAATAGAACATTGTAGCAACATTGATATGAGTTTGAAAATTTACTAAAAAGCGTAGAAATCGAATTTGGTGATGGATTAAATATGAAATTGAAGCTTGTGTGTCTAGTTTCACATAAAACAAACTCAACAGGTAAATGAATTATATGTTAGAAGATATTTGAATTTTAGTGAAATAGGGTCTGAGCAATTTCTGAATCCTCTGTTCCAACTTTAGAAATTTACCATAAATTGTACAGATATAATTAGGTGTCGTCTTTTTTACACTCAGAATCCTGATTGAGTCTAGTTTCAGGAGAAACAAACCTCATAGTCATATGAATTTTTTACAGAGAGAAATATGGTTCGTAGTAAACAGAGGTCAGTCCAGTCAAGTCCTAAAACAGGGGTAACTTTAACTAATAAAATGTACTAATTGGACCAACCAAAAATTCTAGAAACAAATTAGTAGATAGGTATATGAATCTAGATTCAGGGAAAATTTACGGACCTTGATTTTGAGTTTCGTAACTCGAGATATGATTTTTATTGTGACTGTGACGCAAGTAGCTAGAAAGCTGTGAATGTAGAATCAAATAATCCAAAGTTCTAAAAATGTTAAATTAAGCTTAGTAACACCTCATACTCGACTCCGGCGATGGTCTCGGGCGTGGGGGCATTACACCATCTCTCACCATGAGCCACCACTGATAAGCCGCATCCCTGAGTAACGATATGGCTCCCTTCAGCTTCTGCTCCACAGAGTAGTCCAGATCATCCATAATCTGCTCTGTGGCTTCTAACCAATACTCAGCCACATTCGGAGCTACACCAGATACGCCCCTAATTATCTCTACTCCATTGGCCCGGAGCCGCTCAGAAATAGACCCCCGAATTTTGTTTCCCGTACTTGCCCCAGCAACCCTTTCCAAAACTCAGAGCATCGCCCGGGACAGAGCATCGTCCCCGACACCTCGATCATGAGACTCTACCTCCGTTGTCAGTGGTACCGGTGCATCTGCTACCGGCACATGTCCTAAAGACGAAGATTCAGCGTGAGCATTACCTTGGCCACGTCCACGGCCTCTTCCACGAGCTGCTCGTGTACTCATTTTGTATTATCTAATTAAGAATTTTATGAATCAGTTTAATATTTCAGTGTTTATTACAGATGTCTTATGAATAACAGTAATTCAGAGTTTGAGTTTGTTTTCTTTCGCGTAGCCTAGCTACAGTCTCAGTCTACTTATCAGAGTTTCTATAGTTCCAGTGTTACCCTAACTAAAGTACCATGATAAGGTTTTGTACAAGCATATAACAGATATTTCAGAAACAACTAAAAAGGCTCAGAAAACTTACAGACTTGGGCCGGAGATTCGGTGTACCACCTTCTAAAAAACTAATTTTAGAATACTGATTTTAATCTTTAAAATCATCTATTTGTAAAGAGAAAATATTGGAAACAATTTATAATCAAGTTCCTAAAAAAAACAATTTTCAAAAAACTTTATTCAATGTTTCTGTAAAACTCCCGTTTTTAGACCCGTTCCACAGCCGAGTTGTTGCAACTTGGCTCTGATACCACTAAATGTAACACCCCAGACCCAGCCCAGACTTTATGGCCAGATCTGACGTGTCACATGGACTTAGGACTTAGTATGCATTCGTTGGTTTAAGTGATTAGGGTGGTCTTTGTAAAAACAACAATTGAATGAAAAGCTGGTTTATCAATCTTTAGGCTATCCATTTGTCGTGCTTGTTGAGTCTTGAAAACCTTCATTAATTTTGAGAACCCGCGCAGCCTAACACTAGCAGTTTCGACATAGTATAAATATAATCAGAAAATAAAAACCATAGCGGAAAGAGAAATTTATATAGCGGCCTTATTACAACTTAAAACCCAAAATTAAATCAGAATATAAAAATAATAAAAAATAAACTAACTTAGAAAAACCCACTTTGCAGATGATGTGGCCACTCCGAATCCCTCACAGCTCCAAGCCCACTATGGTTGAGGATTTCCTGCAGAGATGAAAATAAAGGGTGAGTTTGGTAAACTCAGTGTGTAACATAACCCAACCATAGCCCAAAACAGATCAAACCTCAGATTTAGACTTATTTGGGCCTTGGCCCAGTACAAAAATCAGAATGAAACTCATAGGCCCATAGTAGATATAGAATAAATATATCATGAATGCAGAAATCCCAACCCAGAGCCATCCATAACACCCCTGTACCAGCCTTACACCATGTGGGGAGACTACTCGACCCACCCAACCGCTACACACCACAAAAATTGTAGCGAGGCTGCCATATATTGTGACGAAGTCACCAGATACAGATATTGTGGCGAGGTCACCAGAATAGATATATATGTTTATATATGTGGCGGTTACCGGATTGCAAATGAGGTGCGGATATTGTGACGAAGTCACGGTAACGATATATATGTGTCGAGGCCACCAGATTGCGCAACAGTGTGCCGTAACGCTTCCTCCATCAATATAAACCCATGTCCCATGCAATAGAATAATATGTCATGGCATACGTACGCAAAAACAGAACATTATTCTTTTCAGATAAAATAAAATATCCCTAGGGGTAAAATCGTAATTTTTCATGTAGAAGGGTATTTCAGTAATTATTACCTATTGCGAGGGTTTCATGCTCATTCTAACGTTTACCAAGTAATCAGAAGTACTTACCTCGTCTTTTTACCAAAGTGGGCCTGTTGGCCTATTGGCCAATTAAGCCCAAACAAACCGTTGTGCACGAAAATGCACACTCTGCACTCTAATCATCCAAATGCGCCATATTCATTAACAACTATCTCACGAGTGCTCGCACGCTCGCGAGTTCACAAAATACCAACGTTTTGGTATTTCGGCTTTTACCGATTCAGTCTAAGGGAGGGTGTCGTTTACACACCTGGTTGATGACGATTGATGACGATATCTCCCACGCGATAATCCTACGATCGATCACTAACACATTAGACTTACGAATTAACGATAACTACTATAAATCCACATCAACTAACCCAATCATCACACAAGTTAGTCATTTACACACGATGGGCAAAATAATCATTTTACCCTCCATGGGTAAATCGGTAGTCCTACCCTACAGGGGTATTTTAGTAATTCTACAACTTATCCACTTGGGCCTACAGACCCATTGGGACTACATGGCCCATTTCAGCCCATCGCGGCCCGAAATAGCCGTTCTATTGCTAGAGTAGTGAGAAATACACACCTATTAGGAGACTGCAGTTAATCCGCGCTCCCACACTCTTAGCTGACACCCAACCCAAACGAGCACGCCACCAAGCGAAAGGGATCATCCCAGAAGGGTATGCCAACTCTCCTCATGGTTGCTCTTTTTAAAGCCAGCTCTCCATCTACTCTTATGTTAGCTTCCCGATGTGGGATCCCTCCATCATCAGAGTTTAAAACCAACACCAACTCTTGCCGTCCCAACATAGCAAAATAATCAACCTTTGCATGCCAAGGGATTCGAACCAAAGTCCTTTCACATGCCAAATCACGCCACCACCACTAGGCCATCAACTCATTTGTGTCATAAGTCTAACACATTAAACTTTAAAGTGCACCTACTTGCTTCCAGATTTATTAAAAAGAAAAACCAAAATAAATTGCAAGAGCCAAGACTTGAACCTTGGACCCTTTGCTTCCTCTATGGCGTCACTTCCTTGTCCCCTAAGTGGCGCTACCTTGCCACTATTCCACACTCCTTTTTGTATCATCTTGTACCCCTTTACTCTTAAAAGCCCAAACGCCAATTGCATCACTTGTTCTTAAAATCAAAATTTCGAAGACTACCATGGATTTAACTTAAGTTTGGGCCTTCCAAAGGCCCACTAACCTACTAAAATATATATTTTAACCAACCAGAACACACCCAAATTTAAAAAAAAACACAGAAACACAGAAAACCCAAAAATTAGGCGTTACATTACTCTTTTAGGCCGAATATTGCTGTCTCTTATTGCTGAATCTTCGCTAGCCTTTGCTATCTGTTTTGAGCCCTCGCCATTTCTTTTTGTTGCATTGGTCGAATACTCTTGTTTCTTCCCCTCTCTATATTTTGGCTTTCATCGAGTTGTCCTTGCCGGATTCTCTTGTAGTTGAACCTCTTTCCGCATTTAATTGAGGTAAGCCACCATGTCCGTTTGGGTTCACGGTTGTTTTCTTCTCCTTCCTTTCTTCAGTCGATATAATCTCCCTATTAACATTTTCTTTTCTCTACCGACGCTGCTAAGAGTGGTTGTACCACTTCTTGGCTCAGGTTTGGGGGGTGCCTTTGTGGGCTGATTACTATTATCCATCATTCTTAGCGCTTTGTTTTGGTAAGTGGTTAATTGCTTAGTTCAGGTTATTTTACGCTTTTGGTAATGGTTAACGAGAGTGGGTTGTAATACAGAATTTTGCCAAGGATCGTAAGGTAATCTTGGTCGGCGGTTTAGGGGGGCTAAATCACTCTTGTTTAATTAAGACAAGTATCAATATCATTTTAGGATTAAGTGTTAAAAGAGGGTGATTAACCTTATTGATTAAAGGACTGACAGAGTGATTTATTCAATATAGGTCGGTGTTTTGCTGGCTTCTGCGCCTTTTCACAATTAGGTGTGTAATCACAGTCTTAACCGTAAATCAGAAAAAGCTAGAAAATAGGATCGTTTATGCCACATGGGCGTACAATCGCTCGTGTGGTAACCCCAAACGCATAAACGTGGGTATTGGATTACGAGAGGCCACCATGGGTGATCTCATGGGCTTAGGCCATTTTGGGCGAAATGGTGATCGAAATACCCTCATAGGGTAAAATGACCGAAATACCTTCATAGTGTAAAATGACCGAATACCTTCATAGGGTAAAATGATCGAAATACCCCCTGTAGGGTAAAATGACCGAAATACCCCCATAGGGTAAAATGACCAAAATACCCTCATAGGGTAAAATGACCAAAATAGCCCCATAGGGTAAAATGACCAAAATACCCCCATAGGATAAAATGACGAAAATACCCCCATATGATAAAATGACTGAAATACCCCCATAGGGTAAAATAACCAAAATACCCCTATAGGGTAAAATGACTGTAATACCCCTATAGGGTAAAATGACTGTAATACCCCTATAGGGTAAAATGACTGTAATACCCTTGTAAGGTAAAATGACTGATTTGCCCTACGATGTGTATGACTGTTGTCGTAACCATTTTTTGAAAAAACGAGAATCAACTTAGATTTTGAAAATGAAAACGAATAGAGGAGTCGCCACCAATCCTTTTTGATGAGGTGTGATCGAGTCACCTCGTAAAAGTGGTTGTTTTTTAATAAATGTTTGATTTATTTAAACAATGATTTTGGTCCACGTAAATCAAGAAAATAGGTTCGGGAGTCAGTTACGCACGAGGAAGGATTAGCACCCTCGATACACCCAAAAATCGGTACCTAGTTGATTAATTAATGTCTGAGTGTCGAAGATTGAAAACTTGAAAGTCTTTGAAATACGATCCCTCCTTATATAAAAAAGCTCAAGTATTAAAGACCTTCTCGTCTCAAAATATGAAATGTCACGTCCAGTAAGTTAGGACACGAAATCTTGAATTTTTGAGAGCGAGCTTGCCTTTTATATAAAATTTGCGTATTTTAATTTATTAAAAGGGTATTCGACTACTTAGAGTAAACGAGAGAAATCAAAACCCAGTGAGTTAGGGCACGTTTTCTCGAATTCTCAAACATCGAATATTGCCTTTATTTTAAAATAAATTCTTATTTCGAGGTGACAAAATGTCTTACCCAGTAAGTTAGGGCACAACGCTTCGTATCTCCGAGAATAAGCATTTTCAAAACTCGTATAGCGATTTAAAAGAGTATTCCGTTATTTAGGTTAAATGAGAAAAATCGAAGCCCAGTAAGTTAGGGCACGATTGTTTCGAATAACCAAATACGGCATATCACTTTTATGAAAGAATTATTTTAAGGCATCGAGTAGAAAACATAATGTGATTTAGAGAATTATGTCATTATTTAGATTAAACGAGAAAAACTGAAACCCAGTAAGTTAGGGCACAATTTTCTCGAATTGTCTAAATACGAAACTTGTTTTATTTTAGAAAACACAATTATATGCTTCGAGTAAAGGACCGACGTAACCGTAATCACATGATGAAATGAGAAACAAATTGCAGCACTAACATGCATAATAATAATAACAAAGATGATGGCATAAACAATAATAATGACGAATAATGTAAATTTGCAAATATATTGAGATACATATGAACAGACGAATACACATAATGCCTAGAACATAATAATAGCGAAAATATGAATGAATAAAACACACAAATAACTAGGTGATGAGAAAATAAGTAAAGATAAAAATTATAATAATAATAATGATAATAAATATAGTAATGATGATAGTAAGAATACAGTATATAGTATTAGAGGTAAAGACATAATACGTACATATTAGAAATAATCATAATATTTAAAACAATCATTAATAACTATATAAATAGATATATGGTAGTAGTATATACATGATATAGTTAAAAAAACATAAGATAATATGAGAAATAAAATATATATATATAAATGATATTATATTAAGGTATATATATAACAATAAGAATACAATGTTAAAAGACATATAAAAATGCAATATTTGAAGTATTTACGTAGTATATACATGCTAAAAATAATAAGAATGTTAAAAAAATAAGTATTAATGATATTAATGATATTACATAGATATATACATATATATTAAAACGAATACAGGATAATATTTAAAAGTATGTACACAATATACATGATATATAAAAGAAAAATACATATGTATATAATACTTAAAGAATAGGCATAATACAATGTTAATATAGATATGTGTAATATGGAGTATAATACATATATATATATATATATATATTAAAAGAATACATATATGTGGCTGTCAAATACATTAACAAAAAACAATAATATTAGAAAATATTAATAATATATATATATAAATATTAAGTAAAAATAATAAATAATGTGATGCTAATAAATAAAGATATAATAATGATAACAGTAATAAGATATAATAGTATGAATAATATTAAAATTAAAATAACATAATGGGAAAAAGTGGAAAAATGGACGAAATTGAATTAAAAATGAATTTAGGGGGCGAATTTAAAATAAAATATAAAAAAGGGACCCAATTGAATGCGCGCACAACATGGAAGGACCGCGGAAGCAATTGTTCCTTCTGATCAGAACGCAGCGCATCAGCAGGGACTAAGTTGGAAAGTGCAATAAATTATAGGGCCAATTTAAAATACAAAAAAAACCTAATTGAAAATCATAGAAAAAGCGGAAGGACTGCGCGCGCAATTAGCCCCTAAGAGCAAAAACACGCGGATCCTGAGTGGAGCGGGTCGGGTCGCCTCAAAACGACGTCGTTTTGGGGTTAAAAGGCAGCCCCCAAAACGACGTCATTTTGGGAGGCTATAAAATGCCTAAAATTTCTAAAAAAAATCATTTTGGCAGCAGAGGAAAGAAAAAAAAAGGGGGAGGGAGGGAAATTCTCTCTGGACCAGGTCCAGCTCCAACTAGGAGGGCCGCCGTCGCCGGCCACCAGCCACCGTCTTTTTTTCCTTCTTTTTTTTATTTTTATTTTTCTTTGATATTTTTGATAAAAAAGGAAAATATTGATATATGTCTGTAAATAGATTCGAAAAAAAAGAAAAAAAAAGATGAAATAACTCTTGTCCTTGTATACCTTGCTATTTCTCTGAATCTGTTCTTGGGATTTTGTTTTTGTACTTTGGATCCTTGATTTCTTTGTGTCAAATATTCACTGTAAATTTCTTGTATTTCAAAAAAAAAATCTAACCTTTACAATTGATTTTTGGTTCGGCTTTTATATCCATTTTACATGCATTTTTTTATCATTTTATGTCTCTTCTCCATTTGATGGTGCAGTTGCAAGTGGGAGACAAGGCAGTGGAGCAGGTGGCCGACTGGCATGGGTGGTAGGACAGAAACAGCGGCTAGGGGGCTAGGGTTCCTGATCTCTGCCAAAATCTGTTTAGGTAGTGGGCCATAGGATTTGGGTCTTAGGGTTTTTTTTTATTTTGGGTTTAAATTTGGGCTTATGTAATTTATTTGGACTGTAACTTTGGATTTATTTTTTGGTTTGGTTATTTTCTGGGCCTGGGCCAAATTGGGCCTATACAGCTGCCCCTCTTTGCTCATTGTCGTGTAACGAGAATTGAGCAAAGACTTTAGAGAGGGCCAATTTTGCCCGGTCTTATCGAGTCCTGACTTCTCTGGTGCTTCTTTTCTTTAGGTATCCCCATTACAGTCCACTACGTCTTATTGCTTCGATCCACTCCGCTGTGTCTTGCTGCTTCGATCCACTCCATGTAACTTCAGAGGTATAGGATTTGTTGCTTTAGTTTGCTCCACTGCAACTTTAAGACTTGCTATCTTCAGTCTGCTCCACATCTTCGATCTGCTCCATTACTACTTAGGGAGACCAGATCTGTAATTACAGCCTGCTACCCTACTACTTAGGGGGTTAAGGCTCACCGTCTTCGATCTGTTTCCCTACTGCTTAGGGTGATAAGATCTATAAATTTAACCTGTTACCCTACTGTTTAGGGTGATAAGATCTGTAAATTTAACCTGTTACCCTACTGCTTAGGGGTTTAAGGTCCATTGCCTTCGATCTGTTTCCCTACTGCTTAGAGGGTTAAGATCTGTCAACTCAGCTTGTTACCCTACTGTTTAGGGGTTCAAAGCCCATCATCTTCGATCTGTTTTCCTACTGCTTAAGGGGTTAAGATCTGTAAATTCAGCCTATTACCCTACTGCTTAGGGATTTAAGGCCCTTCATCTTCGATCTGTTTCCCTACTGCTTAGGGGGTTAAGATCTGTCAACTCAGCTTGTTACCCTACTGCTTAGGGGTTTAGAGCCTGTGAATTCACCAATTCTAGGGACATGACCCGTAGAATTGGTTCCATGTATCTATGGTTATGTCAAATGATTAGAATGCTATGATCGAAATGAATCAAATGCTCCTAACTAGGTGTGTCATGAATGATCTATGAATGCACGAGTGAGCATGTTGTAAGAATAAACCCCTTTCTTAATGCACGGGTTGTCATTGCCCTTTGTTCATCAAGATTCTTTTACTGAAATGGTACCCTGTCTTCTTGTTCAGCTTAGATCTTTGAACAGAAAATACGAAGAGGTAGTCCCAATTTAAACTTTTTCTTTTCAAATGCTCCCAATCTTTAAGTTTGGTTAGTTCTAAATAATAGCCCTGTTTCAGGTTCCTGTACTATTTAGAGACTTTAGAGTAATATGCAGACTTCTTTTTGCAAAAATGACTTTAATTCATTAATCATCATTTCAATGCAGAATGCTTGAAAAAGATCACAACAATGACAGGAATGAAATTTGTCAGAAACAAAACTTGGGAATAGATTAATCACAGACAGCAAATGTTGCTGGAATACAAAATGATAGAAAGAAAATAGGTGCCCCAGATATCGCAGCATGAGCTTCTATGTACGAACTTCTTGAGGATTCCCTTTTGCTCGATGTGTGTTTAGGGGATCTAGAGTACCCTTGTAGATGCCCCGAGATGTAGCATACTCCTTCATCGTTAATTCAGGCATAGCAAGACTGCTGTATGCCCCACTTTGATCCAAATTTGAGCCGCCCTTTTCGGGTTTTCAACTCAAATTCCCTTTGGTCTCAAGATGCCCTTTGCGGGTTTTCACCTTGGCCTCTCCCTTTTTTTTTAGGCGAAGTATTTCTTAACCGAATCTGAATTCACAGGATTAGGTAAAGTCTTGCCATCCATTTCAGCCAATATCAATGCTCCTCCAGAAAAAGCCTTTTTTACCACATAAGGTCCTTCCCAATTCGGCATCCATTTTCCTCTGAAATTCTTTTGTATGGGCAGGATCTTTTTCAATACTAGGTCTCCTTCGTGGAACTCTCTTGGACGAACCTTTTTGTTGTAAGCTTGTATCATTCGCTTTTGGTACATCTGACCATGACGGATAGCCCTTAGCCTCTTTTCTTCAATCAGATTCAACTGATCGTATTGTGACTGGATCCATTCTACTTCGTCTAACTTTACTTCTGACAAAACTCTGAGGGAAGGAATCTCAACCTCGATAGGTAAAACTGCCTCCATTCCATAAACCAATGAGAAAGGTGTTGCCCCGGTAGAGGTCCTGACGGACGTTCGATAAGCATAGAGGGCGAATAGTAGCTTTTCATGCCAGTCTTTATAAGTCTCAGTCATTTTCCCCACAATCTTCTTAATGTTTTTATTAGCTGCCTCAATCGTGACGAGTTGTGGTGTCTGATCTTGAATTGGTTGCAGACATCTACTATCGTGCTGTTGTTCAAATTCAATGCGTTGTCCGATATGATCCTTTCTGGCATTCCATACCGACAAATGATTTCTTTTTTTAGGAACTTGCTAACTGCCGATTTAGTAACATTGGCATATGAAGCAGCTTCTACCCATTTGGTGAAATAGTCAATAACCACGAAGATGAATCGATGCCCATTTGAAGCTTTTGGCGAAATTGGCCCAATCACATCCATGCCCCACATCGAGAAAGGCCACGGTGAAGTCATGACATGCAGGGGTGAAGGAGGCACATTAATCTTGTCTCCATAGATTTGGCATTTATGACATATTTTAGCGTAGTTAATACAGTCTCCTTCCATGGTGAACCAATAATAACCAAACCTCATAATTTGCCTGGACATTGTAAAGCCATTAGCGTGTGCCCCACAGACGCCCTCATGGACTTCTTCCAAGATTTTCTTAGCCTCAATAGTGTCTACACATCTTAACAGTACTTGATCCTTTCTTCTTTTGTATAGGATCTCCCCGTCCAAGACATAGTCATTGGCCAGTCTTCTCAACGTTCTTTTGTCATTCTCAGTAGCCTGGTCGGGGTACTCATGATTCTTCACATATCACAGGATATCGTGGTACCAAGGATGATCACTAGTTTCTTCTTCTTCTTCGAGGTTGTAACAATGAGCCGGAGCCTCGTAAATGCTCATTTGGATTGGTTTCACATCCTCTTGCCTATTTACCTTGATCATAGAAGCTAAAGTTGCCAGGGCGTCAGCCATCTGATTTTTTTCTCTCGGGAGATAGCAGAAGACGAGGTCATCAAACTCTTTAATTAATTCAAGGATCAACCATCGATAATTCATCAACTTGGGGTCTCTTGTCTCCCATTCACCTTTGAGTTGATAAATCACTAGGGCAGAATCTCCGTATACCTCTAACACCTTGATTTTACGCTCTATGGCCGCGCGAATTCCCATGATGCATGCTTCGTATTCTGCCATGTTGTTCATGCAGTCAAAATCCAACTTACTAGTAAAGGGATAATGATCTCCGTTCGGGGATACCAGCACTACCCTGATTCCGTTACCCACAGCATTTGATGCTCCGTCAAAGTTTAGCTTCCAAGGATGATCTTCTTGAGAGTCTTCTTCAGTGGTCGCTATGTACATTAGATCTTCATTTGGGAAGTCAAAATTCAAAGGCTCGTAGTCAACTAGGGCTCTACTGGCTAGAAAGTCGGCTATTGCACTCCCTTTTACGGCCTTCTGGTTAACGTAGACTATATCAAATTTAGAAAGTAGAATTTGCCATCGGGCCATTCTCCCGTTCAAAGCAGTCGACTCCATCAGGTACTTCAGAGGGTCCATTTTAGAGATTAGCCAAGTTGTGTGATACAACATGTATTGTCTCAATCTTCAGGTTGTCCAGATTAGGGCACAACACAACTTTTCAACTGGCGAGTATCTTGTTTCACACTCAGTGAACTTCTTACTGAGGTAATATATCACTCTTTCTTTCCTTCCTGACCCGTTGTGCTGGCCAAGCACACATCCCATAGAGTTTTCAAACACCGTTAAACACAGTATCAATGGCTTGTCTGGACTAGATGGTGTCAACACTGGGGCGTTAGACAAATATTGCTTGACCTTGTCAAAAGTCTTCTGGCAATCCTCGTCCCAAACACCAGGGTTGTGTTTCTTAAGGAGACGGAATATAGGGTCACATTTCTCAGTTAGTTGTGAAATAAACCGAGCGATGTAATTTAATCTTCCTAGAAATCCCCGAACTTCCTTTTGAGTACGCGGTGGAGGTAACTCTTGTATGGCTTTGACTTTATCTGGGTCAATCTCAATCCCTTTTTTGCTGACCACAAATCCTAGCAGTTTTCCTGACCTGGCCCCGAAGGTACACTTTACTGGATTGAGTTTCAGCTGAAATTTCCTCAACCTCAAAAATAATTTCCTCAAGACTAGCATATGCTCCTCTTCTGTCTGAGATTTGGCAATCATGTCGTCGACATAGACTTCAATTTCTTTGTGCATCATATCATGAAACAAGGTTACCATGGCCCTTTGATACGTTGCTCCCACATTTTTCAGTCCGAACGGCATCACCTTATAGCAAAATGTTCCCCACATGGTTACGAATGTAGTCTTATTCATGTCCTCAGGATGCATCTTTATCTGATTGTACCCTGAGAAACCATCCATGAAGGAGAAAAGTGAGTAACATGCCGTATTGTCCACTAAGGTGTCGATATGGGGCAACGGGAAATTATCTTTCGGGCTGGCTTTGTTCAGATCCCTGTAGTCTACACACATCCGTACTTTTCCATCTTTCTTAGGGACAGGGACAATATTGGCCACCCATTCCGAGTACTTAACTACTTGTAAGAAACCAGTATCGAATTACTTCTTGACCTCCTCTTTTATTTTCAACAACACATCTGGCCGCATCCTTCGAAGCTTTTGTTGAACTGGCTTGCATTCTTCTTTGATGGGGAGCTTGTGTACCACAATGTTAGTACTCACGCCAAGCATATCTTGGTACGACCATGCAAAGACATCCTTGAACTCTTGGAGTAACTCTATAAGGTCCCGCTTTGTCTCTGTGGCAATGCAGGCTCCGATCTTTACTTCTTTCTTTTATAGTTCATTTCCCAAGTTCACGACTTCTGTTGTCTCTTTGTGGGGTAGAATCTGTTTCTCCCCTTGTTCTACCATCCTTAACAAATCAGGGGATAAGTCACAGTCTCTGTCATCCTCAAAGTCCTGAGATCCCTCTAGACACATATCCCGTTCAAAAGGAGACTTTGAGTTAGTAGCAATGTTGCTCACATCATGGATATCTAGAGACCTGTTGGAGGTGCGAAGGAGGATACAAAGAACAAAGGAATCTAAGAACAATGATATTTATGGTATGATCATGAATGAAAGAATAAAAGAATATTTGGGAATAAGACAAAACGGTGCATTTCATTGAAATAACAATTTTGAACATAGGCCTATTTCACAAAAAGAGACTCTTATTACTCCTAGGCCTAGAGTAATAAGTGTGTTTTGAATATTACTCTGTGTTAGTTCTAAAGACTACAGGAATCTCTTCCGCAGTCCAATTATTCAAAACACTTCCCGGCTCATGAGGGCGAATGCCCGACAAATTCTCTATTCCAGTTCCTTCTTCATATGTGGCATTGATGCCCACATTTTCCATCATTCCTTCTGCGATTTCCTTTCCCGACGTGCCCCTCTCAAAGTGAATGATTCCTCTAGACACAAAAGTCTTGGAAATACGAGGGAAGATCATTGGTTCCCATTCGATTTCTCCCCCGCTCAATCGCGCTCTTCTTCTCTCTTGCTTCTTCTCTAGCTCCTTCTTTCTTTGTTTCGCGTCTGGCTTAAATCCTAGCCCAAAACGGTCTTGTTTTTCTTTCATCATCGGTGCATTGCTCCTTCCTTGGAGGTATCTCCCGAGTCCTCTTTCGGGTAAGGCCCCTTTTCCAACAGTTAGTCGTAGTCCCATTCTTGTAGTCTCAGATAACCTGGGCCTCGAAATCTTGTTTCTTTCGGTGATGAATGTCGTATTTACAAACTCTAAAGACCAAAAAGAGCACTCGATTGCTTCATCATCTGTCCCCACATATGGAACGTTGCTGGTAACGGATGCAATGATATCTTCTTCTGCCTTTATGGTCACCAATCGACCTTCCGTTATAAATTTGAGCTTTTGATGTAACGATGACGGCACTGCCCCCGCTGAGTGAATCCATGGCCTCCCCAATAGGCAATTATACGAAGGCTTAATGTCCATGACTAGGAAATCTACCTCGTACGTACTTGGCCCGATTAAGAGGGGTATTTTAATTCTCCCCATTACTTTCCTTTCCGTGCCATCAAATGCTCTCACTACATTTTGGCATGTCTTCATATGAGAACTATCCACTGGCAACCTATTCAGCGTAGATAGGGGTAGAACATTTAGTGCAGACCCATTGTCAATCAATACACCTGGTAATGTGTACCCTTTACAGCGAGTCATGATGTGCAAAGCTTTAGTCGGTCCTCGGCCTCCTGGTGGTACTTCATCGTCATTGAAGAATATGAAGTTGTCGGCACTTATATTGTTGACTAAGCGGTCCAGTTTGTTTACAGAGATATCGTTAGCAACATAAGTTTCATTCAGTACCTTCATCAATGCGCTGCGATGGGTTTCTGAGCTTAAGAGTAAGGCCAATACCGATATGCGAGCTGGTTGCTTGTACAACTGTTCTACGACACTATATTTGCTGTGCTTTAGAAATTTTAAGAATTCCTTTGCTTCTTTTTCAGTCATTGATTCATTAACAGTTGGTTCAGGTCCCGCCGACCTCTCTTTATTTTGCTCAATTGCCACTGATTTTCCTTTAACCTGCTTGAATTTTGTATTTGGGGTATAACGCCTTCTGCTGCGTGTATAAAAACCCTCGTCTTGACTTTCCTCTGATGTATTAATCAAGATTTCCTCTCCCGGGATTGTCACATTGCAACTATAGCTCCACGGTACTCTTTTGCTATCTTTGTAAGGGAAAGCAACGGGCTTCTGGATTATAACCTTGGGCGCAATTTATGCCCCGGCTTCATTCATTCTCGGACGTGATATGATAACCACTGGGTGGTTGACTTTATAAACATCCTTCGTCGACCCTTCTTCGGAGGCACACACATCTGTTTCTTCTAGGCTCCCGACATATTCGAAGAATTCCAGCTCCTTATTATCCATCAATCCTTGTAACAAAGCCCTGAATTCGCTGCATTTCTGAATCTCGTGATCCTTTTGATCATGGAAATCACAATAATTCTTTGCTTCTCGGGGTCTGACCATTGAATTCTGTGTCATCAACCCTCTTTCCACCATTTTCTTCCATACTTCTTTCAGCGGGGTATTTACTTCTGCAATATTCATCTTAATTTCTTTCCCCGAACTCTCGATTATCTCATTTATCCCCTTATCCCCAGGGTTGGGTAATGGATTCTCTACACTAGATGTATCATCAAATTTCACGATACCCATGTTGATGAGTCTTTCAACCAATTTCTTGAAAGTGGTGCAGTTTTCTATCGAGTGTCCTGCGGCTCCCGTATGGTATTCGCATTGGGCATTTGCGTCGTACCATTTGGGGTATGGAGGTTGCATTGGTTTTAGATAGAAGGGAGACACGACATGTGTATCGAATAAACTTTGGTATAACTCCTTGTATGTCATTGGAATGGGCGTAAATTGGAGTTTCTCCCTATTTTGCCTTGTATTAGGCTCTTGTCTGGGTGAGCCCTGCTGACTAGGGGTTGTCGACCTTGGTTGGCTTACGGTGATCGATTTCGAATATGAGCTCACATTATTCACCTCGTGCTCTTTCTTTCTCGGTGCTGACCTCTTGGTGCTTTCTCCAGCCTCTATTTTTCCACATCTTATCGCATTTTCTATCATTTCTCCAGACATTACTATGTCTGAAAAGCTTTTGGTCGCGCTACCCAGCATGTGGTTAATGAAAGGCGCCTTCAGGGTATTGATAAAGAGCATAGTAGTTTCCTTCTTCAACAGAGGGGGTTGGACTTGTGTGGCCACCTCTCTCCATCGTTGGGCATACTACCTAAAGCTTTCGTTATGCTTTTTCTCCATATTTTATAAAGTGATTCTATCAGGGGCTATGTCTGCCACATGACCGTACTGCTTCATGAAGGCTTGTGCTAAATCTTTCCATGAACTGATCTGGGTGCGACTCAGTTGGTTGTACCATCTAGAAGCAGCCCCAACTAGACTTTCTTGGAAGCAGTGAATTAATAGTTGGTCATTATTAACATGGCCTGCCATTCGTCTGCAGGACATAGTGATGTGAGCTTCGGGACAGCTAGTCCCATTGTACTTCTCAAATTCCGGAGTTTTGAACTTGGGAGGGAGTACCAGGTCCGGAACCAAACTTAATTCTTTAGCATCGATTCCACCACGATAATCGGTGCTTTCCATTTCTTTAATTTTTTCTTCTAACCATCTACACCTTTCTTTAAGTTCTTTCGGGAGTTCTACCCTTGTCTTTTCTATTTCTGTTACTTCATCGAGATTGAGGACCACAGGGTTAGTCGGGTTATCCCCTGGATTGGAGCCCGAGCCAGCCTGATAATTCATCGGTGCCGAAGCACCGGTCTGAAATAGTTGAGGCCTAATTGTGACCGATGGCCTTCTTGGGTACATATCAGGTTGTGTCTGAACGTCCACTGGGGCAAAACCCGGAGGGTAGGTAGGATCTTCAATATCATCTCCCACATTGATCAAATGGCTTTTCCCTTTTTCTAATCCGCCAGCCAATAGACGCGTTAATTGATCCATCATACTTTTCTGGGATTCCAGCATCTGGTCCCTCATATCTCGCTAGATTTTGGAAAGCTATTCTCGCATACGTGTTTGTAGTTGGTCCTGCATCTCTTTTTGCATTTGTTCCAATCTCTCTAATCTTTGTCCATTGCTCTTGTTTTTCCTCTTGTACCGTAACGATGTTCTAGGGTAACTGCCATGATTTTTAGGGTTTTTGTGAGTTTTAGTGTGTGTGATGCAATACTGATGCATGAATGCAATGAATGTGATGAATGCAAAAAAGCGTTGATTCCAATCCGATTTCATTAAAGTAACTTTTCTAGAAAACAAGTTTCTTTACATAAAATAGATTACATATAAGGCTTGGCCCTGATACTTAGGGCCTTGACCTGCCTAAGAAGCCAAGCTAGCTCTCAGCCTCGGTCTGATTCTGACTTGTATTTTAGACTCAGCACATCGACTTGTACTGCTAGTGTTTGCAAGTGATCAGCCACTTCTCGCACTTGAGTCAAAACTTCGCCCATGACGTAGTCTCTGTTCCAGACCTGATCTTGAGATTGATGAAGTTGCGCCTTAAATCGCTCGTTATTTATCTCGAGGAGTTCAATCTGAAGTTCACGATTTTGCAGCGCTGTTTTGAGTTCTTCTATATTCTCTTTTAATTCTTCAATTCTGTTCTGACTAGCTTTTAACTCGATCACAGAGTTACCGTACGATACTGATACAAGGACCTCTCTAACTCTGATACTTGAACCTTTAACCCCTCCTTTTCATTCTGGCTTTCTACCAAACTTCTTTTCAGAGCACCTTCTCGAGCCTGAACATCCCAGAACTTTTCTTCCCACTGGTTGGCTTTGCTTTTCTCTTCTTTGACTTCTTGTCGCCACTGTTCAGATGTTTTTCCTAACCCAACAATTTTCATTGACCTACGCAGTTTCTTGTAGTCCGTCTTCAAGCTGTCCAAATCCTCATCAGCCTTGTTTTTTCCTTTTCTGAGTCTTTCAGCCTCTAGTTTCTGGACATCGACATCTAACCCCCACTGCATTTTTTCTTCCTCCAATTGCTCGATCCTCTTTTCTAGTTCCAGACTCTTTCTCTCAAAATCCTGCCTCATGATTTCTAGCTCAGATGGGATTACTTTCAAGTGTTCTTCCATCGACCGAGGGTTCTCTTGATCTGACGTAGGGATGTTGTCGTTAATCCTCTGATTCCACCACCGGTCGTACTCAGGGGTAGTCATGGGATTGGCAGTAAACTTTTTCATTCTACGAGTCTAGTTCCAGGCATTTGATATCTGGCGAAATTTTTTTTGTAATTATTCCCCGTGAATACGAACTCGCACTGAGCTAACCCGTGTGTCGGTGATGTAAACTATCTGGATCTATATTGTCTTAATGCAAGCAAAGGGGTATACCCGGCGGCTCCCCATACTCCTAACAAGGGAACCCAATCAAAATCTCCGCATCGGTATAATATTTCATCAGGAACCATCCACAGGGCTCTCCATTCAACATCTTCCTCTTGCAAATTTTGAAGAACCGCCATCCAATTTTCTTCTGTAATATCATCTCTTCTCGGTGTGGCTACTAACTCTTTCAGTGGAGAGTAATTTTCAGAGAAGATACGATACGATACCTTTTCCACTTTCCAAAAATGACTGTGGAACCAAGATAGCAAGAGCTGTGCACATCCTAGAAATCTCCCTTCTCCCGCTCTTCGACAAGCATTCAATGATCTGAAAGTTTCAGCCAAGATTGCGGGTACAAGTGTGGTCCCTTTACCAAGCCTGTCAAAAAGATCGGAGACCGCCTCATCTACATGTCCCAAAGCTTTAGGGAAGATAACCAGTCCGTAAATGCTCAAGGCGAAGACATCTACCCTTTTCTTCACATCGGGGTGCGCTAAGATTAGATCCCTCAGATTCTTCCAAGGAATGGATTTACAATCTCCTTTCTGTTTGATCCGTGTCGTAACCCACTGTTCACTCATCCCTGTGATGTTCATCAGCTTTTTTGAAAATGCTGGGAAATTGGCAGGTCTGGAATAAATTCTGTCAACTTGAATCTTCGGGCAATGGAGCAAGGCCGTGTACTCTTCTATAGTAGGTACCAAATCTGCCTTCCCAAAAGTGAAGCAACTGTATGCAGAATTCCAATATTGGGCGAGGGCTCGAAATAGGTGTTCGTCTACCTTGACATCGAGCAGATAAGGTAAATCACCGTAATGACAATAGAATACTGTTTGATCTCGTCATCCCACTGACTCCAAATTTATTTCATCTCTTGGAGATTATTCTGAGTTATGCTAATCCGAGTAAAATCCCACAACTCTGACACGTACCCGTCGGTAATACTGTCACCTTTCTCTTGTTGCGTTGTCTCGGCCCATATCCGGACAGCCGCATTGTCCTCTACTTTATCAAAAACCCTTTTTCCATGATAAGCTATCTACTTAGCAACCGAATGTGAATCAACACCTTTTGTGATGAAAATTTCATGCAAGTACAATCAAAGTAAAACAAAGCAAGTCAGTATTTCATACGCAATTTAAAGCAAACAAAGAATAATAAATATGGCACTTGTTCAGGTAACCACTAGGGTTTTGGAGTGACTCTACCTAGGGTGGGCTCTTAAGGCTCGCTACATAGGGCTCGGTTCTAGGGTAAAGGTACCTGAACTAACAGATTCCTCGATCTTTACCCATTATAGGCTCATACAGACCGCGTTCAGTTCAGGGGAATACATTTCCCTATGGCTGCACGGAGATGAAAATCTCACGAAGACATAGGTACGGATGTATCCCGAAAGCGATCCACTATCCTGCACGGAGGTGAAAACCTCACGAAGGAGTAGTTTCTCACTCCCACTTAAAGGGTGTGACCACAACAGTCATGCAATGCAATGTGCGAGGATATATGCATAAAAACATGAAGCGATTAAAGAAAATGGGAATAAAATGATGAAAACCGTACGAAAAACAGGTGAAATACGATGAAGGGATCGTAGATCAAAACCAAAATTTCAATTTTCGACAAAAAAACAAAAGTTAATCAACTTGTGGCTTGACTCTCTTATTTGGGTCCCTAGTGGAGTCGCCAAACTGTCGTAACCATTTTTTGAAAAAACAAGAATCGACTTAGATTTTGAAAATGAAAACGAATAGAGGAGTCGCCACCAATCCTTTTTGATGAGGTGTGATCAGGTCACCTCGTAAAAGTGGTTGTTTTTTAATAAATGGTTTGATTTATTTAAACAATGATTTTGGTCCACGTAAATCAAGAAAATAGGTTCGGGAGTCGGTTACGCACGAGGAAGGATTGGCACCCTCGATACGCCCAAAAATTGGTACCTAGTTGATTAATTAATGTCTGAGTGTCGAAGATTGAAAACTTGAAAGTCTTTGAAATACGATCCCTCCTTATATAAAAAAGCTCAAGTATTAAAGACCTTCTCGTCTCAAAATACGAAATGTCACGTCCAGTAAGTTAGGACACGAAATCTTGAATTTTTGAAAGCGAGCTTGCCTTTTATATAAAATTTGTGTATTTTAATTTATTAAAAGGGTATTCGACTACTTAGAGTAAACGAGAGAAATCAAAACCCAGTGAGTTAGGCCACGTTTTCTCGAATTCTCAAACATCGAATATTGCCTTTATTTTAAAACAAATTCTTATTTCGAGGTGACAAAATGTCATACCAGTAAGTTAGGGCACAACGCTTCGTATCTCCGAGAATAAACATTTTCAAAACTCGTATAGCGATTTAAAAGAGTATTCTGTTATTTAGGTTAAATGAGAAAAATCGAAGCCCAGTAAGTTAGGGCACGATTGTTTCGAATAACCAAATACGGCATATCACTTTTATGAAAGAATTATTTTAAGGCATCAAGTAGAAAACATAATGTGATTTAGAGAATTATGTCATTACTTAGATTAAACGAGAAAAACTGAAACCCAGTTAGTTAGGGCACAATTTTCTCGAATTGTCTAAATACGAAACTTGTTTTATTTTAGAAAACACAATTATATGCTTCGAGTAAAGGACCGACGTAACCGTAATCACATGATGAAATGAGAAACAAATTGCAGCACTAACATGCATAATAATAATAACAAAGATGATGGCATAAACAATAATAATGACGAATAATGTAAATTTGCAAATATATTGAGATACATATGAACAGACGAATACACATAATGCCTAGAGCATAATAATAGCGAAAATATGAATGAAAAAAACACACAATTAACTAGGTGATGAGAAAATAAGTAAAGATAAAAATGATAATAATAATAATAATGATAATAAATATAGTAATGATGATAGTAAGAATACAGTATATAGTATTAGAGGTAAAGACATAATACGTACATATTAGAAATAATCATAATATTTAAAACAATCATTAATAACTATATAAATAGATATATGGTAGTAGTATATACATGATATAGTTAAAAAAACATAAGATAATATGAGAAATAAAAAAAAATATAAATGATATTATATTAAGGTATATATAACAATAAGAATACAATGTTAAAAGACATATAAAAATGCAATATTTGAAGTATTTACGTAGTATATACATGCTAAAAATAATAAGAATGTTAAAAAAATAAGTATTAATGATATTAATGATATTACATAGATATATACATATATATTAAAACGAATACAGGATAATATTTAAAAGTATGTACACAATATACATGATATATAAAAGAAAAATACATATGTATATAATACTTAAAGAATAGGCATAATACAATGTTAATATAGATATGTGTAATATGGAGTATAATACATATATATATATATATATTAAAAGAATACATATATGTGGCTGTCAAATACATTAACAAAAAACAATAATCTTAGAAAATATTAATAATATATATATAAATATTAAGTAAAAATAATAATGTGATGCTAATAAATAAAGATATAATAATGATAACAGTAATAAGATATAATAGTATGAATAATATTAAAATTAAAATAACATAATGGGAAAAAGTGGAAAAATGGACGAAATTGAATTAAAAATGAAGTTAGGGGGGAATTTAAAATAAAATATAAAAAAGGGGCCCAATTGAATGCGCGCATAACATGGAGGGACCGCGGAAGCAATTGTTCCTTTTGATCAGAATGCAGCGCATCAGCAGGGACTAAGTTGGAAAGTGCAATAAACTATAGGGCCAATTTAAAATACAAAAAAACCTGATTGAAAATCATAGAAAAAGCGGAAGGACTGCGCGCGTAATTAGCCCCTAAGAGCAAAAACACACGGATCCTGAGTGGAGCGGGTCGGGTCGCCTTAAAACAACGTCGTTTTGGGAGGCTATAAAAGGCCTAAAATTTCTAAAAAAAATCATTTTGGCAGCAGAGGAAAGAAAGAAAAAGGGGGAGGGAGGGAAATTCTCTCTAGACCAGGTCCAGCTCCGGCTAGGGGGGCCGCCGTCGCCGGCCACCATCCACCTCCTTTTTTTTCCTTCTTTTTTTATTTTTATTTTTCTTTGATATTTTTGATAAAAAAAGGAAAATATTGATATATGTATGTAAATAGATTCGAAAAAAAAAAGAAAAAAAAAAGATGAAATAACCCTTGTCCTTGTATACCTTGCTATTTCTCTGAATCTGTTCTTGGGATTTTGTTTTTGTACTTTGGATCCTTGATTTCTTTGTGTCAAATATTCACTGTAAATTTCTTGTATTTCAAAAAAAAAATCTGACATTTACAATGGATTTTTGGTTCGGCTTTTATATCCATTTTACATGCATTTTTTATCATTTTATGTCTCTTCTCCATTTGATGGTGCAGGTGCAAGTGGGAGACAAGGCGGTGGAGCAGGTGGCCGACTGGCATGGGTGATGGGACAGAAACGGCGGCTAGGGGGCTAGGGTTCCTGATCTCTGCCAAAATCTGTTTAGGTAGTGGGCCATAGGATTTGGGTCTTAGGGTTTTTTTTTTATTTTGGGTTTACATTTGGGCTTATGTAATTTATTTGGACTGTAACTTTGGATTTATTTTTTGGTTTGGTTATTTTCTGGGCCTGGGCCAAATTGGGCCTATACAACTGTATTTGAGCATGCCACGTTATATGTATGTTGCATCCATGTAAGATATTATGATACGATGCATGACATGTTGTATAGGGTTGGGATTGTTATTTTGGAGGAAGTGTATTGTACTGATATGGTCGCACGGATCGCCCAAGATGATTGTGGACCTAAGGTTGCACAGGTCGCCCAAGACGACTGTGGACCTACTGATTTTTTTAAGTCATTCATATTACTGGTAGCTTTGTTGCAATACTGTTTAATGCCACAACCGATGCTAATCTTGGTGAGTTTGGCTGGGTGGGTCGATTTTATCCACACATGGTGTGTTTGGCGGGACAGAGAGGTGTGCAGAGGCTAGATTTGGTAGGATTTCTGATTGCATTGCTGCACTGATACTGTTACTATAACGGGCTCAGGCCCAAACTGCATCTATCTATTGAATGATTGACTGCTTGTTTGTTAGGGGATTACACACTGAGTTTTCGTAAACCCTCTGTTTATCTATACAGGAAATCCCTAACCTTAGACTGATCGGTGCTGCGATGGATTTGGAGGTGGCCACACTACTGCTCCTGCTTTATATTTAACTTTTATTTACTATTAAATTTCAAATTCGGTATTTATTTATGTAATAAGGCCTCTCTAAGGTTTTAACTATTAATTTGGGATTTTTACTTGCTTTGATATAAACTGTTAGTTGTAGGAAGAAGATATGTTTTCAAAAGATAATTGTTTTTCAAAAACACCACGTCTTCTTAATATAATTTTAAAGCTTCCGCAACAAACTTAGTTTTAAAGTGTAATAACAATTTAATATGATTTACAAATTTTCGTTAATAATATAATAAGGTTTTAATATATAAAGAGCTTTCCAATGGAATTACGGTTTCAAAAAACACTTCAATGCGACATCGCCAAATTTGGCCATAATGTCTAGGCTGGGTTTAGGGTGTTACACAAAGTATTATTCAATTTCAAAGACATAACATCATTATATAACTGAATGTATTTACACACATATACATATACTTATGGATCAAAATCTATCATTACATGTATATACATAACATATAACCTATTATACTTTGCAAGTGCACATATATTCACATTAATAACTTATATAATTTGCATCTCATATCAAATTGCCAACTTACCTTATTTTCAAATAGGTAATCAACTAACTTATACCTGATCGTTTTCACTTGTTTTACACCTTCGTTCAAAACTTATCATTGCCCATTGAACCATTTAGAATTCAATAGGATACTCAGATAAACACATATATCATACAATGCCAACGTCCCAGACATGGCCTTACATGCTATCTCATATCGATGCCACTATCCCATACAGGGTCTTACACTAATCAAATACAATGTCGATGTCTCAGACATGGTCTTACTCGTAACCACATATCAAAGCCAATGTCCTAGACGTGGTCTTACTCGAGAACACATATCAAAAATACTATGTCATGACATATGTATCCTAGCTATTCCTAAGGTTCGTACGAGGCTTTTGGACGTCGAAACTTGGTCGAAAAAAATTCATAAACACAGTTCCCAAGCTTATTTGCTTTAGGCCAACATATATATAATTTAACGTATTACATTTTAGCATATAAATCTCATATTTATTCAAAATTAAAAATACGTATTTGCTTATAAACTTACCTCGGATAATGAAAATCAGAACGGGACGAGTAGTTGACAACTTTAGTTTTCCCTCGATCCAAATCCGATTTCTTTGGTTCTTGATCTAAAAATATTCAAATTAAACTTATTCAAACATATTTTCATTGAACTTAGTCCAAAAACATATAAATGGGCAAATTACCATTTTACCCCTGACATTTTACACTTTTTACAATTTAGTCCAAATTTCACAAAACACAAAATATGCAAAATTTCAATATATCATGCTTAGGCCGATTATTCCTTATGTTCATACAATTCCATATATTTCATTTATTTCACATTTTAGTCCCTCAATTTATCATTTTTACAAATTAGCCCTAATTAGTCAAAATCATCAAAAATTCCAATACAAAACATGTTAATCCAAAACATATCTTTCATATTTCATCAACTAACATCACAAAGATCAAATATTCATCAATGGAATAACTCAAAATATTCATCAAAATAAATAATTCAAGCATGGGTTTTGTACATCGCACTGCAACGATCTCAAAAATGTAAAAATTATAAAAAATCGAGCTAGAACTCACCTTGAATCAAGCCTGACAAAGGCCGAATAACCTAGGCTTTGTTTCTTTCTTTTTTTTTATTGTTTCGGTCATGAACAAAGAAATTTTCATGCTTATTTAATTTTTATGTTTTATTATAACATATATTATTACTTGTTTTACTAAATTAACCTTTATAATAATATATAAAACCATTATAATTCATGGTCACTACCATCCACTCAAATTGCCAATGGCTTAATTGCATTATAAGTGCTTCACATTACAAAGAAAACAACAATTATGCACTTTCACATTTAACCTTCAAATTTTCATTTTACGCGATTAAGCCCTTTTATTAAATCGAGCACTCAAACGATAAAATTAAAACACGAAAATTTCATAGATATAAATTCACACATAATAAATTCAGAAAATAATTTTAATTTTTTTTTTGAATCGAATTTTTGGTCCCAAAACCACCGTTCCGAATAGGGTCTAAATCAGGCTGTTACAACTCTCCCCTCTTAGGGATTTTCGTCCCCAAAATTCTTATCGGTGAATAGGTTGGGATAACGCTCTTTCATTCCATCATTTGACTCCCACGTTGCTTCCTCAACTCCGTGTTTATGCCACAGTACTTTAACTAATTTAAATTTTCTTATTCCGTAATTCTTTAACCTCGTGAGCCAGGATGCGAATTGGTTCTTCATCATATGTCATATCGGACTTAATCTCAATCTCTGATGGACTAATCACATGTGAGGGATCAAATCGATATCTACGAAGCATCGTAATATGGAATACATTGTGGATATTTTCTAGCTCAGGTAGCAACAGCAGTCTATAAACAACCGGCCCGATACGCTCTATAATCTCATACGGCCCAATAAATCTCAAACTCAATTTGCCTTTACGACCGAATCTAAGTATTTTATTCCACGGTGAGACTTTCAAAAAGACTTTGTCCCCGATCTGAAACTCTATATCTTTTCGTTTCAAGACCCATACGATTTCTGACGATCTGATACTATTTTCAGACTTTCACGGATTACTTTCACTTTCTGTTCAGTCTCTCTAATCAAATCAACCCCGTGTATCTTGTTTTCACTGAGCTCAGTCCAATACAATGGTGTACAACATTTACGACCGTACAAAGCCTCGTAAGGTGCCATTTTGATACTCGATTGAAAACTATTATTGTACGTAAATTCAATCAGTCGTAAGTATCGTTCCCACATACATTCGAACTTGAGAATGAAACATCTCAACATATCCTCAAGTATCTGAATGATTCGTTCAGACTGGCCATCTGTTTGTGGATGGCAAGTCGTGCTGAAATGTAATTATGTACCTAGAGCATCTTGCAATTTCTTCCAAAACCGTGATGTAAACCTCGGATCTTTATCCGAAACTATAGAAATAGGTACTCTGTGTAATCTCACAATCTGAGAAACATATAAGTCAGCAAGCTTGTCAAGTGATTAATCTGTACAAACTAGAAAAAAATGAGCTGATTTAGTCAATCTATACATGATAACCCAGATTGCATCGTTCTTGCTCGATGTCAACGGTGAACTGGATACAAAATCCATCGTAACTCTGTCCCATTTCCATTCAGGTATCATGATCGGCTGAAGTAACCCAGAAGGTACCAGATGCTTGGCTTTTACTTGTTGATAGACTAAACATTTTGAAACAAAGTCAGAAATGTCTCGTTTCATACCATTCCACCAGTAAAGCTATTTTAGATCATTATACATCTTCGTACTACCCGAGTGAATAGATAACTGACTACTGTGAGCTTCGTTTAAAATTATCTAAATCAACTTTGAATTCCTCGGGACACATATTCAGTTTTTGAACCTCAGACAACCCTCAGCATCAACTCGAAACTCGGATTCAACATTCGAATCACATTGAGCTTGCTTTGCTAACAAACCATCATCAACTTTCTGAGCACCACAAATTTGTTGCACAAATAACGGTCTTGCTTTTAATTCAACTATTATCAAACCATCATCAGACATAGCCATATGCACATTCATTGCACACGAAACAAACAGTGATTTTCGGCTTAAAGAATCAACAACAACATTAGCCTTTCTCGGATGGTAGTCAATCACAAGCTCGTAGTCTTTTAATAGCTCTAACCATCGACGTTGTCTCAAAGTCAGATCTTTCTGAGTCATCAAATATTTTAGGCTCTTGTGATTAGAATAAACATGACATTTCTCATCGAACAGATAGTGATGCCATATCTTCAATGCAAACACAATAGCTACCAATTCTAAATCGTGTGTCGGATAGTTCTTTAACTGTCTCGAGGCATAAGCTACAACTTTGCCTTCTTGCATCAAAACATAGCCCAAACCATTTAAAGATGCATCACTATAGATAACAAATTCTTTACCCGATTCTTGCTGGACTAGTACTGGAGCTTAGGTCAAAAGGGCTTTCAACTGATAAAACTTTTTTGGCACTTTTCTGACCATTCGAACTTAACATCTTTCTATAATAGCTTGGTCATCGGGGTTGCAACCATAGAGAAACCTTTAAAGAACCGTCTATAGTAACCGGCAAGTCCTAGAAAACTTTGGACTTTAAAAACATTTCTCAGAGGTTTCCAATCAAGTATAGCTAAAATTTTACTCAGGTCAACCCGAATACCCGATGCTGATACAACATGTCCCAAAAAACTGACTTCACGTAACCAAAACTCACATTTACTAAACTTTGCATACAACTGTTTATTTTGCAAAGTCTGTAATACAAGTCTCAAATGCTCGGCATGCTTGGTTTCATCACAGGAATATATCATAGTGTCATCTATGAACACAACCACAAATCGATCCAAATACTGTCTGAAGATTCGGTTCATTAAATCCATGAAATTAGCAGGTGCATTAGTGAGTCCTTAAGGCATAACCAAAAATTCATAGTGTTTGTACCTCGTTCGGAAAGCAATCTTTGGTACGTCAGAGTCTTTAACTCGTAACTGATAGTAGCCTGATCTCAAATCTATCTTTGAAAATACTGTAGCCCCCTTTAACTGATCGAACAGATCGTCAATCCATGGCAACGGATACTTATTTTTTATAGTCACCTTATTGACCTATCTATAGTTGATACACATTCTCATAGTTCTTTTTTTCTTTTTCATAAATAAAACTGGTGCACCCCAGGGAGAGAAACTCGATTGCGCAAAACCTCTATCTGTCAACTCTTGCAACTGAGCTTTCAATTTTTTTAATTCAGTAGGTGCCATTCTCTACAGAGTTATCAATATCAGAGTTGTCCCCGGTACTAACTCAATACCAAACTCTATTTCTCGAATAGGTGGCAAACCCAGTAATTCTTCAGGAAACACATCCGGATACTTGCACACAACTGGTATTGATTCAATCTTTCTTTCAGCCACTTTACTATCAAGCACAGAGACAAAATAAGCTTTGCAACCTTTTCTCACATATTTTTTAGCTAACATCGAAGATATCACTGCTGGTAAACCATTTAGATCATTAGATTTAATCTGAAAAATCTTATCATTCTAGCATCGTAAATCAATAGTCTTTCTTTGGCAATTTACAACTGCATCGTGCACAGTCAACCAATCCATACCTAGAATTATATCGAACTCCTCGAATGGCAACAACATCAAATCAGCCAGAAAACACAAATCTCGAATCATCAAAGGACAATTCTCACACTTTATCAACCATAACACACTGGCCTAAGGGGTTTGATACTCTAATCACAAACTTAGTAGACTCAACAGGCAAAGTCTTACTGAATACTAAAGTCTCACACACATAAGAATGAGTCGAACCAGGATCAATCAATGCAATTACACTAGTATCATAGAGAGTGAATGTACCAGTAATAACATCTGGGGATGAAGCCTCCTCGCGTGCGCGAATAGCATAGGCTCTAGCAGGTGCACGAGCCTCGGATCTAATGGTCATATCTTTAGTCTCTCTCTGACTGCTACTCACATTACCCGTATTTTTGGATGGTCTACCTCGAGTTGTAGTGTTACCCGATCTCATATTCTGCACTAGATTTTGTTTAGCTAACTCAGGGCATTCACGAGCAAAATGATCCGTCGATCCACATTTAAAATAGGACTGATCATGTAATCTACAACTGCTAGGATATCGTTTACCACAATGTTTACACTCAGGTTGATTCTATCTAATATTACCAACACTAGCTACTGAGGTAGCTCTCGATCTCACAGGTGGTCTATCCCAATCCCGTCTAGAATAAATAGAAGTAGCCTTAGAATGGCTAAAATCATCTCGAAACTTCTTTGATGCCAACTAAAATGACTTTCTCGATGATCTCTTACATGAATCTCTAGCTTCAAATTTAGCTTTCCTTTTCTCTTTCTTGAGCTCTTCGGCTTTGCATGCTCGCTCAACCAGTACTACGAACTCTTTTATTTCAAATATGCCTACTAGCAGTTTAATGTCTTCATTCAACCCAACATCAAATCTTTTATACATTATGGCTTCGGTCGAAACACACTCTCGGGCATACCGATTGAGTCTCATGAATTTCCTCTCGTACTCTGTCACTGTCATCATACCCTGTTTCAACTCCAAAAATTCTTTGCATTTTTTATTAATAAACCTCTGGCTGATATATTTCTTACGAAACTTAGTCTGAAAGAAATCCCAGGTCACCCGTTCTTTTGGAACCATCGAAACTAGCGTATTCCACTAATGATATGCAGTGTCTCATAGTAAAGATATGGCACGTTTTAAGCACTCATTCGAGGTACAAGATAAATCATCAAACACACAGATAGTATTATCAAGCCAGAATTCAGCTCGCTCGGCATCATCATCATCAGTAGCTCTGAATTCTTTAGCCTTGTGTTTTCTGATTTTATCAACAGCAAGCTTATGTAATCTCAACAGATCACTCACTTGAGGCATAGCAGGTATCAGAGAAGGATTAGTCAGGGGTGGAGGTTGTTGTGCAGTCGGATTAGTCTGGATATACTGAGTAAACCAGTCGTTCATCATTTGGTAAAAGGCTTGTTTAGCCTCACTCTCTTGGTTACTCGAAGTCGGTCGAGAGTTAACCGACGTTGTCCCTTGTGCGGGAGCAGGCACTATACTCTTGACATCATCAGCTACGGCTCTATTGGGATCTATACTATATGAAAACAAATTTTCAAATATCAGAAGTCATCACACTATCGCAGTATATAATATGGCATGTATAGCTAGACTCACACGCGCTACGCTAGTCCTAAAATCGACTAAACCGTAGCTTTGATACCAGTCAAATGTAACACCCCTAACCCATATCCGTCACCAAACTGGGTTACGAGCATTACCGAAAAAGATAAAACTCTCACACATTCACATAGTCTATCAAACCTTATTCAGAAATTTACAATTTGTAACTTCAGTTTATCAATTCTTGAATCATTAATACACAAAGCACAAATCAAATTTATTAAACTCACATATATCCATTTATTATCTTATAACAAAATTTCTATCCAAATGGTTAATTTCAATACAGAAACTGAATATTTGAAACATGCTAATTATATATACTATTTCCCATGCCAACTTTATTTTTCTCTAATACTATACACGCATAAAACATTTCACAGCATCTAATATGTATATTTCATAATCAAGCCATACCATATACCTAGTTATAAAATCTATCATAAAGCGATGTATACAAGACCATAATAATTTAAAATCTCTTGAGCACAAATAAGAACTATACGCACATTCATTTTGCATGCCAAATTACCAAGCTTAAAACACATATACATAACCAATAAGTTAAATAGTTATTCGGTCATCTATAGTATCTTTAATACATTATAAATGTAATTACACCATATACCATACCACATATTCAACAAGCCGAAAATACTTTTACACATAATTCATTATTTCTAACCAAATCACCAACACAAATGTTATATGCATACGTACTTAATATATATATCATTAGCCGAATATGCATACATGTCATTTATCAATTCCAAGCAAATTTTACAAGTCAAATTATATATCAAATTTTGTGTCAATATTAAAACACACCAAATAACCAAATATGAGTCATTATCAAATATCACTACATGATCAAATAGAGCTTTTGAACATTATAATCTCATGCGCATTTTACCAAAACATCAATAGTCATTTCTAAGCTTAATAGTCAAATCTAACCTACCAAATTCATATGCTAGGTATCAAGTAAAAATTCGCATATACACAATCAATTTATTTCCCATTCGTATGACTATATTAACTTAAGGTTTATGCCCATTCCATTGTAACAAACTTTATCATAAAAGCACAATGAACAATTCAAGCATAACTTTTTTCATATACAAACATCATGTTTAAACATCACATATTCAACTATTCGAATAGTTATACATTCAATCATCAAATTTATTCATAATATATATATCATACCATTATCACAACGAAATATCAACTAGATATACCAATTCCTATCCAATTAACATTATTAACCAAATACATTTTTCTTGCTCAAATGACCAACTTCACGAACAATCACATATATATATAACATAGCTTATAAAACATATAAATTATAACCAAAACACGTCCATCTACTAAATCATTACTCAAATCGATTCGTATAATCAAGCATACCATGTACATATACCATGAACATAATTCCCAAAGTGAGCTAAATACATAACCGATTACATATCATAACTAACATCATTATCAAGCCATTTTCGCGTGGCTTAATATATACACAACTTCAAAATCAAACATATTAACTAGCCTATACATGCCATAAGTTCAAAAATTCAGCTTACAAAATACCGAAGATAGTCGATAGTGTGACAGACTTTGTTGACGATCCCCTAGCTCATAACTAGATCTCAAAATCTATAAAACAGAGGCAAACATAACACACAATAAGCTATTTAAGCTGAGTAGGTCATAAGCAAATATATAACCCAATGACATTATCAACTTATTTTAACTAAACCAAGTTATACTTTCATAGTAACATTTAATCTCAAACTTAACATTTCATATTTAACATATGCTTTCATAAATAACCTTATCTTAACCGATTGTGTATATATACATAATCAAAGTATTATTCAATTTTAAAGACATAACATCATTATATAACCGAATGTATTTACACACGTATACATATACTTATGGATCAAAATATAACATCACATGTATATACATAACATATAACCTATTATACTTTACACGTGCACATATATTCACATTAATAACTTATATAATTTGCATCCCATATCAAATGGCCAACTTACCTTATTTTCAAATAGGTAATCAACTAACTCATACCAGATCGTTTTAACTCATTTTACACCTTCGTTCACAACTTATCATTGTCCGTTGAACCATTCGAAATTGAATAGGATACTAAGATAAACACATATATCATGCAATGCCAACGTACCAGACATTGTCTTACATGCTATCTCATATCGATGCCACTGTCCCATACAGGGTCTTACATGAATCAAATACGATGCCGATGTCCCAGGCATGGTCTTACTCGTAACCACATATCGAGCCAACGTCCTAGACGTGGTCTTACTCGAGAACACATATCAGAAATCCTATGTCATGACATATGTATCCTAGCTATTCCTAAGGTTCGTACGGGGCTTTCGGACATCGTAACTAGGTCGAAACAAATTCATTAACAAAGTTCCCAAGCTTATTTGCATTAGGCCAACATATATATAATTTCACGTATTTCATTTCAGCATCTAAATATCATATTTATTCAAAATTAACAACACGTATTTGCTTATAAACTTACCTCAGACAATGAAAATCGAAACGGGACGACTAGTTGACAACTTTAGTTTTCCCTCGATCCAAATCTGATTTCTTTGGTTTTTGATCTAAACATATTCAAATTAAACTCATTCAAACATATTTTCATTCAATTTAGTCCAAAACAACATAAATGGGAAAATTACCATTTTACCCCTGATATTTTACACTTTAGAATTTAGTCCAAATTTCACAAAACACAAAATATGCAAAATTTCAATATATCATGCTTGGACCGAATCTTCCTTATGTTCATACAAGTCCATATATTTCATTTATTTCACATTTTAGCCCCTCAATTTATCATTATTACAAATTAGCCTTAATTACTCAAAATCATCAAAAATTCCAATACAAAACATGATAATCCAAAACATATCTTTCATATCTCATCAACTAACATCACAAAGCTCAAATATTCATCAATGGCATAGCTCAAAATATTCATCAAAACAAAAAATTCAAGCATGGCCTTTATACATTACTCTGCAACGATCTCAAAAACATAAAAATTATCAAAAACCGAGCTAGAACTCACCTTGAATCAAGCTTGACAAAGGCCGAATAACCTAGGCTTTGTTTCTTTCTTTTCTTTTATTGTTTCGGTCATGAGCAAAAAAATTTGCATGCTTATTTAATTTTTATGTTTTATTATAACATATATTATTACTTGTTTTACTAAATTAACCTTTATAATAATATATATAAAACCATTATAATTCATGGTCACTGGAAACATGAAAATTGATGCATTTTTTTCATGCCCTTTTTAACATAAAATCACACCGTTTCAATTAAATTTGTGTCGAAAAATAATTAATTTTTATAAAATAATTAGATTGTACTTAAAATATGAACATTATGAATTTTAGTTAATTTATTAATTAATTTTGATTAATTTTGGTTATTTCCGACAGAATTGCACAAAGGGCGAAAAGTGGCTCGACAGGCACTGCTTGAAGCACAAAATCGAGAAGCAATTTGTAGTATCAAGGTGAATTAATTTCCATCCTAAGATGGTCCAATTATGTGTATTAATTAATAATAAAATTAATTTTAATTTATACCCAATTTAATTTGGGATAAATAAATTAATATTAATTAATTATGGAAAAAGTGGTCTAGTTGAACTGAACCGATTGAAATGAACCGGCCAAAGATTGGGCAGCCCAAAACCGGCCAGATGCTGACCCAAATCAGATTATTAGATGATTAATTTTGCAAAGAAGCCCTTGAAGTCTTTTCAACCCCTCCACAATTGGTGGATTTTTGGATTTGCCCCAAGCCATTTTTAGCAAAGTTGAAAGCATCAACTTTGCCACATAGGTGGCCGGCCAAGGGGTGGCTCTTTGGCTGATATTTTTATCAAATATCAGCTGCCACACTCAGCTATAAAATCCCCCCTTGGCTGATCATTCAAAGCATCTCATTCTTCCTCATTCATTTCACAACACTTCTCTCCTCTCTCACTTTTTCTCTCATTTTTTCCATTTCGATTCCCTTGATCTTGGGCCAATTTCTTCCCTTGGAAAAGGGGTTTTTTCAACCATTTTGGAGTAGCAATTGAGTGTTCATCGAAGCCTTGATCGGCAAGGACAACAAGAAGGAAGAACGGAGCAACCTAGTCAAGCCTCAGAAAACCACCAGATTTGATTCTTGTTTCCTATCTCTTTAATTTTTGTTGCTGTTATGATGAACATATGTATGAGTATTCATGTTGTTGGAATGGTTAATTTAATGAGCTTAGCTTGAATTTAATTCGTGTTGGGTTAATTGTATTTTGTCTTCTTAAATTGTTAAAATTGTGTTTATGTTGTTATAGGCCTCGGTAAAATGCTTGATGAAGTAAAATCATGCCTAAGTTATTCTTACATTACGACTGTAAGGTAACTAATGAATTAATTATTTAAACGGATTGTAATTGTAATTAATTGACACAGTACTTAATTAGTGCATGTTTATTTTTCTAAGGTAGCTGAAGGTTAAATTAGCAATGTACCTGACGATATTATTGCCTTGCATAACTTGCAAGATTTTTGTGATTAAACTGTTTCAAGGTAGGGATACCTTGTTAACTCACATAGTCTTTTATATGCTTATTAGATTTAATTAATTGTTTGAATTGACATAGGGATATGCAAGAGATTAGTTCAGTTTAATGAGTATGTATGTGCAATAACATGTTTGCTTACTAGAATCTATTTAGTCGGTTGAATTAACATAGGGATATGTCAAGAGATGAATGGATTTTGGTAGGTAAGTATGTTCATAAGTTAGCAAATTACCGAGTTGCCGTGAATTTATTCGTAATGACATAAGCATGAGTTTAATAATTCTAAGTTAAAGAAATGTAATTAATCCAACACAATTATGTCATATTGATTAAATCATATTTTGAAATCGTGCATTAGAACTTTTTTTTATTTAGTTTAAAATCTTGTTTTTCTTAATCACCCTTTTCAAAACAAAATATTTTTCTTCACCAAAGTGTTTTAAATTGCATTCATAAATAATCCTTTTCACAGTCCCTGTGGGTACGATAACTCGACATGTACTTGTTGCGATTGTGTACACTTGCATGTTTCCGTCGTTCCAAGTTTTTGGCGCCATTGTCGGGGGCTGTTTTAAAAAGTCATTATTTGTGAATTTGTTAGTTTTACATTTTGGTTTATTTTTATGTTTAATTTTTAACTTAATTAATTTTTCTGTGATTATTTGTAACATCCCAAAATAGGGCCTAAATGGAACAGTGGTTGCAAAACCATGAATCTGAGATAGAAAAGTTTATTCTAATTAATTTTTATAATTTACCAAGTGGTTAGATGCATGTGTTAGAGTATCGATAGAAAATTTTATAGATAGCATGTTTAATTTTCCTACTAGGGCTTAATTGCAAAATTTGATAAAAATGAGTTTTAGATTGAATCTGAGATAGAAAAGTTTATTCTGATTAATTTTTATAATTTACCGAGTGATTAGATGCATGTTTAGAGTATCGATGGAAAATTTTATAGATAGCATGTTTAATTTGCCTACTAGGGATTAATTGCAAAAGTTGATAAATATGAGTTTTAGATGCTAAAGGATTAAATTGAAGAGCATAATTGAAGTAGAGGTCCTTAAATGGTAATTAGACTATTAGGTTTTCATGGACAAATAGACATACATAGGTAAAAATAACTAAAGTTTTAACGAAGAGTATTTTAGTCATTTGGTAATTAAAAGATTAAAAAAGGGAAAAAGATGGCAAAATGTGCCCATCTTCTTCATTAGGCCGAAATTTCAAGGGTTCTCCTTAGGTAGGGTTTTTTCAAGCTTCCAAGCTCCATAGTAAGTGATTCCAAGCCCCGTTTTTAATGTTCTTTACGTTTTTGGAGTCCTGGTAACTTGATTTAGCTTATTCTTGCAATAATTTAACCTAGGGTTCATATTTGGAAAAATACCCATAGGTGAAATGTGTTTATTTTGATGTTTTATGGTATAATATGAAGCTTGAAATTATGTTAAACGATTTGAGCTAAGCGATTTTAAGTGAAAAACGAGTAAAATGATATAATCGGTAAAAATACCTAATGGTCATAAGTACATGTTAGAGTGGGAATTTGATGTTGTCGTAGGTAAATAAATAATCATCATGTCATAAAACAAAAGAATTAGGGATAAAGTTTCATTTCCGAGCCTTGGGGCAAAAGTGTAAATATGCAAAAGTTTAGGGGAAAAATCATAATTTTGCCAAAGTTAGAGTTAAGGACTGTTTTGATAAATGTGAATATTAAATAAGTTAAATTTGCTATTATAGATCAAGAAGAACAAAATTCGGGGTTAGACTGAGGAAAGAAAAATATTGAGGACTAAATCAGAATATTTGATCGTATTTTGTATCGAGGTAAGTTTGTGGTAAATAAATGCAGTGTTTTATTATTTATAATTAATGATGTTATTTTTCAGCATTTATATATTTATTTTGTAAATTTACTCCTTGATGATTCAAGCAAGAATTGACGGGGAAATGATACTTAAAAGTCCCGGTTGAACCTTAGGAATGTGTAGGATACAAATGTCATGACATTAGGGTTTAAGGATACCAAGTAAGACCATGCCTAGGCATGGCATTGGTAAGTTTTACAAGCCAAGGAAATCATGTAAGACCATGTCAAGACATGGCATTGATAAACTACTATAAGACAAAGATCCCATGTAAGACCATGCCAAGGCATGGCAATGGTGAGTTCATAAGGCAAGGATACCACGTAAGACCATGTCAAGACATGGCAATGGTAAGTTTAAAAAGGAAAGGTACCCATGTATCCTTAGTATTCCAAGTGGTTCAATGGGAAATTCAAAGTGTGTACCAAAGGAAAGATAAGATAAATACATGTTTGGGAGGTTCAGGTAAAAATTCAAGACTTATACATATTGAGTTTAAAGGTTATAGTGGTTTTGATAAGATAAGAAAGAGATAATTCATTTAGAATGTTGTTATTTATTTACATGCAAACTTACTAAGCTTTATGCTTACTCCCTTTCTTTTCTCTCTTTTTTTTTAGTATCACAAAGCCAACTTGGAAAATCGTAAGGACGTCGGAGATCGCCTCACACAATCAACGAGCTATCTCGGTATTTTGTGACTAGAAATACTTTAAGTTATGGCATGTATAGGGACTTGGCTATTTTGTGTGTATGTCCTTATGATATGATTAAAGAATGGCATGTGAATACTTGGTAATGATTAGCTTATGATATAGCTAAATAAGAACATGTTTTGGTATTATGTATGCCTAAATGAGGTTTGATGCAAAGAAATTATGAAAGAGTAAGAGTTGGCCATGGAATAGTTAGGAAACAGCAGCAGTGATGTGACTTTGAAAAATCACTAAAAATTGTAGAAATGGAATTAAATGATGAATGAGATATATAATTAAATCTTATTGAGTCTGTTTTCATAGGAAAGAAACAAAGCAAGCAAAGGAAGTCTATATTCTGAGATATTTAAATTTTTGTAAGACTGGTTTAGAGTGACTTCGTGATCCCCTGTTCCAACTTTTAAAAATCACTAGAAATTGTAAAAAAAATTATTATAAGTTATAATTTATATGTCTAGGTTCCTTGGTGAGTCTATTTTCATTAGAAACAAATGGAAACATTATCCGAATTCTGTATAATGAGATAATCAATTTTTAATAAAGAGGAGTCAGGTCCACTGAACTGCGAAACAGGGGAACCTTTAATGAATAAACTGTTGGCCAAAGCAAAAATTTTGGAAAAATTATGGTAAGAGGATATATGAGTCTTGTTTCAGGTAAAATTTACGGATTTAAATTTTGAGTTTTGAAACTCGAGTTATAATTAATTTAATGACTATTATGCAGGTGGACAATTTTATTATGAATAGTGTGAAATAAATTGTTTTGATTTGTGCTCGACTCCGGTGACGGTCTCGGGAAAGGGGTGTTACATTTATTGGTATTAGAGTAAGGTTTAGTCAGTTCTCGGAATATTCAGTATGAGTAAGAGTGTAGCTATACGTGCCATACTTATATTTTGATAGTGTGACGACTCGTGACGATTTTAAAATGTTTTTCTTTTATAGTTGTGGATCTCGAACGAGTTGGTGCAGATGATGTAGAAACTAACACGCCTGCTCTCGCAGAAGGAACGGTGCCACCAGATAGTAGTGAAAGGCCCGTTACAGTTAGTCAGGGAGGAGGGGCTCGAGAAGCCTTCTTCCAAGCTATGAATGAATGGTTTGCCGAGTTCGTTCGTACGAATCCAGTTGTTAGACCTCCACCCCCTCATGATCCTCAGACTAACCATGTATCTTCCCCAGTCACTGATACAGTTAGAAGAGAGAATCCACCAGTTGATAAAATTAGAAAACAAGGGGACGAAGAGTTTCGGGCTACTAAAGATGACGATGCAAAGAAAGCTAAATTTTGGCTCGAGAATACTATTAGGGTCTTTGATGAGTTATCCTGCACACTTGAAGAGTGCATGAAGTGTGTTATATCACTTTTACAAGACTCGGCCTACCATTGGTGGAAGACACTTGTGTTAGTAGTACCGAAAGAGAGGGTTACTTGGGATTTCTTTTAGGTGGAGTTCCGTAAGAAATACATTAGTCAGAGCTTCATCGACCAGAAAAGAAAAGAATTCCTTGAACTAAAGCAGGGTAAGATGACAGTGACTGAATATGAACGTGAATTTGTTAGACTCAGTGATTATGCTCGAGAGTGTGTGTCTACTGAAGCTATTATGTGCAAAAGATTTGAAGATGGGCTCAATAATGATAATTGACTGTCAATTAGCATTTTAGAAATAAAAGAGTTTGTCATTTTAGTTGAAAGAGCTTGTAAGGTAGAGAAGTTGCTAAAAGGAAAGGGTAAAGCTGAAATTGAGATGCAAGACACGAAGAAAAGGCAGATGAGCAAGTCATTTTAGCCTGCATCCAAGAGGCCTAGAGAGTTCTCTATGAGATATAATTTTTCAGTAGGGTATTCTAGCCGAAATAGAGGTAGAAGATTTATCGGTCAGAAAGCTCAGACCACTTCAATTGCGAGTGTTGGTAGTATTCATCCTGATAGAACCGAGTGTCCTCAATGTGGTCGACGTCATCCAGGTCAATGTTGAGCAGCTGAGACTAGTTGTTTTCGATGTAGTGCATCGGATCATTTCATTTGGGAATGTGTTGAGATGGTTAAAAGAGAAGTAATACTGAATGTAAGATCAGGCAATGCCCCTGTTAGAGGCAGACCTTAGAGATTCAGCAGCATTTCATTCGGGAATAGGGGTAGGTAGAGGTGCATCTAGAGATTCAGTAGCAAGACCAGATTTTAGAGCACCTGCAATGACCTATGCTATCCGTGCTTGTGAAGAGGCATCCTCCCCCGATGTAATTATGGGTACATTTTCTCTTCATGATGTTAATGTTATTGCTTTGATTGATCTGGGTTTGACCTATTCCTATGTTTGCATGAAATTGATGCCTAGTATGAACATGTCCATAGAATCTATGAGATTTGTGATTAAAGTATCGAATCCATTGGGTCAGTATGTATTAGTAGACAAATTATGTAAAAATTGCCCTTTGACGATTAGAGGTTACTGTTTTTTGACCGATCTCATGCTATTGGCATTTGATGAGTTTGATGTGATTCTTGGTACGGATTGGTTGACTGCGCATGACGTGATAGTGAATTGTGGAAAGAAATTCATTGATTTGAAATGCGAAAATGGTGAAATTCTTTGGGTTAATTCAGATGAGTCAGATAGTTCAATTGCCATGATTTTTGTTATGTCTGCTCAGAAATGCTTGAGAAAAGAATATGAAGCTTATCTTACTTTTGTATTGAATACTAAAGATCCAGAGTTGAAAATTGAATCAGTGTCTATGGTATGTGAGTTTCGTGATGTGTTTCTAGAAGAATTACCAGGTTTGCCTCCTATCAGAGAAGTTGAGTTTGGTATTGAATTGGTTCAGGGTACAACACCCATTTCTATTGCTCCTTAGAGAATGGCTCCAATGGAATTGAAAGAATTGAAAGTTCAGTTGCAGGAATTAACAGAGAAAGCCTTTGCAATACCTAGTTGTTCACCATGGGGTGCACTAGTGCTCTTTGTGAAAAAGAAAGATGGTTCGATGAGATTGTTCATAGATTATCGGCGGCTTAAAAAGGTGACTATTAAGAGCAAGTATCCACTGCCTAGAATTAACGATTTGTTTGATCAATTGAAGGGAGCTACTATGTTCTCCAAGATAGATTTGAGTTCCGGCTATTATCAGTTGCGAGTTAAAGAGTCAGATGTTCCGAAGACTACTTTCCAGACTTGGTATAGCCATTATGAGTTCCTTGTGATGCCATTTGGCTTGACTAATGCTCTTGCCATTTTCATGGACTTAATGAATCAAATTTTCAGACCTTACTTGGATAAATTTGTAGTTGTGTTCATTGATGATATCTTAATTTATTTTCATGATAAGACTGAGCATTTAGAGCATTTGAGAATAGTTTTATAGACTTTAAGAGATAATCAGCTTTAAGCCAAGTTTAGCAAAAGTGAGTTCTGGTTAGGGGAAGTTGGTTTTCTTGGACATATAGTCTCAGGTGAAGGTATTAAAGTTGATCCGAGCAAGATTTTAGCCATTGTTGATTAAAAGTCTCCTAAGAATGTATCAAAGGTCAAAAGTTTTCTCGGTCTCGTCGGTTATTATAGATGATTTGTAGAGGGATTTTCAATGATAGCTACTCCATTAACAAGATTGCTATAGAAGGATGTGAAGTTTGAATGGACTGAAAAATGTCAGCAGAGTTTTGACAAGTTAAAGGCATTGTTGACTGAAGCTCTTGCCTTAGTACAACCAAAACTGGGTAAAGAGTTTGTGATTTATAGTGATGCATCCTCGAATGGACTAGGCTGTGTACTTATGCAGGAAGGATAGGTAATTGATTATGCCTCTAGACAGCTAAAGCCACATGAGAAAATTTATCCGACATATGATTTAAAACTAGTTGCCATTGTATTTGCATTGAAAATCTAGAGACAACACTTGTATGGTGAGAAGTGCCAAATATTTACTGATCATAAAAGTTTGAAATACTTGATGACTCAGAAAGATTTGAACTTGAGGCAAAGAAGATGGTTAGAGTTGATTAATGATTATGAACTAGTGACTGATTATCACCCGGGTAAGGCAAACATAGTTGCTGATGCTTTGAGTAGAAAATCTTTATTTGCATTAAGAGCTTTGAACACTAGTTTAACCTTATCAGATGATGGTTCTATCTTAGCCGAATTAAGAGCTAAGCCAATGTTTCTGAAAGAAATTTGTGAAGTTCAGAAAGATGACAGTAAGTTGCAAGCCGAAAGAGCTCAGTGTGAGTCGGGTGTAGAGTCAAATTTTCAGATTGGTTCTGACGATTGTTTAATGTTCAGAAATTAGATGTATACCAAAAAATGATGAGCTTATTCAAAAGATTTTAAAGAAAGTACATAGCAGGTCCTTGTCTATTCATCCAGGTAGTACAAAGATGTATAATGATTTGAAAAAAATGTATTGGTGGGTAGGAATGAAGAGAGATATCTCAAAGTTTGTTTCTAGATGCTTGATCTGTTAGCAAGTAAAAACCAAACATCAGGTACCTTTAGGTTTATTGCAGCCTGTGTTAGTTCCTGAGGGGAAATTGGATCGAGTTGCCATGGATTTTGTGATAGGATTGCCGTTGACACCGAGAAAGAAAAATGCAGTATGGGTTGTGATTGATAAGCTAACAAAGTCGGCTCATTTTATTCCAGTTCGTATGGATTATTCACTTGAAAAGATGGTCAAGTTGTATATTTCAGATATAGTTGGACTATATAGAGTACCGTTGTAGCACCCCAAACCCGGCCCAGACGTTATGACCGAATCTGATGTGTCACATTGTACGGTTACTAGAAAAGTCACGTTTTATCTAAAGTCTTTCTTAGTGGTTAAAGAATATCTCGTTATAGATTAAAGTGAATGGAAGCTGTGCACCAGGTAGGATGCCAGAAAAGAGCAGGTGAGTCAATTAGACTGCTTAAGTACCCAGCTCTCCACGGATCCAATCCTAGACATGCACATAACCATTGCCACACTTTAACTGAGTGATTATTCAGGGAAAACCAATTCGTTTAAAACCATTTGAAAAGGTTATTAATTTTGAAAATGTTTTCGTTGCGGAAGCTTTGCTTTGTTAACGCGATATTTTGAAATCAAGTAACCTTTTTAAAACGTGCCCTAGAGTTATTCAATTTCAAACAATCAAAATAATATCATATCCAAGCTAACAAAACATACTAAGAACAATTAAAAATAAATAAAGCAGCCTTGTTACAACTTAAAAACTGAAACAATTAAAGTAAGTGCTGATCAAAACACATGAAGAAAAGCGAATTTGCAGAATATGTGGCCACTCCGAATCCCTTACGGCTCCAAGTCCACTATGGTTGGGGATTTCCTGCATGGATGAAATTAAGGGGTAAGTTTGGAAAACTCAGTATGTAAAGTAAACCCAACTAGAGCCTAAGTCAGTTCAAGCTTTATTGGGCCTAAGCCCTATCAGAAATAGAATTAACTGGGCCTCAGCCCTATTCAGAAATCAGTGTGGCCCTTAAGCCCATTACAATAACAGAACATATATTATGCATGTATGCAGAAACCTGACCCATATCCATCCTTATACACCCCCGTACCAACCTTACACCATGTGGGGAGACAACTCGACCCACCCATCCACTACACACCACAGAATTTGCAGCATGGCTACCAAAACAGATATTGTGGCAGAGTCACCAGATATAGATATTGTGGCAGAGCCACCAGAATAGATATTTGTGGCATAGCCACCAGAAATAGATATTTGTGGCATAGCCACCAGAACGCTTCCTCCATCAATAGATCCTAAATCCCATGCAACAGATATGCATGTCATGTCATATAGCATAAAAAATAGAATATCATGCATTTCAAACATAATTAACCCAAGGGGTATAATGGTCATTTTGCACCTAGAGGTATAATGGTAATTTTCATACTTAGGGGTATTCTAGTAAATCT